>CM062251.1:26926121-28287233 GCA_031216285.1 Syzygium syzygioides
GAAATCCGAAGCGCGCACAGAAGAGGGTGATTCCGCGGCGTCAAGATCGCCATTTGTCGGAAGCTTCGATCTCCGGCACTTGCCGACGGTGATTTGGAGCGGCGATCTCCACCTGCAGAAAATGGTGCGTCGCTTCGGTCTTCTAACGTGATCTCGAACCTCGATTTTCTTCCCGCTGTTGAATGCACCGAAAGGATCTGCTGAGTCTCGCGTCCTTGGGGGTCTGATTTCGACGTCTCGCGTCGCTTCCGGCTTTTGAGACTTCCGTTTCTACGGATTCGAGCTCGCCTCAATTCCACATTCCATATGCCGGTGCATGTGAAACACCACTCTTGGCATTCAAAACTCAATGTTTACGGTTGAGAAAAATGTAATTTTCCTGTACATTGTCAAATGACTAGTACATGAGTCTTTTTAGACTTTATAGAATTACTATCTAAAATAGCAAAATATCAATTAGAGAATCTCCTAAATATATTTCTAATTTACGGTTGAGAAAAATGTAATATTCAAGGTGATTTGAAGGTCAACTTGAGTTTGAAAAAAGATTCGGAAAATGCCCAGATTGATATGTCTTGGTGAAAACATCAACATTTGTTCAGTAGATGAAGTAGAGACGAATCAAACAGTGCCATGAAGAACATGATATTAGATGAAATGACAGTCTATTTAAATGTGCTTGGTGTGTTCGTGGAAAACACTATTAGCATTTCAGTTGTTGCAATGAATGGTTGATTCGCTATGATGACCGTACTCCTATGTTTTCTAGTATCCATTGCAATCATAGTAACTCTAATGCCGTAATTGGCAAATTTTCAAAAGGTTTAGGATTGAATTGGTACAAGTGCAATAGACTTAGAATTTTTTTTATTAATTTTCCCAAAATACACACATACCTCATCAACAAAAATTCTTTCTTTCCCTTCCATTTCTTTCCTTCCTTTTCTAGGTTTTACCTATAATTTTTTGGGATATCTGTACTAGAAATCCTAAAAATTATCACGGAAGTGCAATTAAATCCTAAAATTTGTTGAATTGGGAAAATCAAGTTCTTCTATCGACTCCGTCCAGCTTATCTGATGGAAAATAATGACGTGCTTTTTAAAATAATGTATCCTTGATGTAATAAAAAATTCAAAGGACCGCAGCAAAATGAGTCGTATGGGGCATAGTCATATATTGACTAACAACATAGACAACATAGTTGATGTCCAATCCAATAATAGTGAAATATATAAAATTGCCTACTACTAGTAAGATATATTATCAATTGTATAAAAGGTAGGGGCATGTTAAGTGTATGATTTCGATTGAAATAAATTAGAATTTGAAATTAAATAATTGAAACAAGCAGAGTAAAAAAATCACGAATTAGAATTACCCGAAGCAATAGACATAACAGAAGCAAGAGATGAGCTGCAAGCACAAAATTCTCGAAGAATGGAACGAAGATCCTCTAATGAGAGATTGACATACAATCCATTTGGAGAAGCATTTACGTTGGCAATAGTGACATATGAACTTGCATGTGAATCGCGATTTTGCAGTCAATTGTCCGTCCCTGTAAGTTGCTTGGGTTGTAGTCAATGGTAATTAGGCCTTGAAACTTCTAATTGACAAATAATATACATTTGTTCAGTTTTAATGCACTAGATTAGACCAAAAAAAATATGGAAAAACCAGTTACTCGAGAGCAAATATAGAGACAATAAGGCTAAAAAATGGACCCAGCACGTCGAAATACCTTTGGAAACGATATGAGATTGCCAAGAATCAATCTAAAGGTTCCTGAAACCGATCAGAAAAGTGCATCGAAACAAGTCAGACTGGTTTTGATGAACCGGTCAACAGTTAACGCCCAAAGTTCACGTCGGTCAACGGTCAAACATGTTGGACTGACCAACGTGTTTTATATTCTTAGTACTTTAGTTTTCCACTTCCGCGTTGATAACACGGAACCACTAATGCCGAAGTCATTGTTCCGTTGAAGGCTCTAAAGTCTTCTATGACTTGACATTATTGCTTGATGTTTCTTTTGCTCCATGAGTTGATGATGGAATTCAACGTTCCTTATACAGCCACATGCGATACACCTTTCTTTTTGCGAGGTATGATCATATCTTATATATCTATTGCCATTCCAAACTCAATGTTTACAATGCCCACATCGATAATATTATCATAGAATCAATCGTGCAAAAAGTGACTTAGGAAGTTTTTGATAATATATTATTTAGCCTTTTTCTTTGCCTTGATTTTTTCAGCACCGAGAAGGATGAAGAGACACGTCAGGACATTAGGACAGAAAGAATTGATTATGTGGCTCTTATGCAAGGAGCAGAAAGTCCAGATCGACTATAACTTGTGCATTGTTTTTATTATTCTCCATCTTTTTACATGATGTTCCTAACTATGCCCAGCACTAATGGCCCGTTATGATCATTTTTTTCGCTTTTTCTTTCACTTTCAATTATGAATTTCCAAAATCTCAATAAACTACTGTGATAATAAGCCAAATTCAGTGAGGTCGTGATGGTTTCACACAAACTTTCTTGTCGAGCTTAGCAACGATTGCGCTTTCATAATCAATTATGAGAAGATTGGTGAAGCCATTTGCTCTATGTCTGTGCACCTGTTGAGGGGAAGTGACAGCACTAGTTCTTCTTCATGGGTGTTGCTCAAACTTTGAGCCTCCATTCCCGACCCCTCTCGTAAACCATTTTTTTTTTTTGGATATCACTTTTGCAATGCTTATCCAGAATAGTGCATGAACAGAAGGGTGATGTTTATATTCTCTAACTATACTCTTGCATTAGTCGACAAAGCATCCATTTTATGTTTGTAATAGGGTTAATATCATAAAAAATCT
Source organism: Syzygium syzygioides (assembly GCA_031216285.1). Lineage (NCBI taxonomy): Eukaryota > Viridiplantae > Streptophyta > Magnoliopsida > Myrtales > Myrtaceae > Syzygium > Syzygium syzygioides. The sequence continues at coordinate 26,928,991 of CM062251.1, forward strand.
CAAACTGATATACTTGTACAATTTTACGCCAAACTAATTGGAAAGTGTTTTTGATTGACTAATCATTTTCGATGAACCAAATTAGTAAAAGTTAAATAAGCTAATTCGAGGAAAACACTTTCCCTCAAACAAACACACCCTAAGTTGTGATGGGCCCTTCTCTCTCTTTCCTTGTGACTTTTTTTTCTCTTAGAGTTTCTCCATGCGTCAACACCATTCAAATTTGGTGCATCATCATAAGAAATTATCGTCTCTTTAGAAACAATTAGAGGTAAAAAGAAAATTAGCAAAATTTACATAAAATTCCACAGTACACACTAATTGGATAGTGTATTATCGATTTAATTACTTAGATTTGATGTGTGAAGGGATGAAACTTTTGTCACTGACCAATAGATGCCACAGATAAGAAATAAGGTTTTTTTTTTTATAACCCAGAGAACTCCCGCACGGCTGATAGCTGGAGAGTAAACCCTGGGGGCAACACGTGCTAGCCACTACACACGTGCCACCGGTTAAGTCACCCTGTGGCGCCCGGGATTCGAACACTCAACCTTTTGCGAGAGGAAGAGTGCGCGCTCCAGCAGCGCCACCTAGGCGGGTGGTAGAAATAAAGTTATTTGAGCTAAAGAAATCCAAAGAAAATTATAAATAAGGGAATGACGTGAAAAAAGGTGAAATTTTATAGAGATTCAGCTCATATAGTACTAGTACTAAGTAAAATGAGCCAAGGCTTTTAAGAGTTATTTGAATTTCTTAAAATTATAAATACCGCTTTTAGGGAATAGTAGTTTTAGGGGGATAAATAATCAAGTATGGCCTAACTTCTTTTTGGTTTAGATGTGGATGAAGCATTAAAAGAGAAATTGGAAGAAGCTGCTTAACCAATAACATTCTCAAGAGAAGATGGAAAAATGAGAATATATAAAGAAAATAAAAACAGTGTGATAGAATATTAGGAGAAATGGATGAGAAAAATTAAAAGAATTACATTTGGTTAAAACAAAAGAATTGTATAAAATAATCATACGTGGAAGTAAATCAAAAGAAAATACATACCTACGTCGAAGAGTGCAATTTTTATTTTTATGGAGAAATTTGTTGAACGAAAATCGTTAATCGACTTTTTTTTTATTAAATAATACGCGTGAAGTTACAAGAACGGGCTTGGACCCATGGACTAGGCCCGTTGACCGACTCAGGTATCCTTTCGGCCCGACCCAACTCGGCCCGATCGAATCGGGCCCGTCTCCCCCCGGCGCTTCCACTGAGCTGAAACACGTCTGGCCGAGCCGGTGGTGATTCGCGTTCGTTTCCGAGTTTCCAACTCCATTACAGACGAAGAAGCTTTGATCTCTGGTACAGAAGAGGTGTGATTCCGCGGCGTCAAGATCGCCATTGGTCGGAAGCTTCGATCTCCGGCGCTTGCTGACGGTGATTTCGAGCGGCGATCTTCACCTGTAGAAAAATGGTGCGTCGCTTCGGTTTTCTAACGCGATCTCGAACCTCGATTTTCTTCCCGCTGTTGAATGCGCCGCAAGGATCTGCTGAGTTTCGCGTCCTTGGGGGTCCGATTTCGACGTCTCGCCTCGCGACCGGCTCTCTAGACTTCCGTTTCTACTGATTCGAGCTCGCAAATGCTAGCCTCAGGATCACTGTCCGTTTGTCTGTTTGCTCGTTTTCTTCTGTTGGGCGGAGACACTGGAGGATACGGATTCGGACTTCGAAACACGTAGCTGTAATGACTTGTAAACATTGGCTTTTAATTCTTGAACCTAGTCGAGATGTTTCGTGTGAAGAAAGGCCGAGGTTATGGGTCTGTTGTGTTCGATAGATTAGATTTTCTGTTTAATTTGCTAGAATTAAGTTGGAATTCTCTATTTTTTTCTTTTTACGAAGTGAATGGAGTTCGCTGATCCTTGGCTTTGGTATAGTTTTAGTTGACAATGAGCTGAAGGAAGAGGATTGCGTGTGTATTCTATTTTCTGGGTTTTGATTCGGCACTGATTATTTGTTTTGTTTGTTAATTTGTTCGGCAGCCGCTCAGATTGGAAATCAAGGTTTGTTTCTGGACCGGTTGGATTTACATTGTCTTTTTAACATGCGATTTGGTATTGATCGCTTCGATTTTAACTGTATCCGTGCCAGAGGAAGTTTATTCAACGATCGGAGAGAGTGAAGTCTGTAGAACTGCATCCGACAGAACCATGGTCGGCATGACTTTGTTCTTTCAACTCTTTTTCAATTTCCGTATAAAATATATTCTGTACTGGAAATCAATTTGCATGGTTAGGCGAACGACGCTATTTGCTTAACCCTAATTGTTGCTGATGCAGGATCCTAGCAAGTTTGTATGCAGGAACTGTTTGTATATGGGATTACCAGTCACAGGTATGGAACGTGAATGGAGATTCACTAGGATCAATACGGTAGTACTATCTCGTTCACATGGGCTATTTGATTGCATCTTGAACTGATTCTGACGTTTCTAATGTTACTGCAGACAATTGCTAAGTCCTTTGAAGTCACTGATCTGCAAGTTACTTCACAGCGAATAAATCAGTCCGTGCATGCCTTCTGCTTGTGTTTTTGCTTTTTTTTTTCTTTTGTGGGGACCGAGAAACTGAAGGAAAATGGCTTCGGGTATGCATGCTCTAGAATGCAGCTTCAATTTCAGCAGTCGAATGAAAATACCACCTCTGTCTTTTACAGATTTTCCACATGATATGACTGTTTATATCCCTGGATTCTTGGTAGTTTTGCGAATGACTCCAACATCATGTCACATACAGGCTCAAGCACGTATTGACATTCAGTCACGGAAGTATATGGGATATTTGTATAAGAGAGGATCGCGCTGGTAACATTCATACCTGCTCCAAATGCTTCATTTGCTCGTTATATCTATGCTTTGACAATGATAAGCTATTATGATGCTCTGAGGTTTTCCATTGCCACTATAAAGACATTCGTGTAGGCTCTGCGGTTTCAGTACAAAGATAAAATCTTCCATATCCATTGTCTCACTTTTTTCGTGGCTTTCGCTCTGCAGGTTGGTTGCAGTTGCTTGCGACGAGGGAATACCCGTGGTCAAGATAGTGTGCTGATAGTATGGAGCCTTAAGCCAAATTCTATGTCGAATAAAACAGATCCCAACCTCTCACACTGTTACTTTCACTTTGAGGTTCAAATAAAAGGGCGTTCTTCTGTCAAAGGAAGAAAGTGTCACTTTGTACTAGTTCGTGTGTGTACTCTTTGCGTCCTGCAAGTGGTAGGATTTTCTAGTGCAACCCAAAGATCTCATACTTTCCTTTTGTGGTGTGTCCCGGTGAAACTTCGTTTACGATCTATGGCGTATTATGCTCCTAGCGGAATTAATGTCTCTCAAAGATTACTAAAATCGCCCGAAAAAAGAAAAAAGGAAAATAATGGCAGCTTCGGAACATGGAACCGAAGATTTAGGAGTCTACATTAGTCATATATGGGCAAGGCATGTTTCAAGACTTCTGTACAAATAAAACGAGGAAGATACATATCAACAGGTTGATACTTGTAAATGACTTGAAACAATTCATACCCTCTAATAGCTTTGAATGCTCCTGTACAACTCATATTCAACAAGTAGGTGATACTTCTTGGACTTTATGCTATCATGGATTTGACTCGATCTATGTCCTATTTCCTAACATAAGTTTTAATAAACCTGTATTAAATGGGATATGAAAGTGCTTCAGATCATGCAATTACTAATAAAAAGTAGATTCATTTTGCTCGTAAAGGAAAGGACGGATGGGATTTTGGATAGGGTCAGGAGCAACACAAAAGAGTTACTTGACATATGCTTGAGGTCATTTAGCTAGATTAATACAGAGATGAAAGCCTCCTTTAACAAACTACATAACCAGTCAAACGATTAAAGTGGAATGCCATGCTATTGCAACATTTTGAGTTATTGAGGTGTAATACTAACCTTCACAACATGATGTAAGTCCATACAAACCTTCTTCTTTTCTGCCTTGGGGTTCTCTGCCTTTGCCCAAAAAGCTTCTTCACGAACCAATGTTGAACTCTTGTGGTTGTGTCGTGTCCCATAACCGCTCCGGTAACCAGTCCAAATCCGCAACTTGTCGACATAATATTCCAGTCTAGTTCTTCGATCTAGATCCTTGAGTACAATATTCAGTTGGGACCAAACAATTTTGGTGTGCACTTCTGATTTGAATTTAAATGGAAAACTAGAAAAATTATAACAAACAGGGCTTCGTTATGCCGATTCCTCCAAAACATGGGGGCCATGACTCATTATCTTGTATGATTGAGATTGGAGAAATGCGGGGAAGGAAACTTCTGCATTATGGTTTATCATAAATGAATTAAGTTGAGAACCTTTTGTGGCCAACACGAGAAATTGTATTCATAGCTATCAAAAGAGTACATCGAGTCAATTTCATGGGAACGAATGCACATTTGTATTTTTCTTGATGAAACTGGAGACACTTAATTCGAAAAGTCATATCTAGATTGTCTATGTTTGGATGCTATTGCAAAGCACGGAATAGATTGAAAAGGTATGCCACGATGCGAACCTAGCAGTGAGCAATCCAGTCATCGAACTCTCACGAAACTGTTCACAGCATATTGTAAATCAGGCAAACCTTACGCGGTGCATCCGTCTTCGTTGCCATCCTCTACAGAACCTCAGGAACCAACGCTTAATTCTGGAAGTCGTGTTTAGACCCATCACCACGCCGATGACCAGCCCGCTGCCGAAACCCATCAAGACAATTTTCCAGTCAAGTTCTTCAAACCACGTCCCTGAGTCGTCTTCAGCGAATGCATCGGATGGTGGTGCCGGGGGCGCTTCAATAGGATTTCCACATTTCTTTGTCAGAGGAACTCCGCATAGTCCTAAGTTCCCTCCATAAGAGTCATTCCCGAATGTAGCGAACTGGTTTGCTTGAGGTATGGGCCCACAGAGATGGTTGTCTGACACATTGAAGAACTCAAGGAAAATGAGATCCGTTAGTGCTGGAGGGATCATTCCCGAAAGCTTGTTGCTTGAAAGGTCAATAGATTCTAGTTGGGTCAAATTCACCAGGGACAAAGGGATGGTGCCGGTAAGGGCATTGTTGGAGAGATTAAGCAAAAGAAGTTTAATTAAACTTCCAACAGAATTCGGGATTTTCCCAATAAAGTTGTTGCTCGAAAGATCAATCACAGTGACATATCCCAGTATTTTTTCGTACTCCAATGCAATGCCTTTGTTCACTATTGTCATTGAGTAGTCGTACATTCCCTCATCCAGGGGAAATGGGAGGTAAGGGGGCACAGAATTCCCATAGTACTTTGCATCATGTCCCTGATGGACTTTCATGGCACTCCAGATATCAAAGTATTCAGATGGAAGCCTACTCGAGAAGTTGTTCATGGATAGATCCACAATTTGTAGTTTGGGAAAATGGTCACAAGCTTCAGGTTTTTGTATGGCTCCATGAAATCTATTGGAACGCAAAATGAGCACCATAAGTCTACAAAGGGAGCCCATCCATGAAGGAAAGGTGTCGGCGATCTGATTATTTCCGAAATTTAGAAACTCTAGTCTGCTACAATTGACTAATCCCTTAGGCAGTGACCCTTGTAGTTGGTTATCACTCACGTCTATCATCCTCAATGCACAGTTGTTTTGTAATTGAGGAAATCTTCCATGTAAATCATTGCCATGCAAACTCAACGCGACAAGTGTCTTGCTCAAATTGCTCAGACATGGCGGAATAGCACCCATCAACTTGTTCTTGGAGAAATCAAGTATGCGAATATGGCTTAGCTGGCACACATCTGGAGATATTCCTCCAGATAGCTTGTTATTTGAGACAAGCTAGAATCTAATGGCCTTGGGGGGAATTGGAAGTAATCCTTGCACATCGTTGTACCTTAGGTCCAATGTCCTGAGATTTGGCCAAGCTGTGAAACTGGTAATGAAGTTTCTGAAAAGATTTAAAAATCCCAATTTTGCTGTACTCATATTTAAGAACCACGGAGGTATCGGTCCATAAATGCTATTTTGGGATAAATCCAACCATTGCAACCTAATTTGCTGTGCTAGGAAGATGGGGAGCTCACTTAAGTTGCTAGAAGCCAAGCCGAGAACGGACAGCTTTGAAAGGCTAGCATTTATGTCGGGTTCGATAATTGAAGAGAATTCATTGAATGAGAGCACCAACATCCTTAAATGTTGAAGCTTGAATACCAAATCTAGCTGCAAAGTGCCATTCAGGTTGTTCCATTGCAAGTCCAGGGTAGTAAGATTCCGAAGGTTAGAGATGTCTTTAGGTATTTGGCCAGTTAATCTGTTAAAGGATAGGTCGAGATAAGTTAACCCGGTGAGGCCAGTGATCTCAGCTGGAATTTGACAGGTTAATTGATTGTGACGGAGGTCTAAGAAAGTGAGGTTGGTGAGTTTGATAAAGGAAGCAGGAATTTCCCCAGAGAGTCGATTGATGCTAAGATCCAAAGAGAGGAGTTGGATGAGCTTCCCAATGGAAGATGGGATTTCACCCGAGAGATTGTTATCTTTGAAATTTAACATGGTAAGTTGAGTCAGGTTACCTATTGAAAATGGAATGTTCCCTGAAAAATTGGAGTGACTGATATCGAACTCGTTGAGGAAAGCCAAGTTTCCAAGCGAAGTTGGTAGCGAGCCTGAAAAACTGGTCCACTGAAGAAACAAGGACTTAATGGGACTGTGCAAGTGCATCTCTGGCAAATGACCTGACAGCTCTAGATTGTAACTCAAATCAAGAAGTTGTAGGCTTGGTAGCTTGAAGATGGTCGTCGGCAATGTCCCTTGCAAGTTGCAGTATGGGAGGACAAGTGATGTCAAGGAAGATAAATTTGCCACCGCATCAGGAAAAGGAGCCCACACTTTCACTCGGCTAAGATCAAGGTGTTCCAATTTGGTCAACCTCTGAACCACAGACTCCATGCTGGGATTCCTCAACTCCAGTAGCATGTTCCCAGAGAGATCGAGGGTGGACAAGTTAGTCAGCTTTAGGACTTGTGAAAGGATTTGACCTCCAAAGCCGGACGAAGAGAGGTTCAGGCTTGTCAACTCTACAAGATCACCTATCGCATGTGGTATTTGAGAGTAATTGAAATCGTTGCAGGCGAGGTTGATGCTTTGCAAGTGAGTGAGGCGGAAGAGGCTGGAGTTCGAGTTGATAGGACCGGAGAGACAACTTTGGCTGAGGTTGAGGCCGGTCACGTAGCCCGTCCCTTCATCGCACTCCACGCCTTTCCAGCTACAGCAATCCCCGTCTTCAAGCTGCCATGATCCTAGCTTCAACCGGTTGCCTAATAATGGGCAAATTTCCACATCAAAGAGCGATTGCTTGAATTCCAACAAGGCAGACCGCTCCTGCTCACGGCACTTCATTTGGCTCGTTGAAGGCAATGTCTCGGTGGAAGCAAAGTGGAGTGGAATTATTGTAAGGAAAATCACCAAGAGATCAAATGGTGTTCGTTTCATGATGATTAAATTGTTCAACACTCTCCTTGGTTTTTGGTTTTGCTGGGTAGGCAAGGTGAAGATGGACAAGTACTGAAATTGCGTTGTCGTTATATAATTTTCTTATGACTCGTGGTCATGGATCATGGCACGTCACGCTTGAACATGATGCATTCCCACTAATACATGATTTAAAATTTTCAATTCCGTTCATTTTATAATCTGCCCGTGTGTTCTATTCAATACACTGATTGTCACCAGCTCAATTAAATAGTTCAGTTGATATGACCACAGCAGTACCATGCTTAAGTAGCTTATATCACTCGAAGACTCGTACTGCTAATCGAATTGGTCAATCATAAATAACCAGCTGTCCACGTTCTTTGTTTTGGCCAAATGGTACTTGCCAAACAGAGATTACAAATCATGCCTAAGTAGTTTATTAGATATGAAGACTTGTGTTGCTGGCCGGACAGGTCAATGATAAATAGTATCTCGAGCTATGACCCAAACTACTGAATAGACTTTCCCTCCGAACACGGCTTCATTTTGACCTTCCCGTAGATGCCGACAAACAATGGCTATTTTTCTTGGCAGATCTGTTTTTCCCCTTTAATTAAAGACTTTGCAGTGATCAAGTCTATAAGCCATTGAGCAAAAGTGGAAACTTTCTCCTTATTCCAACCCGAAGCAAAAAAACCATATGCATCGGTGCCATTCACGATTAAGTTATCATATGGCCAACACATTCAATCTGAAAACAGGACACACGAGCAGGAGAAACCTTAACTTTTTTTTTTTGGACAAACTGGCAGCAGCAGGCACAACATTTGAATAAAGTTGTTAGAGGAAGTGTCTCATTTTGGGAGGACAGTCAACACTCCACACTAACTTCCAAACTTTACCATGAGTCGTGTGAGAGCTCGAGGGTCCAGGCATTAGCAGATGTTTCTTTCTTTTCTGCATGGTAAAATGGTAGACAGACTTTCCTGAAAAACAACCCCTCCTGCTCCAGGGCCAAATCATTTGGTCATCAGAACTTCTCCACCTTTTGTGATTTCTCAACACTAGTGACTCTTCCACTTGCCTTATGGTGTCTTTAATGGAGGTTAAGTTCCAAGTCCTAGTGTCTGCATCAATTAGAGACATCATTCGTAATTCCTTTTTTTTTTTCCGAGTCAGATTAGTGGGATGTAGCATCAAGTCTCAACTCTCCTTCACCCATCTATCCTCCCAAACTTTGACTGATTTTTCTTTAGCAATTTACCATAACCCACCTTCCATAATTAGATTTCTCCCTTCCAAAACACTACTCCATCCCCAAGGCATTCTGCCACATCTTCTAATTTTCATGAACCTACAATGGGGAAAGTAGAGCCTTTTAAGTATTTGCACCCAGAATTGCTTTGAATTCTGCAGGCAAGCTTGGCAACGAGGGCTAGTTGAACTGTGATGAACTTCTAAAACCCAAACCTCATTCTAACTTTTGCTTCCGTAAAGCTTTCCCAATGCTTCCAATGCCCTTTTCCTTCATCATTCTGTTGACCTCACCAAAAATTGGGTATGGCTGCATGCCCTTCCTCACACCACTTCTTTGGAAACTTGAAACAAGACTTGGAATAAGTTAGTGATGCATGAACAAGAAATGAAATTAAGGTCCATTTGTCTAAAAAGAAAACTGTCCTCAAGAAATTATTTTTTGACTTTTCGGTATTCGTGTTGTAAAACGGACCAGATCTTTGCAGTTAGATCGGGGTAGGAGAAAATGAAATTATCCGAGAAAATAAAACAAGAAATAATAAAGGACATGAGAAATTTATGTGGTTCGGTTTGAATATCGTTATTTACATTCATATAGAGAACCAGTCATAAATAATTCACTAATCAATCTGAGAATTACACGATTACAATTGTTTATATACTTGAGCACTTTCCAGCGCTAGATTACACCCATTACACATAGTATTTACATCACAAATCTCACAATATTCAAAGCTCTATCACGAGTCACCAGAACTCAGACTTAGTCTATCCACTGCTTAGCTCAGAACAAAGAGACACTTCCAAATGGAAGAAAGTATAAAATGAGACCAAGGATCACCGAAAAGGACACCATGATTGCTCTTAATTTGGCTTTCTTCTCTTGGTGTTTTCTTCCTTGTACTGATGAGAGCTTCCAACAAGCTCCTCTATTTATACTCAATCATAACATAATCCCCTCCTTTATAAATATTATAATGCTAGAAGGAGAGGCTCTTTATTAAATGCAGCATGCGGGGGGCATGAAGAAAGTCAAGACAACAGAGGCCTGTGGGCTCCCATGTGGCTCCATTAATTAATGTTGAGGCTTACGAAGTTGTTCATTCGTAGGAGATCTCACTTCTGCAGCTAATATAAATGAGAAAAACAACAAATCTCATGTGCAGCGGCCGAACACGCATGCAAGGAATATGTTTAATCGACGGACTGTGTTTAATTGATGGACTCAAATTCAAGATATAATTTTAATAGCTTGAATAATAGTAAACTAATCGATAAAATAAAAATATTTTTTAGCTACTGAAAACAACATGCTTCGATTCGGGAAAATACACTTCCCCTTCTAACAAGAAGAAAATCATTTTTTCGAAACCACCAAATAAATGAAAATTTATTTTTTCCTTGAAATTGGAAAATATTTTGAAAATTTTAGGGGAAAACTTCATGATAAAGGAAAATACTTCCCGAAAAATCATTTTTCAGGAAAATGGTCAGTTTTCTTTTGTTTGGTGATATGTGATTGAAAACGTTTTCTAATAATTGGATCTCATTTGGAATATGATTTCAATATCATGACTTTACCTCCGGAAAAAAAAATCGAATTTAAAATAATTTTTCATTTTTTATTTTCATTTTGTATTTTCTTCTTTTTTTCTTTTTTCTTTTCTTTATTTCCCTTCTTCCTTCTCTGCTGGTCGCCAAGCCTCGACGACAACCGCGATAGGCCATTGATGAGGGCCAACCTGGCCGGCCTTGCCACAACGAGGTCGAGCTCGCCCAAGGCCAGCCCTCTCTAGCCCGCGTCTGTGGTCGGTCATTGGCCATCGCCGAGGCTCTGCGACCGACAATGGAGGAAGAAGGAAAAGAAAAAAAAAGAAAAAAGAAAAAATTAAAAACTTTAAGATGAGCGATTTTGAAAAGTGTTTTCACTTTCTTAGATTTAGAAATTCACTTTCCTAATTTTATGTATAAATATTTTCCTTGATCAGAAGCATTTTCGGTTGATTAATCATTTTCGACAAACCAAATAGGTGAAAGTTCAGTAAACTACTTCCGAGAAAATACTTTCCCTCAAACAAACGCACTCTAAATTGTGTTTCTCTGGTCTTTGAGCCCTTCTCTCTTTCCTTGTGACTTTCTTTTCTCTTAGAGTTTCTCCATGCGTAAGCACCATTTGAATTTGGTGCATCATCATAAGAAACTATCATCTCTTTAGAAACAATTTGAGGTAAAAAGAAACTTAACAAAATTTACATAAAATTTCACAGTACACACTAATTGGATAGTGTCTTATCGATTTAATTACTTAGATTTGATGTTTCAAGAGATGAAACTTTTGTTACTAACCAATAGACACCACAGATAAGAAATAAGGTTATTTGAGCTAAAGAAATCGGAAGAAAATTATGAATAAGGGAATGACGTGAAAAAAGGTGAAATTTATAGAGATTCAGCTCATATAGTACTAGTACTAAGTAAAATGAGCCAAGGCTTTTAAGAGTTATTTGAATTTCTTAAAATTATAAATACTTCTTTTAGGGAATAGTAGTTTTAGGGCGATAAATAATCAGGTATGGCCTAACTTCTTTTTGGTTTAGATGTGGATGAAGCATTAAAAGAGAAATTGGAAGAAGCTGCTTAACCAGTAACATTCTCAAAAGAAGATGGAAAAATGAAAATATATAAAGAAAATAAAAACAGTGTGATAGAATATTAGAAGAAAGGGATGAGAAAAATTAAAAGAATTACATTTGGTTAAAACAAAAGAATTGTATAAAATAATCATACGTGGAAGTAAATCAAAAGAAAATACATACCTATGTCGAAGAGTGCAATTTTTATTTTTATGGAGAAATTTGTGCAACGAAAATCGTTAATGGACTTTTTTTATTAAATAATACGAGTGAAGTTACAAGAACGGGCTTGGACCCATGGACTAGGCCCGTTGACCGGCTCATGTATGCTTTCGGCCCGACCCAACCCGGCCCGATCGAATCGGGCCCCGTCACCCCCCGGCGCTTCCGCTGAGGTGAAAAACGTCTCACCGAGCCGGTGGTGATTCACGTTCGTTTCCGAGTTTCCAACTCCATTACAGACGAGAAGCCGAGCTCCCTCCTGAAATCCGAAGCGTGCACAGAAGAGGGTGATTCTGCAGCGTCAAGATCGCCATTGGTCGGAAGCTTCGATTTCCGGCGTTTGCCGATGGTGATTTAGAGCAGCGATCTTCAGCTATCAAAACTGGTGCACTGCTTCGGTTTTCTAGGTGGTCTCGAAGCTCGATTTCTTCCCGCTGTTGAATGCGTCCAAGGATTTGCTGAGTCTTGTGTCCTTGAGTCCGATTTCGACGTCTCGCCTCGCGCCCTAGGATCATTGTCCGTTTGTTTGCTTTTTCTTTTTCCTTTTGCGGGGGCCGAGAAACTGAAGGTAAATGGGTTCTAATGGTGTCCCGGTGAAAGTCCGTTTACAATCTGTGGTGTATCATGCTCCTAGTGATATGAATGTCTGTCGAAGAATACTAAAATCGCCCGAAAAAAGAAAAAGAAAGACAGAGGAAAATAATGGCAGCTTCGGAACATGAAATCGATAATTCAGGAGTCTACATTAGTCATCTATGGGGCAAGGCATGTTTCAAGACCTCCGTACAGACAAATCAAACGGGTTGATACTTTGTAATTATGACTCGAAACAATTCCTAATCTCTAATGACTTTGAATGCTCCTGCATAACTCCTGTCAACAACCAGGTGATACTTCTAAAAATTTAAGCTATCAGGGATTTGGCTGGATCTATGTCCTATTTCCTAGCACAAGTTTAGATAAATCTGTAGCAAAAGCGATATGAAAGTGGTTCACATCATGTGAATGTCATTGAAAAAGTAGATTCATTTTGCTCGCAAACGAAAGCATGGATGGGATTTCGGATTGTGAAAATATATCTCGAGTATGAGCCGTGAACAAATTCGATCTATTAAAGAAAAGTCTGAAAATTGAATAAGTGAGGACATCCACGACCGTGTACAATATAAATCCATATTTCGTCTTGAGCGGAGTTCAAGTTGAATATTCCTACTTTGTCTAGATACTAAATTGGCGTGCAAGATTTGTTGGCCAAGAAAAGAAAGGAAATAGAATAAAATAAAATAAAAAAGGAAACTTGGACTTGCTGACCGTTGACCGAATTGGGTGTGCACGTGGATTTTTCTCCCCCGCGCTGAAGTCGGCAAAACGAAAGTGGTCCCCTCATTCACATATAAATATTATTTTCTGATTTAAATGGAGGGGTGCCGTGCAAAGTGATGAAGAAGCATGCCGTTGTTGAAGTGAAGTGGTCTCGAAGCGCCGCTTGTGTGCGAGCGCTTGGCTGTGGGCGATCTCCATGGGTGTTACTTGAGCAAATTACATCTAAGAGTTTAAATATTTATAGCGATTAAATTTTATAGTAAAATTTGTGTATAATTCTTTCGTCAAATTGACAGATTATTTTGTGAGAAATTATAGGCTAAATATTGCGTGAGTTATTGGATGTAATTGGGGCTTAGGAAACACTTATAGTATTTGAGTGACTCGAGTGTGATTGTATTATCTATTATATCCCTTGATTTATAATGGAATTTTTGTGGTACTCTCCCCATGGACGTAAGTCACTATGACTGAACCACGTAAATCTGATGTCTCATTTTTTTTCTTATTCTGTCAATTTTATTGTTCAATCGCTAGCTTCCGCAACAAGAATAGCATCGGAAGCCACTCAAACGAGTTACTTGGCATATGTTTGAGTGCCATTTAGCTAGATTAATACTGAGATAAAAGCCTTTTAACAAAATTCATCACCGGTCAAAAGATTAAAGTGGAATGCCATGCCATTGCAACATTTTGAGTTATTGAGGTGTAATACTAACCTTCACAACATGATGTAGATCCATACAAACCTTCTCCTTTATGCCTCCAGGGTCTCTGCCTTTGCCCAAAAATCTTCTTCACCAACCAATGTTGGACTCTCGTATTGTGTCGTGTCCCATAACCATTCCGATGACCGGTACAATTCCGCGACCTGTCACCATAATGTTCCAGTCTAGTTCTTCGATCCAGATCCTCGAGTACAATGTTTAGTTGCGAACAAACACAATTTTGGTGTGCACTTTCGATTTGAATTTAAATGGAAAACAAGAAAAATGTATAAAAAATAGGGTCTCGTTACGCAGATTCCTCCAAAACATGGAGGCCATGACTCATTACCTTGTTTGTTCGAGATTGGAGAAATGATGGGAAGGAAACTTCTGCATAATGGTTTATCAGAAATGAATAAAGCTGAAACCTTTTCTGGCCGACACAAGAAATTGTATTCATAGCTATCAAAAGAGGACATCGAGTCAAATTCATGAGAACGATCACGCATTTATTATTTGCTTGATGAAACTGGAAACACTTTATTCGAAATCTCATATCTAGATGGGCGATATTTGGATGCTATCGCGTAACACAGAACACATCGAAAAGGTATGCCACGATGTGCACCTAGCAATCGGCAATCCAGTCATTGAACTTTCACAACATATTGTAATTCACACAAACCTTATTTGGTGCATCCGTCTTCGTTGCCTTCCTCGATAGAACCTTAGGAACCAATGCTCAATTCTGGAAGTCGTGTTCAGCCCCATAACCACGCCGATGACCAGCCCACTTCCAAAACCCATCAAGACAATTTTCCAGTCAATTTCTTCGAACCACGTCGCTGAGTCCTCTTCGGCGAATGCACTAGATGGTGGTGCCAGGGGCGCTTCAACAGGATTTCCGCATTTCTTTGGTAGAGGAACTCCGCACAGTCCTAAGTTCCCTCCATAAGAGTCATTCTCGAATGTAGCAAACTGCTTCACATGAGGTATGGGCCCATAAAGATGGTTGTCTGACACATTGAAGAAAGCGAGGAAAATGAGTTGCGTGAGTTCTGGAGGGATCATCCCCGAGAGCTTATTGCTTGAAAGGTCAAGAGATTCTAGTCCGGTCAAATTTGCCAGGGACAAAGGGATGGGGCCTGTAAGAGCATTGTTGGAGAGATTGAGCAGTTGAAGTTCAGTTAAACTTCCAACAGAATTCGGGATTTCCCCGTTAAAGTTGTTGCTCGAAAGATCAATCACGGTGAGGTATGACAATATCTTTTCGTACTCCGTGACAATGCCTTTGTTCATTATTGTCACTGAGAAGTCGTACTTTTTGTCAATCTCGTCACCTTGGGATAGAATGGGAAAATCATACCCATAGTAGTATGCATCATCTGCATCATGGACTTTCATTGCACTCCAGATATCAAAGTATTCAGATGGAAGGCTACTCGAGAAGTTATTCATGGATAGATCAACAATTCGTAGGTTAAGAAACTGGTCACGAGCTTCAGGTTCTCCTACGGCTCCATGAAATCTATTGGAGCGCAAAATGAGCACCTTCAAATAAGAAAGCGAGCCCATCCACGAAGGAAATGTGTCCACGATTTGATTATTTTCGAAATTGAGAAACTCCAGATTGCTACAATTAGCTAATTCCCTTGGCAGTGACCCTTGTAGTTGGTTATCACTCACATCTATCATCCCCAACCTACATGCGTCATTTTGCAATTGAGGAAATCTCCCATACAAATCATTGCCATGCAAACTCAAGGCGAGGAGGCTCTCGCTCAAATTGCTCAGACATGGTGGAATAACACCAGTCAACTTGTTCTTGGACAAATCAAGCATTTCAATATAACTTAGCTGACACATCTCCGGTGATATTTCTCCGGATAGCTTATTATTCGAGACAAGATAGACGCCAATGGCCTTCGGGGGAATAGGAAGTAATCCTTGTATATCGTTGTACCTAAGGTCCAATACCTCGAGATTTGGCCATTTAAAAGCTGTGAAACTGGTAATTAAGTTTCTGGAAAGATTCAAAAATCCCAATTGTGCCGTACTCACATTTAAGAACCACGGAGGTGTGGACCCATAAATGCTATTTTGGGATAGGTCCAACCATTGCAACTTGCTTTGGTTTGATAGGAAGATGGGGAGCTTGCTTAAGTTGCTAGAAGCGAAGCCGAGAACAGACAGGTTTGAAAGGCTGGCGTGTATATCGGGTTCGATAATCGACGAGAATTCATTAGATGAGAGTAGCAACGCTGTTAAATGTTTAAGTTTGAATACCACATCCAGCTGCAAAGTGCCATTCAGGTTGTTCGATTGCAAGTTTAGGGTAGTAAGATTCTCGAGGTTAGAGATGTTCTCAGGAATTGGGCCAGTTAGTCTATTAAATGATAGGTCGAGAAAAGTTAACCGGGTGAGGCCAGTGATCTTAGTTGGAATTTGACCGGTTAATTGATTGTGATGGAGGTCTAACAAAGTGAGGTTGGTGAGGTTGATCAAAGAAGCGGGAATTTCCCCATAGAGTTTATTCAAGCTAAGATCCAAAGACGAGAGTTGGACGAGCTTCCCAAGGGAAAATGGGATTTCACCTGAGAGTTCATTATATTGGAAATTCAACATGGTAAGTTCAGTCAGGTTACCTATTGAAGATGGAATTTTCCCTGATAAATAGGAGCCGCTGATATCGAACTCTCTGAGGAAAGCCAGGTTTGCAAGCGAAGCTGGTAGCGGACCCGAAAAATTGGTCCTCCAAAGAAACAGCGACTTAATGGGACTGTGCAAGGAAAACTCTGGGAAATGGCCTGACAACTCTGGATTGTCACTCAAATCAAGAAGTTGTAGCCTCGGGAACTCGAAGATGGTTGTTGGGAATGTCCCTTGCAAGTCGCAATCGTGGAGTACAAGTGATGTCAAGGAAGATAAATTTGCAACAACATTATGAATCGGAGCCGACACATTCACCCAGCTAAGATCAAGGTGTTCCAATTTGGTCAACCTCTGAACCACGGTCTCCATGCTAGGATTCCTCAGCTGCAGTTCATAGTTCCCAGAGAGATCGAGGGAGGACAAGTTAGTCAACTTTAGGACTTGAGACGGGATTTGACCTCCGAAGCTGGAGGAAGAGAGGTTCAGGCTCGTCAACTCCACAAGATCACCTATGGCGGACGGTATTTGAGACTCACTGAAGCCGTTCGAGGCGAGGTTGAGGCTTTGCAAGTGAGCGAGGCGGAAGAGGCTGGCGTTCGAGTTGATAAGACCACAGAGACAACTTTTGCTGAGGTCGAGGCCGGTCACATAGCCCGTCCCTTCATCACACTCCACGCCTTCCCAGCTACAGCAATCCGCGTCTTCCAGCTTCCACGATTCCAGCTTCGACGGATCTCCGTAAATCTTGCAAAGTTTCAACTCTGGATGGAAGAAAGATTGCTTGAATTCTAACAAGGCAGACCGCTCCTGCTCATGGCATTTCTCTGGCCTCATCGAAGGCAACGTCTCGGAGGAAGCAAAGTGGAGTGGAATTATTGCGAGGAAAACCACCAAGATATCAAATGGTGCTCGTTTCATGATGATTAAAGTGTTCAATACAGTCATTGAACGTTGGGGTGCATTCTCACTTAGACATGAATTGAAAATATATATTACTTTAATCTTCCCTTTTAAGTCAACATGGAATAGTGAGTCTAGGCTGCGTTAATAACACGGGACCACTGTTCTTGTGGTCGTTGTTCTTGTGATGTGATAGTTGGGCGGCTTGACTAACGAAGGCACTGAAGTCTTTATGTGATTTCACATTATTATATAACGTTTCTTTTGCTCCATAAGTTTTTCAATCTACAATTATTGGAGTGTTCCAACCAAGTGAGGTTGTCGGAATCCCACATTCCATATGCGGGTGCACATGAAACACCTTTCTTTTTGCAGGGTATGATATATCTCTAGGCATTTAAAACTCAATATTTGTAGTTGAAGATTGTGATGACAGAAAAGTGCAATATTTTGTACATTTTAGAATGACTAGTTCATGAGCCTATTAATAGATTTTACAAGATGACTATCTAAAATAACAAAATATCAATTACAGAATATTCTAAATATAATTCTAATATCCCCCTCAAACTCATGGTATTTGAAAGAGATCAACTTAATTTTGAAACAGAGATCCTAAAAACGCCAAGGTAGATATGTCTTGGTGATAACATCAAGAGTCCGTTCAGCTAGATAAAGTAGAGGCAAGTTGAATAAGGCCATGAAAAACATGACAGCAAATGAAATGAAAATATATCTCAATGGGCTTCGCGTGTTTGTAGAAAATATCATTATGTGCTATTTGAATAGCACTTCGGTTATCGCAATGAATGATTGTTTCGCTACGATGACGCACTACCATGTCTTCTAGTAGCCATCGCAACCGTAATGACTCTGATGTCGTATCAGCAAGAGCTCAATATTATGCTTTTGTACTAGGGTGAGCATCAGTGGTCTGTTTCTTACTACGCCATTTGATAAGTGGAGTGTACAAAAAGAAAAAATAGCTCGTGGTAAAGCGACGATCTTGAGGGTCAATGACCTAGTCAATATCTAAATAAGCTGTCAACTCTAAAGTAGGATAAGAAAAAAAGTGAAGGCCATGAAATAATTTATACTTGACGTAATAAAAATTTGAAGGACTAGAGCAAAATGAGTTGTATAGGGCGCAGTCACGTATTGACTAACAACATAAACAACATAGACGATGTTAGGTCGAGTAATTGTGAAGTATATAAGACTGCCGACTAATAGTGATATATTATCAATTGTATAAATGGTAAGGGCATCTGAAGTGAATGATTTTGATAGAAATAAATTAGAATTTTAAATTATATAATTGCAACAGGTAGAGTAAAATATCACAAATTAGAATTACCGGAAGCGATAGACATAATAGAAGCAAGAGATGAGCTACAAGTACCAAATTCTTGAAGAATGGCATGAAAATCCTCTAATGAGAGATTGGCATACAATCCTTTTGGAGAAACATTTACGTTAGCAATAGTGACATATGAACTTGCATGTGAATCGCGATTTGGCATTCAATTGTCCGTCCCTATGAGTTGCTTGGGTCGTAGTCGATGGTAATTAGGCTTTGAAACTTCTAATTTACAAATAATATACATTTGTTCAGTTTCAATGTACTAGATTAGACAAAAAAAAATATGGAAAAACCAGTTACCTGAGAGCAAATATAGAGACAATAAGGCCAAAAAATGAACCCAGCAAGTCCAAATACCTTTGGAAATGATATGAGATTACCAATAGTCAATCTAAGGGTTCCTAAATCGATCAGAAAAATGCCTCAAAACAGGTTAGAGTAGTTTCACTGAACCGGTCAACGGTTAACGCCTAAAGTTCACGTCGGTCAACAGTCAGACATGTTGGACTGACCAACGTGTTTTATATTCTTAGTACTTTAGTCTTCCTCTTTAAGTCGACTTTGTGGAATCTTGAGTCTAGCCCGTGTCGATAACACGGAACCATTAATCTCGGAGTCATTGTTCTGTTGTAGCCATTGAAGTCTTATGTGACTTGACATTATTGCTTGACGTTTCTTTTGCTCCAAGAGATGATGGAATTCCACATTCCATAAAGGCCACATGTAGAAATACCTTTCTTTTTGCGAGGTATGATCATATCTTTTATATCTATTGCCATTCCAAACTCAATGTTGACAACGCCCATAGCGATAACATTATCATAGAATCAATAGTGCAAAAATGACTCGGGAAGTTTTTGATAATATATTGCTTAGCTTTTTCTTTCCCTTGATTTTTTTAGCATCGAGAAGGATGAAGAGACACATGAGGACATTAGGACCGAAAGAATTGATTATGTGGCTCATATACAAGGAGCAGAAAGTACAAATCGACTTTAACTTGTGCATTGTTTTTATTATTCTAAATCTTTTTACATGATGTTCTTAACTATGCCCAGCACTAATGGCCTGTTATGATCATTTTTTTTTGCTTTTTCTTTAATGAGGAAGAAGGAAAAGAAAAAAAAAGAAAAAAGAAAATATTAAAAAATTCAAGATAAGCAATTTCGAAAAGTATTTTCATCTTCTTAGATTTAGGAATTAACTTTCATAATTTTATGCATGAATATTTTCCTTGACCGGAAGGTATTTTCGGATGACTAATCATTTTCGGCAAACTAAATGGGTGAAAATTCGGTAAACTAATTCCAAGAAAACACGTTCCCTCAAACAAACTCACTCTAAGTTGTGTTTCTCTCCTCTATGGGCCCCTATCTCTCTTTCCTTATGACTATCTTTTCTCTTAGAGTTTCTCCATGCGTCAACACCATTTGAATTTGGTGCATCATCTAAGAAACTATCATCTCTTTAGAAACAATTTGAGGTAAAAAGAAAATTAACAAAATTTACATAAAATTCCACAGTACACA
Source organism: Syzygium syzygioides (assembly GCA_031216285.1). Classification (NCBI taxonomy): domain Eukaryota; kingdom Viridiplantae; phylum Streptophyta; class Magnoliopsida; order Myrtales; family Myrtaceae; genus Syzygium; species Syzygium syzygioides. Next base: position 26,949,084 of record CM062251.1, read on the forward strand.
CTAATTGGATAGTGTCTTATCGATTTACTTATTTGGATTTGATGTGTGAAGGGATGAAACTTTTGTTACTGACCAATAGATGCCACGACTAAGAAATAAGGTTATTTGAGCTAAAGAAATCCAAAGAAAATTATAAATAAGGGAATGACCTGAAAAATGGTGAAATTTATAGAGATTCAGCTCATATAGTACTAGTACTAAGTAAAATGAGCCAAGGCATTTAAGAGTTATTTGAATTTCTTAAAATTACATATACTACTTTTAGGGAATAGTAGTTTAGGGGGATAAATAATCAGGTATGGCCTAACTTCTTTTTGGTTTAGATGTGGATGAAGCATTAAAAGAGAAATTGGAAGAAGCTGCTTAATAAATAACATTCTCAAGAGAAGATGGAAAAATGAGAATATATAAAGAAAATAAAAACAGTGTGATAGAATATTAGAAGAAAAGGATGAGAAAAATTAAAAGAATTACATTTGGTTAAAACAAAAGAATTGTATAAAATAATCACACATGGAAGTAAATCAAAAGGAAATACATACCTACGTCGAAGAGTACAACTTTTATGGAGAAATTTGTTGAACGAAAATCGTTAATGGACTTCTTTTTTATTAAATATTACGCGCGAAGTTACAAGAACGGGCTTGGACCCATGGACTGGGCCCGTTGACCGGCTCATGTATGCTTTCGGCCCGACCCAACCCGGTCCGATCGAATCGGGCCCGTCTCCCCCCGGCGCTTCCGCTGAGAGCTGAAACGCGTCTGGCCGAGCCGGTGGTGATTCACGTTCGTTTTCGAGTATCCAACTCCATTACAGACGAAGAAGCTTTGATCTCTGGTACAGAAGAGGGGTGATTCCGCGGCGTCAAGATCGCCATTGGTCGGAAGCTTCGACCTCCGGCGCTTGCCGACGGTGATTTCGAGCGGCGATCTTTACCTGTAGAAAAATGGTGCGTCGCTTTGGTTTTCTAACGCGATCTCGAGCCTCGATTTTCTTCCTGCTGTTGAATGCGCCGAAAGGATCTGCTGAGTCTCGCGTCCTTGGGGTTCCGATTTCGACGTCTCGCCTCGCGTCCGGCTTTCTAGACTTCCGTTTCTACTGATTCGAGCTCGCAAATGCTAGCCTCAGGATCACTGTCCGTTTGTCTGCCTGCTCGTTTTCTTCTTTTGAATCCATAAACAAAGGATATTTGCTACAAAGGCCTTAATAGGATTACTTCTTCCCAGAGATGAAGCTAGCAAAGTGTATCCAAAATTATGCCAATCGACGATAAATGCTGAATGCCTTATCGAGCTGACCGATGTGACAGCAGTCCCGGTTGGGACTGAAGGTGGATTCTGTAAAAGCCAATCATACAATAAGTTCAAAAACGGCTCTATCAAGCAGCAATTTAACAGAATAGCTCACCAATTATAAATGCAATATGGCTTGCAACAGAAGCATTTGCAAAAGCACCGAAGACTCTCAGATATGGCTTGTGAAAGAAGCAATTTACACATGGAGACTTAGGGTGCGTTTGGCAACATGCCAAATAGTAAAAATTTCTGTTCTTTTGTTCCCAGAAATAGTTTAGGAACAGAAATGCGTTTGGTAAACACATTTGTTCCCGGGCACATTTTTTGCAAAAATTTGTGCCGAGAAACAGTTTTGGAAGAGAAATAAGAAGCAAAAAAAAGTTGCTTCTTGTTTCTCGGCACAATTTTGAGAATCAGTTTTTTTTCCTTTTTTTCTTTTTTTTCTTTTTCTTCTTTTCTTATTTTTGTGTTGTTCTTTGTTTGGCCGGGCCGACCGCTGGCGACTGGCTGCCGGCCGCCGGTGACCGGCTGCAACCCAGGGCTGGCGAGGGCGTCACGGCCCTCGCCGGCCGCCGGCGGAGGCGAGGGTGAGGGCTGGACCCTCGCCGCCTGGGCGAGGCCGAGCCTCGCCGTCGCGACCCACGGCGAGGCCGGCGTCGCCGTGGGTCGCGACGGCGACCCTCGGCCTCGCCAGATCTGGGCGAGGCCGAGCCTCGCCGTCTCTGGGCAAGGCCGCCTCGCCCGGGCGGCGAGGGTCCAACCCTCGCCCTCGCCTCCGCCGACGGCCGGCGAGGGCCGTGACGCCCTCGCCGGCCCTGGGCTGTGGCCGGTCGCCGGCGACCGACGACCGGCCATGACCAATGAAGAAAAGGGTTAAAAAAAAGCAATTCAAAATATTATTAAACTATTATTTAGGAACAAAAATTTTGTGTAGTTTACCAAGCGTATTTCTATTCTTTTCTAGTCTAGGAATAGAAATTTTGGACAATTACCAAACGCCTTAAAATACTCAGAAATTGTTTCCGGGCACAGAATTAAAAAAAATCATTTCTGTTCAGAAACTGTGCCTGGGCACAGAATGGTTCTCATGCACACCCTTACAGCCCAACTAAGACCAAATCTAATTTTCTCTTTAAAAAAAATTGAAACTCACCTGCACAAGAAAAACATCAGGAGCAGGTACTTTGATGAATAAAAACCAAAGAAGCATGATAAACTGATATATCCGCTTAATCACAGTCATCAATGGACGCAATATCTTTGGCCAACCCTGCATAACTCTCGGCCATTGCACCTGGAACCAGAAAAAATATACAATCAATGACTCCATCATAAGTAGTATGATTTTGTCATTACTTCCTCATAGGAAGCAGGTATTTGGTATCAGCATATAGAAATAAACTCCAACATGTACCGTGGTATGGATTTGAATAGACTTGTGCTCTAGAATTGCCTGATGCGGCTCAGAACCTGCCCATGAAGAAAAGATTACTCTAAACAGATTCTTTTTAAAAAAAACCCAAATTAAAGATGGATATTCTCACTCATTGAAACAAAACCTAAGCACAGTACAATAGATCAGTCCAACATATGATCATGTACCCATTTAAGCAAACTCTAGAAAATGTTCTTTTCAATCAGGTCAATTGTGCGTATGTAACTTCTTCTCTTCCAATTTCACATCCATGAGCTAAATGGGCATTTCATTTTTGGATGAACTTGTTGAAATGAAGCTCAAAGAAAGCGCATTCGTTTCAATTGGGTAAGAAATCGCCACACAATGTACCAAATAAGAAATTATCTATCTGAATGCACCCTGAATAATATTCTACGCTGCTGAAAAAAAATTGAACTGTCATACTCGACGTCCTCGAGTACTGTACTAATCTTCAATAACATCCTGGGTTAGCATACTGACAATGCAGATACTTTTCAAAACGAGCATGGAGTTATCTTCAGATAGACCAAGAACCAAACTCTTGAGCTACCAGTATCGTCATAGCCATCAACAGAAGAAGCCTACCTCCATACACAACAACATCGACTTCCAAAGATGCCCGCAAAACACCTAGCTCACAAATGAATAGTGCAAAAACCAGACACTGGAACGTAAGAAATTGAGCAAGCAGAGACGAGCAGACATTCCAAATGACACTAAAGAATCAGATGGCATCACCTCACACAGTCAAGCAGCGTTATGAAATTGGACTACCACTAAAGAATCAGAACGGCATCTAGAGAAGTTAAGCATGCTGATTCTTCTTTCCTGTAATAAGAAATTAAAAACTACTACTTTTGGTATTAAAGGAGTGGAACCATCATCTATGTTCTAGCTTTGTGACTAGCCAATTTGAAGTTCAAGTGCATGCAACAATACTTAGGTGGAAGAAGGTATAGGAACTAAAACGTTTCCTAAGAAATGTTGTGCAGGAAAAAAGGAATGTAACAAACAGCCACAAAAAAGGAGAAATAATGAGCACCCAGAAAATTGAAAAGAAAGATGAAATACTTGAAAAATATCTTGGTGAAACCTTCCATGCAATCAACACCAAAGACCATGAAACTGGTACACCATTATCCCCAGACTGATTGAAAACACATTGGCATATCCCCTACCTATGCTTTTTGCAAATAATATGTGGTCAACGAATAGCTCAAAATGGGATAAATGAGCCTTATAAACGAAGACCGAGAGTTTGTCTTCTCTCTTGCTTTTTACGGAAGAAGGTAAAAAATCAAGTATGTTGATGCCTTTTTAGCAAGGAAGATGTATAAATGAAGTGGCAGTGAGAACAGAAGATCAAAATAAACTGACAGTGCACTTCCTATATCTTGTCACCATTTTGCAGGATGAAAAGAATGATTGCCATGCAAGTGCAATGGATGAATTAGAGACGTGTAGAGGGTGTCTTATCTTAGTCTTAAAAAAAAAAGGAATTCAATGACCATCCAAAATGCTGTAATTTCAAGTAGCCCAAATGTTTGAAATTACCAAATATTCCTTCGGCCAAATAGTTGCAGAGATCGGCCATGACATCTAGACAGCAAGAATTTTCAAAGTATATACAGAACATGGAAAATGAAATCAACATGAACTTGTCAAAACTATTCATTCATCCTTACTGGGAAGCTTATCCTAAGTTTTTTGCTTAGACACCCATTGGAGGCTACGTCAGAAGGTTTTACCATCCTCCGTCTTTCAGAGGAATCACAAACCCACATCCTTCTTATATAAATGCCAACACTTCCTATTAAAGAAGATCTTGACAATCTATCTGGTGTTTCTAGAAGCAAAATCAAGCTAGATTAAACAATATGGCTCATTGACCTTGTCATTAGCCAAACTGGAAAATTAAACGATCTAAAACAGGGGCAAAATGTAGGTTTTCTAATCAGAGAATGGGGATAGATGAAAATTTCATGATTGAACACCTCAAATCTTGAAAAGCATGTTACACAAGAGTCAGCAAAAAAATAATGCAGAGATTATGCATTGCTGGATTTAAATCTATGAAAGAAGCCAAGGCATACCAGCATTTCTGTGAATTTGCAAAAAGCTTCCGCTCTCTATTCAGTGTCGTATCACATTTAAGGAAAGACGCTCTGCTCTTGCTCTTGTCACCTGTAAAATCCATAAACTACCTCTAGATGAGTAAATTACATGCTTTGACAACAGACACAAGAACAGATACTCTATATATACCACACTTTTTCTTTAAGCTCTACGAGATCAGCAACTAGTATTATTTTGATTGCATCACTTACTCGCCTCAGTATCTGCACTTTTCAGGCTTCAAGTTCAGGTTCAGCGGACTCTAAAACAGAGATTGTCCACATATCAGGTACAATTTCCTTACACAACATTTAGTTATTCAGCCCTTTCCATCTTTCCCCCCTTACTACAGCAGCCAGCTATAAGAGATGTGTAAGTTACCACATCTGGCTGAAGGCCACTTTGAATCAATTCCCTCAATAAATCCTCGGCTTTCTCAATGTTGCCAAGTTTACAAAGCCTGTCAATCAAAATAGCACAAAAGATTACATCAGGTGCTATTTTGTCTTTCATCTCCAGCAAAAGAGTTTTGATGACATTATTTGCTTGGGAATCCCTGTTACTCTCTTTATTTTGTTTCTATTGTGGAGGGAATGTTTCCTTCAGAGATCTACCTTTGAAAGACCATCAAGTAACACTGTACAAGCAAGTACATCAGGCTCGACCGCTCTATTCTTCATTTCAAGGAAAAGATCAAGCCCTTCCCGCAAGCGATTTGCATGAAAGTATCCATCTATTATTAACGTATAGATGTCAACATCAGGCTTTTAGACATTGGCTTTTAATTCTTGAACCTAGTCAAGATGTTTCGTCTGAAGAAAGGCCGAGGTTTTGGGTCTGTTGTGTTCGATAGATTAGATTTTCTGTTTAATTTGCTAGAATTAAGTTGGAATTCTCCATTTTTTTCTTTTTACGAAGTGAATGGAGTTCGCTGATCCTTGGCTTTGTATAGTTTTGGTTGACAATGAGCTGAAGAAAGAGGATTGCGTGTGTATTCTATTTCTTGGGTTTTGATTCGGCACTGATTATTTGTTTTGTTTGTTAATTTGTTCGGCAGCCGCTCAGATTGGAAATCAAGGTTTGTTTCTGGACCGTGTGGATTTACATTGTCTTTTTAACTTGCGATTTGGTATTCATCGCTTCGATTTTAACTGTATCTGTGCCAGAGGAAGTTTATTCAACGATCGGAGAGAGTGAAGTCTGTAGATCTGCATCCAACAGAACCATGGTCGGCATGACTTTGTTCTGTCAACTCTTTTTCAATTTCTGTATAAAATATATTCTGTACTGGAAATCAATTTGCATGGTTAGACGTACGACGCTATTTGCTTAACTCTAATTGTTGTTGATGCAGGATCCTAGCAAGTTTGTATGCGGGAACTGTTTGTATATGGGATTACCAGTCCCAGGTATGGAACGTGCATGGAGATTCACTAGGATCAATACAATAGTACTATCTCGTTCACATGGGCTATTTGATTGCATCATGAACTGATTCTGACATTTCTAATGTTACTGCAGACAATGGTTAAGTCCTTTGAAGTCACTGATCTGCCAGGTACTTCACTGCGCGTAAATCAGTCCATGCATGCCTTGTGCTTGTTTGTTTACTTTTTTTTTTTTTTGTGGGGACCGAGAAACTGAAGGAAAATGGCTTCGTGTATGCATGCTCTAGAATGCAGCTTCAATTACAGCAGTCGAATGAAAATACCACCTCTGTCTTTTACAGTTTTTCCACAGGATATGACCGTTTATGTCCCTGGATTCTTGGTTGTTTTGCGAATAAATCCAACATCATGTCACGTACAGGCTTAAGCACGTATTGACATTCAGTCATGAAAGGATTTGGGATATTTGTATCAGAGAGGATCGCACCGGTAACATTCATACCTGCTCTAAATGCTTCATTTCGTAGTTATATCTATGTTTTGACAATGATAAGCTATTATGATACTCCGAGGTTTTCCATTGCCACTATAATGACATTCCTGTAGGCTATGCGGTTTCAATACAAAGATAAAATCTTCCATATCCATTGTCTCACTTTTTTCGTGGCTTTTGCTCTGCAGGGTTGCAGTTCCTTGCGACGAGGGAATACCCGTGGTCACGATAGTGTGCTGATAGCATGGAGCCTTAAGCCAAATTCTATGTCAAATAAAATAGATCCCGACCTCTCACACTGTTACTTTCACGTTGAGGTTCAAATAAAAGGGCGTATCGTTCTTCTGTCAAAGGAAGAAAGTGTCACTTTGTTCTAGTTCGTGTGTGTACTCTTTGCGTCCTGCAAGTGGTAGGATTTTCCAGTGCAACCCAAAGATCGCATACTTTCCTTTTGTGGTGTGTCCCGGTGAAACTTCGTTTACGATCTATGGTGTATTATGCTCCTATCGGAATCAATGTCTCTCGAAGATTTCTAAAATCGCCCGAAAAAAGAAAAAAGAAAAATAAAGGCAGCCTCGGAACGCGGAACCGACAATTTAGGAGTCTACATTAGTCATATATGGGCAAGGCATGTTTCAAGACTTCTGTACAAATAAAACGAGGAAGATACATATCAACAGGTTGATACTTGCAAATGACTTGAAACAATTCGTACCCTCTAATGACTTTGAATGCTCCTGCACAACTTATATTCAACAAGCAGGTGATACTTCTTGGACTTTATGCTATCATGGATTTGACTTGATCTATGTCCTATTTCCTGACATAAGTTTTAATAAATCTGTATTAAATGGGATATGAAAGTGCTTCAGATCATGCAATTACTAATTAAAAGTAGATTCATTTTGCTCGCAAAGGAAAGAACGGATGGGATTTTGGATAGAGTCAGGAGCAACACAAAAGAGTTACTTGACATATGCTTGATGTCATTTAGCTAGATTAATATTGAGACGAAAGCCTCGTTTAACAAACTACATAACTAGTCAAACGATTAAAGTGGAATGCCATGCTATTGCAACATTTTGAGTTATTGAGGTGTAATACTAACCTTCACAACATGATGTAAATCCATGCAAACCTTCTTCTTTTTTTGCCTCTGGGTTCTCTGCCTTTGCCCAAAAAGCTTCTTCATGAAACAATGTTGAACTCTCGTGGTTGTGTCGTGTCCCATAACCACTACGATGACCAGTCCAAATCTGCGACCTGGCGACATAATGTTCCAGTCTAGTTCTTCGGTCCAGATCCTCGAGTACAATATTCAGTTGGGACCAAACAATTTTGGTGTGCACTTTTGATTTGAATTTAAATGGAAAACTAGAAAAATTATAACAAACAGGGCCTCGTTATGCCGATTCCTCCAAAACATGGAGGCCATGACTCATTACCTTGTATGATCGAGATTGGAGAAATGAGGGGAAGGAAACTTTTGAATTATGGTTTATCATAAATGAATTAAGTTGAGAACCATTTGCGGCCAACACGAGAAAATGTATTCATAGCTATCAAAAGAGTACATCGAGACAATTTCATGGGAACGAATGCACATTTATATTTCCTTGATGAAACTGGAGACACTTAATTCGAAAAGTCATATCTAGATTGTCGATGTTTGGATGCTATTGCAAAGCACGGAACAGATCGGAAAGGTATGCCACAATGCGAACCTAGCAATGAGCAATCCAGTCATCGAACTCTCATGAAACTGTTCACAACAGATTGTAAATCAGGCAAACCTTAGACGGTGCATCCGTCTTCGTTGCCATCCTCTACAGAACCTCAGGAACCAATGCTCAATTCTGGAAGTCGTGTTTAGCCCCATCACCACCCCGATGACCAGCCCACTTCCAAAACCCATCAAGACAATTTTCCAGTCAAGTTCTTCAAACCACGTCCCTGAGTCCACTTCAGCGAATGCATCAGATGGTGGTGCCGGGGTCACTTCAATAGGATTTCCACATTTCTTTGTCAGAGGAACTCCGCACAGTCCTAAGTTCCCTCCATAAGAGTCATTCTCAAATGTAGCGAACTGGTTTGCTTGAGGTATGGGCCCAGAGAGATGGTTGTCTGACACATTGAAGAACTCAAGGAAAATGAGATTTGTTAGTGCTGGAGGGATCATTCCCGAAAGCTTATTGCTTGAAAGGTCAATAGATTCTAATTGGGTCAAATTCACCAGGGACAAAGGGATGGCGCCGGTAAGAGCATTGTTGGAGAGTGTAAGCAAAAGAAGTTTATTTAAACTTCCAACAGAATTCGGGATTTTCCCAATAAAGTTGTTGCTCAAAAGATCAATCATAGTGACATATCCCAGTATTTTTTCATACTCCAGTGCAATGCCTTTGTTCACTGTTGTCATTGAGTAGTCGTACATTCCCTCATCCAGGGGAAATGGGAGGTAAGGGGGCACAGAATTCCCATAGTACTTTGCATCATGTCCCTGATGGACTTTCATGGCACTCCAGATATCAAAGTATTCAGATGGAAGGCTACTTGAGAAGTTGTTCATGGATAGATCCACAATTTGTAGTTTGGGAAACCGGTCATGAGCTTCAGGTTTCTGTATGGCTCCATGAAATCTATTCGAACGCAAAATGAGCACCTTAAATTTACAAAGTGAGCCCATCCATGAAGGAAAGGTGTCAGCGATCTGATTATTTCCAAAATTCAGAAACTCTAGTCTGCTACAATTGGCTAATCCCTTAGGCAGTGACCCTTGTAGTTGGTTATCACTCACGTCTATCATCCGCAATGCACAGTTGTTTTGTAATTGAGGAAATCTTCCATATAAATCATTGCCATGCAAACTCAACGCGAGAAGTGTCTCGCTCAAATTGCTCAGACATGGCGGAATAGCACCCGTCAACTTGTTCGTGGAGAAATCAAGTATGCGAATATGGCTTAGCTGGCACACATTTGGAGATATTCCTCCAGATAGCTTGTTATTTGATACAAGATAGAATCTAATGGCCTTGGGGGGAATTGGAAGTAATCCTTGTACATCGCTGTACCTTAGGTCCAATGCCTTGAGATTTGGCCAAGCTGTGAAACTGGTAATGAAGTTTCTGGAAAGATTTAAAAATCCCAATTTTGCTGCACTCATATTTAAGAACCACGGAGGTATCGGTCCATAAATGCTATTTTGGGATAGATCCAACCATTGCAACCTACTTTGCTGTGCTAGGAAGATGGGGAGCTCACTTAAGTTGCTAGAAGCCAAGCCGAGAACGGACAGCTTGGAAATGCTAGCATTTATGTCGGGTTCAATAATCGAAGAGAATTCATTGAATGAGAGTACCAACATCCTTAAATGTTGAAGCTTGAATACCAAATCTAGCTGCAAAGTACCATTCAGGTTGTTTGATTGCAAGTCCAGGGTAGTAAGATTCCGAAGGTTAGAGATGTCTTCAGGTATTGGGCCAGTTAATCTATTAAAGGATAGGTCGAGATAAGTTAACCCAATGAGGCCAGTGATCTCAGCTGGAATTTGACAGGTTAATTGATTGTGATGGAGGTCTAAGAAAGCGAGATTGGTGAGTTTAATAAAGGAAGCAAGAATTTCTCCAGAGAGTTGATTGACGCTAAGATCCAAAGAGGCGAGTTGGATGAGCTTCCCAATGGAAGATGGGATTTCACCCGAGAGTTTGTTATCTTTGAAATTTAACATGGTAAGTTGAGTCAGGTTACCTATTAAAACTGGAATGTTCCCTGAAAAATGGGAGTGACTGATATCGAACTCGCTCAGGAAAGCCAAGTTTCCAAGTGAAGTTGGTAGCGAGCCTGAAAAACTGGTCCACTGAAGAAACGACGACTTAATGGGACTGTGCAAGTGCATCTCTGGCAAATGACCTGACAGCTCTAGATTGTAACTCAAATCAAGAAGTTTTAGCCTTGGCAGCTTGAAGATGGTCGTCGGCAATGTCCCTTGCAAGTTGCAGTATGGGAGGACAAGTGATGTCAAGGAAGATAAATTTGCCACGGCATCAGGAAAAGGAGCCCACACTTTCACCCGGCTAAGATCAAGGTGTTCCAAGTTGGTCAACCTCTGAACCACAGACTCCATGCTGGGATTCCTCAACTCCAGTAGTATGTTCCCAGAGAGATCGAGGGTGGACAAGTTAGTCAGCTTTAGGACTTGTGACGGGATTTGACCTCCAAAGCCGAACGAAGAGAGGTTCAGGCTTGTCAACTCTACAAGATCACCTATCGCATGTGGCATTTGAGAGTAATTGAAATCGTTGCAGGCGAGGTTGATGCTTTGCAAGTGAGTGAGGCGGAAGAGGCTGGAGTTCGAGTTGATAGGACCGGAGAGACAACTTTGGCTGAGGTTGAGGCCGATCATGTAGCCCGTCCCTTCATCGCACTCCACGCCTTTCTAGCTACAGCAATCCCCGTCTTCAAGCTGCCATTATCCTAGCTTCAACCGGTTGCCTAATAATGGGCAAATTTCCGCATCGAAGAGAGATTGCTTGAATTCCAACAAGGCAGACCGCTCCTGCTCACGGCACTTCATTTGGCTCGTTGAAGGCAATGTCTCGGTGGAAGCAAAGTGGAGTGGAATTATTGTAAGGACAATCACCAAGAGATCAAATGGTGTTCGTTATATGATGATTAAATTGTTCCACACTCTCCTTGGTTTTTGGTTTTGCTGGGTAGGCGACGTGAAGACAGACAAGTACTGAAATTGCGTTGTCGTTATATAATTTTCTTATGACTCGTGGTCATGGATCATGGCACGTCACACTTGAACATGATGCGTTCCCACTGATACATGATTTAAAATTTTCAATTCTGTTCATTTTATAATCTGTCCGTGTGTTCTATTCACTACACTGATTGTGACCAGCTCAATTAAATAATTCAGTTGATATAACCACGGCAGTACCATGCTTAAGTAGCTTATATCACTCGAAGACTCGTATTGCTAGTCGAATTGGTCAATCATAAATAACCGGTTGTCCACTTTCTTTGTTTTGGCCAAATGGTACTTGCCAAACAGAGATTACAAATCATGCCTAAGTAGTTTATTAGATATGAAGACTTGTGTTGCTGGCCGGACAGGTCAATGATAAATAGTATCTCGAGCTATGACCCAAACTGCTGAATAGACTTTCCCTCCGAACACGGCTTCATTTTGACCTTCCCGTAGATGCCGACAAACTATGGCTATTTTTCTTGGCAGATCTGTTTTTACCCTTTAATTAAAGACTTTGCAGTGATCAAGTCTATAAGCCATTGAGCAAAAGTGGAAACTTTCTCCTTATTCCAACCCGAAGCAAAAAAAACCATATGCATCGGTGCCATTCACGATTAAGTTATCATATGCCCAACACATTCAATCTGAAAACAGAACACACGAGCAGGAGAAACCTTAAGTTTTTTTTGGACAAACTGGCAGCAGCAGGCACAACATTTGAATAAAGTTGCTAGAGGAAGTGTCTCATTTTGGGAGGACAGTCAACACTCCACACTAACTTCCCTACTTTACCATCAGTTGTTTGAGAGCTCGAGGGTCCAGGCATTAGCAGATGTTTCTTTCTTTTCGGCATGGTAAAATGGTAGACAGACTTTGTTTAAAAACAACCCCTCCAGCTCCAGGGCCAAATCATTTGGTCATCAGAACTTCTCCACCTAATGTGATTTCTCAACACTAGTGACTCCTCCACTTGCCTTATGGTGTCTTTAATGGAGGTTAAGTTCCAAGTCCTAGTGTCTGCATCAATTAGAGACATCATTCTTAATTCCTTTTTTTTTTCCGGAGTCAGATTAGTGGGATGCAGCATCAAGTCTCAACTCTCCTTCACCCATCTATCCTCCCAAACTTTGACTGATTTTTCTTTAGCAATTTACCATAACCCACCTTTGTTAATTAGATCTCTCCCTTCCAAAACACTACTCCATCCCCAACACTACAAAAAAACTGCATTTTAGCGACGACAATTAGCGACGAAAAAGCGCAAATTTTCGTTGCTATAATTTTTTAGCGACGACTTTTGCGACGAACCAAATTTCGTTGTGAAAAACCATGTCGCTAAAATTAGCGACGAAACAAATGGCAATTCGTCGCTAATTAGCGACAAATTGTCTCGTCGCTAACACATCTGTCGCAAAACTCAGATATCGCAACTTAGCGACTAGACAAACCATTAGTCGCCATTTCGCGACGAACTACACCTGGCGTCGCTAATATTTTAGCGACTACAAGAGTATGATCGTCGCAAATTTTTGCGACGATATTTTTCTTGTAGTCGCAAAAATGTCCAGCATGCATGGAACTCAGTATCGCATATTTAGCGACAACAATGTCTACTGCCGTCACCAATTAGCGATAACTCTATCCCCCGTCGCTAATGACGTCCCGAATGCATATTATAGCTCTCGGCCACTTTTAGCGACAACACTGTCATCTACCGTCACTTTTGGCGACGACAATGTGTTCTTCCGTTACTAATTAGCGACGATTAGATTGTCCGTCGCTAACTTTGTCCCGAATGCAATATTGTATCACTCCGCCACTTTAGCGACAAGGTAGTCGCCGATTCGTCGCCATTTAGCGACAAAGGCTAATGGTCGTCGCTAAACAGCGACGAGTAGATTGTCCGTCGCTAACGTTGTCCCGAATGCAATATAGTATCACTCGGCCACTTTAGCGACAAGGTAGTCGCCGATTCGTCGCCATTTAGCGACAAAGCTAATGGTCGTCGCTAAACAGCGACGATTAGATTGTCCGTCGCTAACATTGTCCCGAATGCAATATAGTATCACTCGGCCACTTTAGCGACAAGGTAGTCGCCGATTCGTCGCCATTTAGCGACAAAGCTAATGGTCGTCGCTAAACAGCGACGATTAGATTGTCCGTCGCTAACGTTGTCCCGAATGCAAAATGGTATCACTCGGCCACTTTAGCGACAAGGTAGTCGCCGATTCGTCGCCATTTAGCGACAAAGGCTAATTTTCGTCGCTAAATCGTCCAGAATAGCGACGATAGTAGATCGTAGCGTCGCTCAAGCTGTTTGAACGATTAATATTTATTTTTTGTTTTTTGGTCAGTTCTACCTGATAAGTCATAACATTCAACGCATAACAAAATATAGAAGCAAAAAGTAAATATCTAAGAAAAGTACCCATATCAAAAAGGTTCAGCAAATGTATCTAAACAATGATCATTCGTACATATCAAAAATGTTCAGCAAATGTATCTACTCTTCATGGTCTTCATCGGGTGGGGGTGCCGGTGGAAGTCCAGTCTGCTCGGCTGCTTCATCCTCATCGTCTTGCTGCGAATGTTGACCCTGCTGTTGTCTCAATAGCATAGTCAATTGTTGTTGCATGAGGCGCATTGCCTCATCTCTGGCATCTATGGCATCTAGTCTCTCCTCCATCTTCTTCATTTTTCCGTCTTTCTCTGCAAGTAGATTCTCGAGGTTTTCCACTTTTTTTTCCAGCTCACTCTCTCTTGCGCTGCGCCTTGAACTCGTTCCAGCAGAAGATGTGCCTACCGACTTCATGCTGTCCCGGGCTAACGACCCCAACCCGTACACCTTCCCTTTCTTCACTGCTGCAGATGCCTGCCACCACAGCTTCTCTTGCTCGGCCTGCGACATTTCAATCGAGGGCGACGTCCCTTCTGTACCCTCGCCGCTGCCACTACCCCCGACACCCGCCGTAGATGCAAGCATTTCATCAAATTTTTCCTACGTACAGACTTTAAAAGTTACTAGGCATGCATCACAATCAACTAATCTGCTATAAAATCATCAAGTTCGAACATACCTTAACGGCCTTCGCCGTGCCACTGACGAATGATTTGTCCTTTCTCATGAAGGTCCGCTCATACGTTTGTGAGAAGCTGGGCGGCGTTCCCAACACCTTCGCCTAACATACAAAACGGACTTCCAACTAGTCATATAATCTATTAACGGAATAAATTGACAATCTGACAATACTTACCATCTTCCTTTTGTGCTCCGCAACTGTGATGGAGCCGCCGGCATACGTCCCAATCCCAGATTCTCTGGAACTGGAAGTTCGATTAACTTTATTCCTCTCGCTGGCGTGCTTATGCTCCTCACTAGCCCACTTTCTATGGATTTCCCCCATGACTGATCGTCCATCCAAGCCGGCTGCCTCTGAGTGGTTTTCGCCTTGTTCATCACATTTCGCATGTGATCGCCGGCCTTCTTGTTTAAAATTCTTCTAACCTCGCTATCCATAGATCTGTTCCAATAGTACTTGCGCTGCAAAAAAAAAAACGCTAACTCAATTTACCAATACATTTTAGAAATATCACTAACAAACCGATCTTACACTTACCTCGAACTCTTGCCACCATACTCTCCTATGTTCCTCCGGCGCTTGCGTAATGCATGTATATGGCCCACGCCAAAAATTGTTGATCATACGATACCAGTCCCGCAGGACTACCGTCGCTCTGTAGAAGCTGCATTTGTTAAACATAAAAAATACATAAAACATCTCAAATTCCAAAGAAAATCTAGCCTATATAGTTAATAACAAAAAATTATGCCCTTTCATCATATTGTACTTACGAGTCTCCTAACGGTTCTATCCGCCTCCTCCCTTCATCATCGATGACCCAATTATCATCCGCATCTTCGGCGCTTGGCGGTGTCGACGTTTGGCCTACCGATGATCGTGCCGTGATCAAAGGCTCGCCCTCAGATTGAGTCTCCTCCGTTCCTTCGTCTTCCAACTGTTGAGGCTGCGGTTCTGTGGGGGGCGTATCGACCCAAGTGGGCGTGGGCACGAAGGTCCGTCGAGGGGGACTAGCCTCGTCGACCGGCCTGATCACGATTGCCATTGAACGCCCTCCTCTGGCCCGTCCACGTGTATAGACCGTCGGTTGATCATCAGCCTTACCCTTACCCTTGTTGTTATTTTTCTGATTTGGACGCTGGTGCACATTGAAAAAACAAACTAGTTAGAACAATTTATTTACTAACTAGAAATGATTTATAACCCAATTAAAAACTTACCATTTTTCTTGCAGTGTGTAAATATTGTTCTTCTTCCTGCATAAGGAAAACAACATTACAAAAGGTAACAACCAGCTTGCTTCAATCATTGTCTTAACAACCAAAGGTAAGCCCATGTCTTGTTGAAATGTGAATAATTTGGCAATCTATAGTGATTTCTTGGTTGTTCATAGCTTTGGTGACAATTTGGGGTGAATGTTAGCTAATGTAACACTCAACAAAATCTCTCCCATTAAATGTGGGGCTTAGGATGTCACAAACTCCCTGACTAAAAAAATTAACTCATTGTCAATGTTGGCCCGCATGGACCAATGATATTCCTCCTTATTTGATGGCTGATCATGTCCAATCTCATCCCTTTGCCATTATAAAAGCTTGCTAGGTCCCAATCCTCTCACTCTAACGTTCACTCTCTGCCCTTGTTGGATCGGGTATTGGCCTAGTCCGTCCGGCAAACCGCACCTTTATTGAGAGGGGTCACACTCTAATGCCATTTATAATTAACCCAGCTCAGTGCCGCATGGGTGGGTGTGAGTTTATACATCACTCGACAGGGTCACTCTCATCCGACGCGGGACTTGGAAATTTCAATCAAAATATAAGAGAAAACTCAATACTCGCATCGGTTGCCAATCGTCCTATTATTGTGTACATGCATTCACACCGCACGGTCGAGTTCTCTAGATTCCAACACATGTTACAGAAACCTCAAACGTCTTCAGTATCATCGAGAGAGAGAGAGAGAGAGAGAGAGAGAGAGAGAGAGAGACCTGAACAGTGAGGCTTCGCTTGAGCTCCGCTGCGACGCCGGCGAGGAAGCGACGCCGTGCTAGACCCACGGTTGATTTCGGACGGCGAGGGGAGAGGTGGCGACTCGCTCCTCTCTCAAGCAAGAACGGTGGCGGGCGGAGGAGCGGGCGGCGGGGAGCGGGCAGCCGAGCCGGTGGACGAGCGGCGGGGAGAGGGCAGCCGAGCGGTTGGAAGAGCGGCGGGGAGCGGGCAGCCGAGCGGCTGGACGAGCGGCGGGGAGCGGGCGGACGACCGGCGGCGAGAGGCCAGACGAGCGGCGGCGGGCGATCGAGCGGCGTCGGAGGTCTGACTAGAGAGCGAGAGTAGAGGAGAGATAGAGAGAGACAGACTGGGGAAAAATCGATTTCGAACTTAGGTTATCCTGATTCAGCGACGGCATAGCCACGAATCGTCGCTAATTGGCTACAATTAATAACATCCGTCGCTAATTAGCGACGGTATAGCGATCAAGTAGTCGCTAAAACGCCTGAATCAAATCCATAATTCCGCCACATTTGGCGACCAATCAGCGACAGCATCGTCGCTAACATTTAACTTTTAGCGACGATATGATCTCCCCGTCACCAATCAGCGACGAAGATATGTGATCCGTCGCTAATGATGCCCCGAATGCAATTAAATTGAATAGCTCTCGGTAAGTTTTGCGACGACCGAGCACGTCGCCGTCGCTAAAATTTCACTTTTAGCGACGATATGAGCTCCCCGTCACCAACTAGCGACGAAGATATGTAATCCGTCGCTAATGATGTCCCCAACTCCAAATTGTATGGCTCTCGGTAACTTTTGGCGACGACTAACCACGTCTCC
This sequence comes from Syzygium syzygioides, assembly GCA_031216285.1. Classification (NCBI taxonomy): domain Eukaryota; kingdom Viridiplantae; phylum Streptophyta; class Magnoliopsida; order Myrtales; family Myrtaceae; genus Syzygium; species Syzygium syzygioides. Next base: position 26,966,484 of record CM062251.1, read on the forward strand.
GTCGCTAACATTTAACTTTTAGCGACGATATGATCTCCCCGTCACCAATCAGCGACGAATATATGTGATCCGTCGCTAATGATGTCCCCAACTCCAAATTGTATAGGTCTCGGTAACTTTTGGCGACGACCGACCACGTCTCCGTCGCTAACATTTAACTTTTAGCGACGATATGATCTCCCCGTCACCAATCAGCGACGAAGATATGTGATCCGTCGCTAATGATGTCCCCGAATGCAAATTGTATAGCTCTCGGTAACTTTTGGCCACGACCGAGCACGTCTCCATCGCTAAAATTTCACTTTTAGCGACGATATGAGCTCCCCGTCACCAAGTAGCGACGAAGATATGTGATCCGTCGCTAATGATGTCCCCGAATGCAAATAGTATAGCTCTCAGTAACTTTTGGCGACGACCGACCACGTCTCCGTCACTACTTAGCGACAAGAACAGGGTCCGTCGCTAATTAGTGACTATTGATTATGGTTTGTCGCTAAAGATGTACCCCATTGCAAATTTTATAGCTCTCGGCCTTTTTTGGCGACGACATCGACAAAATTGTCGCTAATTTTTACAGAATACACCTAATTACCTTGTTATATATTTGTATATAAATACACCTGATTCATAAATAATATTATCATATATACCGTATATACTGAATATTAATTATAACACAATAAACCATAAAATACGTTATACATGTCATAAAGAAGAATAGTAAAAGTTTCAAAACCCAAAGTCGTTGTCATTGTCATCTTCGTCGTTGTCATGATAATCGTCGTCTTCTGCATCTTCACTATGATCATAAAACTCGTCTTCGTCTTCGGTGTCCTCGTTTTCCTCATCAGTGTCCTCGTCATCATCAGTGATAAATTCATCTTCTTCAACACTATGATGCAAGTTCGATTGACGTACTTCACTTGCATCAACATCGATCAATGCTCCATGTGGGTCTTGTAAAGATGGAATATTATATTCATAAGGTTCAGCTGTGTGCAGAACGACCTCTTGCTGATATGCTGTATCTTTCCAGTGTTGTTCGATCTTTTTTCGCGCTTTGATTGTACATGCTGCCAACCACTCAACTTTGTCCTGTTTCAAGCTCGGATATGATGCGTAATAGACTTGAATTGCTTGTTGTGCCAGTACAAATGGTTCGTATTTCATATATTTTCTCTTGTGATTAACTTCAACCAAATTAAGCTTCGGATGCACCCTCATTCCTTTGATAGGGTCGAACCACGTGCATTTAAATAACGTAACGGCCAATGGTGGACCAGGGTACTCTACCTGTATGATAGCATCCAACAAGCCGTAAAAGGCCTCCATCAAACTGCTCCCAGATCGAACACAGACGCCACTATTCATCGTGGCCTTTCCCTTGCCATATTCTTGCGTGTGAAAATTATAACCGTTGACAAAATATGCTGGCCAAGTTCTTGCTATTGCTTTTGGACCCAATGACAGATGATATAACAACCCTTCATTCTCGATCATGGCTGGAATATTGTGAACCTAATGACACATATGAATAAGTTATTCATATATGTACGTATACATAGAGTATTGCTTAATATCAAAATTTGATGAAAACTACAAGTTAACACTGCACGTCGATCTCACATAATTTTTAAACCATGCTGCAAAATGGACATTGCACAAACGAGCGAGCTCATCAGGTGATACTCCTGACATGGATGCCCGAAACATTCTGTTCGATTTGAGCCAAGAAAGAATAATTTATTAGCGAATGGTTAGACACAATATATGTGTATATACATTCACATTGTGAGGTCTAATATGAAATGCTTACTGAAAGTATGGCTCCACTTCTGGACAATTCAATAAAATGTATGTGTGGGCTGCATGCATTTCTTCCCCCGTTATATAACGTAACTTACATACGCCGCTTGGTCGACCAAGATAATTGAAAATGGAGAATGAGTTACAATCCGAATCTAGCGGTCCCTCGTCGTTTCGTCTTGGCCTCCGCCTCTTGCATTGCACGTGCGACTCAAAGTAGTATGATGCAAATGTAGTCACTTCTTCAACAATGTATGCATTACAAATTGAAGCCTCCACACATGCCTTATTCTTAATTTTTTTCTTCAAATGATACAAAAACCTATATGGAAAACGACATTTTAGTTCAACATCGTTGATAGGTAATTTCATATCTATACAAAATGAAAAACATTGTTACCTCTCAAATGGGTACATCCATCGAAATTGGACGGGACCTGCAAGTTTTACTTCGTATGGCAAATGAACTAGTAGATGCTCCATTGAATCAAAGAACGATGGGGGGAATATCCGCTCCAAGTTACACATGATGATTGGAATATCTTTCTCCAGCTTCTCCATGTGTGATGTACGTAACATTGTCGAGCAAATATCATGAAAGAAAGTCGTCAATTCAGTAAGAGCGGCCCAGACGAAGTTTGGCAGAAATTCCTTCAACGCTATTGGAAGTAGTCGCTCCATAAAGACGTGACAGTCATGACTTTTCATACCTGACAACTTACATGCATTCAAATCAACACATCTCCCGATGTTTGAAGCATACCCATCAGGAAATCGGACAGATTTCAACCATGTTAAGACTGCACGTCGCTGCTCCTTGGTCAATGTGTACACTGCTTTTGGCTTTGGACCAATACTGCTTGGCTCCACGTCTAGAGTCGGCCGATCACAAATGTCTCGCAAGTCTTTTCTTGCATTTAGGTTGTCCTTTGTTTTGCCAGGGACGTCCATCACCGTGTTGATGACATTCTCAAAAACATTCTTCTCTATGTGCATGACGTCAAGGTTATGATGAACAAAGTGGGTCTTCCAATATGGTAAATGCCAAAATATACTGCGCTTTGTCCATTTATGCGTGGAACCATACGAATGAGGTATGCATTGCGGGGCTTCAACAACGGTCGGGAAGGTTTGGACTCGTTCCCAAAGTTCATAACCGGTCAACCTCATTGGTAGAGGTGTCCTTTCAATCCTTTTTTTGACGAACTCTTTCTTATTCATTCTAAATGGATGATTCATCGGTAAGAATTGTCTGTGGCAATCAAAGTAACACGCCTTCTTACCATGTTTTAATCGGAACGACTTTGATTTCTCCATACAAATCGGACATCCTAACAGGCCGGCTGTGCTCCACCCAAACAACATTCCATAAGCTGGGAAGTCATTTATCGTCCAAAGAAGCGCAGCCCTCAATAGAAATGTTTTATCGATGCAAACATCATAGGTTGGAACACCAACATTCCATAGTTGTTGCAACTCTTCAATCAATGGTTGCATGTAAATGTCTATCATCTTCTTCGGGTTATGCGGACCGGGCACGATCAATGTCAGAAACATATAAGGTGTCTTCATGCACATGCCAGGAGGGAGATTGTACGGCGTTAATATGACTGGCCAGCATGAATAGTTTTTTCCGGTTTTACCAAATGGGGCAAACCCATCACTACATAGACCTAGCCTGATGTTCCGTCGCTCCATTGCGAAATCTGGGTATGTTCTATCGAAATGTTTCCAGGCGTATGCATCGGAAGGATGACACATCATATCCTCTTCAGTTTCATGGTTTGCGTGCCAACTCATGTGTTCAGCAGTAGCTCGAGACGCAAACAACCTTTGCAATCTAGGAATTAACGGCAGATGAAACAATTGCTTCACTGGTCTACGTGCATGGTTACCACCATGCCTCCTTTGAACCTTGTATCTAGGCTCACCGCAAAACTTGCAAGATTCAGCAGATTGATATTCTTTCCAATACAACATACACCCTGCGATGCAGACGTCAATCCGCTCAACCGGAAGACCCAGGTCATGCACTAACTTCTTCATATCGTAAAAGGAACTCGGCATGTTGTTATCACGGGGTAATGCTTCACGCATTATTTCCACAAAAGAATTGAAGCAGTTCTCTGACACGTTATGCTCGGCTTTAATACTTAGCATTCTTGCCGTGACCGATAGCGTTGAGTGGTTGTCACAACCTACCCATAAAGGTTCATCCGCTGAACTCAACACGTCACGAAATTTATGGCACACACTTTCTTCAAATGTTGTGTCACCAGAATTGTCAAACTGTGATGTATGACTGGAGCTTCCATGCTCATGGGTGCTAGTTTGGTTTGTTTCCCATCCAAAATTATGAGCATCTGCATCAAGCACCATTCTCTGATATGGATTTAATTCATCTCTAGCACTACTACATTCTTCCCGTACACAAGGCAATTGGTGAGTATTGCGATATTCCTCGGGAGACATAAATGGTTCACCATGGCAAGTCCAATTGTAGTAATTCGGAGTGAAACCGTTTCTATAAAGATGCTCTTGAACGATATCATATTCTTGGAATTTACTGTTTTTGCATTTTTTGCACGGACACCTTAACTTACTTCCGTTCATGTATTCAACTTGTGAACTAGCAAACGCCATGAATTTTTCCAACCCAGCACGAAACTCATCGGTTAATCCTCCACGCCTAGGTAAGTTCTTATTGTACATCCAATACCTATCTCCTTCCATGATGCCTACGATGAAAACCCGACTCAACAAATGTCAAGATTCATTACGGTATTTTAACAAACATATGGGGGGTGTCACATGTATCCGAGTCGTTTAACCCCATATTAGGCTTGAAATCAATCTCGTGTAAACAACAACGTATAACGGCAACACAACAACGCGTAATAGACAGAAATATCAGTCAAATTGAAAGAAGAAATAACTTACCTTGAAATTAAACAAGTTGGGACAATGGTGTATTTTTTGCGGTTTCTTCGATCGTGAATTTCTCACTCCCTTAAGCTTTTCCGATTTCTTCGCTAAAGCATACGCATCTCCACCTCCAGGTAACTTGTACTTACTCCAAGTAGGCGTCGGGCTCTCGTTTAGACAGAGAGGAAGAAGAGATCGAGTGCTGCGAAATGAATGAATCGTCTGTTTTGTTGCTGATATAAGCTATATTTAGCGACGAAATATGTTTACTTCATCGCTAAATAGCGACTAATAAACTAAATCGTCGCTAAAGATTGTCGCTATTCAGCGACTAAACACAAGTCGTAGGTAAATATAGTAGCTATTTAGTGACGGTACTAATATCGTCGCTAATTTGAGACGAGATTGCGACAACTTAGTCGCTAAACTGTCCAGAGACCAAGAAACGTAAAATGTAACATTAGATCACATTAGCGACGAAGTAATTACGATGCGTCGCTAAACTGTGTTTTTGCGACTACCAAGTATTTTCGTAGCTACTTAGCTATGATAAAAATGCCGTCGCTGAATGTAGTCGCTATTTAGCGACAGAAAAGCGTGATCGTCGCAAATTGGCGACGACATCTTTATCTCGTGGCTATTTAGCGACGAATTAGCGACTAATTGTCTGTTGCCGTCGCTATTTTCGGTAATTGGCGACGAAATTAACTTGGTCGCTAATTTCGTCGCCACTTAGCGACTATTTGCCTTTTGTTGTCGCTAATTAGCGACGATACTGTTGTCGTCGCAAATATATTGTAGCTAAATTACAGTTTTTTTGTAGTGCAAGACAATCTGCCACATCTTCTAATTTCCATGAACCTACAATGGGGAAAGTAGAGCCCTTTAAGTATTTGCATCCAGAATTGCTTTGAATTCTGCAGGCAAGCTTGGCAACGAGGGCTAGTTGAACTGTGAATAACTTCTAAAACCCAAACCTCATTCTAACTTTTGCTTCGGTAAAGCTTTCCCAATGCTTCCAGTGCACTTTCCCTTCATTATTCTGTTGACCCCACCAAAAACTGGCTAATAGCTGCATCCCTTTCCTCACACCACTTGTTTAGAAACTTGAAACAAGACTTGGAATAAGTTGGTGCTGAATGAACAAGAAATGAAATTATGGTCCATTTGTCCGAAAGAAAGCTGTCCTCCAGAAATTGTTTTATGACTTTTCGGTGTTTGTGTTGTAAAACGGACCGGATCTTTGCAGTTGATCGGGGCACGAGAAAATGAAATTATCCGAGAAAATAAAACGAGAAACAAGAAAGGACATGGGAAATTTGCATGGTTCGGTTCGAATATCGTTGTCTACATTCACAAGGAGAACCAGTCACAAATAATCCACTAATCAATCTAAGAATTACACGATTACAATTGTTTATATACTTGAGCACTTTCCAGCGCTAGATTACACCCAATACACATAGTATTTACAGCACAAATCTCACAATATTCAAAGCTCTATCACGAGTCACCCGAGCTCAGACTTAGTCTATCCACTGCTTAACTCAGAACAAAGAGATACTTCCAAATGGAAGAAAGTATAAAATGAGACCAAGGACCACCGAAAAGGACACAATGATTGCTCTTAATTTGGCTTTCTTCTCTTGGTGTTTTCCTCCTTGTTCTGATGAGAGCTTCCAACAAGCTCCTCTATTTACACTCAATCATAACATAAGCCCCTCCTTTATAAATGTTATAATGCAAGAAGGAGAGCCTCTTTATTAAATGCAGCATGTGGGGGCATGAAGAAATTCAAGAAAGTAGAGGCTTGTGGGCTCCCTTGTCGCTCCAATAATTAATGTTGAGGCTTGTGAAGTTCTTCATTCGTACGAGATCGCTCTTCTGCAGCTAATATAAATGAGAAAAACAACAAACCTCATGGGCAGCGGCCGAACACGCCTGCAAGGAATATATTGCTTTGGACTGTGTTTAATAGATGGATTCGAATTCGAGACATAATTTTAATAGCTTGAATGACAGAAAACTAATCGATCAACTAAAAATATTTTCTAGTGACTGAAAACAACATGCTTCAATTTGAGGAAATACACTTTCCCTTCTAACAACAAGAAAATCATTTTTTTGAAAACCGCCAAATAAATGAAAATTTATTATTTTAATTGAAAATGGAAATATGGAAACTTTTAAGGGAAAACTTCATGATAAGGGAAAATACTTTCCGAAAAATCATTTTTCAAGAGAATGGTCAGTTTTCATTTGTTTGGTGATATGCGATTGAAAACGTTTTCTAATGTTTGGATCTCATTTGGAAAATAATTTTAATATCATGACTTTATCTTAGGAAAAAAAACCGAATTTTAAAATAAATTTTCATTTTTATTTTCTTTTTGTATTTTCTTCTTTTTTTTTCTTTTTTCTTTTCTTTCTTTCCCTTCTTCCTTTTCCGCCGGTTGCCAAGCCTCGACGATAGCCGCAATAGGCCACTGGCGAGTGCCAACCTGGCCAGCCTTGCCACGGCGAGGTCAAGTTCACCCGAGGCTAGCCCTCTCCAACCCGCATCTGTGGCCGGTCACTAGCCATAACTGAGGCTCTACAATCAACAAAGCAGGAAGAAGGAAAAGAAAAAAAAAAGAAAAAATTAAAAAATTAAAAAATTCAAGATGAGCAATTTCGAAAAGTGTTTTCACCTTCTTAGATTTAGGAATTCACTTTCCTAATTTTATGCATGAATATTTTCCTTGATCGGAAAGTGTTTTTGGTTAACTAATTATTTTCACCAAACCAAATGGGCGAAAGTTCGGTAAACTAATTCCGAGCAAATATTTTCCCTCAAACAAACGTACTCTAAGTTGTGTTTCTTTGGTCTAGGAGCCCTTCTCTCTCTTTCCTTGTGACTTTCTTTTCTCTTAGAGTTTCTCCATGCGTCAACACCATTCGAATTTGGCGCATCATCATAAGAAGCTATCTTCTCTTTAGAAACAATTTGAGGTAAAAAGAAACTTAACAAAATTTACATAAAATTTCATAGTACACACTAATTGGATAGTGTCTTATCGATTTAATTAATTAGATTTGATGTGTGAAGGGATGAAACTTTTGTTACTTAACCAATAGATGCCACAGATAAAAAAAAAAGGTTATTTGAGCTGAAGAAATCCGAAGAAAATTATAAATAAGGGAATGACATGTAAAAAGGTGAAGTTTATAGAGATTCAGCTCATATAGTACTAGTACTAAGTAAAATGAGCCAAGGCTTTTAAAAGTTATTTGAATTTCTTAAAATTATAAATACTGCTTTTAGGGAATAGTAGTTTAGGGGGATAAATAATTAGGTGTGGCCCAACTTCTTTTTGGTTTAGATGTGGATGAAGCATTGAAAGAGAAATTGGAAGAAGCTGCTTAACCAATAACATTCTCAAGAGAAGATGGAAAAATGAAAATATATAAAGAAAATAAAAACAGTGTGATAGAATATTGGAAGAAAAGGATGAGAAAAATAAAAGAATTATATTTGGTTAAAACAAAAGAATAGTATAAAATGATCATACGTGGAAGAAAATCAAAAGAAAATACATACCTACGTCGAAGAGTGCAATTTTTTTTTATGGAGAAATTTGTGCAACGAAAATCGTTAATGGACTTTTTTTTATTAAATAATATGCCTACATGAACGGGCTTGGATCCATGGACTAGGCCCGTTGACCGGCTCATGTATGCTTTTGGCGTGACCCAACCCGGCCCGGTCGAATCGGGCCCCGTCACCCCCCGGCGCTTCCGCTAAGTTGAAAAACATCTGACCGAGCCTAGGGGTGTGTAATTGGACCGGGTTTACCCGAAACCGGACCAATCCACCCAAAAACAGGTCCGGAACCGGTTCTAACAAGAACCGGTTCGGGTACTGGTTCCATTTTTTGGGAACCGGTTAGAATCGGTCCGGTTTTCGGTTCCAAGTAAAAACCAACCCAAACCTGTTTTAGAACCGGTTTTGAGATAATGTATAAAAAAGTAAAAAGCCTATATCACGTTACCCTACTTCAACGGTTTTAGAATCGATTTCCTGTTTAATATTAGAATATGTTTCACAACTATGAGCGAAATAGCACGGCCCTTAAAGTCATCTAAATATTGTGTAATTCAAATGAGATATATAGACATTTTTCTAGTGAGAGCATATGCCTTACCGCTAAGTCTCTTGATTTTTCTTTCAAGATATTTCATTCGGAAACAGAAGTAAGGAGTTATCTTATCATGACGCAAAATAAAGAGCTAAACATGTTGAATAAATTCCCTGGAAATGTGACTTTTAAAGATTTATGCGATTGGACTATATCTTGCCACATAGTGCTTTTGGATTGTTGATTTTGATAGATTATAATTTCAATTGCTCATTTTGGGGATTGTTACTTTTGGCGGATAGTGGTTTTTGTTATTCATCTTTTATTTTAAATCATTTCATTGCTACCTATATTATTGTGTTAGAAAAAAATGAAATCGGAAAAAGGAACAAAAAAAAAAGTAGGTTCTCAGGTATACCCTAAAACTGGACCGGAAAAACAGGATTGGTTCCAAAACAGGGTTTAAGAAAAACAGGATTTGTTTCAGGTTCTAGGTCTGGACCCAACCCACCCTGGAATTGATCACCCCTAGCAGAGCCAGTGGTGATTCACGTTCGTTTCCAAGTTTCCAACTCCATTATAGACGAAGAAGCTTTGATCTCTAGTACAGAAGAGGTGTGATTCTGCGGCGTCAAGATCGCCATTGGTCGGAAGCTTCGATTTCCGGCATTTGCCGACGGTGATTTAGAACGGCGATCTTAACCTGTCGAAACTGGTGCGCTGCTTCGGTTTTCTACGTGGTCTCGAAGCTCGATTTCTTCCCGCTGTTGAATGCGTCCAAGGATCTGCTAAGCCTTTTGTCCTTGAGTCCGATTTCGACGTCTCGCTTCGTGCCTCAGAATCATTGTCCGTCTGTTTCCTTTTTTTCCTTTTTCCTTTTGGGGGGGCCGAGAAACTGAAGGTAAATGGCTTCTAGTGGTGTGCTGGTGAAAGTTCGTTTACGATTTGTGGTGTATTATGCTCCTAGTGGAATGAATGTCTATCGAAGATTACTAAAATCGCCCGAAAAAGGAAAAAGAAAAAAAAGGAAAATAATGGCAGCTTCGGAACATGAAATCGACAATCCAGGAGTCTACATTAGTCATCTATGGGGCAAGGCGTGTTTCAAGACCTCCGCACAGACAAATCAAACGGGTTGATATTTTGTAATTATGACTCGAAACAATTCCTAATCTCTAATGACTTTGAATGTTCCTGCATAACTCCTATCAACAATCAAGTGATACTTCTAAGACTTTAAGCTATCACGGATTTGGCTGGATCTATGTCCTATTTCCTAACACAAGTTTAGATAAATTTGCAGCAAATGCGATATGAAAGTGGTTCACATCAGGCAAATGTTATTGAAAAAGTAGATTCATTTTGCTCGCAAACGAAAGCACGGATGGGATTTCAGACTGTTAAAATATATCTCGAGTTTGAGCCGTGAACAAATTCGATCTATTAAAGAAAAGTCTGAAAATTGAATAATTGTGGACAACCACGACCGTGTACAATATAAATCCATATTTCCTCTTGAGCGGAGTTCAAGTTGAATATTCCTACTTTGTCTAGATACTAAATTGGCGTGCAAGATTTGTTGGCCAAGAAAAGAGAGGAAATAGAATAAAATAAAATAAAGTAAAAGGAAACTTGGACTTGCTGACCGTTGACCGAAATTGGGTGTGCACGTGGATTTTTCTCCCCACGCTGAAGTCGGCAAAACAAAAGTGGTCCCCTCATTCACGTATAAATATTATTTTCTGATTTAAATGGAGGGGTGCCATGCAAAGTGATCAAGAAGCACGCCGCTGTTGAAGTGAAGAGGTCTCGAAGCGCCGCTTGTGTGCGAGTGCTTGGCGGTGAGCGATCTTCGTGGGTGTTACTTGAGCACGTTACATCTAATAGTTTAATTATTTGTAGCGGTTAAATCTTATAGTAAAATTTATGTATAATTCCTTCGTGAAATCGAAAGATTATTTCGTGAGAAATTACGGGCTAAATATTGCGTGAGTTATTGAATGTAATTGGGGCTTGAAAAACACTTATAGTGTTTGAGTGACTCGAGTGTGGTTATAATCTCCGTTGTATCGCTTAATTATAGGGGAATTTCGTGCTGCTCTCCCCGTAGACGTAAGTCACTATGACTGAACCACGTAAATCTGGTGTCCCATTTATTTTCTTATTATGTCAATTTTATTATTCGATCACTTGCTACCGCAATAAGAATAGCATTGGAAGCCACTCAAACGAGTTACTTGGCATATGTTTGAGTGCCATTTAGCTAGATTAATCTTGAGATAAAAGCCTTTTAACAAAATTCATCACCAGTCAAAAGATTAAAGTGGAATGCCATGCCATTGCAACATTTTGAGTTATTGAGGTGTAATATTAACCTTCACAACATGATGTAGATCCATACAAACCTTCTCCTCTATGCCTCCAGGGTCTCTGCCTTTGCCCAAAAATGTTCTTCACGAACCAATGTTGAACTCTCGTGGTTGTGTCGTGTCCCATACCACTCTGATGACCAATACAATTCCGCAACCTATCACCATAATGTTCCAATCTAGTTCTTCGATCCAGATCCTCGAGTACAATGTTTAGTTGTGAACAAACACAATTTTGGTGTGCATTTTCGATTTGAATTTAAACAAAAAACAAGAAAATGCATAACAAATAGGGCCTCGTTACGCAGATTCCTCCAAAACATGGAGGCCATGACTCATTACCTTGTTTGTTCGACAATGGAGAAATGATGGGAAGGAAACTTCTGCATAATGGTTTATCAGAAATGAATAAAGCTGAAACCTTTTCTGGCTGACCCGACAAATTGTATTCGTAGCTATCAAAAGAGGACATCGAGTCAAATTCATGGGAATGATCACGCATTTATTGTTTGCTTGATGAAACTGGAGACACTTTATTCGAAATCTCATATCTAGACGGGCAATATTTGGATGCTGTCGCGTAATACAGAACACATCGAAAAGGTATGCCACGATGTGCACCTAGCAATCAGCAATCCAGTCATTAAACTTTCACAACATATTGTAATTCACACAAACCTTATTTGGCGCATCCGTCTTCGTTGCCTTCCTCGATAGAACCTCAAGAACCAACGCTCAATTCTGGAAGTCGTGTTCAGCCCCATAACCGCGCCGATGACCAACCCGCTTCCAAAACCCATCAAGACAATTTTCCAGTCAAGTTCTTTGAACCAGGTCCCCAAGTCCTGTTCAACGAATGCACTAGATGGTGGTGCCAGGGGCGCTTCAACAGGGTTTTCGCATTTCTTTGTCAGAGGAACTCCGCACAGTCCTAAGTTCCCTCCATAAGAGTCATTCTCGAATGTAGCGAACTGGTTCGCTTGAGGTATGGGCCCAGAAAGATGGTTGCCCGACACATTGAAGAAAGCAAGGAAAATGAGTTGCGTGAGTTCTGGAGGGATCATCCCTAAGAGCTTATTGCTCGAAAGGTCGAGAGATTCTAGTTCGGTCACTCTCGCCAGGGATGAAGGGATGGAGCCAGTAAGAGCATTGTTGGAGAGATTGAGTAGATGAAGTCCAGTTAAACTTCCAACAAAATTTGGGATTTCCCCATTAAAGTTGTTGCTCGAAAGATCAATCACGGTGAGGTATGACAATATCTTTTCGTACTCCATGACAATGCCTTTGTTCATTATTGACACCGAGAAGTCGTACTTTCCCCCACTATGGAAAAATGTTGAGGAAATGGGCACAAAATACCCATAGTAGTATGCATCATCTGCATCATGGACTTTCATTGCACTCCAGATATCAAAGTATTCAGATGGAAGGCTGCTCGAGAAGTTATTCATGGATAGATCAACAATTCGTAGGTTAAGAAACTGGTCACGAGCTTCAGGTTCTCCTATGGCTCCATGAAATCTATTGGAGCGCAAAATGAGCACCTTCAAATTAGAAAGCAAGCCCATCCACGAAGGAAATGTGTCCACGATCTGATTATTTCCGAAATTGAGAAACTCCAGATTGCTACAATTAGCTAATTCCCTTGGCAGTGACCCTTGTAGTTGGTTATCACTCACATCTATCATCCCCAACCTACATGCGTCATTCTGCAATTGAGGAAATCTCCCATATAAATCATTGCCATGCAAACTCAAGGCATGGAGGCTCTCGCTCAAATTGCTCAGACATGGTGGAATAACACCAGTCAACTTGTTCCTGGACAAATCAAGCATGTCAATATAACTTAGCTGGCACATCTCCGGTGATATTTCTCCGGATAGCTTATTATTTGAGACAAGATAGACGCCAATGGCCTTTGGGGGAATAGGAAGTAATCCTTGTATATCGTTGTACCTGAGGTCCAATACTGCAAGATTTGGCCATTTAAAAGCTGTGAAACTGGTAATTAAGTTTCTAGAAAGATTCAAAAATAGCAATTGTGAGGTACTCACATTTAAGAACCACGGAGGTGTGGACCCATAAATGCCATTTTGGGATAGGTCCAACCATTGCAACTTGCTTTGGTTTGATAGGAAGATGGGGAGCTCACTTAAGTTGCTAGAAGCCAAGCCGAGAGCGGACAGGTTTGAAAGGCTAGCGTGTATGTCGGGTTCGATAATCGACGAGAATTCATTAGATGAGAGTAGCAACACTCTTAAATGTTTAAGTTTGAGTACCACATCCAGCTGCAAAGTGCCATTCAGGTTGTTCGATTGCAAGTCTAGGGTAATAAGATTCTCGAGGCTAGAGATGTCTTCAGGAATTGGGCCAGTTAGTCTGTTAAAAGATAGGTCAAGATAAGTTAACCGGATGAGGTCAGTGATCTTAGTTGGAATTTGACCGGTTAATTGATTGTGATAGAGGTCTAACAAAGTGAGGTTGGTGAGGTTGATCAAAGAAGCAGGAATTTCCCCATAGAGTTTATTCAAGCTAAGATTCAAAGAGGAGAGTTGGATGAGCTTCCCAAGGGAAGATGGGATTTCACCTGAGAGTTCGTTTTCTCCAAAATTCAACATGGTAAGTTTAGTAAGGTTACCTATTGAAGATGGAATTTTCCCTGATAAATTGGAGTTACTGATAACGAACTCACTGAGGAAAGCTAGGTTTCCCAGCGAAACTGGTAGCGGGCCCGAAAAATTGGTCCTCCAAAGAAATAGCGACTTAATGGGACTGTGCAAGGGAAACTCTGGCAAATGGCTTGACAACTCTGGATTGTCGCCCAAATCAAGAAGTTGTAGCCTCGGGATCTCAAAGATGGCTCTTGGTAATGTCCCTTGCAAGTCGCAATCTTGGAGTACAAGTGATGTCAAGGAAGATAAATTTGCAACAGCATTAGGAATCGGAGCTGACACAGTCACCCAGCTAAGATCGAGGTGTTCCAATTTGGTCAACCTCTGAACCACGGTCTCCATGCTAGGATTCCCCATCTCCAGTTTATAGTTCCAAGAGAGATCGAGGGAGGACAAGTTGGTCAACTTTAGGACTTGAGACGGGATTTGACCTTTGAAGCTGGAGAAAGAGAGGTTCAGGCTCGTCAACTCCACAAGATCACCTATGGCGGACGGTATTTGAGAGAAATTGAAGTAGTTCCAGGCGAGGTTGAGGCTTTGCAAGTGAGCGAGGTGGAAGAGGCTGGCGTTCGAGTCGATAGGACCAGACAGACAACTTTGGCTGAGGTCAAGGCCGGTCACGTAGCCCGTCCCTTCATCACACTCCACGCCTTCCCAGATGCAGCAATCCTCGTCTTCCAGCTTCCACGATTCTAGCTTCAACGGGTTGCCCAAATATGGGCAAATTTCCGCATCGAAGAGAGATTGCTTGAATTCTAACAAGGCAGACCGCTCCTGCTCATGGCATTTCTCTGGCCTCATCGAAGGCAATGTCTCGGAGGAAGCAAAGTGGAGTGGAATTATTGCGAGGAAAACCACCAAGTTATCAAATAGCGTTCGTTTCATGATGATTAAATTGTTCAATCCAGTCATTGAACGTTGGGGTGCATTCCCACTTAGACATGAACTGAAAATATATATTACTTTAGTCTTCCACTTTTAAGTCAAATTTATGGAATAGAGAGTCTAGCCCGCATTGATAACACGGAGCCACTGTTCTTGTGGTCGTTGTTCTTGTGATGTGATAATTGGGCGGTTTGACTAGTGAAGGCATTGAAGTCTTTATGTGATAGTTGGGCGGTTTGCTCCATAAGTTTTTCAATCTACAATTATTGGCGTGTTCCCACCAAGTGAGGTTGTCAGAATCCCACGCTCTACACGCGGGTGCACATCAAACACCTTTCTTTTTGCAAGGTATGATATATCTCTAGACATTTAAAACTCAATATTTATAGTTGAAGATTGTGATGACAGAAAAGTGCAATATTTTGTACATTTTCGAATGACTAGTTCATGAGCCTATTAATAGATTTTATAAGATGACTATCTAAAATAACAAAATATCAATTATAGAATATTCTAAATATAATTCTAATATCCCCCTCAAACTCAAGGTATTTGAAAGAGATCAACTTAATTTTGAAACAGAGATCCTAAAAACGCCAAGGTGGATATGTCTCGGTGATAACATCAGGAGTCCATTCAGCTAGATAAAGTAGAGGCAAGTTGAATAAGGCCACGACAAACATGATAGTGAATGAAATGAAAATATATCTCAATGGGTTTCGCGTGTTTGTAGAAAATATCATTATGTGCTATTTGGATAACATTTCGGTTATCGCAATGAATGATTATTTCGCTACGATGACGCACTACCATGTCTTCTAGTAGCCATCGCAACCATAAGTGGCGTGCATTCCACTTAGACATGAACTGAAAATATATATATTACTTTAGTCTTCCACTTGTAAGTCAAATTTATGGAATAGAGAGTCTAGCCCGCATTGATAACACGGAACCACTGTTCTCGTGGTCGTTGTTCTTGTGATGTGATAGTTGGGCGGTTTGACTAGTGAAGGCATTGAAGTCTTTATGTGATAGTTGGGCGGTTTGCTCCATAAGTTCTTCAATCTACAATTATTGGCGTGTTCCAACCAAGTGAGGTTGTCAGAATCCCACGTTCTACACGCGGGTGCACATGAAACACCTTTCTTTGTGCAAGGTATGATATATCCCTAGATATTTAAAACTCAATATTTATAGTTGAAGATTGTGATGACAGAAAAGTGCAATATTTTGTACATTTTCGAATGACTAGTTCATGAGCCTATTAATAGATTTTTATAAGATGACTATCTAAAATAACAAAATATCAATTATAGAATATTCTAAATATAATTCTAATATCCCCCTCAAACTCAAGGTATTTGAAAGAGATCAACTTAATTTTGAAACAGAGATCCTAAAAACGCCAAGGTGGATATGTCTCGGTGATAACATCAAGAGTCCATTCAGCTAGATAAAGTAGAGGCAAGTTGAATAAGGCCACGACAAACATGATAGTGAATGAAATGAAAATATATCTCAATGGGTTTCGCGTGTTTGTAGAAAATATCATTATGTGCTATTTGGATAACACTTCGGTTATCGCAATAAATGATTGTTTCGCTACGATGACGCACTACCATGTCTTCTAGTAGCCATCGCAACCATAGTGACTTTGATGTCATATCAGCAATAACTCAATATTATGCTTTTGTACTAGGGTGAGCATCAGTGGTCTGTTTCTTACTATGCCATTTAATAAGTGGAGTGTACAAAAAGAAACAATAGTTCGTAGTAAAGCGACGATCTTGAGGGTCAATGGCCTAGTCAATATCTAAATAAGCTGTCAACTCTAAGGTAGGATAAGAAAAAAAGTGAAGGCCATGAAATAATGTGTCCTTGACGTAATGAAAAATTCGAAGGACCACAGCAAAATGAGTTGTATGGGGCGCAATCACGTATTGACTAACAACATAAACAACATAGACGATGTCAGGTCGAGTAATAGTGAAATATATAAGACTGCCGACTAATAGTGATATATATTATCAATTGTATAAATGGTAAGGGCATTTGAAGTGAATGATTTTGACTTAAATAAATTAGAATTTTAAATTATATAATTGCAATAGGTCAAGTAACAAAATCACGAATTAGAATTACCCAAAGCGATAGACATAACAAAAGCAAGAGATGAGCTACAAGTGCCAAATTCTCGAAGAATGGAACGAAGATCCTCTAATGAGAGATTGACATACAATCCATTTGGAGAAGCATTTACGTTAGCAGAAGTGACATATGAACTTGCATGTGAATCGCGATTTTGTGGTCAATTGTCCGTCCTGGCAAGTTGCTTGGGTCGTAGTCAATGGTAATTAGGCCTTGAAACTTCTAATTTACAAATAATATACATTTGTTTAGTTTCAATACACTAGATTAGACCAAAAACAATATGGAGAAACTAGTTACCTGAGAGCAAATATAGAGACAATAAGGCCAAAATATGGACCCAGCACGTCGAAATACCTTTCAAAACGATTTGAGATTGCCAAGAATCAATCTAAAGGTTCCTGAACCGATCAGAAAAGTGCCTCTAAACAGGTCAGACCGGTTTCACTGAACCGGTCAATGGTTAACGCCCAAAGTTCATGTCGGTCAACGGTCAGACATGTTGGACTGACCAACATGTTTTATATTCTTAGTACTTTAGTCTTCCACTTTAAGCCAACTTTGTGGAATCTTGAGTCTAGCCCGCGTCGATAACACGGAAACACTAATCTCGGAGTCATTGTTCTGTTGAAGGCCCTGAAGTCTTCTGTGACTTGACATTATTGCTTGACGTTTCTTTTGCTCCATGAGATGATGGAATTCCACATTCCATAAAGGCCGCATGTGGAAACACCTTTCTTTTTGCGAGGTATGATCATATCTTTTATATATATTGCCATTCCAAACTCAATGTTTACAATGCCTATAGCGATAACATTATCATAGAATCAATCGTGCAAAAAGTGACTCAGGACATTTTTGATAACATATTATTTAGCATTTTTCTTTCCCTTGATTTTTTCATCACCGAGAAGGATGAAGAGACACATGAAGACATTCGGACTCAAAGAATTGATTATGTGGCTCATATACAAGGAGCAGAAAGTCTTGATTGACTTTAACTTGTGCATTGTTTTTATTAATCTCCATCTTTTTACATGATGTTCCTAACTATGCCCAGCACTAATGGCCTGCTATGATCATTTCTTTCGCTTTTTCTTTCACTTTCAATTATGAATTTCTTCGATCTCAATAAACTACTATGATAATAAGCCAAATTCAGTGAGGTCATGATGATTTCGCACATACTTTCTTGTCAAGCTTAGCAACGATTGCGCTTTCATAATCGATTATGAGAAGAATGGTGAAGCCATTTGCTCTATGTCTGTGTGCCTGTTGAGGGGAAGTGACGGTACTAGTTCTTCTTCATGGGTATTGCTCAAGCTTTGAGCCTCCATCCCTGACCCCTCTCGTAAACCATTTTTTTTTTTTGGATATCACTTTTGCAATGCTTATCCAGAATCGTGCATGAATAGAAGGCTGATGTTTATACTCTCTAACTATATTCTTGCATTAGTTGACAAAGCATCCATGTTATGTTTGTAACAGGGTCAATATTACGAAAGATTCCAAACTAATATATTTATGATAATTTTACGCCAAGCTAATTTTTTGACTACCAAAAATTCCAAATCAATACATCTGTGATAAATTTATCCTCAATTTGTTTTCATTAAATTTTATTGTTAAATTGCTTTGTTAAATGCAATACCGCAGTTGACTGTTATATTAGTTTTATGTTTTACCCTCCGTTTGTCACATGTGTACCAGTTTATGAGTTTTTGTGGTATTAATCCAATTTAATGGAAACTAATGGAGGATAAATTTATCACAAATGTACCGGCTTGAGAGTTTTAGTAGTCAAAAAATTAATTTGAGATAAATTTATCACAAGTGTACTGATTTAGGATTTTTGGTGTTCAAAAAATTAGTTTGAGATAAAATTGTCACAGGTATACCAGTTTGGGGTTTTTTATGATATTACTTTTTAATAATATGTATTGGAACCGCGTAAATCTTTCTCCGATAGCCAAATGATGAAGAATATGTTGGATATTTTAACCACTTTGAAATATTTGATGCCATTATTTTGTAATAGCTTTGATAGAAGGGGAAAATTGTCCAAAATGTAATAAACATATTGCACTTTTGCCAATTCAGTCATAAACATTTCAATTTTGTCAATTGAGTCTTAAATATTTTCATATTTTACCAACTGAGTCTATCCGGCTAATTTTGGCACGTGGACGCCGACTGTGTTCAATGTGGCATAGTCGACTTTGATGTGAATAATTTTTTAATAATTTTTTAATATATTTTTTATTAAATTTCTCAAATTTCTTTTCTTTTTCCTTTTTTTTTTCTCTTTCTTCTCTTTTCCTTCTTCACTATTTTCTTACTATCGTCGGGCCCTCACAGGGCACTAGGAGAGGGTCGCTGGGCCCTCACTGGTGTAGCTTTGATATGGACAAGATTGGCCTCGCCCATACCATTGTGGCCTTGCCGACTACAGGCGAGGCAGCCTTGCCCAAAACTGGGCGACGCCATGGTGAGATTGGTCGCCTGCGACAACAATGGCCTTGCCTAGATCTGGGTGAGTGGGTGAGGGCTACGACCTTCACTGGCCATAATAAGAAAACAGTGAAGAAGGAAAGAGAAAGAAAAGAAAAAAAGGAAAAAATAATAATAACAAATTCAAAAAAATATTAAAATATTATTAAAAATTATCTATGTCAGTGCTGGCCATGTCACATAAAACAGTCTACATCCACGTCAGCAATTTCCAGCTAAAATTGGCAGGATTGACTCAATTGGTAAAACGTGAAAAAATTTAAGACTGAATTGACAAAAGTGCAATAAGTTTATGACTTTTTAGATAATTTTCTCTTGATAGAAGTTATGACAACCTTGAAAGCCAATATTTTGTAACGGTTTTAATTTGATGCAATAATCAGTGAAGGGAAAACGATTTTTTCTTTCATTTACCTACAATTAGAGCCCATGGACTACAATTCAAAATATACGGGAAAATTATCAAAAAAGTCATGAAGCTATTGCATTTATGCCAATGTAATCTTAAGCCTTTCAACATCATGTCAGTACCTCTACGTTGAACTACAAGTCAATACTATTGCACTTCAACAGGTCGCATGGAAGAGAGTTTGCTTGAATTTCAAACAAGGCAGACCGCTCCTGCTCATGGCACTTGGTTGGCCTCGTCGAAGGCAATGTCTCGGAGGAAGCAAAGTGGAGTGGAATTGTTGCGAGGAAAACTAGCAAGAGATAAAATCGTGTTCGTTTCATGATGATCAAATTGTTCGACACTGTTCTTGGGTTTTGGTGTTGCAGGGTAGGGGAGGTGAAGATGGACAATTACTGAAATTTTGTGGTCGTTAATTAATTTGCTTATCCCTCGTGGGCGTGGATCATGGTGGCCACATTTTAACTTTGGGGTGCATTCCCACTTATACATGATTTAAGAATTTCTAGTGCTTTAGTCTTCCACTTTAAGTCAACTTTATGCAATAGTGAGTCTTGCCCGCGTTGACAACATTAAGCCACTGATTTTGTGGTTGTTCTTTTTATGTGATTTCACATTGTTACATGACGTTTCTTTTGCTCCATGAGTTTTTCCATCTACGATTATCGGGGTGTTCCCACCAAGCGACGTTGATGGAATTCCACGTTCCATATGCGGTGCATGTGAAACACCTCTCGTGGCATTCAAAACTCAATGTTTACGGTTGAGAAAAATGTAATTTTCCTGTACATTATCAAATGACTAGTACATGAGTCTTGTTAGACTTTATAGAATTACCATCTAAAATAGCAAAATATTGATTAGAGAATCTCCTAAATATATTTCTAATTTGCGGTTGAGAAAAATGTAATATTCAAGGTGATTTGAAGGTCAACTTGAGTTTGAAAAAAGATTAAGAAAATGCCCAGATTGATATGTCTTAGTGAAAACATCAACATTTGTTCAGTAGATGAAGTAGAGACGAATCAAACAGTGCCATGAAGAACATGATATTAGATGAAATAATAGTCTATTTAAATGTGCTTGGTATGTTCATGGAAAACACCATTAGCACTTCAGTTGTTGCAATGAATGGTTGTTTCGCTATGATGACCGTACTCCTATGTATTCTAGTATCCGTTGCAATCATAGTAACTCTAATGCCGTAATTGGCAAATTTTCAAACGGTTTAGGATTGAATTGGCACAAGTGTAATATATTTAGAATTGTTTTTATTAATTTTCCCAAAATACACATACCTCATCAACAAATATTCTTTCTTTCCCTTCCATTTCTTTCCTTCCTTTTCTAGGTTTTACCTATACTTTTGTGGGATAAGAGTACAAGAAATCCTAAAAATTGTCACGAAAGTATAATTGAGTCCTAAAATTTATCGAATTGGGAAAATCAAGTTCTTCTATCAGCCCAGTCCAACTTGGTTGATGGAAAATGATAACGTGGCTTTTAAAAATATTTTCTCTCTCCTATATGGCCATAATGACGTTGTTTTAGCCAAAATCTAATATTAAATACAAATTTTATTTAAATTACATTTTAAAATAAACAATTTTTTTTTAAAAAAAAAATAAGAATCAGCGGCAAGGGCTTGCACAACTCTCATCAGAAGTTGGTGATGGGTGGGGAATGGCTGGTGGGGGTCGCTGAGCCCCAACCAGTGATCGGCATCCCTTGCTGACTGCACGCGAGGGTGTGCAGGCCCACCCCTAGATCGGGCGATGGTCATCGAACCTTGCCTAGGTCAGGCCAAGGGTTGCCATAGGTTGGCCCTTACCTGTGGTCGACATGGGTTGCCGCCCATTGATCGGGGCTCGACGACCTCGCTGGCCATCCCCCACCCTCGCTGGCAAAGTTGACGATGGTGGGGCGGCGGCGACGAGGGCTGTAGGCCTCGACCCCTTAAATCTCAACCCTTCTCCTTTTTTATTATTTAATTTAGCTTAGTTTTAAATTTAATTTAAATAAAAATTCGTATTAAAATCAAATTTGGATTAAAACGACGTCGTTTTGGCCTTATGTTTCATGTTATAGCTATGTCATCGTCACATAAGAGAGAGAAAATATTTTTAAAAAAAACCATGTTAGCATTTTCCACTATTTAAGTTGGACTGAATTAATGGAAGGATTCGATTGTACAAATTGGGCAAGTTGTAAGACTTGATTGCATTTTATAAGTTTTAGGACTTAATTGCAATTTCGTAACAAGTCTTGAGACTTCTAGTGCACTTGTCCCTAATTTTTTTTGTTCTTTTTATTTTTATTATTGATCGTAGGTAAAGAGTAAGGTCCGTTGCACCGAATTTGATACTCTGAGATGGTAGAATTATCTTTAAGGACAGTATTTGCACGCCTCATACAGTGAGATCTTATTTCCATCTTTTCCAACACATTTCCAACAGGATATTCCTCCACAAACAACCTGCGATTTCTATCTCCCGAAAGACATGTTAGGTTTCGGTCCACGTAGAACTCCCGATTCAAGTTTGCCACGCTGTAGTCATAAGGCAGGACATGATATGGAAATGAAGATTGGGCTAAGAGTAGGATCAACGCAGTGCAGTGCAGCAGAGTCCCGTCTATAGGTTTGGCCTCGAGAGTGCCTATAAACACTCGCGAGGAACCCAAATGTTTTATTTGATACTCTCTTTTTTTTTTTTTATCGTTGATAGAGCTGTAAGCCCGTGTCTTCTAGTGAACCCGAGATCTCTTGGATCTCGGTCACGATGCTCTTTTTTTCAAGGGTTAATACTATAAAAAATTCTAAATTTGTACATCTATTGCAATTTTATCCTAAACTAATTTTTTTACCATAAAAAACTTCAAACTGGTATATCTATAACAAATTTACCTTCAGTTTGTTTCCGTTAAATTTTACAGTCAAATTGTTTTGTTAAATGACACGCGGTAATTGACTTATGTGCCAGTTTTATGTTTTACCTTTCGTTTATCATAAGTGCACTAGTTTGTAATTTTTTCTAGTATTCATCCAATTTAATGAAAACTAACGGAGAGTAAATTTATCACAAATGTACCAGTTTATGATTTTTGGTGGTCAAAATATTAGTTTTGGGTAAAATTATCACATGTATACTAGTTTGGGGTTTTTTGTGATCAAAAAATTAGTTTAACCTTTTTTTTCAAAGGGAAATTGGTTTGAATCACTTAAATGGTTTCATTTCCTCTTTACTTATTTTTCTTTGCCGCGGTTGCTTCTTATCGCAATATTCTCAACTATATATATGCTTACAATCATAATTGGCAATTTCTTGGTCAAAATATATGCAATGTATACGTGTATAGTCATAATTGTAGATTTATTTATCATTTAAATAAAAAGTACATGACTTTTTGAGAATAATGACACAACAATACGTAATTTTTTCTTAGAGTGCAAGTCGGTAACTAAGCTCCTTCTTATTCATTTAAGTAAGCATATCAATTTCGATTGTTTGAGATATTTAGTCGAATGGAAAAAAAAATCGAGGGGTCAAATTGAAATAAAAGGAAATATACGCATATTCGGGGCCGATCATTCCTACTTTTTTTAACCATGAGCTTTGAAAATGTTTTTTTTCTACCAACCTGGAAAACAATCCTGAGGGTACGATTGGTTGGCAGGACAATAGATGAGATTACTGTTGTGGTGGTTGTCCTTGATAGGTAGCCATTGCAATGGTGGTTGCCTCGTTGGTGGTTGTTGCCTTTAAACAAGTAGCCATCATGACGGTGGTCGCTTGTGCAGGTCGAGATCAAGATTGAGATCTAAATCTCGATATGATTTCCCATGTTTATGTCGTGGTTGTTTGTATAATTCCACATCGATTAAAATGCTTGGTTATAATGTGCCCTTTTTTGCATGCATTCTCCTTCAACCACATTTAAGTTTTTGGGGGTAGCGATTCTAACATATATTCAGAGCATGATTTAATAATTCAAATCTTGGAGCTCCAATTGGCACACACAAAATAGGAAAATGTCAATTTCACAATAGTCGAGCCAAGTCAAGCACATGTGAGAGAGGGATTTATATGCAAGGGTGAGTGTTAGTATAATTTCATGTTGCTTAAATATGTTATTATAATGTGCCTTACATATATGTAGTTAAATGATGTGTGATTATATTAGCAATCGTGGCCTAAGGCAACCAATGTGACAAATGTGACTACCACCCCGGTGGTTGATCGGGCTAACCATCGTGACGGCGGTGGCTCGTTGAAGTCAACGACCCACAATTACCTCTCCTAGTTTTATATTATATTCTTGACGTTATGAAGCAAATTTTTTTTATTTTTCTTTTTATTTTGTATGGATTATATCCGACATCATATCCCATGTTTTACCAAGCAAAAAATAGATTATAACAATTCCTCACATTTTTTTATGCTAACTTGTTTTATCAAGTCCTAATCATTGTCTTATGATCAAATATAATCAAAAAATAGAGTATTTGCTAAATTTACTTCTCTACACTTTTACGACTTGCCGGTTGCAAGTTACTTGCCAAAGAGTAAGTTGTGGTCCAAAATCCACCGTCATCTCTAAGAATGACCCAACCGTTACCGTAGTCGTGCTCTTTTGTTAGCTTAATCTTTTACATAAATACTTTAGGTAGTCTTAGACTATTTCGTCATAAATTAGTTGCAAAGGATGACTCAATCCATCCTCGCTTGGGGCCTACATGGGAAAAGTACTTGGCCTAATTTGAATCCAAAATTAGAAAATGTGAGCTTTAAATCTTCTCATTTGAACCACCCACCTGGGTGGCGCTGCTGGAGCGTGCACTCTTCCTCTCGCAAAAGGTTGAGTGTTCGAATCCCGGGCGCCGCAGGGTGACTTAACTGGTGGCACGTGTGTGGTGGCTAGCACGTGTCGCCCCCAGGGTTTACTCCCCGGCTGTCGGCCGTGCGGGGGTTCCCTGGGTTACCAAAAAAAAAATCTTCTCATTTGAACAAGTGATGATATGTGAATCATGAAAAAATAAATACCAGATAGTATAGATTACGCAGATTAAATCCATCCAGACCGTGAATCAACCGGGCCTCATGGTGAGATTCATGTAATAAATGATGTTGATGATATTGATCCGCGATGGGAATTTAACTGTCCAAATTTGACTTTAACCACTTGGAGACCTCTCTCTTAATCTTCTTAATGATAGGCCACGTTGGCGTAATTCATTTTGATCGAACATCTCTTGGACTTTGATCTCCACCGTGTATTGCGACACGACTGCACAGGGGACGGTTGAGGAGTCGCGGATGACAGCATAGGAGAGAGGAGTTTTCTTGGCAAGGGAGAGAGTAGAATAGAGTTAAACGCGTTCCCGTAATTCCCTTGATCAACAATCATTGGACTATGATCACACCGTCTATTTCGACGCGTGAACTCAATGGACGGCTGGGAAGGCACGGGATGACACCAACATGCAGAAGAATTTTCTTGGCTAGAGAGAGAGAGAGAGTGAAGTCGCGTATAAAGATGTCCCAACACACGTTAATTTACGCCCAAGATTGCAGCAACTTCCAGCAATATATCCATTTTGATCATTACACCAGAAAATGGTGAGTTTTCTTTGGCTGTTTTTTTATCTTCTCTCAATTTACTTAGAAAAGAAACTTATATCAAAACACGCTTTATAATCTCGGGTTCTGTTTATATACCTCATCTCTCAAGACGCAATTGCCTTCTACGCTAGACTTGAGCCTGGAGTTTTTGGAAAAATGAGAATATATAAAGAAAATAAAAACAGTGTGATAGAATATTAGGAGAAATGGATGAGAAAAATTAAAAGAATTACACTTTGGTTAAAACAAAAGAATAGTATAAAATAATCATACGTGGAAGTAAATCAAAAGAAAATGCATACCTACGTCGAAGAGTGCAATTTTTATTTTTATGGAGAAATTTGTGCAATAAAAATCGTTAATGGACTTTTTTTTTATTAAATAACACGCGTGAAGTTACAAGAACGGGCTTGGACCCATGGACTAGGCCCGTTGACCGGCTCAGGTATGCTTTCGGCCCGACCCAACACGGCCCGATCGAATCGGGCCCGTCTCCCCCCGGCGCTTCCGCTGAGCTGAAAAACGCCTGGCCGAGCCGGTGGTGATTCACGTTCGTTTCCGAGTTTCCAACTCTATTACAGACGAAGAAAGCTTTGATCTCTGGTACAGAAGAGGTGTGATTCCGCGGCGTCAAGATCGCCGTTGGTCGGAAGCTTCGATCTCCGGCGCTTGCCGACGGTGATATCGAGAGGCGATCTTCACCTGTAGAAAAATGGTGCGTCCCTTCGGTTTCCTAACGCGATCTCGAAGCTCGATTTTCTTCCCGCTGTTGAATGCGCCGAAAGGATCTGCTGAGTCTCGCGTCCTTGGGGGTCCGATTTCGACGTCTCGCCTCGCGTCCGGCTTTCTAGACTTCCGTTTCTACTGATTCGAGCTCGCAAATGCTAGCCTCAGGATCACTGTCCGTTTGTCTGTTTGCTCCTTTTCTTCTGTTGGGCAGAGACACTGGAGGATACGGATTCGGACTTCGAAACACGTGGCTGTAATGACTTGTAAACGTTGGCTTTTAATTATTGAACCTAAGTCGACATGTTTTATGTGAAGAAAGGCCGAGGTTTTGGGTCTGTTGTGTTCGATAGATTAGATTTTCTGTTTAATTGCTAGAATTAAGTTGGAATTCTCTATTTTTTTCTTTTTATGAAGTGAATGGAGTTCGCTGATCCTTGGCTTTGTATAGTTTTAGTTGACAATGAGCTGAAGGAAGAGGATTGCGTGTGTATTCTATTTTCCGGATTTTGATTCGGGACTGATTATTTGTTTTGTTTGTTAATTTGTTCGGCAGCCGCTCAGATTGGAAATCAAGGTTTGTTTCTGGACCGGTTGGATTTACATTGTCTTTTTAACATGCGATTTGGTATTGATCGCTTCGATTTTAACTGTATCCGTGCCAGAGGAAGTTTATTCAACGATCGGAGAGAGTGAAGTCTGTAGAACTGCATCCGACAGAACCATGGTCGGCATGACTTTGTTCTTTCAACTCTTTTTCAATTTCCGTATAAAATATATTCTGTACTGGAAATCAATTTGCATGGTTAGGCGAACGACGCTATTTGCTTAACCCTAATTGTTGTTGATGCAGGATCCTAGCAAGTTTGTATGCAGGAACTGTTTGTATATGGGATTACCAGTCACAGGTATGGAACGTGAATGGAGATTCACTAGGATCAATACGGTAGTACTATCTCGTTCACATGGGCTATTTGATTGCATCTTGAACTGATTCTGACGTTTCTAATGTTACTGCAGACAATTGTTAAGTCCTTTGAAGTCACTGATCTGCAAGTTACTTCACAGCGAATAAATCAGTCCGTGCATGCCTTCTGCTTGTGTTTTTGCTTTTTTTTTTCTTTTGTGGGGACCGAGAAACTGAAGGAAAATGGCTTCGGGTATGCATGCTCTAGAATGCAGCTTCAATTTCAGCAGTCGAATGAAAATACCACCTCTGTCTTTTACAGATTTTCCACATGATATGACTGTTTATATCCCTGGATTCTTGGTAGTTTTGCGAATGACTCCAACATCATGTCACATACAGGCTCAAGCACGTATTGACATTCAGTCACGGAAGTATATGGGATATTTGTATCAGAGAGGATCGCGCTGGTAACATTCATACCTGCTCCAAATGCTTCATTTGCTCGTTATATCTATGCTTTGACAATGATAAGCTATTATGATGCTCTGAGGTTTTCCATTGCCACTATAAAGACATTCGTGTAGGCTCTGCGGTTTCAGTACAAAGATAAAATCTTCCATATCCATTGTCTCACTTTTTTCGTGGCTTTCGCTCTGCAGGTTGGTTGCAGTTGCTTGCGACGAGGGAATACCCGTGGTCAAGATAGTGTGCTGATAGTATGGAGCCTTAAGCCAAATTCTATGTCGAATAAAACAGATCCCAACCTCTCACACTGTTACTTTCACTTTGAGGTTCAAATAAAAGGGCGTTCTTCTGTCAAAGGAAGAAAGTGTCACTTTGTACTAGTTCGTGTGTGTACTCTTTGCGTCCTGCAAGTGGTAGGATTTTCTAGTGCAACCCAAAGATCTCATACTTTCCTTTTGTGGTGTGTCCCGGTGAAACTTCGTTTACGATCTATGGCGTATTATGCTCCTAGCGGAATTAATGTCTCTCAAAGATTACTAAAATCGCCCGAAAAAAGAAAAAAGGAAAATAATGGCAGCTTCGGAACATGGAACCGAAGATTTAGGAGTCTACATTAGTCATATATGGGCAAGGCATGTTTCAAGACTTCTGTACAAATAAAACGAGGAAGATACATATCAACAGGTTGATACTTGTAAATGACTTGAAACAATTCATACCCTCTAATAGCTTTGAATGCTCCTGTACAACTCATATTCAACAAGTAGGTGATACTTCTTGGACTTTATGCTATCATGGATTTGACTCGATCTATGTCCTATTTCCTAACATAAGTTTTAATAAACCTGTATTAAATGGGATATGAAAGTGCTTCAGATCATGCAATTACTAATAAAAAGTAGATTCATTTTGCTCGTAAAGGAAAGGACGGATGGGATTTTGGATAGGGTCAGGAGCAACACAAAAGAGTTACTTGACATATGCTTGAGGTCATTTAGCTAGATTAATACAGAGATGAAAGCCTCCTTTAACAAACTACATAACCAGTCAAACGATTAAAGTGGAATGCCATGCTATTGCAACATTTTGAGTTATTGAGGTGTAATACTAACCTTCACAACATGATGTAAGTCCATACAAACCTTCTTCTTTTCTGCCTTTGGGTTCTCTGCCTTTGCCCAAAAAGCTTCTTCACGAACCAATGTTGAACTCTTGTGGTTGTGTCGTGTCCCATAACCGCTCCGGTAACCAGTCCAAATCCGCAACTTGTCGACATAATGTTCCAGTCTAGTTCTTCGATCTAGATCCTTGAGTACAATATTCAGTTGGGACCAAACAATTTTGGTGTGCACTTCTGATTTGAATTTAAATGGAAAACTAGAAAAATTATAACAAACAGGGCTTCGTTATGCCGATTCCTCCAAAACATGGGGGCCATGACTCATTATCTTGTATGATTGAGATTGGAGAAATGCGGGGAAGGAAACTTCTGCATTATGGTTTATCATAAATGAATTAAGTTGAGAACCTTTTGTGGCCAACACGAGAAATTGTATTCATAGCTATCAAAAGAGTACATCGAGTCAATTTCATGGGAACGAATGCACATTTGTATTTTTCTTGATGAAACTGGAGACACTTAATTCGAAAAGTCATATCTAGATTGTCTATGTTTGGATGCTATTGCAAAGCACGGAATAGATTGAAAAGGTATGCCACGATGCGAACCTAGCAGTGAGCAATCCAGTCATCGAACTCTCACGAAACTGTTCACAGCATATTGTAAATCAGGCAAACCTTACGCGGTGCATCCGTCTTCGTTGCCATCCTCTACAGAACCTCAGGAACCAACGCTTAATTCTGGAAGTCGTGTTTAGACCCATCACCACGCCGATGACCAGCCCGCTGCCGAAACCCATCAAGACAATTTTCCAGTCAAGTTCTTCAAACCACGTCCCTGAGTCGTCTTCAGCGAATGCATCGGATGGTGGTGCCGGGGGCGCTTCAATAGGATTTCCACATTTCTTTGTCAGAGGAACTCCGCATAGTCCTAAGTTCCCTCCATAAGAGTCATTCCCGAATGTAGCGAACTGGTTTGCTTGAGGTATGGGCCCACAGAGATGGTTGTCTGACACATTGAAGAACTCAAGGAAAATGAGAGCCGTTAGTGCTGGAGGGATCATTCCCGAAAGCTTGTTGCTTGAAAGGTCAATAGATTCTAGTTGGGTCAAATTCACCAGGGACAAAGGGATGGTGCCGGTAAGGGCATTGTTGGAGAGATTAAGCAAAAGAAGTTTAATTAAACTTCCAACAGAATTCGGGATTTTCCCAATAAAGTTGTTGCTCGAAAGATCAATCACAGTGACATATCCCAGTATTTTTTCGTACTCCAATGCAATGCCTTTGTTCACTATTGTCATTGAGTAGTCGTACATTTCCTCATCCAGGGGAAATGGGAGGTAAGGGGGCACAGAATTCCCATAGTACTTTGCATCATGTCCCTGATGGACTTTCATGGCACTCCAGATATCAAAGTATTCAGATGGAAGCCTACTCGAGAAGTTGTTCATGGATAGATCCACAATTTGTAGTTTGGGAAAATGGTCACAAGCTTCAGGTTTTTGTATGGCTCCATGAAATCTATTGGAACGCAAAATGAGCACCATAAGTCTACAAAGGGAGCCCATCCATGAAGGAAAGGTGTCGGCGATCTGATTATTTCCGAAATTTAGAAACTCTAGTCTGCTACAATTGACTAATCCCTTAGGCAGTGACCCTTGTAGTTGGTTATCACTCACGTCTATCATCCTCAATGCACAGTTGTTTTGTAATTGAGGAAATCTTCCATGTAAATCATTGCCATGCAAACTCAACGCGACAAGTGTCTTGCTCAAATTGCTCAGACATGGCGGAATAGCACCCATCAACTTGTTCTTGGAGAAATCAAGTATGCGAATATGGCTTAGCTGGCACACATCTGGAGATATTCCTCCAGATAGCTTGTTATTTGAGACAAGATAGAATCTAATGGCCTTGGGGGGAATTGGAAGTAATCCTTGCACATCGTTGTACCTTAGGTCCAATGTCCTGAGATTTGGCCAAGCTGTGAAACTGGTAATGAAGTTTCTGGAAAGATTTAAAAATCCCAATTTTGCTGTACTCATATTTAAGAACCACGGAGGTATCGGTCCATAAATGCTATTTTGGGATAAATCCAACCATTGCAACCTAATTTGCTGTGCTAGGAAGATGGGGAGCTCACTTAAGTTGCTAGAAGCCAAGCCGAGAACGGACAGCTTTGAAAGGCTAGCATTTATGTCGGGTTCGATAATTGAAGAGAATTCATTGAATGAGAGCACCAACATCCTTAAATGTTGAAGCTTGAATACCAAATCTAGCTGCAAAGTGCCATTCAGGTTGTTCCATTGCAAGTCCAGGGTAGTAAGATTCCGAAGGTTAGAGATGTCTTTAGGTATTTGGCCAGTTAATCTGTTAAAGGATAGGTCGAGATAAGTTAACCCGGTGAGGCCAGTGATCTCAGCTGGAATTTGACAGGTTAATTGATTGTGACGGAGGTCTAAGAAAGTGAGGTTGGTGAGTTTGATAAAGGAAGCAGGAATTTCCCCAGAGAGTCGATTGATGCTAAGATCCAAAGAGAGGAGTTGGATGAGCTTCCCAATGGAAGATGGGATTTCACCCGAGAGATTGTTATCTTTGAAATTTAACATGGTAAGTTGAGTCAGGTTACCTATTGAAAATGGAATGTTCCCTGAAAAATTGGAGTGACTGATATCGAACTCGTTGAGGAAAGCCAAGTTTCCAAGCGAAGTTGGTAGCGAGCCTGAAAAACTGGTCCACTGAAGAAACAAGGACTTAATGGGACTGTGCAAGTGCATCTCTGGCAAATGACCTGACAGCTCTAGATTGTAACTCAAATCAAGAAGTTGTAGGCTTGGTAGCTTGAAGATGGTCGTCGGCAATGTCCCTTGCAAGTTGCAGTATGGGAGGACAAGTGATGTCAAGGAAGATAAATTTGCCACCGCATCAGGAAAAGGAGCCCACACTTTCACTCGGCTAAGATCAAGGTGTTCCAATTTGGTCAACCTCTGAACCACAGACTCCATGCTGGGATTCCTCAACTCCAGTAGCATGTTCCCAGAGAGATCGAGGGTGGACAAGTTAGTCAGCTTTAGGACTTGTGAAAGGATTTGACCTCCAAAGCCGGACGAAGAGAGGTTCAGGCTTGTCAACTCTACAAGATCACCTATCGCATGTGGTATTTGAGAGTAATTGAAATCGTTGCAGGCGAGGTTGATGCTTTGCAAGTGAGTGAGGCGGAAGAGGCTGGAGTTCGAGTTGATAGGACCGGAGAGACAACTTTGGCTGAGGTTGAGGCCGGTCACGTAGCCCGTCCCTTCATCGCACTCCACGCCTTTCCAGCTACAGCAATCCCCGTCTTCAAGCTGCCATGATCCTAGCTTCAACCGGTTGCCTAATAATGGGCAAATTTCCACATCAAAGAGCGATTGCTTGAATTCCAACAAGGCAGACCGCTCCTGCTCACGGCACTTCATTTGGCTCGTTGAAGGCAATGTCTCGGTGGAAGCAAAGTGGAGTGGAATTATTGTAAGGAAAATCACCAAGAGATCAAATGGTGTTCGTTTCATGATGATTAAATTGTTCAACACTCTCCTTGGTTTTTGGTTTTGCTGGGTAGGCAAGGTGAAGATGGACAAGTACTGAAATTGCGTTGTCGTTATATAATTTTCTTATGACTCGTGGTCATGGATCATGGCACGTCACGCTTGAACATGATGCATTCCCACTAATACATGATTTAAAATTTTCAATTCCGTTCATTTTATAATCTGCCCGTGTGTTCTATTCAATACGCTGATTGTCACCAGCTCAATTAAATAGTTCAGTTGATATGACCACAGCAGTACCATGCTTAAGTAGCTTATATCACTCGAAGACTCGTACTGCTAATCGAATTGGTCAATCATAAATAACCGGCTGTCCACGTTCTTTGTTTTGGCCAAATGGTACTTGCCAAACAGAGATTACAAATCATGCCTAAGTAGTTTATTAGATATGAAGACTTGTGTTGCTGGCCGGACAGGTCAATGATAAATAGTATCTCGAGCTATGACCCAAACTACTGAATAGACTTTCCCTCCGAACACGGCTTCATTTTGACCTTCCCGTAGATGCCGACAAACAATGGCTATTTTTCTTGGCAGATCTGTTTTTCCCCTTTAATTAAAGACTTTGCAGTGATCAAGTCTATAAGCCATTGAGCAAAAGTGGAAACTTTCTCCTTATTCCAACCCGAAGCAAAAAAACCATATGCATCGGTGCCATTCACGATTAAGTTATCATATGCCCAACACATTCAATCTGAAAACAGGACACACGAGCAGGAGAAACCTTAACTTTTTTTTTTTGGACAAACTGGCAGCAGCAGGCACAACATTTGAATAAAGTTGTTAGAGGAAGTGTCTCATTTTGGGAGGACAGTCAACACTCCACACTAACTTCCAAACTTTACCATGAGTCGTGTGAGAGCTCGAGGGTCCAGGCATTAGCAGATGTTTCTTTCTTTTCTGCATGGTAAAATGGTAGACAGACTTTCCTGAAAAACAACCCCTCCTGCTCCAGGGCCAAATCATTTGGTCATCAGAACTTCTCCACCTTTTGTGATTTCTCAACACTAGTGACTCTTCCACTTGCCTTATGGTGTCTTTAATGGAGGTTAAGTTCCAAGTCCTAGTGTCTGCATCAATTAGAGACATCATTCGTAATTCCTTTTTTTTTTTTCCGAGTCAGATTAGTGGGATGTAGCATCAAGTCTCAACTCTCCTTCACCCATCTATCCTCCCAAACTTTGACTGATTTTTCTTTAGCAATTTACCATAACCCACCTTCCATAATTAGATTTCTCCCTTCCAAAACACTACTCCATCCCCAAGGCATTCTGCCACATCTTCTAATTTTCATGAACCTACAATGGGGAAAGTAGAGCCTTTTAAGTATTTGCACCCAGAATTGCTTTGAATTCTGCAGGCAAGCTTGGCAACGAGGGCTAGTTGAACTGTGATGAACTTCTAAAACCCAAACCTCATTCTAACTTTTGCTTCCGTAAAGCTTTCCCAATGCTTCCAATGCCCTTTTCCTTCATCATTCTGTTGACCTCACGAAAAATTGGGTATGGCTGCATGCCCTTCCTCACACCACTTCTTTGGAAACTTGAAACAAGACTTGGAATAAGTTAGTGATGCATGAACAAGAAATGAAATTAAGGTCCATTTGTCTAAAAAGAAAACTGTCCTCAAGAAATTATTTTTTGACTTTTCGGTATTCGTGTTGTAAAACGGACCAGATCTTTGCAGTTAGATCGGGGTAGGAGAAAATGAAATTATCCGAGAAAATAAAACAAGAAATAATAAAGGACATGAGAAATTTATGTGGTTCGGTTTGAATATCGTTATTTACATTCATATAGAGAACCAGTCATAAATAATTCACTAATCAATCTGAGAATTACACGATTACAATTGTTTATATACTTGAGCACTTTCCAGCGCTAGATTACACCCATTACACATAGTATTTACATCACAAATCTCACAATATTCAAAGCCCTATCACGAGTCACCAGAACTCAGACTTAGTCTATCCACTGCTTAGCTCAGAACAAAGAGACACTTCCAAATGGAAGAAAGTATAAAATGAGACCAAGGATCACCGAAAAGGACACCATGATTGCTCTTAATTTGGCTTTCTTCTCTTGGTGTTTTCTTCCTTGTACTGATGAGAGCTTCCAACAAGCTCCTCTATTTATACTCAATCATAACATAATCCCCTCCTTTATAAATATTATAATGCTAGAAGGAGAGGCTCTTTATTAAATGCAGCATGCGGGGGGCATGAAGAAAGTCAAGACAACAGAGGCCTGTGGGCTCCCATGTGGCTCCATTAATTAATGTTGAGGCTTACGAAGTTGTTCATTCGTAGGAGATCTCACTTCTGCAGCTAATATAAATGAGAAAAACAACAAATCTCATGTGCAGCGGCCGAACACGCATGCAAGGAATATGTTTAATCGACGGACTGTGTTTAATTGATGGACTCAAATTCAAGATATAATTTTAATAGCTTGAATAATAGTAAACTAATCGATAAAATAAAAATATTTTTTAGCTACTGAAAACAACATGCTTCGATTCGGGAAAATACACTTCCCCTTCTAACAAGAAGAAAATCATTTTTTCGAAACCACCAAATAAATGAAAATTTATTTTTTCCTTGAAATTGGAAAATATTTTGAAAATTTTAGGGGAAAACTTCATGATAAAGGAAAATACTTCCCGAAAAATCATTTTTCAGGAAAATGGTCAGTTTTCTTTTGTTTGGTGATATGTGATTGAAAACGTTTTCTAATAATTGGATCTCATTTGGAATATGATTTCAATATCATGACTTTACCTCCGGAAAAAAAAATCGAATTTAAAATAATTTTTCATTTTGTATTTTCTTCTTTTTTTCTTTTTTCTTTTCTTTATTTCCCTTCTTCCTTCTCTGCTGGTCGCCAAGCCTCGACGACAACCGCGATAGGCCATTGATGAGGGCCAACCTGGCCGGCCTTGCCACAACGAGGTCGAGCTCGCCCAAGGCCAGCCCTCTCTAGCCCGCGTCTGTGGTCGGTCATTGGCCATCGCCGAGGCTCTGCGACCGACAATGGAGGAAGAAGGAAAAGAAAAAAAAAGAAAAAAAGAAAAAAATTAAAAACTTTAAGATGAGCGATTTTGAAAAGTGTTTTCACTTTCTTAGATTTAGAAATTCACTTTCCTAATTTTATGTATAAATATTTTCCTTGATCAGAAGCATTTTCGGTTGATTAATCATTTTCGACAAACCAAATAGGTGAAAGTTCAGTAAACTACTTCCGAGAAAATACTTTCCCTCAAACAAACGCACTCTAAATTGTGTTTCTCTGGTCTTTGAGCCCTTCTCTCTTTCCTTGTGACTTTCTTTTCTCTTAGAGTTTCTCCATGCGTAAGCACCATTTGAATTTGGTGCATCATCATAAGAAACTATCATCTCTTTAGAAACAATTTGAGGTAAAAAGAAACTTAACAAAATTTACATAAAATTTCACAGTACACACTAATTGGATAGTGTCTTATCGATTTAATTACTTAGATTTGATGTTTCAAGAGATGAAACTTTTGTTACTAACCAATAGACACCACAGATAAGAAATAAGGTTATTTGAGCTAAAGAAATCGGAAGAAAATTATGAATAAGGGAATGACGTGAAAAAAGGTGAAATTTATAGAGATTCAGCTCATATAGTACTAGTACTAAGTAAAATGAGCCAAGGCTTTTAAGAGTTATTTGAATTTCTTAAAATTATAAATACTTCTTTTAGGGAATAGTAGTTTTAGGGGGATAAATAATCAGGTATGGCCTAACTTCTTTTTGGTTTAGATGTGGATGAAGCATTAAAAGAGAAATTGGAAGAAGCTGCTTAACCAGTAACATTCTCAAAAGAAGATGGAAAAATGAAAATATATAAAGAAAATAAAAACAGTGTGATAGAATATTAGAAGAAAGGGATGAGAAAAATTAAAAGAATTACATTTGGTTAAAACAAAAGAATTGTATAAAATAATCATACGTGGAAGTAAATCAAAAGAAAATACATACCTATGTCGAAGAGTGCAATTTTTATTTTTATGGAGAAATTTGTGCAACGAAAATCGTTAATGGACTTTTTTTATTAAATAATACGAGTGAAGTTACAAGAACGGGCTTGGACCCATGGACTAGGCCCGTTGACCGGCTCATGTATGCTTTCGGCCCGACCCAACCCGGCCCGATCGAATCGGGCCCCGTCACCCCCCGGCGCTTCCGCTGAGGTGAAAAACGTCTCACCGAGCCGGTGGTGATTCACGTTCGTTTCCGAGTTTCCAACTCCATTACAGACGAGAAGCCGAGCTCCCTCCTGAAATCCGAAGCGTGCACAGAAGAGGGTGATTCTGCAGCGTCAAGATCGCCATTGGTCGGAAGCTTCGATTTCCAGCGTTTGCCGATGGTGATTTAGAGCAGCGATCTTCAGCTATCAAAACTGGTGCACTGCTTCGGTTTTCTAGGTGGTCTCGAAGCTCGATTTCTTCCCGCTGTTGAATGCGTCCAAGGATTTGCTGAGTCTTGTGTCCTTGAGTCCGATTTCGACGTCTCGCCTCGCGCCCTAGGATCATTGTCCGTTTGTTTGCTTTTTCTTTTTCCTTTTGCGGCGGCCGAGAAACTGAAGGTAAATGGGTTCTAATGGTGTCCCGGTGAAAGTCCGTTTACAATCTGTGGTGTATCATGCTCCTAGTGATATGAATGTCTGTCGAAGAATACTAAAATCGCCCGAAAAAAGAAAAAGAAAGACAGGAAAATAATGGCAGCTTCGGAACATGAAATCGATAATTCAGGAGTCTACATTAGTCATCTATGGGGCAAGGCATGTTTCAAGACCTCCGTACAGACAAATCAAACGGGTTGATACTTTGTAATTATGACTCGAAACAATTCCTAATCTCTAATGACTTTGAATGCTCCTGCATAACTCCTGTCAACAACCAGGTGATACTTCTAAAAATTTAAGCTATCAGGGATTTGGCTGGATCTATGTCCTATTTCCTAGCACAAGTTTAGATAAATCTGTAGCAAAAGCGATATGAAAGTGGTTCACATCATGTGAATGTCATTGAAAAAGTAGATTCATTTTGCTCGCAAACGAAAGCATGGATGAGATTTCGGATTGTGAAAATATATCTCGAGTATGAGCCGTGAACAAATTCGATCTATTAAAGAAAAGTCTGAAAATTGAATAAGTGAGGACATCCACGACCGTGTACAATATAAATCCATATTTCGTCTTGAGCGGAGTTCAAGTTGAATATTCCTACTTTGTCTAGATACTAAATTGGCGTGCAAGATTTGTTGGCCAAGAAAAGAAAGGAAATAGAATAAAATAAAATAAAAAAGGAAACTTGGACTTGCTGACCGTTGACCGAATTGGGTGTGCACGTGGATTTTTCTCCCCCGCGCTGAAGTCGGCAAAACGAAAGTGGTCCCCTCATTCACATATAAATATTATTTTCTGATTTAAATGGAGGGGTGCCGTGCAAAGTGATGAAGAAGCATGCCGTTGTTGAAGTGAAGTGGTCTCGAAGCGCCGCTTGTGTGCGAGCGCTTGGCTGTGGGCGATCTCCATGGGTGTTACTTGAGCAAATTACATCTAAGAGTTTAAATATTTACAGCGATTAAATTTTATAGTAAAATTTGTGTATAATTCTTTCGTCAAATTGACAGATTATTTTGTGAGAAATTATAGGCTAAATATTGCGTGAGTTATTGGATGTAATTGGGGCTTAGGAAACACTTATAGTATTTGAGTGACTCGAGTGTGATTGTATTATCTATTATATCCCTTGATTTATAATGGAATTTCGTGGTACTCTCCCCATGGACGTAAGTCACTATGACTGAACCATGTAAATCTGATGTCTCATTTTTTTTCTTATTCTGTCAATTTTATTGTTCAATCGCTAGCTTCCGCAACAAGAATAGCATCGGAAGCCACTCAAACGAGTTACTTGGCATATGTTTGAGTGCCATTTAGCTAGATTAATACTGAGATAAAAGCCTTTTAACAAAATTCATCACCGGTCAAAAGATTAAAGTGGAATGCCATGCCATTGCAACATTTTGAGTTATTGAGGTGTAATACTAACCTTCACAACATGATGTAGATCCATACAAACCTTCTCCTTTATGCCTCCAGGGTCTCTGCCTTTGCCCAAAAATCTTCTTCACCAACCAATGTTGGACTCTCGTATTGTGTCGTGTCCCATAACCATTCCGATGACCGGTACAATTCCGCGACCTGTCACCATAATGTTCCAGTCTAGTTCTTCAATCCAGATCCTCGAGTACAATGTTTAGTTGCGAACAAACACAATTTTGGTGTGCACTTTCGATTTGAATTTAAATGGAAAACAAGAAAAATGTATAAAAAATAGGGTCTCGTTACGCAGATTCCTCCAAAACATGGAGGCCATGACTCATTACCTTGTTTGTTCGAGATTGGAGAAATGATGGGAAGGAAACTTCTGCATAATGGTTTATCAGAAATGAATAAAGCTGAAACCTTTTCTGGCCGACACAAGAAATTGTATTCATAGCTATCAAAAGAGGACATCGAGTCAAATTCATGAGAACGATCACGCATTTATTATTTGCTTGATGAAACTGGAAACACTTTATTCGAAATCTCATATCTAGATGGGCGATATTTGGATGCTATCGCGTAACACAGAACACATCGAAAAGGTATGCCACGATGTGCACCTAGCAATCGGCAATCCAGTCATTGAACTTTCACAACATATTGTAATTCACACAAACCTTATTTGGTGCATCCGTCTTCGTTGCCTTCCTCGATAGAACCTCAGGAACCAATGCTCAATTCTGGAAGTCGTGTTCAGCCCCATAACCACGCCGATGACCAGCCCACTTCCAAAACCCATCAAGACAATTTTCCAGTCAATTTCTTCGAACCACGTCGCTGAGTCCTCTTCGGCGAATGCACTAGATGGTGGTGCCAGGGGCGCTTCAACAGGATTTTCGCATTTCTTTGGTAGAGGAACTCCGCACAGTCCTAAGTTCCCTCCATAAGAGTCATTCTCGAATGTAGCAAACTGCTTCACATGAGGTATGGGCCCATAAAGATGGTTGTCTGACACATTGAAGAAAGCGAGGAAAATGAGTTGCGTGAGTTCTGGAGGGATCATCCCCGAGAGCTTATTGCTTGAAAGGTCAAGAGATTCTAGTCCGGTCAAATTTGCCAGGGACAAAGGGATGGGGCCTGTAAGAGCATTGTTGGAGAGATTGAGCAGTTGAAGTTCAGTTAAACTTCCAACAGAATTCGGGATTTCCCCGTTAAAGTTGTTGCTCGAAAGATCAATCACGGTGAGGTATGACAATATCTTTTCGTACTCCGTGACAATGCCTTTATTCATTATTGTCACTGAGAAGTCGTACTTTTTGTCAATCTCGTCACCTTGGGATAGAATGGGAAAATCATACCCATAGTAGTATGCATCATCTGCATCATGGACTTTCATTGCACTCCAGATATCAAAGTATTCAGATGGAAGGCTACTCGAGAAGTTATTCATGGATAGATCAACAATTCGTAGGTTAAGAAACTGGTCACGAGCTTCAGGTTCTCCTACGGCTCCATGAAATCTATTGGAGCGCAAAATGAGCACCTTCAAATAAGAAAGCGAGCCCATCCACGAAGGAAATGTGTCCACGATTTGATTATTTTCGAAATTGAGAAACTCCAGATTGCTACAATTAGCTAATTCCCTTGGCAGTGACCCTTGTAGTTGGTTATCACTCACATCTATCATCCCCAACCTACATGCGTCATTTTGCAATTGAGGAAATCTCCCATACAAATCATTGCCATGCAAACTCAAGGCGAGGAGGCTCTCGCTCAAATTGCTCAGACATGGTGGAATAACACCAGTCAACTTGTTCTTGGACAAATCAAGCATTTCAATATAACTTAGCTGACACATCTCCGGTGATATTTCTCCGGATAGCTTATTATTCGAGACAAGATAGACGCCAATGGCCTTCGGGGGAATAGGAAGTAATCCTTGTATATCGTTGTACCTAAGGTCCAATACCTCGAGATTTGGCCATTTAAAAGCTGTGAAACTGGTAATTAAGTTTCTGGAAAGATTCAAAAATCCCAATTGTGCCGTACTCACATTTAAGAACCACGGAGGTGTGGACCCATAAATGCTATTTTGGGATAGGTCCAACCATTGCAGCTTGCTTTGGTTTGATAGGAAGATGGGGAGCTTGCTTAAGTTGCTAGAAGCGAAGCCGAGAACAGACAGGTTTGAAAGGCTGGCGTGTATGTCGGGTTCGATAATCGACGAGAATTCATTAGATGAGAGTAGCAACGCTGTTAAATGTTTAAGTTTGAATACCACATCCAGCTGCAAAGTGCCATTCAGGTTGTTCGATTGCAAGTTTAGGGTAGTAAGATTCTCGAGGTTAGAGATGTTCTCAGGAATTGGGCCAGTTAGTCTATTAAATGATAGGTCGAGAAAAGTTAACCGGGTGAGGCCAGTGATCTTAGTTGGAATTTGACCGGTTAATTGATTGTGATGGAGGTCTAACAAAGTGAGGTTGGTGAGGTTGATCAAAGAAGCGGGAATTTCCCCATAGAGTTTATTCAAGCTAAGATCCAAAGACGAGAGTTGGACGAGCTTCCCAAGGGAAAATGGGATTTCACCTGAGAGTTCATTATATTGGAAATTCAACATCGTAAGTTCAGTCAGGTTACCTATTGAAGATGGAATTTTCCCTGATAAATAGGAGCCGCTGATATCGAACTCTATGAGGAAAGCCAGGTTTGCAAGCGAAGCTGGTAGCGGACCCGAAAAATTGGTCCTCCAAAGAAACAGCGACTTAATGGGACTGTGCAAGGAAAACTCTGGGAAATGGCCTGACAACTCTGGATTGTCACTCAAATCAAGAAGTTGTAGCCTCGGGAACTCGAAGAGGGTTGTTGGGAATGTCCCTTGCAAGTCGCAATCGTGGAGTACGAGTGATGTCAAGGAATAGTGGTGGCCACGGGCCGGAACCGCCGGTTCCGGTTCGTGGCCAATAACGAACCGGAACCGGAACAGCCAGAGGCGGTTCCGGTTCCGGTTCGGAACCGTCCGGTTCCGGTTCGGAACCGTCCGGTTCCGGTTCCGAACCGGAACCGTCAGGTTCAGAAACGGTTCGGAACCGGTTCAGAACCGGAACCGGACCTCGCCACCTCAAGCGAGCGAGGCGACGGCGAGCCTCGCCCGACGCCGGCGAGGCTCGCCCTCGCCTGGATCTGGCGAGGGCGAGCCTCGCCCGACGCCGGCGAGCCTCGCCCTCGCCAGATCCAGGCGAGGGCGAGGCTCGCCGGCGTCGGGCGAGGCTCGCCTCGCTCGCCCAGCCTCAGGCGAGCCTCGCCCGACGCCGGCGAGGCTCGCCTGAGGCCGGCGACCTCCGCCGGCCCTCGCCGGCGACCTCCGCCGGCCCTCGCCGGCGACCTCCGCCGGCCCTCGCCGGCGCCGGCGGAGGAAGACCAAAAAAACAAAAAACAGAAAAGGAAAAACAGAAAAGAAAAGAAAATTAAATATAAATTGTAATTAAAATGTAAATTGTAATTAAATTTGGGGATAAAAATACATGACTTGAACTTAATAAATTATCATTAAACACATTACAATTCGTTACAACGATTTATAAAAAAAACGAGCACAATATATATGCCCTAAAAAATAAAATGATCCCAAAACGGCAAAACCAAAACATTCCGTGCACAATGCATAGGGGATCAGAGGTCACGTATCGTCGGATTATACTCGGGTTTCCCTAAGCTCATGTGGGCGTACCCGATATGAGAAACAAGGGTTCCCGAAATATTTGCCAACTCCAATAATTCTTTTACCCTCAATCGTCACTACCCGTTCCAGTACCGGTAGTGGTAGTATCTCCTCCATCGTTAAAGAATTCGGATTCAGCATTGCGATCTATCTCTTGTTGCCGGTATTGAGCCTTCGTCCAATCAGCAACACAAGCTTGCATCTGCACTGATTCTGGATCTAATCTTGAACGATGTTCTTCCAAAATATTACCTCCGGCACTAAATGCTTGTTCGACCGCAACTGTGGAACAAGGGGTTGAAAAAATCTGTTTTGCAATAAGAGCAAGGATTGGGTATCGGCTTGCGTGCCCCTTCCACCAATCCAAAATTAAAAAATCCTTACCACATTCAGTAATCTCAAATGAAACGTTTAGATAACTCTCTAATTCAGAAATATTTCCTATAACTCCTTTTTGTTTTTTTTGTCTATGTAATAAAAGTTGGTACCCTCTACTAATTTTACCTGTACCGTCGTTTTGTATCTCCGTTGATTGAGAAGATCCAGTATCATCTAAATTATATTTAGTATAAAATTCATTATATAATTCTATTACTACGTTTTTAACATTACGTACTATAGCTGTAATATTTATATCATCACAATTTAAACATTGATAATACACACGTAAAAAATCATGTAAGCCATCAATTTTGCAACGCGGATCAAAAGCAGAAGAAACTAAATAAATAATGGGAATTTCCATATAATAATGTAGCCACTTCCTTTTCATTGCAAGTATAGTATGTTGTAATTGAACATCATTTTCACATTCATCAAAAATTCCGACAATATTAATACACTCTACTAAAAATAAATGTGTAGTAGGATAATAAACACCAGACAAAGTATAAGTTGCATCATTAAAAACCTTTAAAACATCTAAAATTTTTTGGCAAATATCCCACTCTTGTGGGTATAAATTAATCTGAGGTACATTATTAGAAATGAATGTACATAATAAATCTTTATATGCTAAAGATTCAGTAAGCAAGTGGAAAGTAGAATTCCAACGAGTCGGAACATCTTTTGGAAATCTTTTTGGCCTTCTGCCATTTTCTCTACAAAATTTACCCCATTCTCTCATTTTTTGAGGATGTTTCCATAAAAATTGAATCGCCATTTTTATTGGTTGAAGAAAAATATCGAGAGTTTTCAAACCATCTTGTACACATAAATTTAAAACATGACAAACACATCTAACGTGAAAAAATTTTCCGCCAAAAGCAGGTCTACAAATATTTTCTAACTCGACAATTGAAGCGGTATTTGCTGCAGCATTATCAAAACCGATTGAAAAAATTTTGTTAAGCAAATAATATTCTTCTAAAATTTGCCTAATTAATCTATAAATATTATTTGCCGTATGATTATCATCGAAAACTCTAAATGCAATGACTCTTTTTTGAATACTCCACTCGTCATCTATCCAATGACATGTTATGCCCATGTAAGAATGACTTTGCCAAGGATCACTCCAAATGTCACTACCTATATGCACGCATCCATTAAATTGCATAAAAAAATTTTGTAAATCTTTTTTTCCTTTTTTGTAAAGATCTTTAATTATTCGTTTAACTGAATTTCTAGGAACACGTTTTGCTTGTGGAGCACATGCATTTTGTACAAATTCATTAAAACCAAATCTTTCTCCAAAATTAAATGCTAAATGCTCAACGGAAATAAATTTGCCTAATTCTTCCTTATAAGTTTTGTCATTAAAACGAAATAAAGGGGAACTGTTAGGATTAACGTACCCGGAAATTTGTTGTTGCCCGATATCGATTCCCGTTTCGGTTGGATGTTTGCTCCTAAGATGTCGTTTAAATGTTCCATATCCTTGTCCACCTGTATATTTATATATTTTCCCACAATATTTACAAATTATATCATACCTTTTTTCACCAA
Organism: Syzygium syzygioides; assembly: GCA_031216285.1. Taxonomy (NCBI): domain Eukaryota; kingdom Viridiplantae; phylum Streptophyta; class Magnoliopsida; order Myrtales; family Myrtaceae; genus Syzygium; species Syzygium syzygioides. The sequence goes on from CM062251.1 coordinate 27,010,500, forward strand.
GATCAAACCTTTCCGTTTTCGTGAAGTGATTCCAAATGTCAGATGTAAATTCTCGTTCCGTTTCCTTTGTTGTAGATATTTCTCCAGGAGGATTAAAATTTTCTTGAGTCGGGACGCGCTCCATATCGGGAAAAATGTTGATTTCATCATCTTGAAAATCTGCATATTCACGAGGATCAAAAGAATGATGGGATTCCGTCGCGATATTCTTACCTTTGTCAGACGGCACTCGACTTCCACTTGCCATTTTTCGAGTGGATTGAGAGAATTGAGCGGATTAATTGAGAGAATTAAGAAAGAATTGCGTGGATTGAGAAAATTGAGAGAATTTAAGAGAATTGGCAATTGGAGAGAATTTCGAGTATTGAGAAAATTTAAGACTTGAGAGAAGAGAATTTGAGAGAATTTGAGAGAATTTGAGAGAATTGTGTGAGTATTGAGAGAATTGTGTGAGTATTTATAAAAAAAAATTGAGAAGAAAATTAAAAAAAAAAAAGAGAAGAAAATTTGCCCGTTGGCCCGTTGCCAAACGGGCAAATTTTTGCCCGTTGGCCCGTTGCCAAACGGGCAAAAATTTGCCCGTTTGGCAACGGGCCGCAAGGGCGGGCCCGCCCGGGCGCCCGCACTGCAGAGTGCAGCAGGGCCTGCACGTCTGCAGGCCCTGCTGCCCTGCAAAGTGCTTTGCACTTTTTTTTTTTTTTTTTTTTTCACGCCGTTGGCGTTGGGTTGGGGGCCGCCGGCCGGGGCCGTCGTTGCCCAACGACGGGCGCCGGGCGCCGAGGAGAGGACGGCCGACGGCGACTCCGCGGCGTCCGCCGGTCGCCGCCTGAGGCCGGCCGCCGGAGTCAGGCGAGGGCCGCCCTCGCCTGGGCTGGGCGAGGCCGGCCTCGCCTGCAACTGGCGGGGCCGGCCTCGCCCGACGCCGGCGAGGGTCGACCTCGCCTGCAACGGGCGAGGCCGGCCTCGCCGGCGTCGGGCGAGGCCGGCCCCGCCAGTTGCAGGCGAGGTCGGCCTCGCCCAGCCCAGGCGAGGTCGACCCTCGCCGGCATCGGGCGAGGCCGGCCTCGCCCGTTGCAGGCGAGGTCGACCCTCGCCGGCGTCGGGCGAGGCGGGCGACGCCTCCGCCTCCGGCCTGCGCGCTCGGTTTTTTTTTTTTTTTTTTTTTTTGTGAACCGGGCCCGGAACCGGCGGTTCCGGGCCGGTTCAAGAATTTCGGGAACCGGAACCGGGCCCGTAGGGCACGGGCCGGTTCCGGTTCCGAACCGCCGGCCCGGTCAACGGGCCGGTCCCGGGTTTGACCGGGCCGGTTCCGGGCCCAACCCGGCCCGTGGCCATGACTATCAAGGAAGATAAATTTGCAACAACATTATGAATCGGAGCCGACACATTCACCCAGCTAAGATCAAGGTGTTCCAATTTGGTCAACCTCTGAACCACGGTCTCCATGCTAGGATTCCTCAGCTGCAGTTCATAGTTCCCAGAGAGATCGAGGGAGGACAAGTTAGTCAACTTTAGGACTTGAGACGGGATTTGACCTCCGAAGCTGGAGGAAGAGAGGTTCAGGCTCGTCAACTCCACAAGATCACCTATGGCGGACGGTATTTGAGACTCACTGAAGCCGTTCGAGGCGAGGTTGAGGCTTTGCAAGTGAGCGAGGCGGAAGAGGCTGGCGTTCGAGTTGATAAGACCACAGAGACAACTTTTGCTGAGGTCGAGGCCGGTCACATAGCCCGTCCCTTCATCACACTCCACGCCTTCCCAGCTACAGCAATCCGCGTCTTCCAGCTTCCACGATTCCAGCTTCGACGGATCTCCGTAAATCTTGCAAAGTTTCAACTCTGGATGGAAGAAAGATTGCTTGAATTCTAACAAGGCAGACCGCTCCTGCTCATGGCATTTCTCTGGCCTCATCGAAGGCAACGTCTCGGAGGAAGCAAAGTGGAGTGGAATTATTGCGAGGAAAACCACCAAGATATCAAATGGTGCTCGTTTCATGATGATTAAAGTGTTCAATACAGTCATTGAACGTTGGGGTGCATTCTCACTTAGACATGAATTGAAAATATATATTACTTTAATCTTCCCTTTTAAGTCAACATGGAATAGTGAGTCTAGGCTGCGTTAATAACACGGGACCACTGTTCTTGTGGTCGTTGTTCTTGTGATGTGATAGTTGGGCGGCTTGACTAACGAAGGCACTGAAGTCTTTATGTGATTTCACATTATTATATAACGTTTCTTTTGCTCCATAAGTTTTTCAATCTACAATTATTGGAGTGTTCCAACCAAGTGAGGTTGTCGGAATCCCACATTCCATATGCGGGTGCACATGAAACACCTTTCTTTTTGCAGGGTATGATATATCTCTAGGCATTTAAAACTCAATATTTGTAGTTGAAGATTGTGATGACAGAAAAGTGCAATATTTTGTACATTTTAGAATGACTAGTTCATGAGCCTATTAATAGATTTTACAAGATGACTATCTAAAATAACAAAATATCAATTACAGAATATTCTAAATATAATTCTAATATCCCCCTCAAACTCATGGTATTTGAAAGAGATCAACTTAATTTTGAAACAGAGATCCTAAAAACGCCAAGGTAGATATGTCTTGGTGATAACATCAAGAGTCCGTTCAGCTAGATAAAGTAGAGGCAAGTTGAATAAGGCCATGAAAAACATGACAGCAAATGAAATGAAAATATATCTCAATGGGCTTCACGTGTTTGTAGAAAATATCATTATGGGTGCGTTTGGTTCAGCATTTGGAATGCTACTTTGGGAATGCAATTGCTTTTGGGTGAAAGCCCTTTGTGGGAAATGCAAATAGCGTTTGGTAAAAACTCATTTGCAAAGCTACTTTGACCCAAGTGGTGTTTGGTTAATTTTTTTTACAAATGGGCTTTGGGGGGTTTTTATAAAAAAAAAGGCAAAAATACCCTTCGCCGGCTCCGGCAAAGAACTCCGGCTCCGGCGAAGGGCTACGGCCGCCGGCGAGCCAGATCTGGCGCCGGCGGCCATCGCCCGTCGCCGGGCGACCCCCGGCGAGGTCGCCTGACCCAGGCGACGGCCGCCCGGGGTCAGGCGACCGCCCAGGCGTGGCCGCCTGGGTCCCGCGACCTCAGGCGGCCGGCGGCCTGGGTCGCGCGACCCAGGCGGCGGTCGGCCTGGGTCGCGCGACCCAGGCGGCGGTCGGCCTGGGTCGCGCGACCCAGGCGGCGGTCGGCCTGGGTCGCGCGACCTCAGGCGGCCGTCGGCCTGAGGTCGCGCGACCCAGGCGGCCGTCGGCCTGGGTCGCGCGACCCAGGCGGCCGTCGGCCTGGGTCGCGGCCGTCGGCCTGGGTCGCGCGACCCAGGCGGCCGTCGGCCTGAGGTCGCGCGACCCAGGCCGACGGCCGCCTGGGTCGCGCGACCCAGGCCGACGGCCGCCTGAGGTCGCGCGACCCAGGCCGACCGCCGCCTGGGTCGCGCGACCCAGGCCGACGGCCGCCTGAGGTCGCGCGACCCAGGCCGACCGCCGCCTGGGTCGCGCGACCCAGGCCGCCGTCGCCTGAGGTCGCGGGACCCAGGCGGCCACGCCTGGGCGGTCGCCTGACCCCGGGCGGCCGTCGCCTGGGTCGGGCGACCTCGCCGGACCTTCGCCGTCGCCGGCCCTTCGCCCTCGCCGGAGTCCCTTTGGTGAAGAAGATGAATAGTAACGCGAGGGTAAAACCGGAATATTAAAATTTGAGTGAGGGTAATTTGGGAAGTATAAAAATGATTTTGGCATTTGGTTCAAGGCTGAAAGCCCAAAGCTAGTCCCGGTCAGCTTTGGGCTTTCAGCATTGAAAATGCTAGTTTTGAGCATTTTCAATGCTCAATGCTAGCCGTTTGGTTCAGCATTTTTGGGAAGGGGCTTTCGGGGCTGAAAGCCCCTTCCCAATGCTGAACCAAACGCAGCCTATGTGCTATTTGAATAGCACTTCGGTTATCGCAATGAATGATTGTTTCGCTACGATGACGCACTACCATGTCTTCTAGTAGCCATCGCAACCGTAATGACTCTGATGTCGTATCAGCAAGAGCTCAATATTATGCTTTTGTCAAGGGTGAGCATCAGTGGTCTGTTTCTTACTACGCCATTTGATAAGTGGAGTGTACAAAAAGAAAAAATAGCTCGTAGTAAAGCGACGATCTTGAGGGTCAATGACCTAGTCAATATCTAAATAAGCTGTCAACTCTAAAGTAGGATAAGAAAAAAAGTGAAGGCCATGAAATAATTTATACTTGACGTAATAAAAATTTGAAGGACTAGAGCAAAATGAGTTGTATAGGGCGCAGTCACGTATTGACTAACAACATAAACAACATAGACGATGTTAGGTCGAGTAATTGTGAAGTATATAAGACTGCCGACTAATAGTGATATATTATCAATTGTATAAATGGTAAGGGCATCTGAAGTGAATGATTTTGATAGAAATAAATTAGAATTTTAAATTATATAATTGCAACAGGTAGAGTAAAATATCACAAATTAGAATTACCGGAAGCGATAGACATAATAGAAGCAAGAGATGAGCTACAAGTACCAAATTCTTGAAGAATGGCATGAAAATCCTCTAATGAGAGATTGGCATACAATCCTTTTGGAGAAACATTTACGTTAGCAATAGTGACATATGAACTTGCATGTGAATCGCGATTTGGCATTCAATTGTCCGTCCCTATGAGTTGCTTGGGTCGTAGTCGATGGTAATTAGGCTTTGAAACTTCTAATTTACAAATAATATACATTTGTTCAGTTTCAATGTACTAGATTAGACAAAAAAAAATATGGAAAAACCAGTTACCTGAGAGCAAATATAGAGACAATAAGGCCAAAAAATGAACCCAGCAAGTCCAAATACCTTTGGAAATGATATGAGATTACCAATAGTCAATCTAAGGGTTCCTAAATCGATCAGAAAAATGCCTCAAAACAGGTTAGAGTAGTTTCACTGAACCGGTCAACGGTTAACGCCTAAAGTTCACGTCGGTCAACAGTCAGACATGTTGGACTGACCAACGTGTTCTATATTCTTAGTACTTTAGTCTTCCTCTTTAAGTCGACTTTGTGGAATCTTGAGTCTAGCCCGTGTCGATAACACGGAACCATTAATCTCGGAGTCATTGTTCTGTTGTAGCCATTGAAGTCTTATGTGACTTGACATTATTGCTTGACGTTTCTTTTGCTCCAAGAGATGATGGAATTCCACATTCCATAAAGGCCACATGTAGAAACACCTTTCTTTTTGCGAGGTATGATCATATCTTTTATATCTATTGCCATTCCAAACTCAATGTTGACAACGCCCGTAGCGATAACATTATCATAGAATCAATAGTGCAAAAATGACTCAGGAAGTTTTTGATAATATATTGCTTAGCTTTTTCTTTCCCTTGATTTTTTTAGCATTGAGAAGGATGAAGAGACACATGAGGACATTAGGACCGAAAGAATTGATTATGTGGCTCATATACAAGGAGCAGAAAGTACAAATCGACTTTAACTTGTGCATTGTTTTTATTATTCTAAATCTTTTTACATGATGTTCTTAACTATGCCCAGCACTAATGGCCTGTTATGATCATTTTTTTTTGCTTTTTCTTTAATGAGGAAGAAGGAAAAGAAAAAAAAAGAAAAAAGAAAATATTAAAAAATTCAAGATAAGCAATTTCGAAAAGTATTTTCATCTTCTTAGATTTAGGAATTAACTTTCATAATTTTATGCATGAATATTTTCCTTGACCGGAAGGTATTTTCGGATGACTAATCATTTTCGGCAAACTAAATGGGTGAAAATTCGGTAAACTAATTCCAAGAAAACACGTTCCCTCAAACAAACTCACTCTAAGTTGTGTTTCTCTCCTCTATGGGCCCCTATCTCTCTTTCCTTATGACTATCTTTTCTCTTAGAGTTTCTCCATGCGTCAACACCATTCGAATTTGGTGCATCATCTAAGAAACTATCATCTCTTTAGAAACAATTTGAGGTAAAAAGAAAATTAACAAAATTTACATAAAATTCCACGGTACACACTAATTGGATAGTGTCTTATCGATTTACTTATTTGGATTTGATGTGTGAAGGGATGAAACTTTTGTTACTGACCAATAGATGCCACGACTAAGAAATAAGGTTATTTGAGCTAAAGAAATCCAAAGAAAATTATAAATAAGGGAATGACCTGAAAAATGGTGAAATTTATAGAGATTCAGCTCATATAGTACTAGTACTAAGTAAAATGAGCCAAGGCATTTAAGAGTTATTTGAATTTCTTAAAATTACATATACTACTTTTAGGGAATAGTAGTTTAGGGGGATAAATAATCAGGTATGGCCTAACTTCTTTTTGGTTTAGATGTGGATGAAGCATTAAAAGAGAAATTGGAAGAAGCTGCTTAATAAATAACATTCTCAAGAGAAGATGGAAAAATGAGAATATATAAAGAAAATAAAAACAGTGTGATAGAATATTAGAAGAAAAGGATGAGAAAAATTAAAAGAATTACATTTGGTTAAAACAAAAGAATTGTATAAAATAATCACACGTGGAAGTAAATCAAAAGGAAATACATACCTACGTCGAAGAGTGCAATTTTTATGGAGAAATTTGTGCAACGAAAATCGTTAATGGACTTTTTTTTTTGTTAAATAATACGCGCGAAGTTACAAGAACGGGCTTGGACCCATGGACTAGGCCCGCTGACCGGCTCATGTATGCTTTCCGCCCGACCCAACTCGGCCCGATCGAATCGGGCCCGTCTCCCCCCGGCGCTTCCGCTGAGCTGAAAAACGTCTGGCCGAGCCGGTGGTGATTCACGTTCGGTTCCGAGTTTCCAACTCCATTACAGACGAAGAAGCTTTGATCTCTGGTACAGAAGAGGTGTGATTCCGCGGCGTCAAGATAGCCATTGGTCGGAAGCTTCGACCTCCGGCGCTTGCCGACGGTGATTTCGAGCGGCGATCTTCACCTGTAGAAAAATGGTGCGTCGCTTCGGTTTTCTAACGCGATCTCGAACCTCGATTTTCTTCCCGCTGTTGAATGCGCCGAAAGGATCTGCTGAGTCTCGCGTCCTTGGGGGTCCGATTTCGACGCCTCGCCTCGCCTCGCGTCCGGCTTTCTAGACTTCCGTTTCTACTGATTCGAGCTCGCAAATGCTAGCCTCAGGATCACTGTCCGTTTGTCTGTTTGCTCCTTTTCTTCTGTTGGGCAGAGACACTGGAGGATATGGATTCGAACTTTGAAACACGTTGCTGTAATGACTTTTAAACATTGGCTTTTAATTCTTGAACCTAGTCGAGATGTTTCATGTGAAGGAAGGCCGAGGTTTTGGGTCTGTTGTGTTCGATAGATTAGATTTTCTGTTTAATTTTCTAGAATTAAGTTAGACTTCTCTGTTTTTTTTTTTACGAAGTGAATGGAGTTCGCTGACCTTTGGCTTTGCATAGTTTTAGTTGACAATGAGCTGAAGGAAGAGGATTGCGTGTGTATTCTATTTTCCGGGTTTTGATTCGGCACTGATTATTTGTTTTGTTTGTTAATTTGTTCGGCAGCCGCTCAGATTGGAAATCAAGGTTTGCTTCTGGACCGGGTGGATTTGCATTGTCTTTTTAACTTGCGATTTGGTATTCATCGCTTCGATTTTAACTGTATCCGTGCCAGAGGAAGTTTATTCAACGATCGGAAAGAGTGAAGTCTGTAGATCTGCATCCAACAGAACCATGGTCGGCATGACTTTGTTCTGTCAACTCTTTTTCAATTTCTGTATAAAATATATTCTGTACTGGAAATCAATTTGCATGGTTAGACGAACGACGCTATTTGCTTAACTCTAATTGTTGTTGATGCAGGATCCTAGCAAGTTTGTATGCGGGAACTGTTTGTATATGGGATTACCAGTCCCAGGTATGGAACGTGAACGGAGATTCACTAGGATCAATACAATAGTACTATCTCGTTCACATGGGTTATTTGATTGCATCTTGAACTGATTCTGACATTTCTAATGTTACTGCAGACAATGGTTAAGTCCTTTGAAGTCACTGATCTGCCAGGTACTTCACAGCGCGTAAATTGGTCCATGCATGCATTTTTCTTGCTTGGGCTCTAAAATAGTTAGTGGCCCGCATAATAGTTTCATCTTTGTCTACTCTCTCATGTTAAATTTAAATCATGTCTGGCAGTTAGGTCAGCAAAATTTATTGCACGCAAGCAATGGGTTGTCGCTGGAGCTGATGACATGTTCATTCGTGTATACAACTACAACACCATGGATAAAGTTAAAGTTTTTGAGGCCCACACAGACTACATTCGATCGGTGGCTGTCCATCCCACACTCCCCTACTTGCTCTCATCATCCGATGACATGCTTATTAAACTTTGGGATTGGGAGAAGGGTTGGGTTTGTACTCAGATATTTGAGGGACACTCACATTATGTGATGCAAGTCACTTTCAATCCAAAAGACACAAATACGTTCGCAAGTGCATCACTTGATTGCACGATAAAGGTATAGTTATACTTATTTAGGGTGGCTTTCGTTGTTCCACTGCTTTGTTGCTTGTGACTACAATTCATGCTGATCCTTTTTTCTTGTTGTTACTTTACAGATTTGGAATCTTGGCTCTCCTGATCCAAATTTCACGTTAGATGCCCATCAAAAAGGAGTTAATTGTGTCGATTATTTCACAGGTGGTGATAAACCATTTCTTATCACTGGTGCTGATGATCATACTGCTAAGGTCTGTCAAGGTTTTGTATTGCATAGCCTATCGATGTGGATTTATCTAATCAATTCTATGAAAGCAGGTGTGGGACTATCAAACCAAGAGCTGTGTACAGACATTGGAAGGTCACACACACAATGTCTCAGCTGTCTCTTTTCATCCGGATCTGCCCATCATAATTACTGGCTCAGAGGATGGCACCGTGCGAATATGGCATTCTACTACTTATAGGTTATAGTTCCACGATTTTTTACTGATATTCCGTTCCATCTTCACTTTCCCTTTCCGGCATTTGGTATTGCCTAGACACCTTGAGTTATTGTGCGGATGATAATTAAGCATATATGTTTGTTATGTTTCCAAATATGTTTCAGTGGTATTCCCTACGTCTGTATCTTGGCAATGATATGGTTTTTCCCGTAGTCTGTTTGAATGAACATGTCTCCATTAGCCTGATCTGTTGCAGGACAAGCCATGATTGTATGCTGGTCTACTAAAGCACAGTACAGAAAACTTGAGCTTCAGTTTCATGCCATTAGACACTAAGCCTGGTGGCAGGGAGTTGATCGTAATAAATATAAAACCTCAAAAGTTTACTGAGAAGGATGAAAACAAGCTACACGAGAGAGCATTTCATTCCAACAAAATCAGTGCTTTTGTGTCTTACTTTTGAATAGGTTATCATTGATGATCCAGTCTGCGTGTACTAAATGGTTTTTGTCTTACAAACATCATAAGAGGTTATTAATCTAGAAATCAAAGGTCATGGTCCAAATTTATTGTATATGTGACTGTGTCCATGTTGAATACGAGGTGAGTTCTGAAATTCCTTTGCATTATGTGTGCTGAGGGACAAAATGGACTGAACATCGAATAGTTATAGATTTAGTACATTCCAGCGTTCAGACAGATGCTTATAGAAATTTCATGTAGTTTGTCTGAATCAGTTGAACATATGGTAATTTTGTTGATTTCATGTGAATGTGCGGTATATGAATCAATTTATCTTGTATTTCCCATCTTTTCTAGCTTGTATTTCCCTTTTTTTCTAGCTTAAAATTTTCTAACAGATTACATTTGAGGAATCCTCCTAATAGTTTTTCAATTCATCACAGGCTGGAGAATACATTGAATTACGGTCTTGAAAGAGTCTGGGCTATTGGCTACATGAAAAGTTCAAGAAGGTTTGTTCTTAAACATGTTCTCTTGCTATCTTTTTCATATTTGGATTTCCTCTATCGGAAGATGTTTCGATAATGCTTACTGGTACTTTTCATGTTTTCATCTGTAATCTTTATGTTGCAACTTCTAGATTATAATTGCAACGTTTTCGTAACTTCTTTGTCATATGAGGAATATGATTGGACTGGTCATGGTTGGTATTCTCTGTACAGAGTTGTGATCGGTTATGATGAAGGAACCATTATGGTCAAACTTGGTCGTGAAGTGCCTGTAGCTAGCATGGACAGTAGCGGAAAAATCATCTGGGCTAAGCATAATGAGATTCAAACTGTAAACATTAAGAGCGTTGGAGCAGGTTTTGAGGTTTGAAACTAAGTAGACTGATTTATTGTTGTAAAAATGACAACTTTTTTATGAAGGTTCCTTAGTGATTACATCTTACTTTGATTTTTGTAGGTTACTGACAGCGAAAGGTTGCCATTGGCTGTTAAGGAGTTGGGAACCTGTGATCTTTACCCCCAAGTGAGTTTTCATCTCCTTGAACTCCACTTTTGCCTGGATTAGTTTCTCGAATAAGGTATTGAGATTCGAGACTTGTCTTCGTAAGGAATATTTGTCATCAACTTCTCATTTTAGGCCTGAGGTCCTACTTCCTCATCACTTTGGTCCATAGTTATAGCGAGGAGGTTTCACTGCCCGTTGTCTTTTTTACCTTCTTTCCTTATACTTGAATCTGTGGAGTATTTCTTTCTGGATTTGAAAGCAGTGGTTTTGCTGCTAGCTAAAAGAGTTGATGTGCTCCAGGCAGTGATTCTGTCTATATGCATGATCACATGTTAGTAGAGATTCTCTTCATGAAATTATAAGTTTTGCGTCTAGTTTTTGAAATAGTAAGGATGGCTCTAAAAGGGAGTGGACAAGCTTGTCTATATTGCTAGATGAATCAATGGGATACTAGGATTTAACTGCTTCTTCTAAGGACTTTGATTGGGGGACATCAACATGGAAGATCTGCCTGGATCGCATTTTCTTGATTGTGCTACTATTGTTTTTTTGGTCAGAGACTATGCTACTAATAAAGCAATTGACTTTGAGGAGTCTTAAACTCTTGTTACATATGAAGTTATCCACAAACCTCCAATTTATATTGTTGATTCTTCTTCAGAGCTTAAAGCACAATCCAAATGGGAGGTTTGTTGTAGTCTGCGGAGATGGTGAGTACATTATATATACTGCATTGGCATGGAGGAACCGCTCTTTCGGTTCGGCACTTGAATTTGTTTGGTCTTCTGATGGGGAGTATGCCGTCAAGGAAAGTACCTCAAAAATCAAAATCTTCAGTAAAAATTTCCAGGTTGGTCTATTTACATTGTACATTTCATAAGTTTCAGTTTCAGTGGTTTACAAAAATACTTGCTGTAGTTTTCTGCCGTCCTGAGTCCAATAAAAACGTTTGTTTTCTTAAAAGGAAAATGGGATCCTGCGAAGTCCTTTTGCTCTCGAATGATTAGTTGGTAATGGCTAATCTACTTGCCTTTGCATTTACTGTTTTGCAGCTCCTATAGATGTGGATTGCTTTTTTTTTTTTAAATGTTTATGTATGAGTATAACAATTGAAGACAAACCAGTGTAGCCTAAGGATATCACCTTTCTCATCTGTCATTCTCCCTACATTTGATGCTCCACAGACTGATGAGTACTCTCTTTGCACTTCGGAGCTATAAGACATGGCCACAGTAGCCATGGCTCTTCTACAACCAGAAGTTTCTTAATGGCCACAGTTGTTTTTTTTTCTTTTTGGTTAATGGGTTTGCACCACCTTGATGCCATATATATGATCTATTTTATACCTTTCAAAACAGACATGCATGCACATTTGTTTGAAGATTTTTAGCTAGTTGGGAACATTTTTTTAGTACCCTTGTTCGACATCAATACTAGCATGCGAGGTGAATACTCATGTGACGTAGTTTAGAGGATGTGGCAAGTATGATACTGGTGGTATTTTTCAGGAGAAAAAGAGTATTCGACCAACCTATTTGGCTGAACATATCTATGGCGGCACTCTGTTGGCCATGTGCTCAAATGACTTCATTTGCTTCTATGATTGGGTTGAATGCAGGTTGATTCGAAGAATTGATGTCAATGTGAAAGTAAGTTTGTGTCACGCCACATGCACGCACAAATTTATCTTATTTTCAGTGAATGCACTTTTGATGTCATATATATTTCTATCGTGTTAGAACCTATATTGGGCCGATAGTGGTGATTTAGTGACAATTGCCAGTGATGCATCTTTCTACATCCTCAAGTATAATGTGAGTATCATTTTTCTCTTGTAACTCGGACTTGACTACTTTCAATTGTTTGTAATTTTCTTGTTATGCCACTGGTGACATTACTGCATGAGCTGACGAGGTCATCTAGGATTTTGTTTTAAGCGTGATGTAGTTGTGTCTTATTTGGAGAGCGGAAAAGCAGAAGATGAACAAGGTTTAGAGGATGTTTTTGAACTTCTCCATGAAACCAATGAGCGTGTCAGGACCGGTATCTGGGTTGGTGATTGTTTCATTTACAACAATTCTTCTTGGAGGCTCAATTACTGTGTAGGTGGCGAGGTATGATTCTCAATTTTTTCCTTTTCATCTTCTTTTTTATTCTCTATGTAATGCTATGTGCTTAATGGGAAATCAGTTCTTCTTGAGTAATAACTTGACAACTTCAGGTGACTACAATGTTCCATTTGGACCGGCCTATGTACTTGTTGGGATATCTTGCCAATCAAAGCCGGGTATACCTAATTGATAAAGAATTCAAGTGAGTAAGGTTTTAGCGTTTGTTATTCGACAACAGGTCATTATATTGCAGCTTATATATTGAGGTTTTATTAAATCTTATTTGCATGACTTTAAATGCAGTGTTATGGGGTATACATTACTTCTTGGCTTGATTGAATACAAAACTCTGGTTATGCGCGGAGATCTGGAAAGGGCCAGTGCACTTTTACCTTCAATTCCTCGAGAGCATCATAATAGGTACACGTCATCCCATGATTGCCAAATGATCAGGATTCTCTTCCAAAGCCAATGTTTTTGTTTTATATGTTGAGGTTTTCTCGAGAAAAGGATGGCTAGTAGACTTGTATGATATATGTCAAGAGTAAGAACTTCTGTGACGGACGTGAAGCTCATTTTGTTTTGTTGAAATTTATTTTATTTGAGAAGAAATTGCTGAATGCAACTATTGTTGGAACAACTAAAATAAAACCAACAATATCATTGTTTTTTAAATGCTTCATCTTTCTCTCTGCTGGCTACTGCAATTATTATTCCCTCTACAGTAGTCATTAACCATCTGTTCTGGTAATGTTGTCTTTTCTCTTACAATGAATGTGAAATCAGCATCAGTCTGCTTGTGGATCTGGCTATTTGGTAGATTTGAATGCCGTTGCCCTTTGGTTCCATGATTATAGCTTTGGCTTAAATTTTTTTTTTCCTGGTGAAACTTTTGTTTAATTTATTTTGCATAAATTTAAGGGACAACTTCCTAGTGCTTGTCCTTGATTTTGGACATTAACGGTTGCAGGTACACCATACCTTCGATTCTCTTTTAACTGAAGTCTAGTAATTCTGTTATAATGCTGCACCACTTGATCGTTGTAAATTTGACAATGTACTTTTGAGAAGTTTTAACTTATCTCCAATCATTAGTGTGGCTCGTTTCTTGGAAGCACGAGGTATGATAGAGGATGCACTTGAAGTGGCTATGGACCCGGATTACAGGTTTGAATTAGCCATACAGCTTGGGAGGTTGGGGATTGCAAAGGTGATTTGTGTTAGTTTTTAGCCAAACATGGGACATGTCTAGTAGTTTTCTTTTTTGGTTGGATAGTCATTGATGGTTATAGGACATCAAGAATAACCTGAATTTTTTTTTATGACAGGAAATTGCAATGGAAGTGCGGAGCGAGTCTAAATGGAAGCAGCTGGGAGAATTAGCTATGTCAAGTGGAAAGGTGTTCCATCTACTCAACTTGATAGTCATGGCTTTCTATGTTAAACATATCAGGTTTTTAAGAGAAAGCTCTGAAAAAACATATCTAGATTGGGAATAAAGTTCGGGGTCTCTTGTGAATTAATTGTCTGAATTTTAACTTAAAACGGTTTTCTAGGATCAACATATTAGTGAAAATTTCCCAGCTTTAACAAGTTCGAATTTTATTATATTTGCCAATCAATGCTTGTATGCCGTCCTTATCATTTGCGTATTTGATTTAATGCAGTTGGAAATGGCTGAAGAATGTATGAAACAGGCTATGGATTTGAGTGGCTTGTTACTGCTCTATTCTTCCTTTGGTGATGCTTAAGGAATCTTGAGACTTGCATCCCTTGCTAAAGAGCAAGGAAAGAATAATGTTGCATTCCTCTGTTTATATATGTTGGGTAAATTAGAAGACTGTCTCCAGCTGTTGGTGGATACGTAAGTTAGCTTTAACTTTGTTTTTCTATAGAATAAAAAGAACATTACATCATGCGATAGTAAATGCCTCTCTCTCTCTCTCTCTCTCTCTCTCTCACACACACACACACACACACACACACCCTCACACGCACACGCACACATCTTTGTGTTTTCCAGCAATCGCATACCTGAGGCTGCTTTGATGGCACGATCTTATCTACCAAGCAAAGTTTCAGAGATTACTGCAATCTGGAGAAAGGACCTCCACAAGGTAAGTCATATTCCCTTGTCATGTTTTGTCCTTGAAAAAGTAAATGGAGCCTGATTTTGATCGCCTGCATTTTGCTGTTTGTATCATTAATGATGCTTTTTCTCTTGCAACCTTATTGTACTGGTGCTGTGAGGGATGGTTCTTGACTCTTTCCTGCTTTTTGACCAATTAGCTGTGGAACTATACAGAAAGTTCTTGGTCATTAGCTATAGAAACTGGCTATTTGGATACTTTTTTTCTGAAAGAATCTAAATCTGATTTCTCAATCCAATTTATTCAAGTAGTACTTTCATTCTTCCTTTGCTATTATTAGATTATGTTGGGCGACTTCCAATTCATCAAACCAATTTTCTTGATGTTAAGTATGTTGCCGCAAGAAAGAGGTTACTTCTCTACTTTCAGGACCATTCAAGTTCTCGTTTCAATATTTTCGTGCTTGTACTTTAAATGTTATATGTAATGTTTAGCTATGGACAAAATCAAGTCCTTTTCTAGTTGTATGATATCTCAATCATTTTCTCAGATACATAAAAGGTTCATATAAAAGTGGGTAGTCACATAAGCACATCTATATTTATGTAGGTAAATCCACAAGCCGCAGAATCTTTGGCTGACCCTGAAGAATATCCAAATTTATTTGACGATTGGCAAGTGGCTCTTTCTGTTGAATCTAAGATTGCTGGGACAAGGTACTGGAAAACAATTTCTTAGTTCATCTATGCTTAAAAATGATACCGTTGTGTCCACCTTTTTATGCTCTCTCTCGTTAATTATATTGCCTTTTAATTACATCAGTTTCTATCACTACTGTTGACGTGTAATGCCTATGCTCTTCAGTGTTTCTTTTAAAGAGCTTGAATTATTGATGCTTAAATCTATTAGAAATTCTGCAGCACATCATTTGGTATAGTTTGCTTACTTTCAACTTCTAATTGTTTTCTAGGGGTGTTTATCCTCCCGCGGAAGAATACGCAAAGTACTCTGATAGATCGCACAATAATCTTTCTGAGGCTTTCAGAAGCATGCAAGTTGAGGAAGAGAATGTAACTCTTGAAAATGCTGACCAGAGTCACAAGGTAATGTTCTTGACCAAGTTCATGGTGAGTCATGTCGTCCCACTATTTACTCATTTTCTTCCATAAAGCAATCAGGACCAGTTTGCAGTACCATGCCTAGACCAAAGGAGATTACATATATGCTATAAAATACAATAGGAAACCACGTGACCCATTTGCTTTCTCTCTCGAAGTGATAGTCATGAATGGCCAGGAACTTCTTTTCTGTGTGTTATTTTTTCTTTTCATCTCCATGTAGGTTGATGAACAAAATGGAGAGGAAGAGGATGCAGAAGAAGAAAGCCAGGAGGAGGGTGTAGTGGGGGATGCTAATTCTACTGATGGTGCCATACTCATTAATGGCAACAAAGCTGAAGAAGAGTTGGGTGTGAATGATGAAGGAACCCCACCGGCCTGAAAGGCAATTGTGGGGCCAGTGTGCATATCCAAATTTTGTCTGATGGTGATTACTTGATTCGAAGCATCTCTTACTCTCATTTCCATGAGATGTTACCATAGATTCTACTTTTGTTGAACTCAGTAGAGACAATGTACTGTGATGCTTCAAAATTTGGTTGAGCTGATCCCTTAAAACAAGCAAAAAAAATAAAATATTTATTGTAACTGTTCCTGTTGTGGAAACATTTCATTCATATGTGCCTCGTATAGCATCTCAAACTTATTTCCTGTTTATATTTTAAAACCCAAAATGCAATGGCAGATTCAAAAGGTTCTCTTTTACTTTTTAAAGTGGTGCTTATATACAAATAAATATTGGGAAACGTGTATATATCGAAAGAGTCTTCTAATCGAATGGGTAATAAGAAAAAGTTCACAAAATTGGTAAAATGAGAAGTGCAGACTGCATCCTTATAGCAATGGTAAATAATGGCACATGGTTGATTCTAACATGGAAAGCTGGATCTGATTCATTCTCTACAGACTGAGCCATTTTGCATCTTGACCTTCATGGCCAAATATATGGTGTGCTATATGTGCTACTGCATCTCATAAAGCTGTGTAAATTCTGTTTGATCATTTGACTTTGCAATAAGAACTTAAAATGGATCTTGTTTTCAGTCTCTTTCCTGGTCTTCCTACATATTGCAACATATCCACGTAGATTGTACTGGTCATGTTGACTGAACTGGTTGCACAAGTCCCACTTTTACGGTTTATCATTCCAGGTCAACACCGTGTCCTCAATTACGGGGGTCAATTTCTTTTCGTATAGCCTCTTGTACTTGGGATTTCATTTTCTGATTACCGCCCACAAATTGTTCTATGTTGTGTTATTACGTCTTTTACTCCATTTATTCTAATTACTAATGCTGTTCACTTATTCTTTACTCTTATGCTGCTTGAAAAGTGAAGTCCTGTTCATTTTTTGTTGTTGAAGTTCACTTCTTCTGTTTTGACAGTTCATACGCAATACCACCGAGAGTGACTCAAGAGAACCAAGTTGAAATTTTGTTAATTCTCTTTCAAGGTGAGGCAAAAATTCAACTGAGTAGTTGATATATATGGATTGAGTGTAACTTTGGAGGGTCGCAGTTAAATTTGTCGCTCAACTAAGATTTTATTCAAGCACAGGTCCAAATGATGAAAAACGACTCAAATTTTTCTTCAAATCCTCTGAGACATTGAAAAGTAACAATCAGGATGTAAAATGGAGACATGATGAACCACATTTCCTTTTCAATCCATTATCACTTTATATCTCCTTCAAGTACCTGACTTCTGCATAACTATAGAACTATTGCTGGTGAGCCAGTAGAACTCTTTTTGAACCAGTCAAGGTAGCTTCAGAATATAATCGTGGTAATCTGGAGAAAGTAGCCCTTAGTCAAGGTACCTATCACAGTTCTTGTTGGACCAACCTTTCAGACGTATGACTTGGCTACTTGAAGCCATGTTTGTGGATTTATGGGATCTAGTCTACGACTACCTTAAATGCATTTTTATAGCTTAGTCTGGATCATATGAAGATTCAATATTGCTTGTCATTCATGAACCCAAGGCAGTGGTGAATCTGGTTATTCATATAATTCATTCCCAAATTACGTAAGTTTCCCGAGCAGCAGCAACCTATATCATCTTTGGCTATCTTTGTCAGAAGCTCCTGCAAATACTTGTGTTGTTTGTTCTACATGCAGGAACCTGGAGCAGTGAATGTGCTCAGACTGCATCTTGTTTTAGTGAGATCCAAGTGAAAATAGTTGGCTCGGCAAGTTGTAGGACTTGATCACAAATTGCAGAAACATTTGAGGACTTAAAACAATTGTTGTACAAGTTATAATCTTATAGGTTGAGTGACGCTGCAGAGGAAATCGGTCTAAAACACTTAATTGTCTGGTTGAATACTTCAAGTGCACCATGAGGGGAATTTTGGCTGACCAAGCAAGCTTAACTATAATGACAGCTACTGCTTTCAGACGTCACTTTGCTTTTGAATTCTTACTCCACATGGGGAGTGTGTATTTATCTCAAGGAGATCCATGCACTGACAACTCTGAAATTCTGCTTGACATCCATGCCTTATCAATTGCATCTTTCCTGATTTTCGTTAGTTTTCCTGCAGGTAGCTCAAGAGATCACCGGGATCCATTGCCCCCATTTCCTGGTGTTTACCAATTCGGTGAGTTGATTTTTTTTCCATTGTTTTGGAAAATTTATAATGTAATAATTGCCATAGAGAAAGTAGTGCGAAACCTCCTTTGTTTAGTTGTTCTTTCGCCTTTCTTTGGCTAAGTTTTCGAGGCCTTTCCACCTTTGCTCCATAAGTTTGAGCAATTGAGAATATTGCTTCATTGTAAGTAGACTTTCAGGCTTACATGTTCCAATTCCCCAGGTTTTTGGTATGGAGGGGATGAGAAGTCTTGAGATCATGTAGACGGATTTCCTCTACACGATTCGATGGACTGGGGTAGCTTCTTTTTTATATGCTTCAAGCATTTTATGATTGGGTGTGAAAACTGTTCAAGGTATGGCTACCGAGGTGGTGCCGAATTTTGCGCAGAGGCAATGACATGGTCACAGGTTAATTAGTTTGTAATTAACTGGTCTTCTGAATCTACATTCTCTCAATTTCAGTATGCTAATCTAGAGAATAGGGGGAAAGATCATTTGTTGCACTATTCCATGGGATTTTGCCTTCGACTTTCCTCTCAACAAGAGTATTGAATGGCCGTGCATGAAATAGACTTTGAATGTGGGATTTGTCAGTGGACATAACGTCGACGAATATGATGCGGTCTACTCTTACGTGATTGTTTCTCACATTGGATATACTGGCCTTATTGGTCTCAGTGAGCCTGTCGGCTTGGATCGAGGGCCTTGTTGGCCAATTGGCAGCTGGCTTCTTATGGAGTAGGTGGAGCAATTGGCATGGTCGGCTTCGGCTAAGTGAAGATTGATACTTGAGAAACAGGCGTGGTAGGATAACATGCTTTCTTGAAGTGATCCATGTGAAGAACCCATAGAAGCTGTTCCCATTTTTAAGACATTCTTGCTTCCCCCTTTTTTCCCAATTTCAAAACACAAAAATGCTTGAACTTTTAAAAAATGTAAAGAAAATTGTATTGCGTCAAGGGGCTGCACGCTTGTTCATGAATGATTTTGAATTTTTGAACCGTCATTAAGCGGCTACTCGCAGTATTTCAGAAAATTTGTTCTGGTAAATGTTCCAAACGATCTAACCAGAAGTGGCCTTTTTTTTTGGTCCAAGCCTCATTACTCGATCACGGGTTTAAATCTGTTCATCGGAATATGACATTCTTATCAGTAAGTCACCTCTGTCGCTGGCCACCAGTTCATTCTTTTCTAATCCAGACAAGTGGACTGGCGACCAAAAGAAAAAAAAGAAAAGACAAGTTGGCTGATTATGAAACTCATCATTCTGATATGTATATGGTTGACCCACTTGAGCACTAACTTCCAGTGCTTCTGTGAACCCGTGAACCTTTTGTCAATAATATAACACTTCCTAGTGTGCACTCCACCATAGGCATCTTGAGATAAATCTAAAATCCTAATAAACTAACATCCACCGTAACAAAGTAACATACGAATCTGCTGGAACTAAAAATAGCTCAAAGACTCCTGTCATCTCATTCAATTCCCTGATAACACTACTCCACTTCAGAAAACCAAAGACTTGTCATAAATTCTCAGTAGGCAAGTTACACATGATGGGTGCAGGTCTCCGAGCAAGAACCCACACAACCCGCAACTCTTTTCTCACCTGAGCAACATGAACAGGAGCAGAAATGTGAGCTTCCACAGCGAGAGAGAGAGAGAGAGAGAGAGAGAGAGAGAGATTTATTACCAGGGTTATCCTTTGAACTGAGGTTGGTACACAAGGAGGAGGCGCACCCAAGCTTGCAGAAGTAGTGTGTATCTCTGAGGCTGTTTGAAGGAGGGCTTATGCAGTCCTTCAGGCACTTGAAAGAGCATGAGAACAGAGTTTGACCGGGCGTGATGGCGCACAGGATGAAGCAGCCCTTGTAGCAATCCTCGAAGTTGGCTCTGGACTGCCCAAGAAACAACCCCAACACCAGACAAACCACAAATGCAGACTTTACCTCGCCCATCTTCTTCTCTTGCAACGAGGAAGAGCCAGAAGCGGCACTGACAAAAGTGACAAGATTGAGCTGGAATTGAGTGCTCATATGGCCCTTCTTTGAGAGGATGGGGACAAAACATTTGTGTGACGTGTAATTCAATATGTCCGTACTTTTCGTTGAGTTTGTGAGTGGAGGATTGGCAACATCCATTCTCAGACTATTTTCCCATTTTGCAAGTAATGTCACACACATATAACAGTGTTCTCCACAGGCCTTTCATTTTTTTTTTCTCCTGAATCTTTAGAATGATTGAAAAAATCCTATGGCAATGTACAAATTCTTATTTTTCATTTTGTGCTTGAATTAATTTATTTTATTGGTAATTATTGCTGCAAACTACCGAAAATTAGATCCTCTAAGGATGATTATATTGCCTTGATGCATTACGTAGATGCACTTGTAGCACTCAATTTTCCTGTCTTGCCCACATGATTTCAATCTCAGTCATTGCTAAAGTATAACCCTTGTGCATGATAGAATACTTGTTCTATGTATTGGATTCGAAAATAGTAAATTACTTCGTTTGTACTTCAAAGATATCAACATATTTTGTTACATTTCTTTACATAATATATTGATCTTTTATTATTTGAGCGATGTCTATTTGTTTTATTTAAAAGTCTTAGTGTTAACTCAAAAGATCTGTTACGTTAACATCCTTTATTTTTTTTCAACATATTTATGTTATACATGTATAACAATCTTCATCCTAGACCTATATTCTACGTGTATATTACATTATTTATTTAGACTAATAAAAACAATTTATGGTGATGGCAATTGTTCTTAGTTGCAACTATCTTGTTATTGATGTTACCAAAAACTAATAAACATTGAACTTCTTTACCCAAAAATTTTTAACTTTACCCAAAAAAAAACATTGAACTTAATTGATGTTACAAACGAATGAACTTAATTTATAAAGCTCGTGGGGAAAATTGTCCAAAATATCCTAAACATATTACACTTTGTCAATTCAGTTCTAATTTTTTCAATTTTGTCAATTGACATCCATCTGGCCAATTTGGCCTGAAATCACTAACGTGGATGCCGATGCTGATGTGGAAATTTTTTAATAATATTTTAATATCTTATTGATTTTTTAAAATTAATTTTTCCATATCTTTTTCCTTTTCTTCTTTTTTTTTTCTTCCATCATTTGATTTTTCTATATCTTTTTAGTATGCTAATCTAGAGAATAAGGGGAAAGATCAATAGTTGCACTATTCCATGGGATTTTGCCTTCAACGATCCTCTCAACAAGTCTATTGAATGGCCATGCATGATGTAGACTTTGAACGTGGGATTTGTCAGCGGACATAACATCGACAAATATGATGCGGTCTGCTCTTAAGTTATCGTTTCTCACATTGGATATATACCGGCCTTATTGGTCTCAATGAGCCTGTCGGCTCGGATCGAGGGCCTTGTTGGCCAATTGGCAGCTCTCTTCTTCTTTTGGAGTTGGCAGAGTAATTGGAATGTTCGGCTTCGGCTAAGTGAAGATGATACTTGAGAAACGGGCGAGGTAGGATAAAAAGCTATCTTGAAGTGATCCATGTGAAGAAGCCATAGAAGCTGTTCGCACGTTTAAAACATTCTTGTTTCCCCTTTTTCCCAATTTGAAAACACAAAAACAATTTATAACTTTCAAAAATAAGAAAGGAATTTATGCATTAAGGGGCTACATGCTCATTCATAAATGCTTATGAATTTTCGAACCACGGTTAAGTGGCTACTCGCAATATTTCAAAAAAATTTGTTTTGGTAAATAATTCAAACGATCTAACTAGAAGTGACGTAATTTTGTATGCCCTAAAAAGTTTAAGAATTTGGCATTCATATAAGGGAGCTAGATATCTTTTCCCCCTATATATGTCACTCAGCTACTCTAACATGTGTTCGCAACGGGGTTACGATTCATTTCTGGTCATAAATGGCAATGCTGCACCATGTGGGCCGACTTTCCTCAACCAATACTTTTTTGTCCAATGCTTATTTAGCAATCATGGGTTTGAGTCTGTACATCAGAATATTGCATTCTTATCACTAAGCCACGTCTGTTGCTAGTTCAAATCTTTTCCATTCAGGAGAAGTTGGTTGATTAGGAAACTGAACATTTTGATAAGTATATGGTTCACCCGCTGGAGCACTAACTCCTAGTGCTCTGCGAAGCCATGAACCTTTGGTCAACGACACATCCTAGTGTGTACTCTGTGATTCGCATTTTCAGATAAACATTAAAACCCAATAAACTAACATTCACCGAAACCAAGCAGATAAGAATTTTGCTGGAACTGAAAATGGCTCAAGACTCCTGACGTTTCATTCAATTCATTGATGTGTTATTCGACTTCAGAAAACCAAAGATTTATCATAAATCCTCAGAGGGCAAGCTACGCATGAGTGGCACATCTCTCCGAGCAAGAATCCACACAACCTGCAACTCGTTTCTCACCTGAGAAACATAAACGTGAGCAGAAATGTGAGCTTACAGAGAGAGAGAGAGAGAGAGAGAGAGAGAGAGAGAGAGAGAGAGAGAGAGATTTATTACCCGGTTCATCCTTTGAACTGAGGTTGGTACACAAGTAGGAGGCACATCCAAGCTGGCAGAAGTACTGTGGATCTCTGAGGCTGTCTGAAGAAGGAGTTACACAGTCCTTCAAGCACTTGAGAGCGCATGAGGCCAGAGATTTACCGGGCGTGATGGCACACACGATTAGGCAGTTCTTGTAGCAATCCTGAAATTTGGCTCTGGACTGCCCAAGAAACAACCCCAACACAAGACAAACCACAAATACAGACTTCACTTTGTCCATGTTCTTCTCTTACGATGAGGAAGAATTAGAAGCAACACTGACAATTTGACTAAATTTAGCTGAATGATGGTCCTTTTATGCTCCAACCAAGAGTGCCATCTATGGGTTCTTTCAGGGCAAGCACAATAGGATAGGGACAACAATTTTCCTTACATGAAATTCATCATGTTTGTTAAAAATCTCTCTTGTTTTGAAGCTCACAAAGGAAACTGGATCGATTTAGGTCCCTGGTTTTAGTGGTTTACTAATTTGAGTAGGATTAATTAATTTGAGTATGTTTTCTATTTAAAGCAAATATTTTCGAGAAAATTACAAATTTAGTCATAAACATATTGTACGGATTTTAATGTAATCCTTATCATTTAATTATTCCAATGTATTCCTCAATTCTGGTCAAATTTTGGCTAGCGATCTGACGTGAACAAATTGAATGAAAGGAGGTAGTTTTACACGATTTTATGAGTTTTTTCTTTTCTTTATTTTTTTTTTGTGGTTACCGTTCATCTTCATCCTCATTCTTCTTTCCTTTTTTATTTATTCCCTTGCTTCAAATAAGGTTTCTCTTCTCTAGAAACATTTAAATACCAAAATCATCTCTAGCCCGATGGAGTTTAAAAAAAAAAAAGGAAAATGTGAACAATTACTCCAACAATCATTTGTTTCCCATTTCCTCGAATTCCAAAAATCGTATCCCAAAATCTCACTCTTAAATGAAACAGTATAATTTTGCATGATTTTCTAAAGGGCTTTGTATAACGGTCCTTGGGTCGAGAATAACGGCAAGTTAATGAGCCACAAATTCTTAAAGGAGTGGACCCACAGTAATTTATAATTGGTTTTTCTTTATTTTTTGTGGTCCACGACATTGTGTTAATTTTATAGTACATTAATGACGGTCACTTAATCAATTCTCTTTTCTGAATATTCTGATTTCCTTCTTTTTTTCTTTCTTGTGTGGTTACTGTTCATCTTCTCCCTTTTCCTTCTTTCTTTTTTTTTTTTAAATTCTTTTCGGTTTCTCTTTTCTAGAACATTTGTATACTGGAATCATCTCTAGCCTTATGGAGTTTGAAAAGAATAAGAAAAACATGAACAATTACTCCAACAATCCTTTGTTTCCCATTTCCTCGAATCCCACAAAAATCTCGCTCTTGAACGAAACGATATAATTTTGCACGATTTTTTGGAATTTTCAGATTTTTTGTCTTTCGTTTATATTCTTTTGTGGTTACTGTTCTTCCTTTCCATTTTCCTTCTTTCCTTTTTTTAATTCTTTCCCTTGCTTCAAATAAGCTTTCTCATTTTTAGAACATCTAAATACAAGAATTATCTATAGCCCCATAGGCTATGTTTGGTGGGCCGGATAAAATTATTTATAGGATAAATTCGATGCTTGGAGTGACACAAAATCTGGAAATGACCGAATATAACCCAGATATAGTCCAAATAAAAAATTCCACCTATGGGGTGAGATAAACCCAGATAGGATTTGTAAATATGAAGAAAACTAAATTTTAGAATATCGACAAAAGCTTCTACTATCCCTGCAACTTTTGCCCTCTCTACCTGCCATCTCTCTCCCTCTTCTTCTTCGACTTGTTTTTGCTCTTTTCACATTCACGGCTCACCCACCACCACACAAATATATACAACTCATCATGCATTCGGTGTTTAAAATCAGGAAAAATGTGGATATCTTTGGAATATATTCGTGAGTCTATTAAAAGAGAAATAGTTAGTATACTAAGATCGATTTATCAAATTAACATATAAGTTATGTGAGATTGTTATTAGTGTTGAAAATAACCCGCTTAGTTTTTACTTAATTGTGATATGTTATTTCGCATTTTAAAATAAAGGATGAACCACTAAAATTATTCAAATCCTTGTATTAAAAGGGTGAAACAAAAAAAAGGTTAAAAACTCAATGCATGATTAAGGTTTTTTAAAACATAAGTACACATTGACTTGTCTATAGGGATGAGGATCTCTATCTCGCACAATATTTCCATGTAGGCTGTGGTGCCATTAGAATTAGAGTTCGCTCCCTTTCTCATCGTAATGAGTGCAGCATTGGATTTATAAATGAGAGAGAGGTGTCAATTGAATGCGTCGTCTAAGTATTAATAGAGGACAAAACTCATTCATTTGGTCCGTCAGGATATTATTAGAGTGAATTATAACTGAAGTGAAAGCCGTTTAACAGTTCTTCTGGTTTGAGAGTTCGTACGTAATACCACCGAGAGAGACTCAAGAGAACCCAGTCGGAACTTTGTTAATTCTCTTTCAAGGTGAGACAAAAATTTAAGAGTTGTTGATATATATGGATTGAGTGTAACTTTGGAGGGTCGCAGTTAATCTTTTTGCTCGTCTAAGATTTTATTCTAGCACAGGCCCAAATGGTGAAAAATGGCTCAAATGTTTCTTCAAATCCTCTGAGACATTGAGAAGCAACAATTAGGATGTGGATGGAGACGTGATCAACCGCATTTCCATTTCAATCCATTATCACCATATATCTCCTTCAAGTACCTGACTTCTGCATAGCTATAGAATCCTATTGCTGGTAAGCCAGTAGAACTCTTTTTGAACCGGTCAAGGTAGCTTCAGAATATAACCGCGGTAATTTGGAGAAAGTAGCCCTCAGTCAAGGTACCTATCACAGTTCTTGTTGGACCAACCTTTCAGACATATGACTTGGCCACTTGAAGCCATGTTTGTGGATTTATGGGATCTAGTGTACGACTACCTCAAATGCACTTTTATAGCTTAGTGCAGACCATATGAAGATTCAATATTGCTAGTCATTCATGAACCCAAGGCAGTGGTGAATCTGGTTATTCATATAATTCATTCCCAAATTACGTAAGTTTCCCGAGCAGCAGCAACCTATATCATCTTTGGCTGTCTTTGTTAGAAGCCCCTGCAAATACTTGTGTTGTTTGTCGTACATTCAGGAACCTGGAGCAGTGAATGTGCTCGGACTTCATCTCGTTTTAGTAGGATCCAAGTGAAAATAGTTGGCTCGGCAAGTTTTAGTACTTGATCACAAATTGCAGAAACATTTGAGGACTTATAATAATTGTTGTACAAGTTATAATCTTATAGATTGAGTGACAGTTGCAGAGGAAATCGGTCTAAAACACTTAATTGTGTGGTTGAATACTTCCTGTGTACCTTCACGGAATTTCGGCTGATCAAGCAAGCTTAACTATAATGACGGCTACTGCTTTCATACGTCACTTTGCTTTTGAATTCCTACTCCACACGGGGAGCATGTATTTATCTCCAGGAGATCCATGCGCTGATAACTCTGAAATTCTGCTTGACATCCATGCCTTATCAATTGCATCTTTCCCGATTTTCATTAGTTGCACGGCTTGTAGCTCAAGAGATCACCGGGATCCATTGCCCCCATTTCCTGGTGTTTGCCAATTCAGGGAGTTGATTTTTTTTCCATTATTTTGGAAAATAAATAATGTAATAATTGCCATAGAGAAAGTAGAGGAAAACCTCCTTTGTTTAGTTGTTCTTTCGCCTTTCTTTGGGTACGTTTTCGAGGCCTTTCCACCTTTGTTCCATAAGCTTGAACCATTGAGAATATTGCTTCGTTGTAAGTCGAGAGTTTCGGGCTTACATGTTCCAATTCCCCAGGTTTTTGGTTTGGAGGGGATGAGAAGTATTGAGATCATGCAGACAGATTTCCTCTACTCGATTTGGTGGACTGGGGTAGCTTCCTTTCCTTATCCTTGGAGCATTTTATGATCGGGTGTGAAAGCTGTTCAGGATATGGCTTCCGAGGTGGTGCCGAATTTTGCGCAGAGGCAATGACATTGGCACAGGTTAATTAGTTTGTAATTGACTGGTCTTCTGAATCTATATTCTCTGTTTTTCAGTATGCTAAACTAGAGAATAGGGGGAAAGATCTATAGTTGCCCTATTCCATGGGATTTTGCCCTCGGCTGTGCTCTCAACAAGTCTATTGAATAGCCGTGGATGAAATAGACTTGAATGTGGGATTTGTCGGTGGACATAACATCGACGAATATGATGCGGTTTGCTCTTACGTGATCGTTTCTCACATTGGATATACCGGCCTTATTGGTCTCAGTGAGCCTGTTGGCTCGGATCGAGGGCCTTGTTGGCCAATTGGCAGCTGGCTTCTTCTGGAGTTGGCGGAGTAATCAGAATGGACAGCTCCGGCTAAGTGAAGATACTTGAGAAACGGGCGAGGTAGGATAAAACGCTATATGAAAGTGATCCATCTGAAGAAGCCATAGAAGCTGTTCGCATTTTTAAAACAATCTTGGTTTCCCCCTTTTCCCAATTTGAAAATATGAAAACGATTTATAACTTTTAAAAATAAAAAGGAATTGTATGCTTCCCAATTTGAAAATATGAAAACGATTTATAACTTTCAAAAATAAAAAGGAATTGTATGCGTTAAGAGGGTACACGCTCATTCGGGAATGCTTTTGAATTTTCGAACCATTGCTAAGCGGCAACTCACAATATTTTCAGAAAGTTTTGTTCTAGTAAATACTCCAAACGATCTAACTAGAAGTGGCCTAATTTTGCACGCCCTAAAAAGTTTAAGAATTTGGCATTCATATAAGGGAGCTAAGCCCTAGGATGCACCGACACGCTATTTGAGCGTTAGAAGCGGTGTCCGACACGCTCGGACAAGCGGCCGAAGCATGTCGGAGATCTGACACGCGGTCAACGCGCCGGACACGCCGGCGACACGCGAGTCGGAATCCGACACGCGATTTTCGACACGCACAAGGTTAATTTTACAAATTTCAAAAAATTTAGGGGTCAAAATGTAAATTTATAAAAACAAGGTAAAAAAAAAGTAAAAAGAAAAGCAGAGAAAGCTCGATTACTTCTGATTGATCAAGTGTGGATTGCTTTTTGTGTTTTTTAGTTTTCGTTAAATGTTAAATTTGATGATGGTTTGTGGATTGCTTGTTTTATTTTCTCCAAGTTTTATGGATTATTGGAATTGAATGCAGTGGAATTTGTTAAATTGAAACAATGAATTATATTAACAAATGGTGGCTTAATATTTTTACTGTAAATTCATTTTAGGCTCCTTTTTTCTTATTATTTATTTATTTGTGGATTTGAATCAAATTAATTTATCATGTATATATAAAAATTTACTTTTTATATACAACGTGTCGTAACGTGTCGGAATTCTGTATTTTTGAAAAATAACGTGTCACGTGTCGTGTCATGTCGCGTGTCGGTACTACTTAGGCTAAGCCACATCTGTTGCTGGTTCAAATCTTTTCCATTCAGGACAAGTTGTTTGATTAGGAAAATGAACATTATGATACGTATATGGTCCACCCACTCGAGCACTAACTCCTAGTGCTGTGTGAAGCCATGAACCTTCTGTCAACAACACATGCTAGTGTGTACTCCATGATATGCATTTCCGGATGAACATTAAATCCCAATAAACTAACATTCACCGAAACAAAGTAGACAAGAATTTTGCTGGAACAAAATGGCTCAATACTCCTGACGTTCCATTCAATTCATTGACGTGTTATTCGACTTCAGAAAACCAAAGATTTATCATAAATTATTTAAGGGCAAGCTACGCATGAGTGGCACATCTCTCCGAGCAAGAATCCACACAACCCGCAACTCTTTTCTCACCTGAGTAACACAAACATGAGCAGATATGTGAGCATACAGAGAGAGAGAGAGAGAGAGAGAGAGAGAGAGAGAGAGAGAGAGAGATTTATTACCAGGGTTATCCTTTGAACTGAGGTTGATACACGAGGAGGAGGCACATCCAAGCGTGCAGAAGTACTGTGTATCCATAAGGCTGTCTGAAGAAGGAAGTAGACAGTCCTTCAAGCAGTTGAAAGCGCACGAGGTCAGAGATTTACCAGGCGTGATGACACAGGGGACGAAGCATTTCAGGTAGCAATCCGGAAATTTGGCTCTGGACTGCCCAAGAAACAACCCCAACACAAGACAAACCACAAATACAGACTTCACTTTGTCCATGTTCTTCTCTTACGATGAGGAAGAATTAGAAGCAACACTGACAATTTGACTAAATTTAGCTGAATGATGGTCCTTTTATGCTCCAACCAAGAGTGCCATATATGGGTTCTTTCATGGCAAGCACAATAGGATAGGGACAACAATTTTCCTTACATGAAATGCATCATGTTTGTTAAAAATCTCCCTTGATTTTAAGCTCACAAAGGAAACTGGATCGATTTAGGTCCCTGGTTTTAGTGGCTTACTAATTTGAGTAGGATTAATTAGTTTGAGTATGTTTTCTATTTTAATGCAAATATTTTCGAGAATATTACCAATTTAGTCATAAATATATTGCATGGATTCTAATTTAATCCTTATCATTCAATTATTCCAATGTATTCCTCAATTCTGGCCAATTTTTGGCTAGCGATATCATGCGAACAAACTGAATGAAACAAGGTAGTTTTCCACGATTTTATGAGTTTTTTCTTTTCTTTATTTTTCTTTTGCGGCTACCATTCATCTTCATCCTCATTCTTCTATCCTTTTTTATTTATTCCCTTCCTTCAAATAAGGTTCCTCTTCTCTAGAAACATTTAAATACGAGAATCATCTCTAGCCCGATGGAGTTTGAAAAAAAAAATGAAAATGTGAACAATTACTCCAACAATCATTTGTTTCCCATTTCCTCGAATCCCAAAAATCGTATCCCAAAATCTCACTCTTAAATGAAACAGTATAATTTTGCATGATTTTCTAAAGGGCTTTGTATAACGGTCCGTGGGTCGAGAATAACGGCAAGTTAATGAGCCACAAATTCTTAAAGGAGTGGACCCACAGTAATTTATAATTGGTTTTTATTTATTTTTTGTGGCCCACGACATTGTGTTAATTTTATAGTACATTAATGACGGTCACTTAATCAATTCTCTTTTCTGAATATTCTGATTTCCTTCTTTTTTTCTTTCTTGTGTGGTTACTGTTCATCTTCTCCCTTTTCCTTCTTTCTTTTTTTTTTTTTAATTCTTTTCGATTTCTCGTTTCTAGAACATTTGTACACTGGAATCATCTCTAGCCTTATGGAATTTGAAAAGAACAAGAAAAACATGAACAATTACTCCAACATTCCTTTGTTTTCCATTTCCTCGAATCCCACCAAAATCTCGCTCTTGAATGAAACGATATAATTTTGCATGATTTTCTGAATATTCAGATTTTTTTCTTTTTCTTTTTCTTTCGTTTATTTTCTTTTGTGGTTACTGTTCTTGCTTTCCTTTTTCCTTCTTTCCTTTTTTAATTCTTTCCCTTGCTTCAAATAAGCTTTCTCATGTCGCAACCTACCAGTCCCATTTGAGTTTAGGCCAAGAGGTGTTTGTCGATGGATGTGAACAACGATTAATTCATTTCAAAAAACAAACCAAATGGTTCATTAATCCAAAGACCGAGACACTCCCAAGCCTCATACCTCGCGCGACGAGAATTTTTTTAATTTAAGCATTCAATTGGAGTTGCCACTAGCCATGATCAAGGGTTGGCTGAAAACCCTGATCGAGACGTAGGAGTGTCGTCTTGATACGCTAAAAAATCAGAGATTCTAAAATTCGGGAACTTGATTATGCTAGTAATTTAACTAGTGCCATTTCAGTACCTAAACTTGAACGCTCGTAAAATAACGTACCGAATAGCTTATCGAAAAAGCTAATATTCCGCCTAACCGTTCTAAAAATAGAAAACAACAATCAATATATTAAAAGTGCGAGTGGCACATGTGTGGTGACTAGCAAGTGTCGCTCCCAAGGTTTACTCCTCGGCTGTCGGCCGTGCGGAGGTTCCTTGGGTTACCAAAATATATATTTATATTAAAAGTGGTCAACCAGATAATCATAAAGGAAATAATCAACCAGCGACCTAACATCGTCTCTCAAAAGAAAGTGCAATCAAAAGTCCTAAGGTAAAGCCCTAATGGCTTATTCGATTTTCGAGAAATTTTTGGAGGGTTTTTCTCATTTCATTTTTTGAGTTTTTAACCTAAAATCTAGTGAAATTAGGCCCAAAACTGATTTATGAACATTTCTTAATTTTCTGATTTTTTTTGGAATTTTTCCGAATTTTTCTGAATTTTTTTAAATATTTTTTAATATTTTCATATTTTTTTAAATTTTTTGGGTTTTCAAACATTTTTGAATTTTTTGGTGTTTTTAAATTTTTTTGGAATTTTTCTGGAATTTTTAATATTTTAATAATGTTTTTGAATTTTTAAAATTTTTTATTAATAAAATAAGATCTTCGGACCGGGTCTCCTGACGCGATCCACCCGCCTTCCTGATCCGAATTCCAACCCGCCCAGGACCCCATTTTCATTTCTTTTCTATTTTTTTTTATTTTTCCCTTTTTCTTTTTCTTTTGTTTCTCTTTTCTTTTTCTATTTTCTTTTTACTACTTCTTCTTCCCCTTCGCGCCTTTCCTCCCTTGGATCTTCTGCCCAGAACGTCTTCATGGTGCCTTCTTCATAGTGGGCTCACCGAGAGCTCCCCTTCGCGGCTCTCCGCCGGGATTACCTCCCCCGGCCACCGCCACCATTTCCGGCCGTCTACATGGCGGCGCTAAGCATCATGACCGCCACCAACTCACCACGCACAGTCCAACGCCGACCATCGCACCCGCGGCCACCGAATGGCCAACACCGACGACATCCTTCTCTCGTTTTGTTTTGTTTTGTTTTATACAGACACCAAACCATTCAAACAGCAGCTCACTCAGCAAAAAGAACACTCATACCTACGCACATCAAAATGAAAAGGACCGGAGATTAAGAAGGCTGACTCTTGACCACGGGGATCATCGCCGAGGGTAATGCACGGTCGACTGAAGCGGAGTGTGGGTTGCGACGAAACCACATGAAAGACAAAGGAAACTTGAAGTCAGTGACAGTATTAGAGTAAATCGCGCATAAATCGAGGCTGTAAAGCATCGGTTTTACAGAAAAGGATCCGGCGTTCGTTTGGGCATTTTATCAAACAGGTAGTGTGCAACTCGGACCATCACTCCCAAATCTGGATTTACCACCATTTAAGGCATAAAACTAATATATTAAGTGTTAACTCGACCATTTTCTATCACGATTCAGTGTGGGTTTCGCGTGGTTTGCTTAAAATCTCTTTAGTTAGTTCAACATTCCTAAAAACCAGTAGGCAGAGAAGAAACAGGGGATTTTCGGGAGGTTTACCTGGTTCGAGCGACTCCTTCGACGACGAACGACGGCCACCAGGTGGAACTTTCGACTAGAACGACAGCTACTCAAACGGACTGCCGGCGAGCCAGCAAAAATATCTCCTTTTTTTTCCGATTCCCTCCCGGTTCTCCTTCAAGCCAGCCCTCGCTTCCCCTCTTTCTCACGCTCTCAGTCGCGTTCTCTCCTCGGGAACTCTCCCTCTCCCTCTGGAACTCTACCTTCTCGCTTCTTTCTTCAAGCTTTTCTTTTCTCTCTGATTACTCCCTTTTTCCCAAACTTTTTCCTCTCCTCCTCTCCCGGGACGTCTCGGCTGTCTCTCTCGCTCCTTCGAACCCCCTGTTCTTCACGACCAGATCTGGTCTTAAAGGAGCTGGCCGGCACGCCTGCGTAGCCCCTGCTGCCAGCAGGCGCGCATGGTCTCTGCCACCGCCAGGCTGCCGCGGCCGGCCGATCTCGCCACCCGCGGATCGCGCTGCCATCCCCGCGCCTCTGGCTCCTGTTCCGTCCATCTGTGGTGTTCTGCCACTGTTCCGGTCTTCTCCCCCGTACGCTTCAGCAAAGTTGACTGGGGAGGGGCAGCTGAACAGTTCTCGGGCCGGGCCGTGGGAAATGGGCCGGCCCGCACGAAAATAGAAAAGGGAACATGGGCCGCGCGCAATAAAAGAAAAACAGGGGG
Organism: Syzygium syzygioides; assembly: GCA_031216285.1. Lineage (NCBI taxonomy): Eukaryota > Viridiplantae > Streptophyta > Magnoliopsida > Myrtales > Myrtaceae > Syzygium > Syzygium syzygioides. Next base: position 27,043,589 of record CM062251.1, read on the forward strand.
AAAAAGAATGGGCCGACGAACCCGGCCAGGAAATTTCTTTTTCTCTTTTTTTGTTTTGTTTGTTTTTTTTAAATATATGAATATGTTCTAGTAGGCCATATTAATGTAAATGTGCTTAATGTCTATATGTCATGGAATTTAATGAAAATATTTTTGGTTTAGGGGTTAAAAATTAAACCCTAATTTTTATATGATAGAACCCTAAATGAATCGGGCAAAATTTAGGTGTCAACGTCTCATTTTTAGAACATCTAAATACTAGAATTATCTATAGCCCCATAGGCTGAGTTTGGTGGGCCGGCTAAAATTATTTATAGGATAAATTCGATGTTTGGAGTGACGCGAAATCTGGAAATGACCGAATATAACCCAAATATAGTATAAAGAAAAAATTTCCACCTAGAGGTGAGATAAACCCAGATAGGATTTGTAAATATGAAAAAAAATAAATTTCAGAATATCGACAAAAGCTTCTACTATCCTTGCAACTTTTTCTCTCTCTACTTGCCATCTCTCTCCCTCTTCTTCTTCGACTTGTTTTTGCTCTTTTCACATTCACGGCTCACTCACCACCACACAAATATATGCAACTCATCATGCATTCAGTGTTTAAAATCAGGAAAAATATGGATATCTTTGGAATATATTTGTGAGTCTATTAAAAGAGAAATGGTTAGTAAACTAAGATCGATTTATCAAATTAACATATAAGTTATGTGAGATTGTTATTAGTGTTGAAAATAACCCGCTTAGTTTTTTACTTAATTGTGATATGTTATTTCGCATTTTGAAACAAAGGATGAACCACTAAAATTATTCAAATCCTTGTATTAAAAGGGTGAATACAAAAAAAAGTTACAAACTCAACACGTGATTAACGTTTTTTAAAACATAAGTACACATTGAATTGTCTATAGGGATGAGGATCCCTATCTCGCACAATATTTCAATGTAGGTTGTGGTGCCATTAGAATTAGAGTTCTCTCCCTTTCTCATAGTAGTGAATGCAGTATTGGATTTATAAATGAGAGAGAGGCGTCAATTGAATGCGTCGTCTAAGTATTAATAGAGGACAAAACTCATTCGTTTGGTCCCTTAGGATATTATCAGAGTGAATTATAACTGAAGTGAAAGCCGTTTAACAGTCCTTCTGTTTTGAAAGTTCGTACGCAATACCACCGAGAGAGACTCAAGAGAACCAAGTCGGAACTTTGTTAATTCTCTTTCAAGGTGAGACAAAAATTTAAGAGTTGTTGATATATATGGATTGAGTGTAACTTTGGAGGGTCGCAGTTAATCTTTTTGCTCGTCTAAGATTTTATTCAAGCACAGGCCCAAATGGTGAAAAATGGCTCAAATGTTTCTTCAAATCCTCTGAGACATTGAGAAGCAACAATTAGGATGTGGATGGAGACGTGATCAACCGCATTTCCATTTCAATCCATTATCACCTTGTATCTCCTTCAAGTACCTGACTTCTGCATAAGTATAGAATCCTATTGCTGGTAAGCCAGTAGAACTCTTTTTGAACCCGTCAAGGTTGCTTCAGAATATAACCGTGGTAATCTGGAGAAAGTAGCCCTCAGTCAAGGTACCTATTACAGTTCTTGTTGGACCAACCTTTCAGACATGTGACTTGGCTACTTGAAGCCATGTTTGTGGATTTATGGGATCTAGTGTACGACTACCTCAAATGCACTTTTATAGCTTAGTGCGGACCATATGAAGATTCACCATTGCTAGTCATTCATGAACCCAAGGCAGTGGTGAATCTGGTTATTCATATAATTCATTCCCAGATTATGTAAGTTTCCCGAGCAGCAGCAACCTATATCATCTTTGGCTGTCTTTGTTAGAAGCCCCTGCAAATACTTGTGTTGTTTGTCGTACATTCAGGAACCTGGAGCAGTGAATGTGCTCGGACTTCATCTTGTTTTAGTAGGATCCAAGTGAAAATAGTTGGCTCGGCAAGTTTTAGTACTTGATCACAAATTGCAGAAACATTTGAGGACTTATAACAATTGCTGTACAAGTCATAATCTTACAGATTGAGTGACAATTGCAGAGGAAATCGGTCTAAAACACTTAATTGTGTGGTTGAATACTTCCTGTGTACCTTCACGGAATTTCGGCTGATCAAGCAAGCTTAACTGTAATGACAGCTACTGCTTTCAGACGTCACTTTGCTTTTGAATTCCTACTCCACATGGGGAGCATGTATTTATCTTGAGGAGATCCATGCGCTGATAACTCTGAAATTCTGCTTGACATCCATGCCTTGTCAATTGCATCTTTCCCGATTTTCATTAGTTGCACCGCTTGTAGCTCAAGAGATCACCGGGATCCATTGCCCCCATTTCCTGGTGTTTGCCAATTCAGTGAGTTGATTTTTTTTCCATTATTTTGGAAAATAAATAATGTAATAATTTCCATAGAGAAAGTAGAGGAAAACCTGCTTTGTTTAATTGTTCTTTCGCCTTTCTTTGGGTACGTTTTCGAGGCCTTTCCACCTTTGTTCCATAAGCTTGAACCATTGAGAATATTGCTTCGTTGTAAGTCGAGAGTTTCGGGCTTACATGTTCCAATTCCCCAGGTTTTTGGTATGGAGGGGATGAGAAGTATTGAGATCATGGAGACAGATTTCCTCTACTCGATTTGGTGGACTGGGGTAGCTTCCTTTTCTTATGCTTGGAGCATTTTATGATCGGGTGTGAAAGCTGTTCAGGATATGGCTTCCGAGGTGGTGGCGAATTTTGCGCAGAGGCAATGACATTGGCACAGGTTAATTAGTTTGTAATTAGCTGGTCTTCTGAATCTACATTCTCTGTTTTTCAGTATGCTAAACTAGAGAATAGGGGGAAAGATCAACATAGTTGCCCTATTCCATGGGATTTTGCCCTCGGCTATGCTCTCAACAAGTCTATTGAATGGCCGTGCATGAAACAGACTTGAATGTGGGATTTGTCGGTGGACATAACGTGGACAAATATGATGCAGTTTGCTCTTACGTGATCGTTTCTCACGTTGGATATACCGGCCTTATTGGTCTCAGTGAGCCTGTTGGCTCGGATCGAGGGCCTTGTTGGCCAATTGGCAGCTGGCTTCTTCTAGAGTTGGCGGAGTAATCAGAATGGACAGCTTCGGCTAAGTGAAGATACTTGAGAAACGGGCGAGGTAGGATAAAACGCTATACGAAAGTGATCCACCTGAAGAAGCCGTAGAAGCTATTCGCATTTTTAAAACAATCTTGGATTCCCCCTTTTCCCAATATGAAAACATGAAAATGATTTATAACTTTTTAAAAATAAAAAGGAATTATATGCGTTGACGGGCTACACGCTCATTCAGGAATGCTTTTGAATTTTCGAACCATTGCTAAGCGGCAACTCGCAATATTTCAGAAAATTTTGTTCTGGTAAATACTCCAAACGATCTAACTAGAAGTGGCCTAATTTTGCACGCCCTAAAAAGTTTAAGAATTTGGCATTCATATAAGGGAGCTAAGCCCGAGGGTGCACGGACACGCTATTTGAGCGTCGGAAGTGGTGTCCAACACGCTCGGACACACGGCCGACATGCTCGGACACACGGCCGATGCATGTTGGAGATCCGACATGTGGTCAACGCGCCGGACACGCCGGCGACACACGAGTCGGGAATCCGAAACGCGATTTTCGACACACACGGGGTTAATTTTACAAATTTCCAAAAATTTAGGGGTCAAAATGTAAATTTATAAAAAAAGGGTAAAAAAAGTAAAAAAAAAAAAAGCACAGAAAGCTCGATTACTTCTGATTGATCATGTGTGGATTGCTTTTTTTGTTTTTTAGTTTTTGTTAAATGTTAAATTTGATGATGGTTTGTGGATTGCTTGTTTTATTTTCTCCAAGTTTTATCGTTTATTGGAATTGAAAGCAGTTGAATTTGTTAAATTGAAACGATGAATTATATTAACAAATGGTGGCTTAATGTTTTTACTGTAAATTCATTTTAGGCTCCTTTTTTCTTATTATTTATTTACTTGTGGATTTGAATCAAATTAATTTATCATGTATATATAAAAATTTACTTTTTATATATAACGTGTCGTAATGTGTCGGAATTCTGTATTTTTGAAAAATAACGTGTCACGTGTCGTGTCATGTCGCGTGTCGGTACTACTTAGGCTAAGCCACATCTGTTGCTGGTTCAAATCTTTTCCATTCAGGACAAGTTGTTTGATTAGGAAAATGAACATTATGATACGTATATGGTCCACCCACTCGAGCACTAACTCCTAGTGCTGTGTGAAGCCATGAACCTTCTGTCAACAACACATGCTAGTGTGTACTCCATGATATGCATTTCCGGATGAACATTAAATCCCAATAAACTAACATTCACCGAAACAAAGTAGACAAGAATTTTGCTGGAACAAAATGGCTCAATACTCCTGACGTTCCATTCAATTCATTGACGTGTTATTCGACTTCAGAAAACCAAAGATTTATCATAAATTATTTAAGGGCAAGCTACGCATGAGTGGCACATCTCTCCGAGCAAGAATCCACACAACCCGCAACTCTTTTCTCACCTGAGTAACACAAACATGAGCAGATATGTGAGCATACAGAGAGAGAGAGAGAGAGAGAGAGAGAGAGAGATTTATTACCAGGGTTATCCTTTGAACTGAGGTTGATACACGAGGAGGAGGCACATCCAAGCGTGCAGAAGTACTGTGTATCCATAAGGCTGTCTGAAGAAGGAAGTAGACAGTCCTTCAAGCAGTTGAAAGCGCACGAGGTCAGAGATTTACCAGGCGTGATGACACAGGGGACGAAGCATTTCAGGTAGCAATCCGGAAATTTGGCTCTGGACTGCCCAAGAAACAACCCCAACACAAGACAAACCACAAATACAGACTTCACTTTGTCCATGTTCTTCTCTTACGATGAGGAAGAATTAGAAGCAACACTGACAATTTGACTAAATTTAGCTGAATGATGGTCCTTTTATGCTCCAACCAAGAGTGCCATATATGGGTTCTTTCATGGCAAGCACAATAGGATAGGGACAACAATTTTCCTTACATGAAATGCATCATGTTTGTTAAAAATCTCCCTTGATTTTAAGCTCACAAAGGAAACTGGATCGATTTAGGTCCCTGGTTTTAGTGGCTTACTAATTTGAGTAGGATTAATTAGTTTGAGTATGTTTTCTATTTTAATGCAAATATTTTCGAGAAAATTACCAATTTAGTCGTAAATATATTGTATGGATTCTAATTTAATCCTTATCATTCAATTATTCCAATGTATTCCTCAATTCTGGCCAATTTTTGGCTAGCGATATCATGCGAACAAACTGAATGAAACAAGGTAGTTTTCCACGATTTTATGAGTTTTTTCTTTTCTTTATTTTTCTTTTGCGGCTACCATTCATCTTCATCCTCATTCTTCTTTCCTTTTTTATTTATTCCCTACCTTCAAATAAGGTTCCTCTTCTCTAGAAACATTTAAATACGAGAATCATCTCTAGCCCGATGGAGTTTGAAAAAAAAAACGAAAATGTGAACAATTACTCCAACAATCATTTATTTCCCATTTCCTCGAATCCCAAAAATCGTATCCCAAAATCTCACTCTTAAATGAAACAGTATAATTTTGCATGATTTTCTAAAGGGCTCTGTATAACGGTCCGTGGGTCGAGAATAACGCCAAGTTAATGAGCCACAAATTCCTAATGGAGTGGACCCACAGTAATTTATAATTGGTTTTTATTTATTTTTTGTGGCCCACGACATTGTGTTAATTTTATAGTACATTAATGACGGTCACTTAATCAATTCTCTTTTCTGAATATTCTGATTTCCTTCTTTTTTTCTTTCTTGTGTGGTTACTGTTCATCTTCTCCCTTTTCCTTCTTTCTTTTTTTTTTTTAATTCTTTTCGGTTTCTCTTTTCTAGAAAATTTGTATACTAGAATCATCTCTAGCTTTATGGAGTTTGAAAAGAACAGGAAAAACATGAACAATTACTCCAACATTCCTTTGTTTTCCATTTCGTCGAATCCCACAAAAATCTCGCTCTTGAAGGAAACGATATAATTTTGCATGATTTTCTGAATATTCAGATTTTTTTTATTTTTCTTTTTCTTTCGTTTATTTTCTTTTGTGGTTACTGTTCTTGCTTTCCTTTTTCCTTCTTTCCTTTTTTAATTCTTTCCCTTGCTTCAAATAAGCTTTCTCATGTCGCAACCTACCAGTCCCATTTGAGTTTAGGCCAAGAGGTGTTTGTCGATGGATGTGAACAACGATTAATTCATTTAAAAAAACAAACCAAATGGTTCATTAATCTAAAGACCGAGACACTCACAAGCCTCATATCTCGCGCGACGAGAATTTTTTTAATTTAAGCATTCAATTGGAGTTGCCACTAGCTATGATCAAGGGTCGGCTAAAAACCCTGATCGAGACGCGGGAGTGTCGTCTTGATAAGCTCAAAAATCAGAAATTCTAAAATTCGGGGACTTGATTATACTAGTAATTTAACTAATGCCCTTTTGGTACCTAAACTTGAACGCTTGCAAAATAACGTACCGGATAGCTTATCGAAAAAGCTAATATTCTGCCTAACCTTTCTAAAAATAGAAAACAACAATCAATATATTAAAAATGCGAGTCGCATATGTGTAGTGGCTACCACGTGTCGCCCCCAGGGTTTACTCCTCGGCTGTCGGCCGTGCGGAGGTTCCCTAGGTTACCAAATATATATATATTAAAAGTGGGCAACCAAATAATCATAAAAAAAATAATCAACCAGCGACCTAACATCGTCTCTCAAAAGAAAGTGCAATCAAAAGCCCTAAGGTAAAGTCCTAATGGCTTATTCGATTTTCGAGAAATTTTTGGAGGGTTTTTCTCATTTCATTTTTTGAGTTTTTAACCTAAAATCTAGTGAAATTAGGCCCAAAACTGATTTCTGAACATTTCTTAATTTTCTGATTTTTTTTTGAATTTTTCCGAATTTTTCTGAATTTTTTAAATATTTTTTAATATTTTCATTTTTTTAAAATTTTTTGGGTTTTTAAACATTTTCGCATTTTTTGGAGTTTTTAAATTTTTTTGGAATTTTTCTGGAATTTTTAATATTTTAATATTTTTTTGAATTTTTAAAATTTTTTATTAATAAAATAAGATCTTCGGACGGGTCTCCTGACGCGATCCACCCGCCTTCCTGATCCCAATTCTAACCCGCCCAGGAACCCATTTTCATTTCTTTTCTATTTTTTTTTTTATTTTTCCCTTTTTCTTTTTCTTTTGTTTCTCTTTTCTTTTTCTATTTTCTTTTTACTACTTCTTCTTCCCCTTCGCGCCTTTCCTCCCTTGGATCTTCTGCCCAGAACGTCTTCATGGTGCCTTCTTCATAGTGGGCTCACCGAGAGCTCCCCGTTCGCGGCTCTCCGCCGGGATTACCTCCCCCGGCCACCGCCACCATTTCCGGCCGTCTACATGGCGGCGCTAAGCATCATGACCGCCACCAACTCACCACGCACAGTCCAACGCCGACCATCGCACCCGCGGCCACCGAATGGCCAACACCGACGACATCCTTCTCTCGTTTTGTTTTGTTTTGTTTTATACAGACACCAAACCATTCAAACAGCAGCTCACTCAGCAAAAAGAACACTCATACCTACGCACATCAAAATGAAAAGGACCGGAGATTAAGAAGGCTGACTCTTGACCAAGGGCATCATCGCCGAGGGTAATGCACGGTCGACTCAAGCGGAGATTGGGTTGCGACGAAACCACATGAAAGACAAAGGAAACTTGAAGTCAGTGACAATATTAGAGTAAATCGCGCATAAATCGAAGCTGTAGAGCATCGGTTTTACAGAAAAGGATCCGGCGTTCGTTTGGGCATTTTATCAAACAGGTAGTGTGCAACTCGGACCATCACTCCCAAATCTGGATTTACCACCATTTAAGGCATAAAACTAATATATTAAGTGTTAACTCGACCATTTTTTATCACGATTCAGTGTGGGTTTCGCGTGGTTTGCTTAAAATCTCTTTAGTTAGTTCAACATTCCTAAAAACCAGTAGGCAGAGAAGAAACAGGGGATTTTCGGGAGGTTTACCTGGTTCGAGCGACTCCTTCGACGACGAACGACGGCCACCAGGTGGAACTTTCGACTAGAACGACAGCTACTCAAACGGACTGCCGGCGAGCCAGCAAAAATATCTCCTTTTTTTTCCGATTCCCTCCCGGTTCTCCTTCAAGCCAGCCCTCGCTTCCCCTCTTTCTCACGCTCTCAGTCGCGTTCTCTCCTCGGGAACTCTCCCTCTCCCTCTGGAACTCTACCTTCTCGCTTCTTTCTTCAAGCTTTTCTTTTCTCTCTGATTACTCCCTTTTTCCCAAACTTTTTCCTCTCCTCCTCTCCCGGGACGTCTCGGCTGTCTCTCTCGCTCCTTCGAACCCCCTGTTCTTCACGACCAGATCTGGTCTTAAAGGAGCTGGCCGGCACGCCTGCGTGGCCCCTGCTGCCAGCAGGCGCGCATGGTCTCTGCCACCGCCAGGCTGCCGCGGCCGGCCGATCTCGCCACCCGCGGATCGCGCTGCCATCCCCGCGCCTCTGGCTCCTGTTCCGTCCATCTGTGGTGTTCTGCCACTGTTCCGGTCTTCTCCCCCGTACGCTTCAGCAAAGTTGACTGGGGAGGGGCAGCTGAACAGTTCTCGGGCCGGGCCGTGGGAAATGGGCCGGCCCGCACGAAAATAGAAAAGGGAACATGGGCCGCGCGCAATAAAAGAAAAACAGGGGGAAAAAGAATGGGCCGACGAACCCGGCCAGGAAATTTCTTTTTCTCTTTTTTTGTTTTGTTTGTTTTTTTTAAATATATGAATATGTTCTAGTAGGCCATATTAATGCAAATGTACCTAATGTCTATAGGTCGTGGAATTTAATGAAAATATTTTTGGTTTAGGGGTTAAAAATTAAACCATAATTTTTATACGATAGAACCCTAAATGAATCGGGCAAAATTTAGGTGTCAACATCTCATTTTTAGAACATCTAAATACTAGAATTATCTATAGCCCCATAGGCTGAGTTTGGTGGGCCAAATAAAATTATTTATAGGATAAATTCAATGTTTAGAGTGACGCCAAATCTGGAAATGACCGAATATAACCAAGATATAGTATAAATAAAAAATCCCACCTTGAGGTGGGATAAACCCAGATAGGATTTGTAAATATGAAGAAAAATAAATTTCAAAATATCAGCAAAAGCTTCTGCTATCCATGCAACTTTTGCCCTCTCTACCTGCTATCTCTCTCTCTCTTCTCTTCTTCGACTTGTTTTTGCTCTTTTCACATTCACGGCTCACCCACCACCACACAAATATATGCAATTCATCATGCATTCAGTGTTTAAAATCAGGAAAAATCTGGATATCTTTGGAATATATTTGTGAGTCTATTAAAAGAGAAATGGTTAGTATACTAAGATCGATTTATCAAATTAACATATAAGTTATGTGAGATTGTTATTAGTGTTGAAAATAACCCGCTTAGTTTTTTACTTAATTGTGATATGTTATTTCGCATTTTGAAACAAAGGATGAACCACTAAAATTATTCAAATCCTTGTATTAAAAGGGTGAATACAAAAAAAAGTTACAAACTCAACACGTGATTAACGTTTTTTAAAACATAAGTACACATTGAATTGTCTATAGGGATGAGGATCCCTATCTCGCACAATATTTCAATGTAGGTTGTGGTGCCATTAGAATTAGAGTTCTCTCCCTTTCTCATAGTAGTGAATGCAGTATTGGATTTATAAATGAGAGAGAGGCGTCAATTGAATGCGTCGTCTAAGTATTAATAGAGGACAAAACTCATTCGTTTGGTCCCTTAGGATATTATCAGAGTGAATTATAACTGAAGTGAAAGCCGTTTAACAGTCCTTCTGTTTTGAAAGTTCGTACGCAATACCACCGAGAGAGACTCAAGAGAACCAAGTCGGAACTTTGTTAATTCTCTTTCAAGGTGAGACAAAAATTTAAGAGTTGTTGATATATATGGATTGAGTGTAACTTTGGAGGGTCGCAGTTAATCTTTTTGCTCGTCTAAGATTTTATTCAAGCACAGGCCCAAATGGTGAAAAATGGCTCAAATGTTTCTTCAAATCCTCTGAGACATTGAGAAGCAACAATTAGGATGTGGATGGAGACGTGATCAACCGCATTTCCATTTCAATCCATTATCACCTTGTATCTCCTTCAAGTACCTGACTTCTGCATAAGTATAGAATCCTATTGCTGGTAAGCCAGTAGAACTCTTTTTGAACCCGTCAAGGTTGCTTCAGAATATAACCGTGGTAATCTGGAGAAAGTAGCCCTCAGTCAAGGTACCTATTACAGTTCTTGTTGGACCAACCTTTCAGACATGTGACTTGGCTACTTGAAGCCATGTTTGTGGATTTATGGGATCTAGTGTACGACTACCTCAAATGCACTTTTATAGCTTAGTGCGGACCATATGAAGATTCACCATTGCTAGTCATTCATGAACCCAAGGCAGTGGTGAATCTGGTTATTCATATAATTCATTCCCAGATTATGTAAGTTTCCCGAGCAGCAGCAACCTATATCATCTTTGGCTGTCTTTGTTAGAAGCCCCTGCAAATACTTGTGTTGTTTGTCGTACATTCAGGAACCTGGAGCAGTGAATGTGCTCGGACTTCATCTTGTTTTAGTAGGATCCAAGTGAAAATAGTTGGCTCGGCAAGTTTTAGTACTTGATCACAAATTGCAGAAACATTTGAGGACTTATAACAATTGCTGTACAAGTCATAATCTTACAGATTGAGTGACAATTGCAGAGGAAATCGGTCTAAAACACTTAATTGTGTGGTTGAATACTTCCTGTGTACCTTCACGGAATTTCGGCTGATCAAGCAAGCTTAACTGTAATGACAGCTACTGCTTTCAGACGTCACTTTGCTTTTGAATTCCTACTCCACATGGGGAGCATGTATTTATCTTGAGGAGATCCATGCGCTGATAACTCTGAAATTCTGCTTGACATCCATGCCTTGTCAATTGCATCTTTCCCGATTTTCATTAGTTGCACCGCTTGTAGCTCAAGAGATCACCGGGATCCATTGCCCCCATTTCCTGGTGTTTGCCAATTCAGTGAGTTGATTTTTTTTCCATTATTTTGGAAAATAAATAATGTAATAATTTCCATAGAGAAAGTAGAGGAAAACCTGCTTTGTTTAATTGTTCTTTCGCCTTTCTTTGGGTACGTTTTCGAGGCCTTTCCACCTTTGTTCCATAAGCTTGAACCATTGAGAATATTGCTTCGTTGTAAGTCGAGAGTTTCGGGCTTACATGTTCCAATTCCCCAGGTTTTTGGTATGGAGGGGATGAGAAGTATTGAGATCATGGAGACAGATTTCCTCTACTCGATTTGGTGGACTGGGGTAGCTTCCTTTTCTTATGCTTGGAGCATTTTATGATCGGGTGTGAAAGCTGTTCAGGATATGGCTTCCGAGGTGGTGGCGAATTTTGCGCAGAGGCAATGACATTGGCACAGGTTAATTAGTTTGTAATTAGCTGGTCTTCTGAATCTACATTCTCTGTTTTTCAGTATGCTAAACTAGAGAATAGGGGGAAAGATCAACATAGTTGCCCTATTCCATGGGATTTTGCCCTCGGCTATGCTCTCAACAAGTCTATTGAATGGCCGTGCATGAAACAGACTTGAATGTGGGATTTGTCGGTGGACATAACGTGGACAAATATGATGCAGTTTGCTCTTACGTGATCGTTTCTCACGTTGGATATACCGGCCTTATTGGTCTCAGTGAGCCTGTTGGCTCGGATCGAGGGCCTTGTTGGCCAATTGGCAGCTGGCTTCTTCTAGAGTTGGCGGAGTAATCAGAATGGACAGCTTCGGCTAAGTGAAGATACTTGAGAAACGGGCGAGGTAGGATAAAACGCTATACGAAAGTGATCCACCTGAAGAAGCCGTAGAAGCTATTCGCATTTTTAAAACAATCTTGGATTCCCCCTTTTCCCAATATGAAAACATGAAAATGATTTATAACTTTTTAAAAATAAAAAGGAATTATATGCGTTGACGGGCTACACGCTCATTCAGGAATGCTTTTGAATTTTCGAACCATTGCTAAGCGGCAACTCGCAATATTTCAGAAAATTTTGTTCTGGTAAATACTCCAAACGATCTAACTAGAAGTGGCCTAATTTTGCACGCCCTAAAAAGTTTAAGAATTTGGCATTCATATAAGGGAGCTAAGCCCGAGGGTGCACGGACACGCTATTTGAGCGTCGGAAGTGGTGTCCAACACGCTCGGACACACGGCCGACATGCTCGGACACACGGCCGATGCATGTTGGAGATCCGACATGTGGTCAACGCGCCGGACACGCCGGCGACACACGAGTCGGGAATCCGAAACGCGATTTTCGACACACACGGGGTTAATTTTACAAATTTCCAAAAATTTAGGGGTCAAAATGTAAATTTATAAAAAAAGGGTAAAAAAAGTAAAAAAAAAAAAAGCACAGAAAGCTCGATTACTTCTGATTGATCATGTGTGGATTGCTTTTTTTGTTTTTTAGTTTTTGTTAAATGTTAAATTTGATGATGGTTTGTGGATTGCTTGTTTTATTTTCTCCAAGTTTTATCGTTTATTGGAATTGAAAGCAGTTGAATTTGTTAAATTGAAACGATGAATTATATTAACAAATGGTGGCTTAATGTTTTTACTGTAAATTCATTTTAGGCTCCTTTTTTTCTTATTATTTATTTACTTGTGGATTTGAATCAAATTAATTTATCATGTATATATAAAAATTTACTTTTTATATATAACGTGTCGTAATGTGTCGGAATTCTGTATTTTTGAAAAATAACGTGTCACGTGTCGTGTCATGTCGCGTGTCGGTACTACTTAGGCTAAGCCACATCTGTTGCTGGTTCAAATCTTTTCCATTCAGGACAAGTTGTTTGATTAGGAAAATGAACATTATGATACGTATATGGTCCACCCACTCGAGCACTAACTCCTAGTGCTGTGTGAAGCCATGAACCTTCTGTCAACAACACATGCTAGTGTGTACTCCATGATATGCATTTCCGGATGAACATTAAATCCCAATAAACTAACATTCACCGAAACAAAGTAGACAAGAATTTTGCTGGAACAAAATGGCTCAATACTCCTGACGTTCCATTCAATTCATTGACGTGTTATTCGACTTCAGAAAACCAAAGATTTATCATAAATTATTTAAGGGCAAGCTACGCATGAGTGGCACATCTCTCCGAGCAAGAATCCACACAACCCGCAACTCTTTTCTCACCTGAGTAACACAAACATGAGCAGATATGTGAGCATACAGAGAGAGAGAGAGAGAGAGAGAGAGAGAGAGATTTATTACCAGGGTTATCCTTTGAACTGAGGTTGATACACGAGGAGGAGGCACATCCAAGCGTGCAGAAGTACTGTGTATCCATAAGGCTGTCTGAAGAAGGAAGTAGACAGTCCTTCAAGCAGTTGAAAGCGCACGAGGTCAGAGATTTACCAGGCGTGATGACACAGGGGACGAAGCATTTCAGGTAGCAATCCGGAAATTTGGCTCTGGACTGCCCAAGAAACAACCCCAACACAAGACAAACCACAAATACAGACTTCACTTTGTCCATGTTCTTCTCTTACGATGAGGAAGAATTAGAAGCAACACTGACAATTTGACTAAATTTAGCTGAATGATGGTCCTTTTATGCTCCAACCAAGAGTGCCATATATGGGTTCTTTCATGGCAAGCACAATAGGATAGGGACAACAATTTTCCTTACATGAAATGCATCATGTTTGTTAAAAATCTCCCTTGATTTTAAGCTCACAAAGGAAACTGGATCGATTTAGGTCCCTGGTTTTAGTGGCTTACTAATTTGAGTAGGATTAATTAGTTTGAGTATGTTTTCTATTTTAATGCAAATATTTTCGAGAAAATTACCAATTTAGTCGTAAATATATTGTATGGATTCTAATTTAATCCTTATCATTCAATTATTCCAATGTATTCCTCAATTCTGGCCAATTTTTGGCTAGCGATATCATGCGAACAAACTGAATGAAACAAGGTAGTTTTCCACGATTTTATGAGTTTTTTCTTTTCTTTATTTTTCTTTTGCGGCTACCATTCATCTTCATCCTCATTCTTCTTTCCTTTTTTATTTATTCCCTACCTTCAAATAAGGTTCCTCTTCTCTAGAAACATTTAAATACGAGAATCATCTCTAGCCCGATGGAGTTTGAAAAAAAAAACGAAAATGTGAACAATTACTCCAACAATCATTTATTTCCCATTTCCTCGAATCCCAAAAATCGTATCCCAAAATCTCACTCTTAAATGAAACAGTATAATTTTGCATGATTTTCTAAAGGGCTCTGTATAACGGTCCGTGGGTCGAGAATAACGCCAAGTTAATGAGCCACAAATTCCTAATGGAGTGGACCCACAGTAATTTATAATTGGTTTTTATTTATTTTTTGTGGCCCACGACATTGTGTTAATTTTATAGTACATTAATGACGGTCACTTAATCAATTCTCTTTTCTGAATATTCTGATTTCCTTCTTTTTTTCTTTCTTGTGTGGTTACTGTTCATCTTCTCCCTTTTCCTTCTTTCTTTTTTTTTTTTAATTCTTTTCGGTTTCTCTTTTCTAGAAAATTTGTATACTGGAATCATCTCTAGCTTTATGGAGTTTGAAAAGAACAAGAAAAACATGAACAATTACTCCAACATTCCTTTGTTTTCCATTTCGTCGAATCCCACAAAAATCTCGCTCTTGAAGGAAACGATATAATTTTGCATGATTTTCTGAATATTCAGATTTTTTTTATTTTTCTTTTTCTTTCGTTTATTTTCTTTTGTGGTTACTGTTCTTGCTTTCCTTTTTCCTTCTTTCCTTTTTTAATTCTTTCCCTTGCTTCAAATAAGCTTTCTCATGTCGCAACCTACCAGTCCCATTTGAGTTTAGGCCAAGAGGTGTTTGTCGATGGATGTGAACAACGATTAATTCATTTAAAAAAACAAACCAAATGGTTCATTAATCTAAAGACCGAGACACTCACAAGCCTCATATCTCGCGCGACGAGAATTTTTTTAATTTAAGCATTCAATTGGAGTTGCCACTAGCTATGATCAAGGGTCGGCTAAAAACCCTGATCGAGACGCGGGAGTGTCGTCTTGATAAGCTCAAAAATCAGAAATTCTAAAATTCGGGGACTTGATTATACTAGTAATTTAACTAATGCCCTTTTGGTACCTAAACTTGAACGCTTGCAAAATAACGTACCGGATAGCTTATCGAAAAAGCTAATATTCTGCCTAACCTTTCTAAAAATAGAAAACAACAATCAATATATTAAAAATGCGAGTCGCATATGTGTGGTGGCTACCACGTGTCGCCCCCAGGGTTTACTCCTCGGCTGTCGGCCGTGCGGAGGTTCCCTAGGTTACCAAATATATATATATTAAAAGTGGGCAACCAAATAATCATAAAAAAAATAATCAACCAGCGACCTAACATCGTCTCTCAAAAGAAAGTGCAATCAAAAGCCCTAAGGTAAAGTCCTAATGGCTTATTCGATTTTCGAGAAATTTTTGGAGGGTTTTTCTCATTTCATTTTTTGAGTTTTTAACCTAAAATCTAGTGAAATTAGGCCCAAAACTGATTTCTGAACATTTCTTAATTTTCTGATTTTTTTTTGAATTTTTCCGAATTTTTCTGAATTTTTTAAATATTTTTTAATATTTTCATTTTTTTAAAATTTTTTGGGTTTTTAAACATTTTCGCATTTTTTGGAGTTTTTAAATTTTTTTGGAATTTTTCTGGAATTTTTAATATTTTAATATTTTTTTGAATTTTTAAAATTTTTTATTAATAAAATAAGATCTTCGGACGGGTCTCCTGACGCGATCCACCCGCCTTCCTGATCCCAATTCTAACCCGCCCAGGAACCCATTTTCATTTCTTTTCTATTTTTTTTTTTATTTTTCCCTTTTTCTTTTTCTTTTGTTTCTCTTTTCTTTTTCTATTTTCTTTTTACTACTTCTTCTTCCCCTTCGCGCCTTTCCTCCCTTGGATCTTCTGCCCAGAACGTCTTCATGGTGCCTTCTTCATAGTGGGCTCACCGAGAGCTCCCCTTCGCGGCTCTCCGCCGGGATTACCTCCCCCGGCCACCGCCACCATTTCCGGCCGTCTACATGGCGGCGCTAAGCATCATGACCGCCACCAACTCACCACGCACAGTCCAACGCCGACCATCGCACCCGCGGCCACCGAATGGCCAACACCGACGACATCCTTCTCTCGTTTTGTTTTGTTTTGTTTTATACAGACACCAAACCATTCAAACAGCAGCTCACTCAGCAAAAAGAACACTCATACCTACGCACATCAAAATGAAAAGGACCGGAGATTAAGAAGGCTGACTCTTGACCAAGGGGATCATCGCCGAGGGTAATGCACGGTCGACTCAAGCGGAGATTGGGTTGCGACGAAACCACATGAAAGACAAAGGAAACTTGAAGTCAGTGACAATATTAGAGTAAATCGCGCATAAATCGAAGCTGTAGAGCATCGGTTTTACAGAAAAGGATCCGGCGTTCGTTTGGGCATTTTATCAAACAGGTAGTGTGCAACTCGGACCATCACTCCCAAATCTGGATTTACCACCATTTAAGGCCTAAACCTAATATATTAAGTGTTAACTCGACCATTTTTTATCACGATTCAGTGTGGGTTTCGCGTGGTTTGCTTAAAATCTCTTTAGTTAGTTCAACATTCCTAAAAACCAGTAGGCAGAGAAGAAACAGGGGATTTTCGGGAGGTTTACCTGGTTCGAGCGACTCCTTCGACGACGAACGACGGCCACCAGGTGGAACTTTCGACTAGAACGGCAGCTACTCAAACGGACTGCCGGCGAGCCAGCAAAAATATCTCCTTTTTTTTCCGATTCCCTCCCGGTTCTCCTTCAAGCCAGCCCTCGCTTCCCCTCTTTCTCACGCTCTCAGTCGCGTTCTCTCCTCGGGAACTCTCCCTCTCCCTCTGGAACTCTACCTTCTCGCTTCTTTCTTCAAGCTTTTCTTTTCTCTCTGATTACTCCCTTTTTCCCAAACTTTTTCCTCTCCTCCTCTCCCGGGACGTCTCGGCTGTCTCTCTCGCTCCTTCGAACCCCCTGTTCTTCACGACCAGATCTGGTCTTAAAGGAGCTGGCCGGCACGCCTGCGTGGCCCCTGCTGCCAGCAGGCGCGCATGGTCTCTGCCACCGCCAGGCTGCCGCGGCCGGCCGATCTCGCCACCCGCGGATCGCGCTGCCATCCCCGCGCCTCTGGCTCCTGTTCCGTCCATCTGTGGTGTTCTGCCACTGTTCCGGTCTTCTCCCCCGTACGCTTCAGCAAAGTTGACTGGGGAGGGGCAGCTGAACAGTTCTCGGGCCGGGCCGTGGGAAATGGGCCGGCCCGCACGAAAATAGAAAAGGGAACATGGGCCGCGCGCAATAAAAGAAAAACAGGGGGAAAAAGAATGGGCCGACGAACCCGGCCAGGAAATTTCTTTTTCTCTTTTTTTGTTTTGTTTGTTTTTTTTAAATATATGAATATGTTCTAGTAGGCCATATTAATGCAAATGTACCTAATGTCTATAGGTCGTGGAATTTAATGAAAATATTTTTGGTTTAGGGGTTAAAAATTAAACCATAATTTTTATACGATAGAACCCTAAATGAATCGGGCAAAATTTAGGTGTCAACATCTCATTTTTAGAACATCTAAATACTAGAATTATCTATAGCCCCATAGGCTGAGTTTGGTGGGCCAAATAAAATTATTTATAGGATAAATTCAATGTTTAGAGTGACGCCAAATCTGGAAATGACCGAATATAACCAAGATATAGTATAAATAAAAAATCCCACCTTGAGGTGGGATAAACCCAGATAGGATTTGTAAATATGAAGAAAAATAAATTTCAAAATATCAGCAAAAGCTTCTGCTATCCATGCAACTTTTGCCCTCTCTACCTGCTATCTCTCTCTCTCTTCTCTTCTTCGACTTGTTTTTGCTCTTTTCACATTCACGGCTCACCCACCACCACACAAATATATGCAATTCATCATGCATTCAGTGTTTAAAATCAGGAAAAATCTGGATATCTTTGGAATATATTTGTGAGTCTATTAAAAGAGAAATGGTTAGTATACTAAGATCGATTTATCAAATTAACATATAAGTTATGTGAGATTGTTATTAGTGTTGAAAATAACCCGCTTAGTTTTTTACTTAATTGTGATATGTTATTTCGCATTTTGAAACAAAGGATGAACCACTAAAATTATTCAAATCCTTGTATTAAAAGGGTGAATACAAAAAAAAGTTACAAACTCAACACGTGATTAACGTTTTTTAAAACATAAGTACACATTGAATTGTCTATAGGGATGAGGATCCCTATCTCGCACAATATTTCAATGTAGGTTGTGGTGCCATTAGAATTAGAGTTCTCTCCCTTTCTCATAGTAGTGAATGCAGTATTGGATTTATAAATGAGAGAGAGGCGTCAATTGAATGCGTCGTCTAAGTATTAATAGAGGACAAAACTCATTCGTTTGGTCCCTTAGGATATTATCAGAGTGAATTATAACTGAAGTGAAAGCCGTTTAACAGTCCTTCTGTTTTGAAAGTTCGTACGCAATACCACCGAGAGAGACTCAAGAGAACCAAGTCGGAACTTTGTTAATTCTCTTTCAAGGTGAGACAAAAATTTAAGAGTTGTTGATATATATGGATTGAGTGTAACTTTGGAGGGTCGCAGTTAATCTTTTTGCTCGTCTAAGATTTTATTCAAGCACAGGCCCAAATGGTGAAAAATGGCTCAAATGTTTCTTCAAATCCTCTGAGACATTGAGAAGCAACAATTAGGATGTGGATGGAGACGTGATCAACCGCATTTCCATTTCAATCCATTATCACCTTGTATCTCCTTCAAGTACCTGACTTCTGCATAAGTATAGAATCCTATTGCTGGTAAGCCAGTAGAACTCTTTTTGAACCCGTCAAGGTTGCTTCAGAATATAACCGTGGTAATCTGGAGAAAGTAGCCCTCAGTCAAGGTACCTATTACAGTTCTTGTTGGACCAACCTTTCAGACATGTGACTTGGCTACTTGAAGCCATGTTTGTGGATTTATGGGATCTAGTGTACGACTACCTCAAATGCACTTTTATAGCTTAGTGCGGACCATATGAAGATTCACCATTGCTAGTCATTCATGAACCCAAGGCAGTGGTGAATCTGGTTATTCATATAATTCATTCCAAGATTATGTAAGTTTCCCGAGCAGCAGCAACCTATATCATCTTTGGCTGTCTTTGTTAGAAGCCCCTGCAAATACTTGTGTTGTTTGTCGTACATTCAGGAACCTGGAGCAGTGAATGTGCTCGGACTTCATCTTGTTTTAGTAGGATCCAAGTGAAAATAGTTGGCTCGGCAAGTTTTAGTACTTGATCACAAATTGCAGAAACATTTGAGGACTTATAACAATTGCTGTACAAGTCATAATCTTACAGATTGAGTGACAATTGCAGAGGAAATCGGTCTAAAACACTTAATTGTGTGGTTGAATACTTCCTGTGTACCTTCACGGAATTTCGGCTGATCAAGCAAGCTTAACTGTAATGACAGCTACTGCTTTCAGACGTCACTTTGCTTTTGAATTCCTACTCCACATGGGGAGCATGTATTTATCTTGAGGAGATCCATGCGCTGATAACTCTGAAATTCTGCTTGACATCCATGCCTTGTCAATTGCATCTTTCCCGATTTTCATTAGTTGCACCGCTTGTAGCTCAAGAGATCACCGGGATCCATTGCCCCCATTTCCTGGTGTTTGCCAATTCAGTGAGTTGATTTTTTTTCCATTATTTTGGAAAATAAATAATGTAATAATTTCCATAGAGAAAGTAGAGGAAAACCTGCTTTGTTTAATTGTTCTTTCGCCTTTCTTTGGGTACGTTTTCGAGGCCTTTCCACCTTTGTTCCATAAGCTTGAACCATTGAGAATATTGCTTCGTTGTAAGTCGAGAGTTTCGGGCTTACATGTTCCAATTCCCCAGGTTTTTGGTATGGAGGGGATGAGAAGTATTGAGATCATGGAGACAGATTTCCTCTACTCGATTTGGTGGACTGGGGTAGCTTCCTTTTCTTATGCTTGGAGCATTTTATGATCGGGTGTGAAAGCTGTTCAGGATATGGCTTCCGAGGTGGTGGCGAATTTTGCGCAGAGGCAATGACATTGGCACAGGTTAATTAGTTTGTAATTAGCTGGTCTTCTGAATCTACATTCTCTGTTTTTCAGTATGCTAAACTAGAGAATAGGGGGAAAGATCAACATAGTTGCCCTATTCCATGGGATTTTGCCCTCGGCTATGCTCTCAACAAGTCTATTGAATGGCCGTGCATGAAACAGACTTGAATGTGGGATTTGTCGGTGGACATAACGTGGACAAATATGATGCAGTTTGCTCTTACGTGATCGTTTCTCACGTTGGATATACCGGCCTTATTGGTCTCAGTGAGCCTGTTGGCTCGGATCGAGGGCCTTGTTGGCCAATTGGCAGCTGGCTTCTTCTAGAGTTGGCGGAGTAATCAGAATGGACAGCTTCGGCTAAGTGAAGATACTTGAGAAACGGGCGAGGTAGGATAAAACGCTATACGAAAGTGATCCACCTGAAGAAGCCGTAGAAGCTATTCGCATTTTTAAAACAATCTTGGATTCCCCCTTTTCCCAATTTGAAAACATGAAAACGATTTATAACTTTTAAAAATAAAAAGGAATTGTATGCGTTAGGGGGCTACACGCTCATTCAGGAATGCTTTTGAATTTTCGAGCCATTGCTAAGCGGCAACTCGCAATATTTCAGAAAATTTTGTTCTAGTAAATACTCCAAACGGTCTAACTAGAAGTGGCCTAATTTTGCACGCCCTAAAAAGTTTAAGAATTTAGTATTCATATAAGGGAGCTGAGCCCTAGGATGCATCGACACGCTATTTGAGTGTCGGAAGCAGTGTCCAACACGCTCGGACACGCGGCCGACACGCTCGAACACGCGGCCGACGCATGTCGGAGATCCGACACGCGGTCAACGTGCCGGACACGCCGGCGACATGCATGTCGAAATCCAACACGGAATTTTCAACTCGCACGGGGTTAATTTTACAAATTTCCAAAAATTTAGGGGTCAAAATGTAAATTTATAAAAAAGGATAAAAAAAAGTAAAAAGAAAAGCAGAGAAAGCTCGATTACTTCTGATTGATCATGTGTGGATTGCTTTTTTTGTTTATTAGTTTTTGTTAAATTTGATGATGGTTTGTGGATTGCTTGTTTTATTTTCTCCAAGTTTTATGGATTATTGGAATTGAATGCAGTTGAATTTGTTAAATTGAAACAATGAATTATATTAACAAATGGTGGCTTAATGTTTTTACTGTAAATTCATTTTAGGCTCCTTTTTTCTTATTATTTATTTACTTGTGGATTTGAATCAAATTAATTTATCATGTATATATAAAAATTTACTTTTTATATACGTGTCGCGTGTCGTGTCGTGCCGTGTCACGTGTCTGTGCTACTTAGGCTAAGTCACGTCTGCTGCTGGTTCAAATCTTTTCCATTCAGGACAAGTTGTTTGATTAGGAAAATGAACATTATGATACGTATATGGTCCACCCACTCGAGCACTAACTCCTAGTGCTGTGTGAAGCCATGAACCTTCTGTCAACAACACATGCTAGTGTGTACTCCATGATATGCATTTCCGGATCAACATTAAATCCCAATAAACTAACATTCACCGAAACAAAGTAGACAAGAATTTTGCTGGAACAAAATGGCTCAATACTCCTGACGTTCCATTCAATTCATTGACGTGTTATTCGACTTCAGAAAACCAAAGATTTATCATAAATATCTTACCTTTACCAAAAAAAAAAAAAATCATAAATTATTTAAGGGCAAGCTACGCATGAGTTGCACATCTCTCCGAGCAAGAATCCACACAACCCGCAACTCTTTTCTCACCTGAGTAACACAAACATGAGCAGAAATGTGAGCATAGAGAGAGAGAGAGAGAGAGAGAGAGAGAGAGAGAGAGAGAGAGAGAGATTTATTACCAGGGTTATCCTTTGAACTGAGGTTGATACACGAGGAGGAGGCACATCCAAGCGTGCAGAAGTACTGTGTATCCATAAGGCTGTCTGAAGAAGGAAGTAGACAGTCCTTCAAGCAGTTGAAAGCGCACGAGGTCAGAGATTTACCAGGCGTGATGACACACGGGAGGAAGCATGTCAGGTAGCAATCCTGAAATTTGGCTCTGGACTGCCCAAGAAACAACCCCAACACAAGACAAACCACAAAAACAGACTTCACTTTGTCCATGTTCTTCTCTTACGATGAGGAAGAATTAGAAGCAACACTGACAATTTGACTAAATTTCGCTTAATGATGGTCCTTTTATGCTCCAACCAAGAGTGCCGCATATGGGTTTTTTCAGGGCAAGTACAATTGGATACTGACAACAATTTTCCTTACATGTAATTCATCATATTTGTTGAAAATCTCTCTAGAATTTAAGCTCACAAAGGAAACTGGATCAATTAGGTCCCTAGTGTTCGTGGTTTACTAATTTGAGTAGGATTAATTAGTTTGAGTAAGTTTCCTATCTAATCCAAATATTTTCGAGAAAATTACCAATTCGGTCCTAAACATATTGTATGGATTCCAATGTAATTCATATCATTTAATTATTCTAATGTATTCCCAAATTCCGGCCAATTTTTGGCCAGCAATCTGGACAAACTGATTTTTTTTTTTTGGTATGTCATACTCTAACCTTAAACTCACTTTCAGAATTTTAGCATGTCTATTTGCAAAACATATGAATTGAAACTTATATCTAAAACTAAATGTCCCACCCCCTACACCCAATTCCCCACCTCCTGGTCAAACTGAATAAAATTTGGTAGTTTTGCCTGATTTTATGAATATTCTGATTATTTTCTTTTTTTCCTTTTTTGTGGTTACTGTTCATCTTCATCCTTTTCCTTATTTTCTTTTTCTCTTTTCTAGAAAATCTCAATACAAGAATCAACTCTGGCCCGGTGAAGATTGAAAGAATAAGGAAAGCATGACCAACTACTCCAACAATGCTCTCTTTCCCATTTCCTCAAATCCCACAAATCTTTCCCCCAAAATCTCACTCTCATGTGGACAAACTAAATGAAACCATTTGTAGTTTTTACATTATTTTCAGAATATTCTGATTTTTTTACTTTTTTTTATTCTTTTCTTTCCCTTTTTAACTTTTGTTGTTACTCTTCATCTTCTCCCTTTTCCTTCCTTTTTTTTTTTTTTGATTCTTTCCCTTCAAATAAGGTTTCTCTTATTTAGAACGTCTAGATACTCGAATCAACTCTAGCCCGATAAAGTTTGAAAAGAATAAGGAAAACATGAACAATTACTCCAACAATAATTTATTTCCCATTTCCTCGAATCCCACAAATCGTATCCCCAAAATCTCACTCTTGAATGAAAAGATATAGTTTTAAATGATTTTCCGAATATTATGATTTTTTTTCTTTTGTTTCCTTTGTGGTTACTGTTCATCCTTTCCCTTTTCCTTCTTTCCTTTTTTTAATTCTTTCCCTTTCTTCAAAAGATTTATCTTTTTAGAACATCTAAATACTAGAATCATCTCTAACTACGTAGAGTTTGAAAAAAAAACATGAACAATACTCGAACTATCCTCTGTTTCCCATTTCCTTGAATCCCACAATTGTTCCAACTTTGAGTGAACAATTTCTAGTTTGAGTAGGTTTTCTGTTTTGTTCCAAATATTTTCTACATAAGATATTAATGATATTTGTGAATTGCATTCAAGAGAAGCTGGCTATGACAATCAATTGTGTAGTGTGCTCATGAATTACATGTCGAGTGTTTGAAGTCATAAAAATCTTGGATTAAATTTTGTTTAATTCTCTTATGAAATTGAGAGACTGCTTTTTAAAGAACTATGAATGCTTTTTAAAGAAATTGAGAGACTGCTTTTTAAAGTACTATGTGAGTATAAGAGGTATTTGAGCGACTCGAGTATGATTGTCATATTTGTTGTATGTCTATGGTAAAATCTTGTGCTGCTCTACTCATGGAACCGATCTACCACTTAAATCTGGTATCCTATTTATTTGCTTATTTTGTTTAATTTTATTGTTTGATAATCTATTTCTGCAACAATATTTGTCTTTACGGATGTGTATCTCTATCTCGCGTAAGTCGTGGCGCCATTAGAATTAAATCTCTCTCTCTCTCTCTCTTGTCGTATGAGTGCAGCGAGAGAGAGAGTTGATGGAGTGCCTTGTCCAAGTGTCGGTAGAAGACAAAACTCATATATGTGGGCTATTCGGAAATTATCACCGTGGAAAATAACTGAAGTGAAAGCCACTTAAGAAGGTGAGTTTGAACAACGAATTCAATAACCTTTTAAAATCTCATTGAACGCATAAACTTTCTTTCCAACTTATTGACCACATTATTCCACTGTGTCCCATATCAAAGACTTTCACAATTCTCAGAAGGCTTGCTACATTCGCTTGGTACATGTCCCCGCGCAAGAATCCACGCAACCTGCGACTTTTTCTTCACCTAACAGAGCAAGCATGAACAATCAGGCTACCTCCTTTAAGAGAGAGAGAGAGAGAGAGAGAGAGAGAGAGAGTATTCGATTACCTGGGTCATCCATTGAACTGAGGTTGGTACACAAGGAATAAGCGCATCCAAGCTTGCAAAAGGAGAGGGTATCACTGAGGCTGTGTGAAGGTAGCAGGCACTTATTCACGCACTTGACAGAGCAATAGAACGAAGTGCGACGAGGCAAAAGAACACATAGATTGTAGCACTTCATGTCCCAAAAACAACCCCAACACCAGACAAATTATCAAAACAGACTTCACTGTGTCCATTTTGCTGCCTTCAATGAGGAAGAACTTGAAGAGGCACCGAGAAAATTGAGCTTCCGAATGCCGGTTCAGGCCCTTTATGCCCCCCAACAAGAGCGCTTATAAGGCCTCTGCGGGAACGCCTTTGATGGTTCCTTGAGAGATGCCATTTATCGTTTTAGGCATCATATTTAATTGCCTTCCTCATTTCTTAGAAGCCCTGCATTTAAGAAAATGTTCAGCCAACAGCCAATATCTATCCATTTGCGATATAACAGTAGGATCTGATCGTGGGCTCGGAGACCTACGGGCCCGTTTAGGCGCAGTTTGAGCTGCAAGAGACTAAAGGCATTTGAACGGGCTTGGGTAAAGGGCATTTAGTTAGGCTGCCCCCGCTGGGCCTCTATGCCATGCTCGGCCTAGCGAAAGATTTGGATATGAAAATCTTGTGATAGGTAGGCTTTGACAAATTTAGGCTCGACCTTCGATGTAGCCCGTCTCGATCCCATCTAATGATCACTCTACTGACTGGAGTCGATGAGAAGTCAGAGAGAACCCCTTCTCGGGGTCAATTCTGTTAGATAAAAGATAGATTTGGTATTCTACCACAAACATACTTTCGAGTTCCTCTATTTTTATTTGGAAGCACGGTAATAGCAAATTTTGGGGATAGAGAAATGGTAATAGTACTGCTATTGTAACGACTAAATCCGTTCCACATGGATCAAAACTCTTATACTTAAAGAATTGACTCCATCTATAGTGTAGGCCCATACCACCTAACGATACTTCCCCTTATTCAATGTGTCATTTGGTTTGGTCCTATACCTTGTTGAAGCCCTATTGCCTCGACGATTACTCTTCGCCATCGTCGGATCGAGTATAAGACAGACCAAGAAAAAAAAATAGCCCCTATTCAAACGTGTGTAATTCATCATGCATTTAGTGTTTAAAATTAGGAAAATTTTGGATATCTTTGGAATAAATATTTGTGAGTCTATGAAGAGAGAAATGGTTAAGATAGTAAGATCGATTTATTAAATTATTATATAAGTGATGTGAGACTGATATCAGTATTAAAAATAATCCGCTTATTTAAATACTTAATTGTGACACGTTGTTTCGCGTTTTGAAATAAAGGACGAACCACTAAAATAATTCACACCATTGTATTAACGGGTGAAGACAAAATAAAATTATTAACTCAACTCCTCATCAAGGTTTTTTAAAACATAAATACACATTGACTTGTCTATAGGGATGGGGACCTCTATCTCGCACAATATTCCCATGTTGGTCGTGGTGCCTTTAGAACGAGAGCTCTCTCCCTCTCTCATCGTAACGAGTGCAGCATTGAATTTATAAATGAGAGAGAGCGTCAACTGAATGCCTCGTCTAAATATGGATAGAAGACAAAATTCATTCATTTGGTTTGTTAGGATATCATCGAGTGAAGTATAACCGAAATAAAAGCCATTTGAGAAGATAAGTTTGACCAATGAATTCAACAACCTATTAAATCTCATGGACGGCAAGAAAATTTCTTTCCAATTTATTGATCGCATTATTACACTGTGTAGCAATTTCGGAAAATCGAAGGCTTCCCTATTCTCAGAAGTTACACGCGCTTGGTACATGTCCCTGAGCAAGAATCCACACAACCTGCAACTTTTTCTTCACCTGACACAACAAACATGAACAAACAGGTCACCTCCTCAGAGAGAGAGAGAGAGTATAAATTACCTGGATCATCCTTGGAACCGAAGTTGGTACACAAGGAAAAGGAGCATCCGAGAGAGAGAGAGAGAGTATAAATTACCTGGATCATCCTTGGAACCGAAGTTGGTACACAAGGACAAGGAGCATCCAAGCTTGCAAAAGGAGAGGGCATCACTGAGGCTGTGCGGAGGAGGATGCAAGCACTCATTCACGCACCGGAAAGAGCAATAGAATGGAGTGCTACGAGGCTGAAGAGCACACCGATAGTAGCACCACGTGTAGCAAGACTTAAATTTGGCACTGGTTTGCCCAAGACACAACCCCAACACCAGACAAATTATCAAAACAGACTTCACTTTGCCCATGTTTGCTGCCTTCGATGAGGAAGAACTTAAAGAAGAAGCAGTGACAATCCCTCTGTTCTCCAAGAAGGATATCTTATATGGGAGAAACTTGTGGCTCAACCTAGGTTGGTAGGCCTAAAACAATCACAGTCGTTCATTAGTTAGAGTTCACACATGAAGCCCACATGATCAACGGTTATGATGAATCCAAATCACATGGAATAAATATACTATAACTTTTGATTTTGTGGGATCCACGTGTGGCTCCACGTAGGATGTACAAATTAATGGTTCTACTGCACTACCCAATTCATGTCCTCAGAAGAAATTTTCTTTATATGGGCCTTCAAAATTACACTAGGATAAGGAAAAATATTTATATATCTTGTAAAGTAGTTCTCAAGAGAATATAGTTACAAGTATAATGTTCAACACAGACCTATATTTTTCGTGGATATTAAGTGTTAATTTTATTTTTTGGCATTTTAACGTGATAAAATAATTATGTTAACGAAAACATTTAGTGCGTTCAAATATTTCTATCTCCCCCACATGATTTCGATCTCATACTAAACAAATTATATATGTGTGACTACAAACAGGACAGCTTTAATGAACATGAAGCAAGAACAAAAATAATATTTGCCTTGCATATAATTCCAAGGTATGGAAATATCTTATTAAACATATTTAGAGGTATATCGATTCTTTTTATTTGAGCACTGACTAATTAATTTATCAGTTTATCTTTTTGAGCATTAATTTAAAACATTTCTTAACATAATATCTTCCATTTGTGTTCCTATTTATGTTATACATATTTACCGATATTCATCATAGACTTATACATAATAAGTTGTGGCAATGGCAACGATTTTTGCAATTGCACCTTATTCTTTATCAATGTCTTGAAAAACTAGTTTCCTTAGATACTTTTCAATTCACGCAAACTTTTTCTATGTCACTTACCTCATTCTGATACCACATACCAATGGTATATAGATGTGTTCCTACTATCCGTGGAATTTTTTGATAAACTCGCATTGACGGAATGCAAATTACAGAGATGTATAGAATCATCAATCAAAAAATAAACACGGGTAATAAAATAAGTATTAACAAGACGGGTGTGAAAGATACTATTACTCGCAAGAAAAAAACCAAATCCAGAATCAGGTCTCGTTAAATGAAGCAATCTCCATAAATAATGACTCATGGGGGTGGTGAAGGGGGTGAAGTGTTACCAGAAACACCATTAAAAGAACCAACAATAGAAAAAAGGAATACGAGTGGCTCCTTGCGACCTCTCATCGTCAACCTACCTATCTCCGACTGATATTTGTTCTTTTTAAGGAACAAAATAGTTCTCATGGGTTAGGCATCGCTGGTACTACGGACCATCTCTCCAATCCGATCAAAAACAGGCCATTCACGTCTCAATTTGAGGATTTGCGAGAAAATTTGCACTTACTGCCTATCGATTTCAAGCTAAAAATCTAAATGTGTATGTGTTAAGGTCAAAACTATTACGCGCGCTCTCTCTCTCTCTCTCTTTCCGTGAAAGAATGGAGCAATGGATTTATTTTGGGGTCTGGTGCATGGCATCAGATAGCGTTATCTTTGAGTGCCTCTTCTGAGTGTTGGTAGATGACAAAACTCGTTCATCTGTGTATTTAATCTTCTGGTGAGATGATATTACAACGAAAGATATGAATGCTGTTTGATTCTTTCCAATTCACCGATCATGTTATTGCACTTTGTACCAACATCAGAAACCAAAATTCTCAGATGGCCAGCTCCCCATAATGCTTGGTACATTTCTCCGAGCAACAACCCACCTAACCTGCAACTTTTTCTTCACCTGGCACAAAACAAACATGCGAGCTTCACATAGAGAGAGAGAGAGAGAGAGAGAGAGAGAGAGAGAGAGAGAGAGAGAGAGAGAGAGAGAGAGAGAGAGAGAGAGAGATTACTTGGGTCATCCTTTGAACTGAAAGCGGTACTCGAGGAGTAGGCACATCCAAGATTGCAAAAGTACTGGGTATCTTTGAGGTTCTCTGATGAAAGAGGACTACAGTCCTTCAGGCACTTGGCATGGCATTTGGGCCGAGTGCGAAAAGGATTAATGAGACAGCGGAAGTTGCAATGGTCAAAGCAAGCCTTAATGCCAGTGGCGCTAGGCTGCCCAAGAAACAACCCCAACACAAGACAAACCACAAAAACAAACTTCACTTTGCCCATGATGCTGTCTTCAATGAGGAACAAGTTGAAGTAGCACCGACAGGATTGAGCTGCAGCTGCTGAGTGAGAGGTTCCTCTTTTAAGCACCAACAAGGGATCTTACACTAGCATTTCCTTTGGAAAATGTAATTTTGTGTAACTGGTTACACGTGGAATGCATGCATGTGGGAGTTAAAGACAAATTTTTAAAGTTGAAACGTAAATTATGTTAAAATTATTATATAAGTGATGTGAGACTGATATCAGTGTTGAAATGACCCGCTTATTTAAATACTTAATTGTGACACAATGTTTCGCGTTTTGAAATAAAGGACGAACCACTAAAATAATTCACACCATTGTATTAAAGGGTGAAGACAAAATAAAATTATTAACTCAACTCCTTATCAAGGTTTTTTAAAACATAAATACACATTGACTTGTCTATAGGGATGGGGACCTCTGTCTCGCACAATATTCCCATGTTGGTTGTGGTGCCTTTAGAAGGAGAGCTCTCTCCCTCTCTCATCGTAATGAGTGCAACATTGAATTTATAAATGAGAGAGAGCATTAACTGAATGCCTCGTCTAAGTATGAATAAAAGACAAAACTCATTCATTTGGTCTGTTAGGATATCATCGGGGTGAAGTATAACCGAAATAAAAGCCATTTGAGAAGATAAGTTTGATCAATGAATTCAACAACCTATTAAATCTCATGGACGGCAAGAAAATTTCTTTCCAATTGATTGATTGCATTATTACACTGTGTAGCAATTTTGGAAAATCGAAGGCTTCCCTCTTCTCAGAAGCTACACGCGCTTGGTACATGTCCCTGAGCAAGAATCCACGCAACCTGCAACTTTTTCTTCACCTGACACAACAAACATGAACAAACAGGTCACCTCCTGAGAGCGCTTGGTACATGTCCCTGACCAAGAATCCACACAACCTGCAACTTTTTCTTCACCTGACACAACAAACATGAACAAACAGGTCACCTCCTGAGAGAGAGAGAGTGAGAGTATAAATTACCTGGATCATCCTTGGAACCGAAGTTGGTGCACAAGGAAAAAGAGCAACCAAGCTTGCAAAAGGAGAGGGCATCACTGAGGCTGTGTGAAGGAGGACGCATGCACTTATTCAAGCACTGGACAGAGCAATAGAATGGAGTGTTACGAGGCTTAAAAGCACACCAAATGTAGCACCGCCTATAGCAAGACTTAAAGTTGGCACTGGTCTGCCCAAGACACAAGTACTGTTATCACAAATAAAAGCACCCGGGTCAATTTGGAATCGGCGTGGTAGGTTTTCTGTTCCAAGTTTTTTAGAACCGTCGGTTTTAGGGATTGCCTAGTAGTCAAATAATGAATAGGCTAACAAGTGACTCATAAGCGATTGATAAGAACCTAAAACTAAAAGAAGCAATTTGCAATGCACGTTGGTAAAACATCGATTTTTTTTTAACTACGTCACAGATTTAAAGAGGGCACGAATTTTCAAAATAAAGTCAATATTTTATGGATGGCCTTTGAAGGCACTTTTTACTAAAGTTAAACTTTAATTTGATGTTTGACCAAAAAGAAAATTTTAATTAGATGGACAGATAGAATTTCTGTCAGCATCATACTGTATTTAGTCTTAAAGAAGGGCCATATAAGTGTTGAGAAAATTCAAATGGCATTAACTTAAATATTACAACAATACGGAATTACAAAGAAACGAAATTGCAATAAGAAAGTTGAAATCGATACAATCGAATACTGAGGCCTGTGTTCGACACAGTTTCCTTAAAACAGATTCGTTCCCTCCCGCACGCGATTGAGGTTTTGCGAACGTCTATCTCCCAGGATACAACGGCTGACAGCGAAGAAGAGATCGCGGCACTTCCAAGCTTCCGGCGAACTTGAACAAACTCGAATAATGAACACTATCGAAAACAATGCAAATGCAGAGAACGTTTTTCAGAAGGAAAAAGGAGAAAACGTTTTTCAGAAGTTGAAGAGAACGTTTTTCAGAAGCTACAGAGAACGTTTTTCATAAGAAGAATGATTTCGATAAAAATAGAACAGAGGGAGATCTGTTCGGGAATAATAACGGCCAATTAAATCTGCCGTTACAAAATCAATACGCGTCAGGAATAACAGCCGATTAAATCTGCCGTTACAAAATCAATTTCGTAACAGCTTGCCGTTATTAAAATTAACTCCGTAACAACACAATTTAACGCACCATTAATCATACATTACAAATCTGTAACAGTTTGAGTTTGAAAAAAGAAAATTAAATCAGAAGGCTAGCAAGCGCCTGCGTGCGAGGCAGAGAGTTTGTGCTTTGATAGTTACCACTTCAAATAAGTGTAACTGTATATAAAGCACTCCATAGCCTTCTTCCTTTTCCAATGTGGGACTAGTGCTTTTCACTTCCTACTTCCAATTCAAGGGTGTTCTTTGAGCATCAATTTCTCATTCATTCACCTATCAATTTATCCCAAATTTCCAACAATAAGATCCCCAGTTAGAGCATAAAGGACTGTATCTCAGCTCAAATATTTATATCGGCGATTCATCAAGTTCTTCCTCAGTCAAGACAGCAACATGGACAAAGTGAAGCCTGTTTTCATACTTTGTCTTGGGTTCGGGTTGCTTCTTGGGCAGTCCAGCGCCGATAAGGACTTTCGAGGTTGCTATGCTCGTTTCTTCGTTCTGTGTATCATAATACCCCCTTGGAGCCGGTTGAACGTGGTAAAATCTGGCCTCAAGTGCTTGAATCACTGCATTCATCCTTCTTAAGCGATCCCCTATGACACACACAATACTTTTGCAAGCTTGGATGTGCTTTCTCCTCGTGCTCCGACCTCAGCTCCAAAGATAATCCAAGTGATCTCTCTCTCTCTCTCTCTCTCTCTCTCTCTCTCTCTCTCTCTCTCTCTCTCTCTCTCTCTCTCTCATATGTGTGCATGCGATCGCGTGAAGCTCACACAGTCTCTTCTTGTTTATTTTGTCAGATGAAAAGGCAGTTGCGGGATGTGTGGATTCTTGCTCGGAGACATGTAGCGACCATGTGTAGATGAACTTTGTCAAACGTTAGGTTTCCGTTGTCGGCACGTAGTGTAATAACCTGATCAATGAAATCAAAAGAGATGTTATGAGCAGATCTTGAGCTACTTTTCCCCTGCAGACTCTTGCATTCTTTCTTATGGTAGACGTAGGTTTATTCGGATTTCCCCTATGATACTATTCAACAGAAAATCGAAGGCCTGCGAAAATGAGTTTCGCCTTCAACCACCTCATGAACAAGACATGCAAATTAACGCTCTCATGCATGCAATACCCACAAATAAACGTTTTGGTGTTATGATTGTGGCAGGAGTTTTATAAAGAGGAAAGTTGCGTAAAAAATTAGACGTTGCTCTTCATTTTGGTACGCCATCTTTTATTCCTGACTTACTCTGCATGGACAAACTTTGCGGTTAGGTTTTTCGGGCAATGGAGTCTCATCAATATTTGCGTCGGTTGGATATTATCAATCGATTTTTATCATTAAGTAGCCCTCGTTAAAGACAAATTAATATATATGTGTGTGTGTGTGTGTGTGTACAAATATATACTTATGTTTGTTTTTTTTTCTGAAAACCTAATTGATCTTGCTAATGTTAGGAAAAACTTATCATCTTTGGGTAAGGAATCTCGATAGAACGGAACAATAATCAGCAAAACGTACTTTGATAAAGAAAACTACCACTACTTACAGAAAATGTGAAGAAGGCCCGTACGTGAAATAATCGAAACTTTGAGTGCTCTTCATCGAGAGAAGTACATAAAATTGGCTTGACCCCGAATAAAGATGTAAATGTCATTTCAGATATGGGAACGGAGTTATAAATATCATGTAACATTAAAGTGACCTTGTTTTTATGGATATTATAATCGCATATTCAGTTAAAAGTTTAAACTTTTAGAATAATTGATAATGATTCCGTAATATTATTTATGATATCACTGCAGAATGTTATGAATTTAAATCTTTCTACACCTCTATTTATCTTCCCTATTATATATTTTGACAATTTAGTTTTTTGGTCAAATTTCTGCTTTTCAGTGAGGAGGAGTGTTATACTTAAATATTAAAATTATGACTTTGTTTAGTAGTTTAAACTTACAGAACACTTAACAGTGATTCCACTAAAATTTTCAGATCCGATATGTCAAATTACCGAAACTTCGAGGCGAGGCAGCCAATTGTTTTTCTTTCTTTCTATTGGTGGTTTTTCTTTTTCCTTTTTCCTCTTTCTCCGTTCGCACATGACTGTCCATCTATGCACAGAAGTCAACTCCATGAGTCATTACTCCAGGGAGATTGCTTTATTTAATGAGGCCAGATTCTGGATTCGGTTTTTCTTTGCGGTGACATAACTTCCACACCCGTAATCGATTCTACCTCTATTCTACCTCTAGCACGTCTTTACTGATATTTCCTTTAATATGAAGCATTTTCAATTTTTACAACATTAAAATGTGTGCTGAAATAATATAATGATATGATAGCACCCGGATCCATTTTGAATTGGCCTATGTTTGCTGTTCTGTTTCGAATTCTTTAGAACTAGCTACTACATAATTGTTTATATAGCGCGCTTAACCGTTTAAAAAATAACATTTTATGAGTCATGTTCTCTTCTATATCCATCTTAAATTAAAATAAAAAGGGTAATGTCTATATATTTGTAATTCACCGATCGTAGCATTAGATTGAGAAAATTTCCTTCAATTAAGGACAATGGATAGATGAAACCTTTTTGTTTGTTTGAATCCTACTATGCTTAATTCGAAAGACGACTTCTATAAGCTCTCTCTTGGAGTATAAAGGACAGTAAGAAAGCGCAATTTTGTTTTGTCGATACTGCTTCAAGTTCTTCCTCATTGAAGACAGCATCATGGACAGGATGAAGACTGTCTTTATAGGTTGTCTTGTATTGGGATTGTTTCTTGGGCAATCGGGAGCCAACTTTGGCAGTTGCTTCGCTCAGTGCTTCCTTCCGTGTGTTTCTTTACCCCCTCACAATCCATTGAAATGTACTTTCAAATGCTTTCGAAGCTGTATCCGTCCTCCTTCAGGCAGTTCCACAGACACGCTACTTTTGCAAGCTCGGATGTGGCTTTCTCTTTGTGCAGCAACCTCAGTTCTATAGATGACCCACGTAATAAATCTCTCTCTCTCTCTCTCTCTCTCTCTCTCTCTCTCTCTCTCTCTCTGAAACTCGTGTGTTTCTTCATGTTTATTTTGTCAGGTGAAAAGGAAGTTGTAGGCTGTGTGGATTCTTGCTTGGAGACATGTACCAAGCCTTTGGTTTCTGATTTCGATACAAAGTGGAATAACATGGGTCGATGAATTCAAACGAAATGTTAGCAGATCTTGAGCTATTTACTTTCCTAGAAAATACTTGAGTTCTTTCTTCATTGTCGATATTGGTTTATTCAGATTTAACAGAGACGACTGTAAACTCCATGGAAGTTAAAAACAAGAGCTCTGATTGTGGCCCAAGGCTGAAGCTACCCATCTCCATCGCCCCACTGTAACCAAGTAGCTTTGAAAGACGGTTATCGTGATACGATGCAACTCAGGATGAAAATCAATGCAAATCTGGACTTCATTTTCCTTCCTAACATAAACCTAAGGGCAAAAGCCCATTGAGTTTTGTCTTCTAGACCATCAAAGTTAACGCCGTTCCTCTTTCAAAGACTAAATAATTGGATATATATTCGTTATTATCTTTAATAGTTTTTAAACTACTGGAATAAGCGGTCGCATATCCAACTTAATGCTGGTATCATAGTTAGCGACGCAACAGAATAAGCGATCGTATATCGTTAATATTACAAAAAGTAAAGTATTGGTTGCATCTGCATCGTTTCTTTCTTTTACTTATAGCCCCATTTCTTTACTGTTGCCTCAAAACAATCCATGAAAGGTGAAACTTTTCTTATATTTGCCTTGAAAACCGGCTAAATAGGTAAGTCTGGTTCCATGAAATATTCTGTGATCCGGAGACCACTGCAACTGGAAAAAGAATGACGGAGCTGTCACCCTGGCATTGCTTATATATAAACCCGCTAATAGAAAAAATTAAAATAATGAACTGCCTTGCAACCTTGCTTCTATCTATAAACCCTATCTTTCCAATAATATTTACATCTATTTGTGCCGAGTCAATGTTATAACTTTAGCTTGATTAATGGCACTTACTATTTCAATTATTTGACAACCTAGCCATTGGAAAATTTCAAATAAGGCTTGAAGCAGGGCCGTTTTCTTAAAAGAGTACACAGAATGAACCTTATCTAAGTAATAGTCTAAAGTGGCCAATTTAGTCTCAAATAAGGTCCCAAATTAAAAAAACCTCCAAATTGAAGCTAGGGCTCTTCGAGGGTTCTTCTAAGGGCAATTTTCTTCCTAAAATCACTAGCATAGCTTCTCTATTTCCACTACAAAAAAATAAGGATTTAGCCACGGAAATTAGCGACGAATAATTAGCGATGGAATTTGCGAAGAATTTTTTTTTTTTGTTGCAAATTAGCGATGAATAATTTTTCGTTGCTAATTTCCGACGAAAAAAAAATTCGTCACAAATTTGTGACAAATTTTGCGACGGAAAAAAAATTCATGGCTAATTTGCCACAAATTTAAAAAAAAATGCCCACATACGCCTAAGTCATTTCTTTGGTAAGTCCGTAGCTTTGTTTAGCGACGAACTCTTATGTCCGTTTCCCTAATTTTGCTCCCCGCCCTCTCTCAAATTTGCCCGCCCTCGCCCCAAATTTTCTCTCTCTCTTATTCCTCGGATCCCCCCTTCCGCCAAACACCACTCCGTCGCTCCCTCCTCCCCTCCACCAGCCATGATGGCCACCCTCACCGCCACCGCCGCCGTCGCCTCCTCCTCCGTCGCCGTCCGCCCGTTCCGTTCCCACAAGCCCTCCCGCACGCCCGCCGGGATCCGGTGCTCCGTCGCCGAGGGCCCCGCGATCTCCCAGCCGAGGGCCGCCGGCGGAGGACTGGTTGATTGCGTGGTGGTCGCGGGCGGGATCAGCGGGCTCTGCATCGCCTAGGCGCTCGCCACGAAGCACCGCGACAGGGCCCCCGACGTGGTCGTCACCAAGGCCAGGGACCGCGTCGGCGGCAACATCACCACCGTCGAGAGGGACGGCTACCTGTGGGAGGAGGGCCTCAATAGTTTCCAGCCATTCCGAGATTTATACGTTCCGTCGGTCCCATTCCGAGATTTGTACGTTCCGTCTACTCTGATTTTGTGACCTTATTGAAGTTCTCGAGTATGTTCGTGTGTCAACTGATAGATACATCGTCGGATTATGGTTGTCGTTGCTCTTGTTTCGTTAGAATTAGGTATAGTCTTGATCGAGAAATGGAGATGATGTTTGTGAGTTTATAGGGTAAATGGGTCAGGATAGGGTGCTTTGCAAGTGTTTGATGAATGATCCAGTTCTCCAATTTGAGAATAGACGTGCAATTTTGGACCCTTTTTTATGCCATTGCGAACAGCGGGGCGAGGCTCGAATCGGCATGAGTTCTTTCTTGGGTGTTCTTCCTTTTTTTATTTCTGGGGAAAAGGAAGAAAATGGAGAGGACAAAGCAATCATTGGACAGATGCTCAAGAACACTCAGACTTCACTTGTAGAAGGTAGTGCTTCATGTGTTAATTTTTGTGAAGCTTTCGTTGGATAGATGCTCATTCTCTTGCTTGTCACTTCAGAACAAGAACGCAATCGCCAGTTGACAAAGCCTGTAACTGCTGAAAGGTAGGATATAGTTCTATGTATTGTTGATATTCAATAGTTGTGTACTTTTTCTCTCACTGACTATGCAAATTTCTCTTTTATAAGTAATGTCCCTGCTCCAATCATTAAAGTATCGCTCAGTGTTTTTATGCATGTTCTTGATCTGAATCCTGTGGTATGTTCCTATTGTCGGGAGAAGAGTGAAAGCATCCAGAACAAGCTTGAGTCATTTTCGAAGAAGCAGAAGTTGCCCATAACAAGCGCTTTGGCCATGTCAGATGCTTCAGACCCTTCCGCAGGTAATGGCTCTCTTCTCTGTTATCTTGCATTCTTAGAATATAACAATGCACAAACTGCTGCTATTGATTATGGTTTTTCTGTGATCTTGTAAGTGAAGGATGAGCTTTTGATATTATTCTCGTAAAAAGCAGTGATTGCTCCACTAGAAGCTATGTCATTTGGGCAGTCACATTGGAAAAATGAGTTTACCAGGAAGTAAGGGAGGATATTATGACTCATTTACAAGATGATGTATAAGGACACATATAACTGATTCTTGTTGACTGAGTTTGGGTGGACTGGAGTTTGGGCATTTTTAACGACAAATACAGCTTCGTTTTACATTTTCAGTGCCTTTTCACGATCTATTGTTCAGTCTAACCACCTTACGTTTTTTTTTACTTATCAAACTTCAGAGAAAGTAGTAGCACAAGATACAAACTCAAAGAGAGTGACTAATTGCATTGTCCTGCTCATAGGAGGTAATACTCAGCTGTTTATTCTTATTGATTTTACTGATTGAGCTACTTCAGTATGGCTAGTAACGTCAATTTTCTATCAGGTCAAAAGTAAGGGGTGTGCTCCTGCAAAATCCCGAAGATGTATAGCTAGACGTGGGAAGTTATCCTTCGAGATGGTTTACTTTGTTCTGTAAGTACAACATTAGGTGTCGGAATCAGGAGCAAGATGTTACACCCAACCTTAGGATAAAATGCTTAGTTTTTTATTTTTATTTTTGAAGTTATAATTTCAAGTCTGTCCATGTTTGTGAAATCTAATTGAGCTGGTACATATTCTTGCCTAGAAGGTCTTGCAATTTATGGCGTATGAGTTTCTGCTAACTGGAAGAGGGAAGTCATCATTTACTTAAGTTTTTTATTTGCAATATGTAACGTATTGCTGAATTACATTGGGAGAGTCTCTGCATCTTATTTAGTAAATGCTTGCTAAATTTCGATGTTGTTGGTCATGCTTGCTGATCACACATGATAATGCAATAGTACCCAGCACTTGTGAATGGTGTCAAGCAAATAGATATTACGTGATAAACTATTCAAGTGATTATGACCACACTATTTGGATGCTTAGATTATCCTGTCTAATATGTCTGACATGGAAAAATCACGCTATATTGATGCTTCGAGTAGTTTCTGTTAATGCATGATGTTGTCCATACCAATAAATTAATTCACTCGGTTGCTTTTCTGTAGTTCTGGATTTTGTAGAGAAGGAGACTGATCAATGCTTATATATGAAATTTTTTTTTAGTTCACTATAAATAATATGCAAGTTCTGTTTGTCTTTGTTATGGTTCAATCATAATATAGCTCATACGCTTATGAGTGGCAGGTTGCAGGATGTAGTGCACAGTGAGAGGCGTCTATATCTAGTTTTTGAGTACTTGGACTTGGATTTGAAAAAGCACATGGATTCATGTCCAGAATTTTCTAAGGAAATCCGCACAATAAAAGTGAGTGAGCTCTCTTACCCTCGTGGAGGTTTATGCTTTGTGTAATTTTCACAATGGTGTCATAAGCTTATTTGAGCTTTAATTTACAGAACAATATTGCAGTAACTTATCTTGGTTCTTTTTGTTTGGGTGTGCTATCTTCTGGATAGCAGAATAAATCTTAATTCTGCAATGACCAAAACGTCGAGTCCTGTTTGTGCACTTTTCCCCATTAAATGGCTAATGCGTTAGACTTATTCACAGTGGACTACACCCTGCGTTTGCAAAGATGGGTTAAAAACATCTTCATGGATGTCTGATTGCATTCCTTGATAGGCGAGCGATCTTTACACTGTTGACCTTATTGTATGTTTTGCTATCAGTGAACCTATAAAAATTGGTAATGGACCATCCTCTACCGAAAATTGTAGATGAGGGTCGAGATCATGTCTCCTTTGGTGCCCTGAACCAATGTAACTAAATGTATGAAGTGATATTAAATTGCCAATCCAGCATTCTCATCACTGATGCAATTGCTGGATTCCAAAAAATGCTCTGCATGGATCCTAGAAGAAGCAAGATGCTCTGCAAGAACTTCATGATCTTATTACCTCGAAGAGATCCCGAGCATGGAAAAATACCCTTGAGAGGATTATGTTCAAGTACATTGAGCTATGTGTTGATATGTGGAGAGGGAGATTTGCCAAGGATGTTCAAGTACATTGAGCTATGTGTTAATATGCGGAGGGGAAGATTTGCCAAGGATGATCAAGTACATTGAGCTATATGTTCAAGTACATGGAAAATGTAGATGAATGTGTTTCATTTTCATATTATTATAATAGTTTGATCACATTGAGCTATATGTTCAAGTACATGGAAAATGTAGATGAATGTATTTCATTTTCATATTATTATAATATTTTGATGTTATTAAGTGCTTAGTCAATGTTAAATACAAATTCTAGAAATTAATTTTGCTTTAAATTACATTTAAAATCGAATAAGAAAATGAAATACATTCATTTTGGTGGGTAATTTAAATTACTTAGGAGTTTTGCCACGAATAAGTTTGTTGCAAAAAACTAACAAAAAAAATTTGGTGGCAAATTAGCCATGAATTTTGGCACAAAAAGTGTTCGTTGCAAATTAACGATAAATTTTGTCACAAATAATTAGCAACAATTTTTGTCACGAAAATATTTTGTCGCAATTTCGCGACCAACAAAAAAAAAATTTGAAAAAAAAGCGACGTATTTTTCCACGAATATAGTTCGTGGTAAATTAGCAACGAATTTTACCATGAATATTTTGCGACGAATTTTGTCACAAATAATTTTCCACGAATAAAGTTTGTGGCAAATTAGGGACGT
This sequence comes from Syzygium syzygioides, assembly GCA_031216285.1. Classification (NCBI taxonomy): domain Eukaryota; kingdom Viridiplantae; phylum Streptophyta; class Magnoliopsida; order Myrtales; family Myrtaceae; genus Syzygium; species Syzygium syzygioides. The sequence goes on from CM062251.1 coordinate 27,083,842, forward strand.
GATTTGTCACGAACTTTATTCGTGGCAAATTAGTCATGAATTTTGCCACGAATAATTAGCGACAAATTTTGTGACGAATTTTGTTTCATGATAAATTAGCCATGAATTTTGTCACGAAAAATTAGCAAAGAATTTTTTTCGTCGCAAATTAGCGACGAAAATTGAAATTTTCTGTCGCAAAATTTTGCGACGGCCTATTAGCGACGAATTTTTTTCTGTAGCAAATTCGTTTAGTGATGAATTTTGCCAAATTTTTCGTGGCAAAATTCGTGGCTAAAACCAACATTTTTTTTAGTGTTCGATCATGTTTGTTGTTCTTGGCTATTGATGTTGTTGTTGGAATAAGCACATGAGTCGCATGTGCAAGCCAACCAGCTAAGATTTGGTCGGTCAATGAACTTGGGCCCTTATTTGAGATTAAGTTAAACATTTCAAGCCCTTATTTAAAACAAAATCGACTCTGAATGGTTTTTGGGAAAATGATCTCACATCAAGTCCTTGTTTGCAATCGTGTCCCTAACCTTCTTTACATATGGTGAAACGAGTATTGCAAGAAGAGTATTTTGACTTGTTATTTAATTCTATCAAGAAGAGTATTGCAATAACCCGATAGAGTTATCTAACTTCTTTAGGTTTAGGCCCAGTTTTCGGGCCTAATATCAACAATATGAGTATGCAATGGCTAGTAGAACAATGGTGAGGATCCAACTTGAGATCTCTTTCTCTGGCTGTAGCTTTAAGCTGGCATACATAATTATTGGGAATATTACCCAATCAATCCTGAACATATTGTACAGATGTTAATTTAATTATAATTTTTTTAATATTGTCAATTTAGTTCTAAATTTTTACGTAAAATTTCAATGTAATCTTTTCAGTAAATTTTGCCTAAATCAGTCATTATCGGCCGTCCTATATGGCACACGGTCATGTCATAGATTTCTAGCGAAAATTGGCCGAAGTGACTACATTAGAATTTCGCGCAAATGTTTTGGATTAAATTGGCAAAATTGAAAAGTTTAGAACTGGATTGACATCTGTACAATAGATTTAAAACTAATTGGACAGTTTCTCCCGTAATTGTTTATTCTATTGGTTTAAACTATTAAACGAAGAAATCAATATGTTATACTTTGATATGTGCAATTGATGCGATCTTTTACAAAATGAGTATGGCTAATAAATTAACACTTTCGGAGAGAGAACCGTTAACTTGGTGTAGCTTATCTGAATGCGGCGGAATAAGACGAAGCTTCTTGACTTTTGCACGTATGTTTCTGTTAGGAAAAGAAAAATAATTTCCTGATATCGCGATTCGTTGAGTGCGTTGTCCATAAACTTTGTTTGAAGACAAAATCATTTATTTTGACATTTAATGTTCTGTGACGAGACCGCTTGCTCTAGGAAAGCGAAGCTGCAACGATTTGCAAGCCCTGATAGTGCAGGCGACAGTAGTCGCAACTCATTGTTTGTACAAAGATATGGTCTTGCAGGAGCAAATGCCCCTTGCATGGACCGTGAAACACTCCATTATTCTCATGGATCGGGTAAAAGATGCAATCCGAAAATTGTTTGCACTTGATGACCTAATAAATGCATCATGTGTCTTGGCTCTCAATTTTGCTCGGCGACCAACCAAAGGCGAGTATCTAATTGTTATGCAAAGGTCAACCATAAGAATTCTGTGCATCTCTCAATAATCCTGGTTGTGCCGAGGCGAGGATCCTATTTTGGGGTTGAGATGGTATAGATTGCAAGTTTTGGTCGACATATTAAGTTTGGCTTTAGGACATGAAATAGGACTGTGTAGGGATGACTACGGGTCCCGGTTTAATTTGAAAATCGACCTAAACCGGCTGGCTCAAGGTCGACTCTGAGATGAATCTATGGATAGGTTCATGAGTTAAAAGCCTTGGAAACCAATCAAGGCTAGTTTGGCTCCAAGGTTAATTCTCTAAACCGCCAGTCTACTCGAGAACTGGTCTACCTAGGGCTCGGATTTCAGGTCAAACTCGATCCGATTATTTAAATAGATCAAACTAAAGTTACTGAGTGCAACCATGCTAATATGACATACAGATGGGGACAAAGGCACAAACCCCAGCTAAATGGCCTCTTTATTTGACATTTCTTATTACAATTGCTACATAGAAACGTTCATGGTTTGATGGAGTTCAACGTGTAGCAGACCTCGTCCCAACAATGGCTACAAATTCATGGTTTGATCGTGCGTTTCTCCGAGCATGCATCCACACAGGCTTCCACTTTATGTACATCTGCCAGAAATAGCAACAAATTAAAGCTAAACAACAGGATCGCTAACCCTTTGCATTTTACATCTGAATCTTTTCTTTGAAAAAAGAGAGAACATAGGCACCTGCAATGACTCAAATTCAAATTCATTAAGCCAAGCATGTTCTTGAAAAGACTGCAATAAACTTCGTTATTTGTTAATCAAATTCATGCGCAAGCACGGTCGATCTATCTATCTATCTATAGAAATTCATGAATATTGATTGGTGGTACCAGGAGGGCTGATGTTGTTGCAGGTTGATTCAGCGCAGCCGAAGCCGTAGGTGTCGTCAAGGTTCACCAGAGGAGGCAATGCACATCTCTTCATGCAAATAGCGAGGCACACGGGCCTCATTTTGCCGACACAACCGGAAGAACATTTCCGGCAGCATTTCTCATCGTACCTCCTCGCTTCTGCCTCAATAGCAGCATGCACAAGAAAAAACACCATTATCATCATCACCCCCTTCGCCAATTTCGCCACACCAACTCTCTCCATTGCCCCTTTTTGGTGTTTTTGCTAATAAGACTATCTGCCAAGGAACGTATAAATATACACGTGTGTGGATGGTGTCTAAAAATCATCATTTTATGAATGACATGACATAACAGACAAAATGGTTTAATTTTTTATGTTTTGAAATTCTCTCCCTCATGCCAAGGCTGGTAGAACGATGATGAGGAATTGGATTTGAGATTTCTCTCTCTTATTTCAACTTTAAGTTGGATAGGCAACCGTCTATATTTCAATATTTTGAACTATTTAAAAACGATGTGTTTCATACATGTGTTGTGATATTGGTGATTGACATAGCCCAACAAAATAGTCAAATATAAGCTACATAGGAATGTTACATGGTATTAAGATTGGGAAACTTACTAAATGACATGACAATGTATATGCCTATGTCATGTCATGATAGATGTATTGAGTCAGCAAAAGCTATACATAATTTAAAAAAAAAAAAGGCAGCAAAATATATCTAAGGCACGGTCAAAGGAAGAAACATGACTATTTCCTATCTCCTTCACCTATTAGCAAGTATGAAGCCAACTTATGCCATTAGAAATAGAGTTCACAGGTAGATTAAATATGAATTTACTCGCATCATCTCAACCTAATCTTCTGTGCATCACCAAGGGGCCTCTATAGCTTCGAGATCCCCATTGAACTCTTCAATGTCTTTGGAATTAAGGTCACTTCTTAAAGGTCCACGAAACAGATTAAGCTCAAATAAGAACTTATATATTTGTCAATATTAGAACAAATAAATAAAGAATGAGCCCAATTGTTTTTTTTTTAAGATTGGAAATGGTACATTTTTTTTTTGTACAGGAAAACTATATCTTTTCCCTTGACTAACTATGCTGCTATTTCTTTAACGAATGACAGCCCTTGCTCGGAGAATCAAACCCACATAAAATTACATAAGGATGTAAAATCAAAAAGTAATGACAGAAGATCAAACAAGTGAAAAATGTTCCAATTCTTGCGCTTGATTTTTGGAAGAGGTGTTTCAAGTTGAATAGAATCGACGTTTCTGAATTATTTATTACTGGTCTACTTTTCATTCCCACTCTATTATTCTTACTTAGCATACACATAGTAGACATGGGACATGCCATATCATTAGTACGGTTTTCTTAGTAAGATATCAGTACATGTAGCATTACGTTGAAACTAGATGAAGACAAAATCTGCTGGAGCCCCATTAATGTTTCTGTTGGCAGAGGAAAATGAAGCCCCATTTCGTAACTCATCGTCATAGCCCGTGCTGATACCCATTCAAACTTTAAAAGCTGTCGGGTCATCTAGCGGTGTAACATGCGCCACATGTCGCTCAGGATTTAAGGAAAATAGAGAGGAGGCCATAACTGAAACCACAGAAAAATTTAAAGCGATGGTTTCGGTGATCTGCCAATATTGAACGCTTTCATTACCGGGCTTGATCTTGCATAAAGCATATATCCAAACATCACTATTGAGAAGTAGATCCACCATATGGGTGGCTCGAGTCGAAAATGATCTGACCCAAATAAATCCAGTCACTCCAATTTGACTCATTTTCCATGCAACATAAATTTAGTAATTCATACTTGACTTGACCTATACTCAATAACATAATCGATCTATATTACTAAAATACTTTTATATTTAATTCAATTTAAAGAAATTCATACGTAAACTGATATGAGAGTGCGGAGTGAAGGAGTGCGAGATTAAATGAAAGCAAGAGAGAACGAAGAGAGAATCATAGAGATGAGTTGGATCTAAGTAAATTGCAAATCAATTTATGATTTATTTAACACATATATTATGTTTTAATATATTTATGATTTATTTACTGAATATAACTAACATATATAACAACTCAACTCATTATATATGAATTAATAAATGGATTTATGACCCATTTTGATAGGTCTGTAAAGAAGTTCCTCTCTTTAGCACCACTAGATTATGTACACTATGAATGGTCTCGTAGCAGGAGTCAAATGGAGCAGCTCAAAGAACACTAGAATGTCACTTGAAGCTGGGACGAAGATGCACTGCTCGAGGCACTTCCAAGCACGAGGCAAGCGCATCTTCGGATCATAACGCGGCATGGGCATCTTCTATGTGATGCATACGGCGTAGCACTTGTCAAACCTCACGACTGTGCGTCCGTAGAGCATGCCCATCACGGTAACCATCTATAGACCCACCTTCACACCTAATTTCATCTCCATTTCTCCTAAGATCATGTCACAAACTCTTGATCGGCTTTCAGTTTTGATTGTACGATGAGTAATGAAGAGTTTAGCAGTTCTACAAGTACTAGCTAAAGTATCATCCAAATTCAAAATTCGGGAATTTGACACCAATTGTGCTTGAATTCGATGAGGAAATAAGTGCCATTTACTGCTACCATAGATTTCCGTTGACTTTTTATCAGATGGTTAGCCGACAATCTGTCTAAGACAAAGGAGAAACAAAGGTAAGCAAGAAATTGCCTAATAAAATAAAACAACATTTTCTTAAGGATCTTGTCTACAGTTTGTCGCACTTCATAAGTATCTAAAGATTATTGACCAATTGTCGATGATAAAAGCGTAGGTTTCAAATCAACTAATACTTATTATCAAGTGATCTGGGATTTTTTTGTCAAAATTTTTTGGATCGACAGTACCGTCGTGATATTTTTTAAGCAATTAAATAAGAAAAGAATTTAGTGTTTTTTTTTAGTCCAAAGAAAAAGATCTTATTAACAAGTGTCCATATGATACTACTTAAGTCAACCAATTATATGAGTCTTTACATGCATCTCCTTGTCACTAATTATGTTGGAGTACCCTGCAACTATAATTTGCTAATTAGTCGATTTCACTCCATTTCAATATAGAATATCTTCGAGCACAAAATTCACACCTACCAATATCAAAACGGGATCAGTAAGAACCATCGCCTCCCACTGCCAAGTACTTGGTACGATAATTCAATAATTACATGAGGTGTTTTTAATATTTTCACGTTAAATCGATAGTTATTCCCTCAAACGAAAATCCGAAAAAGAAAATGTAAAGTGAAGGTCGAATTATTAGCTTCGTATTTCAAAAGAGGGCCCAAAAAAATGGAACACCTACCACCTTGGACTTTGATCGGGGAAAAAGTATGATAGATTACATAATCGGACGGTCAGGATCGAACGGCTAAGATACCACCGACGACACAGCAACGACGAGAACACCATCCTGCGCCGTCGGATATCATGCCCCAGTTCCGTTGACACGAGTGGACTCGCACGTGCTTTCTGTTTCTCTCTCTGTCTCTTTCTCTGTCTCTCTCCCTTGTCCGAAGCAGCTTGCCAGATCTTACACAGTTCCTGTGATCACGGCGTTCTCTCTCTCTCTCTCTCTCTCTCTCTCTCTCTCTCCGTGAGCTTCGTTTCCGCAAGCTCAGGCCAGATTCATCGGCGCCGCGACCAGCACGAAGACTCTCTGGTTCCCGGTCGTCGCGTCTGCTCGCGGGAGTGGGAGTGGCGCCTTCTTCGAGCTGCTTCCGTCTGTTGTACAGCTCGTTCCCCGGTTTAAGGTCCGATCGCATGGCTTGACGGCTTCGCGGGATTCGAGCCCGGAACCGAGGGTACGTCCCCCGTCCGCGTCTCGTTTTCGTCTTGGACTGAGGATTGTGGTTTTGTGGATTTGTTCTGGTTTCCGAGGCAATGTGGATGATCGTCGAGTCGGCGGGAGTAGAGTGTTCCTGGAACGTCGTTTGATCTTATCGTGATTGATGCCAATTTCCAGTGTTCCGTGTCGGTTTTCTCGATTCATCTCGGTCTGGCCTTCTTTTGAGAATGTGCCTGAGAAAATGATAGATGTTGAGCTAAGAATGTCTTGCCTTATGGTCTTTCTAGCCGATAAGATGGATGTTTCCTGTTTTGGTATGTATTATTGCCGAGTAGATTGCTAGTTCCATGTAATGATGATGAATTGGTGATATCTTTCTATCAATAATTAATATTCTATCTTTATGAATGCTACTCAACAAAAGATTTCTTATTTGGTGCCTTGATGTCTTCCATGTTCGCGTATCATGATATTAGTTTCTCTGCTTTGTTGTTTGATATAGAATGGAAATTTAAAGGGGCGTGCTGGTGAAGAATTTCGTATAATCCGTTGATTAAAAAAATTTCGAGTGCTTTGGCCTTCGTGGAGTCGGGCCATCTCTAAGTACTGCAGATTGGATTTTGGTGTGACATAAATTGGGAACAAAGCAGAGACTGATGGAGGATGGGTTAAACAGAGGAGACCCTCAGGGAAATTTTGTCAGACAATCGTCGCTAAGGCAGGGCGGCACCTATAAACCCACGTTGTCGGGCAGATCAACACCTAGGAATTCTCCTACATTTCGTAGACTGCATTCTAGCCGAACTCCAAGAAGAGAAGGTAGAACTGGTGGAGTTAGTTTGCAGTGGTTCCGCAGTAACAGATTGGTGTATTGGTTGCTTTTGATCACTCTATGGGCTTACCTTGGATTTTATTTCCAGTCCAGATGGGCTCACGGTGAGAACAGAAATAATTTACTTGTTTTCAGAAAGAAACCAGGAAATCATGATCCTGACTCTCATGACAGTGAAAGAAGAAATTTGATTGCCAACCACAGTACAATCGCAATAAAAAATGAGACTGACGTAAGGATGACAGAAAATAAAAGAATAGGTGTGGTGTTGGCTAACAAGGGCGATGGGGGTTCATCTCCTCAAAGTGTTGCTAAGAAGAAGAATAAGAAATCGTCCCGTAAATCAAGGGGTAAAGCGCGCAAACAGGCACCAAAGGTGGAGGTTAAGAGCACAGAGTCGGAAGAGCAGGAACCCGAAATACCCATGAAAAATGCTACTTATGGTCTCCTTGTTGGTCCATTTGGCATGACAGAGGACAGAGTATTGGGATGGAGTTCTGAGAAACGATCAGGAACCTGTGACAGGAAGGGAGATTTTGCTCGGCTTGTTTGGTCAAGGAGATTTGTGTTGATTTTCCATGAGCTCTCCATGACCGGTGCTCCCCTATCAATGATGGAGCTTGCGACAGAGCTATTGAGCTGTGGGGCTACAGTTTCAGCTGTGGTTCTTAGCAGGAAGGGAGGATTGATGCCGGAGCTTGTTAGGAGAAGAATTAAAGTGCTTGAAGACAAAGCAGGCTTCAGCTTCAAAGTCGGGATGAAATCTGATGTTGTGATAGCTGGATCAGCAGTCTGTGCTTCATGGATTGGTGAGATGTTATTGAATTGAAAGTATTTTGTTTATTTTTCTGTAGGGCAATGGTTTTGTTCTTCAATAGGAGATCACATCAAGTATGATTAGCACAGCGGCATTCAAACTGTGGAAGTATCTTGATACATGAGTGAAAATAATGCAAATTGAGCGCTAAGTTTGAGTTTTATCAACAGTCTCATGGCTAATCGTATTTGGCTGGTTTACCAGGATCAGCCTCATCTTTTTGCAGAATTTTATTTAGCCAAACTTTCAATTTGTAGAAGTGCATATAGGGCCATACCTTTGTGCACCATTCCTTCGTGCAAAATATTGCTCCATTTGCATTGGATTATCATATACTAGTACATTTTAAACACCGGAAAGTGCAGACTGCACATTACTTTCGACAAGTACCCCTAAGTGATATTTACACATCTATGTTGCTGCCAATATTTGAATGCAGAGTTACTTTTTCCTTCATTTGATTAATCTGGCTAAAATAGCTTAGTCGATGATTTCTCTAAGCAATGTTCCTTCTGACATGTCTCCTCCAACAAATTTATCATCTCTATTCAACTTTTTCTGTTAGCACTCTGATTCTATTTGTATTACTCTATTTTCCCACTCATGTAGGAATAGGAATCGATTCTAATAAAGTTTTTAAATAAGACTGGATTCACATGACATTGTCGTGTGGCTTATTTTTGATGTCGAGTTTCACATGGCTGAATTTGGACCAGGTAATCAGAGTTAATTGACAAAACCTACTTAATCGTACCAGGGAAACTCTATGAATTTATTTGATTGCTGTCTCTTCTCATGGGACATACTTTTTTCAGATCAATACATTGAGCACTTTCCGGCTGGTGGGAGTCAGATCACTTGGTGGATCATGGAGAACAGGAGAGAGTATTTTGATCGTGCAAAACCTGTACTCAACCGAGTGAAGATGCTTATTTTTCTTTCAGAGTTGCAGTCTAAACAGTGGCTGACTTGGTGTGAGGAAGAAAAAATAAAGTTGAGATATCCACCTTCTGTAGTCCCACTATCTGTTAATGACGAATTGGCTTTTGTTGCTGGGATTCATTCTTCACTCAACACCCCGTCCTTCAGCACTGGAATGATGAAGGAGAAAAGGATGTTGCTGAGGGATTCCGTCAGAAGAGAGATGGGATTAACAGAAAACGACATGCTTTTGATATCTCTTAGTAGCATAAACCCCGGAAAAGGCCAGCTTCTGCTCCTTGAATCGGCATGCTTGGTGATAGAGAATGGCTCCTCGCAGCATAGTACTAAATTAAGAAACCCTGCAGGGTTTGGCAAGGCCCAGGAGGAATTGAACTCCACTGTAAAGAGTCATTTGAGAGCATTGTTTCAGGATAGGTATGATTCTGAATCAGTGAGTGAACTACCCAGCTATTTTGATTCTTTGAAAAACCCTAAGAGAAAAACTTTGTCGTTGCCTGGTCCCATGAGGGGGAGTGGGAAAGATGCTTTAAGTTCTGAGCACATCGCTCGAAGAAGAAAAACATTGTCTGATAGTGAAGGGAAGCCACAGCAGGTGCTGAAAGTGCTCATTGGATCTGTTGGATCTAAAAGCAATAAAGTACACTACGTGAAAGAAACCCTGAGGTTTCTATCCGTGCATTCAAATTTATCAAGATCCGTTCTGTGGACGCCAGCGACTACTCGTGTTGCCTCGCTTTACTCTGCTGCGGATGTTTATGTCATCAATTCACAGGTTAAACATCTTCTCTTTGTTTGACTTCTAGTATTTTTATGAGCATCTTACGGTATTTGGTAGGGAGATCCGCATAAAAAAAGATTTATTTTTTCTGTCTATGTTGAAATTCAAAATTATCTGATGCAAATTATGAACTCAAATTTGAAGGAAACGGATATGTTCTCATTATTTTTGTGTACACACTAGAACGTATAATTTCAAATTAAGTTGATTGTAAAAAGTAGAAGCCGTTGTTGCGTATACATGCTTCTCTCTCGTTCTACTAAAGGGATCTTATTGGCACATGACACTCATAAAAATCAGGAATGCTCTTTTGTTGCAGGCTGATTTCTTCTTCTGCTCCAAATCTTTAGCCTGATTTGTAAAGCAGCTATTTAGCAATAAAGCAAGTGCTGAGATGATAATGAAACTAAGAACGAAGATCTATTAGATAATTTTTCGTGGATATTTCTAACTAAGCAATCTCTGACATATCACCGTCTAGGTTAATTTTTAATTGAAATGACAAGGTGTTGGTTTATGGTCCAATCGTCTAATGGCATGGACCCAAAATGAAAAATAAAATACAAAAAACATTCTGGTGGGCATGAAGTTGCCCCAGTAACAGGTGTGAGAAATTGGAACGAATTCAGGGTTGTTGCAGAGTGGGTCAAGTGCATAGGATTTACATGTATGGCTCGTCTCCACACTTAGATTTTTAGTTTTGTTTATTCAAGTTTATATCATGGTTCAGTTCTGTTTACTGTCGTATAAATTTTGAAATTTTGTGCAGGCCATGGGAGAGACGTTTGGAAGAGTTACAATTGAAGCTATGGCGTTTGGCCTTCCGGTATGATTATTGACAAGGTTTCTATTACATTTAGAGTCGAATGCTTGCGTGAAACATTGGCTGTGCTTCTACCTGCAGAAGTCTTTGGTTTCTTTCCTTCACGTTTTTTTTTGTTATGAAAGGAAATTTCTTTTTGTCTTAAATGCATTTAATTAGTTTCATCTTACCCCATTTTAAAGAAGGTGCATTGAGAAATGTACCTTCTGTCCAACTTGAATGTAAAGGCAGCAACTGGGATGATCAACTAAATATTACCTTGCTCACTTCCCTTAAATTGGACCAGGTGCTCGGAACAGATGCAGGAGGTACAAAAGAGATTGTCGATCACAACGAAACGGGCCTTCTTCACCCTCCTGGTCGTCCTGGAATTGAAGCGCTTGCCAGAAACATCCAGTACTTGGTTAAAGAACCGGCGTTGAGGGAGCAAATGGGGATGAAGGGGAGGAAGAAGGTGGAGAAGATGTACTTGAAACAGCACATATACAAGAAATTCGCTGTGGTTCTCTCCAGATGCATGAGATGAGGGACCTTTTACCATTGGAGAATCACGTTCTTTCACAGGGCGAGTGGTTTCTAAGAGCTCACATTCCGGCCAAACTATTTGGCCAACGATTGATCAAGGATCCATACATATTGGAAGGTGAAGAGATATGGTGATCATAATAGGTATTTCTTTCCCCCTTCCATATTTTTTTCTTCATTTTGTCGTTGATCCTTACCATTCATGTCCAAAGCGATTCACTGTCATGACGTGGATGCTGGCTAATACTTCATCTTCCAATATACGTCTCATGTTCCCAAACACGGCCTTTAGAAGCAAGTCGCTTGATTGTGAGTTGAATAGTGGGTACTACTTGATATTCGAATCGTTCTGCGTCAACTGGGCAAAAAGTTGAGTGTGAATGAGAGATGAAGCTACATGGCCTTATCTTCATGAACTTTCTAACTCGAACGCCTTTTCTAAGTTCTGACTCCGCTCATTCTGTTTCCTCTCGTTATCAATTGGCTCCAACTAATATCTTATGCTACCGCAAGTTTCTCTGCTTGTGACCAACCGCAAGGGAAGGTGACCAGTTGACCACACTGCCTTCTCAAAGCAAACGAAAAGATGATCGCAAGGCCAAATATTCGTAGAGGCTTAAGACCTAGTGCAATTCCAGCAGATTGCTTCTGACGTATGAATGTGAAAAGGGAATGAATCGTTGACCAGGTTAAAGCAACATACACGAGCACAACACACAAGCTTAGGCGTATGACTTAACGTGCATAACTTCATGGTTGCTTCAAGGGAATTGGAATCGTACTTGTTTACTTGAAATTGGAATGGTCGGTGGACATTATTTGCACATAACCATTTAGGAAAGTCAAACAACCTCATCATGCACGAACACAAGGCAGCTACACCACAATCGTTTGCTGCTTTGACTTCGAGCGAATGATGAAGCGAATGATGCACGGCCATGCCTCGATTATACGTCGATCGATATGGATATATGCTTTGATCATGTGGTGCAAGTAAAGAAGTAATACTGTGGTCGGCACGTCATTTGGGAAAATTAATGTAGTTTCATCATCCATATCGGCAGAAACAATCACTTGCTGTCGTTTTGCAGTGACTTGACGCTAGCTAATTACATGATTTCGCAAAGATGTATCGAGTATAATACAATGCACAGTAATACCATAACAAAAGTTTCATCTCCGTGCTATTATATACACAATTCCCGCAGTCAACTTGGATTCCCCTAAATTTCCAAACAAGACCCGGCCTGAACATGGCCGGAGAAGTTCTCCGGCGACTCGATGCTGATCCAATTACATGAACTCGTGTCCAACGCATAAACCTTCTGGGCCCCGCCGGACCTTGGAGACCCAATCACGAGCAACTTCCCTCGCCACTTTGTCACATGAGCTGGATTGGACGCGTCCGCCGGTACTTTAGCCACCGCCCGCCATGTGCGCCCTCTCAGCGCCAGCACTTCGCCGTCCCTACACATGTACAGGTCATCATCCCCGTCGCCGTCCACGCATGTCATCGGGCACGTGCTGGCCGCCAGGAGATCCTCCCGCACCGGGCCCCACCGCCAAGTGGCCGGGTCGAACTCCTCGGAGCTCTTCTCGAACTTCCCCTGCATCGCGGTGCTGTATCCGCCGACGACGTGGAACTTGCCACGGCGGAAGATCGCCTTGCACTCGTCGCGCTCCCTCGCCATGTCGGGCAACGGGACCCACTGGTCCCTTTCCACGTGGTACGCCAGGGCGGATCTCAGGGCGTTCTTCTCTCCGTCGTGCCCGCCGGCCACGAGCACCGCCCGATCCCCGTCCGACGCGCACCCGAAGAAGGACCGCCTCACGCCCGGCATGTCGGCCCCGCGCCGCCACGTGCCGGTCATAAAACTATAGACATAGACCGAGCCGGAGGCCTCCCACGAAACCGGATCCAGCCCGCCGACGAGCACGAGATCCGACCCGGCAGCCGCCAACTGGCAAAACATGGGGAAGCCCCCGGAGAACTCGGGAGGCGGCGGCAACTCGCTCCAGCAACCGGAGAGCGGCTCGAAGGCGGTCAGGCGGTAGACCGGGCCGTGGGACAGCTTCGAGAACCCGGTTTCTCGGCTCGGGTCGGGCACGGCCTGAGCCATGACGACGACGGTCTGGCTGTGGCCCGCGGACTTGCGCTGCGACCGAAACTGTGGACGCTCTATCTCGGACTTCCACCCCTTGCACGTGGACGCGACGGTGGAGAACCCGCCGTAAGGCACACGGATCAAGCATTCTCGCGCTATGTCGTCGGGTAGACCGGGGATCAATTCCATAATTCGAACGAAAGATGGGCCAAGAACGTTTGTCTTCGGTTCAAGAAGACGAGAACGACCCAGAACTAGGAACCAGGAGAGCAAGAAGGCTCTGGATAGGATTGGGATTGGGATTGAGATTGGGAAAGTTGTTTTGCTGCTTATGGGGCTTGCGGTGTCGGAAAAAGTGGGCGGTTCTCACCTTTTATAGCAAGTGATGTGCGTGTGCGACGCGACGTTCGAGATCGAGAGAGCAGGGCGTCGTATTTACGGGGGGAGACCACAGAGAAACCCGCCGTTGTTCAAACTTGAAAACGTGTTGGTGGAATTTTGGGGTTGACGGCATTGATGACGAAGAATATTTTTGCATTTCGTAGTTGTCGAACGCGATTTAATAAATGGCCCTCGAAGGGACCGACGCCGTTGTTGAATTTATAGTCCCATTCATTCATCCTCGTTTGGAATCGTCTTCCAGTTCGGAGCGAACAAATCCATACTCTTGTACGTGGGTTTGATCGATGGACAAGGAGAGGGAGAGAGATGACGGAATGAGATGGCGAAGTGGCGGTTCCATCAATGCAGAAATTGCTAACGAATCCTAGAAGTAAATGTATCGTATGGATAGAAGTTTGAAATTTTTTTGTATCACAAAAAAATATTTAGGGTAAATGTATTATAGTAACATAGTTTATGACTTTTGGTGTCTTTTTTCCTTTTTTTAATACATCAACATGGTATAAGATTGAAAGGGACTCTTGGCTCATGAGCTTTTGAAGAATTATCGCAGAGTTGAGTGCTCTTCTTGTTCCACGAAAAATGTTTTATTTATGGAAAATATTTTTCAGGAAATTAATTTCCTATGTTTGGCTAAAATAGTAAAAAAATTGGAAAATATTTTCTGTTGTTTGGAAATAAAATTATGATTTGATTTTCTTAAATATACATATACTATTCAAGTGCTGATGACTTGTGCATGGACAGGTAAGGACAAGCACCGACACCATAATCCCAGGTCCAGCCTCAATGCACCCCCCACACAAGCACCAGAGACCCAAGTAAGGCCACTTGGATACCAAGAAAAAGTGCATGTACTAATCCCAGGTTCACAGAAGTTGAAAATGAAAACCTGGTGCCCGTGCATGACTTCTTGGCGCCCTAGCCGGGCTCCACAGAGGCTAGGTTCGAGGCCCCAATGCTTGTGCTCAAATCGTTGGCACTCAGGCTAAGGTCTACAAAGGCTAGGAGCAAGACCCGAGTGACCTAGTTCCCTAGTGATTGAACTTAAGTCCCTAACACTGGAGCCCTAGGTCCATCGAGGATGGCCTAGTGACATCAGTGCCCGTGCTTGGGTCTGTAAAACCAAGCTCGAGTCCTTAATGACCAGGCTTGGGTCCATTGAGGTCAGGGGTCACCGAGCTCAAAATCGAGAGACATGAGCCTAGGCATCGAGAACCTAGGCATTATCATTAGGTCTTAGGCTTGACCCCAATGGACCTGGGCATAGGTGCTGGGGACCTGAGCTTGGCACAAGAGATTCGGGCACTAGTGTTAAGGTCTCAAGCCCGAGGACTTGAGTATGGGTACCGAGGTTTTGAGCTTGGCCTCGATGGAATCCAGCTAGACTCGAGCATGGGTACCAAGGTCTCGAGCCTCGGCCTCAATGGACCCTAGTTCAGGTGCGGGGAATTTGGGCATGAGCATAAGGATCCAAGGATTGCCTTTATGGACTCGAGCCTAAGCACAGGGGATCTAGGCATGAGTATCGAGGTCTCATGCTCTGTCTTTTTGAACCTAGTAATGGTGCCATGGCATCAAGCATGGACATTGGGGCCTCGGGCCTTGCCTCGCTAGACCCGGGCTTGGGTGCTAGAGACTCGAGCATTGGAGATCCAAGCACTGGCATTGGGGTATAAGGCTCGGCCTCAATGGACTCGGGCATGGACAATGAGACTGGGATCTGGGCACCGAGAACCAAGGTCTAGGCACTGGGCACCTAGTCTGGAGCATAGGATTCCAAGCATGAGGATTAGGGTCGCAGGCTCGGCTTTAATGGACCGAGCCCGGGTGTCAAGGACCTAGTCCTGAATGCCAAGGACCCGTGATTGAGCATTAGGGTTTTCGTGCCACAAACGCAAAGTTTTTGGTCCAAGCGCCGATATCTAATCATAGTTTGGAAAATGATTTATGATTTGTCCTAAACTTAAACATAGATTTACCGTTGACTCATTTTTCTAATTGATCCAAACGCCAGAAAATAAGAAATTATGCATTTTTCAAAAAATGTTCTCCATGAAATAAACGGATCCTATTTGTGATTCTAAATCCCAATTCGCCATGGTTACTGAAAATGTTTTTCCGAGAAAAGAGTTAATTACCTTAGTAATCTCTGAAGAACTTAATTATACCGTGGAGCGCGTGCCTGAACTTGCATTATATATGACAAGGTATTTTTTCGTTTACAATAAACCGGCAGGAAGAGGGCATAAAATTAAAGTAGGAAGTCTAAATACATTGGTAACTACATGAATGACTTAGGACGAAGATAGAAGCTGTATCCATAGTATTTGATACAATGTTTAACTGAAACAAGACACGCATTGGCATTGATTTAGCAAAAAAAAGACGCATTGGCATTGCAGGTACGAGCAGATGGTCCGAAATTAGACATTGAATTTGCTTTTTAATGTTGGTTCACTCGAAATTCAATGTAAAATGAAGAAGTGCTAGGTCGTACATTCGTAGGCAGAATTTATGACGAAGGTTTAGCCAAAATTAAATGCACGGAAGAGGTAGTTTCAGTCTGTTTTCTGAGAAATAAATTATTCAAAAAATATTTTTCTAAAAATAATCATTTATATCGCTTACATAAATAAATAATTAAATAATATCTTCATTGTCCACAAAAATATTTAGATATAAATTATTATTGATAAAAAAATATTTTTAATAATTAATTATTTCAACTGATCATTCTAGAGAAATGTTTTCCATATCATTCATTTTTCGTAAAAAAAACGGTGCCCTGCAATCAAGTTAAAAATAAATTTTCAATGTTGAAATCAATCAAGGAATGAATTGTTATATTTTAGTATTATATAAAATTCTTAAGTGTAAAGGATGATTGAAGATACAAAATACATCATTTTTTAGCAAACAAACGTCAGGGAGCTGCCATCAATTTGATTTCACACATAAAATGGCATAATTAACATGTAGGGTTTATATAAATTATAGTGATTACACTAACAACATATATTTATGATGAGGCTTTTGGGTACGAATTTGTGTGATCAACATATAGGGGGATAATAATTCAACAAATGCTAAACCTACTATGCGTCAATCAATTCAGTTATAAGCTTTTCAATTTCATCAATTTGGTCATAAACCTTTGATGATTTGCCAATTTAGATATAAATCTTTTGACAATTTGCAAATATAGTTATTCTGATCAACTTTAGCTAGTAGTCGCTGACATGGCGATCGTGCCACGTAGGATAATCAATATCCATGTTAGTGATTCTTTTGTCAAAATTGACTGAAAGGACTATACTGGCAAATTATGAAAAAGATTTTGAACTGAACTAACAATGAGATGTTAACAAGTTTATGACTTTTTGAATAATTATCGACGTAGCATGACCACATCAATTCATGTCCACTTTTTCATGTTGTCATCGAGGAGATCTTAGATCAGACATGACATTTGATGTTAGACATTACGTAGTTGACATTTATGCAAAGAGCAATCCGTTTGGCTTCAAGAGAAACGTGGTGATCACGGCAAGTGATTTCAAACCCAAGTTACATGTACTTCATTAATTAATAATTATTTACAAGGTCAGATACCCACCAAGTTTGCAAGTTACAGCCTTCGATTGATCATTCTCACTAGAATATTAGTAATATGTAAAATAGATTGATAATGTTTTGAACATGCTTTGCATTCAATATTATGGACATTATAGTCTAAAATGCAGAATGACACACTACGCAACATGCGATCTCATTGACTTATGAATTGCATGTTTCATTCGTGAGAACAGAGAGATCAATTATAAAATGATTTTAATTAGAATAAGTGCAGATATCTTCTTCTTCTTTTTTCTTGTGTTTCCATGTAACCGTCTATTGTAGACTCAACGGGCAGAGTTGAATCACATGGCTCAAAATTGCATTCATGAAAGAGCAATATACCACATATATCGCCCAAAATAGGAGATTGCATAGATGAATTACTTTTGAAATTTCGTTGTGCTTTGGAAAGAACAAAAATGAAACATCATAAATTCGCCTATATTACTAATTTTGGCCCTTAATATTTTCTTGTTAATTATATCTTTTAGGTATTGGTATCCGCGGGGAATGGTTGATTGAATTTGTGAAGAGATGGTCTAACAAATGGACAAAACCATCAATTACATTCACAATAGAGATATTTTCTTGGACTAGACATGGTATTCAAAGGAAAAATTAAGGTAATAGCACGTTAGAATGGTGACGTAAGTGATGAGAATACAATAACATCAAAATGTCTTCTTTTGACCTATTGGTGGAATAGCATGATAGCACAATCGATTACCATTTTTTCCTTTTTTTTTCGGCCGTAGAATTTGGGGGATACAAGTTTCATACGTAGATTAAACCTCCGCCATCAAAACTGTTGGTTATGATTGACTAAAGTTAATTTCCAAGTCAATATGTTAATATAAACAAAATGAAGAATTGTCCAAAGAATCATAATCATATTGTACAGTGGCTAATTCAGTCTTAAACTTTCTAATTTGATCAATTTAGTTCTAAATATTTTGATGATTTCACAATGTAGTTCTTCCGATCGGAGATCGCTGATGCGGTAAATTAGTGATCGCCGGCCATCCTATGTGGAATGGCTAGTGCTGATGTAGATGGTTTTTGCAGTTTTTTTTAATCTTCTCCTTTTTCATTTTCTTTTTTCATATTTTTTTATTTCCCTCAACCGATCATTGGGGCCTCGACAATGGCAAGCGAAAGTTGCCGGCCACAGGTGAGGGCCTCCACTCCCTCACCAAATATGGGCAATCACAACCCTCGCCAATCATAGGCGAGGGAGTTGTGGCCCTCACTTGTAGCCGGTGGAGGTTACTGGCCATCACTAAGGCCCCAACAATCGGCGGAAGGAAATAGGACAAGAAAGATAAAAGAAAATGAAAAAAAAGAAAAAAAAATTCATAAATTCTTTTAAAAAATTACAAATATCGTCCACATTAGCGTCTGACATGTCACATAGGAGAGCAAGTATTGACTGGATCAGCACATTATCGATTTTCGATCGGAAGGACTACAATAGAAAATCGTTAAAAAGTTTAGAACTAAATTGACAAAATTGAAAACTTTAGGAGTAATTTGATTACCGTATAATAAGTTTAAGACTTTTTGGATAATTAGCCCTAAACAAAAAAAATGTCCCAAGAGAGAAAGAACACGTGAAAACCATTATTTGCGTGTGACTAACACCTGCCGCTAGGTCCTATTTAATGTGAATGCGACTGGCTCTCTCTCTCTCTCTCTCCAATATGAGCTTCAACCCTCCAAAGAGAAGTTCCAAAAGAAACCCAAAACAAATGGAAGTGGAGGGAGTCGGGCAATTTAACAAATTGAAATCTGAATAGACACCGTTTTGGATAGTGTCAGTAGGTTTGGAGCTTCTCCTAAGCAATTTCATTTGGGAAATAGAAAGAGCAACACAAAGAATGTTGGTTTGATTTTGCTGCTGAACGCACGAATTTGACTTGCCCCAGATTTAATTATCCTGTTGGCTATTCTAAACTCAGACCAAAATGTGCTATGGCCAAATTGGCATAAGTTCCACTTCCAATCAAAGTAAAATTTCTCATGTTACACTCGCTAAATTGCATCTCATGACATCGATTAGACGTCCCTGAGAAAACCCTCGCCTATACAATTAAATTGTAATAAATCCAACAATAGTTTCGTATTTAATCTGTACACGACACGCTTTATATATTTCTCAGTCTTGGCCCTCCTAAATCTCCACACAGCAGCCAACTTGAACATGGCCGGAAAACTTTTCCGGCAACTCCACGTTTGTCCATGTACACGCACTCATGTCCAACACGTAAGCCCCTTGGGGCTCACCGATTTTCGGAGACCCAATCACCAGCAACTTCCCTTGCCACTTTGTCACGTGACTAGGATTGTGCACGTCACCGGGTATTTTAGCCTCGGCTCGCCACGTGGATCCTCTAAGCGCCAACACGTCGCCATCCTTACACATGTACAAGTGGTCGTCCGCGTCGCCTTCCACGCAGGTCCTCGGGCACGTGCTCGCCATCAATGCGTCTTCCCGCACCCGGCCCCACTGCCACGTCGCGGCGTCGAGGGCCTCGCAGCTCTTCTCGAACTTGCCCTGCATCTCGGTGCCATACCCGCCGATGACATGGAACTTGCCGCCGCGGAAGGTCCCTTTGCACTCGTCCCGCTCCCTTGACATGTCGGGCAATGCCGCCCACTCGTCACTTTCCACGTGGTACGCCACTGCGGACCTCAACGCTTTCTTCTCGCTGTCATGGCCTCCGGCCACGAGCACCACGCGGTCCCCATCCGACGCGCAGCCGAAGAATGAGCGTCGTGCGCCCGGCATGTCGGCCCCGCGCCGCCACGTGGCGGTTATAAAACTGTAGATGTAGACCGTACTCGAGGCCTCCCAAGAAACCGGATCGAGCCCGCCGATCACAACGAGATCCGACCCGGCGGCGGCCAACTGGCAAAACATGGGGAAGCCCCCGGAGAACCCGGGAGGCGGGGGCAGCTCGCTCCAAGAGCCCGAAACCGGCTCAAAAGTGGCCAGGCGGTAAACCGGGACATGGCAAACCTTCGCGAGTCCGATGTTTCGGGTCGGGTCGGTTTCGGCTTGAGCCATGACGAAGATCGTTTGGCTGTGGCCTGCTGATTTGCGATGCCACCGAAACTGTGGAAGTTCGATCTCGGCCTTCCATCTCTTGCACGTGGACCCGACAGTAGAGAATCCGGCGTAGGGGACCCGGATCAAGCATTCTCGGGCTACGTCGTCGGGAAGACCAGGAATCAACTCCATAGATGAATAAAGTACCAAGGAAGATTACAAATTTGGGTCAAGAAGACGAGAGAAATCCAGAGGTCAGATGAAATGGATGGTTTGATCGAGTGTCTTGGTTCTAAGTACGAAGGGGATGCAAAGTTTGCTTTTTATAAGATTTTGTTAAGAGTTTCATATTGGTGGAGAGATGCGGCGTTTCTCAAAGTGGATTTTGGTCGGCTTTCTAACATTTTCTTTTTGTTGAATTCAATCTATTAATGACACAGTTGGCTTTGGAAACCGCGGGAGCAAGCCGCCATTAAAAACTTTTCTAGGTACGTTGTCCTATGGACGGTATTGTCCCCACTTGCCACGAAGCAAAGGATAAGAACATGACCAGAAGTCAATTGTCGAGGACCAAATCTGCCGTGCTGATTCACTGATTAGATTTGTTACAGTGGCCAAAATTGGATATAGATCAGATTTCGAGGGAGGCGATAAGGAAGAGATCAGATCGGAGTGTCGGTTCACGCCCACGCAAGAATTCCTTTTCAATTGACAAAGTTCGATCGAGACATTTATTGCCGCATGTGGGCACCTTCCTTATATTCCAAAGTTGACTGCTAATTTGCTTTCCCTATCCGATTCTCTATGGCCAAAAGAAATTAATTCCCAAAATAACGATTTGGGCAGCACTAAACAAGATTTATTAATTTAATCATCATCGAAAAATTTTGCTATCATATGCTGAAATTAAAATTCTGAACTTTCGTGCTAGAAGGGTGAAGCGTGATCGATTGTGTCTCGATGCTTTTTTATTGTTTTTTAATGGCTGACCACGTTATCCGTGAATTTATTTACCAGCAACTTGGCCATACATACAAAGTGCGCGTCTCATGGTTATCCATTATAACATGGACGCAAATCTTGCTGATGGAAATCCCTAGGTTTAGACTCGGCCAATGAGAGAGTCTAATGGATAAGGGAACGATGATGTTTTGCCTTGATTGGTCAAGTCAAAAAGAGAGAATGTGACCCCTTTTTCATTTGGATAATCCATTAACCACTGCTGCTTGATTTCGTATCGCCAAAGGACAAGATAAAGCATAAGTGACTAAAGAAATAAATAAAGGACGGCGCTAGTTCCAACCTCATTTCGGCTAAGACACTCTTTCTCTTTTAGTGAACTTATCGAAACACCGCCCTTTCTCTCTTTCACTGTCTTCAATTATTGTTTTTTTTTTAGAGAAAAGATCACTAAAATCACAAACTATAAACATTCTAACATGTAAGTTTCAGATTCCAAGTGAAATCTGTGCAGAACTTGAAATCGTTCATTTCTACTCGTAATTAATATGTGTATACCATATAGATCACGAGAATTACACTAATCATATATATTTATGATAAGGCTTATTAGGTATGAATTAGCGTGACCACATCAATACATGTCCACTTTTTCATGTTGTAATCGATCCACTATTTATATAAGATCTTAGATTAGATATGACATTCGATGTTAGACATTACGTATTTGACATTTATATATGGAGCAATCCATTTGACTTAAGAGAAACCTGGCTGATCATGGAAAGTGATTTTCGAGACCAGGTTACATGTACTTCATTAATTATGTACAGGGTCAAATAAACTTTAGTAGCTAATGCTTGCAACTTACAACCTTCAATTGATCTTTTTAATAATACTTTCTACAATATTGACATCACCTCGCATGTGCTTCATTCTGATATCTAAAAAAGAAATGAAACATGAATTAATAATAGTTGTTTTCCAGGTCAAAATAATAACATAAACAAAAATGTCCCCAATAGAGAAAGCATATTGTCGGGGTAAAGTATAATAAAGTTATATTGCACTGTTGTACATACATGATCAACATGCTAAGACCACATTAAAATCATTATTTGCACGTGTCTGTCAGGGGAAGGTCTGTTCCAGGTGTTCAACAAGCATATCCCTTCTAACTTCGGGGCTATTTGTTCTCTCTTTCTCCTTTTATGGTGCATTTATTTTACTGAAAATTTCGTGATAATGAAAATTATTTTTTATAAAAATTATTTTCAAGAAAAATAGTTAATTTTCATTTATTTGACGGTTAGAAGTCATTTCTTATCGATCTAAGCTTGTTTTTTTTCGATTCATGGAAAATATTTTTCACATATTGATTAATTTTTCGTCGTCCAAATACCGAAAAATCGGAAAATATTTTTTTGAAAATAATTTTTTTTCGAACAAACGACCTTGATATGAGTACTGCTGGCTTTGTCTCTCTCTAATAATAGCTTTTACCCACCAAGAGAGGAGTTCCAAAAGAAACCCTAAAAAAATGGAAGTGGAGGGAGTTAGGCAGCTTAATAAATTGAAAATCTGAAAAGACACCGATTTGGAAAGTGTTAGTAGGTTAGGAAAAGGGCAAGATATAAAGAATTCTACTTTGATTATGCTGCTGCGAGTGCAAATACTTTAAAATAGCCTATTCTAAACTCGGATTGCATCATAGCCAAAAGTCTCCTTCCAAGAAAAGTCTCATTCCAAGATTTGCTTTTCTCGAAAAGAACTCTGTATCCTGTAGCGACAATTCATGTCACGTTTTACGGTCCCTATAAAACTTGTGACACGATAAAATTAGATTAAGGATGAAATTGCATCGGACTTGTTTGTGAAACCCGCAATTTGTGGTGGGAATAGGAAATGTTATCATAATAGATGTGCAAACCGATTTTGGAGTATGTTGTAATCTTAGATGTGTTATTCTGCAACGTATGTATAAACACATGTGTGTGGTCTCTATGACATATGCGATTTTTGTCTGCAATTCTTGCTCTTATTATTTGGGATGAGCTTGGTCTGGGCAGGCAATTCCCAACATGGAGCCGGGAACCGCCCACTAAGGATCGGGTCCATGAAATTAGAATCGGGAATCTCCCGTTAATTCCATGGATCCACCCGGGAATCGGACCATTAGTCTGGTCCGATTCCCTAGTCGATTCATAGAACCGGTCCTACCAAGTTTCACGCAAATGGAGGTGACCGAAACCGAGAGAGGGAGGCAATGAACGGCTTGTGGCACGGCTGTGAGTTGATGAGAGCTGAAAGTTGAGCTTCAAATTAGAAATTTTAATGGTTTTCATTTTTTAAAAAATGTTTTCTTTGTTGAAATTTTTCTTAAAAATTATGTATATGTATATATATTAATGGTTCAGTCCGGGTGCACGAGTGGGCAGTTTCACGCCTAGAACCAGGAACTGGATCGGTATTCACTAGTTCTAGTAAATTAGAATCGGAAACCGGACCGATCCTTATGGGAACCGCTGATTCTGAGCCAGTTTGGTCTTATTCCGAGCGGTCTGGATAATTTTCGGTTCTTTTGCACACCCCTACTTATAATCACTATCTTGAATATCTAGTTTACAAGTGCTTTGCCCATCTTGGACCTCCAAATCAGGACACATCTTTTTTTAACAAATAATTGAATGGTTGAAATGCATTTCTACGTTAAGATTGAGAGTAATGGAGATTCATTTGACATTGGAAAAATTTTCCCTTTTTCTTTTTTCCCTTTTGTTTTCTTCTTTTTACACAGAGCTAGCGGGGCATCTAACGTGCTTCTAAACTTATTCAAATCAATAAAAAAATTTCGAAATTTTTTTTTAGAAAATTTAAAAAATTGTCCACATCAACGTTAGCTACGTCACATAGGACAGCCGGCCCTAACTGGATCTCCTTGTCAGTGACTTCTGGCCAAAATTACCTGGAAAGCCTACATTGGTAGTTCTTTAAAAGGTTTAGGATTGAATTAGTAAATTATCAAAATATTTAGGACTAAATTAACACAATTTAAAGATTTATGACTAAATTGACCTCTAGAGGTTTAGCACTTTGTAGACAATTTTCTCCGTGTTTCATTTGATATATATGGACAGAATGAGAATACAAATTATTCAAGGATGAGTAAGTTCAACCTCAACGGGTGTTTCGTAACAAATCAAAGGACAATCACATATTTGAATCTGTACACAAGCCGCTTTACTTCTCAGCCTCATTCCTCCTAAATCTCCATACAGCAGCCAACCTGAACATGACCGGAAAACTTTTCCGGTAGCTCCGCGTTTGTACATGTACACGTACTCATGTCGAACACGTAAGCCTTTTGGGGCCCACCAGTTCTGGCAGACCCAATCACCAGTAACTGCCCTTGCCACTTTGTCACATGACTAGGATTGTACACGTCACCGGGTACTTTCGCCTCGGCCCGCCACGTGGTGTTGAGGAAAACTCCTATTGATTTTGAAGTTGACAAAACCTTCCATAATGTTTGAAAATCTGATGCTTATTCTAAACCTTCTCATTTCAGGAATATATGTTCTTGAAGCTAAGAATGAAGTTATTCAGATTTTACAACTTAAGAAGAATTATTTAAGTTCTGAGAAATTTTCCAGACGCAGAAATAATTCAGACTCTATGAGTTCTTGAGGACCCACGAAAGCTAAAGTTCTGAGATTTAGAAATTTCCAGAAGCAGACGCGTAAGCTGAAATTCTTCAGAAGCAGACGCAGAAGCTGAAATTTCCAGAAGCAGATGAAGACGCAGTAATTCTTCAGAAGCAAAATCCAGAACGAAGAATAACAGCTAGTGATCTGGCATGGATTTCATAGAAGGAAAGTATTGATTTACTCAATCTTAATCAAATTGATTGACAATCAAATACTAAGACAAGAATGATCTACAACGGACAAAAACTCTACTTATGGAAACCAAGATTCTGTTTGTATGGGCGACCAGAATCAGTGGGATTCAGAATCTATCAACCAACGGCTACTCAATCCTTAGTTTACAAATCTGTCCAAGGTGAAGATTGGAAGATGATCCTCTATGAGTTGTCCAACGGCTAGTGTGGATGAAGAGGTGTATTTAAGGCGAACATGAGCAGCAGAAGAAGACAGATTCAAGAATCAACAAGTCCAAAGTCTGAGTTCACTCCAATCTGTTCTCTTGTCATTCTGAACTTAAGATCAAGATCTTGAGGATTACTTTGTAAAGAGTATTTGTGTGAGATAGAGAGTCCTATCATACACAATAGTGCTGAGACTCAACGTCTGTAAATTCCTCTTGATTACATAGTGAAATCCAGCCAGTAGGCTGTAAGCGTGGGAGAGTGGACGTAGGCTTGCCATAAGCCGAACCACTATACATCTGTGTGCAGATTCTCTTTTCCTCATCTCTCATTTTACGTTCTGCATTTCAGTACTTCGTTCTTCAGATCTAACTTTAATCTGAATTTTATTCAGACTCTTTTGTTCTACATTTCATTTCCGCGAAATTTATAAGTTTTGTTAAGGATCACCTATTCACCCCCCTCTAGGTGACCCGTGCTAGCCACTTCAATTGGTATCAGAGCAGGTTGCTCATTTTACTGAAGTGTTTTACTTTTGAGCTAACGATCTATATGGCTAGCTATGGTGCTCCAGGGCTCATTGAAGGACAGAGTAACAACAGACCACCATTCTTCGATGGCAAAGAATATAGCATCTGGAAAAACAAGATGAAGGCATTCATCAAATCAATCGATCACATGCAATGGGATGTGATTATCAGAGGAGTCAATCCAAAGTCTTCAGACTCAAAAGAAAAGGCAGATGCAAGCAAGCCAGCAGATCTTCCTCTATCTCAAACCGAGATAGCTAAAAGAGAGACCTTAGATTCTAAAGCAATTTATTCTCTTTATTGTGGATTATCTCCTATTGAGTATAAGAAAATTGCTGCTTGTGAATCTGCAAAAGAAATCTGGGATACTCTTTATGTTACGTACGAAGGAACAGATCGAGCCAAGGAAACTCAGATCAATATTTTGCTTGGTCAATATGAATCTTTCAAAATGAAGCCTGGAGAACTAATTGCTGATTTTTATGACAGGTTCACTGACATAGTAAACGGTCTTGCTTATCAAGAACAGCCAATCCCAGATGCATTGAAAGTAAACAAACTTCTGAGAGGACTGACAGAACAGTGGGACAACATCAAAACATCACTTCGTGAGACACAAAGGATCAAGCCTCTATCAGTGAATGAATTGATTGGAACTCTTCAATCATATGAAACTGAGAAACGAAATGAGCAAAACATATCCAGAGGTAACAAGTCAATTGCTTTGAAAACTAACGTTGATTCTGATGCAGAAGATGTAGATGTTGACGATGAAGAATTGGCTCTCTTCATAAAGAAGTACAAGAAAATGAAAATCAGAGGAAGAGACCTCAAAGGAAAGAAGCCTTTTGAAGACAAGAGATCCTTCGATGAAACACAGAGTACAAAGGAGATAATTTGCTTTCACTGTAGGAAACGTAGACACATCAAGCCAAACTGTCCACTTCTGAAAAAGAAGACCAAATTCGAGAAAGCTAAGAAAGCCTTAAAGGCAGAAACTTGGAGTGACACAGAATGTGAAGATAGTGATGAAGATGTCTGTCTGATGGCAAAGTCAGATTCAGACTCAGATTCAGATTCTGATCCTAGAGTGGAAATTGAGGTAAAACCTTCTGAAATGTCTATCGAAGTGTCAAACTATATTGATGAATTGTGCTTTGAATTCAAGACTGCTCTTAAAAGAATCTCTTCTTTGAAAAAGGAAAATTCTTCACTACGGCAACAGGATGCTTCTAAAAAAGAAAGGATCGATTTTCTCCAAAAAGAGTTTCATCAAATCAAGGAAAGTCGAGATTTTCTTTCTAAAGAAAATGATGTATTGAAAAATGAAATTTCAAAAATTACTTCAAATTTTTCAAAAGGTTCAGAAACCTTGAAGCATATCCTTTCCATTCAAATTCCTTACTATAACAAATCTGGTCTTGGATTTGTAAAGGAAAGTGATAGCTTAATCGATTTTCCAAAAGTCAAGGAGAGATTAAGACAAAGACCTCCTAGACAAGTTTACAAAAACCATTTCAAAAGGAATTTTGTAAAACCTGTTGGCCGGAGTGCACTCAAGTGCTCAAAATGTGGAGATCCACAACATTTTGAGAATGAATGTCCTAGGGTCTGGAGACCCGTTCGAAGGGATTTTATTAAGACAGCCTATACTAATATTCATGGACCCAAGCAAATTTGGGTACCAAAGAAAACTTGAGTTGTTGTGAATCTTGCAGATCACCACTAAAAGAAAAAGAAAGTGGTATCTAGACAGTGGATGCTCCAGGCATATGACAGGAGATCCAAGCATATTTGCTGATCTACAAAATATGAAGGGTGGAAAAGTTTCCTTTGGAGGAAATACTAAAGGACAAATAATCGGCAAAGGAACAGTTGATATTGGAGGACTAAGAATCAATGACGTGTCGTTGGTAAAAGGACTCAACTACAATTTGATCAGCATAAGCCAGCTTTGTGATACAGGATTCGGAATCAACTTTCAAGAAGATACATGCTCAGGAACAAGCAATGATTCTTCTCAAACATTCACAGGAAGAAGACATGGCAATATCTATCTTCTGGATGTTAATCCAAACTCCAATCACTGCTGGATTTCAATCAAAGAGGATGAAGATCTTTGGCACAGAAGGTTGGGACACATCAGCATGAAACAGATCTCAAAAATCTCTAACAAGAAACTGGTTCGAGGTTTGCCAGATTTGAAATACAGAAAGACAGACTTATGCAATGCTTGTATGCTAGGAAAACAAGTAAGAAGTTCTTTCAAATCAATACATCATGTTTCAACTGTTCGTGCTTTGCAGCTTCTCCATATGGATCTGTTTGGACCAACAAGAACACAAAGTATTGGTGGTAAGAGATATTGTTTAGTTATTGTTGATGACTTTACTAGATTTACATGGGTGTTTTTTCTTGCACATAAAAATGAGGCATTTTCATATTTCTCAAAATTTGCAAAAAGAATTCAAAATGAAAAAGGCTATACCATTTCCTGCATTAAAACTGATCATGGGGGAGAATTTGAAAATCAAAATTTTTCAGTCTTTTGTGAGGAAAATGGCTTTCAACATAACTTTTCAACTCCATACACACCAGAACAAAATGGTGTTGTGGAAAGGAAAAATCGTTCTTTGCAAGAAATGGCAAGAACATTGTTGATTGAAAGCAGGATTCCTTTTCATTTTTGGGCAGATGCAGTTTTTACAGCATGTTACATTATTAACAGAGTCTTTCTCAGACCCATTCTTGAGAAAACCCCCTATGAGCTTTTCAAAGGCAGAAAGCCTAGTATTTCATATTTTCGAGTGTTTGGTTGTAAATGCTTTATTCTCAAAAACTCGAATGATCGCCCTGGTAAGTTTGATGATAGAGCAGATGAAGGTATCTTACTTGGATATTCCACTTCAAGCAAAGCATACAGAGTATTCAACAAGAATTCTCAGACTGTAGAAGAGACAATGAATGTAAGGTTTGAAGAAAATGTTTAGACTCACAAAGATGAATCTGAATCACTTCCCTATATTCAAGTATCTTCAGAAGGTCATCTAGAATCTCAAAAGTTCGAAGATTCTGTGGAAGAAGGAAAAGAAGACTATGTACAAACTCAACCAGAAAATCTAGAGTCTGCAGAAATTTAGAAGGAACGTTTTGACAAAAACTGGAAACATAAGTCCAGTCATCCGAAAGATCTCATCATTGGAGAAATAGAAGATGGTATAAAAACCAGATCCAAACAGAAGGAGATCATCAGCAACTTGGCATTGATATCTGAAATAGAACCAAAAGAGGTTGGCGAAGCCTTAACAGATGAAAGCTGGATAGAAGCTATGCAAGAAGAACTTCAGCAGTTTAGAATAAATGAAGTATGGGAGCTTGTGCCAAGACCCAAAAATCGTCCAGTAATTGGAACAAAATGGGTATTCAGAAACAAACTAAACGACAAAGGAAAGGTTACAAGAAACAAAGCAAGACTGGTTGCAAAAGGCTACTCTCAAGAAGAAGGCATTGATTATGATGAAACATATGCACCAGTTGTCAGGTTAGAAGCCATACGGCTATTATTAGCATATGCTTGTTTCCATAACTTTAAACTTTTTCAGATGGACGTGAAAAGTGCTTTCCTGAATGGATATATTAAAGAAGAAGTATATGTGGATCAACCACCTGGTTTTGAAGAACCAAGGAAGACAGATCATGTTTACAGACTTAAAAAGGCTCTTTACGGTCTGAAGCAGGCACCCAGAGCGTGGTATGAAAGGTTAAGTAATTTCCTTCTACAAAATGATTTCACAAAAGGTAAGGTAGATACTACTCTCTTTGTTAAGAAAAAGGGTAAGGATTTTCTACTTGTTCAGATCTATGTTGATGATATTATATTTGGATCTTCTAATGAATTACTTTGCAAGGAATTCTCTAAAAATATGCAGAACGAGTTCGAGATGAGCATGATGGGAGAACTAACATTCTTTCTTGGCTTACAAGTGAAACAAATGAAAGATGGTACCTTCATTTGTCAAGAAAAATATGCCAAGGAGATTGTCAAGAAGTTTGGTCTGCAAAATTGCAAGAAAACAGACACTCCAATGCCTCATTCATCCAAGCTAGACAAAGATGTGAATGGTAAAAAGGTTGATCAGAAGGTCTATAGAAGCATGATAGGTTCTCTATTATATCTTACTGCATCTAGACCTGACATACTTTTTAGCGTTTGTATGTGTGCGAGATTTCAGTCAGATCCAAAGGAATCGCATTTTTCTGCAGTAAAAAGGATAATCAAATACATTGGAACTTATCCAATGCTAGGTCTTTGGTATTCCAAAGATTCAGATTTTACTCTTACTGGTTATTCAAATGTTGACTTGGCTGGATGTAAAGTGGACAGGAAAAGTACTACAGGTACATGCCAACTGCTTGGGAATATGTTAGTATCCTGGTATTCAAAGAAGCAGAATACAGTCGCACTATCAACAGCAGAAGCAGAATACGTAGCCTTAGGAAGTTGCTGTGCACAGATCCTGTGGATGAAGCAGCAGTTACGAGATTTTGCTGTTGAAGACTCAAGTGTTGCAATCAGATGTGACAATACCAGTGCCATCAATCTCACTAAGAATCCCATTCTTCACTCTCGGGCCAAGTATATTGAGATCAAACATCATTTTATTAGAGATCATGTGCAAAATGGTGATGTGAATATTCAATTTATTGATTCCAAGAATCAATTAGCTGATATATTCACAAAACCCCTTGATAAATCATCTTTCGAATTTATTAGAAATAAACTGTGTATTACTTATCCCTCTTGAAGTGTTTTGACAGACAGGAAAATTCTTCAGACTCAAGCAGTTTCGGTCTGAACATTCTTCAGACTCTCAAGAACGGTACGTACATAGTTTAAATCTTGGCGGGAATATTTTTGGCAGGATATTCACACATTTGTTATATTTGGAAGTCAATCAGGTACGTATCCAATCTTATCTGATTAATTGAGCATAGAATATTATCTGATCTTTTTGCTTCAGAAAATATTTTTCCTTTCTATTTACTTTGAGGTTATTTCTTACCTTCTAAAAATAACCTCTTATTTCAAAAAGATTCGTCTTTTGCGTTTATACACCTCTTATCGTCTCTTTCCAAAACCCTCATCAGTACACTTTTTCGGCTCAAACCTTTTTCGGCTCTCAGAAACCCTCTTCATCTTCCTTCTCCAAAGTTCAAAACTTTTCGATCAAAAAGACTTCAGAATGCCTTTCAAGCGAAGATCATCACGTATCTTGAATCAAGAATCGAAATCTTCTGCTCCGCCAGAGTTTATGGAAGTATCAGATACAGAATCGGAACATCTCGAAGAATCTGCTCATGTTACACCCCCGCCTCGGTCGTCTTCATACAAACCAGAGGGTGACAGAGATTTTCACTTCAAAAACATCAAGCTCATATGGCAGAATTATCAAAGACTGAAGAGAGGTAATGCTGCTGCTGATACTCTTCTAAAATGTCTTAAAGATAATCACTTTCGGTCGGAAACTCATCTAGTTCAAGAGTATTCCAAACTTTCTGCTGGGTCTGCTCCAACCCTTGCTTCCACAACCCCTTCCTCGCATCGCTCCAAGAAAGGGAAAGAAAAGGTCGGAGAATCATCTACTCCGTCTGTACAAACGCCAGTGGTAAGCCCTAAATCCTCCTCGAAATTTGTCGTTCCAGAGGATGATGCTCGTCTGTTCGAGCTTTTTGAGAAGAAAGTTGGGATTGCCTCTAGAATGCCAGGAACAGGAAGATTGTTTAGAAGTCCTGAACATCACACATGTTATCAGCTTTTACTTGCTCGTGGTGTTATAAATCACAGGACTGTTGATTTTGCCTACTTAGAGAATGCTGGATTTTGTGTTCAACGCAAGTTTGAAAAGCAAGGAATCTATGAGTTCTGCCTTCAGTCTGCGGAAGTTTATTCTGAACTAACAGCTTATTTTTACTCTAATCTCTCAATCTTGTCGCCAAACTGGCTTCAGTTTACAGTCGGTGACAAGAAATTTGATATTAAGAGTGATTTGTTAGCAAGAATAATGGGGACAAGACAGTCCAAATTCATTCCTTTGGAGGTAAGTTATGAAGAAGCTTCCAGGGTAGCTTCTGAAGATTCCACTTTTGCTTTGGAACCAAAAAGGCATACCACATACTATGACTTATCCAGAAGATCAATCATTCTGCACAAAATCATCATCAATTGTTTGAAGCCGAAGGCAGCCTCCAAAACAGACTTGTCTAAATCAGAAATGAAACTCATCTGGGCATTACTGAAAGGTCAACCCTTTTCTCTTCCTCACATCATCATATTCCACATGTACAGGACACTTCACAAGGACAAGGGACAACTTCCCTATGGAGCATTGATTTCACGAATTTTTATGTTCCTACAAATATCAATTCCTGATGAGTTGAAGCAAAATAGTGTTCCCTGTATGATTGTTGGAGAGAGGATGCTCTCCAAGATGAAACAGTTTGATGATCTTAGGGAAAAGATCAAGGGAAAAGAGACGGTTCATTCTGAGGCTACTCCTTCTGTTAAGTCATGTAAAAGAAAAACAGAGCAAAGCAAAGGGGCAGAAAGTAAGAAGAAAGAAATTCCGGTCCAGGTGAAAGTGTATAAAAAGAGAAAAATCCTTCTGCAAGATGAGGATGATGAAGCAGAAGCAGACCACTTTCATACAGGTCATGCTGAAGTTCCAAAACATGGGTCTGCACTAGTACCAGAACCAACTTTTACAGAACATGTCTCTGAGGAATAAGCACCTGTTCAGGGGGAGTTTCAACAAGATGCAGCTCAAGGGTTCGATCAGCCTGATCAAGCACATGTCCAAGAACAGTCTTCCAACAATCAGAACATCCTTTCTCTTCTGCTTGAGATCAAAAGCAAACAAACTGCACTGGAACAGGAAATCCAGAATCTGCAGAAAATCGTTGAGGAAAACAACAACTCTCAACAACTTCAAGCAACAGTGAACAAAGCAGAACTAAAGGAAGCCATTGCTCAATGCAGTTCAAGGATTGATGAAGCCGTTTCCATTTTGGACAATTTTCAATTGATCAGAACTCCTTCCAAATCTTAGCCTGTTTTCAATTTTTTCTCTCATATTTTCTTTGGTCTGTAATGACGTTGACATTATCTATTTATCTTGTTATATTCATGCTTTACATTATCTACTTTTATCTTTTTGCTGATGACAAAAAGGGGGAGAATTTTTATGCAGATTTATTGCAGGTTATAGACAAAGGAAGAAATGAAGCACAGATTTTTTAACAACAGAGTTTAATTCTTTCAAATCTGTGATTTAATGCACTGAATATGATTGCTCACTTCAAATTTATTCTAAATTGATTCAATCTGCAGGAAAGTTTTGTCACCATCAAAAAGGGGGAGATTGTTGAGGAAAACTCCTATTGATTTTGAAGTTGACAAAACCTTCCATAATGTTTGAAAATCTGATGCTTATTCTAAACCTTCTCATTTCAGGAATATATGTTCTGGAAGCTAAGAATGAAGTTATTCAGATTTTACAACTTAAGAAGAATTATTTAAGTTCTGAGAAATTTTCCAGACGCAGAAATAATTCAGACTCTATGAGTTCTTGAGGACCCACGAAAGCTAAAGTTCTGAGATTTAGAAATTTCCAGAAGCAGACGCGTAAGCTGAA
The DNA here is from genome assembly GCA_031216285.1 of Syzygium syzygioides. Classification (NCBI taxonomy): domain Eukaryota; kingdom Viridiplantae; phylum Streptophyta; class Magnoliopsida; order Myrtales; family Myrtaceae; genus Syzygium; species Syzygium syzygioides. Next base: position 27,117,427 of record CM062251.1, read on the forward strand.
ATTCTTCAGAAGCAGACGCAGAAGCTGAAATTTCCAGAAGCAGATGAAGACGCAGTAATTCTTCAGAAGCAAAATCCAGAACGAAGAATAACAGCTAGTGATCTGGCATGGATTTCATAGAAGGAAAGTATTGATTTACTCAATCTTAATCAAATTGATTGACAATCAAATACTAAGACAAGAATGATCTACAACGGACAAAAACTCTACTTATGGAAACCAAGATTCTGTTTGTATGGGCGACCAGAATCAGTGGGATTCAGAATCTATCAACCAACGGCTACTCAATCCTTAGTTTACAAATCTGTCCAAGGTGAAGATTGGAAGATGATCCTCTATGAGTTGTCCAACGGCTAGTGTGGATGAAGAGGTGTATTTAAGGCGAACATGAGCAGCAGAAGAAGACAGATTCAAGAATCAACAAGTCCAAAGTCTGAGTTCACTCCAATCTGTTCTCTTGTCATTCTGAACTTAAGATCAAGATCTTGAGGATTACTTTGTAAAGAGTATTTGTGTGAGATAGAGAGTCCTATCATACACAATAGTGCTGAGACTCAACGTCTGTAAATTCCTCTTGATTACATAGTGAAATCCAGCCAGTAGGCTGTAAGCGTGGGAGAGTGGACGTAGGCTTGCCATAAGCCGAACCACTATACATCTGTGTGCAGATTCTCTTTTCCTCATCTCTCATTTTACGTTCTGCATTTCAGTACTTCGTTCTTCAGATCTAACTTTAATCTGAATTTTATTCAGACTCTTTTGTTCTACATTTCATTTCCGCGAAATTTATAAGTTTTGTTAAGGATCACCTATTCACCCCCCTCTAGGTGACCCGTGCTAGCCACTTCACGTGGGTCCTCTAAGCGCCCACCCGTCGCCATCCTTGCACACGTAGAAGTGATTGTCCGCATCGCCGTCCACGCAGGTCCTCGGGCACGTGCTCGCCATCAACGCATCGTCTCACACCGGGCCCCACTGCCACGTCGCGGTGTCGAGGGCCTCGCAGCTCTTTCTTGAACTTCCCCTGCATCTCGGTGCCGTACCCACCGATGATGCGGAACTTGCCACCTTGGAAGATCCCCTTGCACTCGTTGCGCTCCCTCGCCATGTCGGGCAAACCTGTCCACTCATCTCTCTCCGCACGTGGTATGCCATTGCTTTCCTCAGCGCGTTCTTCTCACCATCGTGGCCTTTGGCGACGAACACCATGCGGTCGCCGTCTGACACGTAGCCAAAGAATGAGCGTCATATGCCAGGCATGTCAGCCCCGTGCCACCACGTGGCGGTTATAAAACTATAGATGTAGATCGAACTCAAGGCCTCCCACGAACCCGGATCGAGCCCGCCAATCACAACAAGATCTGACCCGGCGGCGGCCAACTGGCAAAACATGGGGAAGCCCCCGCAGAACTCAGGAGGCGGGCGGAAGCTCACTCCACAAACTTGAGACCGGCTCAAAAGTGGTCAGGCGGTAAATCGGGACGTGGCAAAGCTTCGCAAATCCGATGCTCCAGGCCGGGTCAAGCACGGCTTGAGCCATGACGAAGATCGTTTGGCCGTGGCCCGCCGACTTGCGATGCAACCGAATTTGTGGAAGTTTGATCTCGGCCTTCCTTCCCTTGCACGTGGACTCGATGGCAGAGAATCCGGCATTGGGGACTCAGATCGAGCATTCTCGGTATTGAAATACACGCGTGAGTTGCAAACCTAATACTGAGCTCATACGTGAGAGAGATATTGTTGAAATACACGTGCAAGTTGTATTAGAGAAGTCCCATATCGAAGAATTGGTGTGTTATTGAGCAGTTAATGTATCTTAGTTGCCCATAATCCATTGGATTAAGCTTTTGAGTAAAGGTGAGTCATAGAAGTGCTCTCTCTACATATGGTATCAGAGTCGATAATTAATTGGTGGGTCTCCAATCTATTCCTATATTTGGTAAGATATGGTGTTTGGTGAATATCTCAACAAAGAAATCCTAATGATCGATACTTGTTTCGAGTAGAAATTGCATCAACATTGGTCTGGCGAGAAGAGACCATGGACAGTTGGTCTAGTAATGCAACATAGAGATAACGGGTAATGCAATCCCAAGTTAGCAGTTGATGATGGTTGTGGGTGCATTGCAATGACATGGAGATTTAACTTGAGATATATTGGTGCATAAGGATACTTGAATTAAAGGGGAGCATATCTATCATTGAGCTCACACGTAAGAGAGAGATTGTTGAAATACATGTGTGAGTTGCATACCTAACGCTGAGCTCATACGCAAGGGGAAGATTATTGAAATACACGTGTGAGTTGTATTAGAGAAGTCTCATATTAACTTAATGGCTTAACTTTTTGAGTGAAAGTGAGTCTAATTGGATACGTTGATGAGCTTGGACTTAGGCTCTTTCTTGACGATCTCCCTGGATGAAGGTATCGGGCTTCTGTCGCATGCTCCCTACACTCGGGCTACGTCGTCGGGTTGACCCGGAATCAATTCCATACATGAGTGAAGAATGAAGCAAGATGGCGATTTTTGGTCAAGAAGATTGAGAGAAATCCAGAAGTCAAGATGAATAAGAGAGTTGCTCTGAGTGTCTCTGGTTTCCACGAAGGGATAGGATTGTTTTGCTTCTTATAGGATTTGGACAAGAGTTTGAAATTGGTGGAAAAGATGCGACGTTTCCACGAAGTGGACTTGGGTTCTCTTTCTATCTAACTTTATATTTTCCTAATTACTTTGTCCCGTTGATGGTATTGTTCCGACCCCCGCTTGCCCCAAATCAAAGATATAAGAGCACTCTTATATCTCCAACGGCTTGGTTTTTGTCCGTTTAAGCAGTCATGTTCTGATAAGAGGGCGAGATTGAAAGAAGCAAGAGAAGCGGGTGTGGATTCAAATTTATTTATTTTTTATTTATTTTATGCGTACATAATTTTGTATTTCATTGTGAGATAGTGCCTATTGTGTGGCTGATAATGTGAAAGAAATCCAGGTAAAAGTCATCAAAAATCCTAAATTATGCTCATTTTGACACATTTCCTGTAAATTTATTTTTTGACATCAAAAGTCCCAAACTTGTATAGTGCGACATAATTAAGTTGTTCTCTCCCTTAAACCCTCTTCTCTTTGGCAGGAATTGAGCTAGCTTTTTATCCACAAACTCATAAAACCAAGAAAAAAATCCTGCTCTAACCACGAGTCCAAATAACATTGGATCAACAATAAAGTTAACTGCTAAATCATATTCGATATAAAATTTACCCATCTGCCTTGCATTTGGCACCAACATCCAGTTTCAAAAGCAAGTTATACAGTCGATGTACGACTAGGGAAGGCAAAATCAAATCCCTTCTCTTCTTAATCTCTTTTGCTCTTTCTCATTTGAAGGAAAAACCTTATTAAGCATGTGGGTATCGTGGTGCATGTCATTGTCACGATAGCGATGATGGTGATGCTGACGACAATGCAAACCTAATCAGTCTTCTTTTGACCTCTTGGTGGGGGCAAACAACATCAACGGGGACATTTGATAAACTATACATCGTACGCTGCCGAATTTCAAATAAGATACTGTCGGCTGAAAAGCTGGTCCTCTTGTTTGACGAGGAAAAAATTCTACGCGCCAAAGGGTCCACAGTGTTATAATCAAACAGGATACTTCCAAGGAGTATGATGTGAATCGAACGTGAAAGAAGCAGCTGAAGATGGAAAAACCCTAATTCAAGAAGGTAAAGTGATGGAATGGAAAGTGCGGAAGCAGTTGGGGGTGTTAAAGAAAAGCTTTCAACGGACAAAAGTTTGGAGCGTATGAATGAGGAATTGAATGGTCAACGGGCGACGCCATGGAGGAATCGATGAAGAAACTCCGCTTCATGCTTATTAGGATTCCACCATTGCCCCAAAGCATCAAACAATCTTGGCTCTATCGTGCTCATTCGTGTGCAAAAAGCAGAAGGCCGTGTGTGTGGGCATGATAGCGATGATGGCGATCCTGACGACAAGTGCAACCTTTATCACAGTCTTCTTTTGACCTCATGGTGGGGGCAAACGACATCAACCGGGACATTTGATGGAACTAGACATAGTAGGCAGCCGAATTTTCAATATGATACAGTCGGTGGAAAGCTGGTCCTCTTGTTTGACGAGGACATTCTACGCGTCGAAGGGTCTACAATGGTCTAATCAAGCAGGATACTTCCAAGGAAGATGAACAGTATCAAGCTGAAGATGGAAAAACCCTAATTCAAGATGATAAAGTGATGGAATGGAAAGTGCCGAAGCAGTTGGGGGTGTCAAAGAAAAGCTTGCAACGGACAAAGGTTTGGAGCGTGTGAATGAGGAATTGAATGGTCAAACGCGGGACGCCTTGGAGGAATCGATGAAGAAACTCGGCTTCATGCTTCCCACCATTGTCCCAAAGCATGAAACAATCTTGGTTCGATCGTCCTCATTCATGCGCAAAAAGCAGAAGGCTACGTGTGTGTGGCATGATCTTTCTATGCACCTTCCAAGGGAGGTAAAGAACTAAGCATAGGCAATCATATGTTCAGTTTAAGGTTTTGGGTTTTTTCAGTTTTCCTTGTTTTTTCTTTTCTTCTCATTTCCTTCTTTACTTTTTTTCTACCTTTTTTTTTTCCTTTTCTCTTCTTTTCTTTTTTCTTTTTTGACCTCTTGGTGAAGTATTTTCGTTTAACAATTGATTACCTTTTTTCTTAATCTCCTTTGGGCTTATGAATTTGAGGGATACAAGCTTCTTAGGTAGATTTACAAACGCAAGCTCCGCCGTCAAAAGCGTCGGTCATGATTGAGGAAAAATAATATCCAGGTCAAAATGATAATATAAACAAAAATGTCCCAAGAGACAAAGCACAGTGTACATACATGACCAACATGCTAAGAACAATTGAAAATCATTTTCTGCATGTGAATATATATGAGCTTCTTCCCACCAAGAAGGAAGTTCCAAAAGAAACCCTAAACAAATGGGAATTGGAGGGAGTGAGGCAGCTTCTACAAATTGAAAATCTGAATAGACATCGATTTGGAAAGTGTTAGTAGGTGAGGGTATGCTCCTCAACAATTCGTTTGGGAAATAAAAAACCAACATAAAGAATTAAAGTTTGGTTATGGTGCTGCCCGTGCGAATATTTCACTTTCCCTAGATTTTATTACATTGTTGGTTATTCTAAACTCAGGTCGCACTATTGCCAAAAGTTTCCTTCCAAGAAAAGTCTCATTCCAAGATCAGCTTTCCTTGACATGAATTCTATACCCCCTGTATCAACAATTCCTGTCTTGTTTTGGGGTCCATATAAAACTTCTGACACAATGAAAACTGGATTGAAAATGAAATCACAGTAGACTTATTTATTACACCCTAAATATGTGTGCATAGGGTATAGTATCGTCGTCTTGTAGATGTGTATACTAATATCGTAATATATTGCGATCTTAGGTTTAATATCATGTAACATATAAGTACAATATAAACACTAGTGGTTTTCATGACCCACACAATTTTTTGACCCTGTTAATTCTCTCGTAATCGCAATTTGAAATATTTAAATTTCAAGTATTTTGCCCCATCTTACACCTCAAAACATTGACATCTTATATGTTTTTATGAATAAATGAATGCTCGAAATGCATTCCCACGTGAAGATTGAGTCAATTGATGACCGTCTAATACCAGTGGGTAGGAGAATCTACCATGAGTACTACATAATATCTCTTGGCTTTCATCGAGAGGGAGACAGGAATTGAGACTAATATGGCATCGGAAAAAGTACACCAGAGTCTAGATTTACCTGTTTCAAGCGAGGACATCCATACGACTCGACTGTAAGAATGAGACAGGAAGTCTCGAAGAGAGAAACTGCGAAGAAATGAAGAAACAAACTGTAGAGGAAGTACATCAATTTGTCTTATGGGGACCATGCTGCTATGAGGCCAACGATGCTTTTTATGACATGGAATGGTAGGCGGTCAAGCACCGACTTGTGGATAAGATGTGCGTAGCGCATCTATGAGAAAGGACAGAATTAGAGTACAAGTTATTCAAGGATAAGATGTTTATGTTAGAGAAACTCGTCTAATGCCGTAAATTTCGGACACGAATGAAACCCTTTTGATAAAGACGAAAAAAATAATGCAAGGACCAAAATCTACTAGCGAAACCTGCCTATGTTCCACTTCCAATCAAGTAAAATTCATTTTCTCTTGTTTGGTTTTCCACGTAAAACTCGCTAAATTGCATCTCTTGACATCAATTATGGCCGACGTCCCCAAAAAAAACCCCCTAGCCTCGTACAATTAAATAGTAACAAGTTTAAGAATAGTTGCATTTTTTAATATGTACACAACAAGCTTTATTTCTCAGTCTTGTCACTCCTAAATCTCCACACAACAGCCAACTTGAACATGACCGGAAAACTTTTCCGGCGACTCCACGTTTGTCCAAGTACACGTACTCAAGTCCAACACGTAAGCCTTTTGGGGCCCACCGACTCTGGGAGACCCAATCACCAGTAACTTCCCTTGCCACTTTGTCACATGACTAGGATTGTACACGTCGCCTGGTATTTTAGCCTGGACTCGCCACGTGGTTCCGGCAAGGGCCAACACGTTGCCATCCTTACACATGTACAAGTGATCGTCCGCGTCGCCGTCCACGCAGGTCCTCGGGCACGTGCTCGCCATCAACGCGTCCTCTCGCACTGGGCTCCACTGCCACGTCGCGGGGTCGAACGACTCGCAGCTCTTCTCGAACTTCCCTTGCATCTCGGTGCCATACCCGCCGATGACGTGGAACTTGCCGCCGTGGAAGATCCCCTTGCACTCGTCGCGCTCCCTCGCCATGTCGGGCAGAGCCGCCCACTCATCTCTTTCCACGTGATACAGCACTGCGGACCTCAGCGCCTTCTTCTCGTTGTCATGGCCTCCGGCGACAAACACCATGCAGTCGCCGTCTGACGCGCAGCCAAAGAACGAGCGCCGTACGCCCGGCACGTCGGCCCCGCGCCGCCACGTGGCGTTTATAAAGCTGTAGATGTACACCGAACTCGAGGCCTCCCACGAAACCGGGTCGAGCCCGCCAATCACAACAAGATCCGATCCGGCGGCGGCCAACTGGCAAAACATGGGGAAGCCCCCGGAGAACTCAGGAGGGGGCGGCAGCTCGCTCCAAGAGCCCGAAACCGGCTCGAAAGTGGTCAGGCGGTAAACCGGGATATGGCAAAGCTTCGCGAATCCGATGCTCCGGGCCGGGTCGAGCACGGCTTGAGCCATGACGAAGATCGTTTGGCTGTGGCCCGCGGATCTGCGATGCGACCGGAACTGCGTAAGTTCGATCTCGGCCTTCCATCCCTTGCACGTGGACGCGACGGCAGAGAATCCGGCGTAGGGGACCCAGATCAAGCATTCTCGGGCTATGTCGTCGGGTAGACCTGGGATCAATTCCATATGTGAATGAAGTATGAAGCAAGATCGAGATTTTCTGGTCAAGAAGATGAGAGAAACCCCAGAAGTCAAGATGAATTGGAGAGTCGTTCGGAGTGTCTTGGTTTGTACGAAGGGATAGGATGTTTGCTCTTTATAGGATTTGGATAAAGAGATTCAAATTGGCGAAGTTGCACGAGGTGGACCATAATTCTCCGTTCTTTTTCTTTAAATTCCAATTAATTAATGAGACAATTGGTTTAGGAAACCGCAGCAGCAGCCGCGATCAAATTTTCCTGAGTACTTTGTCCTATTGATGGTAATCTTCCCACTTGCCGCAAAGCAAACATTAGAATAATGACTAAAATATAAATCAGTGGTCGCAAAAGGTAATTGATTGGCACCAAATCGACCGTGCCGGTTCATTCGAGTAATTTAATTAGTTTGATTAGATCCAAATCGGATTTGAGGGAGGAGAATGACGGATGAGGTGAGGATGTCGACTTCAAATCGACGCACGAGTTCTTTTTGAATTAACAAGTTTGATCAAGACAATTTATTGCCGCATGTGGGCCCGAAAGAAATTGATTTTTTTTTTCTAAGGTTGACTGCTAATTTTTCCTCGTCTCCAATTCTTTTCAGCCCGAAAGATATTAATTCCGAGAAGAACGATTTTACAAGGCCGTAATTTATCGATACATTTATGAGTTATATAGCCGTACTAACATCAAATCATTATTTAACTTGCCGAAAAAATTACCGCCACCTACTAGAATTACCGATCACCGATTTTATCGATATCTTTATACGAAAATAAATCTAGCAACCTGTTGTAATGCCACAAGAAAATCATCCCATAGAATCTTTTTAACTAGAACACGGCACGCGATTCGCACGGAGCATTAGAGAATGATTTGGAATTTACATCCTTTATAATAATTAATCGATAGTCAACTAAACAAAAATCATAGTTTTCGTGCCGAAAGCGTGAAACGTGATCACTTATTTTTCAATGCTTTTGTTGATGCTGTGACTTTTCGTATTTTTATCACCGGTCAACTTGGCTATGATGACAGCTCCCATACAAAATGCCGTAGCTCATGGTTATCCATTAGAATATGGACACGAACCCTAGTTTTAGTCTCAAGCAATCATAGTCTAAGGGATAAGCGAGACAATGATATTTTTATTTAATTAATCGAGTCAAAAAGAGATTACGTGACCACTTTTCATTGGAATAAATCCAATTTCCACGGGTTTGGAGCTATCGTATGCCAAAGGAAGAGAGAAAGCACAAATAAAAAATAAAATAAAATAAAATAAATGTATTGAAGGGAGCCTTGCAAGACCCATCTTGAATCTCCAACAGTTTTGGTTTTTACCCGAATATTTGCCCTCTCAAACTCCTTTCGACGGGATATATAAGGGGAGACGTGTTTTAATAACTTGATTCTATCTATTTTCTAGTGCTCTCGCGTTTGTCAAGAAATGCTTGTCGAAAAGTTAAGCGGGGACAAAAAACAAATTGATTAATCGAACCAGATGCTTGAGCGATGAGAGATCGTCCCTCAAAGTTATGCTCTCTCAAACTCCTTGCAACAGGACATGTAACGGGAGACGTGCTCTAATAACTTGATTTCTCGTATTTTTTAGTAATTTTGTTAATAAGAAGAGGATTAAGGTTCTAATAAAAGGGAGAGAATGTAGTCTAGAGGTTAACACGGGAGAGATCGTTGGGAGACAGTGCCAATTGGGGGGGGGGGGGTGTGACTTTTTTCGCCATTTTGTTCATTCTTTGTTAATTTATTGCTTTGGATGCGCCTTTTGAATATTTTCATAAAAGGAGAAATATCAAATAATATGGTCAGACTTGATAAAGAACAACTACTCTCAATTCTTCAGTAAAGAGTACTAACTTGCATGGATCGTTAGCAATTCAAATTTGCACTTCTTCGAATCATTGAACTCCAAATTTATCTCTCCCTATATGATCACTTGATGCTTTGATGTGGGTCACCTGCCAAAATGTCATGCTGAGATAATTGCAAGTAATTGTGTTTCTTTATGTTCATTATAATCCCACACTGTCTAAATACGTGATGGTAATATATCCTATACACAAATAGTGCACCTCTATCTAATCGTTTAAGTATTTGGTTAGACTTTCTAATACTCTAATTATACTGCATCCACTATTTTTTTAAGAAGTTAAGCTGGACTTGGCTTCCTTAATCCTCTTCTTTTGGCGAGGAGTAAGCTAGGTTTCTATCCACAAACTCATGGAACAAGAAAATACCCTGCTCTAACGACAAGTCCAAATAACATTGGATGAATGAAAAGTTTAACTAGCTAGTGTGTATAACCTTCAATCTCTCTCATTCAATGTAACAATTTTCCCGTGTGCTTTACATTTCTACACCATCATCCAATTTGAAAGCAAGTTATACGGTCAATATTTAGCTACGGCAGGCCAAAGCAAATCCCTTTCTCTTTCGAACTTGGGAATGGTGGTGAATGTCATTGTCACGATAGTGATGACGGAGATGCTCACGACAATGCAACCCTAATTGGAGTCTTCTTTTGACCTCTTGGTGGGGGCAAACAACATCAATCAGGACATTTGATAAACTACATGTAATGCAACGGAATTTTCAGTCGTGATACTGTCGGGGAGAAGCCGCTACTCTAGTTCGACGAGGAATTCTACCCGCCGAAAGAGCCTACAATACTTTAATTAAGCAGGATACTTCCAAGGAAGATGAACATTATGATATAGAATTAAACGTGAAGAAGCTTCAGATGGACAAACCCTAATTCAAAGAAAAAGGTGAAGGAGTTGCAAAGTGGAAGCAGTTAGGGACATTGAAGAAAACTTGCAACAGACACAGATTTGGAGCTTGTGAGTAGAGGATTAGATTGGTCAACATGTGACGCCTTGGAGGAACCGATGAAGAAACTCGGCTTCGTGCTTATTAGGATTCCACTATCATCCCAAAGCATTAAACAATCTTGAGTCGATCTTGCTCATTCAGATGCAGGAAAACAAAAGGTTATGTGAAAAAAGGCATGATCTTCTTTGCACCTTCCGGTGAGGAAGAAAAGAGGTAAGAATAGGCAATCATATGCTAGGCTTAAGGTTTTGGGATTCGGTAGTTAGATGGAATGAATCATCTGCCTTCCATTAGAAGTCATAATGAAAGCAAATGGAGGAAATTTCAGTCAAGCGATGGCAACATCTCTCGATAGCAACGCCTATCGTACAAGACAGAAGAATATACCTATGTATTTAAATGAGGAAGATTATCAAAAAAGTTTTAAAGCTATTGATGGTCAAGCGAGGGTTGCCCTTGTCGGCCACAGGCGAAAATCCCTCCTTCATTTTTCCTTCCACTAAATCCTCTTTTCACTTCTTATTTACACTTACTCACTCAATCCCTTCCACCCTCCATTTGTCCTTGCCGAGGCTTGAATAAAAATATAAATGGATAAACGAAAATTATAATATCAGTTTTTCTACAATTATAACGTCAGTTTCCTTTTATTAAAGCGCTCACGGTACTTTAGCACCACCACAAAAATAACCTCAATCCCCTCTACCAATCCGCACTACTAGAGAGTATATTACGTGTGCACCCGAATTATATGAGTTCAATTTGTATCAACTATTAGATCCATGAGAATAACATAAGACCCATCTCGGGTTTAAAAGAGAGCTATTGTCAATAAAATGAAAGAAAGAAAGAGCAAAAGAAGACGTGAACGGCAGGATTCGAACCTGCGCGGGCAGAGCCCACATGATTTCTAGTCATGCCCGATAACCACTCCGGCACGTCCACCTTATGGCTACTTCTATGACGTTCTACAATATTACTATTGAGTGGCGGATTCGCTTCAAGACCATGATTCTCCACCTGTTCACTTATCAAAATATTAGGGCGTAATTCTAAAGTAGATTTAGACTTTAGTGCAGTATGTATTGGCAACTAAATTGGCTAGACATTAAAAAATCCATGAAAATAACAAAAAACAAATTTGAGCATTTAGGCAATCCCCATACTTCGAAAGACAATCGTCGTTAGACCCCTAGTTTTGTGGACGTAAAAAAATCTGGAGATGGATAACCTAACTCTGTCCGAGTTTTTTTATAATAAATAAAATGTCTAACACCGTATGCACCCTAATACACATAAGTAATTAAAGTACCGCATTGGATTTTTTTTTTCCTCATATGTCATCCTATAGTGACAATCTTGCACTGAATCCAATTACTCAGTGGGCTGGGCCTTACTTGGGTAACATATGCCTTGGGTCTTGTTAGGCCTTAGCCAAGCCCATGAAGCCCAATCATCAAATTGAGACCAGAGCCTAACGAGGCACGACCCTTATTATTCTCTCGGTTGGTGTTCGGAACTCCTGGAGCACCCGGCAATGTTCGCCACCCCATGGGTACTCTTTGAACTACCCTATGCGAATGTGGACTTGGGTTGGGTGGAGGGACGGGGATATTGTTCATATGCGTTTGACTCATCTACGGTACCAACCATTTCGACATTAGATTTGCATCACCTATTCACTCAACACAAACTCCTGAGAAAACTTCTTGGTCCCTCGTCTCTTTTTGTTTCTCTCTCCTCGCCGCTGCCATCACATGGACACCTTTCTTGCAGGTTTCACCGTCACATCTCTCTCTCTCTCTCTCTCTCTCTCTCTCTCTCTCTCTCTCAAGGGTCTCAATCTGAGGTCATCAAAGCCGAAGATCAACATTAGGGGCCTTGGAGTTCTTCGAATTGGTTATTTGATGGACACGTGGCGCCAATCCGACGATCATTTAGTTGGTGACGGTAGGCGGGGACCATACATGCATACTAGACCCCTCCCCTTGTGTGTGAAGTTTCCTAGTGATAGACATAACCAAACCTATGGAAAACGGAAAAGAGAGAGAGAGAGAAAGAGTTCACATTGTTCTCGAAGGTGAAACTCCCTATGGGTCACTTTCTTTGAATTTTATTCCGCCTCATTTAGGCTCCTACCCTTTCATTACTTGCACTAATTACCATCCTTACTGCTAAAACATGATTTGCTTTCCTAGAATACTCTCCCCTTGTACACAGAGGCAGGACTAAGATTAGCTCCGAACAAGTCATAAATGTAAATACGTGTACAGACTACTTATCAACGGAGAAGAGCATTCCGCAGGCTGCCCCGAATCGGTGCCCACGGCCACCCATATGAAATATGAACCGATGGACGATTCGAGGAACACACGCTGCCAACCATTTTCTTATTATATATGTAGTTGTACGACATTATTGACTTCGAAGCTTCCTCGACTTCAACGTCATTGGGTCTCCTGAGAGGGAAACACTTCCAGCCCAAGATGTTAGAATATTCGAAAAGGATAGGAGGAGAGGAGAGGAGAGGAAAGGCATTGAGAAGAAGAACTTGACCGGAGCAATGTCCGATCCTGCGCGAGGTCAATGATATATGTTGGTTTATGAATGTATAAGTATGAGCTCGTGTAGGCATAGTCTCCACACAAAATACGATCCACTAGTCTTTTTTAAATGGATTTGGTGGACAATTACATTTGCCAATAAGACTACTGACTACATGGATTTTAGTCTCTATTATCGTCACCCCTCGAGGTGTTTGTTACTTTTCCCCCTTTTACCTAAGCAACCATGTCGGTTGTTCAAGTCCCATGTCGAATTGATTGTCGCGAACGGGTGTTCGGACCCTCCGATATCCCTTCTTTTGGTGCCTTGATTAAGTACCTTTAGTAGTTCAATTTAGTAAAGCAGATTTGCTAATCACTCGCTTTTCCCATGTTTTCAAGGAGACAAAGGTAATAATGTCGGGTGTAAAATTTCTCTATAGAAGATATCCTTTTTTTGTGGCTTAGATCACGTTCCCATGTCTTTTTTTACATGGCAGAAAGTTGCACTTGGAATTGTTCTTCGGGTCCAACTTTTTTCCAACCACGATCTCTTTTACAAGGCAGCAAAATCTGCGGAATTCGTGGTCGTTCCTAGCTTTCACACACGCTGGTCTCTTTGTGTTTTTTTTTTTGAATCTTCTTGCTACTTTCGGAAAAGTTCTAGGTCCCCTCCATGTTCCTTTTATTTCAAACGAGTAGAACTTTCTATCCTTCTTTTTATTCTAGAAACTTACCTTTTTGTGTCGAATGTATGCACGCAACATTTTCTTATTTTCATTGGGCAATTGATTTTTCCATATTTCTATGATAATCAAATGCGAAGTTTATAAAATTCTTGTTTATTCTCTGTAATTTGATTCGGGATATTTATGAAGGAATTTGTGCATAAGTGATATTAACATCAAAATGACAAAAATTCTAAATTCGTACGTACTAAAAATTCAAAAACCGCATTGAACGCCTTAAAAATTCAAGGACTACATTATACATTGTGGTAAAATTCATTGACCAAATTGAACACATTCAAATTTAATGGACCATATTATATATTTAGCTAAAATTTAGAGACCATTTATCTTATTTTCCTTTTGAAATTTGAATTTTCCTAGTAAGGTATGATAACGCATCTGATTCTTGATTGACTCTGTGGGGGGCAGCGGTAGCTCAATTATGCTCCTTCAGCCAATGAAGAAAGCCCCAATTTGAATTTCTGCCAAAAGGAGAAATCATTACCCCAACGCAAAAAGAAAAGAAATTAATTAAGAAGATCTGAAGCATGCCAAACGTCAAATAAAAGTTCGATTTCGATGAAGAAAGAAGTCAAAAAGGCATGAAGGAGAAGAAATTGATGAAATTCTTTCAATAAAGCCTCCACCTAAAAGCCACTTGAAAGTTGGAAGTTCGATATGCAAATTCCAAGGAGGAAACCCACAAAGCAAAAAATCTTTTTCGAACGATTTTGTCTCGTTCCGACCTTGTTCTCCCCACGCGGTGCATCGACCAATACTGTTTCTTCTCCTGCGAACTTGCGCTTCTTCCACGTGATGATAAGAAACCCTAGCGACAATGGAGCAAAGGTTCTAGGCGAACCACGTTGTCGCGAAGGGGGTCGGTGTCCCACAGCAAGCACCTGAATTTTCCGGGAATCTGCTGAGAAACGATCCGTGGCCATTCCTTTTTCGATGGGGTCCCAGGAGAGCTACTGATTATGGGGAGGAAAAATCCGAGAAACTGTTGGCAAGAATGGAGTTGAAAAGACCTCCATCTTTATCTTCCTTCGCCCGGGGTGACAGTTTTCACGGGTTGTTCACATGCGTATGGGGTCGGCATCATCCCATGTCCCATGTTTCCTTCCCCTACCATCCCCTCTCCGCTAGGTTTAAATAGCACGAAGCCGACGATGGTGCGTGTCGAGATCGAACCAATCAGAGGACAAACGGGTCGCGTCGAGATCAGAGAGTGTATATGCAAGAATCGGTCGTCTAGCATGATCTGGCTCCGGAAAGATTATTTCGTCGCTCGAATTGGAAAGGATGACACTCAAAACCACGCTATTTGTTTCATCTTAAGATGTTGGAGTTATAATTGTGACGTCATGGATTTAACTCACTCGTGGTATTATCTGTTTTGGCCCGTCTCCGTACCGAAACTCACGGTTTTGTCATTTACCGTTATGTCAAAAGGTGTCTTAGTAAGTTAATTTAATTTTTTACGTATATATCCTGAAATTGTTCTCCCCTTCTCCGGTGCATAATTCGGTTTGTTCCTGCCTTCTTCACCATTCTGGAAGCTTATCAGGAACCGCTTCTTATACAGGCCTATTGGTCCTGACAACCATTCATCGCCCTTGTCGGACCCGGTCATTATAATAATGTTCTCATGTGTTGCAATTGGGAGAATTATAAGGCCGACTTTTAATAATCGAACCAAGTCAAAACTCCTTCTCGATACATTTGAAAGGTAGGCCATTCACATTGGAGCTGATCAAAAGTAAGGAGGAAATTGATTTTTGTAAGCTGACATCGAGAAGTTGAGTTGAATACCGAGCTCGACATCTCTCCAACTATGAATATCTTTTGCCATAGGCCGACTTCTTAGGACTTTGTCGAGGCCAAATAAGAATTCTTGGTGTCCAAAAAGGAAAGAAGGAACGGAAATTGTGTACCATTGAATCTGAGTTGCCTTGTCAACCCGAAGGGAACACTTGCTGGGTCAAGAAGAAACCTCAGACTTTTGAATAACGTCTTGGCCTTCGAAGCACAGTTTACAGACACATGCATATTGAATATGCGCATGCATGTACGTGGACTATATATGAGCCTGTGCATATGTCCAATGGCAATGGACTGCTCTTTCTTAACGACGTAAAAACACTTTGAACCATATCCGATATGCAAATCTTCACGGAATAATATGATGTCCGGATCGATAATCTGCAGCCGGATTAAGCTTGATTTGTCAGCTAATGGCCTGTTCATGTGTTTCACGAGGGTTTATGGCTGAGTCAGCGGCCGGCCTCCTCGTGCTACGAATCTGAAATTCAAGATTAGGTGATGCGCATTAGAACTTTCTTGACAAAGGAAGAGTTCCCATCTGTCATTAACTTTCATTGATATCACCCATTTCTTAATTGATCTTCAGGTTTCTATATATTGTAGGGTTTTGGAGTGATAATAGTTTTCGGTCTAGTCTCGCCTTTACTTTCTCTGCGCCCGTATCCTTAGATTATGATTTGATATCACATTCAAGGCGATGAACCAAAAAATAAATTTGCAAAATTTCGCTAAAAAAGCTAAATACTGATGCATTGTCTTGGCTTTCGGCATGTAAAACTTTGGAATCCCTCGTATGTTTGTCGATGTGTAAACTCTACAACTTTGCTATATATCGCATTACTTGAGCAGTACTAGGCTTTCGTTAGGGGTCATGTGGACCAGTATATCAAGAACACTTGGTAAGCAATATCCTCAATAAGGAAATGTACACAGTTATCTTGAGAATTTGAAGTTTATATTTGGTTTTGTTTCCACTTTCGACATTGGATTTCAAGGAAATTATCGAAATTTTATCTCCGTGTGCTCTAAACGTGTAGAGCATTCATGCATATGTGCAAGTTCTACTCTTGTTGCAAATCGCAATTCACGCTATTCTCGTTTCGACCATGCCAAGTGCTATGTATTTAACAAGTATTTGATTACGGATATCACGAAAATAAATCGAGGCATTAGTTGAATTTAGAATCTTTTCTTATCCGGTTGTATTAACAAAGTATTGCACTTCTCAAAGCACTTATTTAGTCAATAATTATTTCTCTAGAGAAACAATGCATCCTTTTTATGGTTACTTACCTTCTGAGTAAGAGGGAAAACTGCTTTATCTGAAGTCTCATGTAGATTTCGATATCCCTTAGACGCTAAACAGACAGAGGGTATTCCCTCCTCCTGTGGAAAAAAAAGATACAAAGGAATTGGGGGAGTTGAGTATATAGGCACCCGCACGTTAAAATAAGAAATGCGGTCCTGACAACCCATCAAGTATAAATCCCTAGACAGGCAGGGTGGCCCAATGGGAGAATTGTAAAAAAATCCATCTTTAAAAAGAAAATTTTTTTTTGTCAGAGTCTTCCACTTTAATTACTCAAAAAGGGAAGAACATGGCACGTTTTGTCGCCATTATTATCAGCTCACTTTTGTCCAAAGTTGAGCATGCACCCGTCGTTGTATGCTGGGATGGATTTGATGAAAATGGGGAAATACCCACGACATACGTAGTCAAGACAAGACATAATTTGAGTAGTAATTATGGCTCCTGAGTCCTGACTCCCATTTTTTTCAAGGACTAAAGTTACTCTGATTACTCGAGAAGCAAGTTAGCTAAACAGAGATAAACGATTTGAAGTTCCCACTAAACGTACATTGCTCGAGAAGCGATTTTAGTTTCACTTCTTACTTTATTAAAATATCGTGGCTCGGACGTCCTCTTTAAAATCCCATAACATTTAAAAATTCCCACAAAATGTATATTGGCATGTAAATTTAAGGATTAATACTATGAAAAACCTAAAATCAGTACACATGTGATAAATATACCCTATAAAAAATTTCAAATTAGTACACCTGTGACAAATTTATCATAAACTAATTTTTTTACCATCAAAAACTCAAAACTCTTACGGTTGTGATAGATTTACCCACCGTTAGTTTCTCTTAAATTAGATTAATATGATGAAAAACTACAAATTGGTACACTTGTTATAAACAGAGGGGTAAAACCCTAAACTGGTACACTCATCAATTACTATGTGTTATCTAACTCAATAATTTAACTGTAAAATTTAACGGAAACTAACTAAATGGTAAATTTGTCAGAGATGTATTAATTTAAATTTTTTTATGATTAATAAATTAATTTAAAGTAAATTTATTGTCTATGTACTAGTTTGAGATTTTTAAATACGTCTCATATTTGTAATTTGTTAAAAAAAAATTTGACAATTTTTTGAGGGGGGGCTAGTAGCTAGGAAGAGAGACCCGGGGCACCGGCGGGGCGGGGGGGGCAAGGGGGAACAACTGGCTAGCCCGGTGAGGCGCACGATCCAAAGCCGCGTGCGGGACGGGGGGGTCAAACCACGCCACGCGCCGGTGACGGACAGCGACATCCGGGCCGACCGGCCGACACGATCACATGGCCGCGCTGCGGTGGGACCCGCCCGGCCCCCCCCAACCCTTCCCTTCTTTTTCCCGCTTGCAGATGAAGTTGACTTGCGCCACAAGAACCCAAGCACGTGGGCCCCGCCTCTCCCTTTTTCCCATTTTTTTTTACAGAAAAAGAAAAAGCCAAGGCGCTTTTGCATTCGGAAATAAATAAAATAAAATAAAAAAAAGTTAGTTCGTTTCATCATTAAATAATATAATTATCTTTTCAGAAAAAAGAAATCTTTCGTAATTATGATATTTCCGAGCAGTGATTGACTGAGACGAGAACCCATCATGAACGGCACCTAACTATTTCTTCGATCGCTATAATTGAATCGCAAACAACGGAGTATTGCTCCTTCGTGAGAAATTCGACCATAAAATCAAAGACAAACGGAATAGGAGCTGACGACGAATTGATGTGAGAGCAATGTAAAAGGAGGACGAGAGAATAGACGTCTAGAGATCATAGACGAAAACAAGTGTATCGGATTAAGAATACCACCCATATTGGATCCGTAGGGGAATCTGGAGCACTTTCTCTACAATGCCTAGCTACAAAAAATAGAATGTGCTCACTTGTCGCGTCATCCCATGATTAGTGTATTCAAACTTGATTTCACGAAACTTTGACGTTTTGTTCGTAAACTTAATTTGCTTTATGCCATAACTCGATTTAAAAACCGTGTTTTTCACAAGCCACATCTAATATACATAATTTTTTTTTATGTTAAAGACATGACACATGATATCTAAGACTTATCTGTTCATTGATCATAATTCTAGTCTTTTTTCTTTTCTCTTTTTGAAATAATGTACTTGTTTTTGTCAAGTTTTTTTTTGAATAATTTACTAATAATATATTGGAGAAAAAGGTCTTCTTCTTTTTTTCTTTTACCTTACCAATATATATATATATATTGGAGAAAAAGGAGTGGCAGCCAATGTTGAGAATGACTTGGTAAGATGGTAGATCAAAATCGGATTTTCAGCATTTACTACTGAAAGCTATTAAACCGTATTCCTTTTAAGAAACAGTACTTAGTACACACCTATTTCCACATTTTTAATTTTAGGGATAGTAAATGATCAAGTAAGTGCATTGGGTTTAGTCTAAGTATAGTCACAATTCTACATTATGTAATATATATCCTTGAATATAATGGAACAACAATTTGAATGAGCTGCCCAAAAACACCTCAACGAACCTAATCGAATGCTTTTGCGTTGGTTCTGTAAAAATTATGCTTTGAGAACCTTTTAAGAAAACCCACTTAATAACTACTTTTTTTTACCATAATTACAATTATAACTATTATTATCATCATTATCATTATCATTATCATTATCATTATTACTACTATACTACTACTACTACTACTACTACTATTAATATGTTGAGCAGTTAAATTTAATTGATAATATCTACATTTAAAAGCTAGACTTAGTTAAGCTATTTGATAACGATTACAACCAAGAATTTTTTAAATCGATTCTCTAAGTGAGGTGCTTATGAGATTTAATAATTTCATATATTGACTATGTCAATTACGCGTTGAAAATAGTATGTAAGTCCATACTTACTTACGCGAATAAAAGTATTTATTTAAGTAATCGTAGGTCCTATGAAGCCAAAGGTTATTCAACACACTTGAAAGACTTTCAGACATTATACTATTTTTGACTTTATTGGTTGCATCATTTATTGTCTCCAATACACTAATTTGAGAACATCATGGTTGCAAAGTCTTTAAAAATATGGAAAAGGTCTTCATAAACTCAATTTTTTCGGCTGATTGCCCTTGTAATTTCTTTCGAGAAATAAATTAATATCTATTTTCTAGATATATATGTGCATACCGATTGTTTTTCAAAGATTGTTTGGTGCCTTTAGAAAGCTAGAAAGACAGGTTGTTTGGAGACTTCAGAAAGTTAGAAGACAATTATGAGCCCCATTTTCGTGAAACATGTTCAATTTTCACCAAGGATGAGAAGGGATAGAAAGCTAGGAAAAATGCCACCAACCCATCTTAGATTTGGTGTAAACATCACGAATTTCAAAAAGTTGCCCTCCAACATGTCTAATTGCACGTTTCAGGGAAAGAAAGCAACAATTCATGTGATGATAATGTCTTTAGGCCAAAAAATAGGCAGACAATTCATGTGAAGGAGGCCAGCGAAGGTTCGTAGAGCCACGTTGGTTTTAGTGCTCATGAGTAATTACTAGGCCGCTTCATGTTGGCATTTCTAAGGAAAACATTCATTAGACCAAGTAGGCATTACCATGGAAAATACTAACTCGGATGTGGGTAACTAAAATATGCGTGCGGCCCTCACATATTGACTTGCAAATACGTGGTACAATATATCTAGGTTTTTATTAACAAAGCAACCAAATTAATCAAATTTTGCAATTTTCAATGCACCTACTTTATTTGTTTTTTGTGTTATTGATACATTGAAATCTGTATCAATATTGAGTGTGCAGCCATTAACACGAATTGTATGTATGATGTGTACAACTTATTTTCTCAGGCGATTAAAAATAGAATTCATGTACATACCCATCAATCATCACATGCACTGTGTCGAAATATCAGCGTCACTGTTAAGTTTTAAGTCTCGTGACGGAAGATTTAGATGATTATGTGCATTAAATCAATGCCCAAAACAAAGGCTAACATATTGCCCAATGGTTTTGAGAGATGAATGAATGAAGCACTCGATGCCATTGCCGTCAGTCCCCTCAGATCAAAGCATTAAAGTTGGTTCAACTACCAAAAATCACTAAAGACTACCCTTAAGCAAAGCCAAATATGATTAGACATCAGAACCCATCGAAAGCGACCCGGTCGAACGGCCCGACCAAACAAGGGCCCTAACTTTTATACCACTCACATCATAGTCACACGCTTTGCCAGTCACACGTTGTCCTGTCGCCCACATGGACGAATCAGAGCCGCTCCTCGTCGCACACGTGTCCAGATAGGAATGGTTCCATCATTTTGCCGGTCACACGAGTTCCGCGAATGATATAATACTAGACAACGGGAAGAATGAAAGGGTTCACATTATAGGCTAGACGCGTTGGTCAGGTTTATGTTGCCGTCTAAAGGCGGCTCAGCAAGAAGAGATTTCATTTCGAGCGTAACCTGTGAGATCGAAGAGAGGAGAAGATGGCGTTGGAGAAGTCGCCGGAAGTCGGCGATAATCCGGAAGTGAGCTTGGAGGAGATCACTGAGCTCCGACTGGGGCTGCCGGGCGAGGCCAGGGGGAAATCGGGCGCGAAGAGGGGGTTTTCCGAGACCGTCGATCTCGATCTCGGTGCACCAGCCGTCGGTCGCAACGAAGCCAAGAATTCTTCCGTGGGCGGTGTACAGATGAAGGATGGAGTTTCCGGCGGTGCAGCTAAACCTCCCGCAGCCAAGTAAGATGTTTGATCCAGACCCCTTGTCTTGAACACTGATGTTTAGTATTAAATTCTCCTTAGTTTTACACCAGTCACGGAGAAAAGAAAACACCATTCACATATAGATTGCGATTCAGCACAACAGTGACGCGATCCAATTATCAAAATGATAGGAAAAAAACAATAATGTGCGAGCACGAGCTCGATAGGACACGAACACGTCGAATCTCGATATTTAAATTACTGCAATATAGTTTCGTGAAGATGGACTGCACAACAAAAGATTTATAAGGACCGTATATTGTTTTTAACATGTATAGGACGCAAGCTGTGGGGTGGCCGCCGGTGAAAGCATTCAGGAAGAGCGTGATGAAGAGTTGCAAGTATGTGAAGGTGGCCGTGGATGGAGCCCCGTATTTGAGAAAAGTGGATCTGGAGGCGTACGACAGTTACCAGCAGCTTTTGACTGCTCTTGAGAAGCTCTTCTCTTGCTTCTCCATCTGTGAGTTATTTTAGTGCAATAATGAAAAAGTAGATTGATATAATTTAGTAATTGTATATAAAAATGAGTTCTTATGGGGGATTCTTGGGAAACTATTGCAGGCAATTATGCAAGCGAGAGGAAGATCATTGACCCAGCAAACGGTGTTGAATATCTGCCTACTTATGAGGACAAAGATGGTGACTGGATGCTGGTTGGGGACGTGCCTTGGAAGTGAGTTTTCATTAATTTTCTCGGTTTTTTTTTTATCTTTTTTCTTGCTTCTTTGAGATATCGTGTGTTGAGTCGTTGTTCTCGGTTTTTCTTCTGTATCAGAATGTTTGTCGAATCTTGCAAGCGACTGCGGTTCATGAAGAGCTCCGAAGCCACCGGTTTAGGTAATCCATGCTTCTTCCTTTCGACCAAACCGACGGCTAAACAAAGATATCAAAGACAAGATGCATGCACTCGTCTTACTTATTCGCTTTAGAATTAGATTTCTTATTAGTGATTGTGGTTTGTGTTAATTGCAGGTCCAAGGACACAGTCTTTGTGCACAAGTTCAAGTTGAAAAAAGAACAGCAAGCTTCCCAAGAGAGAGAGAGAGAGAGAGCATTCTGGGATTATATATGTTTGATGTACAAAGGGTTTTAGATCTCAGCTCCTAGGTTTAGGATTATGCCACAGTTTTTGTATTTGGAGGTTTTCGATGACACGAAAATACACAGAAAATAAGAGGGTTTCGATCTCTCTCTGCTTTTTTTTTACTACGAACGTACATATAGCCTCATTAATTTGATAATTTAGGGTTTTGAATTGGAGCTTCTAACACGTTCGTTTCATCAGAATACATCATAAAGACTACGCTCACTTACTGCTGATTAATGTAGAGCTGTAGATCGAAGATAACATCGCCTTTGCGTTCTAAAACTGTGGGAGCACTTCCCAAAGTGGAAGAATATGATTTGTACACCCCATGTTTTAGGTTTGGTATGGTTGAAATTCAACTTTGGTAGAATGGATCAAGTGGACGAGTTGAAGGGGCAACTCTGTTTACCTGTTAAATGCTATGATGGCGACCCCCTCGAAAAGGAAATTTTCCTCAATTAGAGATTAGGAATGCCGTCCAGGCTATCCCCTCTCTCCCTTTGCGGGGTGCGATGACGACGACGATGCCAATAGATAAAGCAATGTCGATCGTGAAGATAAAACATCGTCGATGCATATTTCCATAAATGAGAGAATCCTAATCAGTCGGCGAAAATGTGTATATGGAATAAAGGTCGAAGGTGTCAAAAGTGAGGTCGCACGCAGAGAACTTCTCTTTTATTAGTGCCGTGCGGCGTATAAATTGTGAGACTCAAAAGAAAAATAGAGATAACGGCATATTCCTTAGATACCGACAAAGTTAACTTTATTGATATAAAGAAACTGAAGTGGTAAGGAGTGAAACTGAATGAGCAAACATGTTTCGTTTGTTTCATGGAAAATATTTTCATCATTTGCTGGCGTTTGGTTTGCTTAGGAAAATGAATATCGGAAAATGTTTTCTTAATCAACAGAAAACTTATACTCAAATTCGGGAAAATGATTTCCCCTGCAGATTTTAAAAAAATCAGAAAATCATTTTCAAAATACATAATCAGACATGACGCTTGGACTAGAAATTCCGCACTCGAGCATAGGAACCCTAACGCTTGTTCAAGGGCCTATCGAGACCGAGGCCTGGGGTGCCCATGCTAGGGTCTTCGCTGCCCATGCCGGGGTCCATTAAGGCTGAGCTCGGGACCCTGGTGGCAAGCTGGCGCCCCGAGCCCATCAAACATGGTGGTAGGAAAGATTCACTATCAAATCTTACCTTCCTTTACATTTTTTTTATATTTTTTATTTTATCAAACATGGTGATGAGAGGCATATATGCCTTTTCATCTAAATTATAAAAGAGAGGTGGTTCCTTTCAATTTTCAAACATGGATCTGGGCCTTCAGCAGTTCCGAAAGGCGAACGGGAGAGACCGTTGGACGGCCTGCAGATCCAACGGTCGAGAATCCCCTTTTCCCTTTTCTTGCGAAACGATAAAAGGCCTCGCAAGGGCCCAAACTCAAATTCAAAAAACTAGCAGCCACTGCAGATGGTAAATAGCTCAAAGTGGCGAGGGCAAACGAGTCAATCCACGCGCCTCTCCGTCCCCCTCCGGTTCCTAACCGTTGAAACGTCGCCGTCCGGCTTGCTCCTTCCTGCTCCGCCGCGACTGGTTCTAGATAGAGAAAGCTCGGAAGCTCCGGTTAGAGAGAGAGAGAGAGAGAGAGAGAGAGAGATTGATGTGAATCTGATCGAGTACTGGAGCTGCAGAGATTGCGTTGAAGAGAGAGACAGGAGAGGATGGTAGGAAGCAATGTGGCCGGATTGCAGGATCACTTGAAATTGGCGAGGGAGTATGCCCTAGAGGGTCTCTACGACACCTCCATCATCTTCTTCGACGGCGCCATCGCCCAGATCAACAAGTACTCCCTCTTTCCCTCTCCTTCCCGCCCCCCCCCCCCCTCCCCTTCATTTCTGCTCGGCTAAGTTCGTTTGATTCCGTGATTCGAAGTGAAGGGTACTTGGAATCTGGGGATCCTCTTTGTTTGCCATTCGATGCGTAGTTTGTAGCTCCTGAATCTGTGGATGCTCGAGCAACTTGCGAGGGGGAAGATGATGACTTATGGCTAGTCGATCGCTGCTTGTCGGGCGAGTAGTGATTTTTCTCGAGGTTTTGGTGTAGGCTGTGGATGGATGCTTCTTTCGAGCGAAGCTCGGATTTCTAATCCAATTGCTTCAGTTTTCGATGATTTCTGCGGAGAAAGAATTGAGCTTTGGATTCAATTTGACGGCTTGAAATTCATGGGGTGTGTCATATTATGAAATGCGGTGGATATGTAGGAATGAGGTCCTTATGATAGGATTCGTCCGGAAATTGGTGTCTAAAAGTGCATGCGCGCGTCCCTTTTTTTTGCTCCAATTTCTCATGTGTGTGTAATTTTAGGCACCTGAATACGGTTGATGATCCCTTGATTCGGGCAAAATGGATGAACGTGAAGAAAGCCTTGTCCGAGGAAGCAGAAGTCGTCAAACAACTAGATGCCGAGCGGAGGGCGTTCAAAGAAACTCCCAGTGGTCGACGCCCTTCTTCGCCTCCTATCCATGCCAAGTCCTCCTTTGTTTTCCAACCGCTGGATGAATACCCAACTTCCTCTGGAGCTCCCGCCATGGATGATCCCGATGTGTGGAGGCCGCCGAGTAGGGATCCTACTGGTAGAAGGCCTGCGAGGGCTGGTCAAGTGGGCATGAGGAAGTCACCACAGGATGGGACATGGGCTCGTGGTGCTACTGCTAGGGCAGGTGCCGCTGCACGTGGGGCAAAGGCTGGTGGTTCGAGCAAGAGTAATACCAGTGTCCGAGCATCTTCTATTGGAAAGAAAGGCACTGGTTCTGGCAAATCTGCCAAAGCTGATTCTGGGGTAATTCTCTCTTACAAAACTTTCAAAACAATGTGAAAGCAAAGGGAACCCTATGTACTTGGCAGTATAGTAATATCTGTGGGGAATTTGATGTCTGTTACGACTGCGTAGGTTTGGGCATGCTTCATTCATATCCCATATGCTTTTAGTAGTTTCACCTTTCTTGCTTAAGAATTGCCGTAGCTTAGTTCACTCCATTCTTCCATTAATTTTCTGGAGGGGATTCTCCTATTAATTTGAATTTCTTAGCAGCTATGAGTTACAAGTCACTAGAGAAACTTAGTGTTACATATCTGCCGAAAAGTTGATCAATGTTTGGTTTGTGTTATATGCAAACTGTAACTATTCTCAGCTTCTATAGATTAGGTATTTACATTATTTCACGAATGAAATGTGATGTACTCTGTTTGCTTTGAGTTTGATTTAAGATGTTTTCACTGCGCTGACAAATTTATGGTTGCAACTTTT
This sequence comes from Syzygium syzygioides, assembly GCA_031216285.1. Taxonomy (NCBI): domain Eukaryota; kingdom Viridiplantae; phylum Streptophyta; class Magnoliopsida; order Myrtales; family Myrtaceae; genus Syzygium; species Syzygium syzygioides. Next base: position 27,143,350 of record CM062251.1, read on the forward strand.
AGAATGGTGATGCTGAAGATGGAAAGTCAAAGAAGGGACAGTATGAGGGACCTGATCAGGACTTGGCTGCAATGCTTGAGAGGGATGTCTTAGAGACTACCCCTGGAGTGAGATGGGATGATGTCGCTGGACTGAGCGAAGCAAAGAGACTTTTAGAGGAAGCTGTTGTGCTTCCTTTGTGGATGCCCGAATATTTTCAGGTACTACTTGAGCTGCTGAAGTGCAATTTATGTGCCACTTTGCTTTGGGTAGGATCTAAATGCGAATACTTATTGATGATGCTAATAGTTATTTTTATCTCCAAGTTTTGTAAAATTATCTTTTGAAGAGTGTGAATTTGAAATACGCTTTTATTGCTTTAAGGCAAAAAAATTAGTTTATAAATTAAGGAGAGAGTAAGCAGTAGAATGGGGCCACTGGCCATTATAGAAGTACTTGACAGCGTCGATTACCAAAGATTGAGGAGCCCAAAACTGTGGTACCGAAGGTGATGGGTGCCTGGGGGAGTCTGTTGGGTGGGAAATGGGTAATCAAGCTGGAGTAGTTCCTGCTATCGTTGTCTAAAAAGTTGGAAATTATTTGCTCTATGCTTACAATGCTTTCATTCACAGGGAATCAGGAGGCCTTGGAAAGGTGTTCTAATGTTTGGCCCTCCCGGAACTGGGAAGACCCTTCTTGCAAAAGCTGTAGCTACTGAATGTGGTACTACATTTTTCAATGTTTCATCTGCTACTTTGGCTTCTAAATGGCGTGGGGAGAGTGAGCGCATGGTGCGGTGCTTGTTTGATCTTGCTAGAGCCTATGCTCCAAGTACCATTTTCATTGATGAGATCGATTCTCTCTGCAACGCTCGGGGGTGAGTTTGATACTCGGAGTGAGATATGATTCTTAGCCTAATGTCAGAAAAAAGGGATAAATCCCTTGGATCTTCTGTGGCATTTACTTGTATCTGACTTTCAAAGGTGCCTCTCTTCAGGGCTTCAGGGGAGCATGAATCATCCAGGAGGGTCAAATCTGAACTTCTTGTTCAAATAGATGGTGTTAACAATAGTTCGACAAATGAAGATGGTACTCGCAAGATAGTGATGGTTTTAGCTGCAACTAATTTCCCGTGGGATATAGATGAGGCACTCAGGTTGATCATGTTTTTCAATAATTTTTAACCTGTGTTGGCATTTTGAACTTTGTTTTTACTTACAAAATCCATTTCCATAAATGCTTGCTGTTCAAGATTCCTTATCATGCATTTGTTGCTTCTTCCCAATGATGTGCAGGAGGAGGCTTGAAAAGAGAATATATATTCCCCTCCCAAACTTTGAAAGTCGTAAGGAGCTTATCCGTATCAACTTGAAGACTGTTGAGGTAAGCTACTCAATCACTGCCATATTACTAACTTGTCAAACACTCGATTGATCTTTCTTCACACTGATGTATGATATTGCTTGAGACCATTTCATATGGGGAGTGATGCTGTGGAGTGTTATGCATTATGTGTCTTATTTTTCACATTTTAAAAGGAGTGAATGTAAAGAGAATTATTTGAGTCATGCAGGAGTGTTTAAGCGCAACCATGTACTATTAGTTGTTACTCGAAGCCATTTGTATGATGAATTTTGTAAGGAACCATCTAGGTTTGCCTATATTAGCTCAAAATCACTTTGAAAGTGTGCTTCATGGTTCTTTATCAGGTGGCTGCTGATGTAAACATTGACGATGTAGCTCGACGGACTGAAGGATACAGTGGGGATGATCTTACGAACGTTTGCCGGGATGCTTCCATGAATGGAATGAGGCGTAAGATAGCTGGAAAGACTCGGGACGAAATTAAGAATATGTCCAAGGATGAGATCTCGAAGGACCCTGTCGCGATGTGTGACTTCGATGAAGCCTTGGTGAAGGTACAGCGGAGTGTTTCTGCAGCTGATATTGAGAAGCACGAAAAGTGGTTTGCAGAGTTTGGATCAGCATAAAGAATGTCACTGCTTCTCAAAGAAATCTTGATCTCTTGGTGTTCATGGTAACAGTTCTTCCCCTGTCCACCGAATTTGTCATATATTGAGTCAAAAACCTCGTCACGTACAGTGTGACGTGCATTCGATTTGTAACCAGTTATGTATTTGTACCATGACAGTTCTTCAGAACATTTATCAATTTTACATTGGTTCATTCCTTGATTGTATACTTTCTTGCGACTATTTCCTGTAACCAATCTCATTTAGCTGGGAGTGCTTCAGGATCTCACGCCTCCAGACGAAAAAACGTAGATGAAGGAGAGAACACGTCCACGCCTCATGGAGTAGCTTCAATGCCGAAGTTCTTTGATCCCAAAAAAGCAAAAGAATTTCGACGAGTGGTCGAGAACAAACAGAGATTAGAAATTTCAGAGAGAGCAATACTGAAAAAACTAAGTGAGATTGGCGAGGAAGGTTAGAAAGGAGAAGGGGAAAATAGAGGGATACATACAGGGATAGCTCTGGTCCTCCATCAAGTTGTTCATAATACAGCGATCTCAGCACTCGTAGGAAATCCCCAAAGGTCTAAACGAAATAAGATAATCAATAGACTGTTATGCAAATTTTTCTTCACGTGCACTCACATTAACTCTACCGATACTGAATGTTAATTGCAATTTTACTCATGAATAACTGTTAAATCATCGCAATTATATACCAGATAATGGTAATGACCATGCTGTGGGTGTTAACGCGACAAGAACCGATGTGAGCACCAAAGATGTCAAAGATGGAGGTCATGAAAGCCGAGATTCTAAGATGCTCTAATTTGATTGCCTCCGGCTTTGTTTCTTCTGCTGTCCTATATGAATTGATGTTGAATTTTTTCAGGTTCGCCCATTTTAGCTTATCCGATTACGTACTCCTCAAGGAAAAACTCGACTTATTTTTTTAATCTTTTACGAGCCCCTTTTTTTTTCCAACCTAATTTGGTTAATTTACTCCTCTGATTTGCTTTGGTTAGAACTCAAAGATGATGATTTGGAAATAATTGTCGATGATTTCATGTGTTTTCCAGTACAACGTTAAACACTCATACAATTGGAGGAGACTAAACACCAACTAATTAAAACGCATAGCATGCCGTGCGAACAATCGATGGATTATAATTTCTTGAAGCAGGAACTGATCACTTTTACTCTTAAAAATAGATTGTTAAGATTAGTCGAGGAATAAGGATTGTATGGAGATGGATATATGCATGCGATGCTCACGTGATTTTCGGAGCAACATAGCTCAAGCTTCCATATATCAAATCATGGATGAATGTGCCCATAACTATGTCTAATAAGAATCTGAAGATCATTATGTTCACTAGGTTGAATTGTTCTTTTTCTTTTTTTGTGCAAGATACTTTAAAACATATATCACTGGGTTACCAATCATACGGATAGGCTAATCCCAAATGTCAGTAAACCGCACATCCAGATGCATTGAGTAAGCATGCTCCATCAGAGGGTCGGCACATCTCCCAAAGTAATTAGTTATTCTGAATGAGAGATGTTGTAATTTAAATACGGATATGGCTGACCTCTTTGGAGTTATGTGAAGAATCTTCTTTGTTTTTCTCGATGCTAATAATGACTCTTTTTTCGAACTACTCCCTCGCTGTTTTTGTTCTTTTCCGCTTTGAATTTGCAGAACAATGCAATGGTGGTGGAAACAACCAAAAGACAGCTTACATTGAAAATTAAGGGTGACGATGTACTTTCAATGCATACAACATCCGAGTTCCAATCACGGTCGTCAAGGATGTTGGAGCTTAGTTGTGCAACCTGTCACTGGTTTGGATGGTTTCTAAGCCTAAGCATATTAAACAAGAATGTCTTTATCCAGAAAACAAAAGAAAAAACAGATCTGCAACTGCACAAATGATTAAATTATATTAGAGAGAGAGAGAGAGAGAGAGAGAGAGAGTTAACATCACAGATTAATCAAATCTGCATGGCGCATGCAACCACGATTAAGGAATACTTAATGAGTAGTCTCCCCATCGAGTACCAGGAGAACGTCCGAACATATGTTAGAAGAGCAAACAAACTAAGAATGGATCCAAGCATAGGAATCGGCCAGCCTTCTGTCCACTAGTATCCCCCATTATAAAAACCCATCTTTTCAAATTATTACATTCTAGGGTTTCAAGCGAATAATCATTGATTTTATGTGGGTATGCCTTCATGCATGTGTTGAAACAAAATAAACTATGGCCGGGATGTACTTTATCTATGCACATAGACATGGACATCTTGGCTTGCCAACTCAGCTGTTTGTCCGGATCTTAGTTGGACATACATTAGTATATTGGCCAAAGTATCAATAATTCTCGCATATCTTGTCCCAAAAACTATACTAAAATTCATAATCCCTGCGGGAAATATTGCCAACCTGTGGCTAATGTGATTGGTCTGAAATTGGATGGAGAAATGACAAACGATCTACCATGCCATCCACTTCTGATCGGCTCTCATATGCTAAAGTATTGAGAAATTGAAATGAAAAGGAATGAATAGAGAGGACATGGGTATCCTCATAGTTTAGATTATGCTCATTTCCCTATTTCTCACCAAAATTTTTGGAAGGGATAGTGACACAAATGATTGTTGAACTTTGTTCCAATATGTAATGTGACCCTTAAATTTTTAATTTGTTTAGTACGGTCCATGAACTTTATTCTAATATGCACTATCATCCCCGAACTTTTAAATTATTCGATGGTACACGATCAATTTGTTCAATGCAGGACAACATTGAATATTTTTATATAGTTTAGAGAATGAATTGAACATGTACCAAAAGTTTAGGAGACCATATCAAACTAATTAAAATTTCATAAATCACATTGCATATTGGGGTAAACTTCAGGGACCACACTGAACAAATCAATAGTTCAAGGACCACATTATACATCCGTCCAAAGTTGAAAGACCATTTATGTCATTATCCTTTTTTGGAATTATTAAATTAGCAATGGCATCAAAAGGCCAAGTCATAGTTGATCAATTATGCAAGTATGAAAGAGTGTGATGACACTATATTGGTAAATCTGTATTTCTTTTTAGGGTTAATACCACGAAAAATCCTAAACTGGTACACCTGTGACAATTTTACCCCGAACTATTTTTTTGACTATAAAAAACCCCAAACTGCTACACTCGTGACAAATTTATCCCGAACTATTTTTTTGACTACCAAAAACCCCAAACTGATATACTTGTGACGATTTTATCCCGACCTATTTTTTTGACCACCAAAAACCCTATATTAGTACACCTATGACAATTTTACTCCCGAACTAATTTTTTGACTACTAAAAACCCCAAACTGGTACATTTGTGACAAATTTACCCTCTGTTAGTGTCCGTTAAATTATATTAATATCATAAAAATCATAAATTGGTAAACTTGTGACAAACAGAGGGGTAAAACCCAAAACCGGTACACATGTCAATTACCACGTGTCGTTAAACTTCGCAATTTGATTGTAAAATTTAACGGAAATTAACGGAGAGTAAATTTATCACAGGTGTACCAGTTTGGGGTTTTTGATGGTCAAAAAATTAGTTCGGGGGTAAAATTGTCATAGGTATACCAATATAGGGTTTTTGATGGTCAAAAAAATAGTTCGGGGTAAAATTGTCACAGGTGTACCAGTTTAGGGTTTTTTGTGGTAAAAAAAAATAGTTTAGGGTAAATTTGTCATAAATGTACCAGTTTGGGGTTTTTCATGGTATTTACCCTTTCTTTTTATTTTATCATTTGGTTCTTATCCTGCTTGCTAATAGAAACATATGTGTCCATACATGTCATTATCATGAATGTCAAAATGTAAAATGTAATTTTTTGAGAAAATCGAAATATAAATTGATATTAAAATCATTGGGACTCTATTATTAGGGTACTACATGACACAAACATCTCGTTGCTCTCTTCATTAAATCACTCAAAAGTCTTGGGTGGCAATATCAGAATCATTGTGCATGAGAAAGAAACAGATTGACCACATCCACACTTGAACTGAGTGCAAGTAGCTTTGTCTACAGAGCATTGGTAGAATCGATAACGCACGTCTAATTGGCGAGGGAAATAGACATTAGTGTCTTCTCAATCGCTTTGCTCTGTTTGCACCTCACAGTATTAGGGATTCTTTCCACCATGTTTTGTCAGTCCTCTGATTTGACAAATTCAAGCAAATAGGTTTTTGACTTTTGAAGGAGAATGATTTCGAAATTGAACATTGCGAATTGCCAAAAGGAAGGACTTGAAGAGGATACGAGAGGGGCAGGCAAGTTTGGATTTTGTCATCATGTGGATCTATTTAGCTTTCATCTCAGCTTGTGTGTCCTAAAAAAATGGAGCATGATCTGCTTGAGTGACATGAAACAACCTCTCTCTCTCTCTCTCTCTCTAAGTGGAGCAATATAATCTCAAACCACATAAGTTCCTCTTTTTTTTTTTTTGATTTATGATTCCTGCAACCTAACAAGATGACAACATTCATATGCAAACACGTGATTATCGTCAAGAAATCCAACAAAAAAAAAGCATTGACATGTTAGATAGTCGAACACAAAATCTTAAACAAGCAAAGAGAGACCGCATGTACATAAATAACATATAAACCACGTAAACAAGCTATGTGTGATACTTTAACAAGAAAAAAAATGAATTGAACTGAGTCTTTTTAAAATTATTTTCCCTTGCAAAGGTGCCGCAAACTATGTAGAACTAGGTCATCATCTACTTTTTAGTGCCACTTCTGATTGAAACTTTCATTAAGCTCCTTACTGGGCAAGAAAATGAAATTGTGAAGATCTGTCTCTCGGTTTAGTTGTATAATCCTGTTAGACCCAGATTGGCACAAAGAAAGGAAAAAAAGTCTTGTTTTGTGGTGACCTAGTCACTCCACCTTTTTGGCGCAACTTACTTTCTTGAGGGGTTGAGATTAACGAGTCCAATGGCCTTCAAAGGAGCATCATGACAAAAACCAAGCATAATATGCGTGGACATCATCATGGTAATTCACTATGCCTGTCCTTATGGTCTTGCAAAGTTTCTGCTCTTTCACATGGCGCAGCATCTTTGGTACCATTCTGTTGGTCCAAATTTGAGGTCTTAGCTTGTCATTAATTAACCCCCACTTAATCAAAAGGTGCTTCCTTAGACCCACATTGGTAAGTGCTGCATACTTTCTCCTCAAACGTAAATCAGTTTGAACTTCACTTTCATTAGGAAGTAGACAAGTTTCTTTGCTTCCTTATAGGCTTTAACCTATCGTGACAAGAGATCTTTTCGTGTGATAGCCTACCACCTTTGGAAGGAATGATCAATTCAACTGAGATTTTAATCTCAAACACTATGTTGGTAAATGACGTCGCCATCAACATATAGTTAGAAACATATAATTAGAGCTCTAATGTAAGTGTAAATATCAGAATCTCTTAGATCTATGCTAGCATATTTGTCAGTTCGTGACTTTCTTGGGGAATCAAGCAATAATGTATGGTTTTACTGTTAATTAACATGCAAAATAACAGTGATTACATGAGAAAATTGACCTTTGAGTGATGCTGGAGTATCCTCGATTAAACTCAAAGCAAAAGTCACGGGGAAAAGTACCCATTGTGCCCATTTAGTCTTAAACTTTTTAATTGTACTAATTTAATCTTAAATATTTTCATATTTTGCCAATTGAGTATATTTAGTGAATTTAGGCCAAAAGTTGCTAGCAATCCTAGTTGGCATGGCTGGTACTGGCATAAACATTTTTTAATAATTTTTTTTATTTTTTATAATTTTTCTTTTTTCTTCCTTTCTTTTTCTTTTCCTTATGCCAAGGACCGATCACCGACACCAGCCACAAACCATGGCTAGTCGACGGCCGCCGACCACAAGCCATGGCTGGAAAGGGCGAGCGCCGACAAGGGGCCCCCTTGCCCAAGCTAGGTTCAATGACGTCTACCCTCACCTATGGCAGCAAGGGTGAACCTCGCTCTGGGGAGGCTAGCCTTCGCTAGACATAGCCTGTGGCCGGCAATTGGCCACTGATAGAAAAGAGAAAGGAAAGAAAAATAAAGAAAAAAGGAAAATATCAAAAAAATTATTAAAATTTTTTTTAAAAAAATGTCAACGTCAGCGATTTCCAACCTAAATTAATCGGATGGCCTTATTTGGCAAAATGTGAAAAGGTTTGGAATTATCAGCACAATTAAAGAATTTATAATTGAATTAACACAAATGTAAAATGTTTATGACTTTTTTTGTACTTCTCCCAAAAGGCATGTGCGACACAACGTTCCATGCGTTTCAAACTTTCATATTCCCTTCAATCACAGTTTAAGACAATTTATATAATGGAAAACCCCCTTTGGACCCTACTTAAGCAGCAGAAATTTGTCAAAACATATCACATGAAACAGCATAAATGACGCTTTGTGACTGGAGGCAGATATCACATTCTTTTTGCCACTCTGACTATAGACAGACCTAAACAGAACCGATCACTGAGTTTTTCCTGCACTGATGAATGATCAAATTGCAAATCTAGCCAATCATCCAATCTTTCATCCTTGCAAAGAGCGAGAAAGAATATTGAATTTTAAACGTTCAATTTCCATGAAACTGGCCATAGCGTGAAATTCGTTGTGTCTCCTCTGAACTGCACTCTTGCAGGACTATTGTGCATGTGTAATGGCACATTTCGCATGTGTCTCCCAAAAGGCATGTGCGACACAACGTTCCATGCGTTTCAAACTTTCATATTCCCTTCAATCACAGTTTAAGACAATTTATATAATGGAAAACCCCCTTTGGACCCTACTTAAGCAGCAGAAATTTGTCAAAACATATCACATGAAACAGCATAAATGACGCTTTGTGACTGGAGGCAGATATCACATTCTTTTTGCCACTCTGACTATAGACAGACCTAAACAGAACCGATCACTGAGTTTTTCCCGCACTGATGAATGATCAAATTGCAAATCTAGCCAATCATCCAATCTTTCATCCTTGCAAAGAGCGAGACAGAATATTGAATTTTAAACGTTCAATTTCCATGAAACTGGCCATAGCGTGAAATTCGTTGTGTCTCCTCTGAACTGCACTCTTGCAGGACTATTGTGCATGTGTAATGGCACATTTCGCATGTGTCTCCCAAAAGGCATGTGCGACACAACGTTCCATGCGTTTCAAACTTTCATATTCCCTTCAATCACAGTTTAAGACAATTTATATAATGGAAAACCCTCTTTGGACCCTACTTAAGCAGCAGAAATTTGTCAAAACATATCACATGAAACAGCATAAATGACGCTTTGTGACTGGAGGCAGATATCACATTCTTTTTGCCACTCTGACTATAGACAGACCTAAACAGAACCGATCACTGAGTTTTTCCTGCACTGATGAATGATCAAATTGCAAATCTAGCCAATCATCCAATCTTTCATCCTTGCAAAGAGCGAGAAAGAATATTGAATTTTAAACGTTCAATTTCCATGAAACTGGCCATAGTGTGAAATTCGTTGTGTCTCCTCTGAACTGCACTCTTGCAGGACTATTGTGCATGTGTAATGGCACATTTCGCATTCGTCCCTTGTGTGAGGCTCATCACATGAATCCTACAATCAGTTTCGCATGATGATGATCTCGACATGATTGTGTTGTTTCTGTTCTGTCATTGGATGCCAACCTTATAGAATATAAAGAGAAGGCCAAAAAAAGAGAAACTGACTAAACGAAATTCTTTACTTCCTTGTGCATGGATCAATGAAGATTTGACATCTACGCTGCTCTAACATTTCAAGAAAATTACTAACAAAAGCCAACAAACACTTGTATTTTTCATAGAAATAATCAGCTACAGTTTCATCATATACTTCCCCGAAGGGCAAGATTCCAACCTTGTCCATGAGCAAAATGGAGAATCCACAAGCAATAGTCGAATGATTTTTAACAGGAAAGGGAGAAACCCATTTATGTAATGTCTGGGGACGACCAAATATGTTTGTGGATTTGAAGGGAGTTTGGTAGCCCACTTGGAACATCTAGGAAAAACAAACCCAAATGTAATCTCAGAGTGCACTGAGGCTTTATTACTTTTCATGGAAATGATCGAATATACGTGAAGATATAAAAAGGAGCACTCACTGGTGGACAGACCAGAATGCCCTTCCATACGAATCTTCTGATCTCTAGACAAGAACAAGTTGAGAACAACTAATCAAAGTCGCGACCGAGTTACCATGTCCTTGTCATACTCATAGAAACTTAGCAGTACCAAAAGTAAGCTGCAAGTGAATTTTGTGCACCTCCGTGAAGGAACTTATTCAGTTTAAACAGGTCAAGTTGAAAACAAGAATCTCTCTAAACCTCAAAGCCAGTTTCACAAAATTTCAACAGGGCAAGTGGAAGGGCAACTTGAAGAAATATCCAGGTGATAGAGGGAATTGTACTTTGAAAAAGGTTGATTACGACCAAAATGGGGGTGGATATTGATTTGCATGTGTTCCTACTTGAGGACAAAACAGATGCACATGGAGAGAGAGAGAGAGAGAGAGAGAGGGACCCTCCCTTCCATTGAAGCTCTGTGGCTTGTGAAGTTAAGATGCCTTTCCTTTCCTCGTTATATTGTTTGTAAAGGACAAGACGGTCCTCACTATTTTTGTTCTTTCTATTGTCCAATGTGAAATGCTCTCTGTTATTTCATCTGTTGTCTCCTTCCAATCAATGCCATACCCCAGCACCACCCAGCACTCAGAAACCACAACTCCATCATCTCTATATAAACTTAGTACTATACCATTTCATAACGAGTAACAAGTACATTCAGTTTACTCTGTCCATTTGTAAACTGTATCTCAACCTATAACCCGACATCCAACACACACCCTGTTTCTCCGCGAGTACTCTCTCCCTGTTTCTCTCTCCCCACTATGCCTTCCAGACTCTCAGATGCCTTCAGAGCGTATCCTGTTGAACTCCATCATAAACAAGTCGACTTCAGTTCAGTGAAAGAATTGCCCGACTCATATGCATGGACAGAACTTGATGAGTACCCTTCTTCTCACTGTCCTAGCAAGGAGACTTTGCCTGTCATCGATCTCAATGAGCCAAATGCACTAAAGCTAATAGGCCATGCATGCAGAAGTTGGGGCGTATATCAAGTCATAAACCATGGCATACCAGAGGAGCTTCTTCATGATGTTGAGTGTGCTGCCAAGAATCTTTTCTCTCTGCCAGTACCACAAAAGCTCAAGGCGTCTCGTTCCCCAGAAGGCATCTCAGGTTATGGAGTCGCACGAATTTCTGCCTTTTTCTCTAAGCAAATGTGGTCTGAGGGATTCACCATTGTGGGGTCACCAATGGAACATGCTCGCCGACTTTGGCCTCAAGATTACAACGTATTCTGGTACTAAATTATGACCATGCACATGTCATAACTCACAATTTTACTTTTTCAAGCTACTTACTATTATCATCGGAAGCAAATAATGTAATCACCAAGAAGAATCTGAGGGACAGTGTCTAAAGATCAAACTTCCATTCAATCTTTGTTTAACCTTCATTAGTCTAGCACCATTACTATCTTTTAAGTGCTTAATTTTCTCTGTTATTTGTTGCAGTGATGTAATTGAAGAGTACCAGAAAGAGATGAAACAGCTAGCAGGAAGGTTGATGTGGCTTATGCTTGGCTCTTTGGGGTTGACAAAGGAAGACATCAAATGGAGCGGCCCTAAAGGAGAATTCACAGGGGCAGTTGCCGCTTTGCAATTGAATTCTTACCCTGCTTGCCCGGACCCAGACAGGGCAATGGGTCTTGCCGCTCACACAGACTCTAGCCTCCTCACAATTCTTTATCAAAATAACACAAGTGGCTTGCAAGTGCTTAAAGAGGGCAGTGGATGGATCACAGTACCTCCACTTTCAGGTGCACTTGTTGTTAATGTGGGGGACCTCTTTCACATATTATCAAATGGCTTATACCCAAGTGTCCTCCATCGAGCAATGGTTAACCGAACAGAGCAGCGGTTATCAGTTGCCTATTTATATGGACCCCCAAGTTGGGTTCAAGTCTCACCTCTACCAGAACTAATAGACTGTAATCATCCTCCACTTTACAAGCCAGTAACTTGGAGCGAGTACCTTGGGACCAAGGCAAAACATTTCAACAAAGCACTGTCATTAGTTCGGCTATGTGCCCTCGTAAACGGACTACCTGATGTAAGTGATAGTATCGTGAAAGTCAGCTAAAGTTTTCTAGCTATTGCCCCTCAAAGTGTGAATTGGTCGGCCAGATCAGAGGAACTGAATTCCTGAGCATTGTAGTGTAAGATAAATGACGAACCAAATGAGCTCCCTTTAGAATGACCCAAGGAAAACTTGTGTCAAATCATAAAAGCGAGATGCAAACAAAAAGACAGCTTTTTGCCCATTTGAATATTCAGGTGAAGGACAAACAAAAAGACAGCTTTTTGCCCAGATATGAGGGACGATCCTCCTCCGACGAAAATGACGAAGATCAAGATGAAAAGTGTAGGACCAATTATTCATCAAATGAAGCTTGGAAGATGACGAGGGACAAAAGAAGACAATTACAACTATTTCTTGCAAAGGGGAACTCGACCAATGACTTTTTTTAAGCAGAAGTTAACTGAGAATGTAAGGCCATGACATTTGACAGCAAGAGTAACAGATCATGACTCTCATGACTCTCTCTCTCTCTCTCTCTCTCTCTCTCTCTCTCTCTCTCTCTCTCTCTCTCATGCAGGCACATGGGCACACGCACACACACAAAGATAGTGCGCATAGGCTTGTTGACAAACAGTACATGGACACATGTCAATTTGTCAACCCCATTATGACCTGGCAAAGATTTGCAAGTCGAAAATGATTATGCCCTTGAAGCCATCTCAAATATTCGGCACGTTGTCTACTTAAGAGATTATCAGGGAGCGTTTACCATTTGGCAACTTTTTGTTCCAAAGCTGCAGTCATGGAAACATAAAGCTTTCAAATTTTACTTCACCTAATCTGACAGAGTCACTGCATCATACAAATGAACAGTTTATGAGAATTTGCTGCAAATCATAACTACTAGAATCTATCAAGTAATTTGCTTACAAAAGTAACGGATAACGAGGCACATGGCTATGCCATCATTAATTTAGTAAAAGTACCATAAGTCAGATTCTAAATCTGAGAAGAAGTACCTAGAGCCTGGTGGCACAGAAAGCGAATTTTTGTCCTTTTGTTCTCTCCATACTCAGGGATCTCAGTCTTGACTCCATAAGTTAAAGATTGCACCATTTGTAGAGGGTACCCAGGTCCTCAGAGTATTGCCATCTGTTCAGGCCATGAAAGCACATCATAATCAAATAAGAGATTCTGAAGTGAATGCTTTCAGCAAGAGTAGTTCTGGTTTATTCAAAATAACCAAGTTCTGACTGCCATTGACAAACTTTGAGATAATAAAACCGACTGGTGAGAAACAGATGTAGTCTCAATTTCAGTACCTGCAAAAGTATATAGTGCCTCCATCTTGCTTAGAAACACTGATTAAAGCATCGTACCTTATTAGCAATAGCAATGGAGTAGTCCACTACAAACGGTTTATACAATGAAAGCAGTGTGACTTAATTAGGATGGAAATCCTATGAGATGAACCAATTTTAGTCACATCACACGTTAGCTAACTTTCACCAAAATCACCTTGTTCATTAATTAAAGCTCAACTTCACGGAAAACCCCAACCGATTGCAAATGTTTCTAGCAAGGGGAAATTTTCTTGGCAAATGAATTTACAGTTGATTGACTATAACCTCTGGATAAGAGAAGCATTCTCCACTTTTACTTCCAGACTAAAATTAACACTTCCAAAAACTCTGAGAATCTGAGCCTATTCAAAAAGGACCCAAGATTCAATGACAAACAGTAGATTCCTCTGCATAGGATTCATTATGTTTTATAGTGCTACTTCCAAGGTTGATGGCTATGCTATTCAAAAAGGTGAATCTATTCATGACTAGAGAAGCAAAAGTCATAAGCAACACAACCTTAAGCAATAAGGTTCTGCTGCTTCCGCGCCCGAGGTTGTCCAACAAATTTGCTCGATTCTTAAAAAAAAAAAAAAAAAAGGTTTTGCTCCTCCAGATCAACTACATGTCAGATGGAGTGTCTACGCCATGTGCAAATGCCCCGGCACAGCGGATTAATCATGACTCGGCCTTGCTTTAAATCGTAAACACGAAGCAACTCCTAACAAAACACAATTCCACCCTCATAATAATCCGCTTGGCTTTGCTCAATCATGTACACCGCAGAGCCGCCCAGCCGCTCCATCTGATAGTTTCTATTGAAGATATCACTGCCTCATCTCTGCAGATCATTCTTGATTAGTCTTGACCTTTCGTATTTCAATGACTAGTTAATGTGATTATTTGTATTTGGTCTTGACCTTTCGTGTTTCAATATCTAGTTAATATAAGATACATGTATAGTCATTTATGAGTCATATCAAGAGTTATGTGTTATCACTACAAAAAAAGCGGGTTTTTGCCACGAAAATTTTCCAACGAAAATTTTTCGTTGGAAATTTGCGACAAATTTTCCAATGAAAATTAAAATTCGTTGGAAATTACCGACGAAAAAATATTAGATGGAAAATTCGTTGGAAATTAGCGACGAAACATTTTTCGTCGCAAATTTCGTTGGAAATTAACAACAAAAAATTTTCGTCGCAACATTCGTTGGTAATTTCCAACGAAAATATTTTTGTGGAAAAATTCGTTTGTAATTTCCAACGAAAATATTTTTGTGGCAAACTTCGTTGGTAATTTCCAACGAAAATATTTTTGTGGCAATTTTTGTTGGAAATTTACAACGAAAATATTTTTGTGGCCAAGATCGTTGGAAATTTCCCACGAAAATATTTTGTGGCCAAGTTCGTTGGTAATTTCCAACAAAACTATTTTTGTGGCAAACTTCGTTGATAATTTCCAACGAAAATATTTTTGTGGCAACGTTCGTTGGAAATTACCAACGAAGTTTGCCACAAATTCAAAAGCAACAGAGGTACTGTCGATTTTGTAAATTCGTTGGAAAATTCGTGGTAAATTTCTCACGAATTTTCCAACGAATATATTTTAAGTTACTTTTATTTTTGAAATTCGTTGGAAAATTCGTGGGAAATTTTTCTCACGAATTTTCTAACGAAAATGAGATGGTGCAATTATTGGCCGGAGTGCTCAAATTCGTTGGAAACGTTTTCACTGTTGCAAAGTTCGTTGCAAAACATGTTTATATATGGACAACAATCGTTGTGTGTGTACTGAGAATTTTTTTCTCAACAAATTCTCTTTCTAGTCTTTCTCTTCGCCGTCCACCTCGCGGTCCTCCTCGCCACCGCCACCCTTGCTGTCCGCCTTACCAGCCACGGTAAGTATCTCAAGATCCGAGTAATCTCATCAAACTACGGAAATACTTGGTAATACTTTGGAAAGTTTTTTTGGCATAGTATTTGTCGAGAATTTTTTTAAGTTTAGTTTAGTTGTGTTTAATTTTCGGCGCATTAAATTAGTTCTGTTCTCATTTCATTGCAAAAGTCGTAAGTTTAGTTCTGTTCGCATTAATTTCGGTTTACATCAAGAAATATTGTGTTGGAAAATTCGTTGGAAATATTGTGTTGGAAATATTGTGTTCGCATTAAGTTTAGTTCTGTTCGCATTAATTTTCCAACAAATATAACATTATGCTTGAAAAGAGGAAATATAAGAATTCGTTGGAAAATTCGTGGGAAAATTCCCACGAATTTCCCAACGAAAAAACTCAAAAGTTTTTCTTTTGTACGCAAAAATATTTTGTTGGAAAATTCGTTGCTAATTTACAACGAATTTTCCAACAAATATAATATATAGGTGAAAAGAATATATTTAAAAATTCATGGGAAATTTCCCACGACTTTTCCAACGAATTTTCAAAAACATTTCGGTTTTCATCAAAAAATATTGTGTTGGAAAATTCGTTGGTATTTTCCAACAAATTGTCCAACCAACAAACATTCTTTCTGAAAATAAGAGAGTTAAAAATTCGTTGGAAAATTCGTGGGAAATTTCCCACGAATTTTCCAACGAATTTGGAAAAGTTCTTGCCTTTTCCGCTTAAAATTATTTCGTTGGAAAATTTGTGGGAAATTTCCCACGAATTTTCCAACGAAATAGATTTTCCATTTAAAATGAGAATATGAGATAAAGTTGTTGGAAAATTCGTTGGAAAATTCCAACAAATTTTCCAACAAATTATCCAAGTCAATTCTATATACCGCACAAAAATAATTGGTTGGAAAATTCGTTGGAAAATTCCAACGAATTTTCCAACAAATTTAATATTCTGTTTTAAAAGAAGATGTTTAAGATTTCGTTGGAAAATTCGTTGGAAAATTCCAACGAATTTTCCAACCAATTTAATTTTCCTTTAAAAATGTGGAGATGAGATAAATTTGTTGGAAAATTCGTTGGAAAATATCAACGAATTTTCCAACGAATTTTTAAAATACTTTCGGAATACCGCAAAAAATAATTCGTTGGAAAATTCGTTGGTATTTTCCAACGAATTTTCCAACCAATTTAATATTCTTTCTGAAAAGAAGAGGGTTTAAACTTCGTTGGAAAATTCGTGGGAAATTTCCCACGAATTTTCCAACGAAGTTTAAACCCTGTTCTTACGTTTTCCGCTTAAAATTTTTCGTTGGAAAATTCGTTGGAATTTTCCCACGAATTTTCCAACGAAATTTATTTTCCATTTAAAATAAAAAGGTGAGATAGTTTCGTTGGAAAATTCGTTGGAAAATTCCAACGAATTTTCCAACGAATTTACTAAATTATTTCGATACACAACATAAAAATAATTGGTTGGAAAATTTGTTGGAATTTTCCAACGAAATTTCCAACATATTTAATATTCGGTTTTAAAATGGTTAAAATTTGGTTGGAAATTTCGTTGGAAAATTCTAACCAATTTAATTTTACTGAAAAAATTTGAATGTGAAATAAATTTGTTGGAAAAATCGTTGGAAAATATCAACGAATTTTCCAACGAATTTTCAAAATACTTTCGCATTACCGAAAAAATAATTCGTTGGAAAATTTGTTGGTATTTTCCAACGAATTTTCCAACAAATTTACCATTCTTTTTGAAAAGAAGAGGGTTAAAAATTCGTTGGAAAATTCGTGGGAAATTTCCCACAAATTTTCCAACGAATTTTTAATGTTCTTACATTTTCCGCTTAAAATTATTTCGTTAGAAAATTTGTGGGAAATTTCCCACGAATTTTCCAACGAAATTGATTTTCCATTAAAAAGGTGAAGGTGAGATAATTTGGTTGGAAAATTCGTTGGAAAATTTCAACGAATTTTCCAAATCCTTTCGGTAAACGGCATAAAAATAATTGGTTGGAAAATTCATTGGAAATTTCCAACGAATTTTCAAAATCCTTCGTTTGATAGAAAAAATAATTCATTGGAAAAGACCAACGAATTTTCCAACGAATTCGGAGAACACATTATTTTTGTTTATATTCGAAAATTCATTACAAAATTCGTTAGAAATTTCCAACGACTTTTGCAACGCATTTCGATATTTTGTACATTAATTTTGTTGTGTACTACTTTCGTTGCAAAGTTCGTGAGAAATTTGTCTTAATTTTTTCAAATAAGTCAAAAAACACCTTCTTGTTCGAGTTTATATAAATTCGTTCCAAAATTCGTTCGAAAATTTACAACGAATTTTGCATCGAATGCAAAAAACCAATTCATTAATAGAAAATCGTTCCAAAATGGTTTATACACATTTCGTATGAAAATTTCCCACCAATTTTAGAACAAATTGAATACCACATTATTGTTCGGCATAATAGAAAATCGTTGCAAAATTCAATTGAAATTCCATTGGACATATCTATGAGATGCCCATAACCTCGTCGGTCGCCGACCCGGCTAAGAAGAAAGGGAAAAAAAGGGAAAGAAAATGAAAGAAAAAAATAAAATGTATTTTTATAGACGAATCTTATGTAATTAATTTTTTTTAGGTACGTGTCCATTGGAAGGTGTCGCAAATCAATTAATTTTTCAATTCTCATCAAATTGTCCACTGTCTACTACAAAGATTTTAGCCAAATACTTGGTAAGTTTTCTTGACATGGTAAATTTTCCGAATTTTTCAAGTTTAAAATAATTGTTTCGTAAACAACATATTTGTAATTTTTCGCATTTTATGCTTTTTATTAACAATATTAAAGAATATATATGATATGTTTAATAATTTAGGACAATATTTTTTTTTACAGAGAAAATGCAAAGAGACAGGGGTTGGATGTATAATAAGAACTTACCCGAACGGCGAGGATTGACTGATGAGTTTCGTATCGGGTTAGAACTATTTTTGAACTTTGCTAGTACAAAATATGAGTTTATGGATGGAAATAAATTAAGGTGTCCATGTAAAAAGTGCAGTAATGGGAAATTTTATGACATCGATAAAGTTAGAGAACATCTTTGTAGATTTGGGTTTACTCCGAATTATTATAATTGGACTAGCCATGGTGAACCATTTATATATGACGAGGGATATCGAGGAAGCGATCAATTTTCAGTTAGGGAAGAATATAGCTATTTCGAACAATTGAACTCATATCAAGGGATGGTGTTTGATGAAGCCGGTCATAATTTGTATTCAGATTTGAATCATGCAAGTACTAGTTTTACTCATGCACCCGAACAAGTGGGAACTAGTCAAGGAGCAGAATTGGAAGAGATAGGAGTTAGAGGTTGTGATGAGAATGTGTGTGACGGAACTTCACAATCTAATCATTTCCAGGAAATGTTGAAAACGGCAGATGAACCTTTATGGGCAGGTTGTGATAACCACACACAAGTATCAGTGACAGCAAGACTTTTAAATATCAAGGCAGAGCATAATGTGTCCGTGGATTGCTTCAACTCTTTTGTTGAAGTGATGCGAGAAGCAATGCCTCGTAATAACATTATGCCAAATGACTTTTACGATATGAAAAAGTTGGTGGAAAACTTAGGTCTTCCAGTTATACGAATTGATGTATGTGCTATGGGTTGTATGTTATATTGGAGAGATGATGAATATGCAGAATCTTGCAAATTCTGTGACCAACCCAGGTACAAGATTAACAGGAGGCAGGGTCGTAATCAAAATCGTAGACCATGCAAGAAAATGTTTTATTTACCGTTAATCCCTAGGTTGCAAAGGCTTTATGCGTCGCAAGCCACTGCTGAACACATGACTTGGCATGCAAATCATGAAACAGAAGAGGATCTAATGTGTCATCCTTCAGATGCAGAGGCATGGCAACATTTTGATAGAACATACCCCGAGTTTGCGCTAGAGCCTCGAAACATCAGGTTAGGTCTGTGTGCTGATGGATTTGCCCCATTTGGGAAATCAGGAAAAAGTTATTCATGTTGGCCAGTTATCTTAACTCCGTACAATCTTCCACCAGGTATGTGCATGAAGACACCTTATATGTTTTTGACATTGATTGTGCCTGGCCCGCAAAATCCAAAAAAGGCTATAGATATTTATATGCAACCTTTGATTGAAGAGTTACAACGGCTATGGGTTAAAGGTGTCCCTACGTATGACGTTTCTACTGACCAAACATTTGTAATGAAGGCTGCGCTTCTTTGGACGATAAATGATTTCCCCGCTTATGGAATGTTATCTGGATGGAGTACAGCTGGGATCTTAGGATGCCCGATTTGTATGGAGAGATCAAAGGCTTTCAGATTAAAACATGGTAGGAAGGCCTGCTATTTTGATTGTCAAAGGCAATTTTTGCTGCTTAATCATACATTCAGAAGGAATAAAAAAGAGTTCACCAAGAATAGGATCGAAAGAACATATCCACCATTGAGGTTGACTGGGCAGCAAATATGGGAACGCGTGCAAGAGTTTCCAACTGTTATTGAAAACCCGCACGGCGCAACTTTTGCGTACGGAAGTACACATAAGTGGACAAAACGCAGTTTATTTTGGGATCTACCATATTGGAATGCCCATCTTATTCATCATAATCTTGACGTCATGCACATAGAGAAGAACGTTTTCGACAATGTCATAAATACTGTGATGGATGTCACTGGAAAAACAAAAGACAATTTGAACGCAAGAAAAGATATGAGGGATATTTGCGATCGACCAACACTAGATGTGGATGCAAGCAGCAGGGGACCGAAACCCAAAGCAGTTTATACATTAGATAAGGAGCAGAGACGGGTCATTTGTCAATGGTTGAAATCGGTGCGATTTCCTGATGGATATGCTTCCAATCTCGGCAGATGTGTTGATATGAATGAATGCAAATTGACAGGTATGAAGAGTCATGATTGTCACATATTTATGGAAAGATTAATTCCGATAGCCTTCAAAGAAGTTCTACCAAACTTTGTATGGGGCGCCATTACAGAGTTAAGTAATTTCCTGCATGATATTTGCTCAACAACGTTGAAATCATCACACATGGAGAAACTAGAGAGAGATATTCCAATTATTCTTTGCAACTTAGAAAGGATATTTCCTCCATCATTCTTTGATTCAATGGAGCATCTCTTAGTTCACTTGCCTTATGAGGCCAAAGTTGCAGGTCCCGTCCAATTTCGATGGATGTATCCATTTGAGAGGTAAATTTTATTTTAATTAAATGTGAAATTACTTCATGATCATATTTTGTTACGATAAACTGTATGCTATTGCAACTAGGTTCTTATATCATTTGAAGAAAAAAGTGAAGAATAAGGCATGTATCGAAGCTTCAATTTGTAATGCATATATTGTGGAAGAAGTGACAACATTTGCATCATACTATTTCGAGCCGCATGTTCAGTGCAAGAGGCGGAGAGCTGGAAGAAATGATGAGGGTCCCATTGATCCCAATTGCAAATCATTCTCTATTTTCAATTATTTGGGTCGACCTAGCGGCACATGTAAGTTTCGTCACTTAACAGGTGAAGAAAAGCTCGCAGCCCATACATATATTTTATTGAACTGTCCAGAAGTTCAGCCATACTTCGAGTAAGTGTACATTTGCCTTGTTTACGCCAAATAATTGTGTCAACTCGTGGCTAATACATAAATGGTATTTGTTACTAGGAATTTCCGAAATTCAATGTATGGACTACCACCAAATGAGTTCGACCGTTTGTGCCAGGAACAATTTGCAACATGGTTCAAAACATATGTAAGTTGAATATAGACGAAATCCTGTTTATTCGAAATTTGTATACATCATATTTTGAAATATATATTATTGACATTGCGTGTGTGGCACCTTAGGTTCACAATTTTGATGCTCAAGTTGGACAGCAAGGAATGCTATATCATCTGGCGTGGGGTCCAAAGTCAAGAGTACGAACTTGGCCAGCATATTTCATTAACGGGTATAATTTTCACACTCGCGAATATGGAATGGGAAAGGCCACAATGAATAGTGGAGTGTGTGTTCAGTCATCTAATGGTGGCAATTCGCAAGGTGATTTTTATGGCTTGTTGGATGAAATCGTAGAGATTGAGTACCATGGACCGTTAATGCGAGTTGTCTTATTTAAGTGCATGTGGTTCGACCCCGTGAAAGGAATGAATGTGCATACCAAATTTAATTTGGTTGAAATAAATCACAAGAAAAGATATATGAAATATGAACCATTTGTCTTGGCACAACAAGCAATTCAAGTCTATTATGCATCATATCGTAGTTTGAAGCGTGATAAAGCCGATTGATGGGCTGTATGTAAAACCAAAGCAAGAAAAAAAATCGAGGAACACTGGAAGGACACGGCATATCAACAAGAGGAAGTTCGTAACATGATCGAAACTGCTGAATATAACATTCCTACTTTACGAGATCCATGTGGTGCGATGATCGATGTAGATCCAACTGAAATTCGGGAATCAAATTTTCGAGTTGGTACACAATGTGATTTGGAGATAGAATATGAAGATGAGGATCAGGAAGAAGATGAAGACAAAGACGAAGACGAAGACGTTGACGAAGACATAGATGAAGACGAAGAAGAAGAAGAAGGTAAAGATGAAGATGAAGATGAAGATTATGATTTTTGACACTTTTTACTAATTATGTCTAATTATTACTAGTAATGCGACATGTGTGTTTTGTTGTTGTAGTAATTTCTAATATTTCCGTTGTCGTAATTATTATTGTTATTGTTCTCGTTGTTGTTAGCATGACAATATGTCGCTAATTCGCCTGATATTACAATAATTTTACAATTTGGTAGATTAATTTTGTTTTGTAATAATTTTCTATTGGAAAACCTTATTTTCGGTTAATTTAAAAAACGTTGCAAAATTCATTCGAAATTTTCAACAAACTTTCCAACAAAATTCAATTTCCGTTTACCAAATTAAAGTCGTTGGAAAATTCATTGTAATTTTCCCATGAATTTTCCAACAAATTTTGCATAAATTCTTGTATTTTCGCTAAAATTAAATTCGTGGGAAACTTTTCATGAATTTTCCAACCAATTTGTATTATGTTTAACGATATATAATATGCTTTCTAATTCGTTCAAAAATTCGTCAGAAATTTTAAATAAATTTTCCGACAAATTTAAATGTTTGGTTAATTAAGTGGATGGTGAACTAATTTATCACGAATTTTCTAACGAATTTCAATTTTGGTAAAATAAGTCGATGGTGAATTGATTTCGTTGAAAAATTCGGCGGCAATCACCAACGCATTTTCCAACCAATTTAGATCTTATGTACATTTTAAAATTGTTGCTTTTCCGGAAAAAATTATTTGAAGGAAAATTCGAGGCAAATTTCCCACGAATTTTCCAACCAATTTGGAAACACCGGTTGAATGTCCTTTGGTTTTCCCACGAATTTTCCAACATATTGTGCAAACTTTTATTGTTTTAAAAAAATTCGTTGGAAAATTCGTGGGAAATTTCCCACGAATTTTCCAACGAATTCATTTTGAAAAAAAGTTTTTTCAAATTCGTTGGAAAATTCGTGGGAAATTTCCCACGAATTTTCCAACGAATTATAAACACCGGTTGAATTGTTCTTTGTTTCCAAATTTGTTGGAAAATTCGTTGGAAATTCCCACGAATTTTCCAACGAATTTTTTTGAAATAAACGTTTTATTAAAATTCATTGGAAAATTCGTGGGAAAATTTCCCACGACTTTTCCAACGAATTTTGCAAAAAAAACCGGTTGAATTTCCTTTAGTTGAAAATTCGTTGGAAAATTCGTGGGAAATTTTCCATGATTTTTCCAACGAATTTTAATAAATTTTATTGTTTTATTAAAATTCGTTGGCAAATTCGTGGGAAATTTCCCACGAATTTTCCAACGAATTTTTCAAAACGGTTGAATTTACTTTAGTTCAAAATTCGTTGGAAAATTCGTGGGAAATTTCCCACGAATTTTCCAACGAATTCTAATAAGACAATAAAATTTTTAAAATTTCGTTGGAAAATTCATGGGAAATTTCCCACGAATTTTCCAACGAATTCTAATAAGACAATAAATTTTTAAAATTTCTTTGGAAAATTCGTGGGAAATTTCCCACGAATTTTCCAACGAATCGTGAATACTTTGTTGTTTTTGAAAAAAAATCGTTGGAAAATAAATGGGAAATTTCCCACGAATTTTCCAACGAATTTTTTTTAAATAAGTGTTTTATTAAAATTCATTAGAATATTCGTGGGAATTTTCCCACGAATTTTTCAACGAATTTTTCAAAATGGTTTAATATCCTGTTTCAAAATTCGTTGAAAAATTCGTGGGAAATTTCCCACGAATTTTCCAACGAATTCTAATAAGACAATAAAATTTTTGAAATTTCGTTGGAAAATTCGTGGGAAATTTCCCACGAATTTTCCAACGAATCGTGAATACTTTTTTGTTTTTGAAAAAAAATCGTTGGAAAATTCGTGGGAAATTTCCCACAAATTTTCCAACGAATTCTAATAAGACAATAAAATTTTTCAAGTTTCGTTGGAAAATTCGTGGGAAATTTCCCACGAATTTTCCAACGAATCGTGAATACTTTGTTGTTTTTGAAACAAAATCGTTGGAAAATTCGTGGGAAATTTCCCACGAATTTTCCAACGAATTTTTTTTAAATAAGTGTTTTATTAAAATTCGTTGGAATATTCGTGGGAATTTTCCCACGAATTTTCCAACGAATTTTTCAAAATGGTTTAATATCCTGTTTCAAAATTCATTGGAAAATTCGTGGGAAATTTCCCACGAATTTTCCAACGAATTCTAATAAGACAATAAAATTTTTGAAATTTCATTGGAAAATTCGTGGGAAATTTCCCACGAATTTTCCAACGCATCGGAATACTTTTTTGTTTTTTAAAAAAAATCGTTGGAAAATTCGTGGGAAATTTCCTACGAATTTTCCAACGAATTTTTTTTTCAAATAAGAGTTTTATTAAAATTCGTTGGAAAATTTGTGGGAAATTTCCCACGAATTTTCCAACGAATTTTTCAAAATGCTTTAATATCCTGTAGTTCATAATTCGTTGGAAAATTCGTGGGAAATTTCCCACGAATTTTCCAACGAATTTTTTACAAAACAACAAAGTGTTCAAAAAACCATTCGTTGGAAAATTCGTGGGAAATTTCCCACGAATTTTCCAATGAATTTGGAAAAAACTATTTTCAAAAATAATGCGTTGGAAAATTCGTGGAAAATTTCCCACGAATTTTCCAACGAATTTTTTTTGAAATAAAATGTTTTTAAAATTTGTTGGAAAATTCGTGGGAACTTTCCCACGAATTTTCCAACGAAATATTTTGGGCGGAAAAACAAACAAATTTTCAAAAATTCGTTGGAAAATTGGCGGGAATTTACCCGCCAATTTTCCAACCAATTTTCCAACGAAAAGGACTTATGTATTTTTGCTTTTATTGTTGGAAAATTCGTTGGAAAATCCAACGAATTTTCCAACGAAATTGAAAGATAGTTGCGATAATTGTGTTGGTCCCAATTTTGTTGGAAATTTTGTTGCAAATTTCCAACAAAATTATTTATAATTGTGAAATCGTTGGAAATTTTGTTGGTATTTCAAAAAAAAAAGTGTGGAAATTTTTTTTACTTTTTATTTTTGTTGGAAATTTAGTTGGATTTTTCCAACGAAATTTATTGTAAAATTTGTTGGTAAAGTTGTTGCAAAATTTTTTTTGTTTGCAAAATTGGTTTATAATTTGTGTTCGTTGGAAAATTCGTTGGAAATTCCAACGAATTTTCCAACGAATTAAAGAATCTTGTACTTATTCTTCGGTACTTCTATTATTTGTGTCTTATGCGTTCTTCTCGTTCTCATCTTGGACGTCGAGCTCCCGTCGCCGATCGACTCGCCATCCTCAGCGTCGCCGTTCGCCTCGCCGTCGCCGCTCTCGCCGGCCGCCTCGCCGTCGCTGTCCCTGGTAAGTACCATACTCTACTGTTGGGGCCGCGGGGAATGGGGTGCTGCGGGGGGGGGGGAGGGGCCGGGGGATTTTGCGCGGGGCGGGGGAGGGGCCGTGTCGCGCCCGGGGGGGGGGTCGCGGGTGGTGGGGGTGGGGTCGCCGCCGGTGGGGGCGGCCGGGGGAGGGAGGGGAGTCGCGGCCGCAGGGGGGTGGTGGTGTTGCGGCCGGGGGGTTCGCGGCTGGTGGGGGCGGGCGGGGGGGGGGGGTGTTGCGGCCGGGGAGGGGGGTCGTGGCCGGTGGGGGCGTGCGGGGGGGGGGGTGTGGCGGCCGGGGGGCTCGCGGCGGGCGGGGCTGGTGGGGGGGTGGTCGCGGCCGCTGGGGCGGGGCCGCCGGGGGGGGGTGTTGCGGCCGGGGAGGGGGTCGCGGCCGGTGGGGGCGTATGGGGGGGTCGCGTTCGGTGGGGGCGGCCGCGGGGGGGGGGGTGTGTTTCGGCCGGGGAGGGAGGGGCCGCCGCCGGTGGGGGCGGGCAGGGCAGGGCGGGGGGTCGCCGCCGGTGGGGGCGGCCACGGGGGGTGGTGTTGCGGCCGGGGAAGGGGGCGGGGTCGCGGCCAGTGGAGGGGTGGGGGAGTGGGTTCGCGGCCTGTTCCGGCCGGGGGACGGGTTGGCGGCCGGATTCCGGTGGCCGGATTCCGGCCGGGGGGG
Source organism: Syzygium syzygioides (assembly GCA_031216285.1). Classification (NCBI taxonomy): domain Eukaryota; kingdom Viridiplantae; phylum Streptophyta; class Magnoliopsida; order Myrtales; family Myrtaceae; genus Syzygium; species Syzygium syzygioides. Next base: position 27,169,537 of record CM062251.1, read on the forward strand.
CCAGTTTCCGGTGGCCGGAATCCGGCCGGGATTCCGGCCGGGGGGCGGATTCCGGCCGGGTGGAGAGATCGCGGACGCAATTTTAATTTGGTTTGAGACTTATAATTTGATTTGCAAATTAAATATGTTTCATTAGACGGTTTACTGACATTTGCTGTGATCAAAATTGTAGGAGGTTCTTCCGACTAGACCAGTGACTTGGCTATTTATCAGAGGCGGTACTCTGTTAATTTCTATTTCTTAAATTTGTTTCTGATAGAAAATGGTAAGGAAAATAATTTCATTTTCTGTCCCTAATACTTGTTCATTTTTTTTTTTCATATTTATCTAACATCTGTGATAATTGTCAGTATAATCGAGAAGGTGACATGCGAGGCGGGGCTTCACAGAGAAGATCGGGCCTCTCCACGTCCTCATCCTCGTCCCCGGCCCTATCGTCTTCCCCGGCCATGCCAGCGAACCTTGTTCTACCATATGAGCAGCAACAATACGGACACATTGGCCCATCTTCCGACCCGCAACAACATATTCAGGAAGAACTGCGGGACATGCGAACTGATTTTACTTCAGTTCCATCTCCTTGGGTGCCACCTTCTTCATCAGTGCAACACTCAAATGAGGAAGAAGATACCCGATGCGTTATATATCCATGCGGAGATTCGTAAGTAATTTATTTTTGTAATTTATTTTTGTACGTATATTTAAATTATAGATGTAAATACAATTGTCCATGTAGGCAATTTTTCATATGCTTAATTGTCTTAATCTCTATATTGTTATAACATGTTTTCAGGCTTACGGATTCTACGCATGTTGTGAGGGAACTTAATAGAATAGTCAATAACTGTTGGATCGGGCAGTTTTCAACATTTAGCAGCGCTCCTAAAGAAATAAAGACTTTGTGGTGGAATGAGTTCAAGGTTAGTGTTGTTTTTATTCATTTTCTCACAACGTAAGTTCATTTTCTCACAATCATGAAATTTGTCACGAATTGTCTGGTGCATTGTCAGGGATATCTCACTTGTGGCCATTATAATTAATTTTCGTTGATTGTAGCGTAAGTTCAAGTGGGATGAAATGGAAGAGGCTGAGGTTAGAAGAATCTTTAAGAAGAAAGTCGGTGATCACATGCGTTATGTGATAAATAAAGCGAAGACAACAAAAGAAAAGCCAGATTTCATTACAGCGAACGATTGGGTAGAAATTACGAGAACTTGGGAAACTGAGAAGCATAAGAAAAAATGTGAACAGAACAAGAAGAATCGAACTTCTAGTTCTAGTGATGGGTCTGCGTCAGCCACTTATGCTGGGGGCTCTATCAGCATCGGCGAGCATAGAAGAAGAATGGTAAGTCTATTTAAACTTATAAGTTCATTTAATGCAACGGTGACTAATTTTTATTAAATTTTTGTAGGCGGATGAATTGGGGACGGAACCCTCATTTACAGCTACATTTGAACGCACTTTTCAGAAAAAGGATAAGACATGGATTGGCGATCGGGCACAAGCTACTAAGGTATGTAACATTATAGTTTGGACTTTATGGAAACTAGAAGGAAAATCATGCATGTTTTTAATATTTATGGTAATATATACGAATTTATTTTATTTTTATGTATACTATTAATATAGGAGAAATATGATCAACTTTTGCTGAGCATTGCTAGTGGTTCTGGTGGTGGTGGTGGTGGTGATGGTGGTGGTGGTGATGGTGGTGGTGATTTTGCTGGTGGTGATGGTGTTGCTGTGTCTGAGCCATCAGTTGACAGTATGGCATTATGGGTGGAGGTAGCGGGTGGGATGAAAGGAGGAAAAATATTTGGGATGGGATCATTGTCAAGGATGTTCAAAACGAAGGGTGCTGCAACTTCATCCTCAAATGCAGCTTTTGCAAGGAGGACACGTCATGAGGAGCACATGACCCAAGAATTGAGCCAATTGAAACAGTTACTAGTACAGAAGGACGAAGAAATGAAGGTTTTAATTGGTCAGAAAGACGAACAAATGAAGTTGTTAATTGATCAGAAAGACGAACAAATCAGAGTGATTAATGCACAACTACAATATGTCATGCGACGCCTCGACATCGATCGAAATGAGGTTCCTCCTGTACCTCCTGTTAATGTAGTCGGTCATGGGCATATTGATGAGCCACACGATGATGCGGCGATTGGTGATGATGCTAATGATGATGATGCTGGTGATTTTATTGTCAGTCCCCCTTAGGTAAGAACATTTTTTTATAGCTAGTTTTACGTCAATGCATAAGTCCTTTTTTTATATATTTTAGACAAATTCCATATCTTTATTAATATTTTCTTATTTCATTAGGTGTCGATACAGCTGGCTGTTCCTCAAGTCATGGCCAGTACCGAAGCTGCTTAGTTATCTCAGGTGTCTTATGGTTGTTTTTTGTCCTTTCAAGTTTTTGAATGTATTACTCGATGTTCAATCTTGCTTAGCTATCTTAATGAATTATGAGATTGAATATTTAATATCGTCATCTGAGATTTTGCAATTTATGCATTGTAGAAATTAATATTGCATATCTAATTAGATTTCGAATCCAAAATGTCCTCAAATAAAATTCGTAGCGACGAATTTTGTCACGAATATATTTCGTCGCAAATCAGCGAAAAAAAAATACATTGCAATTTATCAAAAAAAAATTGCTGCAAATTAGTAACGATTTTTTGCACGAATAATTATGGACATATTTTTTAACGAACAATTATCGGCGTAATTTGTAACAAATTATCAAATTATGAAAGAAATATTTGAAACAAATTTCCAACGAAATTTTTCTAACAAGTTTTCCAACGAACATTTTCCAACAAATTTTCCAACGAATATTTTCCAACGAAATTTTCCAACGAATCGTTTGCAACGAAATTTTCCAATGAAAATTTTCCAACGAAATTTTCCAACGATTGTTTTGCAACAACTTTTCCAACGAATCTTTTGTAACGAAAGTTTCCAATGAAAATTTTCCAACGAAATTTTCCAACGATTTTTTTGCAACAACTTTTCCAACGACACGGTTGCAACGAAATTTTCCAACGAAAATTTTCCAACGAAATTTTCCAACGATTTCTTGCAACAACTTTTCCAACGACAAAGTTGCAACAAAATTTTCCAACGAACTTTTTGCAACAAATTTTCCAACGAACATTTTCCAACAAAATTTTCCAACAAACTACTTGCAACAAATTTTCCAACGAAATTCCAACGAACTTACCGACGAATTTTTTTGTCGCAAAGTACGGACGAAAATATTTTTGCCACGAAATTTGTTTTTGGTATAAAATTTCCAACGAACTGGATTTTTTGTTGGAAAATTTTCCGACGACCAATTTCCAACGTACCATTGTTCGTTGGTAAATTAGTTGGAAACTTGTTTTCCAACAAATTGTTCTGACTTTTTCGTTGGAAATGTCGTCGGAATTGTCCGAAAATTTTCCCGCGCTAAATCAAGAAAAAAAAATTTTTGTTGGAAATTTAGTTTCCAACGACTTTTCCAATGAATACTTAACAACGAATTTTCCAACGAAATTTTATCAATGAATTTTCCCACGAAATTTTTGCAACAAACTTTCCAATGATATTTTACCAACAAATTTTCCAACGATATTTTTCCAACAAAATTTCCAACGATTATTTTTCAATAAATTTTCCAACGAAATTTTTCCAACGTTATTTGCAACGAATAATTACCGATGAATTTTGCCACGAATTTTCCAACGAATTATTACCAACGAATTTTTCAACAAAAATTTTTTCCAACGAAAATTTTCCAACGAAATTTTTTTTTTGTTGGAAAATTTTCCGACGACGAATTACCAACGAATTTTTTTTCGTTGGAAAATTCGTTGGAAATTCCCTTTCCAACGAATTTTCCAGAATTTTTCGTTGGAAATTTTGTTGGAAAAAATTGGTTTTTTTGTAGTGTATGCCTATATAAAGGCAAGTCTAGTTGAAGTATTTGTAAGGTGAATCAAGTCATAATAATATGGTTTATTCCTCTCCTCTCCTTGAGTGTTTTTCCTTGAGAGTTACCAATTAAAGTCGTTCACCTTCAAGAGTTGCCGACAATAGTTACCGACGATTGAGGCTTTCACTTTCAAGTGTTACGTCTCTAAATCTCAACAAGTGGTATCCAAGCCCAGAAGCTGAGGACGATTGTACGTGAGCAAACGGTTAGGGACTGGAGAACGCCAAAATTCTGTCGTTGCAAAGACAAGGACTGTGATTCATTGGTCTGGGACCAAGCTGAATTGGTGTAGTGTCGAGCATTATATCCAAGTTCGATGGCGGACATTTCAAGTTCGATGAATGGGGTCGAGAAGCTCAACAATTCCAATTATAATAATTGGAGTTCCTACATGCAATCTTACTTGTTGGGACAAGATTTGTGGGATATCGTTGGCAGGGGCAACGCGACACCACCCACGAACGATGGCGAGTTAAGGAGATGGAACATCAAAGCGGGTAAAGCTCTTTATGCTCTTTCTGTGACGGTTGAAGATGAATTACTGCAGCACATAAAGAGAGTGAGGACTCCAAAAAAGGCATGGGATAACTTGGCAGCGCTATTTGCAAGGTCGAACGGCGCCAAGTTGCAAAGGTTGGAGAATAAATTGTCGTCGGTGTCACAACAAAATATGATGGTGAGTCAATATTTCTCCAAAATTAAATCTGTTTGTGATGAAATTTTAAAGCTAGATCCTGAGAATGCCATCTCTGAGACAAGGATGAGAAGAATCATCATTCACGGGTTAAGGCTGGAGTACAATGATATTGTTACAGCCACCCGTGGATGGGCAATTGAGCCAACTCTAACCAAGTCAGAGAATATATTGGCCAATCAAGAGGCTTTAGATAGACAAACGTCTAAAGTCTCGGTTAAGGAAGATGAAAGTGCCCTCTTTAGTAATAAAAGAGGGTTCAAGGGTCAAAGGAGAATTGGTGCAGGTAGTAGAGATGGCAAACAAAAGAAAAGTCCTAAAGACTGGCAAAAGCGATCAGAAGGGAGTAGCCTTTGGCTAAGGGGAGCTTTTCAAAATCGCAACAAAGTTAGCAATGGAGATAAAAGCAACAAAAGACGTAACGGACGATGTTACATGCATCTGCAGTAAAGTTGGCCATTTTGCCAGAGATTGTTGAGTCAAGGAGTTGAAGGAAATGTTGTAGCATCTAAGAAAAATGATAGTGTTGAAAACAGATGCGGAAAGCAAAGACGGAACATAGGGATTTACGTGGTTCGATCACAAGGTGATCTACGCCCACGGGCGAGGCAAGACAAGATTCCACTATAATCAAAGAGAGTACAAATTTCAGAAGTTGAAACAACGACAAAACCTCACGGCTCACGAAAACTCTCTGAAATAAAATTCTCTCTACATCAATGAGGAAAACCTAGCCGCAGTACAAAAAAGTGCTCTCAAAACCTATTGGCCCAACCCTTCGCGTCGCGAACCAAATCTCAATTTTCTTTCCACTTTCAGGTCACACAAAAAATATGTCGGGTCGGGTTATAAACCGGACCAAGTATATAAAATTCAAAACATATTTAACAGATAGCGAAGGGGAGTGGGATTTCCAGGCATCTATTGCCATGGAGGAACAAGAAGAGCTTGCAAGCTCTTCTACCACCGAGTTAAAAGATGCAGCAGCTCTCATCACGGTAAGTGATAAATCGATCAATTATGATATTGATTGGATAATTGATTTAGGGTGTTCAAATCATACGACCAGAGATTAAAGTAAGCTAACAAACATGTCAGAGTACACTGGTGTGCGAGTAGTTATCACTGCGGACAACTCAAGGTTGCCGATTACTCATCTCGGCCAAACGGTGATAACACCCCAATCCAGGTCACATCAATTTGAGCTGAAAAATGTGTATCATGTGCTGGGATGAAGAAAAATCTGCTATCTATGTCTCAACTTACAGACTCGGGAAATTATGTGGTGTTTGGTCCAAAAGACGTTAAAATGTACCGCGATGTGAAACCCATTGGTATACCAATCATGGAGGGGTGTCGACTCGAGTCCATCTATGTGATGTCAGCACAGATGGCATACGTAGACAAAACTCGAAAGAGTGATACACCTGATTTGTGGCATGCACAGTTTGGCCATGTAAGCTACCATAAGTAGAAGGTGATGACGAAGAAAGACATGCTGAAGGGTCTCCTTCACATGGAAGTTCAAGAAGTTGTAGTTTGTGCTGGATGCCAATAAGGGAAGGCACATCAACTTGCATACGAGGAGTCCGCATTTCGAGCCAATATGCCTCTCAAACTCATCCACTCAGATGTATTTGGTCCGATAGAGCAATCATCAGTCAGAGGATCAAAGTACATGATAACGTTCATTGATGACTTTTCCAGGTACGTTTGGACTGATTTTATGAAAGAAAAATCGGAGACATTTAACAAATTTCAGTAGTTTAGAGAAAAAGTGGAAAGAGAAGTAAGCAAGAAAATATTGTGCTTTCGTACTGATAATGGGGGAGAGTTTACTTCTCATGAATTCACAAAGTGTTTGCAAGATTGCAAGATACGTAGACAATTTACTTGTCCGCATACGCCACAACAAAACGGAGTTGCCGAGAGAAAGAATCAGCATTTGGTGGAGACCTGTAGGAGCATGCTACATGCAAAGAATGTTCCACCTAAATTTTGGGCTGAAGGTACGAAGACAGCAGCGCACTTGACCAACAGGCTACCTCAAGCAAGGCTTGGCTTTATGTCGCCATATGAGAAGTTACGGAATCGCAGGCCCACGGTAAGTCATTTTCGAGTATTTGGAGGCGTATGCTATGCATTTGTACCATATCATTTACGCAACAAATTCGATAAGAAGGCAATTCGCTGCATATTTGTGGGCTATGATGATCAACGGAAAGGGTGGAAGTGTTGTGATCCTACAACAGGGAGATGTTACACTTCCAGAAATGTGGTGTTCGACGAACTATCATCATGGTGGTCATCACAAGCTGCTGAATTACCAAATTCAAAGTAAATCGAAGAAGAGGTTCATGAAAGGATGACAGAAAATGATGAGTTCGAAAAGCATCAGCCGATTGAAGATGAAAATGAACCTGTAGCCGGAGGAGAGCAAGTCGAAGCATTGTCACCAGAAAGTTCAAAGAGTCCATGGCGAACTGGTGTACGTCTGAGAATGACAGAAGAGCTTTGACCATGTTCGGTAGAAGAATCTGAAAAACAAAAACCTCAACTTCGAAGATCAACAAGGCAAAAGAAACCAAATCCCAAATATGCAAATGCAGCATTAACTGAAAATTTTGGAGTAATCGAGCCATCTACCTTTAAGGAAGCCTCATACAGCCCGCAATAGAGGAAGGCCATGGAGGAAGAATTCCAAGCACTAAGGAAGAACGGGACGTGGGAGTTGGTGCCAAAGCCTAAACAGGTATGTCCTATATCTTGTAAGTGGATTTACAAAATTAAATCTCGACCAGACAGATCAATAGAATGATATAAGGCAAGATTGGTTGCACGAGGTTTTTCTCAAAAGTATGGCCTAGATTATGATGAAACCTTTAGCCTGATAGCAAAGGTTGCCACAGTTCGAGTCCTATTAGCACTTGCAACAAGCAAGTCATGGAAGTTATGGCAAATGGACGTGAAGAACGCTTTCTTTCATAGAGAACTAGATCGAGATATATACATGGAGCAGCCGGATGGTTTCACGAGCAAGGCTTATCCAAATCACGTTTGCAAGTTGAAGAAAGCTCTTCATGGCTTAAAGCAAGCCCCAAGAGCATCGTACGGGAAGATTGCTGAATTCTTGGTGCAAAGTAGTTATTTAGTAGCACCAGTTGACTCGAGCTTGTCTATGAAGGCAGAAGATGGCAAGCTTGCAATTGTATTGATTTATGTAGATGATCTAATCATCACTGGAAATGATGTAGAAGAGATGCGTCGACTCAGAGCCAATCTCTTAGTGCGGTTTCAAATGAAAGAACTTAGACAACTGAAACATTTTCTAGGACTCGAGGTTGAGCGAACAAAGGATGGTCTATTCCTATGTCAGCAAAAGTATAGCCGAGATCTCCTAGAAAAGTTTGGGATGCTTGATTGCAAGCCTATTTCTACTCCAGTGGATGGAAATGTAAAGCTATGTGCAGATGAAGGTCGAGCACTAGAAGACTCAACTATGTACAAGCAATTGGTGGGTAGCCTTATATACCTAACCATAACACGACGTGACATTGCCTTCGCGGTGGGAGTAGCAAGCCAATTCATGGAGAAATCACGAAAGTTTTGCTTGGATGCAGTCAAGCGCATATTAAGGTATGTAAAGGGTACATTTGACTTTGGGCTCTTGTATAAGAAAGAAGCATCGTCTAAATTAGTAGTTCATTGCGATGCTGACTTTGTTGGAGATCATGACACACGACGATCAACTACTGAATACATGTTTAGCCTCGGATCAGTGGTGGTGTCCTGGTGTAGTAAAAGACAGCCGACCGTTTCACTATCTACTACGGAAGCTGCATACAGAGTAGCGGCAATGGCAGCTCAAGAGCGTACGTGGCTTGTACAACTAATGGAAGATCTTCATCAACCAATTGAATACTCGCCACGGTTATACTGTGATAATCTATCGACAATAAGCTTGGCAGAGAATCCAATTTTCCATGCAAGGACTAAGCATGTGGAAGTACACTATCATTTTTCGCGGGAAAAAGTCCTACAAGGAGAGATAAAGATGGAGTACTCCAAGACAAGTGATTAATCTGCGGACATCTTCACCAAAGGACTTGCAGCTGTGAAATTTGAAGAGTTTCAGACTCAACTTGGTATGGTTTCAAAATCTGTCCTAAGAGAGAGTAGTCGGTGAGGGGGAGTATCGAAGATATCGCCATCTTATCTCTCTAGATCATTCTTGATTAGTCTTGACCTTTCGTATTTCAATGACTAGTTAATGTGATTGTTTGTATTTGGTCTTGACCTTTCGTGTTTCGATATCTAGTTAATATCATATACATGTATAGTCATTTATGAGTCATATCAAGAGTCATGTATTATGCCTATATAAAAACAAGTCTAGTTGAAGTATTTGTAAGTTGAATCAAGTCATAATAAAATAGTTTATTCCTCCCCTCTCCTTGAATGTTTTTCCTTGAGAGTTACCAATTAAAGTCGTTCACCTTCAAGAGTTGCCGACGATAGTTACCGACGATTGAGGCTTTCACTTTCAAGTGTTATGGCTCTCAATGTCAACAGTTTCTCATTGCGACCAGCCCAAATCGATTGCGAAACATCAACTATTTGATTTCCACGCAATTAGCCACAACGTTTTGGTAACTGAAAGAAACCCATATTGCCCAAAACCTCGGAAAAATAACCAATTATATGTTCCTTAGCTAACATTATGCGGTTTCGAGCTACTAAGAACTGATAAGCAGTCCCATGCATCCATCCGATTCAAGTGATCATGAACCAACAATGCTTCCATGGGGACGACATGCACGTGCAGGTGCGCGTAATTGAGGAAAGCTAACTCCAGAAACCACATAATTCCCATAAAAGTCAAAGGCAACTGTGCATGTAAATCGATGCCAAGAAGTATATACATGATGTGCAAACGGAAATTACCCGAAAACGTAGCTGAGATAGAGAGAGAAGATCACTTGAAGCTGCGTAGCTCTGCTGAAGAAGCTGAAGAATTCACCAACGAGCTCGAATGAAAACGAAATAGATTAGACAAAAAGCTCCACATGGAGCCGTTCGGTCTCTGGAAGAGTGAGAAATTTAGTAATAATACTTCTGCACCTTTCAATTTTGCTAATTAATTTCAAATGTAGTCTTTCCGATCAATTACTACCGAAAATTGCCTGACGATCCACAAATTGTCTCAACGCGATGACTGAACCTTAGGTCAGCAATTTCTGGTTGCAATTAGCCAAAATGACTATATTGAAATTTCACGCATAAGTATAGGACTACATTAGTAAAATTGAAAAATTTAGTACTAAATTGATATACATATAACAGGTTTAGTACCGATTCGGTAATTACCTGTTGAAAATAATTTGTCCCTCTTTCTATTTATATTTTTTCTTCTCTTTTTCGTAAAAAGAAAATTTTTCTTTTTATTAATTTTACGTAATTTTCCTAATTTCTTTAAAATTTCACGAGAATTCTACGAGCACAAACAAAATTGTACGAACTTATAATGTAAACATAAAGTGTTTAACTGTCGTTTGGAGTAAAATAGTTTTAAAGGCTTCTTAAACCGTAAATTTTTTTAGTATATTACAAGGAAATGAGAACTAAACTTAAAAAAAAAAATGGAAGTAATGTTACTAATGCCGATTATGTGCATATTTGGTTTTTCTTTCTCCCCCACCGCCGAAAACATTTAACTTTATATTTAACTTTATACCCAACACGACAAGGATTCATTTAGCACGACTGGTACATGACATTCCAGCAAAGCTCATCGCCTAACTAATTGGAGAATGTTGAAAACAACTTTTTCTTACAAACTTGAAAGGAAATTGTAGAAACACAGACACCCATTCGTACATTAGTGTTCATTCAACAACCATGTAGGCCAACATCAAACACCACAATAAGTTTTGAGAGCAGATTCAGCTCTTTGTCCAGCTTCAGTGTAGTAGAACCCCAAGAACTTCACATGGTCAAAGGGCTTAAAGAGCAAAGGGTGCTCTTCATCCGCCAATTCGGCGGGTGCTTTTACCATGTACCCGCCCTTCGGGATCGCGAATAGTCCGATTGAGTACCTTGCCTTGTTCCCGCTCATCATGACTTAGTGATGCGGAGAGTGTAATCTACCGTTGACCCACGCCTGTAGGATCATATCACGCGTTAAGGAATGTATTCTCTATTCTATGCCCCACAACAACAGTCGTTCTCTCGAGGAAAATTAAGTTTGTCAATCGATATATCATGTAACGGTTGTATCATGTGACATGTTAATATTATATTATCAAAACCAAATATTGCTACACTATTACGACATCTTATCGGTTTGTGAAATGATATTTTGAATAAAGTTGAATACTTGATTGGTTGATGAGATGTGGGAATTCTCGTTATTCACTTCAAAAGAAGAAGAATAAGGGTGCACATGACAACCATTCTGTGCTCGGGAACTATTTCTGAACAAAAATGATTTTTTTTTATTCTGTGCTCGGAAACAATTTCTGAACATTTGAAGGCGTTTGGTAACTGTCCAAAATTTCTATTCCTGGAATAGAAAAAGAACAGAAATGTGTTTGGTAACTGTAGAAAATTTCTAATCCTAGAATAGAAAAAGAACAAAAATGCGTTTGGTAACTGCAGAAATTTCTATTCTAAATTTTTTTGAAGTGCTTTTTAAAACTTGGTATTAATTCTCATGGAGCACTTATCAATTTTATTTTTTTCTTGTAAGTAAAGGAAACATGGTGATATGTATAAACATGGTATATAGTTGGTACAAACTCTTCCCTCTATCACTCCTAGCAGTGTATACCGTATTTTGACTTTACCGTATTTTTGCTCCTATTGAAGAACCTGGAATTAGAATGGAAACATTGCTCCAAATCCAAATATTAGGTGAGCGCTTGTGTTGAAGACTTTAAGATGAATCTCATCTAAATCCTTTTCCTTTTTTTCATTATGGAGAAAATTTTTGTGGATGTTTTATTAGTTAAAACTTTAGGTATCACAAAGAAGTGATGGCAGGAATTATGTAAGTCCAACTTCCCCCTAAGCAACTACCTAAGCAATCATGTATAAACAATTTTGACTGGACTAAAATTGCACCTTGAGTTACTAGATTTTTCGTTAATCAACTCATGTCATACCATCAGTAAAGTACATGTAATAAAACAAAAGGAAATGACAAAAGTACATGAAAGGATCCTCTCCCATCGTCATGTAGTACTTAAAAATAATATTACAAAAGTCAGAAACACAAATCATGGAATCTCGGGCAGATTGTAATCCCTTGCCATTTTATTTGCAATACTTTTCCTAAGCATGTTTATCTCAGCTGCTTGCTCAAGTAGTGTATCATCCGCAACCTCCACTTCTCTAGCTCCAAATGGGTAGTCTGGATCTCCATAATGGGAAAAGTTTTTGTCCATCTTGTCCTCCTCACGAATGTAATTATGGAGAGCACAACATGCAATTATCATAAGTGCTTGCTTTTTTTATTGTAAATGGGGGCATGTGTCTCAAAACGGTGAAGCGATTCTTTAATGCTCCAAATGACCTCTCAATGACATTCTTTAGTGAAGAGTGCCTATGGTTAAACAATTCTCTTGCTATGCTTGGCCGTCTTCCACGCCCCCTATAATCGTTCAAATGATACCGTTCACCTTTAAGCAGAGTTAAAAATCCTGGAAGTGATGCATAACCAGAATCTACCACGTAGTATTTGCCTATAACATGGTATATATAAATTTGTTATAATATGCAATCATAACAATCATAAAGAAAGTTTTTCTTATAGACAAAGCAAATACCTAGTGGTGGTCAAGAAAATTGTAGTCGAGGAGTCTTGAGTGCTGCCGAAAGCACCCAACAATCGTTGGCAGATCCTTCCCACCCAGAATACACGAAAGTAAACTTCATATCAAATGAATAAACACATAGCACATTCTGGGTGGTATTCCCTTTCCTACCTCTATATGGGACCTGCTCAGACACAGGGACAGAAGCATTGATATGGGTGCCATCAATAGCATCTACGCAGCCCTATGCATTTATAAAAATCTAATGTTATACAAGATTATCAACTACATGTATTTGATAATGTAAACTCAAAAAATAAAAATCATACCTTGAAGTGTCGTTCATGAGTAGAATTCATAAGAATTTCTTGTGGGACAACATCAAAGGACGGTGGTTTGATAATTTCCTTTGAGAGTTTGATAATTGCTTTCAACATTATATTGAAATAATTGCTAATTGTTTGTCCTGAACGTTGAAATCTCTCACATAAATCTCTATTGGAGTTATTGTGACAAACCATAGATAAGAATATCCCAACTTGTTCATCTATCCTAATAAACCGACTATTTTTCAACCAACCTTTTGCCCTCATTAATTCACATAAGTTCAGAAAAACATGTCTCTCCATCCTGAAGGCTTCATAACATCTATCTGAATGTCCATAAATAATTTCCCTTATCCATTCAGGTCCTGGTAGTTTGTTGTCCCTAATAGGTTCTCTTGTATGCATGGACATGTCCTCCGCAATGATGCACGACCATCCTATCAATATATATACATCATCATCATCCAATAATTGTTCATCTGGATCTACCTGCCCATTAGACACACTATTTGATCCCCCTTCCATAGTACCTATATTATCACACAAATACAAGAACATCAATATAGATATGTAAAAAAAAAATCCAATCACAACCAATAACATAAGTCATAAAGTGAAAGCAAACCAAATATATAAATAGCACCTAAACAGTTTGGTGTACTCATGGCACCACAAAAGTACAAGAGTCTCAAGATCAATATCTCTAAAAACCAAATATCAAGTACTAACATAAGTCATACAATCGAATGAAACCTCACACAATCCACAGTACATTTCCCAACATCTAGTAAAGAGATTCAATAAGTGCATTTTTCCATTCAGCTGGGGTTTTGATGAAAGCCTCCCTCTATGTGGCACTAACACATGCTCATTCTATAGCTTTGCTATAACGCTCTGGTCCCAAGTCGGGCATACTAAGTAGGCTATCAATGACGGCAGATACGGAGTAAGGGTCCATAGGTGGTTCTGTGACCCGTGAGGTGGCAGAGCCACTCACAGATTGACTTGTCTTAGTTTTGATCAGCTCCTATATAGCTTTGCAAGTGTCGGCAATGCAAGATGAGGTATTCTTTCTTCTCCTCTTGGCATTTGGAGTCCTATCCAAACGGTGCTTCATATGAACTGGATCAGCACTATTGCCGGATGTAAAGACTGTTTCATCAATGTGGTGATCACTTAAGTCCTTTAGATCACCGTCTGCATCGACACCGCCATTGTCACCTTCCTCTGACACCGTCAGGATACTAGGGAAATCCATCCTTCTTGAATTTTGTCCACTCACTATTATCCTACAATTTTCACAATAATGACATGTCAAAAACATAATGAAACATTTTAAAACTTACATGTACAATGAAATCAAAATAATCAAAAGTTAAAAGATACCTTGATGTGAGATTCCCAAATACTTGGATCGTCGACAACAACAGTTTTATTCACATTATCCCAGCCAAATCCGGATTGCGAAAGAAGCTTCTTAAAACTACCATACTGTTTCCTCAGTTTGTTCACCTTGTTCTTCAACTGAACTAGGATATATTGGTATCCTGACTATTTAATGAATTCAATCCGTATATTATTCCACCCAACTTTGTTGTAAGTAGAAGATGTGCGATTTCCCTTTTTGACCTCCTCAACCAACAAACTTACAAACATGTTGGTTAAAGGCTCAGTCTACTTTGCATTGAATATCTCTTTTTGAGATGCCATGTAACCTTGATAAATTGAGAATCATATGAGTCATGCATTAAATCAATAACATAGTCATGTAAAGATAAGAGAAGAGAAAAAAATCACGCCCCACAGAACATCCAAGCATATCACTAGTCAGATGATGTTCCCACAGTTCGTCAGATGCTCGAGCGATAGATTCGTTGCTAGATGTCATAATAGATTACTCCAAACAAAACCAAAAAAATATAAAGCACAATATCATAATACTCAAGGGAAAATTTACTTAAGTCCCAACAATCATATGCGCTTTTCCTCAGTTCCCTTCCCATGTTTATGTAAATTATCGATCAAAACAAGACAGCTTTAACTCCCCCAAATCTTTGCACGAATGCCATATAACCTCCTGGAAAAATCCACAATCCTCCTTGTCTTACTCACACCCGAATTACTTGAAAACCAAATCCGAACTCAGCGAAACCAGAAATAAAACATCTCAAGCTACCTTTTTTTCGGCTACATTAGCAGGCGACAAGAACACAAAGAGTCCATAATGCGAGTGCCTTGCTCACACGATTCAATACAAACCAAAACCCAGAAGGCAAAACCACACAAGCGGCACAAGCTCCAACATTCACAGCACAAGACAAAGACTTTACAACATGGGTCACCTAAAGTTTCATTGTACAGAGCAAACGGAGTAAAGGGTTACGGCTTGAGCCTCGCCATCGCCCAGATCAGCGAGGGCCGCGGACGCGCTCGCTTGGGCAACCGTCGCCAATCTGGGCCAAGGCTCGCTCAAACGGGCACGGCCCTCGCTGATCTGGGCGACGGCGAGACTGGAGTGAGCGCGGCCTCGCTCAAGCGACAGCGGCCCTCGCCAGATTCGCAAGGGCGGCAGTCGCTCTAGCGAGAGCGAGCCTAGATGGGCGAGGCCAGCGCTCACTCAAGCCTCGTCATCGCCGATCTGGGCAAGGGCTCACTCGAGCGAGCGTCGCCCTTGCCGATCTGGGCGACAGCGAGCTCGAGCGAGCGCAGCCCTCGCCCACTCGCTCTAGCTTGCCGTCGCCCAGACCGGCGAGGGCGACTCTCGCTCGAGTGAGCCCTTGCCCAAATCGGCGATTGTTGCTCGAACGAGCACTGTCGAACGAGAAGGAGCAGAAGGAGCAAGTCATCAGCAAGAACTTACCTCGAACGAGAAGGAGCAGCCTCGTGGGTGAAGGAGCAACAGCGGTGAAAGAGTCTGCATAGGAGAGGAGTAAAAAGTGATTCCAAAATTGTTTCTTATTTTGGAAGCTCAGCCCTTCCAAAATTGTTTCTTATTTCTGTGTCGAGAAACAAGAAGCTAGATTTTTTTGTTTCTTGTTTCTCCTCCAAAGTTGTTTCTGGGCATAAATTTTTGTAAAAATGTGCCGGGGAATAAAAAATTTACCAAACGCGTTTTTTTTCCCAAAATGTTTCTGGGAATAAAAGAACATAAATTTTTACTATTTGGCACGCTATCATACGGGCCCTAAGACTCACGTAAAGTGATTCTCCTATCATTACGATGAAAGAATTCGTCGAGGGCCGAGCACAGATCCACTCGCCTTCTTTGTTCTAGAGTTGGGGGCCGGCGACTTCGTTCTGACACAAGATGGTGAGGATGTTCTTGTCCGTGTGAGACATGAGGCCAAGCTTAGTGTCGGTGGTTTGAGGCCCTTCGTACTTCATGATCCGAAGTAGGTAGTTGGTCGAGTTCATGTGTTCGTCCAAGTATTTCTCAATGCCGAAGCTCTCCAAGATCATCCTCCTTATCATCTTATCCAACTCTGATAGCTTCTCCGAGAATGATTGTATGGTTTTGCTGCCACGAAGAGAGAGAGAGAGAGAGAGAGAGAGAGAGAGAGAGTTCATTCTCAGTCAATCACTTTTGTATGTAAACCATACAAAGGTTGATTCGATCTACATCCAAAACGAAAAAATCTAAGAACTTCATTAGATGTATAGACGAAGGCTCTATAATTCTTACTTGTTAAATCTATCGAGAAGCAAATTTTAACACACGAGTTACCTAGGACCAACCAAATAAGACTTTTGTCTAGACAAGAAGCTATTTACTTGGATATAGGATTTTGCATTCCTAGATTCTAAATTAAATCACGAGGCACAAAGTACATATAGTTAATCCTTATGTTTAAAAATCTTTGATTACCTGAAATTCGGATATCCCTCAGGCCATAAGGTGGCGGTAACACAATCCACCTTCTCGTACATGTCGGCGTCGTCGATCCCTATGCTCTCATAGAGCGGGACCATGGGGTACTGCCCGACATAGCCATGGTAAGGCTTCCTCGAGACGTTCCGGAGCTTGGTCTGCAAGGACAAGTCAAAGACCTCCTAGACCGAGCCAAGCATCGACTCTTGCAGTTCAATGGGCACCTTCTTGAATCGAGCTTCAAAGCAGCCATAAGTTTCCAGCGCTTGCTTCACCTCATCCCTCACAGTGGTCCACTCGGCTGTGCCCGGCTTGAGCCACGGGCTCGAGCAGTCTATGACCGGGAGCTTCAATTCTGTCATCGACCCCATCTTCTATGAATTGATAAACTTTGATTTGGTTTTGGTTTTGGTTTTGAATTGATAACTGAGAAGTTGAACTTGTGGTGGGGAAGGTTGCCGAGAGTAAAGACAAGGCCAGTCATAGGATGAAGATGCTTGCCTTTGGAGGTGAAGATTCTCTGATAGCATTTACAAAGACTATTTAGATTTTAATTGAACTGAGCCGACATTATACAACAAACTTTACATGAAATTAAGCACTAAGCAGTCGGCAGATCGATCCTCACTTGATTTTGATGGTGATTGATTATGGGCAATACCAAGTTGGCGTCTAATTAGTGAGTTAGACTTTTGAATATTACAAAGAATAATTGCTTGTTGTTCAAGAGCCACTTTTCGCCTGGGCCATCGTTATGCTAAATGCATTATTACATATTTAAACAGGAAGGATTTATATATTTAATTGATTATACTAATATTGATGCACCTGATATTCGCGTCTGAGGTGAGCTCAAACATGAAGTGCAATGTAATTCTTTGAATGCTTTTGTTGACATAGAACTAAGAAATCCCGACATCGCCAAATGCACAGTTTTTTTTGTTACTGTTGATACACAACCTTATCGTGACTTTTCTAGAGGTGAAACACCCAAAGAGAAAGCTAATGGATTACTAAACTAAAGACTTAGCACGAACTCTCCTAAACCCATATCAATCGCAACTTTGGGGTTTCGATTTAATTAATTTAACATGCAATTTAATTCAACTTTTCAGGATTAATATCTCACATAAGTAGAAACAAGATTTGCTCCAGATTAATAATTCTTTTGAGAGTATGTTTACAATGTTGATCATGGCAACATGATTGGTTGTATTCAAATACTTCCGTATTGTAACAAGCCAAAGAATTACGTCCAAAACATGAAGTGAAGGGATTAGAATCACAAACAGGGTTAGTCCGAGAAATGCTTGGAATTTTTTTTTATTTCGAACAGATTTTGAAGGGAACATGAAGAAGCCCAGCCTTCAAAATTACTTCATTGCCTTGTCTTTTCATTTCCATAGAGGATTTCATACAGTGCTAGTTTGGTATACTTCAACATGACCTCAAAATGGAAATAAATTTGTAATTTCATTGGATGGAATCAAATGAATTACATCATTGGATGGAAAGCATAAACAATCAAATCTTAAGCATATGAAATATTTAAAAATTCAGAAAGCATGAAATCCTAATAGACAATTGAAATTCTAGAAAGAAAGAAAGACTCCTTCACAGAGGAGTATGAAAACATAAACTTCTTTAGTCAATGACAACAGCTGCCCTTTCGTCCTGGTTGGGTAGAGGATTCTGCTTGACATTTGATTAATTATGGAAAGAGAACATCTTCATGTCTTAAAGGCATTCGACCTTATGCTTCAAAGTGTAGCAAACATAAATGGAGTGATTCACTTCTCCCATGCGATAGTCACACTTCTTAGAGAGATCGTATCCCTAATAATGTTCAGGATTTGGTCGCTTCAGCGCATTAAAGAGTAATTCCTCTTTTTATAGGACTCACAAGACTTTGGACAAGGTCCAAATAGAGGCATGAACTAATGTCTTCTAGAGTTGCTTTGTTGATCAGAGAGATGACTACTGAATAAATCAACACCAGCACGTGGGTTGCCTTGTGACCAAGTATTGCATATCGTTTGTATGTTGTTTATTTGTTATTCTATTATCAAGTCCTTAGCATCTGTTACGCCGATCCTAGTTTATAGGAATTATGGGTTAGTGGATTTATTGCTTAATATTAGTGGTGGAAGTGGAGAACGTGGTGTAGTTAATATTAATGGTGGAAGTGGAGAACGTGTAAGTGCACTATTTGAGCTATCAGCCTACATAAAGGCAATGATATGCATTGAATAAAATATCCTAGATAGCATTTTCTCTTCTATTGTTTACTCTCTCTAGAGGTTATTCAACCATTCTTACCGCTTGTTCTTTCATCAATCTGGTATCAGAGCCAAGTTCTGGGCATTTTGGTGAGTACCTCTATTGCCAAGATGGGTGATCTTCAAGTCGTTGGCAAAATCAAGAAGCTCAACAAATAGAACTACAATTCTTGGTCTACCTACATGATGTCTTACATACAGAGCCAGGATTTGTGGGAGGTTGTAAATGGAAATGATGTGAGGCACCCGGAGGCTGAAGATGCAAATGGGACATTGTGGAAGTGGAAGATTAAAGCAGGCAAAGCCCTGTTCCTTTTGAAGATGACGGTTGAAGAGGTTGTGCTGGAGCATATCCGGGATGCGAAAACTCCCAAAGAAGCTTGGGATACGTTCGCCAAGCTGTTCTCTAAAAAGAATGATACGAAGCTCCAACTCTTAGAGAGTGAGTTGTTGTCGGTGGCGCAACGTGACATGACGGTCGCACAGTACTTTCACAAAGTGAAGACACTATGCCAAGAGATTATTGAGTTGGATCTGAAGGCTTCTATTGGCGATACTAGGATAAAGCGAATCATCATCCATGGTTTGAAGCCAGAATTTAGGAGTTTTGTTGCTACCATACAAGGATGGCAAACTCAGCCGTCGCTTATAGAATTCGAAAATTTGCTGGCTGGTCAAGAAGCTTTAGCTAAGCAAATGGCAGGATTCTCAGTAAAGAATGAAAAAGGGACACTCTATGCCAACAAAGGCAGGTGGAATTTCAAGCAGCATGCCGACGATGGATCCAAAAAGAATGATGACAAGGCGAGAAGTCATCAAGGCGAAGGGAGTGTTCGCGCAAGGAGAACTTCTAAGAACCATGGCAATGGCCAAAAGTTTAAAGGGAAGTGTTACAACTGCAAGAAGAAGGGTCATATGGTGAAAGATTGCTGGTCAAAGAAGAAGGTTGTCAAGAGTAACACTGTTACTTCCAAAAGTGACGACGAATGGGATGCTGAGGCTTTCTTTGCTACAAATGAAGAGGAGCTAGCCCTTATAGCAATAACATTCAATCAAATCGATTATGAGAATGATTGGATTGTTGACTCAGGCCGCTCAAACCATATGACCGGTGATAAAGAGAAGCTGTAAAACTTGTCAGAGTACAAGAGAAGTCAAGTGGTGGTGACGGTGAATAACTCAAACTTACCAATAGCTCATATTGGTAATACGGTATGTAGTGATACCGAGATGCCACTCCAAAATGTCTATCATGTTCCAAGTATGAACAAAAATCTTCTCTCGACAGCACAATTAACATCTTCTAGCCATTTTGTCTTATTTGGTCCACAAGATGTGAAGATATATCGTGACCTTGAGATTACAGAAGAGCCGGTAATGAAGGGATGAAGATTGGAGTCGGTGTACGTGATGTCTGCAGAAACCGCATATGTAGACAAGATGAGAAGGAACGAGACGGCAAACTTGTGGCACATGCGGCTAAGTCATGTTAGCTATTCCAAGCTAGATGTGATGATGAAGAAGTCGATGCTGAAGGGACTTACATAACTTGAAGTGAGAACAGACAAGGTATATACAGGCTACCATTATGGAAAAGCGCACCAGTTGCCGTATGAAGAGTCCAAATTTAAAGCGAATGAACCATTAGAGTTGATTTACTCTGATGTGTTTGGACCAATTAAGCAAGCCTCCATTGGTGGGATGAAGTACATGGTAACCTTCATTGACGACTTCTCAAGGTATGTGTGGGTTTTCTTTATGAAGGAAAAATCTGAAATTTTTTCAAAGTTCAAAGAGTTCAAGAAGGTAGCAGAAGCAAAGGTTGGTAAAAGAGTCCGTTGTCTGTGCACCGACAATGGGGAACGGTACACCTCATATGAGTTCTCAGATTTCCTTTGGGAGTACAGAATACGCCATCAATTCATATATGCCAGCACTCCACAACAAAATGGGGTAGCAAAAAGGAAGAATAGGCATCTGGCAGAAGTATGTCGAAGTATACTTCATGCAATGAATGTTCCAGGACAGTTTTGGGGGGAAGCGATGAAGACTGCGGCCTTCATGACCAAGAGGCTTCCTCAACAAAGGTTATGCTTTCTTTCATCTTTTGAAAAAATATGGAACATGAAGCCTGCTGTTGGTCATTTTCGAGTTTTTGGGTGTGTATGCTATGTATCTGTACCTTATCACTTACGTAGCAAGATGGAGAAAAAGGCTGTTAGGTGTATCTTTGCAGGATACGACAGTCAAAGGAAAGGGTCGCGATGTTGCAATCCAACAACCGGGAAGTGCTACACATCTCGGAATGTGGTGTTTGATGAAGTTTCCTCATGGTGGTCCTCAAACAAGGAAATACTACCAGACTCAAATGTTTTTAAGGAAGTGTTAGAAATTTCTCAATTCCAGTTGAGTTCAGATGAAACAGAGGTTACAAATAATGGTGGAGATGCTGAAAAAGGCATAGCTCAAAATTCTTAGCAAACAAGTGTATACCAAAGGCCAAGCGAAGAAGATGAGCCAAGTGGAGCAGGTACACCAAATGCACTTAGAAGATCAACAAGAGCTAGAAAGCCAAATCCCAAGTATGCCAATGCTGCCATAGTAGAAGAAGCAAATGCAAAAGAACTAGAGACATTTGAGGAAGCGTCTCAAAGTTCGGAGTGGATTAAAGCTATGGAAGAGGAAATTGTTGCATTATAGCGAAATCAGACTTGGGAGCTTGCATCAAAGCCAAGAGATGTGAAGCCTATTTCTTGCAAATGGGTGTACAAGATAAATCGTCGCACAGATGGATCAATAGAGAGTCACAAGGTTTGTCTGGTAGCCCAAGGATTCTCTCAACAATATGGACTAGACTATGATGAAACGTTTAGTCCAGTTGCAAAGTTTAAAACTGTACGAGTTCTACTAGCACTTGTAGCTAGCAAAAGTTGAAACTTGTGGTAAATGGACTTGAAGAATGCATTTTTGCATGGATAGCTGGATCAGGAGATCTACATGGGCCAACCAATGGGCTTTTAGAGTCAAGATCATCCTAAGTATGTGTGTAAGCTCCGAAAGGCTCTCTATGGGTTGAAAGCACCGAGGGCTTGGTATGGTAAGATTGCCGAATTTCTTACTCATAGTGGTTATTCAGTGACATCTTCATATTCTAGCTTGTTTGTTAAAGCTAAAGGAGGGAAGCTAACTATTTTGTCAGTGTATGTTGATGATTTTACAACTATACGAGTCCTACTAGCACTTGCAGCTAGCAAAAGTTGAAACTTGTGGCAAATGAACGTGAAGAATGCATTTTTGCATGGGGAGCTGGATCAGGAGATCTACACGGGCCAACCGATGGGCTTTCAGAGTCAAGATCATCCTGAGTATGTGTGTAAGCTCCGGAAGGCTCTCTATGGGTTGAAACAAGCAATGAGGGCTTGGTATTGTAAGATTGCTGAATTTCTTACTCACAGTGGTTATTCAGTGACATCTGCAGAGTCTAGCTTGTTTGTCAAAGCTAAAGAAAGGAAACTAGTTATTTTGCTAGTGTATGTTGATGATTTAATCATCACAGGAGATTGTGAAGAAGAAATTCTCCAAACCAAGGAGAATTTGTCGGTTCGTTTTCAGATGAAAGAACTTGGGCAGCTCAAGCATTTTCTTGGTTTAGAGGTCGACTGTACTCAGGAAGGAATATTTCTCCATTAGCAAAAGTATTCCAAAGATTTGTTGAAGAAATTTGTAATACTTAAATGCAAGCCAATCTCGACACCAATGGAGCCAAATGCCAAAATGTATGCTCATAAAGGGAAAGATTTAGAAGATGCTACCATGTACCAACAATTGGTAGGTAGTCTTATCTACTTAACTTTAACGATATCAGATATTTCTTTTACAGTTGGTGTGATGAGTCACTACATGCAAAGTCCAAAGAAGACTCATTCGGAATCAGTTCGTCGAATTCTGAGGTATGTGAAGAGTAAGCTTGGCTATGGTATTATGTACAAGAAAGGTGGAGATTGCAGACTAGTTGGCTATTGTGATGTTGACTATGCAGGTGACCATGATACTCGGCGTTCAACTACCGGGTATGTTTTCATGCTTGGGTCCAGAGCAATTTCTTGGTGTAGCAAAAGACAACCAACAGTATCTTTGTCAACCACAGAAGCAGAGTACCGAGTAGCAGCGATGGTAGCTCAAGAAAGCACTTGGCTTATGCAATTATTGAAAGACTTGCATTAGCCAACAAAGTATGGTATCTCTTTGTATTGCGACAACTTGTCGGCAATACGTTTGGCAGAGAATCCAATTTTTCATGCAAGAACTAAGCATGTGGAGGTGCATTATCATTTTATCAGAGAGAGTCTTGCAAGAAGAAATTGAGTTGAAGAATATCAGAACAGAAAACCAGGCTGCAGATTTGTTTACAAAAGGCTTGAGTGGCAACAAGTTTGAAAGTTTTGAAAGTTTATGTCATCAGCTCAGTATGGTGAAAAGAATAGAAGCTAGTGTTGAGGGGGAGTATTGAATAAAACAACACCAACGCGTGGATTGCCTTGTCACCAAGTATTGCGTATCGTTAATATATTGTTGTTTATTTGTTATTATGTTATCAAGTTCTTAGCGTATGTTACACTGATCCTAGTTTATAGGAATTATGGGTTAGTGGATTTATTGCTCAATATTAGTGGTGGAAGTGGAGAACGTGATGCAGTTAATATTAGTGGTGGAAGTGGAGAACGTGTAAGTGCACCGTTTGAGCTATCAGCCTATATAAAGGCAATGATATGCATTGAATAAAATATCTTAGACAGCATTTTCTCTTCTATTGTTTACTCTCTCTAGAGGTTATTCAACCATTCTTGCCACTTGTTCTTTTATTAATGGCATTTTCCACCTTGTTGGCTTCAAGGGATCTGAATCATCATGGTGCGAGCCGATTGAACATAAGCTGCATTAACTTCCAGAGCAGGTTCTTTGTTCTTCCTAGTAGGAAACCTCTTAGTAGTGGAGGTCTGCCCATTAACTTCTAGAGTACGTTGTCAGACATATTGGTCATCCTAACTAGATAAGTCTGCAGATGGATTTTCAGGCAAAAGGTGTCATCATATTTCTCAAAATCAAACATTTTAAACTTTGTTGGCATTTTGAGCTTGATTTTGCAAGCTTTGCAACTATCTAAACTTCTCCTCAATCTTTGCTAAGCATTTATATTGCTCGGTTTTCGGCGGAACAACAGGTGCCACAGGTGTGTTTTGTCAACAGTGATTTGTGACGAGTCCTCAATCAAGTCAGGCATATCATCATCAACTGATTGTCATGATAACACAACTTTAATCTGTGATTGGGAGGACACGGCAGTGAGATGATATGAAGAGACTCGACTTGCTTCAACAATTGTGGACGCACATTGGAGTTTACCTATATCTCATTTCAATATTGGCAACTCGGTTTTGCATTTCTTGTTTGGACATTTTCACCCTTGATTGATGACTATCCGTAATGCGTTAAAGTCACCCATATGGAAAATTAGAAAATAAGCATGAAAAGTACCATAAAAGGCCATAAACCTATTGTATTAGTACCAATTTAGTCATAAACCTTTCAATTTGGTCAATTTGATCCTAAAGATTTTCACATCGATACTAATTTAGTCTATCCAGCTAATTTTGGTCGGAAATCGCTAACATGAACATCCGTCATCCTATATGGCATAACTAGCATTGACGTGGACATTTTTTTAAATGATTTTTGAATGATTTTTTCGAATTTTTTTCTTAATATATAGCTTGTTACAACCACTTTCATATATTACCATTGAAAGGTTGATTAAATCTACATCCCGAGAAAATGTTGATAAAATCTATGAAAGTGTCTTCCTTTTACTAGTTAATGAAAGTGAGTAATGTTTCATTAAAAAAGAATCAATGATGCACAATTTATAAAGAGACGAAAAGTTAGTAGTCTAACCACTGGGGGTTTACTCCAGTAGCCACCCTTCTCACTTGAGAAGGGGAAGGTGAGGAGTTCGAATCCCCACCTTCGCAGGGGAGATAGGGGTGAGGCCGCGTAGTTTAAGATGTGGGTTTCGACGCCCACGCCCTGCAAGAGGTGGGACACAAGTCTGAATATGTATCGTGAGTGAGAAATAAAGTAGAACCGACCAAAAAAAAAAAGAAAAGTTAGTAGTCTAATAAATTGTGTCGTCACATATTGAGAAATAGTGACATTTATGTAACAAGTGGGCTTAAATGTATAAAACGAAAATAAGTCCAATTGCAAGTCTCACTTAAGCCTAAAGCCCTGAGCCCACTCCATCCTCAACCTATGTATAAGCTTTCTTGTAGAACTGAGCAATGAAAAGAGAGAGAGAGAGAAAAACCGACAAAAGAAGAGAATGGGGTTTTACATGTGCATGCCCAATAAGGATATAATCGAAAGAATTTTTGGAGTAAAGCCCTAAATTTGGAGACATGTGAAATCTGAGTTTTTGGGTCCAATCTAGGAGTTGTTTGGTTGTGAAATTATATAAAAATGATAGTTTAGGGCATTGTGGAGCTATGAGATTTTACAGAAGTCAATTTCGAAATGCGATTTGATCAAAACCAATTTTAAAAATTGGTGGGTATAAAGGAGCCGTTTTACTAGCAATTAAGCTTAGTGTATACGATTCGTAATTGAGGTAGTGTTTTACTTAATTTTAATATTGTTTCTCGCTTATTTGATAGGATTGCAAGTTAATCAACTCGAATAATCTTTGTGGTTTGGTTTAAGCTTTCCTAGATGAGTGGTGCTTATCTTTTCTTTGAATTTGTAAATTCATATCTTGAAAAATATAGGAATTAGATATGTTATGATTTATGAAGAGACATTATTTGGAGAAAAGTATTAAAAAAGTCATAAACCTTTTGCATTTATGCCAATTTAGTCCGAAACCTTTTTTTGGTGCCAATTCAGTCCTAAACCTTTTGCATTGATGCAAATTTAGTCATAAACCTTTTTTTGTGCCAATTTAATCTTAAACATTTTGCATTGGTACCAATTCAGCTCTAAACCTTTTGCATTGATGCCAATTTAGTCCTAAATCTTTTTTTATGCCAATTCAATCCTAAGACTTTTGCATTAGTGCCAATTCAGTCATTCTGACTAATAGCTATTCACATGTCAAAGAATTGAATTGGCACAAATGCAAAAGGTTTAAGACTAAATTGACACCAAAAAAAGGTTTAGGACTAATTGGCACAAATGCAAAAGATTTTGGACTAAATTGGCACTAATGCAAAAAGGTTTAAGATTAAATTTGGCACCAAAAAAAGATTTATGACTCAATTGGCACCAATGCAAAAGGTTTATGACTGAATTGACACAAAAAAACGATTTAGAACCAATACAAAATGTTTAGAACTTTTTTGACACTTTCCCAATGATTGGATATTTCATTAAAAAGAAAAGTGATGTTTAGAGTATATTTGTTTAACCTTTGGTTATACTATGAAATAGTTGGGGTTGATTATTTGCAAATGATTTGAGGAAAGCTTTGTGAAAAGGATTTGCAAAAGACTATAAGTACTGATTTATAAACCTAATTTATGCATGGTATTATGTTTGATCAATTGAACTGTAAAAGGATATATGTTTTGATTTGTGAAACCAATTCATAATATGAATTTTAGATTGGTTTTGTGAATTATTGGTGGATGATGATTTGATGCTCATTCTCACTCTAAACCCAATGAGAGACTTGTGAGTATGCATACTGTTGATGATATCATTTTGGGCTGAGCCATCGAATAATAATAGGTGAAGACCCTGCTAAGGGAGGAACGTTGGTCGCTTTGTCACCAAACTTTATGCTATGACCATAGTTGGTGTTGAAAATATATCTCGAGTTTGAGTACGTAAACGAAACCTAACCCATGATGAATTAGTGTTTGCGGACGTCGAAATATAAGCCATGGAAATCCAGAGTTTTCTTTTCAGTGTAAAAGTTTCGTTGGTCAAGGATTCCAAACAAAACAAGAAAAGGAAAGTCTGGGTGAAAGAAGAGGAAATAAAATAAAAAGGAGGGGGCGCATATTTGTTTCGGTTTGTGGAGTCGGCCAAGGCAAATTGAAAAGGAAAGTTGACCACGGCCTTTGTTGACTGAATTGACCAAATTTTAGCGGATGCTATGTGAGGATCTCTTTTTTCGTGTGATATTCCTTTTCACGGATGGATCAGACTTATATTTGGTTTCCTTCCCCAAATATGTAATATTAATAGCCACAATTGATTGGTGCAGTCCTTTTGGTGGTGGTGGTGGTGGTGGTGGTGGTAGGGTGTTGCGGAATTCTTGAAGCGCCGCATTGGTGAGTGCTTGTTGTTCCACGACTGTTGCCAGAGAGGGAGAAATATTGAAGCGCCGTTCGTCGAGTGCTTGTGGATTATCTCCATGTGTTTTCTTCGTGAAATTACATCAAGAGTTCAAGTATTTATAGCAAATAAATCTTGTGATAAGATTTGTGTATAATTTCTTCAAGAGATTGAGAGATTATTTCGTGAGGAATTGTAGGGCTAAACACGGGGTGAGTTATCGGGTGTAATTGAGGCTTGAAAAACAATAAGAGTGTTTGAGTGATTCGAGTGTGATTGTAATCTCCGTTGTATCGCTTGATCTATAGTGAAATTCCGTGCTGCTCTCCCTGTGGATGTAGGTCGCTACGACCAAACCATGTAAATCTAGTGTCCAATTTATTTTCTTATTCTGTCAATTTTATTGTTCGATCATTTGGCTTCCGCAACAGTTAGATATTAAGCATGAGATTGATAATAGAATGGATCATTAATGTGTGATTTGAGATTGATGAATGACATGGACAATTGATATGTGATTCGATGCTGCTAATTTAAATGATCTAATACATGTGAAGTTTTGTTGAAATGAATTTACTTTTATTTAATTTGGTATGTGTGTTAGATGCACATTGCTCGTGTGCCTTGGGCTGTTATATGCATGTTGCCTTCATTCTTTGAACCCTTAAGTTAAGTTCACTTTTCTCTAAGTCTTATGCTGAGTATTATTTTTAAAAAAAAGGGAGAAACTATCAAAAAAGTCCTCAACCTAATACGCTTGTGCCAATTCAGTCATAAACCTTTCAATTTAGCCAATTTAGTCCTAACTTTTTAACAATTCGTTAATTCATTCCTAAACTTTTCAATTATGTCAACTTAGTTCTAAACATTTTGACGATTTGCCAATTTAGTCTTAAATATTTTAATGAATTATCAATGTAATCCTTTCGTCTTTCTGGCCGAAAATCACTAAAGTGGTGGTCTAGCAGTGCCAACCGTTCTATGTGGCATGACTGGCACTAACATGGATAATTTTTTTAGTTTTAAATTTTTTTTCTTTTCTTATTTTTTATTTTTTCTTCATAGGGCTGACGAGACTACCAACTATTGTTCGAGGGCCGATGACCTCCACCAGCCACTAGGTGAGGGAGAGGGCTGGCGGGGGTGGGCGAGGAAGCCCAAGGGTCAACGGCCCCATTGGCCTTGTGAAGAAAATAGAAAAAAAGAAAAGAAAAAATCAATAAAATGTTTGAGAAAAAATTAAAAAAAGTATCTTCGTCAGCACCAGCCATGCCACATCAAGCCAGCCATGCCATGTATGACAAAGATTTTTGGTCAAAATTAGCCAAAATAACTACATTGGTAATTCATTAAAAGGCTTAGGACCAAATTGGCAAAATTGTCAAAAGATTTAGGATTAAATTGACACAATTTAAAAGTTTAGGACAAAATTGGCAAGTCGTTAAAAGGCTTCGACTCTTGCAATTGGATTGGAACCTTCTCGAACCTGGCTTAGAAGAAGCTGTAATTTTCCAGCACCTGCTTCACCTTGTCCCTTATTGTGGTCCGTTGGGCCGTGCCCAGCTCGAGCCCTGGGCTCGAGAACTTAATGACCGGGAGCTTCCATTATGCCATTGACCCCATATTCTATAAGCTGCTAAACTTTGGTTTTGGTCTCTGTTTATAAGATTGGTGCAAAATGCTAAGCGAGAATGAATTGAGAACTACGAAATTGGACTTTTATGGGGGAAACGGCTGCTGACGGTAGAGACAAGGAATGTGGGAGGCATGAAGACGATTGCTTTTGGAGGTGAAGATTCTCTAATAGCATTTACATAGACTTATTCAATTTCAATGAAACAGCCAACATAATACAACAACGTTCCCTGTTTTAAGCAATAAGCATTCGGCTGATCTTGATTCTGGAGGTATTTGATTCCGTATAACACTAAGTTCATGATACAATCAATAAGTTAAACTTTTGAATATTAATTAATTAATTCCTTGTTGATTAGTTGAATTAATTTTATGAATATGAACTACTCTCAGGATATCCCAAGTAATATTCATCTCTTTTATAATTTGCCATTTCTTGAAATCACTCTTCCGATTTAAAGTTGTGTCATAACGTGCGTCCTCCTTCTAGTCATGGAACAAATACGCAAATTAAAAAATTATATTTTTGATCAAGAATGAAATCTTATTGGAACTGTCTATCTCTAGTTCATCCTTTGGAACCATATCACTTCCCGAATCTAATAAAATAGAATGAATTCAGACAATATTTGATAAGTACGTAATTATCTTGAATATATTAACTGTTTCTTTATCTTCAGAGTGCTTGGAAGGGAAAAACAAGAAACGTCTCGTTCTATCTTCAACAATTTCTAATCTCTACTGGATCTCTTGGTAGGATGCAAACCCAAATGAAGTTATGACTCTCTATCAAAGAAAAAGAAAAAACGGATCTTGTAGGATTTCAGAAGAAATCTCACTTATCATATTCCATTGTAGAAAATATGATCTTTTCTGAATTATTCCCATAATATATCTTATCCATGCATAATATCATGAATAAAGGATGATTTTTTTTTATTGCTACTTAGTATTGGGAATCGGTTTGAAAAAGTATCTGAAAAAATCTAACTTATATATTTTTCACCTTGTCAAGGTAAGGAACCATGGCATGGACATTTGAAACATATTTCATTTGGAGGGAGTTGAAAAAACACTATTTTTTGGAAAGGTTTTATACATCCGTCCCTTCTTAGCGCTCTTCTTCAGACAAAATCT
Source organism: Syzygium syzygioides (assembly GCA_031216285.1). NCBI lineage: Eukaryota > Viridiplantae > Streptophyta > Magnoliopsida > Myrtales > Myrtaceae > Syzygium > Syzygium syzygioides. The sequence goes on from CM062251.1 coordinate 27,199,615, forward strand.
CCATTTTTCTCCTTTTCGGATGGTAAATATTTCTCAGAACAGGAGTGTGAATCAAATCCATATTTCAATTTTAATTGAGATACTGATACACATTTTTCCCTTTTTAATCAAATCTGAAAAGAGGTTGGCAATAAGTTCTGTGTCCATGCACACGTATGATGATCAATCATTGTACAATTGCATGGAGAGACACAATCATTATAGAAGGTTTTGATTCCTTCCCAGTATATAACGGGCATATGTAGATCGTCTACATGAGGTCACATGATCTTTTATTAATTAAATCTGAATTTAGTACTCATTTTGCTAGAGGTTTCCAATGGTGATCCAAGACATATTTATTTACATAAATAAAGTCCATGTGTTGTTCTTTATTGTTTTTTTATGAGTTAATTATTGTAGACTGAAGCCTTCTCTGTATGGAACTTGATCCATGATTTATTTCAACAATTATACAGCACAATAAGGATTCATTTAGCACGGTACGTACATGACATTCCACCAAAAGAGTTGAAAACAACTCCTTCTCACAAACTTGAAAGCAAATTGCAGAAATACATACACTCATTCGTACATTACTTGTTTATTCAAAAATCACGTGGGCCAACATCAAACACCACAATAAGTTTTGAGGGCAAATTCAGCTCTTTGTCCAGCTTCGGTGTAGTAGAACCCCAAGAACTCCACATGATCAAAGGGCTTAAAGAGCAAAGGGTGCTCTTCATCCACCAATTCGTCGGGTGCTTTTATCATGTACCCGCCCTTCGGGATTGAGAACAGTCCGACTGAGTACCTCGCCTTGTTGCCGCTCATCATGACTCGGTGATGCGGAGAGTGTAATCTACCGTTTACCCACGCCTGTAAGATCGTATCATGTGTTAAGGAATGTATTATTTATTTTGTGCCCCACAGCCGGTATGTTATGTAACATTGTATCATAAATAAGACTTACATAGAGCGAGTCTCCTATCATGACGATGTAAGAATTCGGCGAGGGCTGAGTGCTGAACCACTCGCCGTCTTTGGTCTGGACTTCAAGACCCTCGACTTCGTTCTGGCACAAGATGGTGACGATGTTCTTGTCCGTGTGAGAGTTGAGGCCAAGCTTAGTGTCAGTCGTCTGAGGCCCTTCGTACTTCATGACACGAAGAAGGTAGTTGGTCGAGTTCATGTGTTCGTCCAAGTATTTCTCGACACTGAGGCTCTCCAAGATCATCCTCCTTACCATCTTATCCAACTCCGATAGCTTCTCGGAGAATGATTGTATGGTTTTGCTGAGAGAGAGAGAGAGAACTGTCTCAGTATATATAAATTACGAGGCGCAAAGTATATATAATCGATCCCCGTGTTTAAAAAACTATGATTACCTAAAATTCGGATGTCCCTCGGGCCATAAGGTAGTGGTAAGGCCATCCACCTTCTCGTACACGTTGGCGTCATCAATCCCCATGCTCTCGTAGAGCGGGACCATGGGGTACTGCCCGACATAGCCGTGGTAGGGCTTCCTCGAAACGTTCTGGAGCTTGGTTTGCAAGGGCAAGTCGAAGACCTCCCGGACCGAGCCAAGCGTTGACTTTTGCAGGTCGATGGGCACCTTCTCGAACCGGGCTTCGAAGCAGCCGTAAGTTTCCAGCGCTTGCTTCACCTCGTCTCTCACGGCAGTCCACTCGGCTGTGCCGGGCTTGAGCTGCGGGCTCGAGAAGTCTATGACTGAGAGCTTCAATTCTGCCATCGAACCCATCTTTTATGATTTGATGAACTTTGGTTTTGGTTTTGTTCGCTATTTATAAGATCGGTGCAATATGCCGAGTGTGAATTAAGAACTGAGAAATTGAACTATTGTTGGGGGGAAAGGTTGCGAAGAGTAAAGACAAGGACAGTCGGAGAATGAAGATGCTTGCTTTCGGAGGTGAAGATTCTCCGATAGCATTTACATAGACTATTCACATTTTAATTTAATTGAGGCCACATGATCTAACAAACTCTACATGAAATTAAGCACTAAGCAGTCGGCTGATCGATCCTCAGTTGATTTTGATGGTGATTGATCATGTGCGATCTCAAGTTGGAGACATAATATATTAATTAGTTAAACTTATGAATATCACTTCAATAATCGCTTGATGTTTAGGAGCCATTTGTGGCCTAGGTGATCGTCATGCTAAATGCATATTTACATTTCTAAACGGGAAGGATTACTATGTTTAATTGATCATACTAGTATTGATGCACCTGATATTCGCGTTTGAGGTTAGCTTACACATGAAGTACTATTTATCTCTTTGAATGCTTTTGCGCACCTAGAATTAAGGAATCCCGGCATCGCCAAATGCATGGTTTTTGTTTCCTGTTAATGTTGATCCGCAACCTAATCAGTTATGAGACAGGACCACTGATAATGCACATGTCAATCAAAATCAACTGAAAATGATCGTTGCGCTATGTCCTTGCACATGTATGTTGATCAATAGTTATGCAGTTGCATGGAGAGAGACAATCATCATAGAGGATTTGTTTCCTTCACAGAAGACAACGGGCATATACATATAGTCTATGTCAGATGTCACATGATCTTTTCTTGATTCAGTTTGATTTATTGCCGATTTTCCTAATGGTTTCCGATGGTGGTCCAAGACATATATGTATATACATAAATATAGTCCATGTCTTGTTCTTTGTTGTTTTTTTATTAGTTGATAATTGTAGCGTAAAGCCTTCTCTGCATGTAAAGATCCATGACCTCATTCAACAATTATATCTCCTAGATTATGTCTAGAACTCGAACCTGTGACAAAAATCTAAATCCAAGTAGAAATTCTAAATCCAGATAGGACTTGTGATTTGACGTCACAATAAGCTAGAAATTATTGAAACACTTTTCACATTGGAGTTGGAATCTTAGTTTGAGTTGGCAAGTCACATAAAAAAAATATAAAAACGAAATCTATTCAGCCATTTCACAATAGATCAAACAAGACACATTGTCGGGATTTTTCTCTCTATGAGATTTATGAGCAAGTTCTCTACGAGAAAGTGAGAAAGTGTGAAATAACACTCATGGATTTTGCTTTGGGTGTAATATAGGGTTAGGAAACACTCGAACGATTGTTACTCTATAATTTGCCAGATTTATAGTGAATTTTTTGGCAGCTAGCTCTTCCACATAGTAGATATTGACACTCAGACTGAACCATATAAATCTCGAGTGTCATTCGATCCTCGTTGATTCTCGACTAATTTCTTCTTTTTTACGTTAGACTTGAATTGTAAGATCCGTTAGCTTCTGCATTATTCCACTACAATTAGTATCAGAACTAAGGTGATTTGGAGTTGTTGCTTGTCTTGTCTAATCACTGTTTGAAAATGTTATATTTGCAATTATAACCGAAGCAGGAGTTTAGATTGAGAAGTTCAACTCGAGGAATAACTTTAAGTTGTAGAGTATTAAGATGCATTCCAAGTAACAATCTATGGTTTCATAAAGATGTTAGATGACAAGGATAAATTATCAAAAATGATGAAAGAGGCCAATAAGATATAGTTTATGGAGAAGGCAAAAGGCATAATCCTAGTGAATCTATTGGATAAGGTGTTGGAGGAAGTGCCCTAAGAGAAGGATGTCATAGTTTTGTGAGCAAAACTTGAGTCACTTTATTTGATGGGGAGTTTTTAATAATCGCTTGTACAAGCTTAAAAGGATGCGGGATGTTGAAGGAACATCAATCAGAGTCCATTTGGACGAGCTTAACAAAGTCATGATGCACTTGAAGAACATCAATGAGGTCTTGCCTGATGAGAAACAAGACATGATGTTGTTGGTGTCTCTTGCGGATTCTTTTGAGCACTTTACTGATTCACTTTTACATGGATGCACACAATTGCCTTGGAAGAGGTAAAGTCCACCTTGTGGCAAGAGAAGTTATGAAAAGATAATTTAGCAATGGATATTGCGTAAAGTTTGGTTATTCGGGGTAGAGACAAACGTAGACACTGGAGGTAGGAGATGGAAGAGCCATTCAAATAGAGATCCAATGTTCAGAACCATCGATGCTACACTGTGATGAGTTAGGGCACTAAATGAGAGATTGTTCGAAGCACAAGGATAAAAGAGTTAAGGTGGAGTTTGCAAACAAAGGTAATAGTGTCACCAGAGCAGGTAATAGTTTCAGTGTTACTAATGATGTGTTAGCAGTCATCATAAGTTCATTAGGTGATGATTGGGTGGTTGACTCTGGATGTGTTATCATATGGTTTCTCATAGACACTGATTTACTAAATATCAGTGTGCGGAGGATGGTAAAGTGTTTATGGAAAATGGTGCTACTTGTGAAGTTGTGGGAATCGGAATAGTTTAGATTAAGATGCACGATGGAATGGTGAGAACGTAGACTAACGTAAGACATGTGCCACAGCTGAGAAATAACCTTGCCTCGTTGAGTGCTCTTGACGTGTCCGCATGGTGTCTTTGTATATTGGATTTCCTTTGAATATAGAGTTTTGAATGTCTCTCGATGTGTGCTTACTCTGACGCAGGGGAGGATAGATTGCGAGTTATATCTCCCGACGAAAACAGCACTGATTGTCTCAACTGTTAAATTCTCTAAGGCCTCAGGTCAGGAACGACACGACATACTCGTGGCATATGAGATTGGATGCATGAGTAAGAGGGAGATGATTGTTTTGAGTCGAAGAGCTCTATCAGGAGGTCACCGGTCTGAGACACTGGAATTCGGTGAACATATATTCAACTAAATCTAGTACACCTCTTGTTCTTTGTTGTTTCTGAGTAAATTATTGACGCGTGAAGCCTTCTCTGTATGCAACTTGATCCATGACCTCATTCAACTATTATATCTTAACAACACAATAATGATGCATTCAACAGTCGTTCAAGTTGCTATCGTCACTCAATTATGATATGATGCTACACACTCAAGTACCTTACTTCTTCAGCACATATAACGTAAGTCCATATCATCACGTCACGAAAACGTAAACATCTTTGCATAAAACATAAGTTGTGAAGAACGTGATGCGTTATCAACTAGCTGATCCTGTGGTTCTTTTAAATGCCACAATAAGCCTGGGCAGAGCTCACATCTTTGGGGACGTCGTCCTTGGAAAAGTAACGGAGCAACCCAAAATGATCGAACGCTTTGAACTTCAATGGATTCTCAGGATCTGCTAATTCTGGCGGGATTTCGATTATTCCACTGTGGAAGGCGAACAAGCCCAGCGAGTACCTGGGCGATTTCTTCTCCTTCATCACCACTTGATGCAACGGAGCATGTATCCTTCCGTTGCTCCATGCCTGTTCAAAAGCAGTTTAGTCATTTTCCATTACTCAAGTCAAAAGAGACACTCTCATAGGTGAGATAGACAAGACGCCGTTGATAATCGACCGAATGTGTTCGAACTTTTTGATGGATCGATGTCCTTTTGGAAACAGTTGCAATCAAGCTATGTTTGATCCACACAGAAAACAAGAAAATAAGGGAAAGGTACTACAAAGTTGACCTTGACATGAATTCGAATCGACTAGAGTCGAGATTAGATCCGGTCTACAGATTAAGATAGACTATTTTTCATCTTTAAGTTGAAATTATTTTTGGCACAGTAATTAATCAAACATTGCTATCAAATCTGAGGTTGGCATCACAAATCTGTCTATTGATCACCTACCAAGAATGCATCGCCTGCCATGACCAAGAATGATGTTGGTGACGATTCAAAGGCAATCCATTCACCGTCCTTCGTCTTGAGCTCCAAACCATCAACTTGATTCTGGTGAAGTATGGTCATGAAGCTCTTATCCGTGTGGACGTCGCAACCCTGATTCGTCTCGTTCATCTCTGGAGCCCTATATTTCATTAACCTAAGGAGGTAAGTGGCCGACGCAACATGCGAGTCATAGTACTTCTTCACCCCATAGCTCTCGAACACCATCCTCTTCACCATCTGCTCAAGCTCCGATACCTTCTTCGAGAATGCGAGCGCGCCATCGCTAGGAACCGATAAAGTAGATGAACGTTTCCACAACAAAGATCAGCCAAAACACGCAAAATTCGGATCAGGGAAACACGGAAATAATCCTTTGAGAATTGCTATTCGTACCTGAACCGCCCGTTACCGGCTGGCCACAAGAGGTTCGTGAAACTTTGCACACCTTCGAGGGTCGTCGCATTGTCAATGCTCAAGCTCTCATTAAGAGGAATGGAGGGGTGTTGCCCGACGTAGCCAAAGTAGGGTTTCTCGGAGGTGTTTCTCGACTTAACCTCGGTCGGTAAATCGAACAGTTCCTCAAGTGCATGAAAAATTTCGTCGTGAGCTTCTGAAGTGAAATCAGAGTACGTTGCTACGAAGCAGCCGTACTCTTCTAGGGCAAAAACGACGCGTTTGGACGTGGAGATCCACAGATCCGTGCCAGGCTTGAGATTTTCCTGGGAAAATTCTATAACAGGAAGTTCAGGCAATAGCCTAGACTGAGAACCCATTGGAATTAATTAATTATGAAAAGAAGGGTTATTTTCTGAAGGACCACTGATTCAGGATGTGATGTCCGTGGTCCTAGGATTTATAAGGTCCCCGCTCTTGCGGATGCAAGACCCCAGAAAGAAAATTTAGCGTAAAAACATTTTTTAATGAACCATGACACGAGGAATGATTGGGATTGCAAATAATTGTCCCCATCTGTTCTGATTAATTTGGAGGGTTATGAGCACGAATATTCTTAAGCGTAAGAATTTTTGTAGCTTTATCCTTGATCTCATTGTTTACGACAATGTTGGAAAAGTTAATGGCGGAGATGTCGATAAGATTCTATAGACGAAAATGTCTTTTATTCACCAAGACCTTCTCAACGTTATAAAGTAATGAGGATATTGGTTTTAACGTTATTACCTATGTGCCCACGTTATCATATGAGCAATAAAGTCCGATCCTAGCTTGATGTGCTTCCAAAACGAGCAAATTGCTATGATTAAGTAGATAAGTGATTAAAAAGCACTTTTAATGAACGATTCAGTGAATTTTGCTAGGAGAAAATTTTATATAGAACGAAATATCATTAAATTTTTATCAAATAACCTGCTAATAGACATTGGAAGGAAGTGTTAGAATATCCAAATTATGAGCAATTCTTGTCAAGTTCAGATTTTTGGATAAATTGACGATGGTCATTTCAACCCAATGAAATGAAACCGACTTGTGAATTTAAATTTTTTTTTTATACATCAATCGACTCGGTGGTATGTATTACCCCCACAAAAGTAAATGGGTGAGTCTCTTTATCATGCTAAGAGATGACTATAGATCAATTATTTTAGCAATTTCTATTACCCAAAATTCAAGGTTTACATCCCTTTCATCCTCCGGGACCAAACAATGAAAAAAAATTATAAAGTCCTTTTTTCGATATAACCCATTTTAATGGTCCAACCTAGCTTTTCATTTTATGCTTGGATCAGTTATTGTGATTGATGAGTCTACATTGATGTAATCGTCACCCGAGGTCCCGTGAGGCTAGGACTTATTCCTAGTTTATTATTATACAAAGAAGACGATGACACAATCTAGAAGAAGAGAAAGATACAATTTATATCATGATTGAGGTCATGGTTAATTATTTTTCCGATAAGTGATGAGATAACCTCGTGGCCTTTGTAAAACGCCACGAAATTTAGGTGTGGCTCACATTTGATAAACTTTAGTAACAGTAAATTACAGAATAGTATGGTCCCATGTCTAAAAATATAAGCTCTTTTTGCGTGCTGGTAAATTTCAATAAGTGCTGGTAAATGCCATAAACTATTGGTAAAACATTGGCTGTGACTTTGTTCAGCTAACTTATTGGTAATTTTGTCAATACTTATATAGAAGTATCGATTTGTTTTTGGTGATATTGCCGTACCAACTTTTATTTCTATAACTTATTAAAGCTTTGTATTAATTAACTACTATAAAAAATTACCAACCCAAATTAGAGTAATTTACCAAATTGTATGAATAAAAAAGTTTGGCTCACCAACCTAAATTAGAGTGATTCTCCTTCCTATAATACTGACTTACCAAGTTAGAGTGATTCACCAACTCATAATTTTATTGTACAATAGGTTGGCTTCGTACCCACCTAAATTAGAGTAATTTCCCCTATGAGATAATTACACACTAGTTTTGGGTTTACAATTCTCATTGCAGCCATTTACCTACTTTTATTTTTTTTTCTTTTCTAATTTACCAACTTTGTATATTGATCCTTACCAAAAAAAAAAAACTTTGTATATTGATTGATCAGTTTTCGTGTGCCTTGGTTAGCAACCCTTCACATTTACAAACTCTTTTAGAGATTGCCAACCTAAATTAGCATGACTTACCAATTTTTTTTTCCATTAAGTTATCACCTAGCTAATATGTGAACTATAAAATTGAGTTAGAATTTATAAGTTTTGGTGAATTACAAACAAGTTACTATGAAATCAAGTGATCCGTGAATATTTTTACTAACAGTTTTTTTTTTCATATCTACCAAACTTTTACAGAAATCTACCAACACGAAAGAAAATCCTTTTTTTTTTCTCTTGACCAGTTAGAATCCTCCCAGTTGAATGTCCTTAGTTTACTTTGTGGTCTGCGCATAAAGGTGATTTTATGTCTCCTTCAAATGGTCCTTTGTTTGTTATTTCTTTTTCTTTTTCTTTTTCTTGTTTTGCTAGGTGATTGATCAAGTGCCCATGGCGAGTAGAAATTAGCTTAGCGGTGGATCCGATGGCCTTTTGCTTTGTTGCCACAACAATATTTTTTTAGATGAATATCAATAAGAGTTTAATTTTGAAGTGTCCTTGAGATGAGCACAAAATCCCCAAATGCTTCCTTTAATTTTGTCTCAATTAACTCGATATGCATCAGCCGAAATCGCTTTGTCAAAAGTATGTGCTCTGGCACCAATAAAGAGCGCATTTATTCGAATGAGAAAAAAGATAAAAACAAAAAATTTATACTCTACTAATCATGTCAGCTAATATTCGGGATTAAGATTATCTTCTTCAGAGTTATTTTTTATATTTCCAACTTACATTAGCCTACTTCACATGAACTGTTAAATCACGTGAGTCTAACAAATAATGTAGAGTTAACATAGATCAAGAGTACCAAGTAGTTTTCCCTTCTTGTGGCATAAAATAATCACATTGGACGTACGTGCACCAACCGCACTTAAGTGTTCTCGCGATAAATTGATTGAAGGGATGAAATTGACACACTTGCTCAGTCAAGTTATAGGAGTTCATTGAGGAAATAAATGGATGTGGGGGCACTTTGAGATTTCGGTTCCTCTTACATCAAATTAAGCACAAGTTTCCTAAGGGTGGGGAAGATTTGGGAAAGCCAACTTTATGTTTTTGGAGAAAACATGACTCTACGATGGAGACTGAATCCAAAAGAATAATTGCTATGGGTATAATAACCTCCGAGAGTATCAGTAAAACAATATACAAAGAAGAAGATCCTGGTGGGGTCTCAATATATTTTGCTATCTGACATATCTAAGACAATCCAAATCTTTCCTACTGTTTCATGTCATAGAAAAATGAGTGTACTAACAACCCCCGGATTTTAGTGGTCTTCCATTTTTTTAAAAGCTCAATTGATTGATTAGCATTTGACATTTAAACCCTTTTGTCATTAGATAATCATTTATGAACTCTTCATTAATTATCTTAGCAACTTAAGATGATCTTATTCCTATCTTGCCTCAACGGACTACGCAAATCCAGGTAAAAGAGGAAGCGAAACATGCTCGGTACTTAAACTCCACGAACACGCTTATCACTTGAGATACTTGCTACATTACATGTTAATTAGATTTAGTAAATTTTAATTTTTTTTCATTTAATTTTAAATTCAATGTTTGTGAAAAAATAATCTCAAAAAACATTATTGGATTTAATACAAGTATCAGTTTGATAACATTATTCTCATGATTGTCATGTACGTAGTTAATGGATGATACTCCCGGGGAAGAAATTATCCTGACCAAAAATCGCAATTTTAGAACGGGTTCTTGTTCTCCTTCAGCGGAATGTGTTGTTGCACGTATAGATTCAATCTAATCCACAATCAATAGGTTTCATTGCAAGAGCGTATTTCATAGGGTTTAAGATTTATTCACCAAGGTGGAGTTTCACGTCACATAAGAAGAAAAACCAAAAGTAGACATTCCTTGACTACTAGAAAGACATCACTCACAAGTTACACCAAGACTAGCTAGAGCACATAACTGGGAATTTAGCAACACTTCATGATCAATCATGACCCTACACCCCACAATAGGCTTTGATTGGACACTTGGATTTATACCCTTCGTCGGTACGAAAGAATCGAAGTAGACCAAGATGATCGAATGGCTTGTACTTTAACGGGTGATCGTCATCAACGAGCTCTTCGGGAACTTGTAGTGTTCCATTATTGAACGAGAACAGCGCCAGCGAGTATCTGTCTTCCTTGCCGTTAATGGTCACCTTGTGGTTTGGAGACTGTATCCTATCGTTGCTCCATGCCTGTTCAAATGCCAGTTCAATTGTTAAACTTGAAATTTCAGGCATATATGGATGTAACTGAGTGAAGTCTTGAACTTGACTTTAATCAAGAACTCAACGTTTTATGTTTGGCCCAGCATCGATACCAGATTTATTTCTGGTTATGTCAAGCTTAGCTCAAGATTTGTAATTCCATGCACTCAACATTTCGATTGAGTCCTGGATTTTGACAGAATGAGATTAACTTCAAAACTACATCTACTTCTGTATTGCAATAATATATTAGTCATTTACATAGATCGAACTCTAGTATTTAGTGGGCTTGAAGTACTTCAGGACCATTTTCACTCATTCCACTAATCTGAATTTAACTTACATGTTTTTCTAGGAAATAGTTGGCACTTATTTTATTGTTCTATGATCCCTCATTTAACGAGTGACTATCCTACTTTAAAACAAGATGTAAGACGAGCAATATCATATATTTCAATCATAGAAACTTGTAGGTGGTGAATTACTCTTGTGGTCCAGTGAGCACTTTAGTTTTTCCTGAGAAATGTTTAATTTCGTGCTTATCATTTCTCATTCCTCAGTTTCAATAAGGAAATTTAGATCGGCACTCACCATTAATGTATCTCCAGCCATGACCACGAATTTCGAAGGCGACATCTCGACAGTGATCCATTCTCCGTCCTTGGTTTCAACCTCCAAGCCGTTAACTTCGCTGTCCTGATGAAGAATGGTGGTGAAGCTCTTGTCGGTGTGATCGATGAATCCAAGATTAGGCTCATTCTCTAGCGGTGCCCTATTCTTTAAGAGCCGAAGGAGGTACGTAGTTGATCCGATGTAAGAATCATAAGAATCATAATACTTCTCTGAATTGTAGCTCTCGAATATCATTCTCGTAACAGTCCGGTCCAACTCTGCCGCAAGCTTCGCATACGAATTCATGATATTGCTGACCAAACGAAGAGCAAAACGGTCACAAACTCGAACAAAATGCTCAAAATACACAGAAAGGAAACAAGTGGCTGAATTCAAGAAGGGAGAACCGAAAGCGATCGTTGCCACTAGGCCACATAAGGTCGGTGAATTTCTGAGTTGCCTCTAAAGATGTTGCGTCGTCGATGCCCAAGCTCTCGTGTAGAGGAAGCTTGGCAATCTGGCCGACGTAGCCGTTCAAGGGTTTCTCGTACCGGTTCTTCATTTTGGTCTCCGTGGGAAGAGCGAAGAGTTCATGCAAAACGCCGAAGGTGGCATCATGAACTTGTGATGGGATTATTTCGTCGTAGTTCACCACGAAGAAGCCAAACTCTTCAAGTGCTTGAATCACCTTCTTGCATGTGGGGACCCAAGAAGTTGTCCCTGGTTTCAGGTCTCCACTAGAGAAACTGAGGATAGGAAGCTTTGGTGAGCCTTCACTACCCATTTCGAGTGTTGGCATGTTCGATTGATCTGACTAAACTCTGCTAGATTTCGTGGAGTATTAATAGGCGCGGTGGAGAATTAACATGTCATTATTTGTGGTTTTACTGAATGTTATTCTTCCTATGACTAAAGAAGACATGGCATCCATGACGGTAAGAAAGGAATACATAAACTAAGGTTGAAAATTTATCATTTGGGAGGTGATATATTTACATTTTTTTTGGGTCAAAATGTATTTACATGTTAGGTGGAGATTTTCGGGAAAATTTCAATTTAGTACCCAAAGTGGAGTCATTTTTTCAAAAAAGGAGTCCAAAGTGGACAAAGTGTCAAATAAGGGCCTGAAGTGCTCAATCAGTCTCAAATAGGGAGCCCGAAGTGCCCAATTAGTCTCAATTAAGGGCCTGGGTTCGCCGGCCGGTCAAATGCTCACCGGCCAGTAGCACGTCACTGTTCCAACGGGCCAATTTCGTCTTTTACCTTTTTTTTTCTCTTTTCCTTTTCTTCTTCTTCCTTTTTTCTCTTTTCCCTTCGCCAGCCATAGCCGGGGCCGACGGAGGTGGCCAGCCTCAAGCCCTCGCCCTCATCAAATCTGGTGAGGGTCGCCCTCGCCCGCCCAACCCAGGCGAGGGCGGTCCTCACCGACGTCGGGAGATCGCCCAACGCCGGCGAGGGCGACGCTGGATCCAGCGAGGTCGGCCCTCGCCGACCTAGGTTTCCCTCGCCAACATCGGGCGAGGGCCGCCCTCACCTAGGTTGGGCTCACGAGGGTCAACTTGCTCTCATTGGATCTGGCGAGGGTCAACCCTGGCATGCCCAGCCCAGGCGAGGGCGACCCTCGCCCGACGCCAACAAGGGCGACCTCTGCCTGAGGCCGGCCACCTCCGCCGGCCCCAGCTATGGCCGGCAGAGGGAAAAGAGAAAAAAAGAAGAAGAAGAAGAAAAGGAAAAGAGAGAGAAAAAAAAAAGTAAAAGACGAAATTGCCTCGCCGGAACAGTGACGTGCTCGTCGGCCAATGAACATTGGATCGGCCGGCGAACCCAGGCCCTTAATTGAGATTAGTTGGGTACTTCGGGCTCATATTTTAGACTAATTGGGTACTTCAGGCCCTTATTTGATACTTTATCCATTTTGGACCCCTTTTTTGAGAAAATGACCCTATTTTGGGTACCAAATTGAAATTTTCCCGGAGATTTTCTTGAATATAACGAATGCGTGGTGGATATTGACTTGGGCGTTTCCTTTGACACCTTGTATATTGCCCTACGAAGACATTGAGTGACATGATAAAGGAAAATGATTTTCAAAAACTCATTTAAAAAATTTGTTTTTAAATTAAAAAATTTATTTTCTTAACTTTAAGTATGTATATTTTCTTTAACTATAAATGGTTTTACATTGATTGATCATTTTCAGCAAATCAAAGGCGTAAAACTTGGGAAAAATAATTTGCGAAAAATTATTTCACTTGTACAAATACATGCTTAGTGTTTTCTATTCTATTGGAAAGCATGGAGTATAGTGTAAATTTTTTAGTTGAACTCTCCTCATCGTTTTTGTTGATTATATCATTGAACATAATAAATCAAGTTCCTAATTAATAATACATTAATGGATTAGGCTGTGGACATAGTGACTCCCATCTTACCATTATGAGATAACTGAGGTATTTCAAAAGCTTGGATTTATTCACCTAAGGCGGGTATATCGTTATAAAATATTGAGGGGCCACTGTAAGGTGTCGGAGAAAAATGTCCCACATCAAAATCATTAACAGGTATCTAATTTGATATATATATATATATATATATATATATATATATCTATATAGTTATTTATAATTTAGGGAACTTGAATGTTGTTATTCTCGATCATCCTTTTAATTTATAATAATAAATCATCTGAAAGATATTGAAAAAGCCTTTCCTAAAGTAAATTGTAGCTTTCAATGTATAAGATCTCCATGATAGATTCACGGTAGAATTGGGAACCTTTTGATATAGGAGAAGCAATTCAAACATTTTCTCCAAATCGCAGATGGTGGAGGTTTTGGTAGAATTTACAGCTTTTCTTGGAGCCAACAATTGTATCAACATTGTTAAAACTTTAAAAATTACAATTAATATTCTGTTGTACACAATAAGTATCGCCGTTGCATCCCATATCTTTAGAATTTGCACTCTGCATCCTATAATTTGTGTGTTGATTTACGATGTGCACCCCATTGAGCACCTGCAGTTGTAAAAAGCACTATGATACTAGCACCGTTTACCAATTTGCATCATCAATGTAATGGTTATTTTAAAAATATATATAAATGTGTAAAAAGGCAAATTAATTTGAGAAAGAAATTTGAATGATTGTAATTATATAAGAAATATTTAAAATTCAATTTTAAAATATATAATATTTGTGGGAATATCTAACACTTAACTTGATTAATTATAGTTTCGTACATTTCGTTGTACCTCATTCCATAGTTATAACAGAAGACATGGACATTTCCCAGATATTTAGACCACATTTTGAGGTTGAAACTCTCGTATGATTTGCTTTCTATATGCTAAATATCAATTAATTTACTCGTTCATTCCCTCTAACTCAGTTAATCTTTTTAATCACTTTAATATCCTAGTGCCTTCAATCCTTCATATTCAAGGTGTAAAAATGATTGAGATATACAGCTATTATCATAGATATAAGCAAAAGTGACCCAAGCATCTCTCTGGCAAACTCAACGATTAATCAACTTTAAGCATTAAAGAAGAAAAAAAGACATAGAATGGTAAGACTATTAGATAAGCATCTCTCTGCTATAACTTGTTCAATTCCTCCAACTACATACAAACTGCTTTAGGTTAAGGTAAAATGCACAAGTCAAAAGCCAGGACTTAATCAATTCACAAGACTAGAAAAGTATTTGATGTACCTCTAGGTAGCTGAAATTCTATGTTCATGCTCCTAGAATATAAAAAGACATAGAATGGTAAGACTATAACATATGCTAATAGATAGACAAAAGGGTAATTCAATTGAGTCAACTTAACTCTCGTCTAATCCCATAAATCTTGTCGCGACCAACCTCCCGAGCCTTTCGAATGACATGCGAAAAATAAGAGGTGGCTCGCCTGGTACATGCTAAATCTAGGTTCAGGACTTAACTCGGGCTCTCCCAAGCCCATACCATATCGCGACTTAGGGTTTAAATATTTAACATGCAAATGGTTTATACCAAGGAGTCGCCACTAATCAATTTGAGGTGGGTCGATTAGAAACTCAAATAAGGTGATGGGAGAATCACCCTATTCCTGCGAACCAAAGATTAACTGAATTTGGGGACTTGGTTACATTAGTTGGATAACTAATGCCCTTTCGGTACCTTTCTATCTTGTTCATTTTTGAAAACATTTGTCAGGCAATTTAGATTGATTTTAGGACCTTTCTCCTAACACGTGAGGTGATCAAGCGAGTGCATAATCAGAAACGATTAGCAGTCAAAAACACAACAATTCATGCAGTCTAAGGTTCTAACCTTAACTAAGTCAGATGACATTCAGAAACACAATAGTTCATGCAATTATATTAAAAACATGCATAATAATACAACGGTAATAAAAATAACATGCAAAATACTACCGCACAATCTCAGGCTTATCTAATTTAAACATAGTAAATTATGCAATTATAACAGCATGCATAATAATTCAATAATAAATTAAAACATTTAGATAAACCCCAAAAAAAATTTAAATTTTTTAAAAATTTTTAAAATTTTAATTTTAATTTTTTTAAAAAAATTAAAATTTTTTAATTTTAAAATTTTTTCTGAAGAAAAATATAAAAATAAAAAAACAAAAAAAATTAATTTTTTAAATTAATTAATTTTTTTAAGAAAAATAATTTTTTTCGAAATTTTTTTAATTAATTTTTAAAGAAAAATAAATACGGAAGAAAAAAAATTTACAATTTTTTTTATTTTTTAATTAATTTTTAAAATATAAAATAATATAAAATAATATTATAATAAAACCGGGTCGGGTCTCTGGATTCGAGTAGGTCGGATCTGACCTGGACGTTGACCCGGGTCGAATCTGCTGATTCAGGTCGAGTTAAACCCGAATTCCACAGACCCGCGGGGAACGCCGGTGGAGCCAAAATTGGCTGTCCGCCGGCCGACCCAGACCGGCGCCACCGCCCGAATCACCTCCTGGGGCCAACACCGAGCATTACCAACCACCTACGTCGTCGTCCAACCACCGGCTCACCAGCCGGCGACAAAATCCAGATCAGCCTCTCTGGAGCATTGTGTCGAACACTTGGTGGGCGCAGTGGAAATCAACCGATTTCGGCCTCCTCCGGCGGCATGGTCAACTCCGACGACTGCGGCTGACATTCGACTGCGAGTGGGGACTAGGACCGGTGACGACATGGACCGAGAATCGCACGACTCGGCCGGTGCGAGTCCCGGCCTGACCGCATGCAAAAACAGGGGAGGACAAAGGTGATCGGCACCCGGGGATGCTCACCGGTCGACGGCGCGACTAGGCGTCTTACGGCGGGTCTGAAGGCGACGGCGACGCTGCTGGTTCTGTCCTGTTCTAGTGGTTCGCCCTCTCTATCTCTCTATTCTCAACTCTCTCTCTCTCTCTGTTCTCTCTGTTTTTTCTGAAAAATGGCCAACCGAAGGGGTGCTCCGGGCGTTGCCGGTCAGCTTGCTGGAGACGGCAAGACCGGCTGAGACCCTAGGCCCCTCTCTCTTCTCTGTTTCCCTCAAATTCTCTCTGGTTCTCTCTCACGGACTCCCAAAACCGAACCAAACCCCCCCCCTTTCCTTCTCTCTTCTCGCTGGCCTGTATAGACGACAACGAGCCCCCTTGCTCCGTTGCGTCTACGTGATGATGGCCTGCACCAGCCTACTCCGACCGCAACTTCGCAGCCATTAGGCCAGTGCAGGGGGCAGGCGCAGACGGGGCAGACGCAGAGGAAGAAGAGAGGGGGGAGGTTCAAGAATCCCGAGTGGACAGGACTGGCCTTAATGGCTAGTCTCGTTGGCGTGCTTGCTTGGCGAGCCTCTGACCTGATGGCGATGGGGCGAAGCTGCTTGGCCGCTTGCCGCACTGCAACCGAAGTAGAGGCGAACAAGGGAAAGAAAGCGACAGCGGCGCATGGGGGAGAAGGAAGGAGAAAGGGGGCTGAGCCGGGCCGGGCCAGGCCTAGCCACATGGGGGAAAGGAAAAAGGAAGAGGAAGGAGGAGCTAGGCCGTGCAGGGGGAGCTGGGCCGCACGGGGAGGAAAAAAAGAAAAGGAAAGGGGGTGCAATTTTTTTTTAAATTAATTTTTTTAAAAAATTTTCTTTTTAATTAACATTTTAATAGACCCTATTAACACAAATATGTCTAATTTCTATATGCAATGCATTTAAATAAAAATATTTTTATTTTAGGAATTAAAGGAATTTAACTCCTAAATTTTGTGTAATTAATTTTGGGCTAATTAAAAATAGGTGTCAACAAATCTATTATAGATTATAAGGTTTTATTAAATCTTTCTCGTATCTCTCCAAGAGCTCGTTTAGTCTAACTGTGGTTGAAATATAACTGTGTCATGTCTTAACTGTTTATGAAGTATTGTAACTTTTACATTTGATAATACATGTTTTACAGCCGTTTCATAGTTGAATATCTTTCCTCATCAAGTTGTAGCTGTGAAGGTACTCCAAACGTGTGGTATTATGAAATCTAAAGCACCCATTTTCATAGTTGAAACTATTACAGTGTTCAAGTGCATTTGCGACAAACAACAAATATCACCTATTCTTCTCCTTTAATATTTTTTTCAGTGTTTGCACGCATTGTCATTTTGCTAGAGAGAACAATCACGAATGAGATGTTGTATATTAGGCTCCATTCATTTCGCAAAAAATATTATGTTTCAGGAAAATATTTTCTAGGAAGCCATTTTCCTGGAAAATAGTACAATTTTCTGGTATCCGGCTGAAATCTGAAAAAGTTTCGAAAAATATTTGCCATTGTTTGGTATGGAAAACATTTTCCTCA
Source organism: Syzygium syzygioides (assembly GCA_031216285.1). Lineage (NCBI taxonomy): Eukaryota > Viridiplantae > Streptophyta > Magnoliopsida > Myrtales > Myrtaceae > Syzygium > Syzygium syzygioides. The sequence continues at coordinate 27,217,632 of CM062251.1, forward strand.
CTTTTGAAGGTGTTTTGTCCGTTGAGAGAAAATATTTTCCATAATTAGTTTATTTTCCGTGAAACGAACACTGAAAAATTAGGAAAATGTTTTCGTGAAAATTATTTTCCATGAAACGAATAAAGCCTTAGTCTTTGAATATCTTTCCTCGTCAAGTTGTGGTGTCAATGTCGATAGATGTAGATTTTTTTTCTGGATTTTTTTCTTGATAAATAAACAAGTGCTGCTAAGATACCTCATCATACTTGTTATTTTGTTTCGAAGTCTATTCATCACAAGGGGGACCAAGAGTGATTTGGTCCACCGTTCCTTGGTCCCCCGTTTCCTGACTCGAGACAGAAAGTTACAGCATCAGAATAGTATCTGAATGACTTATTCGATTGATTCCGCACAAATTATGTACTTTTTGTGACGATATATGATAGAAACCTATGTAGTTTTCGAGATAAGGACGGCGATCATAGATGTGTTATGAGTTGAAATACAGACGTGCTAGGGTTTGAAATGTGACGGGCATATGCGTATAGTGTCTAATGAATTAAAATGGCGCGCTTGAATTTAGCGCGTCACAACCCAAAAACACAATAATAGCAATCTAAATTATCTGAAACAGAAAACAATCGAATCATCAGCTCTTGAATTCGAATACCTATTCTTTTTTGTCATTTTTCAGTCTAAAAATACATCACGGAATTACTCGCATCGATTATTCACGAGTTTCTTTCAGGTGGAGACTAGAGCTACCATGCTGATGCACGATGAGACAAAGTCATCTTAAAGGGGTAATTTAGATCATGTTGATGCACGATGCACATGAGACAAAGTCTCTTAAAGGGGTAATTGTCATTGCTGCGTACGAACCAAGTGCCATTTGCCAAAGAGAGCTGAAAGAAGCTTCTATTTATAGGCTTCAAAACCTAGCATTAAGGGCATTACGCCGATATACAAGAGGAACAGAGAAAAACTAGTGATTGGAGTGGAGGGGAAGATCTGTTTATGATCAAGAAAGAGTCGAGCCTTGGTATGAGCTGATAAGAAAGAAAGATTAAAAGAGAAAGGTATTTGTTCTCTTATAATGGTGTGATAAACAATGTACAAGAGAAGCCTCTATATAGGCTTAGAGGAGTAAAGGGGCCTAGCATTCTTCCTATGTGGGACCAAAGAGAAAGAGGAAATCCTATACAACATATTCTAACACCCCCCTCAAACTCAAGGTGGATCAAATAACGAGAGTTTGGAAAGAAGAAAATTAAAACGTTGTGATGTAAGAGCCTTCGTAAAACAATCGGCAAGTTGATTCTCGGTTCAAACAAAAGGAAGTGAAATAGTGCGAACTTGGACATGATGACGAGTCAGATGACAATCGATCTCAATATGTTTTGTACGCTCATGAAAGACTGGATTTGTACCGATATGAATGGCACTCTTGTTGTCACAATGCAGAGGAGTAGGATCCGGAAGTGAAACTCTCATATCAGCAAGTAAGCGGCGAAGCCAAACAATCTCAACAGTAGTGTCGGCCATAGCACGATATTCGGACTCTGTAGAGGAGCATGAGACAATATGTTGTTTCTTGGAACGCCAAGAAATAAGTGAATCGCCAAGAAAAATGCAATAACCAGTGATAGATTTACGATCAGTGACATTGGAAGCCCAATCAACATCAGAATAGGCACGCAACTTAAGAGCAGAAGAGGATGGTAGAAATAAGGAACGCGATAAAGTGCCTCGAAGATATCGCAAAATCCTTAGAACAGCTGCATAATGAGTTGTTCGAGGAGCAGCAACAAATTGACTGACAACATGAACAGCATAGGCGATGTCGGGTCGGGAGATAGTAAGATAAATAAGACTGCCAACCAAGGTCCGATAGCGGGTGACATCAGAAAGGGGTTCTCCATCGTCTGGGCAAAACTTTTGATTTAGCTCAATAGGAGTGGCAGCAGTACGTGAGTCTGATAGAGCAGCCCTGGACAGAATATCAGCGGTATATTTCTGCTGAGAAATGAGAATACCACGTGAACTGCGAGCAATCTCAAGCCCAAGAAAATAGCGTAGTGGTCCTAGATCCTTCATGGCAAAATGTTGCTGAAGGTGCCGCTTGGTATGCTCAATATGGTCACGATCATCTCCGGTGATGACCATATCATCAACATAAAGAAGAAGAATAGTGCAGCCTGAAGAGGAGGTATGAACAAACATAGCATGATCAGCCTCACTTGGAATGAAACCAGCAGACTGAATAGCATTACTGAACTTCTCAAACCAAGCACGAGGAGCCTGTTTGAGACCATAAAGAGCTCGTCGCAAGCGGCAAACCTGTCCAGAGATATGAGCAAGACCAGGCGGAGGTTGCATAAAGATATCTTCTTGAAGATCACCGTGAAGAAAAGCATTCTTCACATCAAGCTGAAAGAGAGGCCAATTGCGAATTGAAGCAACAGCTAATAAAGCACGGACAGATGTCATCTTTGCTACGGGAGCAAAGGTCTCCTCATAGTCGATACCATACTCTTGTGAGAAACCTCGAGCAACCAGACGAGCTTTGTAACGCTCAATACTGCCATCAGAACGAGTCTTAATCTTATATATCCATCGGCAAGATACGAGGGAGCGACCTGGAGGGAGAGCCACAAGCTCCCAAGTACCAGTACTCTCCAAAGCCGAGAGTTCCTCAGACATAGCCTAGCGCCATTTTACATGCTGAACTGCCTCGCGATAACTAGTAGGTTCTTGTACAGCATGAACAGCAGCTAAAAAGGATCCAAACTCAGTAGAATAAGAAGTAGGAGCAACATACCGGGCAGGTGGACGCCGATCTCGAGGAGGATTACGGCGTGGCTCTAGTTGTGCAGAATCGTCGAGGGCAGATACAGCAGGAGGAGCAGCACAAGGGATAGGTGAAGATGGAGAAGGTGGTAATATATCTAGATCCGATGTAGAAGAGGAACTAGAAGGATTAGGTAGAGGATCAACAGGAAAATCCATAAATGGAACAGGAGACGAAACATGAGGTGTAGTATTTGAAAAGAAAGGGCTGTGTTCATGAAACGTAACATCACGAGAAATACGTACACGACGTGCATTTGGGTCATAACAACGGTAACCTTTGTGCTCAGTGCTGTAACCCAAGAATGCACATGAGATAGAGCGGGCGGTAAGCTTTGTACGTTCAGTGAGTGGAAGAATGACAAAACAAGTACATCCAAAAACTCGAAGATGATTATAGCTAGGAGGTCGAGAGTAGAGACGCTGAAACGGGGTGTCTTGATGGAGAACAGATGAGGGTAGGCGATTAATTAGATGAACAGCAGTGAGAAGAGCCTCAGCCCAGAACTCAGTGGGAACAGATGTGCCAAGTAAGAGAGCTCGAGTGGTCTCTAGAATATGACGGTGCTTGCGTTCAGCAACTCCATTTTGAGCTGGAACCCCAGGACAAGATAACTGAGGAAGTGTACCATCACTAGCTAAGAGAGAACGAAAGACACCAGATATATATTCTCCCCCTGAATCTGAACGGAAAACTTTGATTTTTGTATTAAATTGTGTGGAAACCATGTAAGTAAAAGACTGATAGATGGTAAAGAAATCACTTCGTTGACGCATAAGATAGACCCATGTATAACGAGAATAATCATTAATAAAAGATACATAATATTTGAAACCACTCTTGGAAGAGAGCGGGGCAGGACCCCAAACATCAGAATGAACAAGATCAAAGATCGCACTAGTTCTAGAGTTACTAACAGGAAAAGGCTTAGCAGATTGCTTGGCCAAAGGGCAGATAAAACATGGAGGAAGACTACTAGAAGAAATAGGACCCAAAGCACCTTGTTGGTGAAGGACGGTGAGACGAGAAGACGGAATATGTCCAAGACGCTGATGCCACCGAGCAAGATCGAGGGTAGCCAACACAGGATGAGGAAGAGAGGAAGTTGGAAGATGGAGATGTTGCATAATATAAAGTCCATCCCGTCTACTGCCCCTGCCAATCATCTTGCCACTCAAACGATCCTGCACAAAGCAAGAGCTATTTGTAAAGCTTACAGTACATCCAGCATCGGTGAGTTGTCCAACAGATAATAAATTGAGAGCCAAAGAGGGAACATGTAATACATCAGGGACATTGAAATCTTCAGAGACGGTAAGAGTACCCTGTCGGGTAGCTACTAGAGGAGAACCATTAGCAGTAAAGAAATGTGCTGGTTGCTTGAGCTCAGAGAGCTTAGTGAGAAAAACAGCAGAAGTAGACATATGTCTAGCAGCTCCTGAGTCAAGTATCCAAGTAGTCGAAATATCACCTGAAGGTGGAGTAGCTGCAGCGGTGCTTCCAGCAGATGAGAGAATTGTAGAAGTACCAGAATCGGGAAAAGACCTGGGCAAAGAAGGACTCAAACAGGCAAGTTGTGCCTCAAGAGCAGCAATACGGTCCTTCGTAGAGGGGGAAACCAGAGTAATAGGTTGAGAGATTAGAGATGCGGTAGTGACTCGTGGTGATACAGAAAGACGTGAAGCATTCCTCTTCTTCCAACAATGTGACTCGTCATGACCAGGACGATGACAATACGTACATGAAAGGCGGCGAGGACCACGAGTAGGCGAAGGACGTGGTGGAGCAGCCAAAACTGTAGGCGGAATACGTGATGGAGCAGCTAAAATAGCAGTTGAATCAGAAAATGCCGAGGAGGAAAGAAGACCAAGACGAGTTTCCTCAGACTGTAGTTCTTTGACAGCGTCAAGCAAGGATGGTCTTGGAGAGCGGTGAAGAAGTTGGCTGCGAACACCTTCATAGGGAGAGCCGAGCTTCATAAGAAAAGAATGTAGACGGTGCCTATCTTGAGTTTGAAGTCGAGTAGATGGACATCGAGTACAGTTCAGGCATGATGGGCAGAGAATAGGAGCAAGAATATCCAGTTGACTCCAAAGTGAGTGCATGTAATTGTAGAAATCTCGAATAGAGCGAGACCCTTGCGTAGCACTATAAATTTCTTGCTCCAACTGATAAACTCGAATGTCCCCTGTCTGGGTGAACATCTCGGCAAGCTGATCCCATAAACTTTTCGCCTCAACAATATTAGAAAATTGTGGGCGAAGAGCAGGATCAATGGAACCAAAAATGATAGCCCATGCCTTTCGATCAGCAACATTCCATGCTCGAATTTCAGCGGCACGTTTCGCAACTTCATCAGATGATTCACTGTTAAGAGCACCATGACAAGGACAAAGTCCCTCAACATGCTCAAACAAGTCGCGGTAAACAAGTGCTGCCATTGCCGATGGTTTCCAAAGAGAATAGTTTGAACCATCAAGTTTGACGTCAATACGGTCACTAGAATCACCCATGATGACAGAAAAAGAAAATACTAGCAAAGCTAGAAATATGGATTGAGGTGATCGAAAGGATCGAGAAAGAAGAAGCTCGGATTAGAACGAGCAAGGATGATGGCCCAAAAGCCCTAAACTCATTGTCTTAATTTCTGATGCGGAAGATCCAATTTATGGCAGCCGCAGAGCATACTTTAAAAGATAATGAGCTCATTGTCTTAATTTCTGATGCGAAAGATCCAATTGATGGCAATCGCAGAGCATACTCTTCAAGACAATGATCTTAGCTCTGATACCATGATAAGAAAGAAAGATTAAAAGAGAAAGGTATTTGTTCTCTTATAATGGTGTAATAAACAATGTACAAGAGAAGCCTCTATATAGGCTTAGAGGAGTAAAGGGGCCTAGCATTCTTCCTATGTGGGACCAAAGAGAAAGAGGAAATCCTATACAACATATTCTAACATGAGCTAGGACTAAGGTGGTAGTGCTGCCAACAGATTCTTCACTAGTAAGAAATTACGCTTTTCTTGGGAAGATCTAGACATCTTTCCCCGACCTTTGCTGTGATTGAACTGCTATCCGACTGGGTATATGAGAGGATGGGTTTGAAATATTTTCATGCCCTTATATGGCTGTACATTAAGTAACCCTATATGATTCAACTGATTCTTGACAAATGATTGACTAGGTCCGGCCAAATAATTCAAGATAATAATCACTCAGGTCTTAGTGGCCGCTAAGACAGTTGTAATATAAAGTCTGTTCAGCGTCATTTCATCATCGATGACGAAGATTTGATGTGACCACAACATTGGTCACCTAGGATCACTCTTTGTCCTAGCACAAAAAGTCGTGGGAGCCAAGAACTTTTATCGTATAATAGCAAAATTATGGGCAAATTGAGATTGCAACTCCATCTTAGGTTACATTGACATCACGAGTATTTTAATCTCCTATTTGGACTTCCCACCAAACAAATCCGTGTGCTTCATGTGTACGTTCACAATTTCCTTGATAATGCGAACTATACATTCAGATTTGGACTCTTTCCAATCATGCCGCCCCCAGGAAATTATGCTTTAAATACAAACAAAATGATCGATTTGTTGGTGTATCTTACAGGACCGCCAAAGAAGCTTCTGATTGGATTTCGTGAGATCTTGCCATCCATTAGAGTGTGCCAAATGTACAACAATGAGTTTCAATCGTATATTATGTAATAAAACTTATGATTGGATCTCTTGAGATCTTGCCTTCCATATTAATCAGAATGTAGTACGAAGTATGATTTAAAGATGACCCTTTTTTATGTACATTTAAATTCTGCGTTATTTTTCAAACGTTTGATTGGATTTCATGCATCCAAAAAAAAGTAAGCATACTTTAAAGGCCACGAATACAATATAATACACCAAATTCATTTCATATTTATTTGTCGTGTGTACATACATGCGCTACTATCGAGTTACGTCAAATTAACTGTTTGTAAAATGGCTTAAAACTTGTTAGGGAAATGAACGGAAATAATTGGCGAAATCATATCATTGAGGGTAAGAGGGATGCATGTGGCCCAAATCAAAGAAATAACAAATTTTCATTGAAGTGCTATGATATTTCAGGTCGGGCATTCAGGTAAAAGGCTAAAATTGTCCAAAAAATTATAAATCTATTATACGGCGGACAATTCAATCCTACATTTGGCCAATTTAATCCCAAACATTTTGGTAATTTGCCGATTTTTCTGATCAATTTTGACAAGGAATCGACAATGTAGATATTGGCCGTCCCACATGGCACAGTTGGTGTTTACGTGCACAATTTTTGTAATTTTTAAAATATATTCTAAATATTATTTTTTTTCTTTTTTCTTTTTTCTTTTCTTTCTTTTTTATTTACTATTTTTCTTCCCTAAAGGTTTGGCAAAGGTCGTCCAGGCCTCATCGATGGCTGACGACCCTTGCTAGCTGCAGGCTATCGACGGCCTTTGCCTCTGTGTGCGGCGAGGGCCACAACAACCTTCGCCTCTGTACGCTGCAACCCTCGCCTTACGGCTCTCATCGGCTTGCACAAAGTTAGCGAGGGCTTCAACAAGCATCGCCTCACCAGATTTGTGTGAGGCAAAGGCAATCACAACCCTCGCCCAATGTCCAACAAGGGCTGCGACACCCTCACTGAGCTAGATCTATGCACAACAAGGGCTGTGATAGCCCACACCTTTCACAGAGGCGAAGGTGGTCACAGGTCTCGCCCAATGGTCATCAACCCACACCAACCACTACCCAAGCCCTGTCGACCCTTGTCAACAACCCTTAAGGGAAAAAAAAACATCAAAAAAGAGAAAGAAATAATAAAATTTCAAACTTTTTTTATAAAATTACAAAAAATTGTCCATGTCAACATTGGCAATGCCACACATAGGACAATTAGCATCACTTTATCGATTTCCGAATAAAATTGGTCAAAATAACTAAAGTGGAAAATTGCCGAAGTATTTAAAACTAAATTGGCCACCTAATAATAGGTTTAAGATTTTTTGAACAATTATCAGGAGGTAAAAGTCATTGTTCTGCCCACCACAATACAAATATAATAATTTTATTGGGCCTGAGTGCAGGCCCAAGTATACACATGCTCGAAACATCAGCAAACCATGTATACAGGGAAAAAAAGATAAAATTGCACACGAGGACTTATGGATTATCAGATTCAAGAACAAATTGAACCTATCATTTCAATTTAAGTCTAATTAGATTATTCTCTTCGAGGTTAGATGTCTAATGAAATGATTTAAAAGGACTAATTCTGACATTTTGACATTCATTAAGATCAGTGGTTTGATTTGAAAGGGAAATGATCATGATATGCAATCACGTTCCTGCGCACGAAATTTGATCTCCAGTCTCAGGACTTCACAGTTGAATCCTTCTTCATGATTGCAATTAGATGCCAATTTACATGTACATTATTTGACAGAAACATGCTAGTTATCCGGATCGATGCAATGCTAAAGTCTACCGCTTCTGGAAATTGAGCACCTTGATGGAAATGGCGAAAATGGATGCGAAGAGCATTGCAAAGCCTAAGATCACGGCAGCGATCACGCTCAGGAAATCATGTCGGAAACCAAAGTAATCCCTCACGTATTCTTCCACTGTGCCCTCAGTGTCCTCAAGCGTGTTCCTTAGATCGCCGAACTGAGAGACTACCAATCCATATAATGTCCAAGAAACCGGGCATGCCCAATAGTACCATCGCCACCAGACAGGTATCCTCTGTTGAATAGGAAGTCACGAGGATGTTCATAAATCAGGCATTACACTTGTTGTTGAAAACAAAATCAGCAGAAACATCAAAATCGATGGGTTGCCATGGAACTTACAGTCCTTGGCACAATGAACCCCGAAAAGAGGTTCCACACGCCGTAGAATGCAGAAGAGACGATGGAAGCGATGTGGTGGTCCGGGGTCAAGCCCACGGCCATCATACCATAGTAGGTGAAATACAACAATGTGAAGTACATCAAGAACAGATACCAGAAAAATTTCGCAATGGTCCATTTGAATCCAATCATTGCGTAAACTATGATACCATATGATGTAGCTTGCGCGAGAACATAAGGGACTTCAATCAGAACCTACGAAATAAAGATTAATCACACCAGCAAGCTTCCAATATTGATTTAGGCATAACACTACTTAGAATAAGCATACTCGGAATCGTTTCAAAGCAATTTTACCTGTGCTAATGCGTATGGCAGGGCCGAGTACATCCCTGCAGCTCGCTCTCTATAGAAAACCGCTTTCTCCACTGCTACAACTGGTTGCACAGAAGATGCATTTTGGATCCCAAGGAAGAGAACAGCCGAATACATAGATCCCATCGCATTGAACAAATCTTGTTGCCGGGTCCTGCGAACCTAACATTCAGAAACACAACTTCGAAAATGAGCGAGGCAAAAAATTGACGTTCTGGACAGAACTTACGTTTTAGAGCCGAGGTCCCAGAACATAGTCCCAAACATTACGGCAATGAAGACGGTGAAGAGGAACCGAACAGCCGTATACGGCGGATTCCGCCAGTAAGACCAATGTTGCTTCCATAAGCAAGCCATTAATTGGGTGAAAGTTGACTGAGAATACTTAGTCGGGAAATAAAGATCCGTAGAATTTGGGGGAGGTATGCTCAACTCTTTAATCAAAGCCTTGTTCCTCCTGAAAATCACGAAAATGCGTTTTCCCATTGACATTTTACGGGTCAATAGCAAGACTAAAAGTTGGACCTCAAGATGTGAGGTAAACCCACCTGTACAAATCTGAGTTTTTGTATAAATCGGAAAAATCAACACCCAATGCGAGTTCTTGTGCTGGGTTTGTAACTTCGAGCATCCAAGTTGCTGGATTATAGCCATCTTTGATACCGCTAACTCCTTGAATTCCCTTCATTTTGAAGAAATATACCTTGGTGATTCAAGTAGCAAAAGGAAAGTACAATCGAAGCCGGATTATATTCGTGAAACAGTCTACCTCAAAATAATTTATTAGATGAGAAGACTGATGACCCAGAGGACCGACATATATCTCTTGTCCCCCTCGTTTCATTAAGAAAAGCTGCAAAACAAGCACAAACGCAATAGCTTCAAAGTTTGAGAGCGCTGCAAAAAGATTTTTCATATTTTGAATGTGTTGACATAACTCACCTCGTCGAATGCTTCAAATATATCAATGCTCGGTTGGTGAATTGTGCATACGACCGTTCTCCCCGTGTCCACTGTATTTCTAACTGTTCTCATGACGATAGCCGCAGCTCTTGCATCAAGCCCTGAGGTTGGTTCGTCCATGAAAATGATGGAGGGGTTTGCGACTAGTTCAACCGCAATGGTCAGCCTTTTGCGTTGCTCGGTGGATAGACCATCCACACCAGGCAAACCGACCAAGGCATGTCTCAGCGGATTTAGCTCCACAAGCTCCATGACTTCCTCAATAAACATCTGCAAAATTTTTTCCGTCAGAAATGATTTGAACTAGATTGATCCTCAATTGAAAACAGCTAAGCAGTAAGCACTTCCACAATTCATTTTTAGTTAAGAAGACGATCCTGGTAGAAACAGATTGTGGTGGTAGATGCAAACCTTTCTAGTTGGTTCATCCACGCTAGGTGGCAAACGCAGCCATGCCGAGTAAAGTAGCGACTCATAGACAGTAACATGAGGTGAATGGATGTCGTTCTGTTCACAGTATCCGGAAATCCTAGCAAATGTATCTTGGTTCTTTGGATACCCAGAAATTGTTATGTTCCCCTTGATGTATCCTCCGGTTTTTCTCCCAGCCAACACATCCATCAGGGTAGTTTTACCAGCACCGCTGACACCCATCAGAGCTGTGAGGACACTTGGCCTAAAAGCACCACTTACACCTTTCAAGAGCACCAATTTATCCTCAAGTACACCTTGGTTCTTCATTTCCTGCCAAGATAACCACGAACACTTAGTTATACTTAGGATGAACATTTAAGGTTAAACAAATCGAAAAAGTACTATGTTCACTATCTTCAGATTTTTCATAGCTTAACATAAATACCTGTGGCATGTCAACTGAATAAGTTATTTCATCGAAAGTTATCGAGTGCTGCTCAAATGGGAGCACCATTCCTCTTTTCCTATCAGCGGCAACAGCTGTCTTGGGCCGGGCAGGTGTAGACTTGGATGACCTTCCTGCAAGACCAAAAAGAAAAGATAGGCAAAGAAGTAACACGAGTCCTTGATGGAACAAAACCTCTGTTCACCCCTTTGACGTCTTGACTTCTGCTAAATAGTAAAACAATGAAAAGAAACTATCTATACTTCATACCTGATCCATTTTTGTGACTAGAGCCTTGAGATTGCAACTGAATTGATCCTCCCATTCTATTAACGTCCTCATTGCCCTCAGGATCATCTGATTTTACTGTCTGGGATTGGCCAAAGGCTGCATCATAACATGGAGCTTGAGTAGGCAAGCTCTTGCTGACAGAAACCTCAACAAGAAGAAAAGCCACTTACGATTGAGAAGAGCAAGAGCCATGGAAAACCCAAAGTTGAAGAGGATGACAAACCCAAACAATGCCCCAACTCCTATCCAATACCAGTATGCTTCAGTAAAGAACCCACGGGACTTCAAAACTTGAATTCCTAGTGGTTCGTTTGAACTTGAATTTATGGGAATCTATTATAAGAAATAGCACAAGAGGAATCGGTCAGTCAAATTCACATCTATGAAAGGTCAAAATATTGGCTTTAAGCAGTTACGAGACTTTACCTTATCCCAACTCGATCCTAAAAACTCGTTAACGACTATTGCATTCTGCCCATACATTATAGGAGATATCCAGTAGCCCCAAATCCACCATTTCTTCACGTTCTCTACAATTCAAAGAAATCAAGATTAGCATTTCTTATGAAGAAGTATGAACAAAATAAACAAAAAAGGTTGAACTCTAGTCCATGTAATACCTCGGGAAATAACTACTCCGCCCAATGCAAAGAGAGTGAGCAGAGCAAATGCCCCGAATGTGTTGGCAATGATCAGATTTCTCCCGAGTGCTGCGATCAATCGAAACAAACCAGAGGCCATCTGGTTAGCGACCACAAGCAAAAGATACTGCTTGAACAACCTGTAACCCAGCATAGACAGTAGAATGTATCAACTAGGACAACGAGATTAGAATTTCCATTTTACCACCAAAGAATAATCACAGCTCTTTCTTACCTTCCAACATTTGGGTCATATCCAATGACGTAGTAGGTGATGAACACCCAGACTGCAACCTCCACGAATGTGATAGGGATCTTGAGAATCCAAGTTGGAAGAGCATATGCCCATGCCGGATAGAAGAGGAGGTCTCTTTGCTTGTAGAAAACTGGGAGCTTGGCTATGGTCATCGAAAGCTCCACCATTCCATTAAACATGATTGTAATCAGGGTGAAGAACAAGGCACCAATGTAAACTCCTCCATCAGTTGCGGAATCCCGATGCATCTTAGTCCGTAAGAACAGGGTCATCGTAATAGATGCCATAACTGTAAGCTAATAAAACAAGTCATATCAGATTATGTACGTCAGACAATTTATGATTGAAGTGAACAGAAAGAGAATGAAGTTGGTATTTACCTGAGTGATCTTGAAGATGTAGACAAAGGAGTTCCTTTTCATAAGCAAATACTCTCTTGAAATGCAAGCTTTCAGCAAATCCTTCATTCCAACACCAAATCTTTTGGTAGTCAAAGCGGCCGGGTGGTTCTTGTTCTTATCAAATGGAGAGGAAAGTTCATCCCCGAGTTTTCTTCCCACGTGAAATGACTGGAATGCCTCCGCAAATTCCCGAACCGTAACAAAAGTGTAAGGCTCATCTTTGCATACCCAATACTGATGCTGATCTTTTCTTGATGTTACCTATCGAAAAGTAGAAAAGTACGTTATTGCAAGGGACTTGCTAAAGTATGTATCTTTTATCTCCTAAAAGTTGCTGAAATGAAATTTTAATAGTTTTACTTACTTCCTGCAAGAAATCGGCAACACCCTTCCTCCCAGGGCATTTGAATCCCATGGATTCGAAGAATTCTAGGACGAGTTCACGCGGGCCCTGGTACACGACCTGACCATCAGACAGGAGAATGATATCATCAAACAGATCGTAAGTCTCTGGAGCTGGCTGGAGGAGAGAGATAACCGCCGTTCCATCAAGGATGTGAATAAATTGTTTCAGGGAGTTGACGATCTGGTATGTCGTTGAGCTATCGAGCCCAGTAGATATCTCATCCATGAACAATGCCTTAGCAGGCCCAACCAGCATCTCACCTAGAAATTACAGATCAGAGAATCGAACATTTTCAGTTACTAAAATTTAACATGCTTCTAGTTCTAACCAGTGGTCACACGCTTCCGTTGTCCTCCAGAAATACCCCTCAGCATTTCATCTCCGACCATGGTATCAGCACAAATTTCCAGCCCTAAAATCTGTGCAGAAAACATGTGCATTAAAGTTCTGCTATTTGTCAAGTGCCTGCATGATTTTGTGGTGATTCTTGTCAAAATTACCTTAAGAATATAATCAGTGACAACATTAGCCTCCTGACCTTCTGTTGCTGCTGCCTGTGGAATTTTGCATGACCCATTGCATAAGAAAAACCAGACACCCACGTTAATCTAAGAATTTCAATAACATAGTAACTGCTTGCTGGAGTCCGACTAAAAACCATTTGTTCCTCGTCAGTTTCTTCTTATGGATTACTTAATTCATTTCCTTAGTGGAAAAACGAAAAACGACTCTAAGTTCGCCTTGTATAATTACCTTCATGAAGATATCAATATCAGGGTCTGGTTTTATATTTGCCGCTTTCTCTCTTCTCGACAACTCTGACAACATATCTGCAGATGCCACCAAAGAATCATCTTTTCTTATTCGAAAAAATTTGTCCAAGTCAAACTCAAACATGACATTATAAAAATATAAAAGAATTAATTCAAATTCCCCAACCGTATCGTGATCCAACACCCTGACATCTTGCAGAGAAGGCCAAAGTTTCTCTAACTGTCATTTCTCCTAGATGAAGATCGTGTTGACTTGTGTAAACCGCGGTTCTCTGGGGGACAAACTCATTCAAGCCATGCCCATTGTAAGTTACCCTTCCCATTGTCTGAGGAACAATCTTCACTCTTTCAGTATAATTGGATGACGTTTTAATTTATCATACAAAAGTTGAAAATCCACAAAAGAAGGGCTGAAATTAAATGAAAGGTGACTTGCACTAACCTTTAGTTCAGGATCGAGCTTGCCAGCCAAAGCTAACAAGAGCGTGGTCTTCCCTGAACTAGGAGGACCCAGAAGCAAAGTCATCCTGCAAAATTGTCCATCTAAATGAGAAGAAACTTGCCAGAAAAAGGAAATTATTAGTTCCAAATCGAATTTGAAGTGGTAGTCCAATCGACATGTTGAAAACTTCTGTCCAACAAGAATTTGACAATTTTTAGTTGAGACTTTTGAATAATTACACGACATGTAATGCATCTATAGATACGGCACCAAGCTCGGAGATGGAACCAAATCAGACGAGCTGAAGTAAAATTAAGTTCAGTTCAATTCAATTTGGAGGTTTGAAAACCGGTTTTTGATTTGGTTTGATTTGCTCACCTGCCCGGTTTGATGATCCCACTGACATCTTGAAGGATAGTCAAGTGCTTCCTTCTACTAGGAAGTATGTGAAGAAAATTCAAGAAGCCCTTCAGGAGTAAAAAGAAACAAAAAGAATAGTAAAGGTTAAACAAAGAAACCAATCAGAGCATTCAACCAAGTCACTGAATATCATTTTAATCAGAAAAACAATATGATCCTAATTGCCAGTTATGTGACTCAAATAGTATGGGGCTTGGATGTGTAGTTTATATTTTATCAGGTTCTCCCATCTCAATAGCTAGCTTTGGGTTGTGGTTCTCCTAAAGTCTATATCGATTGATATAGGAGCCGTCCACCATATCTCCCGGTTGCATTATCGAGGGGCGCCGGTGGTGAGCAACTATTTCAGTGGTTGCCCGAGACTAGCAAAAGGCGGGTACAAAAGTCAACCCTACGTGTGCACTGGGATTGCGGAGCATGGTTGATTGTTATGATCCTAAATGGGACTTGCATATCACATATATGGTATGGGACTTTGATGTGTGGTTTGTATGGTCTTGGAGGTGAGAGAGCCAAGGCCATTTAAATCACATATCCAAGTCCATATCGAAATGGATCTGAGTCCTACGCTTGAGTTAGTATCCTAACAAAAGTGAAGTTGCCTTTTTGGCTTTTACATTTAAGTTATTTAGGTGGTTGCTAGCTTACCTCTAGAATATTAGTGCAGAAATTAATTAAGGTTGGCAAAGCTCTGCTTCCTTCATGAGCCTCAGCCTCCACGTTCAAATGCTCAAATCTAACTTCAATTGTAGGAATATCGATTCCAACTCTGCAAATAAATCCAGATTCACGATCACCACAGTTATTCAAACGCGAAATCAAAAAATAAAGGCATCTTCAGAATACCAGGAAAACTTTCTGGGGAAAAAAAAACATGCATGATTCATGAATGAACAATTACCACCATTCTGGACGAGAAAAATTTCATTAACAAGAGATGGTCCAACATGATAAGGATTTTCCTTGGTAAAGATTTTTCTCGGAAGCCAAACAGACTCCATTCCAAGAAACGTTGCAGATTTGGTAAACTTTCGCGCTTTTCTCGAGAATCCCACAAACAGAGGTTCCAAAGACAGAGCAAACAGAGACAGTACCTATCAATGCGGTTCTTGAGCTTCAGCAAGAACTTCTCGTTGTCCTCCTCAGCGACCCTCACCAACCTCTCCATCAATCTCTTCCTCTCGTGAAAACCCAGGTTCTGGATGTCGATCTCGTCGGCGCCACCGCGTGAGGCCGTCAGGATCCCTTTCCGGAGGCGGTCGAAGGTGGGGAGCTTCTCGAGAGCAGCCCATCTGAGAGCTTCTTCGTCGTCCTCCTCGCGTGAGGACCTCGAGAACACGTCCATCGCACCTGCATGGTTCCTCCACATGGTGGAGCTGGCCGCGCGCAGGCTGTTGCTCGCTCTGTATATATCTCCTCTTTCCATGGACGATGCTGACAACTAAATCGTTGCTCTTGCTCTGTTTTTGAAACACAAGAAGATGAAGAAGACGTGAATGATAGCTTTTCGGGTTCTGTTTGCTGCTGATGCGTGCTTGTGTAATTACGTATGTAAAGTTGTTCTGTGAAAGGAGCTGCAATGGAGGAGAAACAGGCGCGAAGATGGAGTTTATATGGAGAAAGACAATGCGTGTGTTAGGTCCCACGGGGCGGCATTCGAATTGTCGACTCCATAAATGTTATTCCTGGGTTGGAAAATAAGAAGTCAAAATCCATTCTTCGTTTCCATACTTGACAAACTTTTTTTTAATCAAATTTCTATACTTCTCGCTAATCTAATCAAATCGTTTTACTTTCACGAATTTTCTGATCAAATCCTTCTAATAATGAGATGCGTGGTGAGTGGGTGAGGATGCAGTAAGTGTTTGATGGAACTTTATCGTGAAAAAAAAATAGATTTGGAATAGAAAAGTTCATCCAAGACATAAAGAGGGTAATTTATTTATGAATTGGATAAAAAGCCCAAACACCTTAAGATTTACCAGCAAAGTTAATTGGACAAAAAACCTCAAAGAATTACTTAATTGAGAGGAATTCTCATATATTATCAACTCAAGACTTTGCATACTTGCAACTGAGAGAGCACCTCTTTTTTTTATAGAGGAACTAGGACACTAAACTATGAAACATTGAATTAGGAATGTTAAAACCTTAAAATAGGAAACATCAAATTAGAAAATCTTAATCTAGATATATTAAAGGATACGGCTAGTGTGACCGTCCTCCATTAAATGACGGAGTGACGGTCAATTGTGAGCCACAAGACTTTTTTGGGGAAACCAGCTTCCTCAACCGGTTTCTTTTTGCCTCTATGACTTCTTTTTTTTGTTTTTTTATGACTTCTATGTTTCCTTATTGCAAGCTCAAATTAAGGGACAAAGTCAAAAGAGGACCCACAGAATCAATTTTCTTGAATATGAGAAAGAAAAAAATAAATTAGATATCGAAATATAAAGAATTACAACTTGAAAGAAATTTTTAATGTCATTATATAGATCTATTAAATTTAAAAGATGAAAAAACACTTAAAATGTTGTTGTAAGGACCTCGACCCCACTACGCTTCCGCTGCGCCACTCCTTGTGTAATATTGTCCGCTTTGGATACTAAGTCCTCACGGCTTTAAAACGCGTTGTCTTGGGCAGAGGCGCTCTATGGCCCTTCCTCTCCCAAGCCCAATATTGTCCTCTTTGGGGCGCAAGCCCACAGGCCAGACCCACCCCTCAAAGCTTTGTTCTCAGCACAGCGGAAGCTTGTGTGAAACGTGTTACACAAGGATTAGGGGTCAAGCCTTATAAACTCACCAAGATCTCCCTCCCTAGGCGATGTGGGACGAGACATGCCCCCCTTGCCATCCTAGAAGCCTATCGGAAGCCGCTCCTTGTCTAGGTCCTCGGACCCCGGCGACCACTCCCCGCCCTCGTCGGACCGAGTCATTACAGTTGTCTTTGCAAGTAATAATAAAATCATTGCGCAATGAATTGTCCCATTCCAATCATTCAAATCAAATTGCTCTAGAAGACTCTCCGGTGACATAAAAGATCGGTGATATCGATTATGCATAAAACAATTGAAGTAAAGAAAAGATCAAAATAAGAATAATGAATTAGTAGAGCAAAAAATTTACCCCATTGATCCAAATCCCGTAGATGAAGATGCTTTGGTACCTAAAACATTATAAAACATATCTTCAACATTTGGTTCATTGAGAAAACTCACGCGACCACGAGACACCTGACCCTATATCATTTCATATGAATTAAAAGTCAATTTATAGTAAGGTATTTTAAAACAAAATAATAACAAGTACCAATAACGATAGAAAACCCCTTATTCTTTCTTGATTACAAATCAAATTTTGAGAATAGGTAGGATGACTCATCTCATCCAAATTCTCAATTGAGTGAAAATCAATGAAATTCTTTGTACTATCATTCTAACATACTGTATTCGTTGATTTAACTAGTAGAGGCTATGACATATATTGCCAAAGAAGTCAATATGTTTCTTATGATTTTGTCTCTCAATTTAAGCTTGCAACAAAGAATTACAAAAATTTCTAGAAAATAAAAAAGGAAACGTAGAGTCAACATTTGGAACCGGTTGAGGAAATTTACCAGTTTCCTCAAAAAATTCCTGTGGCTGACAATTGACCGTCACTCCGTCATTCTACGGAGGACGGTCATCTCAACATTTTCCTATGTTAAATTAGGAAACTAACTTGAAATAGGAAAACTTTTGTTTAGCCGATTAAGTCTTTATTCTTTAATCTTCTAGCCGCTTTTATCCTCTTTTGACCGTTAGATAATGTTGTGGCCAAAATATATCCTTACTTGCATAACAGTAAATGGTCTTTTATGGAACTCGATGCTCCCGCATCACACTACTACCCAAATTCAATGGAAGCGGCCCTTAGACAATGTCGTAGTGTAACATGCAGAAGATTTTTCCAATGTGGACATCCATGTCAGACTCTATATTGACTAAATTTTGCTTACATTATATGCTCCAAAGTTGTATACAGCCCCATTTGTTTCACAGAAAATCTCATAATTTTGGAAATTATTTTATGTCATTTGAGAACAAATTTTCCTAAATACACATACACTGCTCGAGTTCTAGTGACTTGCGCACGAGCAGCCAAAAAACAAGGCACGGGCACAAAGATCCCGAGTCCAGCCTTGATGGACCCCGACCCAAGGAAGGCCACTTGGGTCCCGAGCGAGAGCTCTAACATCGATCTCGCGTCCACAAAAGCCACAACTAAGAACCCTGTGCCCGTGCATGACTTCTTGGCTCCCAGGCCTGGGTCCACAAAAGCCAAGTGCGGGACCCCAGTTACTTGGGTACAAGCATCGAGGTCCTTGGCCTCCAGCTTGAGCGTGGGGGATCTAGGCACAGACATAGGGATCTTAGGCCCGGCATGCAAAAGAGTATAAAAGAAAATGGAAAAGAAAAATACGAAACAAATCTTGATCATCCAAATGGTCTAATGATGAATTTAGAGGATCCCAATATCAATTCCAAAATGAAAATCAAATCAAATTATTTCTTGACACGAGTTTTGATAAAAGTATTTAGTTTTGTTAATGTTGGCATAACGTTGTCCGTACTGTTGTAGTAGGCAATAGCACTAGCGCACCAAACTTTGAAGAAACAAGGGTTAATACCTCGAAAAACCTTAAACTAATACAGTTATAACAATTTTACCTTAAACTATTTGTTAACCATAAAAAACCTCAAACTAGTACATTTGTGATAAATTTATCCCGAACTATTTTTTTTACCACCAAAAACCCCGAACCGGTATAATTGTGATAATTTTACCCCAACTAATTTTTCAATATTATTATTTTTATTTTTTCGAATTTTTTTATTATTTTTTTTCTTTTCTTTTCTTTTCTTTTCTTTTCTTTTTTTCCTTAATATTCTTCATCTTCAACCTCTAGCCAATAGGTGGACCGGCAACCGGCCAAAGGTGGAAGCTGGCGAGGCTCGACCTCGCCGACGCTGGGTGAGGCTAACCTCGCAAGCGCTAGGCGAGGCCGACCTCACAGTTGGCCTCGCCAGCGACCGGCGGGGCCGAGCCCTCGCTCGATCTAGTGAGGCTCGACCTCGCCAAATGCCGGCGAGGTCGAGCCTCGCTAGATCTGGCGAGGGCTCAGCCCCGCCAACCGCTGGCGAGGTCGGCCTCGCCCACCGCCGGCAAGGTCGAGCCTCGCTAGATCTGGCGAGGGCTCAGCCCCGCCAACCGCTGGCGAGGTCGGCTTCGCCCACCGCCGGCGAGGTCGGCTTCGCCCACCGCCGGCAAGGTCAAGCCTTGCCAACTACTAGTGGGGTTGAGCCCTCGCCAACAGTGGGCGAGATCAAGCCTCGCCAGATCTTGCAAGGGCTCGATGCTGCCGACGAGCCCTCGCCGGCTTCCACCTCTTGCCAGTCGCTGGTCCAGCGATTGCCAGAAATTGAAGATGAAGAAGATTAAGGGAAAAAAAAAAAGAAAAGAAAAAATTAATAAAAAATCGAAAAAATAATATTAAAAAATTACTTGGGTTAAAATTGTCACAAATATACCAGTTCGGAGTTTTTAGTGGTCAAAAAAATAGTTCAGGGTAAATTTGTCACAAGTATACCAGTTTGTGATTTTTTGTGGTCAAAAAAATAGTTTAGAGTAAAATTATCACAACTATACCAGTTTAGCGGTTTTCGTGGTATTAACCCAAGAAACAATTATTATTACTTTTCTAAGTGGAAAATATATAATTGAAATAGAAATGCTGAGAAATTTATTTAAGATTATGCATATCAACGTTAATACATCTTTGAAAATTTTCAGTTTCTTTTGGTAATAAATAAAAGTCAAATTTCCATTGGTCTAGCAAAAAAAAAAAACTCAAAACTATTATACTCGGTGCTAATCCTAAATAGAGTAACATAGTTTTACCGCAACGAATTGAATAAGGAAAAATCGCACCAAGGATATATTTTCCCAAAACACTTGAACCGATTGATCAAAGCTAAGGTTGAATTGAACGTGCGAGACTTGTAACACTTATTTCTGCATGCATGTTTCATCAAAGATGTGCTACCTTCTTCTTCACGGAACAATTACCTATAAAATCGTACATTTTGTATTAGGGATGATTTACATCTTCGCATGATCCTGTTACGAATATCATATTTGGTCCTCTAATGTGTTTAAAACTTTCACAATTTGCGACCACCTTTGATTAATGTCCCTCAACCAAGTATTACGAAGGATTTTAGACACCTACAATGGTGTACTGATACATCGAAAAGCTCGTACTATTCTAACAACTAGCAGAACATTTATCTTAGGAAGCACGACAAAGATCATATCATACTCTGCAATACAGTGTATGACCTAAACATAGGATGCAATAAAGTTGTAATTAAAACTTAGTATAGGATCTCTAACATACCCCTCTTAATTTTCCATAAAGCAATACTAGTAAGCCAGTTTGCCTTGCTATAGAAGCAAATTAACCAGAGATAGCCGCATGTGGTTAGTAAGGTTCTGTGGGTAATAGTGCCAAACGTAATGCATGTTGTCATCTGCAAATACAAGAACACTTGGTTACATTACGCCGTGCATGTGTATAACGTGCAGTCGCTGTGCATCTCCAAAAGGAAGCAGAATAAGAGGCAGAAGAAAAGCTTGCGATTTGAACTTGCTGTTCAAGCCTAACCCCTCAGCATGTCAGGCGGATTCTGGTTAAGAACAGCAACACTTGCGTGATCAGGAATGTAAAGAAACTCAAAAGAAGCCAACGGGGATTGATCGGGCACTTCGTTCGTATCGATCGTACTTAGGTTCGATTTACATGGCCACCGGTCCGTCATCTTCTTGGAAATGGGTCATCGCCCCCCATCCTAAACTTTTTGGTACCAAAAAAGAAAGATTAAAAGATTGCATTATGGTTTATGAGTTACAAGGCAGTCGAAGAGATTGTAAATAAATTAGGTTTAATCGGACTCTCGACCTAGCCTAATTCAATGAGGTTTTAAATGGGGTGGTTTTCGACCTCAATATGGGCTTATGGTCCATTTACAAAACCTATAGATAGTGTGGCAAAGTCAGTTTTAGATTTAGGGAGTTCTTGGGCAAGAAATAAAAGACTTAGGGTGTCAAGGTACTTCACAAAAACTTGTTAAATCTTGGGGACGAAATGCTGGGGGCGAAAATTAACAAGAAATTTCATTAAATACAGTACGTAATAAATGAAATCGGCGCCAAATATCCCTTTGGCCCGGCTTTGCACGAATTGTACTAATAAGTTTGACAATTTGTCAACCAATTTCTCTTCTCCTTGTACCTACATTCATGTTAGAGTTGGCAAATACTTGGGGGACCCTTGTTTCTCATACCAGGCACGCCCATATGAGCTTAGAGAAACTGAAATATGATCCGACGACATGTAACCCCTGTGCAACGGGTGGGGGTCCCGCTAACTGGACAACGGGTGGGGGTTCCACTCCCCGGTGAGCGGACGGCGACCCCGCTCACTGATGACCGGCAGGGACTCGAGGGCAGTGCCCCCGAAATAATATTGGGTTTGCTGATTTGTTTGTTGTAGGATTAAAGGAATTCAGATAGGCTTGGATTTTGGGCCTATTTTAAATCCTATATATATTGTACTCATATGAAAGATCATTGTAATGAGTGGCTATGATTATAAACCTAAATCATAGTGGAATCTCTTTGCAAGACGTAGCCCTATTCGAGGGTGAACCTGGATAAATTCGTGCATCATTTAATTTTCTTCTATTCTCTACGTGATCGTTCTAATTCGATTTGCAATACGCCCCATCAATTTACGTGTTTGACTTTGGAATGCCATCGTAGTTAGGATAGAAGCTTCATCAAATGGTCAGCACCACAAGTTACAATCGTAAACATTCCGTTCTTATGCTTTAATTATTAATAGGTTTCACTATTCCATAGCACCTTTTTGTTGGTGGCTAGTAACAGGTGTTCATCCTCTAGCATTTGTTTGCACTTTTCCGGTAACAGGGATGAGGTCCTCTCACAAAACTTTTCAATAACGCTCCGATTCAACCATGAATTGTGAAATGTTAATTAATAAGTCTTTTAACTTTTTAACAAGAGCTTCATCAAACGATGACAATATTGATATTTTTGTGAAATTCAATTGTAAGATGGTAATATACCCAATATTTATACCCTGAACTTTGTGGCAAAATTCATATGTAAGTTGGTAACAGAATAGTCAACTAAATAGCGTAAGTCCAAACGTGGCTAAATTACTTGCTCAATTATAAATTAGTAGTGTTGAGATGCACATGTTAATTGTGTTAGAAATTTTCACATTAGAGAATTGAAATGGTCCGCAACAATTAATATATCCTAATTCGTCCATAACTCATTAGCTCAAGTTTTATAATGAAAGTAGATCCAATTGAATATGTTGACGAACTCGAAATTAAGCTTTCTCTTAGCAATCTCTTGAGATGTAGGTATCAGATTTCTACTACGCACTCCCAACAAATAGGTGTTAAAGTCGATAGTTGATTGATGGCCCACTTCAATATGTATCAGTGTTTAGTAAATATCTCAAAGAAGAAATATCATGACCAACGTGGTTTTCAGGTAGCCTTCATGGTTTGGTCTAGCAAAAGAGACTTGGAGTGAAGCGGGCATTGTTGTTGCGGAAATGCAACAAAGTGGAGATCTATTTAAACATGTTGATGCAGAAAGATAGCCGAATTAAGAAAGAGCAGACCTAACACTAAGCTCACTTTTGAAGTTTAGATATGTGATGCAGAAAGATACCTGAATTAAGAAGGAGCAGACCAAACACTGAGCTTATAGTGAAAGGGAGATTATTGAGATATACGTGTGAATTATATTATAAAGCCTCACATTGGAGAATTAGTATGGTATGGAACAGTTAATATCTCCTAATAGACGTGTGAAACGGTTAATATATTATAGTAGATCTATAACTTATGGGCTTAAACTTGTTAGTGAATAGTTAATATATCCTAGCAGATGTGTAGAGCAATTAATATATCATAGTAGATTCATAACTTATTGGCTTAAACTTTTGAATGAATGTGGGTTCAACTAAATATGTTGACGCACTCGGAATTGAGCTCCCTCTTAGCGATCTCTCTAGACATAGGTATTGGGTTTATATTGCACGCTCTCAAAAAAGGATTTAAATGTAAGTTGATGACTTGCTAACAACTAAAAAGACAATGAAGTTTAATGGGTACAGGATTTATGTCACCGCAATTACAAATTACTATTATGTATTGGATTTTATTGATCACGATAGAGTTGCCCTTATATCAAATTAACCTCTTTTAAGTAAGTTGATTGCTTAAGAGGGAACCATGATTCCTTGTCGTGGCTCGCAACCATGAATTGAGAAGACAAACATCCTACTTCGAAGTTAAGACAAATGCTATGGTTCTAGCAATTTTGGCTGCGCAAAAAGGCACCGCACCGCCTTCATTATGGGAACGACAAGAGGTAGTTGACCATTGAGGAATCTCTCGCAAATTGAGATTTTAGTCCCAAAAGAACTTATCGAAGAAGAATGGGAATGATGAAGTCACGGTTGGAAGATAAGCACATTCTTTGGGGAAAGCAATGTCCAACCACCAAGTAACACTGTTCTCCCTAAAAGCAGCAAAAGGAAAATTGATTTTAACAACTTTCTTTCTTCTCCACTTCATTTGTCGGCCATCTTAATGTCAATGTAAGAATGTCCGAAGGGAGTGGAGGGATATCGGGGTTGTATATTTGTTGGTGGCAGCTCAGTGTCATTTTATATAATTCTTGTTGTTTTCTATATATGTCACTGTACTTTTCAAACCAAACTAAGTAGTAAATCTAATCATGAATCTAGCTGTTCACGGGCGTACCAACCCCGCTGATACCACAATATTCGGAAGGCAATTTTGGGCGAACCTAGTCGAGGGGTTTGTAGTTGCGTGGCCTTCATTGGCCTGCAAAGTTGGGATATAAGTATAATTGTTTCTTTTGATAGGCGGGACTAAGCAACAAGTTAGGCTCAATTCTAAGGCTTGCCCAGGTTTAGGCTTGGGCCCATTCATCGATCATTTCTATCATGTGACGATATAAAAATGCAAAATAAGTGGAATATAATAGGAGCATCGGAATTTGAGCATGTGATATGTGCTGCGCTATCATATGTTAGATGATTTTTCTCTCCTAAAGATCAAATTAGCAAGAAACTCACCCATCATGTCACCTTGACAATCTAGCTGGTTGATTTTGTGAGCCATCTTATTTCGTGCACAAAATCAATCAAACTCAAATTGTTATTGACAAGGCAAATAGAGGTAGAGAAGTCTAATGGAAAAAGGACATCACGAGTATCATAACTTTTATAAAGCGCTCATTAGAGTGTCATAACTTTTTTTTCGATCACTTGAATGTCACAACTTATGTATGGTGCTCACTTGAGGCCATAACTTTTTTTCCAATCACTTGATTATCACATAACTTTTCAATCGATCATTTGAGTACCATAACTTTTCTCAAAATGTTAGCCACAAGTGCTATGCCAAACGTCGAATTTCAGACACTTGAGTGAACATTTTTTAAAAAACTTGGCATTTAATTGATTGATTGAATGGCACTTCAAGTGTACATTTCCTTAGAAGTTATGGCACTAAAGTAGTCAAAAAAGAATTATGACAATCAAATGAGAGTCATACGAAAGTTATAATACTTGTGGTGTCCTTATCCCAAAGTCTAATACAAGAGCCAAAGTTGGACTCAGATAGTAGCGAAAATAATGTAGACTTTCCCATTCAAAGGAGAATTTGAACTAATAGTCCCCAAAATTTAGCGCAATGTATAATCTCATCCTTAAACTTTTAATTCGTTTAATATGGTCATTAAATATATGTTCATGTAGTCCCTAAACTTCTAAGTTGTTCGATCTAATCCATCGACTTTCCATGACAAAGTCAAATTAGTACTTTTGTACCATTCATAAGTTTTCATAATTCTACTATTGCACAAATTTTGGATTATCTATTCATTTCAAACATTTTTTAATAATTCCAACAAAAAAATACGATATCTTCTTACTATCTTTTAACCTATTTGGTGTTTACAAATATTATGATTTTCTATTGAAGTAAATTTTAGCTTATAACCTCTGTAATAGTAAAAGCACAAAGTTATTTAAAGTTATATTGGGTTGATATTCATGCTATTTGATGCCTATGTGTTTCATATGGATATCTAGAAACGATATTAATTTTATCTATAAATATTTGTACTCATAGTAATATAAATTTATATCCGTACTTGTACTAATCTAATTCTTATTCCTTATCTTTTTTAAAACATGAAATACAAGGGATTGAAAATTTTATCAATCTAAAAATTAAGGGACAAAATTTAGACTAATATGAGTACGCATATCTCTAGATAGGTTAGTATCGTTTCTAGATATCCTTATGAAAACACTTAGACCTAAAATAGCAAGAATATCAACCTGATATAACTCTAAAAGAGGTTTTACTTTTACAATTATAGAAATCATAAGCTAAAATTTACTTAAATGGAACTACCGTAATATTTATAAAGATAAAAAAAGGTAAAAAGGGATAATAAAAAAGGTTATATTTTTTGCAATTAATTTAGGAAAATGAATGAAATGAAAAGTTATTCTAAAAATTTGGGTAATAATGTAATTTTGAAAATTTGTGAATACTATCAAAGGACAAATTTGACCTTATTGAAAAATGAATGAATATATTGAACAGATTAAAAATTTGTGGAGTATATTGAATATCTAGAAATAGTTCAAGGATCCATTGAACTGAATTAAAAATTCAATTATAACATTGTATGTTCGACTAAAATTTAAGGATTATTAATACCATTTTCCGCATTGCAAATTTCAAACCATTCGAGGTGGGCACAAGAATTAAAACTCTACTCCGCATTGATTGCAATGACAAAAGGGGTGCGAATTGGTTCCTTTGGTTTTCAGCACGTGGAGTATTTGGGCTACACATTGGGTGATACATAATTGAAACATATTGACCCGAAAAAGAGGAGGGAGAGAGAAGCCCGCTTGTGAGGGTATGTATAGCTTTGGGGCTACCCTCCAGTTCGTTTGTTTTGTGAAAAATAAATTATTTAAAAGTTATATTTATAAAAACGATCATTCGTATAGCTGACAAAATGGAATATATGAAAAATATATATCCATAGTCAAACATGACTCATCCCAAACATTAATTATTCGGTGACTCATCAATAGGACTCATCCTAAATATTTATTACATCGTAACTTTTGCAAACATTTATTACAATCATTAATACACTTTCTATTCATTGATGACGAAAATATGTTCTATTGTATAATTATTTCAATCAATTACTTTTAAGAAAATACTTTCCAATCGTTTATTTGTCATGAAACAAACAAAGCTTAAATGGCTCAACATCCTTCGACAGGCCGTGTTGACAATAATCTCACACTATGGAAGAGCGTAAAATTTTATATGATGCTATGGTTAAAAGTCGAGAGTTTGGAATACAAAGGCCGCCACTCCAAAGAGTAAAAGGCCCCCCACAAGGTACAAGACGACCTTAAAATACAAGTGAAATTTAATCGACTACTCATAAGAAAACATAACTAACCGCGTGAATGACGAACAACCCAACAAGTTACAAACACTTTCTTGTGATTTCAGGCATTTATTTCTGTAACCACTGGCTACAAGTTACTCTGTTTCCTTTTTGTGGATTGAACCACAATTCTAAGTACCTATTGAATAGGCAGTGCTGCTTAAAACCTCTGGCATCGAACTGGAGGTGTCTATACGTACATGATCGAGTCATAGATGTAGGATTGGTAATGTGCCTAAATTATGGACCAAAAGTTTGGCTAGGTCAACTTGTGTTCAGACTTCTGGAAGAATTATCAGAATAATCACATTTTTTTTCTGACATTCCAACAATTAGATCGAATCGAATGACGTAGCAGGTGATGGCCACCCAACTGCAACCTCCACAAAAGTGATGGGGTCTTTAGGATCCAGGTTGGAAAGACATATGCCCATGCTGAATGGAAGAAGAGGTCTCTTTTCTCGTAGAAAAGGGAGCATAGCTATGGTCACGGAAAGTAACACCATTCCATTGAGGAGGATCATAATTACGGTGTAGAGCAATGCACATGCAGAACACGTGCTCAGCACATGTAGAGCACAGAAATGCGCATGCTGGACACGTGCTCGGCACATGTACGTAGAGCACTTGCATGATACGTGCACGGTACGCATATGGCACGTGAAAATTTCAATGAGGCTAAGAAAATAGTGGGGCTGTGCTCAAATAGGCTAAATTGTAAATAATCAATTATTTAAGAGCCCAATCTGATTGAAATTCAAAAAATTACCTGGGTGTGAATTCAATGCCAACATGCAATTCATAAACCAAGAATGTCCATAATCTCCTAAATGCAGGGAATGTTGTAAAGAATGCAAGATTTTGCAATGTCGATATTTTTGTTTAAAACTCGAATCCTACCGTTATCGAGGGATTCAATCCCTTTTTTTGTTGCTCGTCATCTTTATTTTTATGGATTACTTAAGTCATTTTCCTGCTTTAGAAAAGCGAAAAACAATCTAAGTTCTCCTTGTTTATTTACCTTCTTGAAGATATCAGTATAGGGTCTGGTATTATATTAGATGCGCTCTCTCTTCTCGACAACTTTGACAACCTAGCTGCCGATACTGCCACAGAATCAACTTGTCTTATTTGAAAAAATTGGTTCAAGTCAAATTGAAATATGACATGAAAAAGACACAAAAAAATCCATTTAAGTTCGATAACCGTATTGTGATCCAACACCCTCACATCTTGCATAGAAGATCAAAGTTTCAGTTTCGCCGGAATTTAATCCTTTCGCCGAAATTCATTTTTCGATTTTATTAGCAAAAGACGGATTATGTGGCACTTCCGGACAAGAGTATTATCATTGGAGCACAAGGAAACATATAGATATGCTTTGATGGAATTTAATTAGTGTCAAGATATACAAAACTTTGTCGGAATTTAATTGACGACAAAGTCAGGTGAAGATACAACATTGCATTTTAATCGACAACAAAGACCTAAAAGCTACAACTAAGATAAATTTAATCGACGACGAGATATTTGAAAGCTACAACTAGGATACAGGAATGGAAAGATAATAAGCTTGCTGTTGTTTGCTCGGGGAGTTTTATGAAGAATAAGATTTGGTTTTAGAGCCTACAATTGACGTTCACAAACAGCTACCGAAAAAAATTAACTTCTTAATGGTTACAAGAAGTTACATTATCCACAAAATGTTTGTAAGCGGTCTCCTATTATATGGCAACACTTATCTATAAGAAGTTACAATAATCCTAAAATAGCAGCAAAATAACTACCCAGCCATTATCCTCGAGTCAATTGCTCGCCGTCAATATCGATGATTTCAATTAAATTCAAGGTTCTCATCAGTAACTTCATGTTGCATGTCATCGATGACCTCACTGGTCAGTTGTTGATTCTCTTCAGGTTATCAATAATTATGTTCATAAATGATCAAATTCTACTCCATCAATCAAGTCTATCACATGTCAATAATAGCCAAGAGTTGGTCTTTCTTTTTGGAAACAACTTCTCTAACTGCCATTTCTCCTATGTGAAGATCATGTCGACCTATGTAAGCCGTGGTTCTTTGGAACACAGACCCATTCAAGCCATGTCCATTGTAAGTTACACTTTCTGTTTTTTGAGGAACAATCTTTACTCTTTTAGTGTAGTTGAATGAAATTTATTTTATCAGATA
Organism: Syzygium syzygioides; assembly: GCA_031216285.1. NCBI lineage: Eukaryota > Viridiplantae > Streptophyta > Magnoliopsida > Myrtales > Myrtaceae > Syzygium > Syzygium syzygioides. The sequence goes on from CM062251.1 coordinate 27,247,023, forward strand.
AAGGTTGAAAATCCACAAAAGAATGGCCGAAATTAATGAAAGGTGACTTGTATTAACCTTTAGTTTAGGATCAATTAAGCCTGCCAGCCAAAGCTACCAAGAGTGTGGTCTTCTCTGAACTAGGTGTACCTAGAAGCAAAGTCATCGTGCAAAATTGTCCATCCAAGTGAGAACAAAATTTGCATCAAAGAAAAGTAAAGCTAGTTTTTTCATCATTTCGTTCAAGGGAAAAACACGACTCCAGAATTAGTTCAATTCGATTTCGTTATGATAATCCAATCAACATGTTAAAAACTTCTATCCTACAACTACAATTATCAAGGAATGTGACAGTTTTTAGTAGAGACTTTGACATATTTACACTACATGGGAATGCATGCATAGAACACAGAAACAAGCTCTTAGATAAAACCAAATCAGACCTGGCGATGACATATCTTTTAGGATCATGCATACATCGTGTATATCCTTGATTGATTCTAATTCATTATAATTGATATTCTAATATATTTTTACCTTAGATAGTCATTTTATAAATAACTCATGCACTTTTCGTTATGAATATAGAAATTACGCAATTCTCCACTAAATATTCTAAATTCGAATGTGAGTTTTTTTTTTTGGTCGAAAGAATGTGAGTTAATAACTTGCTCGAGATTTCAATGCAATTTGATAACTTGCTAACTTGCTAACATGTAACAAGGCTATAAAGTTTACTGGGTGTTATTATCGTTTAGAATACTGCCATGTACCGAATCATATCGATCCCAGATAGAGTCATTTCTTCGTAGGCACAACCTTTTGGCAAAAGCAATGTCCAACCGCCAACTCTCACGTTTTTCTTCTCAAAAGCAGCCCAAGGAGGAACAAAAGGGGTGACCCGAACAATTTTCTTTCTTCTTCACCTGCTTTGTTGGCCCTCTTAATGCCAATGTAAGAAAATCGGAAGGGAGTTGAGGGATACGGTAGTTGGGTGGTGGCTTGGTGTCGTGATGCATTAATTCTTGTTAGTTTTCTAGATATATGTCTCCTTTTCGAACGTAATTAGTTTTCTAGATGAATACGGAAATTGTTTCTTGAACTACATATGGATACATGATATGAATCTATCCACCTCAACCGAATAAAGTTTGTAGACCCGATTATGAGTCTAGTAGTCCATGGGCCTACCAAGCCCCGCTCATCTCCTACAAGAGCCTGAAGGCAATTTTTGGTGGGCCTAGGCGAGGGGATAGTCGTTATATGGCCTTCCTTGGCCTGCAAAGTTGTGATTTTATTGTTTTTGTTTTTGTTGGACAAAAGTACCAAAAAATTCATAAACCTGTTACATTGGTACCAATTCAGTCTAAAACCTTTCAATTGGACAAATTTAGTCCTAAACCTTTTCAAATTGGTATCAATTTAGCCCATCTAGCCAATTTAGGCCGAAAATTGCTGACGTGGACATTTCCAAAAAAAAAATAAAAATGTCTACGTCAACACCAGTCATGCCACGTAGAACTGCCGGCATCCACATCAGCAATTTCCGACCTAAATTGGCCGGACGGATTGAATTGGTACCAATTTGAAAAAATTTAGAACTAAATTGGTCCAATTGAAAGGTTTAGGACTGAATTGGTACCAATGCAATAAGTTTAGAACTTCTTTGGTATTTTTCCCCTTTTTTGTTGATAAGCAAGCCCAAGCAACGAGTTAGTCATTCTCAGGCTCAAGCCCCATCCATTTGTCGCTTCTTACAAGTAACTTATAAAACATGCAAAATAACTCGAATATAAGAGGAATATCAGAATTTGCGCATGTGATCTATGTTTTGATATCATCTGTTAGATACCTATTCTCCCCCGAGGTTGAAACTAGCAGGACATGGACCCAATCGCATCGCCTCATGCACAAAATCAATCAAATTTAGAGTGTTGAGAAGGCAAATAGGAAGAGGAGTGTAACACAGCAGCCAAAGTTGAACTCGAAGAATAGAGAGAACATTGTAGACTTAAAGCATTCGAAAAGCCACAAATATGCACAGCACACTGCAATTTCAAACTCTTCGAGGTCTGATCACTGCGGTTCTTGAGCTTCAACAAGAACTTCTTGTTGTCCGCTCCATCAACTTCTTCCTCTGTTAGATTTTCAACAAGAACCTCTTGTTGTCCGCTCCATCAACTTCTTCCTCTGTTAGATTTCATCGGCATTGCTGCGTGAAGCAATCAGGTTCCCTTTCCTCAGGCGGTCGAACATGATAAATCTTTTGAGGGCGGCCCATTTCAGAGCTTCTTCGTTGTGCTACGACCTCAAGAACGCGTCTGTTCACAATGTCCAGAGCCTATAGTCTGCAGTTAAGGGTATACCATGCTGCATGCACCACCACAGTTACAACTAATAAGATCAGGCTCAGTTGTGATTCAAGTTCCTACAATCCCAATCTCTGCTACTCTTTTGAGCCCCCAACCTAAAGCACCATCAGCCGCCAATATTGTATTCCCTCTTCTATGTTCAACATGCTGACCTCTTGATCCTTTGCCACTTTATTGCAATACCTTCATGACAACAACACAAGCCTCTGCCTCTAATGCCTAAATCAAAACCAACGAGGTACCAAGAATAACATCTCAATCTTGTACATAGCATGCATACAACAACAACAACAACAATGATAGGCCTATCCCCTTTATATACAAGCAAATTAAGTAGCATAACCAGGCCTCATTTTTGTGTCCTCATCTCGCTGACTCCCACCAATACAATGCCCTGATCACAACTTCGGTATCCATTCCAGACACCAGGAGACAGCAGAGCTTATACAACATAGCTATTTATATGTCTAACGCTAATAAGTGTCGTGAACTTATGCATTCCTTGATGACTAACAACTGACTAACAACAGGCTCAACAGGAGAGGATTTATGGAAATAATAAAATAGCTTCATCAGGAGCAATGCCCTATGATTTACTTGAAAAGAACCACTTTAAACCCACACCATCAAAAGCCGGTATCAGACATGAAAAGTATATCCATTCAAAGAAGAGAAAGTTATCTCTAACTTTACATCTATTGTTAATTATTCCTAAAGTGTCTCCATTTAATCTTCATCGTCATTCTCTTTGTCATGCCTGGAAGTCCCATTTACACCAGATACAAGCTCTGCCTCGGTTGGATTGGATGGCAACCTCTCATAGGCTTTCGAACTCGACGGAAGCAGCTTACATTGCCCCAATCTAAGACTCTGGCTGAGCTTCTCATAGCCCCACCTCTGCTGACTATAGACTACAATTGCTAGTAGAACAGCACTCAAAGGTATGGCAACATCTCCAAACTTGGAGTAAAAATCCCAATTAGGATTGACAAACTCGTATTCATCCACAAAGTATGGATTGGGAGAGGGGGATCTCGTGTAATCATATAGATGAGGGAGGAGTCTAACTATAGTGATCCCGACATAATATAGCTTTCTGAGAGGATGACTATCAATCTGCCATAAGAAGTTGCCAATAACTTGGGGGAGAAGGAAAAAGTCGTGAGCGAGGCCAACGTACTCTTCCAATTTGGTTTCCCACACTGGAGATGTGTCTGAATTGGCAGCAGAATCATAGTATACATGCGTCTGAAGCGATGCCTGGCTAGTTTTTACAGAATCAATTATCAAAACTATAAGGTAACCTATTAGGTGTATGGACAAGGTAGTAAGCAGCACTTTTTTATCACTTGGGACTCGATATGGTTCCAGTGGAGCCCTCATGAGTAGCCTGATCCGAGATTTCCATACCTTCTGAAGAAGTCTCAAAGTAAGCAAAAATGAAACCATCACCAGAAGCTTTACGGCATAATCGACCACATGAATCCACTGGCTTCTTTCCAGATTGTAGGTAGAAACTTCCGTGGATTTTGATGCTGCTCTCTTGAAAACAGCTTCCGCTCCAGTAATCAAAGGAAGGCTATACCCCACGGCTTGTACACCAAGCATAACCAACGAGACATAAGCTACAGAGTCCACATTATGGTCGATGTAGAAGAGCTGGCTCAAAATGCAAGAAATGGCCAGAGAAAGTGTCAGTACCCAAAGGATCCCCTCAATACCTCTGCGAGAGAGAATGTCCTCTCTTTGTTGCCTATACAATATCGGGAAGGTCTCAAGCTTGATGGAATCAAAATGGAGAGGATCATCTTCATTTCTTTGGCTGCTAATGGAAATTTTGGCAGTGGGATCAACAAGCCACCGATCTGTGGTGGGAGGGTACGAAATGACTACCTCAATCAAGCAGTCTAACCCAGCTTCGAGATCCATACTTTCAAATAATATTTTCCATGAGGCACGGATATCTCTGCAACCAACAAGATACATCTTCCCGACTTGCAGGTCATATAGTCCCTCTAAAAATATCACTGAAAAATTGCTGTACGCCTTTCCTGGAAAAGAAAGTTGGGCTGAAACATTTACAAGGAGCTGCCTTTCAGTGTATACTGCCTTAGTGCGGTAAGGGACCTTGTCTTCCGTGGACAAACTGTTCTGTGAAGACCAATAGCGTCCAAACAACGGACCCAGAGAGAGAATCTCCATCTGCAGGTCGACTCTCGGAGATCTTGATTTAGGGAATGGATCAGGATGCGCAGACACATGAAGAGTGAGATCTTCTGATAGAACAGAGAGACTGACTAGGTATGATTCCGCATCTTCTAGTTTGGGGAATTGCAACAGCGACTTCTTTATCACGGACCTGAAACTGAAAGGTTCATTCTTTTCAAGGATAACACCAGCCAAATCGATTTTCGAGTAACTATAGTATGGATTAGCCGTCTTGAAATAATTCCATAACTCTGTAGGCTGCACTAGCTTCTCAAATGCCAAAGGGAAGAAGGATATGTTGTCAGTCTTTAAGCTAAAGAAGCTCCCAAGCACAATGCTTCGTTGCTTAATGGAAAATGAGGTAGGAATATACAGACAAATCCGAGACTTACACTCGCTCCCTTCAGAATCACCGGTCCCTACACATCCAGCCATGCACAGCTGACCACTCGAAGACTTCCAAATTCCCTCGGCAGCGAGAGTCATATTGCTTGGACCAGATCTTCTTTCTGCAGTGTACTGATTCTCCAAAGGAGAAACAGCTCTGAAGACAGCAGCAACTCTCGCAGAGGATGTTTCTTGTACAGAAGTTTGTTCGCAATTGATATCCTGAATGTAAAGTTTGACATCCTTAAAACTGCCATCTGAAGCCCTAATCTCCTCATCCACCGTGAAAGGACCCAGCCTGCTACAAAAATCATCAGTAGAGTTGCATTTCCAGTTCGGCACAACGGTAAAAGCTTGTCCTATAGATTCCTTGAGAATCCTACAGAATCCAGTACCCTTATAGATTTCAATACTGCCATTCAAAAACCCATCTTGGTAGGGGTATGGATTGCAGGATTTAGCAACAATCTTTTCAGAACCAAACTCGTAATGAGCCGCCTTGCCCAACTGCAATGCAATATGTACTTCATCAAAGTGCTTAGCATTAGATTTTGGGTTAAGGCTCGTCATTCTGCCTTGGATCAACCTGTGTGTGAGACTGAATGTCGTAGGATACCGGAGGACAAGCAAAATTCGGTCATCCTGCAAAAGAGGCGGCTGGTTGTAATTCAAATTTTTCACCCATTGCCATGGATTAGCATGATCGGATTCCCTCGACGGCAACATGGTGTTCCCCAAAAGACACAGCACTCTCTCTCCACCATTTTGATTGGATTCACTGTAAACCCCTTGAAACGAAATCGAAAGCCGAGTATGGCCCGGCCATATCTCCAACTGATGGCTTCCCTCATAGGGCTTCTCTGAAAACATGCCGTCCACGGTTATGCCCATTGTCAAGAGCCCGCTCACAAAGACCGATTTCTTCGACCGGTGGGACCAATCGACGTCGGTGATCCAGAACGAGACCAAGTGCAAAGGAGCCCTCGACGAGTTGCTCGAGAGCTCGTGATCATCAAATGGCAGTATTGGGGAATCACCCACGTCTTGTTCCCAATCCCCATTCACAAAAAACAGCTCTTCCTTAATACTAAAAGCTCTGCTATCTTCAATTCTCAGTTTAGAAGCAGATTTCAAAGTAATCGAACACTCTTTCTTCACTTCATTGATCAGATCATTACTGTAAGTGGCAGCAGAAGACGAAGAGGAGGAAGAAGAAGGTTCGCCTTCAATAGCAACAACATCCCTATCTATAAAGTATCCACCAGCGAACTCAAGGGCCAAGAACAGATAGACAGTGGCAACAAGAATGCCAACGCGCAAGATCTTCATGATCTCCGACCACACGGGATCTAATCACTCCTAGAAAAGATAAATTCACAGAAATAAACAAGAAATGCCGCCACCATTCAAACACCCATTTGCCTCAGAGGGTAGCTATAACCGGGAACAGCCGTCTGTTGTACTTACCAGCAAGACTTGAACATGCAGCAACCGCGAACCCAGTTCAGGCATTGGTCTGGTGCAATGTGTTGTGTAGTAATTTACACGGACAGACAGGAAGACTGAGATCTCGACACAAGAATCTTCAAGTGTGCGTATGCGAGAGAGAGAGAGAGAGAGAGAGATGGAATCGAGTTGAAGATAATTAGGACAGAGGTTATGTTCCGGGTTTGGTGCGATGTCTGGATCGGCAAACGTTAGAGAAGGAAAGATCACGGCTTTCGCACACCATCCCACGATTCAAGGGGCGCGTGTGATGCATAATTTCTTTTGTGTTTTGGTCGAACGTGTAACGCATAATAGATAGAAAAGAGAACGACAGAAAGGAGAACCACACAATGTTATCTAAATTTTAGCTTAATATAAAATATCGTCCCTGAATTTTTAATTTGTTCAACATGATCCTTAAATAATTTGTATAAGTGATTCATGAACTTGAATTAATAAAAGGATAACTTGAACATTTGCATACAGTTTAGGGACTATTTTGAATAAACATGAAAAGTCTATAAATCATATTGAACAAATTAAAATTTAAGGTCTACAAGTTCATTAACCACCTTAAACAAAATAAAAGTTCATTGATCACATTATACATTAGATCAAAGTTCATGAACCATTTGTGTCATTAAGGAAAAAGGTAGACATATGCTCAAACTCTCTTACTTTACCACCGGTCACGCAATTGCCTGCAAATTCTATGAAATTACAAATGTAACCTCCTTCAATTTTAATCTTTATGCAATAGCCTCGCGTCCTTTGGAAAGTTAGAGATTACCCTAACTTTAAATTTTTGTTACGGTAAAATTTGACCCTCTTGGCTAATATCTGGCGAATGGCATCCATATAGTTCAAACGGCGGACGAAATGATAACATTAGACATGAGCAGTAGATGAGCAGCTCGTTAGGTTCACTCAGCCCTGAAGGCAAAAATGGATGGATTTAGGTAACTGTCTTGCATTAAAAGGCCTTGCCCACCCACCTTTGGTGCAGGCCAGGCGTCCATTGGACTGAACATCTTAATTGTTGATTTTAAGTTATGGATCGGCCTGCACCATATAATAGGTCCGACTTCGAAACTAATTAGTGACCGTCTCTTAAAAGTCAAGAGCTGAAGCCGCACGGGAGCGACATGTCTCAATTATGGCCAAAACTTCTTTTTGTCTAATAAAAAGCATGAACGTTAGGCCAGATGCCAATTCTAGCCTAAACATTTTTTTGTCTCATAATAAAGCACAAATTTTCATTCGGTACCCAGATCCATCCCCATCAAAATTCCATCCAATGATACTGTTAACAGCCGATGTGTCATTTCATATGTACTTGATGGAAACTTAATGGGAGATAGATGTGGGTACCAATTGGAAGCTAGTGCTTTTTTATGAGACAAAGAACTTTGAGCTAAAATTGGGACTAAAGTTAAAATTGGTGCTTTTTAGGTTAGGCTAGAATTCGAACTAGAACTCAAGTTGGTGTTTTTAAGAGAATTGGGCCAATTACTAAATACAAAGGAAATTACTACTTTAAAGATGACTTACAAGTAAATGATCATTGTGATTTCCTTCTTATAAGGGAAATTAATTTGCCTCTAATCATCGTCGTCATCTCCTAAAATTATTTAGGTTTCTCTCATGTATCATCACTAATTCTATATTGTTTGTTCGAAACAATTGAATTAAGTCATTTGGATACCATTCTGAGGGAGCAACTTTGTGTCTGGAATCAGGGAATGGAGGACATTTGGTCCCCCCTTCTGATGAATAGACTTTGGTGCAAAATAACAAGTATGATAAGTCATCTTAGCACAATTAGTTTTATTTAACCAAAGAACAAATCCATAGCTATCTAGGCTGACTCCACGATAAGAAGTGTGAAGATATTCAAAGGCTTTGTTTTTCAACTTCTCATGCTGGACATTTCTCTCTACATATATACTAGCAAAAAGACAGATAATGGGTACAAACAAAGGAAAAAATATTAGGCGAGTAAGTGATTTGGGTTGCTTTTCTTCTGGTGGTCTGTGACTGGATATTGCACTTTTCTTGGTGGTAATTTGGTAACTTGGAGAAGCAAGAAACAGACTACCATTGTCAAATCTAGTGCAGATGCTAAATCTCGTGCTATGGCACATATTGTGGCTAAATTGTCGTGGTTAAACTCCCTTCTCCAGGAGCTTGAATTTTTTATTAATCAACCTATTGATATGATGTGTGATAATCAGGTAGTTATTTATATTGCTGGAAAACTTGTCTTTCATGAGCGAACTAAGCATAAAGAAATTAACCGTCACTTTGTAAATGATGCTATAAAGCGAAAGTTGGTTTCTACTCCTTACATTGCCTCTAGAGATTAGTTTGATTATATGTTCACTAAAATGTTGTTTCTTCTTGCCTTTGTTGCTAGTTGTTCCAAGGTGGGCATGGGTGACCTATATGCTCCCTCAAGCCCAACTTGAGGGGATCGTTACGTTTTTTGAGTGGTATATTGCTAGGAAACATGTTTTTCATGAGTAAACTAAGCATATAGAAGTTAACCGTCACTTTGTCCATAATGTTGTGAAGCGAAAGTTGGTTGATACTCTTTACGTTGCCTCTAGAGATCAGTTTGCTTATATGTTCACTAAATTATTGTTTCATCCTACCTTTGTTGCTAGTTGTTCCAAGCTGGGCATAGGTGACCTATATACTCCAGCTTGAGAAGGAGCTTTACGTTAATTGAGTGGTGTCGATTTTATTTCCTTTTACGTACATAAAAATATTATGGTCATGTATAATTTATATTCAATATAAATATATTGTGATAGGTGCAGAGCTTTTGTAACACATAAATTGAGAGTCCCTTGTTGGTTTTTACGGTAGGTTTCTTCCTCTCTATTTCTCCTCTCTTCCTTCTTATCTCTTGACTTTTTACCGCAGATTCTCTAATCAGCTTTGTGACAATTATATTTGAATCAATAGAAAAGCCAACAGTCAAAATGGGTAGTGAAGGCTCACCAACGCTTCCTATTCTCAATATCTCTAGTGAAAATCTGAAGCCAGGGACAACTTCCTGGGTCTCTACATTCAAGAAAAGGGAAAATTACCAAAAAAAAAGTCCTAATCATATTGCACTTGTGTCAATTCAATCCTAAACTTTTCAATTGTATCAATTTAGTCTCGAACATTTTTACATTTTATCAATAAAGTTAATCTGGTCAATTTAGGTTGGAAATTGCTGACGTAAACATCGATGATCCTATGTGGCACAAACAATACCGACATTGACATTTTTTATATTGTTTTTGAATTTTTAAATAACTTTTTTGGTTTTTTCTGTTTTCTTTTATTTACTCTTTTTTTTTTGGACTCAGGGCAGGTAAGGGTTGCCGGCCAACCCTCGCCGGCATGGTCATTCAAGTTGCTTTCGGTTTATCATCTGATGCTCGACGCACAAGTACCTTATTTCATCAGCACACATAGTACGTGCACACATACAACAGCAAAGAACAAGACACGGACTATATTTTATGCACATACATATATGTCTTGGACCACCATTGGAAACCGACAGGAACATTGAGTACTAAACTTAAACTGAATTAAGAAAAGATCATGCGACGTCCCATATGATACGATCTGTAATATCCCCGTAATTAACCGTGGAGGAATCAAATTCTTCAACGACGATATGTCTCTCTCCATCCAACTGTGTAACGATTGATCAACACCCATGCGCAAGGATATAAGCGCGACGATCACTTTCAATTGATTTTGATTGACTTGTACATTATCGGTGGTTTCGTCTCCTAACTAACTAGGTTGTGCATTAACAATAATAAAACAAAAGAACCATGGGCGATGCCGGGAGTTCCCAATGTCCATGCAAACAATAGCATTCTATAGACAACTTGGTATCGTGCATCGTAGTCAAATCACCATCAGAATTAAGTGAGGATCGACCAGCCTGAGTGCTTAGCGCTTGGAACATGTGAAGTTTGGTATATTATGTCGGCACAATTTAATTGAGAATCTAATTAGGCTTTGTGAATGCTCTTAGAGAATATTCACCTCCAAAAGCAAGCACCTCCATGCCTCCCCAGTCCTCGTCTTGACTCACGGCAACCTCACCATTCTTATGAATAGCGACCAAAACCAAAAACTAAAACCCAAGTGTAGCAATCTAGAAAAGATGGGGTCAGTGGCAGAATTGAAGCTCCCAGTCGTAGACTTCTCGACCCCGGGCCTTGAGCCGGGGACGGCCGAGTGGACCGCCATGAGGGACGGGGTGAAGTGGGCGCTGGAAAGCTACGGCTGCTTCGAAGCCCGGTTTGAGAAGGTGCCTGTCGAGCTGCAGGAGTCAATGTGGGGCTCGGTCCGGGAGCTTTTCGACTTGCCCTTGCAGACGAAGCTCCGGAACGTCTCGAGCAAGCCCTTCCACGGCTACGTCGGGCAGTACCCCGAGGTCCCGCTCTACGAGAGCATGGGGTTTGAGGACGCCGATGTGTACGGCAAGGTGGATGGCCTTACCACTCCTCTATGGCCCGAGGGACATCCGAGTTTCAGGTAAACCAAAGTTTTTTTGAACACGAGAATCAATTACATATATATTGTGCCTCTAGGAATGCAAAATCCTATGTTCAGCTAATTGGCTTGTTGTCTAGATGAAATTCTTATTCCATTAACTTCAGGCGACTCGTGTGTTAGAAGTTGCTTCTCAATAGATTTAACGATTACGATGTTGCTTCTCTCTGTGTGCGGCAGCAAAACCATACAATCATACACGGAGAAGCTATCGGAGCTAGATCAGGTGGTAAGGAGGATGATCTTGGAGAGCCTCGGCGTCGAGAAATACTTGGATGAACACATGAACTCGACCAAATACCTTCTTCGTGTCATGAAGTACGCAGGGCCGCAAACCACCGACGATAAGATCGGCCTCAGTCCTCACACGGACAAGATCTTCATCACCATCTTGTGCCAGAACGGAGTCCATGGCCTCCAAGTCCAGACCAAAGACGGCAAGTGGCTCAGCGCTCGACCGTCGCCAAATTCGTTTGTCGTCATGATAGGGGACTCACTCTACGTAAGTCTTGATCCCTTTTTCCCTTTTGAAAATGATAGGGCGCATCTCATAACCTTATTATTTCGCATTTGAATCATATGGGGTTACGTTCACCATCACCGAGCAAGATGTTTTCAAGTGACCTCTGATTACTAAAGTCTCGACATGACTTATCATTCACCGATCCAGTATTCAACTTTATTGTAATTCCTTATAATATGATTTTACATGCCATGATCGCAAAACAATATTGATTTGATGATATAATGTTGGCATGTCACGTGATATGACCATTACGTAATGTATTGGTTCTCGAACTTATTGCCTCGTGAGGACGAATGGAGCTTTGGGGCATGGAATAAAGAATACGTTCCTTAACACATGAGATGATCCTGCAGGCGTGGGTGAATGGCAGATTGCACTCTCCGCGTCACCGGGTCATGATGAGCGGGAACGAGGCAAGGTACTCGGCCGCATTGTTCTCGATTCCGAAGGGCGGGTACATGATAAAAGCGCCGGACGAATTGGTGGATGAAGAGCACCCTCTGCTCTTTAAGCCCTTTGATCACATGAAGTTCCTGGAGTTCTACTACACTAAAGCTGGACAAAGAGCTGAATCTGCTCTCAAAACTTACTGTGGTGTTTGATGTTGTCTTCGATGGTTGTCATGTAAATTGGCACAATTTATGAGTGTGTGTATTTCTGCAATTTCCTTTCAAATTTGTAAGAAAGAGTTCAACTCTTTTGGTGGAATGTCATGGATGTACCGTGCTTTACTTTTTATGAGTATGCTTCTTTCTTAAGTTATCCGAAAGAAAATCCTTTTCGATATTTTTTGCTTCTGGAATTGTTTTGGACGTGGACTTTTAGACTAATCTTACAAAATGGGGAAAATTTGTCCAAAAAAGCCCTAAATCTTTGTACGGAGGTCAATTCAGTCTTAAACCTTTCAATTGTACTAATCTAGTCATAAACATTTTAACAATTTGCCAATTTAGTCCTAAACATCTTAATTGTGCCAATTCTATTTCAAACTTTTTGATAATTTGCCAATTTATTCCTTAATCTTTTAATAATTTGTCAATTTAGTCCTTCCGGACAAATATCCAAATATTAAGTTTAGGACTAAATTGGTAAATATTCAAAAGATTTAAAATTAAATTGACACAATTGAAAGATTTAGGACTTAATTGACAATAGTCAAAAAGTTCGGGACTAAATTAGCACAATTAAAAGGTTTAAAACTGAATTTGTCGTCGTAAGTAGGTTTAGAACTAATTGGACAATTATCCCTACAAAGGGAGAGTAATTAAAAATTTAACAAGAAATATAGCGTTAATCCTCATGACTTCTTTAAGTTTTAATGATTTGTTAACATGTCTAAGACTTACATCTTTGGTTGTCCTTAATTAACTTCCAAGATCAATTGCACAGGGACCTATTGGACTTTAAGCGATACTCAAACTTCAAATTGAGATTAACCATAATCATCACACTGCTTCTTGTAAAACTTAAATAAACAAGACAAGGAAATTGTCCAATCAGTCCTAAATTTATTATACGGATGTCAATTTAGTCTTAGAACTTTTCGATTTTACCAATTTAGTCATAATCCTTTGCGCAGAATTCCAATATAATCCTTTTAGCTAATTTTTGCTGAAAATCGCTAACATAGTAATGTACCACGTAGGACAGTCAACAATGATTAGAACACCATATCAGCAATTTCTGAAATATTAGAATTTCACTTAAAGGTTTAAAACTAAATTAACAAAATTGAAAAGTTTAAAATTGAATTCATATCCGTACAATAGATTTAGGACTGATCAGGTGATTTTCCCAAATAATGACTGACTGAGGATGGTAATTTTGCCTCTTAAAAGGTTAGTAAATATTGAGTATGTCTCATATAGTCGCGAATTAAAGGAGGAGAGACTGTCTTCTATTGGGCCATTGCTTCTAATAAATCGAGATGTTTTGTGATCGTGTTGGTAGCAGCATGCGTGTATGCATGGTTCTCTTTCTTTCTTTAAAGGAGCTGCATGATTTGTTGTAAATGACTGCTACCTCATACTTGTTTGGATCAGAACTCAGATTTGAGAAGTTTCTGATCTTTAGCTCTCTGAGTAGGCTTGGCTTAGAGCAGCAGTCGGGGAGATAGTTGCGGCTTGTCACGCTAGAGACCTTCACTGATTGGGTGAAGAAGGTGCTGTCGCATCACAAATGCTTCATAATACTTTGATCATGCGCATTGCAGAAACCCGCATGGCCTGCGATTAGTTTTACGGTTCCGGGATACCAGTGAAATAGGTGCTTAGTTCAGGAGTTGATACCTGGGAAGCATATCGATGTACCCGTTAGGCATTTTCGCATAATGGGGCGGCGAGGTGAAGATCCATCTTCACCCTAAGATAGCCAGCCAATCATTAGCCTCCTGATATGCATTTCTGCACCGACCATGTTATGATCTATCCCAACGGAAAGAGGGCCATGGACATGGGGATATTCCTCAGCTGCTGGAACCTGGGAGTCCTGGAACGAGGAACTAACGTGAGGTACCTTCATTTCACGAAGCATCAAGCATGCCCTCTTGGAGAACATTGTCTCCGGAAATGGCATTCGTATGCCTCAGCTCGAAACATACTGCACACATTCATTCACTTGCTGAGCAGCACAAAATCTTGATTCGGCTCGTACATAGGATAGGAACGTTCAACCGGCGGTGACAATTCCTTTTCCTTCATACAACACTGAAATCTGATTTAGCACTTAACAGCAGGCCATTCTATCACAATTACCAATCTATCTTGAGAATCAGCTTATCAGCAAGAAAGGGCAGATGAAGAATTATCTTGGCCCAAAGCTCCAATATGCGGATTTTATGCATTAGTACAGAATGAGGTGTATACAGATTATTTGTACAGATACCAGCTAGCTATTATCTAACACCAGAATGGTACACCATTAAACATGCCTTTATGAACTTGCAAACAAGATTTGCTAACCCGCATCTCCACAGAATGTAATACTGGAGCAGCTACAATCCCAATTACACAGCCTCAGGGAACAACTTGAGTCTCATTTCCGGAATCTTTGGTTGCGGATCTCTGAAACCTTAACGAAGAGAACTCCATTCGCCTCAACTTCAGCAACAAGAACAGCAGAATCCCGCACCCAAATCCTAGTGCAGCACTTGACCCCGTCAAAGAAACAGCAGCACACACCAACATCACGAAAGACTCCTCCTTTGTGTTCATATCTCGCGAAGCCATCGCCAGTTCAATCCCGGCAAACAGCAACAGCACCCCAAGAATCCCAATTGGGAATTGGTTCAATATCCTCACAAATGAATTCCCAAACAGCAACCCGAGCACCAACTTCCCGATCCCCAGAAACACTACCGAGGCACCGCTCCTCCCCCCGAACCGGTACTGCCCTGCAAGCCCCCCGGCTCCATGGCATACTGGCATCGCGCCGAACCAGCACCCCACAAAATTCATGATCCCTACACTGATTGAAACCGATGTGGCCGACAATTCCCTATCTGGGAACAAATCAGCGGACAGTTTACACACCGCAATCACCGAATTGAGAATCGACAGCGGGATCTGCGGAATCGCTGCACGTAAAAACCCGCTCTTCCAGTCATCCCAAGTTATCCTCAACACATGTAGCTTCGAGGGGCCGAATTTGAGGCTGGTAAAGATTGAAGGGTCACGGATAACGCACAACACCATTCCAAACAAGAACACTAACAGAGCCGACGGAATCGCCGACAACATCCTCAATCTACGGTCGATGTTTCGCTTAGATCGCCACCATTCAACATCAACTTCATCATCGTCACTTTCATCCATACAATCCAAACCTCGAACATCTGTGGAATCGTCCTCCCCGGACCCAGTACACAACACAAGGAACAGAACAGCAGCAATCGCAAGGACAAGGCCGTCGAGGCCGAGCCACGGCCTCGCAGGCCCGGACTTGGAGGTGACGAAGTCCTGATCGTACCTTACGTACTTGATCGCAGAGAAGGCGAAGGCCAGGCCCTGGGACAGCTGGACGCCGCGGACGACGGGGAGGGGGATGTAGCGGTAGAAGAAGGACATGAGGCCGGTGGCGCCGAGGACGAGGAGGACGGCGGCGGTGGAGAGGCCGGCGGCGGCGATCTGGGAGGGGGAGAGGTGGGGGGACTCGGAGACGGCGACGGCGGCGATGGACTTCATGGGCTGGACGGGCATGGGGATGCCGAAGAGGACGCCGGTGGCGACGTTGTAGAGGGCGGTGAAGATGAGGGTGGTGGAGAGGTCGAGGTGGGACACCAGGGTGAGGGTCAGGACGATGGGGATGTAGGTGCCGAGGTCGCCGACGGCGCCGGAGAGCTCCGAGGAGAGGGCGGTCTTCAGGCGGAGGTGGCGGCGCCACCGGCCGTCGAGGAGGAGGGGCGTGGTGTCGGCGGCGGAGGAGGAGGAGGAGGCGCGGCGGCGGTGCGGGTCGGACGGCCGGTCTTCCATGGTGGTTGTCGAGCCGTGTGCGCGATCGAGCGAGGACGAGAGATATCGTTTAGTTCATATCCCGTCGATCGGATACCTGCTGCTCTTCGTGGATTGGTCGGGCCTTAGTGTGGCAAATCTCCCCAAGGGAGAAAGTTCTCCCTCCTTGATTACACTTTAAGTACACCTTTTGTTGGTGTCGTATCATCGTACCGTGTCAGAAATTACCTCGCCCGATTCATACAAGAGTGTCAGACATCCAAAAATTAAGTGTGAGCAATTCCCGATCCGGTCCGATTTTACCTTGAAATCGGATCAAGAGAACCGGACTGAGAGAACCGGTTTGATCCGGTCCGATCCAGTCCGATTTCAAGGTGAAATTGGGAACTGGACTGAGAGAACCGATTCTCAATTTTGGGAACCGCAAACCGAACCGATTGGTTCTAAGACCGAGAATCGAATCAGACAGTCGGTCCGGTTCGATTTCAGTCCGAACCGATGGAACTGATTACTTAAAATTTGGGGTTTTTTTTTGTCAAACACTTAAGGTTCGATTCACATTTTATTAATTTTTGTCAATAAATTTATGTCAATGAATTTATGTCAATAAAGTTCACTTAGAGTTTAATTCACATTTTACTAATTTTCATCAATGAATTTATGATAATGAAGTTCACTTAGAGTTTAGTTCACATTTTATTAATTTTTTTAAAGAAAAAAATAATAAAAATATATATTAAATAGTTGGTCTGGTCCAATACGGTTCTCTCTTGGAACCGGGAAAACCAGGAACCGGACCGCCCAGAAACCGATTCCTCTTTTAGAAACCGGGAACCGGACCGATAGTCTCGAGAATCGGATCAAACCTATTGGTTCGGTCCCGATTTGGGCTGTCCAATTTGTTCATCCCTACCAAAAATGACTCAACCCTTTAATCGATGCGATGTGATTATAAAGCTTGGTGTCGAACAATTTTATTATTATTAAGTGGTCATTCGAAAGAAAAGCCTACTCATGAATACTAACAATCGACACGACACGGATGAAAGGTTAGGTGTCGAGCGATTGGGCTATTGATGGGATATTAAGGGCAAAGGAGCACGTCAATGATCATGAATATCGACGATTACGATTGGTTGGCGATCGACACTCGGTAAATTTAGCTAAGCGGTAGAGGCGGAAAACTAAAAGCGATGAAGATGCCGATTGGGGAGTCATCGACAGTTAGCAGAGAAGAGTGACGTGCAATCTTGGAGCTTGAAGATGAGCCCAGAGACTACCGAAAATTGTAACCACTTATGGATATGATGAATGTGCAATAATGAAACGTGTTCATGGAGCCAAAAATCATTTATATGCAATTATAACTTTTGATTTGACTATTAACCGCTGAGGAGTAGTTACATTGCGTAATAAGCTATATTGGCTATTTTTGAATCGCTGTAGGGACCCTGATCATCAACACAAACAACGTATTCTTCAATTTATCAATTTGACTTTTCCAATTGATGTAGTTAGTTTCCTATGGAGTAATTAGCGCTAGTTCTTGTTGTGGTAACGCTTAATACTTCCTGTCCGAATTGCCATGAAACCCGATTAGATCCAACCTTCGGTAAAAAGGTTATTTCTGTCGTGTGGAGCCATCCCCGGCGAAACAAAGTAAGACCTAAACGTTTATATCGATGACATCGACATGAGATTTTTTAGATTTGCTTGAAGCCCTCAAAAGCATCTGTTCTTCCTGTCACCCTCACCCGATAAGGAGCACTGGACCTCACTTACTGATCCCCAGTTTATAGTGGAGGTGCCGGAAGGATGACACGGGAGGACATCAAATCAAAAAGAGAACGAGGCATGCACGAAAGTTTGAATGGTCGTTGGAAAAGATGACAGAGGACATCACGTCAAGAGAAAGGAAGGAGGAGCGTACACGAAAGTTTGAATGTTAGTTGGAAAAAGTTGGCATTGGACAAGAACGCTCGTGTCTCGCCGATACCCTCGGCCCTTGGAAACCTCTGAAAGTCAGGTTTGACTCTTGGAGACACGATGAGGGCACGTGAGAGAGAGGCTTTGAGGCCTCGTTTTCGTTGCAGATGCAAAAGCCCATTTGGAAGAGAGAGCTGCTGGACCGAAACGAAAGAACTGTTGATCAGAGGGGCTGGACCCTTCTCCCTATTACAGCTTTCCCCTGTCAAGTTCCTGGAGAGAAATCTTGAGATTGGGTAGGGTTTGCCAGGCCATCGATTGAAGGTGTCGCTCAGTCGCTGGCAATGGCAGCGCTACCTTTCTCTGGCATGATAAATGGCATCCAGATAAGCCCTCTTTTTGATAAGTATGATGGGCGAGGAAATGCTTCATGATACTGAACGGTGTTCAGTATGCAAAACTTGGAATTTTATCAGGTTCAAGAAGCCAAAAGTAGAATGGCAAACATTTGACTCTGGTTTTCTCTCGATATCCTGAGGCACTCCTTTTATGTCCTGGCTTATCATCTGTAACAGGTTGCCTGCGAAAGATTGAACGATCTCCTGGTGTTTAATTGTTGATCCCCCTCTACCGTCTATGTGGAGTTGCAAATGAAACCAGGGACATTTAGGATGCATTTGATTCGGTTTCTTCAAAGTCCTTTGGATTATTGTTAGAGTGCTTAATAAATATTTTAAGAGTCCATTAGGGAAATGCTAGCATTTCTAAAGTCCTTCAAAACTCCCAAGGCTTTTACCTCAAGGCTACTACGTACCAACATTGGGTTTTCAGCATATGAAATTTTTCGTTTCACTTTTGCCCTCATCAATTTTTCGCATTCCTCTTTTACCCCTTGATATTCCACTATTCATCGTCTTCCCAGCAACTCGAGATCTGGTGACTTGTATATTCGTCATCTGGCCTGGCTTGAGATCGAAGTTGAAGTTGAGGTACGAAGTCGAGATCTAGTGACTTGTCAAGGTCGAGATTTGAAGTTGTGATCTTACCCCTCGGTGATTCGTCGCCTAGCATAAGTTTGAAGCTGAAGTCGAGATGATTTCCGACTAGTCCCCCTGGCCTAAAGTTGAGGTCTAGTGACTCATCACTTGGCTTGAGGTCAAAGTAGAAGTCAAGATATAGCGCACCTGAGGTTGCACGGCTTCAATGACCCATGGCTTGGTTGCGCGACTCCAGCGACACCCAGCCTGGGTCACGTGACAGCCATGGACAAAGCTTGCGGCTTCACCGGAGTTATTGAGGAGAGTTCCAGATGTGGTTCTTTGTTTTTGTTTTTTGTTTTTTCTTTTTAAACCAAAGTTCTTTAATGCAAATAGTGTTGTGTTTTATGCAAAAGCATTTTCCAAAAGCCGAACCAAACACAGCCTTATTCGCAATTATCTGTTTGCAAAAGCATTTGAGACTCAATTCTTCAGCCATGCAATATCCAAAGAATGCCTGGTTGCTGGAAAGATGAGTCTTCCACCGGTTTTAAGGGCAAATCTCTTCCTTGTCTTCTATAAAAACTTGCTTGGAATGCTTTTCACCATCATCTGTGGAGAATTACGAACTCCATAATCCACTCTTCTCCTAGCCATACCAGTGATAAGGTTCCTCATGCAATTAAACACGATGTTAGGTACCTCTACATAACACCAGGAACATTACTTTTGACGGAAATAAGATTTGAACTAATGACCTCTTGCTTCGATGCTACTTGATAAATGCAGGACCATCACCAGCTATTTTAAACTGTTAGACGAATGCGGGATCTAAATATCCGTCTTAATTGGGGGATAGCTTGCTAGCTTGTTATTGCTTTCATGAGGGCTTGTGGCGATGGAACAAAGCTTTCTTACTCACAGAAAACAAAAACAAAAGAGCAATTGACAATTGAGGCCCTAGAGAGAGCACAAACTCTTCTCAAATGACAAAGATGAGCTCCCAAATGGAGGAGGGTCCAGGAGGTGCGAAAATCAAAGGATTTGAAAAAAGGAAGAGTCGCACTTTTTGGTTGGGACAAAAGTCGTCGTCCCAATTTGTTCAAACTAAGGATGATGTGGGGAAAATGATTTGGTTTTCTGGCTTTCCAAACATGGAGAGTTCAACCACCCGAAATCTTACTGATTTTCCGTTTTCTGTCTAGGATCACGAAATCTCCTAATTCCCATCTTTGAACGGGCACTTTGCATGGCCCAGGTTTCTTTGGATCCAATGTTGAACGGATACAGGAAACAATCTCTGCTTGACATATTGTCTTTTACGGGCACAAAAATTTCATTCCATATGACCAGAAAAAAAACATTTGAGTTGGAATTACGAGCAGCTCGAATCAACCGCTTTTTCAAGTTCCAGCTCGACCCGATTTAGGTACTTCGATTGACTTTAACTTAATGAAAATGAAATGCAATAGAGTAGGTCGAGCTCGCACCCCTTGCGGCGTAGCACAAAAAAGAGTATACATCCTTCATCAAAAGATTAAATAAAAAACAAAAAGTATTTCATATGACAACTGTATGACGAGAGAATAATTACACAAATGGTACAAAAACTTTGAACCCAACGTGCAATATCGTCTTTAAACTTTTAATTTGTTCAATGCGGTTCCTGAATTTTCGTACATATTCAATCTAGTTCCTGAATTGATTGAAAATGTTCAATATTATCTCTGAATTTGATTGGTTACTCAAAAGGGAGGTATATTCAATTCACTTTTTTAAGCAAGAAAGGAAACGGAATTCATCGCCGGGGACCCACTTGGAGCCGTTACACGTATGGGCCTCCACCGTTTTGCCAGCGTGGCACCGGGCTTTTCGAAAGCGCTACCCTTCCCTTTTTCAAAATCAGTCGACCGTTACCTGCCCCCCTACCTTCTCCTCTCCCATCAAAAGCACCCAGCGTTCCTCTCTCGTTGCTTTTCACTCCCACGCGCGCCCACAGTGTCCGGTCAGGAAATGGCAGCTGATCACCCCTTCTCCGAGCCAGAGATGGAGGTCGACGACAGCCTCGGGTACCCGGTGGCCTACGCGAAGCTCTGCAGAGACCGCGGCGCCGGCCCGTACTCCCACGGCCCGCCGTTCACCTTCACGCCTCACGCTCTCCCGCCACATGCGGTAATTTAAGCTTGTTCCTTGAAAGAAAAAGACAAATTCGAGTGGAAATGACATGATGTGAACTTGGTTTCTCTTTTCTGGGCAATTCTCGGTAAATCTGCT
The DNA here is from genome assembly GCA_031216285.1 of Syzygium syzygioides. Classification (NCBI taxonomy): domain Eukaryota; kingdom Viridiplantae; phylum Streptophyta; class Magnoliopsida; order Myrtales; family Myrtaceae; genus Syzygium; species Syzygium syzygioides. The sequence continues at coordinate 27,268,180 of CM062251.1, forward strand.
CATGGGGCAAATTAAGGTTTCTAGAATTGAAGATTCTTATTTGGGTTGTCTGATTTAGCTGCATCTAGTTAGCTAGCTGTGGAAAATTGAGGAAAATAGGTGTTGGCTTGTTTGAATGGAAGAGGGATTACTCATATTGTGTGCTCCAGAGATCGATGTGTCCAAGCTTTCTATGAGTTTAATTGAAGAAGGAACCAACTGTACATTGGTCTCAGACAATTGCCTTTAACAATGTGAAGCTGATTAGCCTGTCCTGAAATGGAAATTTTCATTGAGCAAAAACTGCTGCAATTCTGCGGGTGACAGGTTCGGAGACGCGGCTTATCATTTTTCTTCTCTTCTGTCCCTAGAAGTATTCAGTAAATGAAGATGAGAACACATAAATATAAGTGGCCTAATTGATGACTTCTCGCCGAGATGCCATGGCCTAACTAGTTTAAACGGCATGTTCGGAGAAAATTCACATCACTTACGACCTCACCAGTAGCTCTCAGCTTCCACGAGAATCATGCTTCCACCAGTGAACTCAATTTCGATTCTTTTGTTGCCAACATAGTTCGATTAATTGCTAGGATTTTATAAGTGAATTGTCTCTCAGCTCTCTACCAATTGAAATGAAATGGGTAGGTTGGAAAAAATTTTCTAAATGTTGTTGTTAACTGTTGTCAGTAAGTCTTGCTGCATGTGTGTGACTATGTCATGAATGAATTATTTCATTGGGTGAGATATTCACTGGCTACTGTTCCTGCCTTTTCATGTTTGGTTTTATGACTTTGAAGGCCGCAATGGTAGAAGATTTGGAGCTGATGTTTCCAATAATCAATCCAAAAGCAAAGCCTACTGCCAAGCCGAAGATCTTTATCAGCCTCCTGTGGAAGCAACTTAACCATCTTGGGTATTCACTGGATTTAGCAAAATATTTTATGAGTGAATTTACCTCCAAAATGCCATAAAAGAGTTTTCATAAGTTAGCAAAACAGGCCTAGTATAATCATCTAGTCACAATATTTTGAGATACATTGTCTCTTGATGCAGGAATGCCGGCTTTGATCCTACGGTAATTCGAGTTGACTCTTATGGGAATGTTCTCTATTATCATGCTGATTCGGCATCTCCGCTCGCCTGGGACATTGATCATTGGTTTCCTTGCTCAAGTCTCTCTCTCTCTCTCTCTCTCTCTCTCTCTCTCTCTCTCTCTCTCTCTCTCTCTCTCTCTCTCTCTCTCTCTCTCTCTCTCTCTCTCCAATTCTAGATATGAACTATCTATTTGATATGCAGGAGGTGGGCTGACTGTTCCAAGCAACTTGAGGATATTGCAATGGCAAGCTTGCAAGAAAAAGCATAACAAATTGGAATTGCTAGTTCCATGGTGGGATTTCCAATTAGGCATCTCTGTGAATCAGTTCTTATCGATCTTTGCTTCATCGAATTCAGATTTCAGGTAGTCATTGTACCATTAATTTGCTTTTCATATCAATGTAAGGCGCCAAAACGATGAGTACTCAAGACACATCCTTTCAATTTTGGCAGGCACAGAGCATTCTCGTTTTTGTTCTTGGAAGGTGAAAACGAAGAAATAAATGCCTCCCAAACAGTAGAATCACACTCTTTTCCTCAGCACTTTATCGAATCAAAAGAGAGAGTTGGCTTAGCTCCGGCTGCCATTGTGGTTTCTCGGAGGGAGTCTCGTGATTCCTTTCCGAATTTTATACTGACCGATTCTAACAGAAAACAGAGGTCACACAAGGCTATGATGGGTAAGTAGGCTTCCCTCTCCACCAACTGAAAATTTATGAGACCTCTTAGAGCAGAAAATTTATGAGACCGATTCTAACAGATTATGCTTTTAGTGCCTTTCTTAGAGCAGAAAATTTATGAGACCTCTTTATTTTCATATTTGATGTTTATTATCTTATGTATCTTACTCACCAACTGAAAGCCAACAAAATTCACCAGAACATAATCTGTGTGAAACATAGGATTACTGATTGAAAACTAAATCAGCTTGTCATATATAAGTAGATATGAGGTGAAGCTATTTGTGAACAGGAGAGAATTGGTTCAGTTTGAGACAAAGATCAAAAGTTAATTTTGATTGCACTGAGGGGGGAAGGAATATTAAAGTTTAATGCTGCCCACAAATGGGCATCTCATTATGAATTTGGTTCGCTATTGTGATGAATGACCTCTGTTAGTTTTATCGTTTCAGTGGCTAGTAAGCTGAATTCCAGCCCGCTGAAAGAAAATGAAAACCCGAATCAGTTGAGAAATCCGTACCAGGAGATTGTGTTGGCTAGAGATTCACTAAGACGAAAGGACGAGGCGACAAAAATGCAGGCTGAACTAGCAGAACTTGATGAAGAAGTCAACCAGATGAAGAGAAAGAATGAAGAGGAAAAACTTGCCATTCAAGACTTGGAACTAACCCTGATAAAAAGGAGGAGGAGGGCTGAAAAGTGTAGAAGACTAGCAGAGGCACAATCTTCGTATAGAACGATGCTGGAGAAGATGATTCGAGATGCTATGCATCAGTAAGAGTCCTACACCTCTCTTTATCTTCTTACCTTCACTACAATCCAGTTATATATAATTTTCTGTCTGATCGTCATTTTGCTCAAAAGTCGGGAACAAACATGATTTTCGAGATTATAATGCGGTGATGACCATACTTTTACAGTTGATAACTTCCACCCCATTCCTCAATTTGTCAAAAGCAATCAATAAGTAGACAAATCGCATCTTTATTTTTTGTGGAAAAATTTAAATTGTTAACAATTTTCCTTTTCTTTTGGCTTCAGGAGTGTCATCTATAAGGAGCAGGTGAGACTGAACCAGGCTGCAAGTAATGCACTAATGGCAAGACTTGAAGCCCAGAAAGCAATATGTGACGCATCTGAGAGAGAACTCCACAAAATCCACAAACAGAAGGATGAAATTGAGCAACAGGTTCGTCCCGAGTGGGAGCAAGCAAGAAAGAGGTCCAGAATGGATGATACCTTAATGATTGACGAGGAAGACAAAAAACCGATCTTATATTTACCAGGAATCAAGCCGAGGACACCGTTACACAAGGAACTGAGACTCTTCCTAGAAGAGGAACATAAAGCAACCAAAGCTCGATTTTCTCTCCCTGGAGAGCAAAATCTAGAAGAAGCACAACAGGGACACCAATCAACTGCGAAAGATTCCCATGAAGAGAGTCCCGAAGATTGTCCCGCAGTGAAGGATCAATCTACAGGACAGTGTGAACGGGGGGTTTCAGGAGAAGGAGAAGGGAAAAGGCACAGCATTTTACTCCCTGCTTTACAAGAAACAGAAACTGAGGAAGATGGAGAGAGCAGGAAGCAACGTGGAAAAGCCAATGTTGAGAGATGGCTGCACATGCTGCTGGAGAATACTAAAGATGAACTGAGCCCTCGAAATGAAGATGAAGGGAAGAGAATGACCAGCGCTGAAATAATCAGGAAGATGGACCATAAGTTCCCACAGAGAGAGGAGGAGAAAAAGTTCTCAGATTCACAGGATGATGCGGGTCTTGGAAAAGCTCAGATGGAGAACAAACAGAAAGAAACTCAAGAAAAAGAAAGTGAGATAAAAGAAGAGATTGTTGAGACAACAGAGCTGGTTAAAGCGCCCTATGTAAGAGGCCAAAGGAGTGAAGTAAGCCGCCACGGTGTTGTAACAACTGTAAGTAATGAGAACATTGAGGGGAAAGAGAGAGGAGAAAAGTCCAAAAAAGAAAAGGGGCTCGTGAGATCAGAGAGTGCAAGGATCCTTCGACGGATTCCGTCGTCACCATCTGTGATCCTGGGGCTGAAAAAGGGTGTGGACTGCATCAGAAAGAAGCCCATGGTGGTTGATGACATTGATGGGGATGAGAATTATGATGCAGAGAGCAATTTCATCAAATCATCCTTCAGGACAGTCAGGAGAGCTGTCAAATTATAAACCCCTTCACTCAGCAGCTTCTCTATGCATTGATTTGTACTTAAAATATTCCGTTTTATGGGGTGCTTGCCAACGACTCCATTTTATAAATAATTGTGTGAGAAGTCTGGATTTTATGTTTCATTTGTTCGTTGAAACTGGTTGTCTAAGCTTGTTAACGGCTTGGTTCAATTTCATTATCCCAAGTTCTTGGCTATATTTTTTTTCAAGGTTCGGCCTTTGGCAACTAAATGTGCAGAGATTTCCAATCAATCCTTTAAACTTCATTTTATGCATAACACAGTGAAGAAATACTAAAAGAACAGGGAAGCATATCAACCTCCAAAATTTGATGTGTTAGATAGCCAGTAGGGAATTGTCCACTTAATTACATAAATGGAAAGATACAAGTTCAAACTGACTAGCAGCTTTCAGCTTCAAGAGCCAGCACAATTGTCAGACCATACACCATCCAGTCATGATGAACTTTGCATGCTTCAATACAGATGCTTTCTTTTGGGTGTAATTCTCTTCATTTCACATTACTAATAAGTTTGACCCTGCGATGGCGAGGAAGCACAACTCACATAAACTGCTGTCTACGAGTATAATTGCAGTATGTCCTAGAAGAGAGTATCAAATGAAGAGAACCTTGCTCTAGCTACATCTATGTTGCTTGCTTTCCCCAGTAACCTTCATCACCACAAGAGCAAGCTCCATCCTTAAAATGGTGAAAATTTTCTGTATCCCTAACAGATATTTGTCTGCGGACCACCTTCGAAATAAACTTCACTATATCATGACAGCTTTGGCACGTGTATAGATTCTTTGTCACCCGTATAGGCATCCCTGGAGCAGTATTGATGAGCCCAAATGCAACAGCTTGTCTCTCACTATGTCCGCAGAAAATTTCTGCTCTTGAAGCTTCAATCTTATCAACAGAACTATCATCTAATCCATCAAAACCATCTATCTTCATTTTCTCAAAGAATCCCTCTATAACTGCGTTAATTTCTGATTTCTGAGGGTGACAATTATCACCACTGAGGAAAGCATGAACTTTCCCTTTCACCTCTATCCAACTGCACCCAGGATCTAAAGTCAGTCCCTTCTCTCTCATAAATTTTCTGACTTTCGCAACTTCATCCCATTTGCCAACGTCAGCATAAAGATTACACAACAGAATATAATAGCCCACACTCTTTGTATCTTTTTCAAATATATGCCGAGCTGCAAGCTCGCCGAGATCAACCTGCCTATGAATTCTACACGCATTAAGCAAAGCACCCCATATGGCTGCATCTGGAGCTACGGTCATTTCCTGAATAAATTCATATGCATCCTCTAACTGCCCAGCACGTCCTAGTAAATCAACCACACATGCATAATGCTTCAAATTAGGAGTAATAGAGTATTCATACTGCATTTGCTGAAAGTATTCCAACCCTTTATCAACCATTCCAGATCGGCTACAAGCACATAACAGTGAAATGAAAGTAATTTCATCTGGGCATACGCCAGATATGTTCATTCTATGATAAAGATCCAAGGCCAGTGTCCCTTGTCCTCGTTCTGCATAGCCCGTCAAAAGAATATTCCAAGATGCAACATCCCTTTCATGCAAGTTAAATTGATTCCATGCAGATCCCATCCGTCCACACCTAACGTACATATCCAGTAATGCGTTGGGCAAGAAACCATGGAATGCCAGTCCATTTCTTAATACATGTGCGTGAATCTCCTTGCCGCACATCAAAGCTCCTATTCGAGAACATGCAGATAAGATAGAGATCAAAGTAACGGCATTGGGCTCCAATCTGAGTTTCATTTGCCGAAAGAAAATCAGAGCCTCAAAGCAGCGGTTGTTGATCCGAAGCCCAAGGATGATAGAAGTCCATGATATCACATTTTTCTCTGGAATACTGCAGAAAATGTCCAAGGCCTTGTCTATGCATTTGCATTTGGAGTACATGTCAATGAGAGTGTTCGCAACTATTGAGCATGAGATGAGCCCTGTTTCATTTGCAAGTTCGTGAAGCTCAGTTCCAACGTCCAAACGGCCTAAAGAAGCACAAGCAGAGAGAACGGTAGCTATAGTGATCTCATCAGGTGCCACACCAGCTTCTTCCATCATTTTGTAAGTCTCTATCGCTTTCTCATGAAGCAAATTATCCTCGAAACATGAAATCATCGATGTCCAAGAGACTACGTCTTTACATTCCATTCTAGAGAACACGTCCTCAGCTTCCTCCCACTGCCCAATACTTGAGTAAAATTGAATCAACGAATTAGCAACTGAAACATCATCCCCTGATGCTGTTCTTATCACATAACCATGAATCTCCCTCCCTATCTTCCCATCCATAAGAATCTCACAAGCAGAGACCACACTAGTCATTGTCATGATATCAGGATCAATGCAACGTTCAAGCATCCTAAAGAACTGTCTCAATCCTTCATAACATTCCCCGTTCTCTATATATCCAGATATCATTGCATTCCATGAAATTCTATCTCTTCTGGACATTCTATCAAATACTAAACGCGCACTCACAACATCGCCGCATTTCATGTACATAGTAATCAAGGCATTAAGAACATCCACATCCGATTCAAACCCATGTCTAATAACATGCACATGAACCTCCCTCCCCCTTGCCAAGTCAGGCACACCACCACAAGTCCTCAAAACACAAGGAAATGTATAAACATCAGGCTTTATCCCAACCCATAACATCCTGTGGTACAAATCCAAAGCCTCATCAAAGAAACCATTTTTAGCATACCCACCAACCATGATGTTCCACGAAAACACATCTCTCTCGTTCATTCTGCCAAAAACGTACCACGCATCGGCCAAGTTGCCGAACCTCACGAACATGCTCAACAGAGCATTACCCAGCCTAATGCTCAGCTGGGTGTACACCTCCAACACATAGGAGAACACAAGCGCCCCTTCATCATAGGCCCTCTTGTGCTCACACAGCCTCGAGAAAGCGATGAAAGAGTCCTCCTCGACGCCAGACTTCAATTCTTGCATCGAGTTCAGGCATCCCAGAGCTTGCTGGAGGTCACCGCGGAGGCACAGCTCGCACAGGTAAGAATTCGGGTTCTGGGTGTTGAGGGAGCCGGTGCTGAGGACCGACACTTCCCGACACTTCCTCGGACCAATTCGACGACTTCTAGAACCGGGAGGGAAACGCGCGGTCCTGGGATGATGGGTTCGGGGGGAGGAAGGATTGGGATGGTCCTGGTGCGGAGAAATTGGAGATGCTTTAGCGGGGAGAGCCATTCTTGAAGGAGCAGAGCATGGTTCTTCCTGGTGGGGAGGAGGGAGGGTTTTGCGTGAGGTTTTGCGGGAGCGCAAGAAGATAAAAAAATCGCAAAAGCCACACGGAAAGAGAAAAACACGAATGAACAAAAAAGATCCGTTCTTGGTTTTGTGCTTTCGAGATAAAACGTCTCTTAACGACTTAAACTGAATCTCTCTCCCTTTTGAATTAACAGAGAGGCGATCTAATCCTCGTAAGGATGAGTCAGTTGATACCTATAAAATATAAGATTAGTCGAAATCTTAATATCAAAATCAATTAATTAGTTGTGAACTTTGATTTTTTCTTTTTATGGGATACGTGAACTTTGATTTAGCTGTGTGAAATTTGATGTTTTTCGAATTTTTCATGCGATATCTTATATGACATGCTAAGGGCACATTTCAAAACCCAATTGAGCAATGAAAATTGAAAATTCGGAATTTGATGAGATTAAAGTTATTTTGATAATCTTAATTAGTAGTGACTCAATGAGAAAATCCACTCAATGTGGTAAATAAGGGAGAGGTTAATTGATTCATTTGATGGCAAAAATAATTGATGGCAACTAGAATCTTGCTAAAAAGCATACCAATAGTTGTCGTTGTTCTAGCAGTCTTACTACGTTTTGAATGAGCATTTACTGTAACCTATCCCTCACTAGTCCCTACTATGAATTCAAAAGCTTCTCTGTTTTCCCCTCTGCAAACCTCCAATCACCAGCAGCCTCCAATCCCTACCAATGAAGAATCATAAATACTGGGATCGAATGTAATAATACATGTCCATACATCAGCAAGCACCTAATCACTAGGATGCCAAAGGAACTTCAAAAATGCTCAGATAAGTAAACACCTTCGCGTTCTTCTCCTCCTTTTGATCAAACAAATGTCGGTATGTCTATGGTTCTGACTCTGCTTCTCATCGGCATTGCCCGATGATTATTCTTTCTCACTCAATGGTACAAAAAACATGTATGACAGATTCATGACGATTTGCCAGGGGAGTCTCCTGCAGCGGGTTTCAACGTTAAATCGCTCGCCAGAGAACCATTCCCGCTCTCATCTTGAGCCACGACTGGTATCTTTACTGCGGCTCTCTCCAGCTCCTTCTCGAGTTCTTCCTCCTGACGTAATGTGGTGAACTGGGAATCGAGAGACTTTGCCGCAGCCAACCACGCGAGCACGATCACCATAAGGATTCCTCCAAGATAAGGAGTCGAATTGGCGAGAGAGCCGAAGGTTAAGATCATGAATTGCTGAATCAGAGCACCTCCGGATTTCCCCAGCGGGTTGCACACGACATCAATGGCCGCTTTCCCTTTAACCTGAAGCAAGCATTTAAAAATTGCTGAGTGAATGATCATGCAGGAGGTATAAAAGTCTAAGCGCAAGTTTTAGGTAATTTTCTAATGTTTTCATTTCTCATGAATTTCAACAGTCCAAATCTTCTCCTAAGGCAGGCCATAGTTGCGAAGTGAACTTCCTGTCCATACTTTCATAAATAAGATGACTGAAATTTAAAGAGGAGAAGTGACAGAGAAAACTCTTGTGAGGGAATGGCAAGTAATTAATCTGAACCTTGGTGTCCTCATCCAAAGGAATATAAGCCATTTCCTTGCAGGGGTCAAATAAGCTGTACTTGGCGCTCTTGCTGAAAATGTTCTGCATGGCACCGACGTATACAGCAGCAAGAAGAGGAGTCATCCCAAACTTCGCAAGAGTTGGTAAGAGTGGATCACCAAATAAAATCAGAGAAAAGAACGCGACTCCTGTCACGAGCAGGACAGTTGGTGTGATCTTGGCTGCGACTCCCCATCCGTATTTGTCAAATACGTATTGACTCAGTAGCATCATCGTGAAGGTAGCTATTCCAGTTGCGGTTGAGAAATCGCCCATGAAGGAAGAATACTCATTCGGACTAGGAAACTGCAAGAAGAGTGGAAGGCACAAAAGTTACGAATTGAAAGAACCTATGAACAGTGAGACAGGAAGAGAGAAGCTTCATCAAGATTTACCTGAGCTTTGAGCTTGGATTTCCATGTAACCTCAACTAGATTGATGCTAATACCATATGCAACAACCAATGTGGCAAGATCTCTGATGTACCTTGAAGACACTAAGAATTTCAAGCTCTCCACGGTTCCCATCTTGGGTTTTTCCTGCGAGATTAATGGAAAGTCCGATCAGCTTACCTCACTGGCTCTTAACTGATGGTCTGAAAACTAGGAAGTAATAAATATACTGATGTAGAGGATTACCTTCTTCCTCTTGCTACGAGATGGCAGAGGAACAAATGTATTTACCCACCAGTAAAGTCCGCAAATAGCAAGCCCCATTACCACCACAATACTCATCATCGCTTTCAGGGAGATAGCCCAACCATCAACACCAGGACCTAAGCTCTTCCTCATATTTGAAAAGTATTTGACTGTCCGGCCTGAGAAAATAAGAGCAACATTTGCTCCAAGTCCAAAAAGAGGGTAGAACTTTTTGGCTTCTTCCACAGTAGTTATCTGAAGACAAAGCATTTCTGGTGCATTAGCACATGGTGTTGAGCGCTAAAAATGCATAATTAATACACAGTGAACCCAATTCATCCAATATCAGAAACCAGAGCTAAAATGGCACATAATAACAGAGACAATTGGAGCAGTAGCAGTAAGATTAATTGGCTATACTAAGCTATCGGCATAATCTTCTCCTGCGAGGAATTAGAGAAGGCCATCACAGAATAGCCTGGGATTATTTGGTCATTTAGAATAAAAGCTGGACATCATTTGCTCAATCTCCAAAGTAATACCAGAAAAAGTCCTAGAAAACACAGAAGTCGGAATTTCTAGGATAACAAAACATAATATTGACTAATGGGAGCACAAACAATCTATAGATCAAACGCCAAAAGAGATACTCTTTCATGGCTCAATCAAAACATAAAGCACCCCCCTCATCAGCCAAAAGGGACACTCGTATATTACTCAAATATCTTTGAATTATACAGAAATAAGACAACTTATGTAGCATATGAGATCGTGATATTGATTTCCTTCCTTAGCTTTGACTTATGCAAGACTAAGAGAAACAAAATGCCCTCTAAATTAATGGAAGTTTCTACACACAGCACAAAATGAGATCCACTAGCAAGAACCAATGATAGAACTAGAATAGATACGATTCCATTCACAAGCCAGAAAGATAAGGAACTACATAATATCTCATTCACTAAGCAAAGAGATTTTCTTTTCTTTTTTTTAACTGCAAGTGTATAACAGCAAGATAAATGTTCCTCACCTGATTGGCAAATCCCCAGAAGAGGACCGAAACCACAACGCTGCCCCAGAGCTCAGCCATAACGTAGAACAAGCAGAAGCTCCATATCCTCATAATGGCAAGTGGACCAAGAAACCTCGGCCCAAGCATTCCAAGAAGCTTGTCCGCAAGAGCTTCAGGGTGAATATAACTACTGAGAGGATAAAGAACAAATCCAAAAGCCCCAAAGAAAGCAATGAAAGGAACAATCACAGAGTAGAAGAGAGCCTGCTTTGTCATCACATTGGCCAATTTCGTGTACAACAACATGAAACCAATCGCCATAGGCAAATTGACCCACGTTTTAAGAAAAGGTATGATTTCTGCACTGCTTCCTTTTGCTGTGACAACCAACACATCTTTTGTGTCCCTAAGGATTGTGTAATTGAACAATATGCAAAAGAACATTAACCCAAGTGGGATAATCTTCTTGAGCGTCACAGCCTCAATGCCCAAGAACTTGGGCTCCTCAGGCTCAGCAAACAAAGGCTGCCCATCAGCTGCCGCAGCTGCTTCAGCCTTGCAAATGTGAAAGCTCCTATTTTTCTGGTATATTCCTCCGGGTTTGGAGATAAAGCCATTAAATTTCTCAAACCCATTTGAAGATAAAGGAAACCCAGGAAGCACTTGTGGCTTTAAGGACAAAATTCGGTGCTTTAGGCCTTGAGATGGATTGAGCAACCTGCTTCTCGGGTTTGGTGGCAGAGATACGAGACCTCTGGTTTTGAGAACAGCTTCCATGTCTCTCTCTCTCTCTACGTTATCCCTTCAAGAATCTCCAGAAAACTCTGGTTCTTCAAGAGGAGAACATGAGACAAGAGGGACGAGGAAAGGAGAGGAAAAGAGATAAGGTGGCTGGAGAAGATTGATTTCTCAGAGAGAGCTGTGATAAAAACGATGGCTTTTATCGCATTTCACACACAAAACCCTCGGGGTTTTAAGAACAGAACGCCTAAGTTCTCTCTCTCTCTACCCCCTCTCCCTCTCCTTCTGTTCTTGATTTTTAGCAGATTCTGATTATCAGAGGTAATTCGTTCATCAGCTTTCCTAAATCATGCAAATCCAACTTTCTATGCAAACAAATCCTCTTTCGACTGTAAAAATTGCTCGGCTCAAGCCTGAATCTTTCCACGAAATGGCAAAGAGAAATGCATTTGCTTAAAGCACCAATAGAGAGAGAAAGAACAAAAAAAAAGAGCAGAAAAAGGAAAATGGCCAAGATAAGACAAGAGTTGCCGAGATTCTGATGAATTCAGAGGCAACCTCTTTAAGGAATTTAATAGTATTGCCGTCCACGGCCCTCTTTCGTTGACCGAGTCAAAGAACAGGACTGCTCCAAGGAAGTTTCCTTAATCTGCGAGCTTAGTGGGTAATTAGTCGCGTGATTCCAATGGGCATGGGCACGATTAATTTCATGACTCCTAACTTCTCTGTCCCCGCTCTCCTTTTATCTCAGAACCTAGATCCTTTAAAATTGATAACTAGGTTTCGTTTATTTCACAGAAAATAACTTTCAGAAAAAAAATTTTCGAATTTTTCAATGTTTAGTTCATAGAAATATACTAATCAAGGAAAATATTTTTCGGTCAATGAAAAAAATACCTTCAAAAGTGAGGAAGATAATACCACTTTTTGAAAAGAGAAAATCATTTTCCCCTTCTCGGTGCATTCCCATATCGTCTTCGCCTGCAAATCTGCCCTTGAAAAGAGACCATCCACTTGGCCTTCGCCGCCAGTCCCAGCCTTGCCCTGGCCAATCCTCCCTTTCCCCTGCTTGGCCTCACCCTCTCCAACGCCAATTTTGTCTTTCCTGTCCTTTGCTTGGCCTCACCCTTCTACGTTATTGGGGTACTAGTGACTTGCACATGAATAGTCAAGGAACTCAGTCCGAGCACCAGGGTCTCAAGCTCAAATCCCTAATTCCTAGGCAGAAGCATGTGCACAGGTCTTGGCTCCACCGAAACCGAGCCCAAGAACTCGATGTGCATACTTGGCTCCCTAGCGCTTCGACCCAGGTCTACAAAGACCGGGCCTAGTGTCCCAAGGCTCAGCCTCGATGGACTCAAGCACAACCTTAATGGACTCAAGGTCCTCAGGTCAGCCACGATGGACCCAACCTGAGTGCCAAGGACTCGACTCCACTGCCAAGGGCCCGGAAATGAGCGTTGGGTTTCTATGCCCAAGCGCAAAGTTGTAAGTCCAAATACCAATACTTAGTCATATTTTGAAAAAATGATTTTCGATTTTTTAAAGAGTAAATCATTATTCTATTTTTAAGATTTGGTAGGAAAATGTTTACTGTTAATTCATTTTTCTAAAACCATCTAAACGCCGAATTGCATTATTTTTGCGTTCACCTAAATCGTTTAGCCATGTAATGTCGTTTGCCAGAGGGTTAGAGAGGGGAGAGGCCGATGTATATTTTTTTAACTTTCGAGGGACATTCACTAATATATTTTCAAGAATTTATTGACAAACAAACAAATCGAGGGATAGTTGCCTTGATTGAATCACAGATCTCCACGCCAAGACTCCAGAAGTCCATATGATAAAGAAAATAACAACAGGGTAAGCAGTTTAATGAGAGTTTAGAATGAAATATGCTCAATTAATTGACTCAATTTACTTAGTCCCGAAAAGATCGCGACACCCCATTAGCTCTTTGTATTTACATAACATTTTATACCTCAAAGAGCTTAAATTAAATCAATTTATGTTTCCCAAATATGTGTTTATATAATGTCTAGTTTGTTATATACTGTTAATGTAGCATGTTGTTTAACTTCGTTTTAGGAAAAATAACACAAAACAATTCCTAAAATTTAATTTAATATGCAATGTAGTCTCTGAAATTTTAATTTGTCAATTTAGTCCCTGAACTTTAGCACTGCATTGAACATTTTCATGTAATTCGAGGAATACATAAAACATGTACCAAAAATCTAGGAATTACACTAGACAAAGTAAAAGTTCATGGATCATATTAAATATTTAGTTAAAGTTCAGGAATTATATTAAACAAATTAAAAGCTCGGAGATTATATTAAATATTTAGCCAAAACTCGAGAACTGTTTGTGTCATTATCTCTTTCGTTTCGTTTTTGTTTTTTTCCTTTTGTTAAAAAGCAATAAAGCCAAAATAAAATAACAAATAAATGTATAAATAGCTGGGAGACATAGACAAGACCATCATCCCACCTCGGTAATCGAAAGCACGCAGCCCAACACGTTATCTCCGCTTAGCTCTTGCCATTTTCGACCATACAGATAAGACATGCTTGCGCCAATAATCAACACTCAGAATAATTTAATCCGCAGCAAAAAGTCGATTACTTTTAATATGAAAATAGGCATAATTCCAAAAAAAAAACACCAACTTTAGATCGAGAGATAATTTTTGCCCGAATTTTTTTTGTCTCATAAAAAAGTACGAACTTTAGATCGAGAGACAATTCTGGCCCTAACCTTTTTTCGTCCTGTAAAAAAGCATCAATTTTATGTTGAATGACAATTCTGGCCCTAATTTTTTTTTATCTCATAAAAAATCATCAACTTTCATCATAATCCAAAATTTGGCCTCCTGTTGACTTTTTGTCTGAAGTCACCATTGTTTGAAAAAAAAGGTTATGTTGGTGAGCTTGGCGAATCTCGTCCATGGCGTCTGTCGACAGGTGGTGATTAACTTCAGATTATGTCTGGCCAAAGAGATTCAATCTGGAGATATTTTTTACTTGCTGGTGAAGTAAAAGAGACGAATAATTTCACCGTTATTTTTCAAATTGTGGCTCAGAGAATAAAATAATGAATATTGCTTTAAATCCAGTCAGCAAGCCACGTGGATTTATTACTAAAGTGGAATAATCAAGTTATATAATCAATGATTTTAAATCAATGGGGGCCAGATTTAGGATTTAAGTAAAAGTTGATACTTTTTTACGAGATAAAAAAAATTGGGACCAGAATTATCACTTAACCTAAAGTTTGTGCTTTTTTACGGGACAAAAAAAAATTCAAGCTAAAATTATCCTTCGTCCTAAAGTTGGTGCTTTTTTACGGGACAAAAAAAAGTTCAAGCTAAAATTACCCATCGACCTAAAGTTGATGCTTTTTTACAGGAAAAAAAAAGTTCGGATCAGAATTATCCCTTGATCTAAAGTTAGTGTTTTTTTTTTTTGGAATTAACCCTATGAAAATATCATAATTTGAATGAGTTCACCTAGGGGAAGGAAAAAATGATACAGATAGTTCTAAATTTCGGTCCAATATAGAACGTCAACCTTCAAACTTTTTATTTGTTTAATATAATCCCTTAACTTTTAGCACACGTTCAATCTAATTGATGCAGCTATGCGGAAATATTTACTATCATCATTCCATTGATACAAGTTAATGTAATTTATTAATTTGACTTCCAATCTAATACTTTGAACAGTGGGCAATCCACAAGATATTCGACTCAAATTGCAATATAAAAATCAACATCATTAAATAATACGGATAATCATTTTTACAAATTAAAAGGATGATGAAATTCTAAATTGGGTTGAACAACTTACGTGGACAATCCACACTGTAACATTTTTTGTTTTCATCCACCGTTCAAACTTACAGGATTGAAAGCCAAATTAACAAATTTCGTCAACATGAATTAATGGAAGGATGACATTGGATATTTTCATAAAGTTTAGAGACTAAATTAAATATTTACCAAATATTCAGGAACCGTATTGAACAAATCAAAAGTTTGAAGACAATATTAAACACGCAAAGTACAAAGACTATTTGTGTAATTATTCCCTAAGAAACTTGGCCAAACATGACTAGTTTAAGACCCATGATGCCTAATGTTCCTTTCCAAGAGACTCGATGGGCGAGAGACTATTTCATGGTAAGCAAAAACCCAATTCGGGATCAGAAATTGCGACCAAGAAATTGGTGCTGGCGTCATGGCCCGACTCATCCAAATTGAGCCCACTACCTTGAGGACCAAATTGAAACATTACGAACTTCGGAGAACTCATCTAACTTTCCCCGAGCCCTAAAATTTGTTCTTTGGGTCTAGCCCGAGATATTGGCCCAATCTCAAAAAAAAAGTCTGTATTCGCAGAAAATGAATAATTTAGAAAATATTTTCTTAAAAATTATCATTTTGCATCATTTTATAAAAACTAATGAACGAAAAATATTCTCGTTACCAGCAAAAATATTTAGGAAAGTAATTTTCAGATCATTCATTTTTCGCAAAACAAACGGAGCAGCATGAGCGCTTCGAATTCCGATCAAACTCGACCGGTTTACTTGGTAAAGCGTGCTACGTCAAAGTGATGTGGGACAGAATTTTTGGTTGTAGATAACTTCTCACGATACTTCATCGCTTGGTTTCGATGACATAATTCATACTCAAAACCTTGCTACTCCAACTTTCACCTACCCTTTGCTTTCCTTAAGGTCTTACCAAACATTCTAGCGGGAAAAACAGGCAAAAGGGCATTTCCCAATTTATCCGGAGACGATTTGTAAAGCGAGACCTTTTGATTTTTCAATGTTTTTTTGACATTGAAAAGCGTTAACCTTGGTCAAAAGGTCATTGCGGCGTGCCCTAGATAACGTTGTATTCCACATTAACGGTAGAATTGTCCCTGTGGTGAAATGGCTTTATCGAAAGGTCCTTGTTTCTTTCCACTCTTCTCTCGTTTTTTGGGGGAAGTGACATCCGATTCACGGTTCATCTCTTTTCCGATTTCCAAATTACATCATCTCGGTGCAAATTAACAGCTTTAGTTTCAATAACGTCATGCCCAAGCAAAGCAAGGTGATTAATGGAGGTTGGTGTAGGAATGCGAAATTAAAGATTGCACTTGCTACACCGCCGATGTAAAACAATCATATGCACGAGATGGTTCGGGCATTCGGGAACTGAGTTGCTGACGCACGTATAGTTCTTGTCAAGAAACTATTTTACGCCGGCAATATCCCTTTCATAAATCCTCAAAGATATAATGCCAGGGCACGTCGGGCCAACTACACGTGCTATAGATTTGCTCGATCAGGGGTTGAGGAACGTGCCGACCAGATGCGCAGTACCTATATGACTGCCTACATAGCCGAATTCAGGATAATTAATCTCTGAGATATTTACTCGAGAATTTCGATTCGCGGCTTACCTAACAGGCTAATATACAAAAAACCTTTAGATAATTGCCGATGGTTATGCCATATACAACGTATTTCAAGTGAACTTCCTCGTAATCGGTATGTGTGTGCACATTCACTCTTATGTATGGCCAGAAAAAGGAAAGGTTATGCATATGCCTTTGTAGGTTGGATCCTATTCGTGCAACTAAAGAAAGGAGAAACAACCTGCACCAGAAATTTTTCTAAGAGGGTCCATGTTCTTTATTTACAACAAAGCGCCCTAGGAAAAGCCAAAACCGGGCCAGGGACAGAATCTCATTAAATTTGCAAATCCGGTACGGCGCGACCCAAAAGCCAGGCCGGTGGCCCCGAATAGATTCTGGCCCCGAATAGATTCTATCCGGACTTTACAGCCCGAGAATTCGAACCCTTGTCACGCGTCGCGCCTCCCCCCTTCTTCAAGACCGAGCCGAGTTCCATGGCCGGACGGGCGCTTTCTTCCGGCCACCAAAGGTCGGATCTTCACATCCTCGGCCCGCCGAAACGTTCATCCGACACTGATCATCCTCTCGCGAAGGGAAGATAATGGGGAATGAAATGTATCCACCTAATCTTGCACTTACGATGTGCGAGAAAAAAACAGAGGAGCGGGATTTCGCGCCGTTGTACCAACCTGGATGACACCAAACGCTTTGTGTGTTGAAAAGAAGGCTCCTAAATTCAAAGCATGGCTCAGGAATGTGCACGTAACGTCAAATCCAGTGGGGCTATCGTCCGAATCAGCCCGAGCTGGAAAGTCCTTCCCTGAGGGACCCTCCTCGTCAGTCTCTGACCCGCTCTGTCTTCTCTCGGCATGCCCAAAAAGTCTCCCTTGTCTTTGATTTTTTGTTTTTGCACGACAATTGGGATCTAATTCTCCTCTTCATTTATTTTAAAGAATTTATTTATCTAATTCTCAATACGATTCTTCAACTTTTAATTTTCATACAGTTCAAGAACTAAATTGAATATGTACCAAAAGTTTGGAAATCACATTAAGCATTAGGCTAAAATTCGGGGATCAAATTGTACGTTGAGTCAAAGTTCATGAACAATTTGTATCATTATTCCTAATAATTATGCATTTAAAATTAATGATTGCGTATGACAAATAAAGAGAGAGAGAGGGATGCTGTGATTTGAAATTTTCTTCCCTCCACAAGAATTTCGAAATTCAGCGCGATTGTTTTATCTCGAGCCTACCTAACTAATGATGTGGATTTGTGAGTCGAGGGGGCTACGTTGGTCCACACAAATCGCCCTTTCCAACTCAATGGTGGCCCTAGTCTAGGAGGTTCATGGATGTTTGCCATGAATCCCTTTCAAAGCTGTTCTTCGCACGAATTGTCTTTTGGTGGAAAACAACGAAACACCCATTTGTCCCCAACATCAATCCCCAAGGGCGTGTCTATTCGAGCGAAAGAATTTTCTCGCGAATCAGCATTCCGGACTTTCCCGCATTCAAACCATTCATGGTCGAAGAAAATGTGGATGCTTAAAGTTAGGAATATGAATTCCCTAACCTAAAAATGGGATGGCGTTTTTCTAGAAAAGAATTTCTCGTAAAGCATTTTACATCATCGGAAAGCTTTTCTTTCGAACAAACGGACCTTAATTGCTCGAGCAAAGCAGAGAGAGAGAGACGGTGGCTGTCTTGGTTTAACTGCCTTATCTACTCACAAAGGAACGCGGAGGGCCCAAAACAACAACAGCAATTCTCTAAAGTTGCGGGATGACTAAAGGACGATGACTCATGGCCATTTGTGTCAAGCTTTTGAAGCTTTGCTTTTTGGTCCACCCTTTCGAACTTAAATTTTTAATTTATTCAATATGGTCTCTAAATATTTGATACATATTTAAATTAGTTCCTGGATTATACGAAAATAGTTAATGTTATCCCCGAACTTAAATTAATGAAAGGATAGTATTGGTTATTTTCATATAGTTTATGGACTAATTTGAACATTTATCAAAAGTTTAGAGACGACATTATACATTGGGTTAGAGTTCAAGGATCACATTGAACAGATTAAAAGTTCGGAGATCGCATTACACTTTGGGTCAAAATTCAATAATCATTTGTGTTATTGTTCCTTTAAAAATCTGTTGATTAAAGTTGCTGAAATGACCGGGCTGTCCTCATTCATAAAGAGGTGCCTTTTCTCGTTCGTGATCCAACGGTGCCTTCCCTGCCTTTGAAGCCTTGTAAAACGGACACGATGCACAGTCCAGCTTGGGAACGAGAGACGACAGTTTGCGAACATCATTGGGCACAACCAAGTTTTGTCGAGTACGATGAGAGTGAGGCGCACTGTTTTGTACGTCGTCGATGTTCCCGACCGGCCCTCTCGAGCTGCTCATTAGTTATTTAGACAGCAAAGGTCAAACGAGACGCTGCCACGAGGCGTGATCTGCGTTGGCCAAGAAACCAAGAGAGCCAAGCTCGCACCAAAAGATTGTTGTTTTAGAGAGGATCGATTGCCAAGGAGATGCGGCCTTGCTAGTAAAAGGATTGAGGGATGAGATCGGAGAATGTAAGGTCCGGGATTCGATTCTCATGAACATCATACACAAGTTTACATAAAAGAGATCTGAGTGAGACCAAAAAAAAAAAAAAGAGCATCGATCCTAGTTAGTGTCATGCATACACATGATTTGTCACCAATTTTCGTTCTTGAAAGTCATATGAAAATGGGATTATAGTACACATGGTCCTTGAAGTTTAGTCAAATATACAATGTCATTGCAGTTCCTAAATTTTGATCCAATGTGTAATGTCGTTCATGAAGTTTTAATTTGTTCAATATGATCCCCGAATTGTTGATAAATGTTCGATGTAATTCCTAAACAATATAAAATGTTTAAAACTTTAAGGATTACATTAAACTTTGGACCAAAATTCAGAGATCGCATTAAACAAATTAAAAATCTATGGGCCGACATTGGATATCGAACCAAAGCTCATGTATCATTTGTGTCGACTTTCCTCGTAAAATTCCATGCAATTGGTCAAATAAAACGACGTGTCTACATATAGAGATAGCTCATTACGGCAACTGTCGAGTTCTCAACGAGCTCGGACATCACGACACTTGTTTATCGTATATTGAAATGCGAATACTCAACGTTTGGACTCGGAACGATGAGTTCGTACGACAAGGATATAAAGGCGCTGACAAAATTTAAAAGCCAAAATATTTCATTGGACAGAGGGACCACGTCGATCAAATTTATTGGGATAAAAATAAGAACGATGCTAGCCTGCCATGAGATCAGCGTAATTAATTACGAAGACAATTAATTGATTAATTGATTAAAGACAAGTAAAGGGAAGGAGGGTTGCCTTGGAGCATCATAAGATGCCACGCTTTTGGTACTGTTATTCTGCAGAAGCCAAAGCGGCTTGTAGCTACGCAACATATATGCCTTGGGGGGCCAAACGATGTCGAGACAAACCACAACACGACACCCTAGGAGAGCCGCGTGGGAGTAGAGAAGGAGGACCCTTTTATGCGGATTTGGCCGGACGTATGTGGTGCCAATTGGCCGCGCTTTCGAAATTTCCAATATAAGATAACTATATTTCGGTCGGGACAGAATTTATACCGATCGAAATTCGAGTTGTTCTTGTTGGGGTGTGTTTCATACTTTCCATCGATAGAAAGACACGGGGGTCCCGGTTCTTGGTGAGCGGCCAGGGTCCGGGAACTGTCCCGACGAAGGTTGCGGTGGCGTAACGCCATAATTTGCGCTCGTATTTTTTTTGGACTTGGGCCCATGAGCAACTTCTGAGTATATATAATCTCTTTTTTCTTATAATTAAGAGCCGTAACAAAATAGACAAGAAATCCTAATTATAGTGGAATCTTTTGCTAGATATAATCCTAGTTTGTGGGTGGATTAGGATAAAATCTCGTGTTTCAATTTTTTCTTTTGCGCTTTTTTACTTTCTATTTCGTTGTATCTGTGCACCTAATCCTAACATTACTTACTATTTGACATTGGCACGAAATGGAATAGCCAAAGTTTTGACGATGTCGAGTCGTCCTGCGGATGGCTACTTTCACCGAGAGCAGCCTCCTCCTTATTAAGTCTCCATGAGTCGAACGAAAGTCGCGAATTAACGGAGATTTTTGCATATTCCGAGGCCATTCAAGTGGTCGCGAGACATGCGTTTGAACAGCGCCGAGCCCGAGACAGAAAAGCTCATTATGCATGCGCCAAATGAACCGCCGGCCGTCAAATCACGTGAACGTCGCGATCCAAATGATCTTTGCTATCGATAAATCCCGCTACTGGCTGGAGGAGGGAGGGGGCGTGGACAGCGTAAGGGGTCCGACCCGGGGGGGGCCGCGAGAGCGACGTGACCCCCCGGGACTATGTTGGGGAGCGCGCGGCGCAGATTTTCTGGTCCCGACCACGATCCGTCGCCGTCCCCAAAGCCCAACGGTAACCCCCGACCCCCACGTTGTCTATTTTATTCGATTTTATTTATTTAATTAAATTAATCGAATCTGCAAGTCAGTCCCCCCCCTCTTTAATTTCTCGTTGCCTCCTTTTGTCCTATTTTCAATTATTTATTTATTTATTTATAACGTGCATTGTCATGCCACGCGAAATTTTTCCGAAGGAAATTTTTTTTTTTTACGACGGAGGGAAATTTGCAAGCCCCGTGTGGATCGCAGATCGAAGAAAGCCTTTTTGAACGCACGGTTTGTGCCGTTCTCGGACGCAAGGTGAAAGTAAATCGACGGAGCGATTGAAAACCGAAACGCGCACCTTATGACTAACGGAGAAGGGCCCGCACCGTCATGCTAATGCTTGTCGGGTTTTAATATCTATAAACATCGAACCGTTTCTTCCCTTTCTGAAAGAAAATACCTCGAGCAAATTTATTCACTCTTATCTTATATGATCGATCGAATTGATTTTCTGTATCGGCATCTCAACTAAAGGGAATTTCGTTGTTCGTAATATTCTAAGTAAAAGCTGGCGATATACTACATTGCTTTTGCCGCAAAGAATATTATGGAAATTTGACTTTTTTTTTCCCATTAGGTGAACCACTCGATTTTGTCAATCACCATGAGGGGTGAGAATATTTTTTGCCCGGAAAATGTAATCATGAATCATGATCTCATCTTTCCACCATTGCCACCTAACTTCCGCGACGATTCAATCTCGTTCGGTCCGGTATTCCCATCCCTACTGATTACAAGTCGGAACCCAGGTCCCGAACAAGTTCACACACCTCGACGAGAAAAAAAAATTCCAAAAAATGAGCCGAAGTAGAAAATCTTCCCAACCATCTAGAAGTGCTAATTAGGAAGGACCATGTTATTATATTATTCTCCCAAAATATGAAAATTAGCATGGCAATACGGTCCCAAAAAAAACAAGTCTTGGACGGTCGTTTTATTATTATCCCCCCTCCCCCAAAAAAATATATATAAAAGAAGGAAAATTATTTAATTGATTAATTTTAATTTAATTTCCAGAAGAAAGGGTAGTTCTGTCAAGTCAAACTGAAAAGGCTGACAGATGGGCAACAGGCCTGGAACCCAATGGAATCCCACATAAACTATGTAATTAACAACGTTAATTTCCCCCCACTTTCCTTAATTAAACCCATTTTTTAACCTAAAATTTCTTTTAATTGTTTTTATTTTTCGCTTTTTCGCTTTTCTTTTTTTTTTTTTAAAAAAAATCGGCGATCGATTATATCAAAGAGAGTCCGAGATAAATAAACACCGTTCACATTCGAGAGAGAGAGAGACAGAGAGAGAATTCAAAATCTTTCGAAGCTCCGTTCGTCGCCCGCCGTCGAAATCTCCGGCGCCGCCCGTGACCCCCGCACTCCGCCGCGCTCGCCCCCCACGGGGAATGGCCACTGCACCGCCGCGGTCGACGCCGGCTAGGGTTCCGCACCTCCCTCGATTGAGCCCGGCCTGATCGCCCTCGGCGGGCCGACACCCCGACCAGGGCCGCCTGGCCACCGGCGACGGCTGGGTCCCGCGTCCGCCGCTGGATGATCGCCGCCGCCGCCTCCGCAGCCGCCGCCGCCGCGAGGAGATGGGAGGGAGGGGGCTGGGATGTTGCCACCTGGTGGAGAAGCTGAGGAGGATCGTGCGGACGGCGTTCTTCGTGGTGGCGATGGTGGCGTCGCTGCTGGCGTCGTCGCTGCCGGTGCTGGTGGCGGTAGGGGACGTGATCGTGCCCTGGGTGTTGATCTCGAGCTTCACTTGCGTGAGTTGCTATGGATTTAGGGAGCATTTGAGGAGATATTCGTTCAAGAGCTCTTTGACGGACATTCCGTTGGTTTCGATCGTTAGATCTCTGATCATCATTTGTATGTTCACCGTCCTGTTTGCACCGCTTTCGTTTCTCTTTCTCTTTCGTTTCTTTTTGGGTGGAGCTCGAGGATTTGCCGTTCTTTCTGTGGCGTCAGTAACTTTCGCCTTGCTCTGTTTAAAGGGATGACACTACTTTCTTTCTAGGACAATGCTCTTTCTTCGGCCGGGGAATGTTGTTAGGCTTTCAACTTTTGGCTTGGTTGCTATTAATAGGAATGCGAAATTGCAACTTGGAATTTGCTTTTGTGGCTTTTGATGAACTCTCGGGAGCGATTTTGCAAGGGCGCGCGTCCAGTTGAGATTGACAAATTCCGTCGTTTGAGTCATGGGTGGCTTTTGTAATTTAAAATTCCTAGAAGGTCATTTGATGTTAGTAACTAGTGTCGCGGGCTTGATAACTATGTTTGCCGTGTCGAATTGGCGTGGACTAGTCATTGATACCGTAAGGATTTCTGTAGGAGAATTGAAGGAAATGCATTTACGTGCTTGCTCATGTTTACTCTGCAACAGGTGTTTATGCGATATGCGATGGTCCTGCTCTCTCTCACGGGCCTTATCTGGGAACCGTTACTCTGTCCTCCGTCATCTCCATCCTCATTCTTTCGGTCAAGGCTTGTGTTTTTTCTATAAACTCTCAAATAGTAGCTGAAGTTCCATCTTCCCTTGCGAGGAAGAAACTTCATTTGAAGAAGTCATGGGGCATGCCTGTCTTGTTCCTCTCTTCGGTCGTATTTGCTTTGGGCCATACTGTGGTTGCGTATAGAACCAGCTGCCGGGCACGGAGGAAACTTCTATTTCACCGAGTTGATCCTGAAGCAGTAAGTTTGGATTAATTTTGCTGCTGCATAACATAAAAGAAAGAAAGTCTATCTTGTCCGAGCCAGCTATGAAAATCTTATCCGCGGCATAAGTAATTTTATCTTCTCAAGCACGAGTCGGTGATTTGCCTCAGTTATTTGTGGTTTGAATTGCTTGAGTATGCTTCTTTCTGAATGTATTCTTGCATACTCTAAATTTAACAGGTTCTTTCCTGCAAAACCATTTTCTCCGTTTACCAAAAGGTCCCAAGGTCACCGACTCCAACTGCTGGGAAAACTACAAAAAGTGACTCTGAAACGAGGCAGAAGCCCATGTGGTCTGCTCATGGCGAAGGCGATATCCCGATCAGATTCCTCACGGATGTTGACAGCTTATTTATGACGTGCCAAGGGCTTACTATCCATTATAAACTCTGCTCCCCTAGTTCACCATCTCATGGTTTGTCCTCGGCTGCCTTCTCGGAGCCCAATGTTAACTGCACCTCGCCACAAACAGTGATGGCTCGGCTAAATATTGACAGGCAAGCATTTAGTGCTTTGCCAAAATCTCAACATCTTCAGAGGAGCTATAGCAGTCAATTCAACAAGTCCTCGCTGTATGCTCCACTTTTGGACAGCTCCGTACCTTATCCTATTCTTGCTGAAGAAATTCCTGCATTGAACCTGGATGATGCTGATGTGGAGGACCGAGCAAAAAATTTGAACTCAACTTTTGGGCAAGATTCCAATAGTGGTCAATTTGGAATTGTCTTAATACATGGATTTGGAGGGGGAGTCTTTTCGTGGAGGCATGTTATGGGAGTGCTTTCACGGCAGGTCGGTTGTGCTGTCGTCGCTTTTGACAGACCTGGATGGGGATTAACCTCCAGGCCACGGCGTAAGTCTTGGGAGGAAGAAGAAATGCCTAATCCTTACAAGCTGGATACGCAGGTAATTATGTGCCGCTGATTGTATCCTCTAGTTGCCTGCAAAAGTCTATCAAAGTTCTCCCTATTTGGCACATTGATTACAATGTCTTGATTATGAAAAAAGAATCGATGATGTATTGAGTTTGAATCTACTGTTACTTTTTTTTTTCAATGACTTATCAAGAAGAAGTTCTGTGTCTTCCGAATTATGCCCTAGAAATGGGATGGAAGTCCCAGTTTACTATTATCCTGAGTTCCAAAGCACTACTTACCAAGGCACAATATAGAAGTCAATAAATGACTTGCATTATTATGGACAAAGATATTATATCAAATTACTACTGTAATCTTTTGTGAAAAATAGATCACTATCGTGAACACAAGGTAATACTGTCCAGGGTGTTGGTTTCAAAGATAGAGTAGCTGGAGGTTTGATGATGTGGGGAAAACGTCCCGAGTCCTTTTATGAAGTCTTAAAGAAAAGGGATGAAAGGAGACATATGATGGTCAGCTTGCATGCTCCTTGAAAATGACGAATGTTATATATCGTTCCATTAATAGGATCGTTTGGATACGTGTTGCCATATATGTATATTCTTTTGAGCTGTGCTAGGTATGTAGCTCTAATTAGGTATTTTACTTTCATTTAGTGGTGTGTAGCATTAGCAATCCTGTCAAGGGTACTGCATTTACTAACTCTGGGCTCAATGGGTTGATTTTCATTTTCTTGATTTAGGATATGTTTTGATCCTGTCAATTTCAGGTAGATCTCCTCCTTTCTTTCTGTTCGGAGATGGGGTTTACATCTGTGGTGCTTGTCGGTCACGATGATGGTGGCCAGCTTGCCTTAAGGGCTGCACAAAAGGTTCGGACGTCATCAAATTCTTTCAATGTAAGTAAGCCTCTTGGTCTTGTCTTCTTGCTTTGGAAATTGTTTCGAGTATGTGCTTGCGCTTGTCTAGAATTACCGTTCCAGTCCTTTTTGGTAATGTGGTACAGAGATTGCATGGAGTTATAATTCTACGGTTATATGGCCTCAGTCAACTTGTTATCAAAGAATTGCTGATTTATTGGTTGTCTTGATTCCTGAGTTCTCATCAGTTGCCAACATTTGATAATGATTGCATTTATAAGAGGAAATAACATGATGTGGTAGAGATTATTTCGTACACATGAGATTGGCTCTTCAGTCCTGTTTTCGAAACTGGTTTAGCAAAATTAACAGCTTGGAGAATGTTTCGCAGTGTATCTTATATATGTCCATCGATTGGTCATAAGTTTTCTTTACAGAATTATCTATGTTAATTTCTCATCGTCATGACTCGTAAACTGTTGGCCTTCTGTGCTTCAGATTGTAATTGAGGGCATTGTACTGGTTAGTGTTGGCTTGTCAAGAGAAGTCGTTCCTGGTTTTGCAAGGATCCTTTTGCATACTTCCTTGGGCAAAAAGCACTTGGTTCGTCCTTTGTTGCGAGCAGAGATTACTCAAGTGGTGAGTCGCCGTGCATGGTATGACGCAAGGAAGATAGCGCCAGAGTTTTTCAGCCTCTACAAGGTATTTCGCTCCTTTAGATCATTGCTAGCTGTGGTTTTGTATTCAATAAGAACTTGATATGGATTTGCCGTAATTTTTGTTTCACTTTTGAATATGCTTTTATAGCAAATTTTTGTTTCCATTACACAATATGTTGAAGAACATGCCAGTGCTCCATGAAAATTTTACCTCTAGAAGTTCTACTCGACATGTCTACCTGTCGTAATTGAACCAAGAGATTTTGCCGCTGTGTGCATAAATAACATGGGATAGTGGACTTGGAAACCATCCACATCACATTGTCCCTTGTCAGTGGAAAACAAAAGCAGTTTCTTGGAAGAGGGGTATTTACACTAGCAGAAAACTAGCTTCTCTAGGAAAAATCAAGCAAGTCGAACATTGAGATGTCCCTACATGTACTGTATGTGCACCTGTATGAGCTCTCTCTTACATGGTCTTTCCCATGAGTGCTTCCTTTCGTCTTATATTTGCTCGTCATGTCTGGTATCGATCAGGCGCCACTATTTGTAGAAGGATGGGATGAAGCACTTCATGAGATCGGGAAACTCTCTTACGAATTTGTTCTGTCGCCCCAATACGCGGCAGGCTTGCTCAAAGCAGTCGAAGACATTCCTGTGTTGGTTATTGCAGGGGCTGAAGATGCCCTCATTTCCCTCAAATCCACCCAATCAATGGCATCTAAGCTTGTAAATTCTGTAAGTTTTTCTTCTCATAACTGCACGTTGAACTTTACATGGTGCAGGACTCAGAGAAACATCTCTTCTTAACTTTGGTTGAGGCAGTTATACATGCTTGACTAGGAAATGCAGTATGTTGCCACCACGACCCCAAGGGTCCATTTTAGAAATGGAAAAATTCTTAAATCACGGCCTGAAGGAGGCTGTTGGAATGTAACTGCTAGTTTGTTCTTCGTTTAGGCTGTGATATGTGCAAGACGAACAAAAGGAAAAAAAAAATCTGCATGTGAATCTTCCCCTAATTCTTTCTTTTGTGTTCTATAAGTGTCATGAAATCCTCCTGTTAAGATGGGCTCTCACGGCATATCTACAATGCAGAGACTGGTTGCAATATCTGGCTGTGGCCACCTTCCGCACGAGGAGTGCCCCAAGGCATTAGTGGCGGCTATATCACCCTTTATAACCAAGCTCTTATCAACATTAGAATCAGTGAATCAATAGGTTGTTGCTTCACATTATAAGAGAAGAGTAGATGGTGTTATCTACTGTAGGGGCTTTCGTTTTTCCTTTTCCCTTTCTTTTTTGGGTCCTGCTCACCCCAGCAAGAGGAAGAGAAGAAAGTTGGTCTCTCCGTTGGGTGTTTTTGATGTGTTAGCTTGAAGCCTTTTAACCCTTTTTTCTCTAGGCTGTAGAGCAATCTCACCTCATTTGTAATTTTTTCTATATTTTTTTTTTCACTTGATTTTGGTAACGCACATGCTTGTTGGCAAGAGTCGTTTGTCGCGACAACACTGTAGAGTGAAAGCTCCAAAAGAGAGATAGCTGGTCAGGTGAAGTTGGACTCGGGATTCCCATGAAATTTATTCGTCTTGGTTCAATCACAAGGTTTAGTACTCGATTGATGATGCAGAATCTATTAGTGAAGCGTTTTTGGACCGGTTGGATAGGCAGAAGTTCAAATGGAGGGCGAAACGGTAATGCGACTAGAATCGGCGGACCCGATTGACGACATCGGATCGGGCTCAAATTCGGTTGTTTAAAGCGAAACGGCATTCTGAACAAGACTTATTGCCTTTTGCTGTGATTAATAATGGATTTTAGCAGTTCGGGATCGTTTACATGGGTTTTTCATTTTTTTAATAATTTTTTATGGATTTTAATTTTAAGGGCAGTTTTGTAATTTTGATGTTTTATGTTTTATAATCCTAGTAGGGTTTGGTTTAGGGATATATAAGTTTGTTTTAGAGTTCTTTTTTAAGAATAGGATATTATCATCAATATTGAATTTCGAGATTTTTCTCTCTAAGCAATGTTTTGCTTGAATTACTCGCTAAATGTTGCGTCAATTGATTTCGGTATAATAGGTGTAGGATTGATCATGCAATGTTCCCAGTTGAGGGACAAATGTTGCATTTGCACTCAAATGCGAGAATGTAAAAAAGAAATATATGAGGAAAGGCCCAAAGTTTGGATGACTTCAAACTCAGAGTGCCACGAATCAACAACAGAATTTATTTATTGGTGAGATGGGTGTTATGGATCGTAAATAACGATCTCGCTCTGTATCCAAACCAATCACCTTCATCTGTAGTTCTGTAAAGAGGCAGGAGTGGGGAAAAAATTTGGACAAAACAATGAAGGGTATTTTTTGTGTCCTTGCTATTAGGTTGAATATGAAAGAAGGTACATGAAGAGCATGATCGGAACACAAGTCGGGATTAAACTCGAGAAACTCCAGAATGGGACACATGTACAAATCACCATTTGGCAATGTAATTTCTGGACCTTTATGAGGGCGGGGCAATTTTTTGAGGAATTCAAATTATAGGTCGTATGATCAGCAGAACTGGAGTCTATTATCGAAAAATTGTTCTTTCGAGAAGAAAAGCAAGAAAAATATACCTGCCACATAAGCTGTGAAGGATAATACTTGGTGGATTTAGAGCTAAGAGATGCTACGCTGTCAATACAAAAGGCTTGTTCCCTATCAAAGTCTTATAAGAAGAGGCTCGGCGTGACCATCTCTTCCGCAAAAAATGCGACATGCTCATTCCCCCAGGTGTGGCTGCCACGGCCGGTGGATCATGATGGCGACTGGAATTAGCCTTGAGCAGGGATCTTCGTCGTTCCCCTTTGCAGTGAAAAGAGATTAAGCTTTCGACACCGTAGGGAGGAGCATTCATCAGTGAAATTTGGTTCTAGTGGCAGCGTAAGAATCATTCAATCCCATGAGAAATGGAAACGCGATCTCATTGTTGAAGCGCGCTAAGCTCATGAGCAGCTCCAAAAGTCCACGGTGGCGAAGTTCATCCCGACGTGAAAGTTTGCCGGATTTCAAAGATGCGTGGAGCATTCCGCAGAGAGAAGCGACCGTGAACCGCAGTCATATTATGGAAACTATTTAGTTTCCAATTTGCTCATGTCACTCGTACTTCTTTTCGTTAGATATCATGGACTCCGGAGTATGATTGATTTAACTATTCACGAAGCAAAGACATAACCCATTAAGAGGGGGAGGATGCTGTATCGGTGTTAATGTTAAAGAGAGAAAGTGAAGGGATATGCCAAAAGCAACGCAACTTCTGTTAAACACCACCACCTAAGCTAGCACAAAGATTAACTAAGACAAGTACTTCTGATTTGTCACATGAAAAGAAATTAAAAAAAAAAAAGCAGACCAACAATATCCTCATCTCCCTCTAACCGAAAAATTACACGGAACCCAAACGAAGTGATGACGAGAAGCGATCCTACTCCTTTGAAGATTTGTTAATGAGCGACTTGTGGATGTGAGGGATGACCCCTCCACCGGCTATGGTTCCCTTGATGAGGGTGTCCAGCTCTTCATCTCCCCGGATGGCCAGCTGCAGATGCCTCGGCGTGATACGCTTGACTTTCAGATCTTTGCTCGCGTTGCCTGCCAACTCCAGCACCTCTGCAGTCAAATATTCAAGGATAGCGGCAGTATAAACAGCAGCTGTCGCTCCAACTCTTCCATTTGCAGCAACCCTCGATTTCAGCTGACGGTGGACCCTGCCTACTGGGAACTGTATGGAACAAAAGGGGCTATATCAAACATCTCACATTCAAATTTTATGTTCACACCACGATTATGTGGCCACCCCCCTCTAGTATATAAAACTAGCAAGCATAACAGAAGAGTTCCTTTGCCTTAAATACAAACGGAACCAACTTTCCAAAATTTGTCATAAATCTTTTGTATGCCTGCTTGTAGAAATAAAAGGACGATGTTTGACATAAGAGCATGCTAACCAGTCAAGATTACAGAAAACGAAAAGCTGTGATACAAGTAAGAAGAGGCGCTCGCAGACTCAAGACTCCTATATCTCGAGGCCTTAATGCAGGACAGCCAGAGTATTTTAACAGATTACCCAATTGCAACCATAAAATTTCCTAGAGATACTTCAATGAGTCAAATACGGAGACAACCCAAAACTGTAAGTTTTATATGTACTTCATCTGCATACACATAAATAAAAAAAAATTGCCAGCTGCTCTGCCCTTATACATTACTGGAGAGAGTCAATAACATCACTTGTCCTTCCACTCCAAACATTCATGGTGCCATAAATTAAAAACTTGCCCCTTATTCCAGCGAATGTAGAAAGCTCTCATCAGGCCAATGCTGAATATATTTTTTCCATTTCTAAACACTACCTGAGTATCTCTCCTGCTCTATAGATTTTCTCCACAAAAGTGTTCTTTAAACTATCAATTGTTTGTTAGAGAAAGCAAGCAAACTGACCATTGTTGACTACTAACAACTTGCGAGGCATCAAAACTACTTGTTGTGAGTTCCTCAATCCAATCATTTATCCACTTTGTTGGCCAACAGCATCCGATTGTTGTAGTCCATTTAATCTAGATTCCACCAGGAAGCATCTTAAAGAGTTCACACATCTATTAAAATACTTAAGAAACAGCTGTAGTAGTGACCAAGCAAACAGCTCACCAACATATAAGGACAAAAAGAAAATGCATATATTACAAGGCTACTCGTTAATAAATATCCCCGCTCGTTCTGTAGATTTCACATTCCCCTCACCTAGAAAGAACTATTTGCAAGCTGAAACCATATCGCACACAAGCTAAGGAAAATTGCCATTTGCAGCAATTTGCTGGGCACAGAAAAGAGGAGGGCTTTATGGTTAGGGTTAT
This sequence comes from Syzygium syzygioides, assembly GCA_031216285.1. NCBI lineage: Eukaryota > Viridiplantae > Streptophyta > Magnoliopsida > Myrtales > Myrtaceae > Syzygium > Syzygium syzygioides. The sequence continues at coordinate 27,299,390 of CM062251.1, forward strand.
GCTTCAAGTAGTCGTGCACAATCAAGGGTGGGAAGATGCGAATATCACAGAGCACCAAAATTATGCAGAAGTGATCTCAGATAAATTACTGCCCGTTCTTTAAATGCATAACACTCCAAAACCATACTTAATGACCGACATCAACAATCTACTCATTGGTTTTACGCAACGGCATGCAAGAGAACATAGAAACAGAAAAGCTACGATCAGAATCCTCGACCTACACCTTTTTCTTTAAAAGTTGCAAATGCAACTCAACACCAATCAACTGTTCAACCTCTCATTTGTAGAATGAAACATCACAAATCCGTAAATCAAGGTACATGGCAATGACTAAAAGAATTGTGGACGCTGGCAATAAAGGTGTAAGTTATCATGCATACAATAGGTGCTACAGCACCTGATAACAAGTCAACCCACATTCATGTCATGGACTCATGGTGGCCGTCTTCTAGAGCAATTGTCGTAAATCATGTCCGAGATATGCAAAAGGGAACTGGAATTCCCGATAACGACCATAAGTTTCCATCCTTTCAGGTACGCATGTTCTATCCTTAGCTTCGTTTGCACTAGATATACTTTTCCACAGCGGACACTAGCGGATGTTCAAAAAAAAGCCCAACAAGGGGAAGGCTTCCCCGTGTAAAAAACTCAGAAAAACAGCCACGGCAACAAATCGCAAGCAGAAAGTTTCCCAAAGGAAAACGAAGCTAGCGGCTGTCGAAAATAGCTATACGTTCAACACTACCAGTAAAACGGAGAACTATACGATCTTTTGACGCGATTTCTTCAGCCGTGTCGCCGCAAAATAACGTTTTACCCGAAGACAGTTGCCGGGAAATCCTTATACCACGGTGCTTCGGGGACATGGTAACTATAGGCGGTCCAGGCAAGGATTAGGGTTTTAAACAGCAATCGCGCGAGCGAGCAAACCTAATCCATGGATCGCTTCCTACTACTCGGGCTATTTCAACAAGCAGGAAGTCCCCACATCCAGAGATTTTCAAATCCCCGCGAAAAAAAAGTCTCACGGCCCGAGAAAGCTCAACCACTCTCGGCAACAAACTGCTCAGCACGTGGTGCCAGTAGTCCGCCAGCAGAACAAGTCAAAAAGCGGCTCGACTACGACCTGAGAAGCCAACTACGTAACGAGCTGCAAGCGTACTACGTCGAGTCAATCCTCGCCCCTACCCGTACACATACACGATCCGTACACACGCGCGCGCGTACACACGTAGATAGAGAGAGGAAGAGAGAGAGAACCTGGAGGCCAGCGCGGGAGGAGCGAGAGACGGGCTTCTTCTTGTCCTTGTCCTTGCTGTTGGAGGCGGACTTCCCCATTATCAAGCCTTTTGCGCCCTTCCCCGACATCTTCGACCCCAATCGAACACCTCGCGGACCACTCGGTTCTGTTCTCCCTAGGGTTTTAGCTAGCTAGCTCGCCGGCGAGAGAGAAGAGAGAGAGAGAGAGAGAGGAGACGCCGTCGACGGCGGCGGACGGCGGCGGAGCCCGGAGAGAGAGAGAGAGAGAGAGAGAGAAAGGGAGAGAATTCGCGATCTGGAAGAGGAGGAGGAGGAGCTCGAGGATCGATGGCTTTATATTTTGCGAAATTGCCCTCGTCCGCGTTAAGGAATCACGCTTGCCCTCGTCTCGTCTATATGGGCCCGATGGGGCCCTCCTCATTTCCCGGGCCGCGATGATCTGTTGGGCCGAATCAAGGCCCGCTTTTCGGGCCCAATTTGGCGACTTGTAAAAAGGGGAGCGTTTTGAGCCCACGCGCGGGGACGCGCAAGAAAATTGGGAAATGAAAAATCTGTGGCTACGATGCGAAAACCAAAAGGGATAATGAGGCCAACGGTCCCCCGAACTCTGGCCCGACGTGTAATGTGACCCCCGGACTTTTAATTTGTTCGATATGATTTCTGGACTTTTGATACGTGTTCGATCTAGCCCCCGGACTGTACAAAAATGTTCAATATTACTCCTGAACTTAAATTAATGGAAGGATGGCATTGAACGTTTTCATTCGGTCCACGAACTAACTCGAACACGAACAAGAATTCGAGAGATTACATTGAGCAAATTTAAAGTTCAGAAACTAAATCGGACATGTACCAAAAGTTCAAGGGACAACATTGAACAAATTAAAAGTTCGGAGACTATATTGCATATCGAGTTAAAGTTCTGAGGTCATTCGTGTCATTATCTCAAATCAAAACGACACGAAACTCTTAATTTACCAACCCTTTTTCTCATAAAAAAGCATATGAGTCGACGTGGGCGATTTGGAAGCAAGTCAGCTTCGAAGATACAGCAGGTAAGCCAAGGGCAAAAGGCCCAAGTTGATGCCTGTCCAGACAGCAATCGTGGTCAAGCTAGCTACTGGTCCAGCTTTCTAACGCAGACCCAAACGACGACGTTTCCGCCGTTCTTTTCCCCGGCCTCCGACGACGACGTCGAGCTGGTCCAGGTCCTCCGTGGCATGTAAAAACAACGCACGGTTGGGCGACGGGCTTCCTTGCATTTCCCATCTCCGCTCGAAGAACCGCGTTCGAGCCGACGTAAGCTAATGTGTCGTGCCGCCCCGACGGGGACGTTTCCGCTGCGTTTTGCAACGTGCGACGACCGATGACAAGCGGGTACGAGGCTCTAGCGACACGCGAAAACGACAAGTGGGAAGATGGAATCCGCGGATTCTCATGTCCGTCCGAAGAGTCGCAATCGTGCAGCGTAGTCGTTGGATCGGTCGTGCAAAAAATGAAGTCCCCGCGCACGCGGCCCCTTGTGAGCCTTTGCAGGAGTCAAGTGGAGAACATTCTACGCAATCCTCACGGACACGGCAAGAAATTGGTGCCAAAGACTGCACTAACGCGAGTCGGATTCCGGCCAATCCTCGCTAGGGGTGTACATCGGTTCCAGTCCAACTCGAGAATCGAACCAAACCGGTCGATCTGGGGTGATTCTCGGAGAGACCGGTCCGGTTTGGGACGGGGAATAATCCATCTAGTTTCCGGTTCCACGTAAGTATAGTCTGACAAAAAAAAATAATAGAAATCTAAAACATATTATCGTGATGACAACGGCGTTGACGTCATCCTCTTCAATTTTTTTTCCTCGACAATTTAATTGTAGTAAATTCAAGAAATTTATGTAAGCTTTTTCTTTTTTTGTTTTCATGTAGGTTTTATTTATAGGACGATGTTAATTATGAACATCATGATCGCTTCGTTATTCTAAAAAAAGACTCATTTTCCCTCTTATTACTGAGGAGCTTATCAACATTGGTGCAGTAAGCAGCAGTGCATTGATGAATCATGGAACACCGAGCTTTATTTTATGTTGTTATTACTTATTAAGGGTGATCAGTTTTGAGATAGGTATGTTTCAGATCTGAAACCTGAGATCTTCTCTTGTTAGAGCTGGTTCCCCATTCTTGAAACCCGACACTTACCCCATTTGCCCCGACACCGACCCTGGAAACTATCCTATGTTTTCCGGTTAGGTTTCGAAGCCTACTCGAGAACTTATTTTTCTTTTGTTCCTTTTTCTATTTCATCTTTTACAGCAAAGTAATATGAGTAATGAATTCAAAATAAAAAGCGAATGAGGGTAAGCAAGCAAAGGTGGGTCAGGAACAAGCAAGGGTTGCGAGGGTGGAACAAGCGAGGGCAAGCAGCGAGCAGGAGAGGAGGAGGATGATTCGCGAGTAAGAGAAAGAGAGAATCGTGAAGTGTCTGAATGAGGTTAGAGAGATTGGAAAAAAGAGAGAGATAGAGGAAATAATGTCAAAAAAAAAATCGGAGTTTTTATACTTCATTAAACTGGTTCCAAATTCGATCCGGTCCCAAGTGGTTCTTCAGTCGGAACCGGACCAGTTCCCACCAGTTAACCAGTTACTTGACTAGTTCCGAAGAGAACTTGGAATTGAACCGGTTTTTAGGGCGGTCTGGTCTGATTTTCAAATGGGACTAGTTTGATTATACAGCCCTAAATAATTTCTAACCATCGATATGTAATTACTTTATCGAGCAACGATTGATTTAATTTTTTTCTGAATAAGCACTGGGATGCACGGGAAACGAGGAAAAAGAAATTACTGCGAAGGCTCGGGTAATTACGCTCGCAGATTCCGTGCGTATTTTCTTTTAATGCGTGAATCGATTTCGCTTTTACTGCAAAGTCTTCTTTTTTTTTTTCCTTCTTATTCCGGGAAAACAGTTGCTCCGCGAAATATATTGCAGAGAATTTAAAAGGTCGAGATGTTACCCAATAGGGAGCTGCCAACTGTCAGGGTTGGGGGGGGGGCCCACGTCTTGGACCTTCTTCGCTTGGGGGGGGGGGGGGTGTGTTTCTCTCTATATAAGCCGGCGTGGAGTGAAGCGAACCGTTGGCTCCTATTCCTCTCCCCCCTGTGCATGGTTTTGTGAGGCTGTTGCTCTCGTCTTCTCCGGCCGACCTATCAGGCCCACCGCCGCCGCCACCTCCGCCGCCGCCGCCGCCGCCTAGAAGGTGCCCGCGGTCTTCTGTGCACGACCCGTCTCTTTCTTTTTTGCGTCAGTCCGTGTTTCCCCCGCCCTCCAGTTGCGTCTCGGATGCAGTCTTTGCGTGGTCGAAAGCCGGTTTGTTGTTCCGTACTTGCGTCGCCAAGAACTTGATTCTGGACCTTCTTTGGAGAAGACGGGTGTTAATTCTTAATGCGCGAAAAGAAGCTAGCTGCGAGCAAAACAAAAAAGTCCGTCGTTTATGTTCGAACTCGGAGAATAAAAGGCGGAGAAAATTCGCGCGCCAGTCTCTCCTACGGCTGTCTTTTGTTGACTATAGCATCGAGAAAACATGGAAGATGGCATGGACGATTTGTTCTTTCTGTGCCGAGTGGAACCGGAGGCAGTCACTTATATCCTAGAGAGACGTTTTCTTTATCAGATAATTCCAGCGCGAGCTTCTGCATGGCGTGACAGATAAAATCTTCTTGGAGTCTCAAAAGTGTCAGTGGTTGTGATGGTTGGTTGTGAAGGTTTTCTTTAATATTCTTTCAGAAAATTAGTCCCCGCTTTTTTGTTTTCCTTTCCCTTCGTTCATCTCATTGGAATCTGGATTAATTGGTTTTGATGTTTTCCTTTTACTTTCTTTAGTCCTCCATCATCCTCATCATCATCATCGTCGTCGTCGATTTTCTGCATTTTCGGTGATTCTCTTTGTTTCAGCAGAGATGGAGAACATTAAATCTCCGTTTAAAGGCATAAGGGCAGATCTTAGAGGAAGAGCATCGTGTTACAAGCAAGACTGGATCAATGGCCTGCGTTCTGGAATTAGGTGCTCGAGTTTTCATCACCTGACTTGCATGCTACTGGTACTTTTTTCTTAACAAAGAAAAAAAAAGAAAACTATATGTACTAAACTAGATTCATTCTTAATCGGCTGCAGCATATTGGCCCCAACCGCATATATATTCTTTGCGTCTGCTCTTCCGGTCATTGCCTTCGGTGAGCAATTGAGTAGAGACACAGGTCAGTTGATGACAATTGATAGCTGTCATTTTCAGCATTTCCCCTGTTTTATCTTTGTGAATATTTCCGCATATTTCACATCTTTCTTCACTCTCAACATTTCCCCTGTTTTTCTTGTAATCAAAATATTCTTTTGCATCCATGCCGCCGAGAATGAAACTGCACTTAGGCTTCTTTTTGGCAGCTTTTTAACTCTACTTGACGCAGACTTTGTAAATTATGACTCTTTGGTTTTTTGTTTCCTTACCAGAGGGAAGCTTGAGCGCTGTAGAAACATTAGCTTCTACTGCTATATGTGGCATCATCCACTCAATATTCGGCGGGCAACCACTTTTGATACTTGGAGTTGCCGAGCCAACAGTTATCATGTACACTTATCTGTACAAGTTTGCCAAAGGAAGGGAAGGTCTGGGGTCGGAGCTGTACTTAGCTTGGGCTGGATGGTATGCTAATAACTATCAAGCCGAGTTACATTCCTTCGGGATTTTTTCCCCTTCTTTTGTTGTTGGCCTTGATTCTCAATCTCGTCAAATGACAAAGCTCCTGAAAATAATGTGCAGGGTATGCGTTTGGACTGCTCTGTTGCTATTTCTCCTAGCAATTTTCAATGCTTCCAACATAATCAACAGGTTCACAAGGGTTGCAGGAGAGCTTTTCGGCATGCTCATCACTATCTTGTTCATTCAAGAGGCTATCAAGGTAATACCTCAGAACAAAGATGCTCTGTTAAGAGAGAATCACTAAATTGGAGATCTTTTGATGGCTGTCAGCAATTCCGTTGTCATATATAAGATAAATGCGTGAATTGCAGGGAGCAGTGAGCGAGTTTAAAATCCCGAAAGCTGAAGATCAGAACCTTCTGAAGTACCAGTTCCAGTGGCTCTACACAAATGGGCTTCTGGGGATTATTTTCACCTTTGGCCTTCTTTACACTGCTTTAAAGAGCCGGAAGGCAAGATCTTGGTTGTATGGCACAGGTTTGCAATCACAACCACCCCATCGTCCACTGATGTGTCTAGCAAATTTCTGCGCAACTTAACAATTAATTTTAATATCTGATACAGTTCCTTATGTTCCATAGGATGGCTCAGAAGCTTCGCTGCTGATTATGGGGTCCCTCTGATGGTTTTACTCTGGACAGCACTGTCTTTCAGTTTACCAAACAAAGTCCCATCGGGTGTGCCAAGAAGGCTCTTTAGCCCACTACCATGGGAATCGGCATCCTTACATCACTGGACCATCATCAAGGTATTCTAGTAACAAATTATTTGTGCCCTTTTTTGTGTTTTCGGAAATGAGGAAGGTTGAGAAAACTGGGACTTAAAATCAATGGATTGCTTCAGCTGAGGATTTAACAGACAGCCATTCCCTCTTCTGATTCCAATATTCATTAGAATGGGTCATTAGCAGATTATATGTAATATTATGCTGTGAGAAGATCTCAACTCTTTTTTTATTTCCCTAATTTCAATGTGCCTCATCACTGAACTTTATTCAGGACATGGGAAGGGTCTCACCAGCACACGTGTTCACTGCCCTCATCCCTGCAGTGATGATTGCCAGTCTGTACTTCTTTGACCATAGCGTAGCTTCGCAATTAGCGCAACAGAAGGAGTTCAACCTGAAGAATCCATCTGCCTACCATTATGACATCTTTCTTCTGGGTTTCCTGGTACATATGCATTATCCATGTGTCATATCTTAAAGCACATTCTCGAGTATGTTACACTGAAAAGTTAATTGCTCCTATCATGTTTGGTTCTTCCAGACTTTGCTTTGCGGATTGATTGGGTTGCCTCCATCCAACGGAGTCCTACCTCAGTCCCCTATGCACACTAAAAGCCTAGCTGTCCTCAAAAGACAGGTTGGTGGAGTGTTTTTCAGTTCAAATCTCAAAATTACTTTCAGGAAGTGGTGTCAGCTCATGTAGATTGGACCCAAAATTTTCACTTGCAGCATATTAGGAGGAAGATGATCAAGAGTGCAAGGGAGAGCATCAGGCGGAAAGCTAGCAATTCCGAAATATATGAGAAGATGCAAGATGCTTTCATTGAAATGGAAAACAGTCCAGTAGTAAGTTTTATGGTTAACATGAACATAATCTCATGGCTGACACCCGATAATCATCAGTAAATTAAGCTGTCACACAGGAGAATACTCCGCAGTACAGAAATTTACAATCTAACTTAGGCCCTTCGAATTGTTTTGTGTATGATAGACTTCTTCGGTGGTCAAGGAGCTAGAAGACTTGAAGGAAGCAGTCGTTCAAAGCAGCAAAGGAGATGAAGAAAAGGCTTCATTTGATCCTGAGAAGCAAATTGATGCCTACTTGCCTGTCCGCGTGAATGAGCAAAGACTTAGCAATTTACTACAGTCGGTCCTAGTGGCAGCCTCGGTGTGTGCCATGCCGATGATTAAGCTCATACCCACATCAGTACTTTGGGGTTATTTTGCGTACATGGCCATCGATAGTCTTCCTGGAAATCAATTTTGGGAAAGAATGCTATTTCTCTTCATCACTCCCAGCCGCCGCTACAGGTACGTAATATAGAAAAGTTGATGAAATGTCTTGAATATCCGTTGGCATGAAATTCTGCTGATTTTTGTTATGATGATTATGTCCGTTGGTAGGGTTCTGGAAGGGGTTCATGCTTCTTATGTGGAGTCCGTGCCTTTCAAATATATAGCCACATTCACCATATTTCAGTTTGTGTATTTGCTACTGTGTTTCGGAGTGACAAAAATCCCGATTGCCGGAATTCTATTCCCCTTGCCTTTCTTTCTTCTCATAAGCATAAGGCAACATGTATTACCCAAGTTGTTCAATCCGCATCATCTGCGAGAACTAGATGCCGCGGAGTATGAAGAAGTCACTCGTACCCCACGATTTTCTCTCAGCCTCTCTCGCCAAGTACGCTAAGTTGTTGTCATTAGTTAATATAAATTAGCTCCCTGTCTATACAAGATCTCACTAGGTATTATATTAGGAGAGGGAAATACCACATTTTGGGAGCATGGAAGATGAAGATGAAAAATCGGATGCTGAGATTTTCGACGAGCTGACAACCAGCAGAGGAGAGTTGAAGGTTAGGACTGTGAGCTTCACCGAAGATGGACGTAATCAAGTAAGAAAACATTCATGTTCTTGTACCTTTAACCTGTACTAGTTACGGCCGATAAATCGGGACTCATCTGCACGTCAAATGAAGGGGCGGAGTTTAAGAAGTCTCCTAATTTGATTATGCTTTGCAGGTGCATCCAGAGGACACTATCTCCCTGGAGTGAGATTGCATGACAGAAGAGATAACTAGCTCACATGAAGAAGGTAGAGAGGTAAAGAATGTCGTCGCGGATTGACTTCAGACTGTTCCTATCAGAAACATTCTGCTAAGGAGTGAGTGGAGGGCAATGACTGTTCTGGAGGGAGGAGAGACAGACCTTACTACAGTATTTGCCCTTCCATAGCCTGGCAAGCAAAGTTGATTATGAAGATGGACTAGAAGTCCAGAACAGTTCATAGCATACTAGGAAACTATCATTAATTTGAAATATGATAATTGATTGTTTCATTTTCTAAACGAATGAAATTGTATACGTGGTCTCAATGAAATTTCTCCATCTGTCTACATGTGTAGTAAGTAAACGAATCGTAGTGCTAATGAAAATCTTCTCTATCACTGTATATGGGCTGGGACTTGTTATATTGAAGCTCCTAGGCCTGTGATCCTTAAGAAAACTCTTTTCTATCTGAGTTGAAGTCCAACATTCGACTTGAGGGCTGCCCGGTCGTCTACTGAACATGAACAACAAACTGTGCAGACGCTATTATTGACTCAGCTCTAAGCTGCACAGGCCTTGTCTTTGATATCGAAAAAAGGAGCTATTCTGGTTAGTGATAGTTCTATAGGTAAGTAGCACACCAAATCTCTCTCGTTTCCTGATATGGAACTTGCGGTCTTCGCATGTCACGAGACTCCGCAACCGTCACGGAGCGGTAACACTTGAGGAGAATTTGTGATCAAGGAGTAGTAATTTCACTTGCATGCTTCTCGCGAATGCATTGGCATGAGTACCTAGTTGTGAAACTCATCATAGTTCGCAAACTCTGTTTAGACACTATCTAAGTTCCACACAGACATTACCTAATGAAGGGTCAGCTCAATCTAGATTGAAACGTCATTGAATGTGTCGTTTTGATGTGACTAGAAGTACCCTAAAACATGTTCACACTTTGTGATTGAGCCAGAGGTGCACCTGGTGGAGTTGGCTATGATATTGCCCGTATCTGGTTCCCGCACAACACTAAAGGCAGGTATGCTTGGTGGAGTTTCTCCGGGCTTAGGAGACTATTTGTCTGAGGGCGGCTTGTTAGACCAAACACATGCACCCATGCTACAGCATCCTGCTCTAACCATGCTGTTGTATTTTGCATCATTCAGATGTTTTTCTACGGCCCTTTTTCTAGTCAGTGCAGGTCATCGCATTGACTGTGTTAATTGTTAACAGAGCCGACCAAGCCGAGAAGGAGAAAGAGCTCAACTAGGGCTGGTTCTGTTTCTGAATTGACGATTTTGTATCGCCGAACTCCTGAGAAAAAGATAACCAGCTTTTTACCATTTTCTTGGCCATTGATTGGCAACCTTATAAAAAAGTGATCACCGAATATTGTATCTCTATGCTTTCTTCTTGGAATAATGGAATGCAGGTAACCCTCTAATGCATGTGTTGTCCGCGTAGCACAATCTCAAGGTGAGAACCTTGCTAACCACATGGGTGCCAGAGAACAACCGAAATGAAAATGATTAAAAGGACAAAAGGAATCTCAAGGTGACTTGATTCACTGAAGTTTGTGCAGTTCTCTTCCACATGACAGAGTGCAATCTAAGAACTAATGCTTGAATATGCGTTGCAATGTGCATGTGGCAATCAATAGCATGTTTTCGACCTCCCCCGGAAACAATCTCTCGAAAAATTCAACGTTGTTGATTGATCTGCCCCTTAGTTACGTGCAAAATGTGCATTACCATGCTTCAATCGCACGCAGGCAGATATACATAGTTTTATCTGTCCGAGGAATTTCTGCTTTTAAAATGTGCATGTGGTGCTGTTAAGACACCCATGAAGAAACTATATACATTATAACGATCTTGACCTGGAAAAGAAAGGCAGAGGATAGATTAATGAATCCTAGAAACAATATCACAAAAGAATAATATGCAGATTGGATCATCTGGCCTGGCCAGTAGTACCCTCTTGGGAAGACACTGCCATGCAAGGGACACCATAATACATTTGTATATTATACCCATTCCCGAAACTAGTGGGTTCATGTCGGGATTGGGTCCTCCACTGCCAAAAAATCATATAAAAGCCCAAGATCATGGAAGCAGCTGTAGCATCAGTTATCCCCACAAGTTGCAACGATCGATGGCGAGCTCTCGATCGGCAATGTTGGTGGTGGTGGTGCTGCTAATTTGCTCCGTCTGCTACAAAGGCGAGTCCTTGATCGATGGTAAGCTCTCAAATGGCCATTGTTCCTCTATAGCTGGAGGAAAAACATCATGTTTTCGTACTGTGTCATGTTCTGTAACGTGGACAAATGTTCCTTAAGCCCAGTGAATAATGTTGTCGTGCTTGTTTCATCTGATCACAGGGTTGTTGCCCAATGGCAACTTCGAGTACAGGCCGAAGCCATGGCAGACGAAAGGCACGGTGGTGACGGATGGAACGGCCATACCCAACTGGGAGATCTCGGGCTACGTGGAGTACATAAAGTCGGGCCAAAAGCAGGGGGACATGCTGTTGGTCGTGCCCGAGGGCAACTTCGCGGTTCGGCTCGGGAATGAGGCAGCGATCAAGCAAAAAGTGAACCTGATCAAGGGCTCGTATTACGCAGTCACGTTCGCCATGTCTCGCACGTGCGCCCAGGACGAGAAGCTGAACGTGTCGGTGTCGCCGAACTCGAAGGCCGACGACTGGGGGATACTGCCGGTGCAGACCATGTACAGCAGCAACGGGTGGGACTCGTATGCATGGAGCTTTCAGGCCGACGGCGCCGTGGTGGACATCTCGTTCTGTAACCCCGGGATCGGAGAGGATCCAGCTTGTGGCCCCTTGATCGACTTGGTTGCTTTGAAGACCTTGAATCTCCCTAAGCGCACCCCATGTAAAATCTCTCTCTCTCTCTCTCTCTCTCTCTCTCTCGCTCGCTCGCTCGCTCTAAATTTCTATAGCAGATAAAGAGTCCTCATCATATGATTCGTTCTGCTACTCTCCGACAGATAACTTGGTAAAGAACGGGAACTTCGAAGAAGGCCCCTACATCTTCCCGAACTCGTCCTGTGGAGTCCTGATCCCGCCCCACGTCGAGGACGACCACAGCCCCATCCCCGGCTGGATCGTCGAGTCCCTCAAGGCCGTGAAGTACTTCTACTCCGACCACTTCGCCGTGCCGGAGGGCAGGCGGGCGGTGGAGCTCGTCGCCGGGAGGGAGAGCGCCGTGTCCCAAGCCGTCCTCACCGTCCCGGGCAGGGCCTACGTCCTCACGTTCGCCGTGGGCGACGCCGGGGACTCGTGCGAGGGGCGGATGCAGGTGGAGGCGTACGCGGGGAGGAACAGCGTCCGGGTCCCTTACGAGTCGGCGGGGAAGGGCGGCTCCGTGCGGGCCGAGCTGCGGTTCGTGGCGGCGGCGGCGCGGACGCGGGTGATGTTCCTCAGCTCCTACTACGCCACGACGAGCGATCACTCAGGGTCGCTGTGCGGGCCGGTCGTCGACGATGTGAAGTTGCTCAGCGTGCGTCGCTCGAAGTAGTGGCGTTTTGGGCGACTGGATCCAATTTCGCATTTACTACACGGGTATACCTTGAAGTCTTATTTCACGTCTCTGTATACGAAATATTCTTGGAGAAAGGTCATGACTTGAATCTATGATTCTTCTCAAATTTCAGGTCGTTAATCTGAATCTATAATCCTTCTTGAATTTCAACTGCCGACTTCTTTTTATGATGGATTTGATAAGCCCACGATATACCTTTCAAACAGGTGGATTGAGTCGGATTCAGGCAAATTCGAAAATAGCCTGATCTAAATAGATTTGTATAATCCGTTTTGACCCAATAAATCTATTTAACATCAATATCATACTTAAATCAATTTATGATCTATTTAAAAAATATAACTAAACGATATAATAAATTAACCCATTATATACGGATTAAGAAATTGATGGGTCTAGTCGCGAATATATTCCAAAATGAAAATAAATCTATTAAATTAGATTCACATGTGCGTGTATCGTAATACTGCAATTCTAACCCGTCAACGTGGCGCCTTGTGGACCAATCCCGCGAACCGCCTTCACCACGAGGTGCCTCTAACACGCGCCGAAAGCGCACAGCGTACTTTAGCCTCCTCGACCTGGTCCACCACCGCCCACGTACGCACGTAGCCAGGCCATGTGATCGTCACGTTCGACACGACTCTGGCGCACGTTAGCGTCGCCACGTTCGAGTGCAAGGCGCGAATCGCAGCAGAGCCATTTTTAACTTCAAAACTCCCACGCGGCTCGCGCTCACCTCCGAGCTCGGCACCGGCACGAATGGCGTCGCCCGCGTCGTCGTCGGCGTCGTCGTCGTCTTCGCTGATGTGGTTCCGGAAAGGCCTCAGGATCCACGACAACCCCGCGCTGCAGCACGCCGCCTCGCGGGCGCGGGGTCCCCTCTACCCGGTCTTCGTGATCGACCCGCGCTACACGGAGCCGGACCGGGCGGCCTTCTCCCCCGGCTCGCCCCGGGCGGGCGTGAACCGGATCCGGTTCTTGCTCGAGTGCCTGGCCGATCTGGACGCCGGCCTCAGGAGGCTCGGCTCGCGGCTGCTGGTGCTGAAGGGGGAGCCCGGCGAGGTGCTGATCCGGTGCTTGGATGAGGTGATGAGATATGAATTTCGAGTTGCGTGCATGCGCATGCGTGCCTTGTGGATTCGGTGCTCGGTCGATGGAATGTTGTATGCGACGCTCATGCATGGTTCCGACTTGTCGTTAAATTATTTGATCATGAGATGGAATCTGGCTGTTGCAGTGGAACGTCGACAGGCTTTGCTTCGAGCACGACACGGAACCTTATTACCAAGCTCTGGATAAGAAAGTTAAGGTGAGAAACTCTGTTTGACGCCTTCGTGGTGGTTCATTGCGGTTCTGAAGTGACGGAGCAGTTACTGTCTGAGCTCCGGACAAGCGATGGCGGGGGGAGATTCGCTGGCAATTTTTTCAGTGAACGATGAAATTGAGCTGTTTATCTGTGCTTGTTTTGTCTAATGAGAGATTGTCTTGTCCGCGAGGACAGAACTTTGCATCTGTTGCCGGCATCGAGACATTCTCGCCCGTGAGCCATACGTTGTTTGATCCCGCAGACGTTATAGCGAGAGTAAGTCCTAGTTTTAGTTGTCTAGTGAGCAGTTGATGTTTTGAGCTTGCCTCCACGCTTTGTCATGGTACTCTCTGCTAATATGTGGCGGTCTTGTCCTGGTTTAATTTTCATTGCTTGTGGGAATGACTTATCAGAATGGAGGAAAACCACCTTTGAGTTACCAATCGTTTCTGAAGCTTGCTGGAAAACCCTCATGGGAGGGGTCGCTGCTTTCGACCATGCTTTCTTCTGTTCCTCCGGTTGGGGATGTTGGAAGATGCGAGGTTTTCGAAGTTCCTACACTGATTGAACTTGGTTACGATGAAACTGAGCAGGTTAGAGCTGCTGAGGCCTGCAATTTTTTATTGTCTTAGGACTGTCATCAATATTCAAGGAGCAAGCTTATTGCAGGATGAAGTGGCCCCTTTCCGAGGTGGAGAAACTGCAGCATTGACAAGAATGAAAGAGGCACTAAGTAATAAGGTAGGGTACTTTACAGAAGCTAATCGAAAAACTGAGCCCATTCCAATGTGCTTTTGGTTGTTTTATATCTGTTAATCTATTTGCAAAGTACAATTTCTGCTCAAGTAGCTATAATTGATGTCACCATACGTCGTACGATATTGTGGTACTTTTGTGGTTCCGGTATAGTTAATTATGTTCCCAACTAGTTTAGAACAATTCGATCCTCAAGCTATTGGTCAAATGTCTTTAACCAATAATCCTTGGTACTTTGGTGCTTTGCTGAATAGTATGTTTATTGTTAGCCAATGGTCTTTCGTTTGCAAGTTTATATGTCTTTGGCTGCTCTCCAAATGGGGGACATAACTCCGCCTTCAATTTTTGCTGCTGATATTGTCCCCGGAGTTTGATTGTTAGCCTGATAGTGCTCTTGCAACTGATGTAAGAGCAAAACAATCCAGCATCTCTGATTGACGAGATGCTGTAAGCCAAGATATAAACCTATGAATCTAAATTTTATTAGGTAATGCCAATTGTCCGTGGGAAGTATCATGCTGTCTTTTTGTCTGCTTAATCAGGATGGCGCTAGTATTCTCTGTCTACGTGATTTTTCCATCCAAATTCACTGAATGAAAGGTGGATGCTACACGTTTAATTCGATTGGTGTGTCATTCTTCATGCTGTTGGGAACTTCTTGTAAAATGTCAATTCTTTCTGTTGTCCTGAGCATTCTCCCCCTTGTGGTAATGTAGGCTTGGGTAGCAGATTTCGAGAAACCAAAGGGCGATCCTTCTGCTTTTTACAAGCCAGCCACAACAGTTTTATCGCCCTACTTGAAAGTGAGTTCAAACCGAGACAGTCCTTTGACATCTTGTTTTATTTATGCTACATCCCAATATGTTTCGCTTCCATAAAATCAAATTCCATCGGTTCGTTTCTTAAATTTGGGGCAGTTTGGATGTCTCTCATCCAGATACTTCTACCAATGCCTACAAGACATTTATAAGGATGTCAAGAAGCATACTTCACCTCCTGTTTCTCTTCTGGGTCAGGTCAGTTTCTAATGACTGTCATCTTATGTATTCTTGTTCCAACTGTAAAAACTTCCAATAATTATCTCTAATCATTTCCTTTTTTCATTTTGAAAGTTGTTGTGGCGAGATTTCTTCTACACAGCAGCTTTTGGTACTCCTAATTTTGATAAGATGAAGGGTAACAGGATTTGTAAGCAGGTGATTAGAACTTTTGGCTTATGGTAAACTGATATCAATAGCAACCTCTTCTATCCCTAGAGCAATTTGAATCCTTGCTAGACACTAGAAGTGTACTGTGGAGGTATTCTCCAGAAGTACCATTTTGTACTTACTATACTCTTTGGCCATACAGATACCTTGGAGTGATGACGAGCAACTGCTTGCTGCTTGGAGGGAAGCTAGGACAGGATACCCTTGGATTGATGCTATCATGGTGCAGGTTAGATGGGGAAAAGTTGCTGTATTGTTTGGGCGACCTTTATTTTTCACTGTAGTTATCCGATAATTAAACCACAAATGCATTTTTCTAATGGTCTCGTCTTGCCCTTAATAATCTAATCTATGTTGCTGATGTAGCTCCGCAAGTGGGGTTGGATGCACCACCTAGCTCGTCATTGCGTAGCATGTTTCTTAACACGTGGAGATCTGGTATGTGACATTTATTCTGTCAGATTTTTGTGTGTACGAGAGCTTCCAATTTCTTTTCTTTAGCTAAACAGCATCTGCATGCAGTTTGTTCACTGGGAAAAAGGACGAGATGTTTTCGAGAGACTACTCATCGACTCTGACTGGGCAGTCAACAATGGAAACTGGCTGTGGTTGTCATGTTCTTCATTTTTTTACCAGGTACATACCATCTCTTACTTCCATTGCAATCACGAGACAGTTTAGTTCTTAGTTCTGATATTTACGTGTGGACAAGGGAAATGAATTGCTTTCACCTCTGTATCCTGTATTCTTTGGATAAGATTCTCAGCATCATCACATGCTTGTCAACTGCTTTATCCATGCTGTTTTTTCTGGGATGCAATACATGCTTTCTTATTCTATGTAAGTGATCTGCTACAAGTAATTTATAATTCGTACTTGTCAACTTAAATTTCCTAAATGAATTGTATATCTGGCAGTCTATAGTTGGTATTAAGGTAAGTCGGTCTAATTTGGGCCGGACCATTGCACCTATCAGAGGCTTGTATTCTTGCCTCTTGGAGCAGCATCATCTTTGTGGAAATATGGATGTGCTGTTTCAGAATGATTCTTTTCAGCTAGACAAACATTTACTTGAGTTTCTGAAGTTCTGCTCTTTGTTGTCCTGTGCAGTATAATCGCATCTATTCTCCAATAACCTTTGGGAAAAAATACGACCCCAATGGCGGCTACATACGCCATTTTTTACCTGTATTGAAGGGTACGCGTATACATTAGGACCATCTCTGTCACTTTTTCTTGGTTGAGGACTAGCTTCTCATTTCAAACTTATGACTGGATGAAAAATAATCAGATATGCCAAAGGAGTATATTTATGAACCATGGAAAGCTCCCTTGAGCATTCAAACTAAAGCAAAGTGCATAATTGGAAGAGATTATCCAAATCCAGGTTTGTTATCTGAACTCTGTTTTACTCTAATGGAGATTTCTGGCAGTTTCCTAAAGTATGCGATGGCGTGCATGCAACATATTTGAAATCATTCATAGGTCATTCAGTCAGAGGGCGATGCTTAACTGTATAGAACATGATTTACATAGAAACAATTGGGATGTGCATCTGTCCTCTAGTCTTGACCAGAGATCGAGAGTGTGCTTATCCAGTTGGTGTTGATTCAGCAACCAACTCATGCGTAAACGCTAGCTTTTACAATTTAGGATGTTGAGCTGGGTGGGGGGCTTCGCATACGACAATTTTTTTTATCTTTACATAATCGGAGAGTTGGGTGGGGGGGATGGTTGGATCTAATTCTTGTGAATATGAGGTCCTAAGTTTAGAAAGAAATAATACTTGGATAGAAGAAATCTTTTGCTTCACAATACAAGTTCCATCACAATTAAAAGAGACGTGCTAAAAAATTGCATTCTGCAACTATCTTCTTATTACTGTGCTTGATTGAGTGTCATATACCCGATTGGCTCAAAATCAATAGTTGTCGAAATAATATCAATAGAACGCCATAGGCCCTCTGTAATTTCTGCTCTCACTCCTTCTGTTATCAGTGGTCTCTCACGATTCAGCCAGCAAAGAGTGCAGACGGAAGCTGGCCGAAGCATATGCTGTAAACCAGAGACTGAATGGCATGGTGAGCGATGAAGATCTGAAGAGCCTGAGGAGAAAGCTGGAAGAAGATCAAGAAAAAGAGGCAAGAAATGCAAAGCAAAGGCGAAAACACAGCGGCTGATTTCAAAAATCAACGTAATCCTTCCTACTGGCAAGGCTGACAAATCTATCGTGGATAGTGTCGTCATGCTTCTAAATTTATGCCGAAGGGCGCAGGAAGTTATGGGTCTCACAGATCAACTGGACTACTTTTGATTGTAACTAGTATAGCATCTGACTTGGTTGATGACTGTTGTGCTCTTCGACTCGATAAGCTAGTTGTAAATATTGTGAGTGAGCAGAAGTAGTTCCGTGCCATTACTCTCAGCAGAGGTAGGTTCATTTTTAACTATGTGACATCAAGATAAAGCTTCAAGTTGGCCTAGGGCCGATCTCTTAGAATCAGAGAATGGAGGTGGTAATTCACATTCATGGTTGGTGCGTTTTCCGAGATTATAATCGTTGTATAATAGCCAAAGGAAAGCCCGAGCTGCTGTGCGATCTAGATTTCTAGCGTTGGTTCATGACTTAACCGTGGGACTAGCCAAATAGGCTATCAAACAAACCGATCGATCACTCGGTCGAACCGTCTATCTAGTCCGGTTCTGAAAAAACACTCCCGGGGAAGGAGTCCGGCCCGGTTGGGCGGCGGATCCAGGTGGGCCGTGCTGACGTGGAAAGCCGCGAAGTCAGGTCCAAGAAACGCAGCGCGCAGAGCTTTCCTCATTTCGGGCCGCCGTTCTTCCCACTCTGCGCGACCTCTCCGACTAGCTTCGCCTCCTCAGATCCATCAGCCGAACTCCCGCGTCAAGCTGCGACGAATCCGCAAGCATGTGGAGGAGACTCGTCTCTTCACAATTCCCGGCCCTGGCCGCCGCCGCCGCCGCCGCGGCGTCCACTTCCGGCCGATCCGCCCTGTCCGCCGCCTCCCGATCGCTCGTTCCTCCCGCTTCTTCCGCTTCCGTTCTCGTTCGCCGCTTCGGCGTCGGTTCCGGTAGGTGCTCTGATCCGCCGTGCCGCAACCGTTGCTGACGATCACGCGTGGGCTGGTCGCATTGTCGATATCGATGTGGATTTTTGTTTGGCTTCGATGCCGTTTTGAGGAGGAGGCTTTGTCGGCTTGTTCTTTTTACGTGTGCCCCGGTGGATGCTGATGATCGAGTAGGAAAGGATGGCGAGGACGATTCGCATGCGCGTTTAGATTAGTTTGTTTCTCTAGATATCATTGTTGGTAGTGGTTTTGACAATGTAGATGTAGCATGAGCGCAAAAGGGAAGAAAAACAAAAAAAGCGAGGGAAGAGGTGTTGACCTCTTTGTTAGGCGAAGGCGTGTGAAACTTATGTGGATTCATTTGGTTGTTCAGCGCAAAGTGCTGTGAAGAAGAAGGTTGAAGATGTGATGCCGATTGCTACTGGACATGAGCGAGAGGAGATTGCGGCTGAGCTTGAGGTGGTCTTTCTCTCTTTCCTCTATCGATCTTTCTGTAGCTGAATGGTTTCGGTAAAGCATTGGTGTTTGTTTCCCTGAAGTTGTTACTTTGTGCAGGGAAGGAAACTTCTTGATATAAACTATCCCGTCGGTCCTTTTGGCATGAAGGTTAGTCTCATAGAGTTGATTGCAAATCCGAGATTTGCGTTTTATCTCTTCGGCATGTCTTCTTATTGCAAGTTGTGATAGTTAGTGTCTATAGACTGATCTGTTTACCCTTGGAGTACATTATTGGTCTCATGCTGCTTTCGATAGCTGTAGTTTACTGATTACCTAATAATTGTTCGTTTGATGCAATGCGGTGACATCTCGCATTTGATGTTTACATATGGATGTTTGTGCTGATGAGGTCCTTTCCTTTCCATGTTGTTCAGACATTAGAATCAGAAAACTCAGCACACTGGTTACTTTATTTCCTACTGCAGTTATAGGCACTTCTAAACGTTTGAATGGCAGAGTTTTATGGTTTTGCTTACAATGTTGGATTAGTTAATTGGTATATGTTCAAAATGGTGCGGATGTTTTCTCTTTTTTGTTTCTGAACGAGCGCTTGCTGCAAACTCATGCTGCCACTTTACATTCAATTTTGTCGATCCACTGAAATAAAGTGGTATATACGATTGACTACTTTCTTTCTATTTGCTAAGTGCTTCTCCCAAAATGAAATCATTAACTCAATAGGACCAGTAAAGCTACATTGACCAATAATTCAAGTCAGACCAATATAGGATTTTTGGTCAATTATAAATTGTGACAGTGTAATTTGGAGGCTTAACATGCATTATTATGATATAGGTTAGTAAACAGAAAAAGAAACTCAGTACTGGGAGTTTACAATGTTGTAGAGGCATGTCGCTTGGTAGCTGATTGTTCATTTGTGAGTAAAAGGTTGATAAGCAATGCTGTTCACCAATGATCATCAAGTTCAGGTAGGAACCTTGATTTTCTGGAGAAAATGGTTCCTTAATTACTACAGATATCTAGAGTGAGTTAGTTTGCCTCTGAGTGTCTTTGGCTTACACAATATGACATGGTTTGTGAAAATTGAAATGTTTGAAATTGTTTATCAGCGATATTGTGAATCTTTGTCCAATCCTTTCGTCTTTGCTGTTTAGGGGTGTTGAATGTACTTTTGTATTGTTTGATAGGCAAAGCACCGCGAACTTTCTAAATGCATCGCTTACTTTATTTTGTGATAATTAAGTTTATCATTTGTATGTATGCAGGAAGCTCCAGCTGTCATTAAGTCTTATTATGACAAGAGAATAGTTGGATGCCCTGGTGGTGAAGATGGCAAGTCCTTTTGCTTTCGTGACCCTTTTCCATTCACTCCCATTCAGCCATGAGACACTTGCACTCATGCACGGGCCCTTTTTACTGAAGCTTCTGTCTGATGTATTCTAATATACTTTTCATTTCGCTTGCAGAGGATGAGCATGACGTTGTGTGGTTTTGGTTGGAGAAAGGCAAGCCGCACGAATGCCCAGTGTGTTCACAGTATTTTGTTGTAAGTGGGGGAGCAGATTTCAGTATTTTCCTTTACCTTATTATGACAGGAGAAGACTGAGTGCATAATTTGAAATCCTGATACTACTATACTGAAATGATGTGTGCATACGGGTAGCATGAGTACTCAAGGAACTATCATTGCAATTGTAATTATGTCGTATATGTTCTGAAAGGACTCCTTGCGTACTAACAGCTTTTTTTCTAGGTGACTTCTTTTAGATTGTTGAATGGACGACAAATTCATTTTACAATGTCAGCTACTTCTCTCCTGGAAATGGATTGATCACGTTCTTCATTTTTTCTTTTGGTACTTGTTTGTTTTCTTTTGTACAGTATGGGTTACTCAGCTTGGTTGTGTGAGATGTGCCCTAGTTGGCAAAACTTTATGTGGATGAAACAGATTTTTTTGTAGTGTGATTTGAAGTAACTGCAGGAGGAGGTTTGCGTAATTATATTCTTCCTTAGCGAAATCGGTGGAGAATTGGCAAAGACATCAATGAATTTGATTTTTCAACTCTATAACTTGTTCAAGTATGTTTTTTTTTGGTCTCAACCTTGTTCAAGTATATGTATATCATTGGATCAGCGTTGCAGTTCATATGTACACTTGAGTGTCAAGTGGGAGCTCTTCAATTTTCTTATTGTGTCCTATTCTTATCCTTAGTAGGGACTTCTTCAAACTGGACTTGTGTAATTAAACAGGTATTTCAATCACAGAACTTTCTTATAGTACCATTTTGATTTACAGTTGGAGGTTGTGGGCCCTGGAGGACCACCGGATGGGCATGGCAATGATGAGGACCATCACTGATTCATCTTTCGATTTCCTAGTGGAATAAAGCTTTTCCATATATGCTGCAGAGTAAGAATTGGGAGCTCTCTGTTATGTCAGTTTCTAATTGATCCGGTTTTTTGTGGCTGTTGCTTGGCAACATTTTGGTCAGGTTTTCTTTTTCATGGTATTTGTGAGGCGATCACTGTCAGAAATGCGAATCTTGTTATATTTTTATTTTTTCGCTGGCAAGCATTCAATAAATCATCAATACATATTGATTCTTTCATGAACATTCATCAGTATCTTTGAGAGAATCACGGAACATTTGCTATTTGTTTCATCTTTTTGTGCATATTTATGCTCTCTCGGAGTTGTGACACCTGTTAGATATACCTGCTTCACCAAATTCCAAGAGTTAAACCACAAATACAACTGGGAAGAACTGGTGAAGTGGATGAGGAACAGATGCCAAGAACTTGCAATGGAGCGCAGGTATGCCAGGTGTGGATTTGTCATGCTAAATTATCTGTTAACCATTTCAATTAGAAGAGGCCCTTCTCAAAGTTGATTGCCTTTATTCTACTGTCTTGTCCACGGAGTTTCTTTTTGGTGGTTTAAAGTTGTTTAGCTTCATCAGCTCACAAGCTTTCCGAGAACAAACCGGTGTCATTTCTTGAATCAAAAGAAAAACACCCGCCGTTTACGTCGCTTTCTTATGCGACAGAGTGGTGGGGGCGAGTAGGTGAGTGAAATGGGGGATGATTAGATATATTCTCGTAAAGGCTTTTGAGCGGTCCGTCCGTTCATGATCTTGGCTCACCAAAATGTGTATCAACGTGACGAGAATCAAAAGGGAATAGATTCAAAGCGTCCTGTCAAAATCATGCATGTCATTAGTAGGACAAAAACAGCTTTTCTTCCTATAAAGAAGAAATGCATGGAGAAGTTCTGTGGATACACAATAAAGCTGTGGAAATTCTGTAAAATGCCTCCCACTTGCATGTGGATTAAATTGTCAATATCGTTGTGCATGTTACGTGCACTCTCGAAGAGCCATAAAAGCCTTTGATTTGACTGTGCGAATCGTTTCTTTGCTATCAGCCAATGGGACCTTAGTTTTACAATGCATTTTCTGAAGCAACAAGTAAAGCATCGCCTGGCTCGGTCATACGTCTGTTTTGAGTTTGGGGTATATTCTCGATATGCCTCCCCGGCTAACTAAGAGAATGCTACGTCTTGCTCTTTTCTAAAGTCTCTCTTGAAGCTGAAGATATGGCTATACTTAAGCGACGAAAACCGAGCCATCATTATGCCATTATGCTTTTGGACATTGCCAGTATCCTTAATGTAATTTTCCTAGATACAAGTCTCTACCCAAGAGTTTCCATCCAGTAGCTTTTATAGGTGCCTGCCAATTCTGGAGTTAGAATGTGCTAATGGATGCTTAGTAATCATATTCCAGTTCCATACTTCCATCCCTTTCTTTGAATAAAAGAAGGAAAAACTTTGCCTATTTGCCGACTTATGTTAATGCGGATCCATTGACGTGTAGCACATTGGAGCCTTAGTGCCAACAGCATATGTTGTCTAATCTTTAATTAATCCGAAACTTTGTGCCGAAAACGTTCTTTTGTGGAAAGAAAATTTCACAGATTCTTCTAGAGAACGTGGGATTTAAAAAAGGAGTTGACGAACGAAAAGGGTTGCCCTTTTGACTTCATGCACATGAAGGAGGGGGGATAAGTTCCCACTTTGCATCTTCGAAGGTGTTGCTAATATTGTCCATATTCACACTTCACTACAAAGCAATTACGTCACTACCACAGCAAAAGCTTGTCCTCCTGTCCACAATTTATATTTGCTCAAGAGGGTGTTATGATACCGCGAGCTTAATTAAAAAAAACCAAAGGTAGTTTGTTCTACTTTCTTGACTCACCTGCTAAAATTATTCACACTCGCTAGGGGACGAAAGTCAATTTGTTACCTGAAAAGGAATGTGTTGGTGTTCTCGGTGAGGTTTGATGTATACGATCAAGCGATGTCATCTGACGACACGAATTATTATTTAAAAACGCGGTGTAACAAGAGAGAAAATCCCGCAACATCGCACAGGCACTTCCTAGTGGTGCTCTTGCGGTCACAAGTAGTTGTAAGCAGTGTGCATGTTTGATTTCGCGTTCCATCAAAAGTAGTTTAGGTTGCAACACACCGACACAACATTAACGGCACGATCAAATGCCCTTAGGATGCGGTATAAACAGAATGACCATCCAATGATTTATTTCATAATTCGGATTCATCAACAACTAATTCGGAACAATTCATTCGGCGGCTGTTATTATATTCAATCAACTGAAAAAAGGAGAGAAGATGGGGGCATTTTTAGTTTGGAAAAACTCGTTAGCATAGGAGTGAGCATATTTAGATCTGAGATTTGACCTTTGAGCCACATTTGATTAATTGCAAATTACCTCTTCCATGAATTATGGGTGAGATGTATTAGTTGAGGTAAGAGATTTACGCAGCACGGGAGACGAGACAAGAGACAGCAGATCAGTTAAATTGAGTAGGAAATTAGATCAGGTCATCATTTTGTCCGGAGACAAATGTCACATTGTGTTTCGCGCGGTTTGGGATTTTGTCGTGTGCTCTGTTCAATGTAAAAATACAAACAAAGATCGGGACTCCACCAATGGCAGTAACTAAAAAGCACAGTAAGAAGCAAGGAACACGAGAGGAAGGAGAGGGAAAAAGTTCAGTTCCTCCGTCTTCTGTCTAATCTCCAACAGGTTGGTAACTCATGAATGACTAGAAGCTTCAAAACTTCAATGTAAAATATGATAACCCCAGCTCTCTCTCTCTCGAAGTCTCCGTTTTCCCCCCTTCTTTTTTCCATATTCGGTCCTGAAAAATGAAATTTATGGGATGGAACTTCACTTTCCGACTAATGGGCATCCATCAGTCACCAGAAATCTATAAACTTAAAAAGGTCTGTCGAAAAGAAAGATATTTTCTTTTACTAATTTGGGTTATTCCTTCCTGCATTCAGAAATATTCCTCACTTGCTGTGGGCCTTGCTTTTGGGTTTGTTTTTCCCTCTGCCACTGCTTGCAAGCATTTATTCCTCTCTAACATTGTAAATCGGTAAGCTGGCTAGCTTGAGTGTGGACGATGGTGCTTTGCCCTGCTTTGATTCTCTGAGCTCCAAAAAAGATATCTTGCTTTTTTTAAATGTTTTCCTTTTGGCTTTTTGTTGTCTTTGTTCTATCTTTTTCAATCGATACCTCTCCCCGTCTCTCTCTTGTGAGTTTCTAGGCGTTTTCTTTGGAGCAATGTGAGCTGGTGCGGTTGCCAGACATTCCTAGTGATGCATATTCATAATGTTCTATTCCTTTCACACGTCGCCTTCGGTTCATTTGGTTATAAATACACAGAGTCGCCCTTTGTTTTTTCATTGCAGCTCTTCAATAGCAGTCATCGCAGCTCAACTGCTATTTCCGTGTGCTTTCTAGAGCTAGGGGAATGAGCTATCGGCAGCATTCATCAAGTTCTGGTTTGTCCATCTTTAGTCAGACTAATGCTTAATCTTTCATGTTCTGCCATTCTTAATGATGCGTGAGAACAAGAGCTAGATTTTTCTTTTATTTTTAGTGCATAGCATAAGAAGCATAGTGATACTGCTTTCCTTTCACCAGCATAGCACGGCAGCATTGTCCCAAGAGAAGTTATCTTTTCAGTCCTAAGCGGAAATACCTCTTTTTCGCATTGTTGCCCCTCACAATGACCTTGTTTTTGCAACTAATTTCAGGTAATAGAATGTCCCGAAGAACATTTGAATTTGGGCGAACACATGTGGTGCGGCCAAGAGGGAGACACCAGGCCACTATTGTTTGGCTGCATGGCCTTGGTGATAATGGCTCGAGGTAGTCTTGCCCATCGTCACTCTGCTTTAACTCTTTTAGTGCGGTTTCTTTCTACGCCAAATTGCGTGAAAAAAAAAGAACTTTTGTTGAGGAAGAAGCCCTTTCTTCTCGGACAGAGCTCCATCCTTTTAAAATTTGCTTGAATTAATTTTTGAGTGTCTTTTTCTTCACTCTTCATTATGCTATCATTATGGCGGCGGAGAGAAGAACACATTCTAGTCTAAGATATTCACGTCTCTCGTTTATGCCCGGTTTCATTTTCACGAATGTTCGTTCTAGTATGTTCCCTGGTTTTTTCCCAAAAAGCCGCGTTGTACTTTGTACATGGTCACTTTTTATTTTCACGCTTGAGAAAGAAAAGGAACTCGTTAAAGAATATCAGTGTCTTGGCATGTTTAACAATTCACGGGATATTGTGGTCCAGATGATGCAACTTTGTTTTGGAGATTCTAACTCGTGCTTATTCCAATATATCATAGACATATATGGGTGTATGTATGTATGTATGTATGTATGTTTTCGTCTTGTCTTATCTGAAGCTAACCTAGGGCTTCTGCTTAGCCTGAATGAGAGTGTTTGTAGTAGTTTTTAATGATGAGGGATCACCAATCCACTGGGTTTCACTGCAGCTGAACGACTGCTCTCTAATTTTGCATAAGAATATTCCTAACTCAAACAAATATAATGATCTGGGAGAGACTTTTTTGGACGCTCAGTCTCAGATAATGTTATAGAGAGAATTCTCACTACGGTATAGCTATTTAAATGATCACGACAGATGAGAATGTCCAAATCGGGGTAGAAGAACTTTCTGTGGTGGCCATTGTAGATTCTCAAGTTCTTGAGATGAAACTTTCTCACTGTGTTGGTCCTCAGGATATGAATATTTTGATGTCCTTCATCTGTATGAAAATTTCAAAATGAAGTAAACTCTAAATCTGCTTTCTTTGGCTGGCTCAGCTTGTCCCAGCACTTGGAGTCCCTCTCTCTTCCTAATGTAAGTGCGCTCCTCCTTAATCTCTGCTGCTCAAAATAAGAATTAGTCTGATATCAGGAGGCTTATACATCTAGAAAACAATTTTCCTCAAGCAGATTAAATGGATCTGTCCAACTGCTCCCACCCGTCCCGTGGCTTTGGTAGGCGGATTTCCTTGTACTGCATGTAAGATGATTAATCTATTCCTATCTTTTCTTTTTTCCAATGTGATCAATTTTGCATATTGTATTATAAAAGTATGTTTTGATGCATGCTCCCAGGGTTTGACGTTCGAGAGATTTCAGAAGATAGTCCAGATGACTGGGAAGGCTTAGATGCTTCAGCAGTGCATATTGCCAATCTTTTGTCGACAGAACCAGCTGGTGGTAATTAAGACCGGAAGAAAATTTTGTAGAAGAAGCATTTCTTTAATACATGCAATCTTTAATTTTTTTATTCCGGATTACCTTCTGGAACTAATTTTCAGATTGTGGTCGTCAATTAAGCAAAAAGTTGGTATAAGAACTTCACTTTTTCGCAACTTTTGAAGTAGGAAAGATTACTAATAGATAGTCCAAATATCAAAGGCAGTCACAATCATTTGCAACACCACTGTCTTTTTGGCTGATAGTATGTACCATGTGCTTCTCTGATATTTACTAGGTTGCTGATCAATCAACAATTCCATCTTGAATAACATTTCGTGATGTAGCAACCACTTGTCATGTTTTTGCAGTGAAAGTTGGCATTGGAGGCTTCAGTATGGGTGCTGCCACAGCTATTTACTCGGCAACCTGTTTCGCTCTGGGTAAATATGCAGATGGAAGTCCATACCCAATCAACTTAAGGGCAGTTATCGGTTTGAGTGGTTGGCTTCCAGGCTCAAGGTAATTATTCAAAGCATTTTATATTTTCCATGTAAACGGTCAGTCCACACTCCTTTTCTCCATAGGTTATGTTTAGACAAAAAAAAAATTGGGAGCAATCGCACCTCTCTTTTGGTTTACGAGACTCTGCGTCTATTGTTGTCAAAAGAATATCATGAAGTCTCTAGTAGCCAGAGTCCTGCATAGTTCATACCAAGTCACCTTCTTTTCGGGAGAGAAGTAATCTGATTCAGCTATTTCTTCAGCATATCCGACTTATTTCTCGATTTTAGCGGGGTACTGCTAACAATATGAACCCTGCTAAAGTCATGTTATCTGAAGGAAGCCTAAATTGATAAAGTTGGAAGGGGTTACCCAAACATGTTCTTTCAGACAAGTTAATTCTCGCTTTCTATCACAGGAGCTTGAGAAACAAAATGGAGGTTTCCAATGATGCTGCAAGGCGTGCCTCATCCTTGCCTATTTTTCTTTGCCACGGCACATGTTAGTATTTCTCGTAAATCTTGCTCTTTCAGTCTCTCTCGCAAGTTCTTTCAATTCTAGTGATTTTCGGCCCCTCTAAATGGAAATAAGGGCGTTCTCGATTCTGCCACAGGTGATGATGTAGTCCCTTTTAATTTTGGAGAGAGGTCATCCCGCTACTTGAGCTCAGCAGGATTCCAATACGTTTCATTCAAGTCTCATGATGGGTATTGAGCTGATTCCCTTATATTAGGAAAAAATTATACACTGGACTATCAGACTTATACATTTATGAATGCTAATGCATGAATGCGCAGGCTCGGTCATTACACGGTCCCTAAAGAGATGGAAGACGTTTGCCATTGGCTTACTGCTAGGCTGGGGCTCGAGGGTTATGGCTCATAACTGATTCAATACCGAAGCTTCGGTTTCCTCAGGCATTGGTGGAAAAAGAATGGATGACCAACATATTACCAAGAGAGGAGAGAATAAATGAAAAGTAGGATGAATGTCGATACAAGGAGAAGTGGATGAGGGGAGAGGGGGGGGGGGGGGGGTGGTGGGTACACGCTATACAGTTTAATTCACCTTCGCTATTTTCTTCTTGCCTATCCTAATAAAGTTTTTGGAAGTGCTGCTTACACATATGTAGCATGTAATGGTTAGTAGAGATCTACTTTTTTCCGGAATTTAGAATTCTTTACGAAAGAAGAGTTATGTTTTATCTTTCATGTGGCAGCTCTCTCTCTCTCTCTCTCTCTCTCTCGACATAGAAGCGCGCATGAATAGCCTAGAGAAACCATGGCACAGACTTTTTGGTTCATTGAACACTTAGGTTGATGGATATGTGATGAGCTTGATTCCATAAAGAATGAGGTCTTATCTAATGCAAGGAGTCTACCTGCAAGATCGACGGACAAAAACTCTGTGCCACTAGTGAGCTTCACATAGATCCTACTCTTCTTTTGAGTGAGCTTAGGAATGGACAAATCTTGATCTTCAAGTGTGCTGTGGAAGTCTGGAAAATTTGGAAAGTTCAACAACCGAAGGGGTCCTTCAAAGTTCACTTGAAAGGAAGGTAAATGAACAAAATGAAAGGGAAAATTACACAGTTCAACGAGTCCTGTAGTATAAAAGAGGTTCAACTTTGCCGGCTGGTAGATAACGCTCAACAGAATTTGTATGGTTAACTCCTGCAAAAATTAGCTACATATCCCTGAATGCAGACAGGACTGCAGGACTCTTGCTTGGGCTGAGTAGGACACTGGCCAATGTAGGGAAATGCAAATCCTCACTTGAACCTGCTGAAACTCTCTTCTCTAGGAAACGACAGAAACAGATAATACGAGGACATGACCAATTGGTGTGATTTATCAAACAATCTTTCCCGGGTTTCCCGGACTAGGTTCTGGTTAAGAAACATGTGAGTTGATTTAAAGACAGGAAAAGCAGGCGGCAAATCAGCTCCTGAAAATCGTTCTGCATAGCGCAACACTTTAGATTAAATCAAGAGAGAAACATTGCAAAAGTAATTGAAGAATGGGGGGATTCCTGCAACAGCAAAAACAATTTAAAACATTCTCGTAAACTAGTAAGGTACTGAGAAGAGTCACAGGAAGCACAATCTAAACGATTGGACCGATCAAACTGAATAGACATTAGAATACTCAGAAATCAATTCATCAAGCACTGGCGAGAATCGAGGCGTATCAAGACTTCTCGAGAAGGAGGAGCATCTGATGACTAGGCCGGATCACAATTGCTGCTGTGAGCGTCCGTCTCAAGCACTAAAACAAGTCAACATGCGAGTATCAAACATCAGATTAACGTATGTTCTAATGTCTACCCAAAACAAGTGCATAGCGCATCCATATCAAGAATGATGCATAAACATTGTTCGCGGAAGTTGGCACACAAATCTCACATTTGAACAAGTGGGTCACATCCAAAAATGGGCAAGAATCCATGACATTAGTTAGTTTGCTAATCTTGTAAAAATTTAATCCGAGCTACTGTAAATTCTGTAATTAAAGAGAGAGAAAATTCTTCTCTCTATGGGCCTCAAGTCGTTTTTCGTCTGCTCTTCTGGGCCCATATTCGCCACAAAACTCCACCTTGTCTGCTTGGAGATCTGATAAACCCTCAAAAAACCCCTAAGCGCACCAAAAACTTTCCGGCGAAATCAAAGTTCCGATTTTTACTGCATTTTCCCTCACTTTCTCGCCGACCCGCCATGAACTACAGGTTCCACAACCTCCTCGGCGCCCCCTACAGGGGCGGCGACGCCGTCATCACCAGGAACACCCACCTCATCTCCCCCGTCGGCAACCGCATCTCCGACACCGACCTCCTCAAGTCCCAGGCGGTCACCCTCCCCATCCAGTGCTCCTCCAACATCGCCCGCATCGCCGCCTCCCCCGACGGCACCTTCCTCCTCGCCGTCGACGAGAACCGCCGCTGCCTCTTCATCAACCTCCCCCGCCGCGCCGTGCTGCACCGGATCACCTTCAAGCACCCCGTGAGCGCCCTCGAGTTCTCGCCCGACGGCAAGCTCATCGCGGTCGGCGCCGGTAAGTTGGTTCAGATATGGCGGTCCCCGGGATTTAGGAAGGAGTTCTTCCCGTTTGAGCTGGTTAGGACTTTCGCTGATTGCGATGATAAAGTGACGTCGTTGAAGTGGAGCCCCGATTCGTTGTATTTGCTGGTCGGGTCGAAAGATTTGACGGCGAGGTTGTTTTGTGTGAGGAAATTGAAGGGTGGTTTTAATAAGCCCTTTCTGTTTTTGGGTCATAGAGATTCCGTTGTTGGCTGTTTCTTTGGTGTGGAGAAAAGGACGGACAGCGTCGATAGGATTTACACGATAACTCGTGATAGTTACATATTCAGCTGGGGTTACAGTGGGGATGTGGAAAATACGGGCGGCGAGGAGCCGCCTGCACCGGGGACTCCAGAGAGAAGTAATGAGAGGACTTTGGAAGTTAATGCGAAGAAGAGGAAGGAGCTCAGTGGTAATGAAGATGGTGTGGAGGATGGTGAGTGTTTGTTGCATAGAGGTAAATGGGTGTTGTTGAGGAAGGATAGTTTTATGCAAGCACCGGCCAGATTGACATCTTGCGACTATCACTGTGGACTTGACCTCCTGGTTGTAGGGTTCTCTAATGGTGTGTTTGGCTTGTACCAAATGCCCGATTTTGTCTGCATCCACTTGTTGTCAATCTCAAAGGACAAGATCACGACTGCAGTATTCAATGAGCTTGGTAATTGGTTGACATTTGGGTGTGCAAAGCTCGGGCAGTTGCTTGTGTGGGAGTGGAAATCCGAGAGTTACATACTGAAGCAACAAGGACATTATTTCGATGTGAACTGCCTTGCATATTCACCTGATTCACAGCTTTTGGCCACTGGAGCAGATGACAACAAAGTGAAGGTAATTTCGATTTTCTCCATGAGAAAATCGTTTTCTTTGCATGCTTGACGTCCATTGGAAATGTCTTGTGATTTGGGTAGATACGTGTGCTTTGAAGTTGTGTGTGCTTAAACCTGGACAAGAGTTTCTGGTTGTTCATGTAAAAGTTCTATTCGTATTTCGCCAAGCAAGCTGCACCTTAAGCTTCCTTTTGCGCGGCTGAGTGCTTGCATTACTTAGAGGTTCTCTTTTTAAAGCATCGAATCAACTTGACCTCCCTAAGAAGGGCTGGACTATTGCCACCCCGATTTTGGATGGAACCACCTTTTTATATAAAGTGACAATAACACCCTTATGCCATTGATACTCAGTTAAGTATTAATAACGTTATTAAAATTCTCTTACTTTCCATTCAAAGTTAAGGGTGGAAATGACCTCAGAATATTTTTTCCTTTATTATTAACCATTCTAAGTCCTGTACAAAAAGTGCGATTCTATAAAACAATTGGATTTTTTATTTAAACCATAGAGTCTGATTTCATTCATTGACCATTCTCAAACATTATTAAAATTCACTTACTTTCCATTCAAAGTTAAGGATGTTTTTGTCACTTTAAACAACAACGTGTGGTTCCATCTAAAATGGGGGTGGAAGTGGCCCCACCCCCTAAGAATTGATAGAAGGAAATTTTTGGCAAATTGACTTTGCCAGCGTCATGGTCCTGATTTTTTTTGCTCATTTCTTTTCTATATACTGTGAAGATTCTATTTCTCAACAATTGATGCTACTTTGTGTTGATGGACACTTTGACCTGATGTGGAAGCTTCTTTTGCGCGTTCCAGGTCTGGACTGTTTCCTCAGGCTTCTGCTTTGTGACATTTTCGGAGCACACCAATGCAATTACTGCTCTCCATTTTATGGCTAATAACCACTGCCTCCTTAGTGCATCCCTTGATGGGACTGTTCGTGCCTGGGATTTATTCCGCTATCGAAATTTCAGGACATTTACAACCCCTTCTTCTAGGCAGTTTGTTTCTTTGACTGCAGACCAGAGCAGTGAAGTTATATGTGCAGGAACCCTTGATTCATTTGAGGTTTCTTTTTTTTTTTAATCATGGCAAAGGAATTACTGCTTCGTAGTTATTTATAATCCTAACCGAATTTTTCGCTTGTACCAGATTTTTGTGTGGTCGATGAAGACGGGCCGCTTGTTGGATGTTCTTAGTGGTCACGAAGGCCCTGTTCATGGTTTGATGTTCTCTCCCACCAGTGTGAGTAGCTTGTGCTTTTTGTCCATGTTTTCCTTATAACTACTGTTCATGATCTTAATTTTCACTTATTATTTGAGTCTGCATTAATTCTGGTGTGCTTATTTCAACGTCATTGCTTTTCTGGTGCCGTTATAATCTTAAAGCATGTTTGGTAATTGAATTCTTGAATGTTCCAGTGTAGTTTGGATTTTTAACGATTGCTTCTGTTACATCTTTTTGGCTGATGAATTTTTTGTATCCATCTTAGGCAATCCTAGCTTCATCCTCATGGGACAAGACTGTCAAACTGTGGGATGTTTTTGAGGCAAAAGGCGCTGTTGAAACATTTCCTCACACACACGACGTTCTTACAGTTGTTTATCGTCCAGATGGAAAGCAGTTGGCTTGCAGTACATTAGATGGACAGATTCATTTCTGGGATCCAATTGATGGCTTGTTGATGTACACAATTGAGGGTCGTAGAGACATTGCTGGGGGTCGACTTGCAACAGATCGTAGAGCGGCTGCTAACTCAAGTTCTGGAAAATACTTTACAACTCTATGTTATTCAGCTGATGGGAGTTACATTCTAGCTGGAGGAAGTAGCAAATTCATTTGTTTGTATGATGTTACCGAACAGGTGGGTTTTTAGCAGTTCTATTATGTCTCGCTTTGTCGATGCTCTAACGTTGCAATGCTCTGAAAAATCTCTAGTCTTGGTGGTATGTTCCTATTTATTTTTTTGTATTCATACATCTAGGGCACTTTTGTGATTGGAAGATAATATTACAGAAACTTGGATTGATTAACAAAATTAAACTTACACCTGTCCTAGGTCAAGTGTTCTTAACTCTTTATATTAGAAATATAATTGCTTGTGTGCCGGAACATTTGTAATCTGATCAGAAGATTTAGAGATTTAACCTGGCAATTTTCAGGGAGAATAAAGGACTTTTCACATTGTTCTTACTATATGCTGCAAGTTAAGATCCGGTTTGTACTTGATGCAGAATGTCTCGCCTTTTTTTTCTGCATGTTGCCGTAGTTTCCTGTGCAAGTGAAAATGTGCAATAATTTCTCTCATTTTTTTAAGCAGTTCAAATTTGTCTATGATACATGTCATTTATTTTATTTCTTGGAGCTCCAACTTGGTATGCATCTGATGCAACAAGGTTTTCTTTGGTTACTCGAGAAGTGTAATGGCCATTAAATCCAGTGCCCAAGCAGTCTTCTGCACTGTAAAGGCTGCACTGCTCCAAATATTTGACTCTTTTGTGATAAATAGTAATAAGTAATCTCATTTTCTATGAGGAACCTTTTTCAGGAAGGACAAAAATAGTACAGACCTTTTCTTCCCCCTTTTTTTAGGCCAAGTGTAGACAAAACTTGAAACTGCTTGTGGCTTGACATTTTAATTGGTCAGCAGTTGATTGCCTTACCAATTATTTCCAAATTATACACGGAGAAATACCTGTTTGTATTGCCTGTCTTGACGCATGCTTAGGTTTCTCTATCTTTCCTCTATGTTGAGTGGGTGCATTTGTGTTCTACCTCTTATTGGCTATCCACTAATGCATTTTATCTACGATTCACAGGTTTTGCTACGGAGGTTTCAGATAACCCATAATCTGTCTCTAGATGGAGTACTTGATTTCTTGAATTCGAAGAAAATGACAGACGCTGGACCTCTAGATTTGATTGATGATGACAATACTGACACAGAAGAAGGAGTTGATGGACAAACCCGGGGAAAGTTAGGCTATGACTTACCGGGATCCATGCCTAACCATGGACGCCCCGTTATTCGAACGAAATGCCTGAGAATTGCCCCAACTGGCAGGAGTTTTGCAGCTGCAACAACTGAGGGGGTTCTAGTTTACTCCACTGACGACACTTTCATCTTCGATCCAACTGATCTAGACATTGATGTGACACCAGAGGTACAGCAGTTGGATGGTAGCATCTGGTCTTAGCTATGAGGAAGGAATGTCAAAAAGTTTAATTTAGTTTTGTGAGACATCTTAGGCAAAGTGGTGATTGCAAAAATGGCTTGTTGTGCTTATACTGGAATTTTGAAGCAGCAAATCCATAATTGTTTTCGCCTTTGTTTCCCAGGCCATTGATGCAGCTCTAAGTGACGGTTTGATAAAGAGGGCTTTGATTCTCAGTCTTCGTTTGAATGAAGATACACTGATCAAGAAATGTGTTTTTGCTGCAAGTCCGACAGACATTCCAGCTCTTGCTTCATCAATTCCTTCTAGATATTTGCAGAGGCTAATAGAAGCTTTTGCTGGTCTTTTAGAAAATTGCCCCCATTTGGAGTTCATTCTTCGGTGGTGCCAGGTATTACGTGAGGGTCTTGAATGTTTAAACATATCTGGGTTCAATAGCTTGTTCATATGTTCAATTATAATATCGCTTGGCTTGTTTGGCAGGAAATCTGCAAAGCTCATGGTCAGTCTATCCAACAAAATTCGAGGACTCTGCTTCCTGCCTTGAAATCCCTGCAAAAGGCAATCACAAGAATGCATCAAGACTTGGCAGATACATGTGCTTCAAATGAATATATGCTTCGGTATTTGTGTTCTGCTGGCACCAGACAGAAGGGGTCACGATGAGATGAGAGCCACTTTACCGAGTACTTGTTTGATGGGAAGGCTCATAACTGTTGTCTTATTGACAACCTTACCAGATCATCATGCCATCCTTACAATATCTTGCAGAGAGCCCCTTCATATACAGAGTACTCCCAGCGTCTAAGAGCTGGAGTGCCATCTTCAAAAGCATTCTTTTCAGGCTTTGGCAGTCCACAACAGAACAGGGGCGTTCCTTAAAGTCCTCCACTTCGCATTCATTGATTGTAGATATGTTTAATGATCCTCTGACATCTCGGGTTTCAATTGTTTGTAACTGCAACTCGGGCCTCTTGAGCGTCTTATTTTTGGAGATGGGTTATTGTGTTTCTTCTCCAGATGTTTTAATAGGACAGTTTTGTATTCAGGAAGAGTTTTGTCAATTCTTCCCATTATAATTGTGAAATCGTCGTTATGGATTTCAACAATAGAAACTACGGGTTGAACTATTTTACCAAAAAAACTACGGGTTGAACTACTCTTCTTTTATATGTGATTTTCCGTGTTTTGGTTGTGCGTACCCAGATTGTCTTCAAAGGTGTAGCCCGCCGTGGGTAATAAGAACGAATTTGAACTGCATTAAGCAACGAATGTACTTTAACGAATTGATCTCCACCATTAGATCATGTTAGGCTAAAGTGCCAGGCGACTTGTTCAGTTGGTTTTCACTTGCAATGGAAAGTTGATTTATTGAGAATTGTATATTTTAACCTCGTAGAAACTTTCGCAGTAATTAATGGGGTCATACTTACTGAAATATGAAAGTTATAGCCATTAAGACAATCGTAAATTGGTTCAGGAAGATTGAACATATCAATATGTACGCTAAGTGAACATTTGAAAGTTGTTACCCGGTAGATTAGCCATTCAATGATTAGAAGAGAGAAAAAACCATAGCATTCAAAGGCTAGAAGACATGCAAGAAAAGAGAATAAAAACATGCACGACAATGCATTGATTCTATGTTCTTCCAAGACGACAATGTACAGCAATGACACATCTAATTAAAGGGCTGTCATGTTCCGATCACCAAATTCCGCGTCCACAAGGTCCATGTTCTAGTAATCACCGCCTATTGCTAGATGCCGACCATCTGTGATCACGCCACCTAAGCCTCTGGGCATGACGCCTACCGGCAGAGAAGTCGTTGGCCCTTCGGACACTACCGTTGGACTCATATCCATATCTTCCCCGCGGTGTCCTCCGCGCTGGAATCCGGCCTCGCATCTGTCTGTGGCCTTGGTCAAGGCTCTGCAAGAGGAACTCATTCACCATCTCTGCCACAGACAAGGCCCAGGATAAATTGGCCGACCAATCGACCTCAAACGGGGCCATTTGATCCAGACTCCGATTTTCTGCCATAAACAAATGGCCAGCATCCGTTTCATCTTCAAGAAAAGCTGACTCCAGGGTGCTCCGGAAATCTTCAAGCTCTGTTTCCTGTTCCAACCTCGTCCAATCATGCCGCCGTGACGGATCCACTTCTGAAGGCCTGATATACGGGTGCTCAGATCTAGCGTGCTTCCTTAATTCTGAGTAAGTCCCAGTAAACGAACACGTCTCCAAGGAACAACTCCTCGGCTTGGAATTCATGTACTGGCGAGCAGCATCAATGACAACCCAACCCAATATCTTCCCTCTACAAAAAGGGCAGACGAGCTTCGAGTCCACACCACTCCCACAAAGACTGCCACTACTAGATATCATCTGTCCCTCTATTGTGGCTGATGGAGGGACTTGTTGAGGTAATGCTGTTGAGGGAGACGGAGCTGGTGATCCATAGAACTGATCGAGACAATTTGAATGGCGGTGGCTAGTGTTGCACATGTATGGCCGGCATCCGTTTTCTTGAGATGAACATATCAAGAGGACCGCGTTGTGAGGATGCTCCATACAAATGGGGCACCTAGCTTCCTCCCATTCCCTGATGTTTTCAGCTGAATCAACTGTGTTGTTGGACTCGCACAACTTAACATGCTGGGGGGAGCAGGGATAAGGAGCTGCTGAAGACCGATGGTCGACAATGGAACGTACCGTTCTATCCTTTGGCATTCTAGACTGTTGATACTTTCCCACTAAGCACTTTTAAAATCTCTGTAACATACAAGCGACAGAATCAGTGAAATAACATACAAACTCCTGCCGCAGGAGTTGGTTTCTTATTCAGATGTAAACCAAGCACTGTACGATCGGGATTGTCTAATGTTGTCTCTTTTGATTTAACACATGAAATTTTGAATTTTATTTAGTATCGTATGCTTCCTAATTTCTTGAACGCATTAAGAACTGACATCTGAAGTCATATAGGAATTTCAATTGATGGAAAGCCAAAAAGATACAATTTTTATGCTGGCCCCGGACTCTACCGGATGATTCTACAGAAGAACAACGCAATCACAAACAGCTAAGATAATCCAAGTCCATTAAACCGAAGAGAGCCAGATAACAAAGGAACGTCAAAATCATGTGAGAACGCGATTACAAACCCTACCCTCCACAATAATCTCCCAATTACACCATCATCCCTAAGAATCAGAGAACCCCAAACAGCGCACAACACGAAGTTGAGGCAGAAAAACATGACCCAGAATCTCAAAACGACGCGAAATCTCCTGGCTCTATCCAAAACCGGCTCTTTCGCCACCAACCAGAACCTACGACACACTACGCAAACGGCTCCCGACTTGTCGCGGCGATGGACAGTAGACAAAGCACGGGAAACGATCGCGACTACCCACGATCCATCACATCGATTCGAACTCGGTAAAGAGAAATTCCAGAGATCCAAGCAACCGCAAGAAGACCGAACCAGCAAAAGGGCAAGAAAATCAAGACGCGCCCATCAAACAGAACCGCAAGAAAAGGAAAACCCAGAAGAAAAAGAACGGAAAAGAAGAGCGAGGGATCGACAGGAAGACGACGACGACGACGACGGAGCAGAGAAACCGCAGAGGAGCTCACCGGAAAATCACACGCGCGCCGGACTCCGACGAAGACCTTGCACGCGAGAGCTTCTACTCAGGTGGGGCTTTATGGGCGTGAGGAGCGGAGACCGACTATCATTAATAAACCGACTATAGATTGAATTAGAAAATCGAATTTATTACTTTAATCTTCGTTATTTCCTAAAGTATATCTTTTTCTTTTGATCGAAATTTCCTAAAATACATCTCAAATTACCCTTTATTTTTTTTAACCAAAATTGGAGATGACGAAGTTTCCTAAACCTTAAACCTTCCGTTTTCCATTATTATAATAATGATTAGTGAAGTTGCACATGCAAATTCCTCGTATGGTGTGTACAAGGGATCTCGCAAATTTTTTTTATTACGGATTATCCGGATCAGCAGGTTTATTATAGATCAGTTACTTGCACAATATACAGGGATTAACACTCTTAAGACTCGATAAAAAGAGATTCAAGAATTTTGAAATTGTCATACGCGACATAAAATAAAACTATACTATCACTCTTCCATCCATTGTTTAAGTACTAATAAAATTAAGGAAAAAGACCACCAAAAACCCCAAACTTTTCCCTCTATGACACATTT
Source organism: Syzygium syzygioides (assembly GCA_031216285.1). Lineage (NCBI taxonomy): Eukaryota > Viridiplantae > Streptophyta > Magnoliopsida > Myrtales > Myrtaceae > Syzygium > Syzygium syzygioides. The sequence continues at coordinate 27,337,969 of CM062251.1, forward strand.
ACCCCGAACTTTTTTTGTGACACCAAAAACCCTAAACTTTCTTATTTGTGACACATTTACCCCAGTGTACATTATCCATGGGCATTTTCGTCTTTTCCGCTTTTTCTTTTTTTTTTTACTTTTTTTTCCTTCCGACGAGGGGGCTTCGCCAGCGTCGAGCAAGGGCCGCCCTCGCCTGGGCGAGCTCGGGCGAGCCTCACTCGACGCCGGCGAGGATCGCCCTCCCCAGATCCGGCGAGGGCAGCCCTCGCTCGACGCCGACGAAGCCCCCTCGCCGGAAGGAAAAAAAAGTAAAAAAAGAAAAAACGGAAAAGACGAAAATGCCCATGGATAATGTACACTGGGGTAAATGTGTCACAAATAAGAAAGTTTGGGGTTTTTGGTGTCACAAAAAAAGTTCGGGGTAAATGTGTCACAGAGGGAAAAGTTTGGGATTTTTTGTGATTTTTTCCCTAAAATTAACTAATTGAGGATATTTTAGAAAAGAAACAATCTTTAAATGTAGAACGTCCTCTTTCATGTTACATGAATATAGATGAAATAAAATAATCGATCGATGCAAACAAAAACAAACTTTGTTTCATTGAGCTGATTTGTCTTACCATGATATATGTAAGTGGGTTAGGGACGAGTAATCAGATTGTAAACGGCCCAGATCGGTCTTATACGAAAGAGATCTGTCGGTTTCTCGAGTTCATAAATCTCTTCCCTATGATGCTCGTGGGTATTTTGCATTTCTTTCCCACCTTTTGTCTTGTTGAATCATTTTATGTTTTTTGGGAACTCATTGGTTGCATCGTTTTCCACCATTTTTTGAGTCCCACGGAACAAAAGAACAGATCCCTCATAGAGAGTTGGCAAACATAGCAAGACGTGGAGTCACAACTTGCAAGGACAAAGGGAAAGAATTTTTATTCCATTAAAAAAGCAGAGCTATTATATAGGGGTGAGTATGATTCAGCATCTATCCTGGAACTTGAAAACCTAATTAATAGGAGTCTATAGGTTTCAGATTCTAAAATGTGCAGATAGGTTTTAGATTTTAAAAATTGAGAAACTTGTTTCGACAGGTAGATTCCAGGTAAGTGGAAGCTGTAACCTATCTTCTCGTGATTCTGCAGTGTTTCAGGCATTAGATGACGAGGATATGATCTAAAACTACTAATCTGAGCTTTCATTTTATGACTTGTTAATATTTCATATTTTTTGTGTGTCTAAATATAAATTGTGGTTAGTAAATCATAGCATTAAGTGATAGTTATTAAAGGTAATCATTCACTACAATTGTTCAATTAATAATACAGGTATAACTTGAGCAGACTCTGAAACCAACCCTCAAATCTGCGATAGGATAGGTTTCAAGTTTCAAAAAATGAGGAATCTATACGGAACATGGAATTGCTCACCCTTAATATCAAGAATATGTGATAGAATAAGTTTCAAGTTCCAAAAAATAGAAACTTGTACAGAATATGGAACTGCTCATTCTTGGTATTAATTCACCCAATAATTTTTCATTTTAGTTATATTTATTTGAACTGTAATGCCAGGAAAACTAATTTCTTATATTTTCTTTGATTTCTTTGATAAATGACAAGCTTGTTTAATATTGTTGCGTTTATTTTTATTTTATTTAATTAAAAATACAATTAAAAAAAAACCTTTTAAGATCCTGGAATCTAGTCTGGAACCTTTTCTAGCTAAGTTCTAGGTTTCGACCGTAGATTTTAGATTTTAAAAAATTGGAGAACCTGTATCTGAAGATATAAAATTTGGAACTGCTCACCTCTGCTGTCATGCATGAAGTGCAATGTCACCACCACAAGACAAACCGCAAACTTTCGAAACTCAAAAGACCTAGGAAAGCACGGAGGACCTCTAAAAACACGTCCTGAATCTGAAAATCACAATGGAAAAACACACAGACTGCGGTGGCGACCGTCGGCTCGCTTCCCCAGAGGAGCCGGCTAGGTGCAGCAGGGCGGTTCGTCCCTATAGAGGGTCGGGTCGTCCCTGTCGATGCGGTCGTCGCCGCCCATCCCGAAGGTCTGCTTCACGGTTTCCTTGTCCCCCTGGGCCATGCTCTTCACCTGCTCTGCGGCCCGCGACGCCTTCTCCTTGGCGGCCTCAGCGGTCTCGGAGGCCTTCTGCTGGCCTTGTCGGAGATGTAGCTGCCGGACTGGTCCTTGCTCACCATGGTCTTGTCCTTGGCCGCCTGAGCTGTCTCGTAGGTCTTGTCCTTCGCCGCCTCGGCCTTGTCCCTCACGGCCCCCATCGCTCGGTCCATCTTCTCTTGCTTGGCAAACCAAGATTCGAGTTCAGAGCCACATTAAACAACGCTTGGAATCCATCTTCTCCTAGCTTGTGACAGAAGTCGCAACGCTTTCAAGAAGAGACACAACACATATGTAAATACCTCAGTACGGCCCTTGACTTCGCCAGCTTGGTAGCTCTGGTCGTGAGACGCCAAAATGCTGATGCGACTGAACTGCGTAGTTTTAGAGATTGGGAAAGGAGGTGGATGAAGGTGATCCATTTGCAGCGACGATCTTGGCCTCCATTTATAGAGTTCTGCACTGCTGCATGAAGAGCCCTCTCAAGGCGCACACGCGTCCATGTCGTGACACGTGGCGATACAGGTGCCACCAATGCAGCCGCTAGGCGGTCCGCTTTGTAACCTCTCACAAACAATTACGAGAAATTCTATCCAAATGCAGGATAACAACGCGAGCAAATAGGGCCCCCCATGTGGCTCAACCTGATCTTGATAATTTGAAAAAGTAAGAAGGTTTGTAATTTTTTAATCTGGAATACAACTACTGCAATAGAGCGAAATCGTAGTTTTATACGTATCTGCACGTATTTACTTGAGCAATTACTCTTAAACTAAATCTTCTGAGAAAGATGCATGACAAGTTGACAACTAGAAAGACTACACATCAGCAATTGGAAACAATTGACAACTGCACAAATTTTACATATCAAACCTTGGAAATTGAAAAACAACTAACAAAAGACATGATAAATACTAAAGATACTGTAATACTCCCCCTCGATCTGAACGGGATGCCACCACCGCAAAGATATTGTCCTTCAAAAGTTGAAACCGATGAGAAGATAAACACTTTGTAAAAGAGTCATCTAATTGATCAGCAGTCGGAATATATATTACACAATTATATCACTCGATGTTTCTGAATAAAATGGAAATCAATCCCAATATGCTCGGTGTAAGCATGGAAAACCAGATTAGCGTCTAAATAGGTGGCACCAACACTATTACCAAAGACTTCAACAAGTTTAGAGAAAAACATATGTAGATCGCATAAAATCGGTCTAATCCAATAAAGTTTAGATAAAATTATAGGAAGATCACGTAAAATTTGTCGAATCCAATAAATTTCTGCAACACTCCTGTACCTCTAGGTTGAGATTCTGCTTTGGCGACACTCCTATGTTTAGATTCTGCACTGGAGCGAGAGACATTGGGTTGCTTATGGCATTGTGATTGAGACAGCAAAACTCCTGTACCTCTAGGTTGAGCCTTAACGCCAAGGAAGAAATGCAATGGTCCAAATCTATCATGGCAAATGCAGACGAAATCTTGTGAAGGAAACTGTGCATATCTGTGGCACCGCTATCTGTTAAAGAATGTCATACAGTAAAGTAATAGAACCAAGAGTCCCCAGCTTGAATGAGGCACAAACATGGAATTATCTGCCTCGCTGCAACTAAAAGATTCACCAAGCTGAAACTAAATAAAGTGTTTAAACCATGCTCGAGGCGCTTGCTTAAGTCCCAATATTGCCTTGTGTAAACAACGCACATGGTTAGGCTATTTATAATCCATAAACATAGGAGGTTGAGTCAAGTACACTTCCTCGCGGAGCACACCATTCCAACAAACATTTTTAACATCTAGCTGATGAATAACCCAAGAGCAAGAGCTAGCAATTGAATGGACTGTTCGAACAGTAGTAGGCTTGACAACTGGGCTAAATGTCTTAAAGAATGAATGCCAGCTTCTTCTTTTTTTTTTTTTTTTATTTAAAACATTGTGCTACAAAACGGGCATTATAATATTTATAAAACTGGATTGTCTACTTATCAGTTATCACTTTTCAAAACAGGAAACCTTACCAATGCAATGCCCTCTGATATCCAGAACTTGAGATGGGTTCATCCTGCAACTGTGTAATTCATAGCTTCCATATGGATTTCCTTGTAGTTCAAAGTGTAAACCCTTAACAACAAGCAAAACTACAAAAAATCTCCCCATACTTTTTACTTAATTACACTTTGCGCCCTCTTGCTTCCAAACCTATGTGTTAAACCATCTTTTCAAGACCCTGTACTTTGATATTCCGAAGTACCTTCCGCTATCTTCTTGTTGTTCAACAACTCTATGGTTTAAAGTGTAGATTTTTTTGAAACTTTAGGATACAATGGGTGGAATTTGGCATTAAAAATGGTGTAACCTATAGTTTCAAGAAAGTTGAGGATGATTTTTGTAAATCAACTCTCCCTTCAATGTGTCGTGACTATAAAAGCCGAGTGCACCAAATAAATATCGGTTCCTTTAATGGTCTCACCATCAGTTTCTTTCTCAATATTCAGTGTATTCCCCATCATTTTTCAGTCCTCTTTTCATATGGTATTCCCACTTACTTGTTAAGTGTTAGGTCAATTCTATACTGTATTGAAGGACAGTCCATCAAGACCACATCTTGAACATGCATCAACACAGAGTTGGGCCCAATCGATAACACCACAAATTGAGTTATGGGCTACGATCCAATGATTTTTGCTACATGGAATGGCGCTTTTACGAAACTGCAATTAGGTTTGAGGGTCTGAGTAGTGTTTGGACAGAGAAGGGAATTTTCTTCCAAGGAGGCCGGACGAACTTTGTCATAAAAGACTTTACCAAAAAAAAAAAAAAACTTTGTCATAAAAGAGCCATTTCACAATGAAATTTGGTCATTGCCTGTATGAGGATGAACAAGGGAGATATACCATCGTCTGGAGTCATGTAAGCAGAAGCGCCTGCATCTGGATACCATGCAACGTCAGAGGCTTCGGCAACCGACACAGCGACAAAGGAGTTCGGTAACTTGTCACAAGCATACGCGGGATCGGATCTGTTTTAACATTGAAGAGCAGTTTGACCTGCCATTGAGCATTTTCTGACAGAGATCGACTTTGCCATTAGAAGGAGCACGATCCAGGGTACCATCAAAATTCCACGATTGAGAGAACGACTAGTTTCGACTTGAATAATGTGATTTAGAAAACTCCATGAGGATATTAAAAATACGTTGCGAGTTTGAGTCCATTGAACAAATACGATTCAAGTTAAACCGGGTAACTCTGGCGACCATCCTTTGACTTTGTTTATTCGTGCATTAATTTCTCCGCACGCGCCGCCGGAAGATGAAGAAATCGAGGTGCATGAAGAAGACTTTCATGGCGTCGCACATGGAAGATCTGACATGTTTGGTGCAAGAGAAATTGAACAAGATAGAGGAATGTGGGCTTTGTTTGTCTCTTTCTATTTGCACGTTGATCAGAGGAAGCTGGATGGAGTCCATCTTCATAAATGCAAGTTGGACATTCTGAACTTGGGAAAGAATTGTTTATTTTGTCATGGTTTTTTGGAGCGCACAAAAGAGAGGCCAACGGGCAAGATGTCTCTTTCGCACGTGAGCATGATGACCATTAACTCATGGCCATTGAATGATGAAGACTCTCTTCTGCATTATAAAGGAGACTGAGGGACGTCCCGTGAAGAAGTGCGCCAAGTTCCATTCGGTGGCCGAGAGAAGACAGAAGAACATCTCGTGAGAGTTTTGCTCGTTGTAATTATACCCTTGATGATTTAGCTAGTAAAATTTTTGTGAGTAGAATTTATTTAATTCCTGGAGTGAGATTTCACTAGAAATTATGAGAGGGTTAAATACTGAGTAAGCTATTGAATATAATTAGGGGCTGAAAAACACCGAGAGAGTATTTGAGTGCTCGAGTGATTATAATCTTCGTTGAATCGCTTATTTTTTATAGTGAAATTCCGTGCCGCTCTCTCCGTGGACGTAAGTTTCGATATTCGGATCGAATCACGTAAATACAGAGTTCGATTTCTTTTCCTTCGTCCCGACTACTTTATCTGTTTCACTTGGCTATTATTCGCAACGAAGGAAGTAACAAATGCAGGTTTGAGCGCTGGGCTTAAAGTTAGAGTTATGAGAACCACGTGATATGTGACCCGGACCACATTCACGACCTCTGCTGCGAGAAGAACCGCGCCTCCTAATATTACCGGCGCTTGCACGAGCAGCAAAGGTGGTATTATTTTTCGTGTAAGGAGAGCCGTCGATTGCTTGCAAAAGCTGCTCTTCATACAATAATTTTGAACGTAGAGCATCAAAAGTCAAGATCGTATCATTGCTGTTGACTGCAGTGACAAAACATTCATAACCTGGTGGAAGACCAGCCAATGCACAGATAACCGGTTCTGTCGCGGTAACATCTGAATTAATGGCAGCCAATGAATCCGCAATAGTTTTCAAATTGTAAAGATATGAATCCATAGGCTGATTACCCCTTTTTCAGAGATTGAAGCTGCAGTTTTGAGTTGCGTCTCTTCAGCTGTGGACTCATCATGGAATTGCCATTTAAGTGATTCAAACATCACGGGAAGCAGGATGCTGATACACCTCTTGCAAAATGTCTTCTGTCAATGTTGCACTGATCCAAGAGCGTAGACTATGTTGCATTTAGAATAAGCCGTCCATCGGCATCGGCAATGAACTGGGGTGGAGACGAGAAGGAACCGTCCACGTAGCCTATGAGATCATGACAGATTAGGACAGAGAAACTTGCCGAATCCAGTTTAAGAGAAACAAGACGGGTTATATTCGGAGCGACTAACACGCGAGGGGATGATGGAGGCTGAGGTAAGGTCATGTGAGGGAGAGAATGGGGTTTGCAGATGGGTGGGATGAAAGAGAGGAACGGAGGTAAATGCACTCAAAAAAAGGAGATATTGGGCTGGTGAATGAAAGGGTAAGTAGCAGACCAATTGGAATGGATGGTATAGGCTGAGAGGAAAGAGCAGGACCCGTGAAACCAACCGAGAACGATCGAGGAGAGGAATCGACACTCGGACAGCATCAATGGACATTGTGAGAGGTGGAGCGTTCAGAATTCATGTCTCTGCGGATGAAGAAGGAAAGGCGGTACAAGGAATGATGGCAGAAGTTTTATCATTGAGTAGAAGCCGTAGCCATGGCGATGAGAGGAGATAGTATTCGATCTGTTGTAGCTCTGATACCATGAGAATGGTGTAATTCAGCTCAACAAATAGATCTGCGCTTGTCATTTATTTGGAGCGCAGGCAGTCATAGCCAGATTTTCAGAAAAGGTACGCAACGACTAGGAAAAATTGTATCAGTAATTGAGAAAACTTACGAGCAAAAAGATTTACACACATCAGAACATTGCACATTGAAAAAGAGCCAGTAAAAGATGATGATGAGAGCAAAATGTGCACTTTTGATATTTAGAGCTTGGAGCTCTTGAGGATGAAAAGAAGCAAAGCCAAAGTTGAACAATTTCACAAGCAGCTTGACTCTCTTCATCCCTGGTACTAAGGGTGCATTTGTTTCACTAAAAATTTCATGATAAAAAAGAAATATTTTTCTATAAAAATATTTGTCAAGGAAAATATTTAATTTTCATTTATTTTGTGATTTTGGGAAAGTGATTTTCATCTAGCCAGAAAGGAAAGTCGTTTTCTTTCGATCTAAACTTATTATTTTAGGTCCATGGAAAAGTAGATCGATTAATTTTCTGTCATCTAAATATCGGAAAGTCGAAAATCAATTTTCTGAGAACAAATTTCCCTTCAAATAAACGGACTCTGAGGCTCCTCTTATGTTCTCTTTCCCATCTTCTTATATCGAGCATTGAACACAATTCAAACGGCTAAATCAAATAAAACTCTCGCTGCTTTTTTTTTTTTGGGTCGAAAACTCTCACTATTTTTTTTTTGGTCGGTAAAAAACTCTCACTGTTTAAATGGTATCCTTTTGAGATGTTCAATTCCTTTGTGATCGCATCATGTCTCCAAACTGACTGAGAATTCACTAAAAGACATCCAAAACAATCAAAATAATTATTATTATTGGTGAAACGAATAATTTATGTCTAAATAATTTCTTGGATAATAAAAATATTTTTCATTTATTTATTTTATAGGTGATTCGAGCGATCCATTTTTGAAAAAAATCATTTCTCAAATTATTCGTTTGCTGCAAAAGATCAATGATCAAACACTCGAGGCCTAATTCCCCAAAAAAAAAGCATCGACATCAGGTTAAGTGATAATTCTGACCCTAATCTTTATTTATTTCGTAAAAAATCATCAACTTTTTAAAGCCCAAAATATGGCCTTCCTAACTTAAAACTATTGATTGTCCAACTTGACTATTCCACTTAAGCAATGAATCCATACGGCTTGGTGACTGGATTTAAAGCACTATTGTTTCCTTTTCTGAGTCACAACTTGAAAAATGATGGCAAAAATGTTCATCGTTTCCTTCACTTTACCGGGAAGTAAAAAGGATCTTCAAATTGAATCTCTCCAACCGATCTTCGCCGTTTTGTCGTAATCTGAAACTGTAAACCACCGTCTGTTGAGAGACGCCATAAACGAGATTCGCCAAGCCCACGACCAGAACATTTTTTTCTCGAGCAGTGGCGACTTCGGACAAAGAGTCAACCAAAGGGAGGGGCGGGATTTGCGATAAGGGTGAAAATTAGTGATTTTTTAACGAGGCAAAAAAAATTAAAACCAGAATACTCACCCGATCTAAAGTTTTGCGCTTTTTTCTCGAGTCGGCCTAACGCAACGCCTGAAGGGAGGGACGCAACGCATTCGCGAGAGCCCGTGATAGTTAAGCTACACCCGCGCGCAGGGTAGCAGGCCTCACCCCGACCGGAGCTCACTTCTGTAGCTTCGAAACCTCGTCGGGCAAGATTTCTCCTCCTTCTCCTTTTCTCTCTCTAATCTCCCCTCTACCAGTAGCTGCCTTCACAAGAAGAGAGAGAGAGAGAGAGAGAGGAGAGAGAGACCATGTCTCTCACGAGCGTGAAAATGTCGGAGGAGGTCTGGCTGACGTGCCTCACCCACGCATTGTCCACGGAGACCGAAGAGATCATGGGCCTCCTCCTCGGCGACGTCGAGGTGACTCTCCTGTTTCAAGAGCCGCTCCTTGTCTTCGTGCTCCCGCATTCTTTACTTGTCCCCCTCTCCCTTTTACCCGCAACCGATTCGCGTGTAGCAGCAGACGTGGGCCGATGACGCGGTGCTGTTTTCTGGGTGGGCGATGAGCGAAGCGGTAATAGGATTCCAAGCGATTTTTCCTCTAGAGCCAAACAAAAAAAAAAAAATAGAAGAAGAAGCAATTTTGGCTGCCCCCGAAGCTCCATTCTGGACGAGCCGTGATCGATATGAGTGCCTGTCCCGATTAGCGGCGCCAATCAGGCCGCCGGCGTTGAATCGAACGGCAAAGTTCGATTTTTTATTCGTTTTAATTGCTTGGGTGTCGTCTCAGAGGAGGTGGGTTTGCGGCGAATTGGCAACCCTTGTTTGAGACTAGGTCGCTGGCGTTCGGATTTTGGGGTTGTATCTTTTGCTGTTTCCTTGCTGCTTATGAATAGTTTCGTGCCGCGTGTGGAGTAATATCTCTGTCGATGGATGCAGGGCAATCCGCGATTATGTGCCAAAACGTTTTTTTCTTTCTCCCCCATTTTCGATCTCTCGTTGAGTTCCTACTTTGGAAGAATTGCTAGCTTGCAAGATTGTATGTCTGTTAGTGTGCTTACTTCAATGTTAGTTCATATTCGGATGAACTGGAAAACTGACGAATTAGGCCATATTCTGCTTCGACCGCCATAATTTCCTTTGAATCTAATTTTCATCTAGAATATCGTGGCTTTCTTTTCTTTATCTCGGTAGTCGTGTGGGATTGCATGCATTGCTGGAGGCTGGAGTTAAGTTGTTCATACCTAAATTCGGTTGTGAAGGCAAAAGAAAAAAAAAAGAAAAGAAAAGCCTAAACTTGTATATGCAGTAAGATGTATTGATATTCTCAAGAATATCTCTGTTTAGAAGAAGTTAATGAGACCTCGTGTGTCATTCTGAGAAGTGCTTGGCATCAAGTGCACGAGCGACAGTGCATCAACTCTTTGGCCGTGGGAAATGCTATTGAATAGTATATCATGGAATTGAGGTCAGTTAAGTCATGAGAATAGCGAACTTGATAATTTGACCTCTTACACGAAGCAGACCTGTGCGAACTGGTTCCTTTTGGGGCTGGGGATGCATGTGATAATGATACTCATATTACACTTTGCAAGAACAAAAGATTGAAGACATAATAACAGACGACTCATATCGTAGCACCAGAACATCGTCCTTTAGCTTTTGTAGTTCTCCGATGGATTAGCGTGTAGATGACATGCAAATTTGGCACTTAGTTGGGTCTAAATATCAGATTGACCTGTTCATTCCTGGAGCCTGGATGTTTAGAAGGGGGCTTAGTTGCTTGAAGGTGTTAATGTCTATACATTTTTGACTCGTTGTTTAGCCTCATCTATTCCTTGTTTTCTTTGGTTGGTTTCTGTGGTCAAATTGACATTCGGTCGACCTGGAATAACGCTTGGTAATTCTCTGTTATTTGGAGATCCTTATCATTTCATTTTTGGCCCCGGGATTTGAAGGTGGCAACATGTGGTCAGCCATGGTCAGCTAACTGTAGTTAAGTGATGTCTCTTATGTAGGTCGCGTTGCCATGGATTCTTTGGGGGGACAAATGGGGTTCTTGATTTTATGTATTTTTTTTTTTAATTTTCAAAACTCGTAAAGCAGCTATAACTGAGTGTTCCACTAAAATTAAGATATATCTAGGGGAACTGGTGATTTATCTCCTTGCTTTGGTAAAAGAATAGACTGTATTTACCTGATCTACGGCTTAGAATGAAATTCCATGTGCATTCTTCTTACCTTTCCATATTCTTTTGGTTTTACTAGAATTATTATGATAGTTTGTTTCTTATGTTGCAGCACTCAAAAAATGGGACTGTCACAGCAATAATTTGGGGTGCATCGCCTCAAAAACGATCTGACCGGCAAAAAGATCGTGTTGAGACAAATCCCGAACAGTTGGCTGCTGCATCGGCTCTGGCTGAAATATCCTTTCTGATTCCTTACTCGCTCATTAACCCCTTTAAAGCCTTCATCTCTTGAGCTCAACATTAATTTGCATATATGGATTTCATATTCTGTAATGAACAAAAATTGCTTGAGTTTCTTCATCAGTCTTCTTGTTTTAGCAGGTCATAAGATGTATCATCATGTTTTTTTTGTTGTTGTTTTTGGCAACTTTTTTGTGACTTTTATGGCTAGATTGTAAAAAGATTTGAGAAGGTATGTGTTTCTGATGGTTAAATTTGTTGATTTGATTCCATCTAGGGGAGCTTTTGCTCTCAACTTACTAAAAATCTCAATATCCTATATAAATCACATAATCAGAACAACGGGGACATATGTGAGTCTACCAAAGGAGGAAGTCTAACGTGGCAATTTTTTTATCAACATAGCTTGCTTTCAACAGGCTGAATCTACTGTAGTTGATTCTGATTAAAAGGACTAATAACTGTTTCTTGCCCATGCGTATGGTACTTTAAAATATACAAATGTAATTATTGCTCGCTATCGCACATTGCTAGCTGTTTGTTTGGATCTTGTCAATCATGTTCTTGGTTAACTAGACCAGATAGCACGAGATGACCATGTCAACAGGAAGAACAACAAGAGTAATTGGATGGTACCATTCGCACCCACATATAACAGTTCTCCCGTCCCATGTTGGTAAGCATTGCGAATCGCTACTTTTTGTGGAGTAAATTAATAATCAAATGCACATCAAGCATGATATATTATTTCTATAAGGACAAAGCATTGGCAACTCTCTTTATTGCTGCACCAGGGCCTCACCACGTTTCACTTGTTTATGATTTACTTTACTTGATTCGGGAATTGAATGAGGCCGTTTTCATTCAAACTTGATAGTGTTTTCTCAGTTTTTTTCTAAAGATGATTTTTGATTGCTACTTTGTGCAGATGTACGGACACAGGCAATGTATCAACTCCTAGATTCTGGATTCATTGGGTTGATATTTTCCTGCTTTAGCGAGGATATTAGCAAGGTATGTGGACTCTTTAAGTTTCCCTCAACATGTTTTGCAGCTTTCAGATCGGTTAAGCAGTTCATTTGATAAATAGGTTGTGGATAGTTTGAAGCAATTTGACTGCAATGTTATGGGTTTTCAGGTTGGGAGAATTCAAGTCATAGCTTTCCAATCTTCAGATGGGAAGCAAAGCCAGATATCAAGACCTATCCCTCTATCTCCGGTTAATAGAAGTTCAGTCATAGACTTGGAATCATCTTTGAGTTCCTCCGAGAATTTGTTGGCGCGATCTAACTCTGGGAGGGGGGAGAACCCCGAAGAGGACACTGGTGATTCCAGAATCTCTGCTGGAGCTAATAAGGTGGGTTACTATTTAATGTAAAGCCAACATGATTGGAGTCAAGGAATTGTAAGGCAGTCACCTCATTAGATTGTGGTCTATCAATTATTCTATCTAACGGTAGTTTATGGTAACATAGCTTGATGAATGTAATTTCATATGAACTTCTAGGGGCGGGGAAGGTCATCGGACTTGGGGGGTTTCTTTGCTAACGCTGATACCAGTTATCTTGGAAGAGAGATAATTGGTGAAAATTATCGCAATGGAAATCCAAGCAGCAGTGCCATTGTTGCTATAGATCCCATGGATATGACAGAAAGCATGCAAGAGGCTATGCATAGGTCAAACTTGGACATGAGGTATACATGAGTATGTACTCGGCACTTAATTATCCTTTCCTTTTGCACTTTATCTTTTTCTCCATTCATTCTTTACCTTTTTTGGGGCCACTTCTTCTGCGTTCCAATTCCACCTGTCTTGGGCATGCTCATCGATCAATCATTGTATGTTTTTGGTCCAGTAGGCTGTCATGACCTCTCAATCTTAAATTTAGTATTTGCATTGTTGCCTGGCAGTGGTGCCGAGTATGTGAGGAAAGAAGTACCCCTCTATGTGTTACCCAGCTCCTCTCTCCTTAATGTTGTTTCACCTCTAGCTTCATTTACGGACCTGCAACGTGTCATTTATGAAGAGGAAAGGGCAGCATATGTTGAAGCCATCAGACAAAATATGAGGTGGGACTTGAGTACCGCCACTTTCAAGCATTCTGTTTCTGTTACTGTTCTCTTTGCGGCATTTATTTTGACTTTCCGCGCTTATTTTCCATCTAGGGACGGGAAAGCACATCCGCTTACTTTTATTCATCACACCTCAACGTATCAGGCTTCCATGTGCAAGTTAATGGAATACTGGTGTGAATCTATTACCTTTGCTGCCCACTGATTTTCTGTGTCACTGTTGATTCGTACTGAATGCACTTATCCTTTTCGTTGGTTTTTTTTTTTGCAGTTTAAGCCCTGCCATTAGAGTACTTCAGGATCGTGTGAGAGAGAACGAGATTCGGGTAAATAACTAACCTAATTCAGTCATTATGGGACAGTGAGGATCAGTCAACAGTCTTCTGAAAAACCTCAAGTCTGCTCATGAATTTTATTTGTTTCTCTCAATATTAACAGTTGAAAGGGAACTATTTGAAGTCCAGTTTCAATAGCTTGTTATTGAGAGATCTGTTTTTTGATCCCTCATTGCACCATTTATGCTCCGAAAATGTCTTCTAATGTCTGTAGAGACTACTTGCCTTGCAAACAGATACTGAAGCTGGTGGATGAAGCAAAGAGTTTGGAGATGGAGGTCCAGAGAGGGAGTGATTCAAGTTCAGGTTACCGGGGAAGTGTATATGGTCAGAGAAGCGGGCCTAGTCCACCGGAGTCTAGCAATACAAGGAGCATGATTGGTAGCCCCGGCAGCCGAAGCAAGAAATGGCCCCAGTGAATTGCGAAGCTAGCCTAATCTTTAGTGCATTCTGCAAGGTGTTGTATCCGGGTGATATATTTGCTTGCCCCAATTTGGTTTTGCAATCTTTTGAACCGTCCGTGGGAAGTGTAAGATGTGAGGTTTGTTCGCGGTCCCTGTTCTTCAGCTGTAAATCGCGTGGTCCATTTTGGTCGGCCATTATACAAACATTAACAAAAAGGCGGACTTTCCGCAGCCACATTGTAATTGTCTATCCGGCATCATTACTACATGCTAAGACATGCAGACATTCCATCCCTGCGGCAGCTGCAGACGAACAGCTCGAACCAGGAAATTAGGAACACGTAAAGGGGTCTGATGGCCAGTGACATAAACCTTGAGCTGTCTGATGAATCTGTCGTTTGAGCTTGTGGTCCGTCCACGCAATTCACCAAACTATCTGTACTGTAGTAACGTCATGTAGACCTCTAAGACGACGGCTCTTAACAGGAGATGCCATGATACATCTGGACTCACAAAATAGGTACATCGCGAGTAACCCTTAACTAGAGAGCTAACTTCTAGAACTCGAGCGTTTCCTTTTCTGTATTGTGCAGGCTCAAGACCCTCGAGGTCCTATACAGCCGACTATTCGAAGTCCCGTTGAGACCGCACACTGAGATGCTCGGTTCTCAGCAGCTTAAGCCCCGCCATTACTTAGAGCTCAAGGGAGAGAGATTCGGGCAATTCAATTACCTTATTGAGTGTGTCAGGGTTACCACTATGGCCTGTTGCGACGTGCAATTGTGACTTATATTAAGCCTTTCGAAAGTTTAGCGAAGCTTGGGATTTGAAGATTGTTTGTGGATGGTGTATTACAAGACTCATGCCACCACCGATTATACTATGCATCGACACTAACAATTCGCGATCATCGATCATTGTATCATTTTCAACGTTAAAACAACCGCGACCATGATGTGTATAAAGCAATCTTCCTGGTTTTCTCATTTGAGACATGTGTTGGAGTTGGCGAATACTTCGGGAACCCTTGTTTCTCACACCGGGTATGCCCACGTGAGCTTAGGGAAACTGAAGTGTTGTCCGATGACATGTGACCCATGCGTGCGGAATGTGGGGGTTCGGGGGCAGCGCCCCCGACACGGGTGCCCCGCTGCCCGATCAACGGGCGGGGGTTCGGGGGCAGCGCCCCCCGACGGGGGTTCCGCTGCCCAGTCAGCGGACGGCTGTCCCGCTCGCCGGTGAGCGGGCGGGGGCTCGGGGGCAGCGCCCCCGAAACCTCAACGGGTTTGGACTGGCCCTTATGGTGCGAAATTAAGAGATTTCATATAGGTTTAGGGTTAGGGCTCGTTTATGTCATATATATATTTTGCTCGTTTTTCTGATCATGATAACGAGTTGAGTGGCTGTAAACCGAAAAATATAGTGAAGTCTCTTTGCAGGACGTAGCCCTATTCGAGGGTGAACCTGGATAAATTCGTGCATCGTCTTCTTTTGTTCTCTGTTTTTGCGTGATCGTTCTGTTTCGGTTCTCGATACATCCCTTCAATATGAACACCCACACACTTCATCCGGCGTCTAGTATCAAAGCCCCACAAGACCGAACTGTGTAATCATGGAGATGAACCTCTTCATCCGGCGTCTAGTATCAAAGCCCCACAAGACCGAACTGTGTAATCATGGAGATGAACCTGCGTTGGTGCTACAAATTAGAGAGAAAATCGCATAGACCGCATGTTATTGGGAAGAGAAGAAGAAAAAGAGAGAGACTCAAGATCAGTGTTCCCATTTCGTTTCACCGAACCACGATGATCATGTTTGTACAGTAACCATCCACAACACAACAGTGTTTCCGTCGAGGCGAATGCCATGACATGAACGCAATGGTTACGTGACTTGGAATGAAAGCAGCTGAGGAAACTGTCGAATTAAGCCAGAGACCTAAAGCAAAACCCTAAACAGAGTCACCACCAAAACCTCCTTTTTTCTTGGTTTGTTTGGTTCCATGCTAAGATGCTCGCCCCAGAACCTCAACGATCACCCTATCCTGCACACATGAAAACCGCGGACCAGACCAAGGCACACGTGAGAATCGAGGACGAGACCACGAAGCACACCAGGTTACCCCAAGTCAGGGTTGTCAAGCCAAACATGATCTCCGCCAAGGAGGCCTCGTGATCCATGCAGTGCTCGAGCAGCCTCCGCCGAGCCGCGCTCAGCTTCGCCCTGACGCGTTCCATCTCCGCGGAGTACCTCCGCAGGCGCCGCAGCTCGCTGGACAAGTAGAAGCACTAGGAGGCGAAGATGACGAAGGACAGCGACAGGGGCATCCACATGGACCCGCAGGTCACGTACGGCGACCTTGCGGCGGCCGCCACCTGGAACATGCAGAAGAGGTGGATGGCCATGCTCTGGAAGGAGCGGAACGCGACGCCGTCCATGCTGCGGTCGAGCTCCTACATTCTCCGGCCAAGGCGGCCGGCCCTCTTCCGAAGGGCTACGTGCAACATCGCCGGAGAGCTCGCTGTGCAGATCCGGATGACGACGACGGACGGTCCTGGTGACAACGCAGAGCGCTTTTTTTTAGTGGGGAGAAAGCAGGATCTAAACATCCGACGGTCGGTGCTGCCCGCGCGGGTCTCCGTCTAACGACTCCAGATCAGTTGTTCTGTGTGGGCAGATCGGAGGGTGAAAATTTCACGAGTTAACAAAACTTGATTTACGATATTTTCTATTAGGTCTGCGTCTATCTAATTACCTAACTTTAGTAAGTACTGCAGTTCCGTGTTGTCTCTTAGGGGTGATCGGTTTTAAGGTTGATTGATTCCTACTCTGAATATGAGAACCGGACCGAACAGGGTTAATCCGCAATCCATGAAATCGTGAGCCGACCCTATCACTTGGATTTGATGGGTTTTTTTTTATTTATAAATTTTATTCTATGGTTTCTACAATATAAAAAAAAAGAAAAGCGAAACAAATTCACAAGAAATCGGGAAAATACTGCTCGGTCAATAATTTATCTTAAATTTTTTTATGGTTTCTAATATATATACACTCTCGACCGTTTCAACTGATTCAGTTCGGTCTAGTCTGGCCGGTCCCGGTACGGTTCTTTCTTAGGAACTGCAAATCGGATCACTTATTTCCGGTTCAAAAATTTGGAACCGGACCGATTCCTGCTGGAACCATCCAGAATTAGCAGGCCCGGTCCAGTTCTCGAGCTGGATGCACACCCCACCCCCTATTGTCGGTCGCTAATAGTCAGCGCCACCGATCGCCAATGCCGCCTCTGGTTGCCAATGCCACTGCCATTGATTGCCGCCGGTTGAGGTCGCAGCTTGTTGGTCGTTCACTGCTTTTCGTCGTTGATGAGAAGTATTCTTCATAAAGGTCGTAATTCTTTGTCATCCAAACGTTTGAATCTTCCTTATTCGTGGGACCATGCGAGGCCTCTACAAGTAATCAACGTTGCAGAATGCGATTTGATTTCGTATACGATATTTATGACATTCTCTAGACTTTGTAACACGGGAAGACATAGAGACTGTCGCTCACTGCACACCGAGATCTAGTGGTGATGCACAGAAGAGGAGCGAGCTGTTGTCGGAAGGGGAACGCGAACCGGCGACCGGCATCCTCCGGCGCGGGGATCTCGAGCTTTTTCCGTTCCCTCGGCGAGGCTCTCGATGCTCTCCATTTTTGGGCATCACTTTAGTGGTTGGGGGCGTTTAAGGTGCATTAAAAGCCAACGATGGTACCGCCACATGCACCTGCCTATGCTTCTTTCCATTTTTTGATCATGCCTTGCATTCAGACTCTGTTTTTGCTGCTTCCTATATGCTTAGTTATCAAAAGTGCATCCCCCCACGTTCCCTCCATAAGTAGGCTTTTTCTCGGCATCGGCCTCGGGTCGTATCAATCCCTCGAGCTAATCCGATCTCGAGGAAAGGATGGTCCCCGTGAGATAGGCCTTGCGGCTCAAGCTCGCCACCACGAACGTGAGTTGCCGCCACTGCCCGAGTCCTCTGGCGGCCGCACCAGGTTCACGTTGCTCGGCACGAACTCGTTGCCGGCGAGCTGACTCGGCAATAGGAGAAAACATCGAGTAGGGCCCACCCACCTCATCATCCTAGTCCCCGACCATTCGGCAGTCGACACACGTGTCCCAGATGGCCCCACCATTCAGATTTTTCATCTCCATCCATTGCCCTCTCTCTCCTCCGTTGCCCGTCGCTCTCCGTTGCTGTTTTTAAACCCTCTGCTACTGCTGCTTTCTTTATCTCTCCATCTCCTGTCTAGCTCATTTTTCAGGAAAGCTTAAGAGAACAAGAAACGAAAGCTAGAATACAGACCCAGAAATGCTCTGAACCATCCTCAACCTCAAAGTCTCTGAGGTGAGGTAAGGCCTTCATTTCAAGCTTTCTTGCTGTGCACGCGTCGCTTGTGGCTTTATGATCTTCTTTGTTCATTCTCGGCTCTGCATTCCCCTCATCATCATCAAGTCTTTGCATAAAGGTCTCATTTTTACTTGCCTTGTTTGTTTACTTTCGACTTTCTAACGGTGTTTTAGAGTTTATTTCTTAGTGAATGCATGTTTCAGGCTCTAACTCGTTCCTCACGTTAAATTTGTGGGGATTTTTGTTTCTGTCTCATTTTTACTGTTCTAGACGTTCTGAACTTGAATGATGTCGCTCTAACTAATGACTACGTTGGTAGTTTCAATCTTTCTCCTTTACCGGTGAATGGGGTTTTTGTTTGAAAGCCTGTTTTAACAAAATGGCTGTGTGGTTTAGAAAATTTTGATGATGGGAGCTAGTTATGTTATCAAGTATTGAATTTTAGCATTATGCTGCCGTGTTTATGTTGTCCTGAGATGGCTTTTTTCTTCTAGTCTGCTGCGTCGCGTAAACTCAGGAGCATTATGGAGAAGGGGAAGCAAGTAATGGTAAATGAAGTTTCGAGCGAGGAGGTGATGAAGGTGAACAATATGCACCTGTACCCTGTGGAACCTTATAGTTCGGGTGAAGGTTTGCCTTATGCTCCCGTGGATTGGCCAAATTCCGGCGATACTTGGCGTTGGTGGGTCGGCAAGGGAACCAATTCGTCTGGTTTCTATCAACAAAGGTTATTATATCTTCCAAAGCGTCTCCGTTTCCGTGGCAGTGACTCTTTTTGCCGTTTTCGGGGCAAGTCTTCGCTCAAAGCCTACATCTCTTCGCAGTTTCCGAACGCAGATGTTGAGGAGTTTCTTGCTTCTTTTAGCTGGATGGTTCCATCTACAAAACAGCTCCAGAGCGAAGGTGTGGTTTAAGTCTAACATAGTTTTGGTTATATCGTTAACCTATCATTCAATTTGGAAGTCCAATGATTGGAAGGTCTTTTATGGTCATAATGCTTGTATAAGCTCTAGTTTGCGATCACTTGGCTGTTCATCTCTTTGGTGAGTTATGGCTTTAACATTGATTAAAATGTAATGATTAGGAGGTTTGATCTATATGCGATAGAAGATGCTACAGAAACTAGAAAATTTAGACAAGTATAAAGGAGCATGAAAAGTTCAGGAGTGTCTGATATATCAGACCAACTTTTAGTAAATTCAATCACAAAGGAGAAGGATGAGCCCTGCTTGGGTTTAGAAGACAATAAGATGACAGACAGCAAGCTACTCACAGAAATGATTAACCCTTACCTTTTACACTCTCATATATACATTTTGCTATCTGCATTGAGAACACCAAATATGTGGAGTTTCAAAATACTTCAAGGACCCTGCTATTTCCACAAAGGGAATTTAGTCAAGTATGAATTCCGGAATTTCTTCTAGTGGGGAAATGATGCGAATGAAAGTTTCCTCTTTGTTTCGCTATGCCGTCTGTAATCTAGGCAACTGCTAGTACACATCGCTAAGGCTCAGAAAATTTAAGGACTCTGTCATTTGCCACTTTTGATGGAAAAGCCATTTGCGTAAAAATGTTGAGCCGAGACAAGCAAAATTTAAGATGCCATTCGACTTCTTAGCTGTTTCAGTTATTTTTGGATCACTCTGATATGCAGATTTGCCTCCAGATGTCTTTCCACAGGTACCACCGGTTGAAATTGCATCTAAGAGGAGAAAAGAAGCCCCCGGTAATTCCAAGATGATGAAAAAAGCAAGACCAGCTATATCACGAGCCTTCCCTAGGCGCAGAACCCAGCAGTCTTACAATATACCAGCTCAAGCCAACTCTGGAAATGACGAGTCTGTAATTGACTTGTGTTCCCTAACGGATGATAGCACAAGTGATGGAAGTGAATATTTGTGTTCCCCAAAGGATGATAGTACAAGTGATAGAAGTGGATATTCGATAGGTGGCTCTGAGCCGCAAATTGATCTTGAGGACATTGCTCCTGACCAACGTATTGGTTCTAGCTGCCATGCATCCAAGGATTTCAAGGCACAAGATGTGCAAAATGTCCAGAAACATCATGCTCAATTTTGTGAAGAAGATGTTGATGACTGTCTAAAGTCTTTGGAACATGTCCTTTCTCAGCACAATGATGAAGCTCAGGTGCGGACTCCTTTCACTTATGTAGGTTCTGATATGGCAGAGAAAATGTCTACTTACCGCAAGAGGCTTTCTTCCATTCTTGCCCTGGATTTCTCATACTTGCTGTCCTCAGAGTTCCTAGAGGAGATTACTTTTTCAGTACAGAAGCTCGCGGCCGATCCCATCTTGACTGTTGATCAACTGCTTAAGTTGAAGTCGGTTGAAGAGATCCCCAAAGCAGGCAAGGTTTTTCTGCGCACTAAGGGAATTGCTGAGCAGGCTACCAAATTTTTCGAAGATCTTCAGGCCATGAAGGACAAGGTTTCTTCTATCAAGAGAAAGTTCAGTGAGCTGAAGAAGGGAGCAGGAGAATTGCAGTCTCAGATAAATTCCGAGTCATCTCTTGCACGAGAAATAGATGAACAAATTGCCCAGCTTCAATCTAGGAAAGCTGAACTTGCTCATGACCTCGAGTTGACGACTAAGGCGAAAGTTGAGGCGGTTGCTGAGCAGAAGATCAAGGCTAACTCTATATCAGCTGTCATGCGAGAGATCAAGACTGCCATTGCTGAAATCCCAATATGGGAATCGAAGAAGAGAAATGCCGAAAAGCGAATGGCTGAGATCCTTGCCAGGTATGCACTTCTCAAAGGTTTCTCCTTTGTGAAATCCAACGGAAATTGATCTCTCACATGACAGCTAATGATTTCAGCGTTAACCATGCTTCGTAGCATTTGTGTTTCATTCCTTTGGAATTTTCTCGGTGTTTTCTTGAACTGATGTGGATATGAAAAGCTTAATTTGGTCGATTTAACAGGGTCACCAGTTGTGTAATCTGAGTAGCTAGAGTTAATGGTAAGAGCTACTAGTAAAAACTCAATGTGAATCACAATTCACGGCTCATCTCTCGAAATTGTCTCTGTTCGACTATTTTGTTGCCATTTTGGCATTTCTCATGCTGTTGTTTGCAACAGCTTGCGCAATGTAGCCCGAGGTATCTGTCGATCAATGTGCTAGAAAGGGATACAATCCAATTTTGGCTGGCCATGGCATGTGATTCATCGGCTCGAGTCAACAGTTTGTGACAAGTCTTGCTTATCTTGGACCACCAAAATGTAACAGTTCAGCTTATCGATCTTGTAATGCATGACTCTGTACAACCTACTAGTCTTTGAGCTTGGACACTCTTTTTACTATATAGGCAGCGAATTACAAGAAAAATGTATGATAAGACTTAAAGGCTGCACGACAAGTCTTGTTTATCTCATATTTACATGGTTTGATCGAGGTAACTTACGTCCACTGGAAGAGCAGCAAAGATTTCCTCTATAAATTAAGCCATACATCGGAAATTATAGCCACACTTATATCACTCAAACACTCTTAATCTCATAAATGAATTAAGCAAAATTTTGGACAAGATTTTCTATGGGCTATAAAACACTCGTGGAGCTTCTGAAGATGCAATTAGCGAAGCCCCTTGATGCAATTGAGTGCAACGCCACAAATCTCACGAAGAAGTTTGATTTTGCACATCAACTTCGCATGATGACAAATCAATAACCCATGGAAATATATACATGTACTCAAGTCCAGATGAAGCCCCTTGCTCTGACCGAAAGTAAATAACTTTTAGTTTCCCTTTTCATTTTTCTTGACCAACTTCAATCAGGAAGTTTTTTTTTTTGGTAAGGAACTTCAATCAGGAAGTTTTTTTTTGGTAAAGATCAATCAGGAAGTTTTTTTTTTTTGATAACCCAGGGAATCCCCGCACGGCTGATAGCCGGGGAGTAAACTCTGGGGGCGACACGTGCTAGCCACCACACACGTGCCACCGGTTAAGTCACCCTGCTATGTCCGGGATTCGAACACTCAACCCTTTGCGAGAGGAAGAGTGCGCGAGATCAATCAGGAAGTTGATTCCCATATTTTCCAAAAAACAAACCTGTATCCAATAAAATTTCCAGGTTGGATTCTTTTCTATGTTCTTTTTCATTACCTTTTATTTCCTTCTCTTGCTTTTTCAAGTTGGGATGTTCCAAAACATTTATCTCGATCGGGTCCGTCACGAACTCGAACTCGAATCATAATTTCAATGGTAACAATGAAACATATATACCAAATTTACCAATGTCACAATGCGATCTATGTATGGTTATGACTGAGCTCGAGAATTGGAGAATGATGAGTTAACTTTTTTAGCCCGTTTCTTTTGGGATTCCTTGCATGTGAAGAAAGAAAAAGAAGCATAAGGAAATAGATGATTCTAGAGGAAATTGGATACTGTAAAATAGATAATCACAAGTAGATAAATATTATCGCTAGCCAAAAAAAAAAGAGAAATGACTATTAATGTCATTAGAAAGGTTTACTAAATTTCAAAGATGAAAGAACACTTAAAATGTTGACTTTGAAACTAATAACGAAATCATTGTGCATTCAAATGGCTCCTCACTCTTTTTGGTCAAATCAAGTTGCTCTAGAAAAACTCTCGAGTGACCTAAGATCAGGACTTGTGAGTAGACCTGTCAAATGGGTGGGTCGGGTTGGGTTTGGATCGGGTCATAAATGGTCCGACCCAAATTGACCCATTAACCCGTTTATGACCCATTTATACGCAATGCAATTTTGTTGACCCATACCCGACCCGACCCATACCCAACCCATACCCGATTAGACCCATATTGCTAAAATACTTTCATATTTAATTAAATATAGGAAAATTCATGCCTAAGCTGAAATGAGAGTGCAGAATGAGTGAGTGCAAGATTGAGTGAGGGTAAGAGAAATGCGTTGAGTTTAAATCAGTTGAAAACTCATTTATGACTCATTTGCGACCCATTTATGACCCATTTAACACTAATATAAGACTTCTACCCATTTATGACCCATTTACTATATATAACCAACCCATTTATAACCCATTTACTAATAAATGGGTTAAGAAATGGGTTTATGACCCATTTTGACAGGTCTACTTGTGAGGCAGTGATATCAAATATACATATAAAGAAAGGATAAAAAAAAGATCACATCTTCTTATTGATATTGGTCACAATTAGAAAGCTTATTCTCAGATTAAAAGATACATACATATTCTAAACAAACGTACTAAAGACTTGATTTGATTGACGCGTTCTACATAATGTGTTAACAAAATTATAGTCAACAAAATTTTTACTAGATCTACTCACCTGCCTTTAGTTAGTACTACAATTCCATTTATACATTTCTGTAACCAAAAAACTATATATATAAAAAAAAAAATACTACTCTATCAGCTGCATCCGTCAGTATTCAGGCAGGGGTAATCGGTTCTAAGATGGGTCGGTTCCCACCTTGGAATTGAGAATCGGACCAGGGTCGATTCCCGGTTTGTGGAATCAAGAACCAACCTTGCCACCTTGGAGATGGCAGTGTTATTTTTAATTTACGGTTTTTACGATAAAAATTAAAAATAATGAAACAGACTTGCAATGAACCGAGAATATACTGCTCGATCAATACTTTTTCTTCATTTTTTTAAAAATGTTTTCTAGTATACTCTGGGCCGATTTCCTCGATTCGGTCCAGTCAAGTCTGGTCAGTACGATTCCTTCCCAAGAATCGGAAATCAGAAAGGTAGATCTGATAAATGGATGGGCAAACGGTAGGGCATATCGAGCCTAGAGGACAACAACACTCTTCAGTTTATATATTCAAAATCTCAACCAACTCAACTTTTGGCCCAAGCCCAATCCTACCCGACCTCAACAATTTAAACCGCATTTCAACCTACGGCCGGGCCTAAATGACACGTCAAACCCGACATTGTGGCTCGGCCCGTCCAGGCCCTCTTAATATCACCTCTACCATGGAAAGGAAGGCCCCACAACTAAGGCAACATCCAACCACTTCAAGAATGGTAAAAGGGGCTTTCTCTTTTTTCTCTATAAAAAGCACGGCACTCTTGAGTTTTTGGTACAATGAAGGATCCTATCTTGAATGAAAAATGCATATCCTAAGCTGGAGAACAATGTCGGCGTCGGAAGGATCGATTAGCAAAGCGCTTCGACATAATTCATTTTGTCCTTGCAGGCGAATTGATCGAGTTATAAACGTAAGCTACATTTCTACCAGCATCCACCTGTATTGTGGCCTGTGTCATCTGTGATCTCTATATAGCCACCCTCTTTCTTCGACCAATAACTACATACTAGAGCGTGGCTCGAAGTGGTGTGGGCTATGCTCGCAATGCTCCAGCGACCCTCTTCAAAGTCCTAATCGTCGTACTAACCAAAACCAGGGAAACTTTGAAGCCTAAAAGATGCTATGAGTTCAGACATTCCGGCTAGGTTTGAGTATGAACAGTTTCGAATCTGGAAACTCTACAAAAATACGGAATTCTAGAGAGACAACAAAAACAAAAGCAACTTGACATGATAATCTCAAGGGAAAAAGCCACCGAAAATATTAAATTATGCCTACTTAGACACATTTATTTTAATTTTTTTTGTGATACAAAAAACCTCAAATTTATATCATGTAACGCATTTATCCCAAAACTCCAAACTTATACCCGTTTGACATATTTACTTTAAACTTTTTTTTATAATGCAAAAACCCTAAACTTGTATCTGTGCAATTTAGAGTAAATATGTCACATGGTACAAGTTTGGAGTTATTGTGTCACAAAAAGAAATTTAAGGTAAATGTGTCACGTTAGGTATTATTTAAGATTTTTGGTGGCTTTTTCTCTGATCTCGAAGTTGGATCTTTTCCAAGTGCTTATGAAGGTGAATCGATGCATGAACTTAGCTCCCACCGAGTGATCATTTCTCTTTGGCCTACTTTCACTGAAAAAAGAAGAAAAATGACGTTGTGAATCAGAAAATTGCTCTTGACCATTCATAAAAAATAATAAAAAGAAAAAAAAGGGCAAAGGGATATTGTTATAATTACAAGGGATTTATCCATTATTTTCTGCTTACTTACAATGAAAGACGAGGTCCAGCATGACCTTATAATGGGATCTCTCATTACTCAAAAGATTATCAAATTATTACGTTTAGTTACACAAATCTTTTACCGAAAATTTAGCGAGCGAGCATCGTCTGCACCGCTTATACTATGATCGTCAAGATTCGAGGTGCTGTATGATAAATAGTTGTCTAGCAATCTAATTTGCAGTACTCATGGAAAAAGGTGAAAGGTGCAAGTCACAGCCACCCTAAAAACAAAACCTAACGCTATATCCTCGGCAAAACAAAAACTCGACAAGCGCACATTATGCGACTTTCCCCAGCGTCGTACGCCTATTCTGTGGAGTTGCACGGTCTCGGGCTTCATTTTCTTTGAGGGGGAAGGATGATTTAGAAAATTCTTTTTTTTCAAAAAATGATCATTTATATCGCTTAGAATAATTAATTAATGGTAAATATTTTCATTATCGATTATAATTTATATCCAAACATTTTTATGGAATATGTAAAAGAAAAATTTTGTTCATTTTACTTTTGCAAGCAATATAAGCGATTAGTTTTAAATTAATATTTTTCAAATTATACATTTTCTCAAATTTTTTTCCTAGCGAGAAAGAAACAAAAAAGGACAAGGACAAAGAAAAGGAGTGGTTGGTCTCACAATTGGCAGCAGTCTGACCTTAGACTACACGACATCAGAGAACTACTTTTAACGACATATTCGTGGACAATCCCACAGCTTGAATTTAGTAAACCGATCTTAGCGTGCTCGCGCTAGTTCCCGCAGATTTCTTGTTTGTTGCTCCATTCGTCTTCAACCTAGAATATGGCGGCTGCAACTGCATTCATAGAGCGACGAGTTGATACAGCAAGAGCCGCCCTGTGTGTTTTCGCAGTCACTAGAGACAATGCTCGATTCATAGCCCGTCTTTTTTGCATACATAAAGGAAGGAATATCAGAGACGCATGCATCATCTCCTTCTTTTGGTTCATTGATGGAGGGAGGAGATGTCTACAGAGCGACCAAGAGCCTGCGCGCGAGCAGCTCCGGGATGTGGAGGAACCGCCGGATGGACGAGGTGTTCTCCAGGCCCTTGTCGCGCCTCGGCAACGAGGAGGACGACGAAGAAGCTCTCAAATGGGCCGCCCTCGAGAGGCTCCCCACGTTCGACCGCCTGAGGAAGGGCATCCTGACCGCCTCGCGCGGCGGAGCGGACGAGATCGACGTCCTGAACCTCGGCTTCCAGGAGAAGAAGAAGTTGCTCGAGAGGTTGGTGAAGGTGGCCGAAGAGGACAACGAGAGCTTCTTGTTGAAGCTAAAGAACCGCATCGACAGGTAAAAGATTTGAGAAATGCCATACTAAGGATGTCTTTGTTTCAATAAAAATTTCATAATAATGGAAAATATTTTCGATGAAAGTCATTTAAATATGTTTAGTTCTCATTTATTCGGTTATTTAGGGAAGTAGTTTAGAAAAAGTGATTTCCTTATTGTCGAAAGAGAAAGTTATTTTCTTCCAATCTAAGCTTGTTATTTTCGGTCTATGGAAAATTTCATGTGGATCGATTAATTTTCCATCATCCAAATACCAGAAAGTTGGAAAAAAATTTCCCGAAAACATTTTTTTTAAACAAACCGACCCTAAATGATGTGTTAGATTTTACTATTTATTTAACCGGATCCACTTATTTTAAATATTCTACTCCCTTTGTGATTAGCCTTTCATAAAAGCAATGATAATAACTTGTTCGTGATATATAATGAAGTGTAGCAAATGATTAGTAAGCATTAAAATGAGTGGATCATATCGGTAAATCCGTCCTATTATGATATTCTTATACTTCCAAAAACCTAGAGTTCCTCAGCAAATTACTAATCCTTGATTAACGAAAGAGGAAATGGTTTGGACCTTGTGGAAAAGCAAACTAATTGGAACAATATTATTACCGTATAGAGAATCACAAACTCGCTTGGTATTTATAGAAATCTATTATTTTGTGCCCAAAAATATGTGGTTTCTTTTATGTGCTGGTAAAATCCAATAAGAATTGGTTCAAAAAACTGTAAGCTAAAAAACTACCGGTGACTTTAATTTCTAGATAACTTGTAGGTGACTCACCATAAGTTTTTTGAAACTACTAACCTTTTTATGGTAGTTTGCAAACTAGCAATTTATCTACTAATTTATTGATTGTTATTTGTATATATTGCCAATGCTTCCGATGTACTAGCTCTTATACGAAATTGCCAGTCTTAGCAATTTTTGTCAAATTAAATTACCAACTATTTTTTAGGCTACTAACATTTAATTGCTTCTTCTTTTTTCGTAATTTACCAACTTTTCTATTGGAGTTATCAATTTTTATTTGCTTTGGTTAATTAGCAATCCTTTAAATTTATGAAATTTTTGCAGAGATTATGAACCTAAATTAGTGTGATTCATCAACTTTTTTTCCATCAATTTACTACATGGTATCGGGTTGTTAACTTTTCTTAAGTAATTTATTATTTATTTATTCAAATTTGCCAACTTTTCTTATGTTTACAAACTTTTACATGCACTTCTTAGCAACAACTTGAATTCACCAATTTAACATCGGTAATTGAAATAAAAGTTTGTAACTTAATCGGATAAAAGTTAGTAATCACTCTAAATGAGGCTGGCAATATCAAAATCAGTTGATAAATTTAAAAAAGCTGGCAAAGTGGTACCTCAATTGGAAAAAAATTGTAAGAAAAAAAAAACATTGATAAGGGACTTCAAATGATAGTTGGTAACCCAAAAATAATTGATAAGTTAATCAAAGAAAAGTGATAAATAAAAGATGATGAATTCGTATTAAAGTTGATATATTTAAAGTGCTTGTAAGAGAAAAACATTAAAGTTGGTAAACCATAACAAAAGTTGACAAATCAAAAAGTACCAAGTAAACGTTTGGTAAATAATCAAATGAGAGTGGGTATTCCAAAACTAATTGATAGTTTAATTAGAATAGAAAGTCGGTAAGCCACTCAAATAAAGACGGATAAATTCAAAAAAGAATAGTTTAATTTAATGCGTTGGCAAGCAAGACAAATAAAAGTAACTAAAAGATTAGAAAAGTTGATTATTTGTAAACTGATTTACTACAGTAACTGTTCATACAAATGACTATATGTTGTAATTAAGCATTTGTGAGCTAGTAATATTAGTGTAGCCTCTTCTCAATATATATATATATATAATAAGGTCAGCTGTTGATGGAGTTTTAGTGACATTTTGTCCAATTTTGGTTCTTGTGAATCTGGGTTTCGTTGCAGAGTGGGAATTGACCTTCCTAAAATTGAAGTGAGATACGAGCATTTGAATGTGGAGACAGAGGTTCATGTAGGAAGCAGAGCTTTGCCCAGTTTCATTAATTTCAGTATCGATATTGTAGAGGTAAGCACCAGCACCAGCTGGTACATCAAGCTTAACAAGCACACTTCTTATTTTTCATTTAGCAGAGACAAGAAGACTGACCATTAATTTTACCCCAAAAAAAAAGACTGACCATTAATTATATACAAATGCTCAAATGTTCGAAACTTGTTTCCGTGCAATATTTTCTTTTTCTCATTCTTATTCTTTTCATCGATTTTCTTTTGTTGCTGAAGGGCATCTTGAATTTCCTGCACATCCTTCCTAGTAGAAAGAAACACTTGACTATCCTGCAAGACGTCAGTGGGATCATCAAACCTGGCAGGTGGGCAAATGAAACCAAATTAAAAACAACTTTAAACCACATATGAAATGGAATCCCATTTCTAAGTTCGGTTTTCTTTTCCGTTTTGTTTTTTTGGTTTGAACCAAATGATGAAGATTTTCTTTTGTTCTCTTTCTCCTTTTTCGCGATCTGCTTCTGATTTGCGTTCCGTTTGTGCAGGATGACATTGCTTTTAGGTCCTCCTTGTTCAGGGAAGACCACACTCTTGTTAGCTTTGGCTGGCAAGCTTGACCCCAAACTGAAGGTAAATTCACATAATTTTTCATTTAACTTCACACCTTTTTTTTTTCCGATTTCCAACGTTTAGCTGCTGAAGCTAAATCTTTGTTTCAAAATTCACTAAAATACGAATGCTGTTACTTAGACGACAGGAAAGGTTACTTACAATGGACATAGCTTCAATGAGTTTGTGCCCCAAAGAACTGCTGCTTATATAAGTCAACATGATCTTCACATTGGTGAAATGACAGTTAGAGAAACTCTGGCCTTCTCTGCGAGATGTCAGGGGGTCGGAACTCGATATGGTGCTTAGAAATCTTTCTTCTTTTATCATTCCATAGTTGGGTTTGTATTAAAGAGATCTTTAGAATAAGAAAAAGGTGAATCCTTTTGTTACATTCTGTAGATATGTTGGCAGAGCTATCAAGAAGAGAGAAAGCAGCAAATATAAAACCAGATCCTGATATTGATGTCTATATGAAGGTAATCAAAGAAGGGAAGCTTATAGTTGCTTTTCTCCCCTATTCCAAATCAAATAAGGAAATGAAACAGATTATGCATAAGAAATATTGACAAGGAACAAATGATTTTTGAATCCAACTCTGGTATAGCTCTTTTCTTTCCCATGGGCCAAAAACACTGTTGAGTTTACTTTTGGGGTCTTTCGTGGTGTAAAATCCCTCAGGCTGCAGCAACACCAGGTCAGGAAGCTAGTGTTGTCACAGATTATGTTCTTAAGGTAATCTTTGACAATAAGCACAAAAAATAAGTCATACAAGGAATTTTGGAATAATAAACGTGTAACGAACATGTCCTTTTTCCATAGATTTTGGGGCTAGAAGCTTGTGCAGATACCATGGTTGGAGATGAAATGATCAGGGGTATTTCCGGAGGACAGAGGAAGCGTGTGACCACAGGTTGGAAGCAACTCGGATAGTTGTTGATACCACAAAATTATTGTTCAATGTTCCTTTCTCTAGTCTAATAAACAAATTGATCCCTGACCTGTATTTTCTAGGTGAGATGCTGGTCGGGCCCGCAATGGCCTTCTTCATGGATGAGATATCTACCGGGCTCGACAGCTCGACGACATACCAAATAGTGAAATCCCTGAAACAATTCAATCACATTTTCAATGGGACTGCCGTTATCTCCCTTCTCCAGCCAGCTCCAGAAACTTACAACATGTTTGACGACATTATTCTGCTATCCGATGGCCAGATCGTGTACCAGGGTCCTCGAGACCTCGCCCTAGATTTCTTCGAATCCATGGGATTCAAATGCCCCGAGAGGAAGGGTGTTGCCGACTTCTTGCAAGAAGTAAGTTGAAACATAACAATTTTTCACCCTGCAGCTTTTAGGAGATGAAAAGTATTATCAAAGCGTCTTGCAATAACACACTTTTCTATTGATAGGTAACGTCACGGAAAGATCAGCAGCAATATTGGGCACGTAAAGATGAGCATTACGCTTTAGTCACAGTTCGCGAATTTGCAGAGGCATTCCATTCGTTTCACCTGGGAAGGAAACTTGGGGACGAGCTTTCCACTCCTTTCGATCGTAGCAAGAACCACCCAGCTGCTTTGACTACCGAAAAATATGGCGTTGGAGTAAAGGATTTGCTTCGAGCTTGTGCTTCAAGAGAATACTTGCTTATATCGAGAAACTCCTTCGTTTACATTTTCAAGATTTCTCAGGTAACTGCTGACTTTAATTCTCATTTCCAACTTGAACTAGCTAATGTACTAACACGATGCAACTCATTTATCAGCTCATGGTTATCGCATTTATTACAATGACCCTCTTCTTTCGGACTAAGATGCCTCGGGATACCACAGCCGATGGAGGGATTTATATTGGCGCATTGTTCTTCACTCTCACTATGATCATGTTCAATGGAATGGTGGAGATTTCCATGACAATTGCCAAGCTCCCAGTTTTCTACAAGCAAAGAGATCTCCTCTTTTACCCGGCATGGGTATATGCTCTTCCAATTTGGATTATAAAGATCCCTATCACCTTCGTGGAGGTTGCAGTTTGGGTGTTCATCACCTACTATGTCATTGGATTTGATCCATATGTTGGGAGGTAAGAAAGAAAGGGGTTAATTTCACTGTTGAAGGACAGCAAATCCATCCTTGCCTTTGTAAATCTTTTACTGTTTCGATGTATGAAGTGTCTCGTGTTTTCAGGTTGCTCAGGCAGTACCTTTTGCTTGTGCTTGTCCAGCAGATGGCATCGGCATTATTTCGGACAATTGGGGCAGTGGGTAGAAACATGATTGTTGCCAACACATTCGGGACATTTTCTCTGCTCGTTCTCTTTACATTAGGTGGTGTTGTTCTTTCAAGAGGTATACTGTACATAGAATTCAAAAGTTTTTTTCCCTAGGCCTTCTGTCGTCAAAAGGAGTGCTAATTTCCCTTCTCTATATGAATGGCAGAGGATATAAAGAAATGGTGGATTTGGGGTTATTGGGTATCCCCCTTAATGTACGGGCAGAATGCGCTAGCTACTAATGAGTTGTTATCATCAAACTGGAACAAGGTGAAGCCTTGTAATTGCTAGATGCCAGTATTTCATATGAATATCGTTTTCTGACCAACTGATTCCTGTTATGTATGCCATGTGATAGATTCCCTTCAATTCAAGTTCAAATGAAACACTAGGAGTTCAATCGTTGCAGTCACGCGAAATTTTTACCAATGCCTCCTGGTATTGGATAGGAGTCGGGGCACTGTTTGGATACACTTTGCTCTTCAACCTTGCATTCCCAATGGCTCTCACTTTCCTAGACCGTAAGTGGATTGCAGTTTCTTCTTCTTTGGGCTTCTGTCCATTAGAGCTAGCCTAAGTTCTGTAAGCAATTTTGCAGCCTATGGCCGATCTCAGACGGTAAAATCAGAAGATCATCAAAGCAATGAAAATGATAATAGAGAAGGAGCATCGATTCAGTTGCCGTCTCGGGGTTCTAGTCACCAACAAGTACCAGGTAAGAGTATCATCGTTTCTTTTAGCCTTTATCGTCTATCTTTAGCAGATGGGCGACGAACAAAAGACTAACAGAGAAGACTGAAAAGAGCAACTTGTTTTATCAAGGACCTGCATTATGTCTTAACCAATATTTTCTTTTCGGATTTGCAGTGAGTTCACCCAGATCCTCACTTACAAGGCCCGAGATGGCTGCCGTGACTAATAGGAAAAGAGGAATGGTCCTGCCATTTGAGCAACACTCTATCACTTTTGATGAAATCAAGTATTCAGTTGACATGCCACAGGTAACAGGGATCAAGTTCAACCGTGAGAAATCTGAAGATAGTACTTCAGCATGATAGAAGCATAAACGTTCCTACACATGTCAAATGTAGCTAAATAATTCGTTGTTTCATTTATGTTGGCAGGAAATGAAGAGTCAAGGTGTTGTCGAGGATAAATTGTTGCTCTTAAGTGGAGTAAGTGGTGCTTTTAGGCCTGGTGTTCTCACAGCTTTGGTGGGCGTCAGCGGTGCCGGTAAGACAACTTTGATGGATGTGTTGGCCGGTAGAAAAACTGGGGGATACATCGAAGGGACCATCATGATATCTGGGTATCCAAAGAAGCAAGAGACATTCGCTCGGATTTCTGGCTACTGTGAACAAAACGACATCCATTCACCTCATGTTACAGTCTATGAGTCATTGGTTTACTCTGCATGGCTGCGTTTACCAGTTGACATCGACAATGAAACCAGAAAGGTTGGCTTCTATTCCCAATATCTGTTTTTTAGCACAGTTGTCTTTTTCCCTTGAAATAATCTCTTCAAATTCTTGCTTCTTTAAAAATCCCAATGATGGCTCTTTTTGGTAATTTAAGTTTGTCGTCTTCGCCGGTCTTTGGTTCATTTTTTCTAGCTAGATGTGAGGCCGTCATCAAGAGTCATTCTTCTCCATCATATCATTTGAATTTCTAAAAAACGTGACAGATGTTCGTTGAGGAAGTCATGGAGCTCGTGGAACTAAATCCACTGCGGCAAGCCTTGGTCGGTTTGCCTGGTGTCAATGGTCTTTCTACCGAGCAACGCAAAAGGCTAACCATAGCGGTCGAACTAGTAGCGAACCCCTCCATTATTTTCATGGATGAGCCAACCTCAGGGCTCGATGCAAGATCTGCTGCTATTGTCATGAGAACAGTAAGGAATGCGGTGGATACAGGCAGAACTATTGTGTGCACGATCCACCAGCCGAGCGTGGACATATTTGAAGCTTTTGATGAGGTGAGTAATGTCTTTTTTGGTAAAGTTAAAATTTTTTTGGTAAAGATGAGGTGAGTAATGTCAATACATCGTAACTACAAGAATTTATTCATAATGTTATAGATACATGAGCCATGTACTTTTACTTGTGCCGTAGCTTCTCCTATTGAAACGAGGTGGGCAAGAAATATATGTCGGTCCGTTGGGTCGTCATTCTTGTCATCTAATCAAGTACTTTGAGGTACGACTTGCTTGGCTGTTACGGTTTCAATTTCCCTTTTTCACAAAGTTAACTTGAATCACCAAGAAGAGATACCTTCACATGAAAGGGTATCCAAGGAGTTAGCAAAATCGAAGATGGTTATAATCCAGCAACTTGGATGCTCGAAGTCACAACACCAGCACAAGAACTTATTCTGGGGATTGATTTTGCAGCTTTATACAAAAATTCGGACTTGCATAGGTGGGCTCACTACATTCCAAAACGAGCAAATTTTAGCCTTGTTAGTGACCATAAGAGGAAGACTCAAATAGATCACAGGAATTAGATTGACACATTCTGCAATTTTCCAGGAGAAACAAGGCTTTGATCAAAGAATTGAGCGTACCACCTCCTAATTCCAAGGATCTCAACTTCCCCACAAAGTATTCACAGTCAACTTTCACCCAATTAATTGCTTGTTTATGGAAACAACATTGGTCTTACTGGCGCAACACAAACTATACGGCTGTTCGGCACCTCTTCACCATCTTGGTAGCCTTAATGTTCGGAAGTATGTACTGGGGTATTGGATCTAAAACGTAAGTCCTGTCTTGACACATAAAATTTTTAGCCCCTGTACCATCGAACTGATGTATGTTCGTAAACCTTCGAATCTTGCAGGAACCGAAGAATAGACGTGCTTAATGCAATGGGCTCAATGCATTCTTCTGCTGTCTTCCTTGGGGTCCAAAATGCATCTCCCGTGCAACCAGTTGTATCAGTGGAAAGAATAGTTTTTTATAGAGAGCGAGCTGCCGGGATGTACTCGGCCCTGCCATATGCTCTAGCACAAGTAAAATTTTGCTTCGCAATGATCCCGATCTTCTCTTACAAATCAGTACACTAATTAAATGCTCCTTATGTGGTTTGACTGCCGATATTGTAGGTTCTGATTGAAGTCCCCTACATCGTTGCACAAGTCATAACGTACACCCTCATAGTTTATCCGATGAATGGGTTCGAATGGACAGCCGAAAAATTTTTCTGGTTTATGTTCTTCGTGTTCTTCACCATGTTATGTTTCACCTTTTTTGGCATGATGGCAGTAGGCTTGACGCCAAACCATCATATCGCCGCCATTGTCGGCTTTGCAGTCTATTGTCTGTGGAACCTCTTCTCGGGGTTCCTAATGCCACGAACAGTAAGTTCTATCTAGCAACCATTTCCATGATTTTGCTGATTCTCCCCGTTTTTCCAACATGATAGTGATGCCTGACAATGAGAGACTACCCTCCCTTGCTATTTAACAGAGGATGCCTGTTTGGTGGAGATGGTACTATTGGGCATGCCCGGTCGCTTTGACGTTATACGGGTTGGTGGCCTCGCAGTACGGCGATGTGGAGGACATGCTCGAGGACTCTGGCGACTCAGTGAAACAATACATCAAAGATTACTTGGGCTATAGACACAACTTCCTGGGTGTGGTCGCCGTCATGATGGCCATGTTCCCCATCCTCTTCGCTTGCGTCTTCGCTGTTTCCATCAAGGTGCTCAATTTCCAGAAGCGATAAAAGCCTTCTTAGCATTCATATTGACGTAAGGCGCAGCTAGTAGCATTCCCATCGCCGATTGAAGAGGCACAATTTGGGCACTAGTGTCATGAACAGGATGCTTGCATAGATCATGAACTACTGATTTTCATGAAGGGCAAACTGATCAGAGAGTCAGTCAGTCCTACATCCATTTCTCAACCGGATCGATTCGTGCAAAATTTGGATATCAAGTATGATTCCGGCTGTTCATGCCATGTAGATGAAATATTTAGAGGAAACAAAAGGCTGGACAAGAACAGAATTATATAATCTGTCATTTCTGATTGTATAAACTTCATTTCTTTAGCCAGAACGCAATTTGGCAAAAAAATTTTGGCTTATACTGAAGCTATAGCGAGATGAAGGCAGAAGGTGTGTGTCAATTAGACATACTATCGTTATCGCTAGTTCAATCAACTCTTGTTTTCCCCTTTAACCTAAACAATATCTCTTTTATCATATTCAAAGCGACTTTGAACATTAAATAGAAAAGTAAAAAATTTAAAGGAAAAACACTCAACTCAATCTCTAAGCAACTGTATAACTATGGTGTGATTTTTTTATATGGGTAATGAAATAGACTATGTAAAACT
Source organism: Syzygium syzygioides (assembly GCA_031216285.1). NCBI lineage: Eukaryota > Viridiplantae > Streptophyta > Magnoliopsida > Myrtales > Myrtaceae > Syzygium > Syzygium syzygioides. The sequence continues at coordinate 27,374,109 of CM062251.1, forward strand.
GTTAGAATATTTAAATATTAAATTACACATTCATCTAGCAGCTTAAATTTTTAGAACAGTTGACAGTAGTCCCATAAAATTTTATAATAATTTACAATGTGATTTAGAGAAGTCTTTAAATATTACTGAGAAAATTTTAATTGAAGAATAGTTCATAATATCAACATAGTCTTAAATATCATAAGTTTAAGTATAATTGACTATATTAGGCCTGACACGTCATGTTGGAAAGAGAAAAAATGTACAATTGTACAGGTACAGGGAGAGAAATTGATTTTGTCATTTGAAATATAACTTTTAGTGTAATAGACGGACACTATAAGAAACCATAAAACGGAAATTACAGAAATAAAAAAATGCAACTTTCAATCTCTTTACTCCGACACTTATTGTCTAATTGAGTCCGCATACTTTTATTTTTTCTAATTAAGTCCTTTTTTTTGGTCGAATAATTAAGTCCTTCTACTTTCTCAATTTTTTCTACTTAAGTCCCTCCGACCTTATTTCCCGCTAAATTCAGTTGATGTGGCTATCGAACTACATCGGAGTATGATGTGGATAAAATTTATCCAACATCGATGGTTACATGGACATCATTGTCAATAAATTTAATCAATGTTAACAATGTTAAAGTATGATATGTAGATAATATTAAGCCAATATAGATGCCTACGTGGTCATCCATGTTGGAAAAATTATCCACATCATGGTAGGAGGCCATGTCAGCTGGATTTATCGGCTGGTGTAGGATCAACTTGATTAGAAAATTTGTGAAAATAGAACTTGATTAATAAATTAACAATTTTCACAAATTAAAACTACAAAGACTTCGTTAGAAAAGACGTGAAAATATAGAAACGAAAAGTGGAGTTTATCCGAGAAATCTACAGCAGTATATTTTGCCATCTTTCTACATTATATTATGCGATAGAGGAAATATAGGTATATATTTAACATGAATCGATCCTATAAGAAAGAGCGTAAAATTATTTTGTTTCAATCCAATACAAATTTCCTGCAGGAACACAATATTAGAGTTAATTTTTATTAAAATAAAGAATGATGATTCCTTAGAAAATGACAAATAATTGTGTCGAATTAAAAAGAAAAATACTCTCTGATAAATTCAGTTTTAGTAAAACAGGACATACAAGATGTGTGACAAGTGAAAGTGAGCTTATATGCTAGACAAACGAACTTAGCAGTTGTATCCAACTTCATTCAAAACTTTAGCCAACAAATTATGCCAATAAAGATACATTAACTACTCCAATTTACACCATCCCCGATGTGCGATTTCTTTCTCCCCTTTTCTTGGACTAATCTATCATATGTTGGGAAAATAGCATTTGCTTTTGGAAAATTGACACGAATAGTCACTAAACTTTAACTCAATGAGTAATGTCATCTTTGAACTTATAATTCGTTTAATATGGTCTTTGAACTATTTTTAAATGTTCAATCTAGGCCCTAAACTTTCAATTTTTAAAAAAAATTTCTAGTCCCTCAACTTTCCATAACAAAGTCAAAACTTTTCCTAAATCAACAAAATATAGGGCTATCTTTCTATTTCTCTTTTCACCTTTTTGGTCTTTGTAAGTATTACAACGGTTAACATGATATATATATATATATATATATATATATATATATATAGTATTACAATAGTTAAAAATGTAGAAAGTCTGATATAGAAAAAGAAAATAAGCGGCAATCATCTTTCATCTTATATATCTTGAAAAGTCAGACCAACCAAACCTTTTGCCCAAGCTCAATCTGACCCGACCTGAATATTTCAACGTACATTTTAAATTATGAGCACACCTAGATTACATATCAAACCCAACATTTGGGCTCGGCGCAACCAGGCCCACCCAGTATCACCTCTGCCCGGAAAGGAAGACGCCGCAACTAAGGCAACAAACAACCGCTTCACAATAAGTAAAAATAGGCCATTTTTTCCATCTAGAAAAATATTGCCGATTCTTATAACTATATCGAGGCCTCTCACATTACATAAGAAATGCGTATAATAAGCTGGAGAACGACGTTTGTGTCGACAGATCAATTAGCAAAGCGCTTCGACGTAACGTGGAATGGGAAGGTGTATTGTTTACAAGCCTTTTTTTACCACATGTATTGTGGTCTACTCTATCATCTATAGTCTCTATTTTGCCACCCCCTTCTGCCCTACACCCCACCCACTCCCCACCCACCCCCCCACAAACTAATTGCGTACTAGGGTGGCTCGAAATGGTGTGGGCCGCGTTCCCAAACTAGCCACCCTCTTCTTCGTCCGTTTGGTGATGTTAAATTAATAGCTACTCATGCACTGTTAGTCCTATTCGCCGTGCTAGTTAATAAGGACGAAAATTATCTAATCAGTTCTAAATTTATTGCGTAGATATCAATTCAGTCATAAACTTTTTAATTTTGCTCGTTTAGTCCTAAACCTACGCGCGAAATTATAATGTAATCTTTTTGATGAATTTTTGCCGGAAAATCGGCTGGCGCTGTGGTTCAATCATCCCGGCTATCCAACATGATAGACTGTTAAATTGCTGAGTTGAATGATATGTGACAGTTGACGGGTGTACCAATTTAGGATTTTACCCCTAAGTTTTTCACAGATTTATCAATTTATGATTTTTCGTGGTATTAATCCAATTTAACATAGGGTAAATTTATCACGGGTATATCAGTTTGGAGTTTTTGGTGGTTAAAAAATTAGTTTAGGATAAATTTATCACAAACGTATCAATTTATAATTTTTCGTGGTATTAACCCAAAGATATAAGGTGCTATTACGATAACTAGTAGTCTAATAATCTAATTCGTAGGCAGTAAAGTAATGGAAAGTCACGACCACCCTAAAACAGCAACCTAACACTATATCCTTGGCAAAACAAAGACACGACGAGCGGTCCACTCTAGAGTCTAGATGATAAATCTTTTGTAATGACCATCGACTGAAGATTGCATTACAAAATCCAATATCATAAACCAAACAATTAACTTTTCACAACTTAGCTCATCCACCATTTCTCAAATCATTCATAAACCTATTTCACAAACTAAGTATACGACATTTGACAACTTAACTCAACCACCATAAATCCTTTTTGTAAAGTATTTCTCAAATCATTCGAGAACTCGTTTCTCAAATCATAATATATTTCACATACCCATTTCAAATCAATATATATACCTCGTTTCGCAATACCATTCCCAAAACATATCTTAAACTATTTACAAATACCAAAACATAGTAAAAACCGAAGTGACATCTAAAATTATCCGCAACGCGAAACTTGATCACACAACTTTCTCCATTAAATTCCGATCATAGCAAACTTATAGTCAAAAGAAAGCCCGTTCAGAGTATTGCAAAATCCGTAGCTTGGCCATCCCAAAATCGAGCTAAAAACCAGCGAAATATGGACCGAAGGTTGCTGGACGTGTACTGTTCACCTCACACGGGAAACTTCAAAAAGTTTTTTCGGGCAAACGGTAAGTCCAAATCAAGATCCGTAAAATTTCACGGCTCTATGACACCTTAAACTACCAATTATATATATGTATATATATATACACACACACGCAGCTCAACGACTCAAAAATCGGACTTCGCAACTTGAATTTCCCAAAATTCTGAATTTAAATACTAAATATGAAAACTTCTTCGATGGGACGAATGAGGGGCGCGAATGCTTATCGAGCATTGCAATACGAAATCAAGTTGACCAAGTGAGGTTCACGTGGTACAAAACCCTCCTCTTTCTCTTTCCCTTTCCCTTTCTTCCTGTTTCTTCCTCTTCTTTTTCTCTCTGTTGTGGCGCAAGCTCTTGGTTAAAAGAGAAAGAACCGAGCATCCACTGTAGCTGTTTTTAACTTTTTGACTTTTTGACTTTTTTTTAACCCAAATATTACATATTCCGTGGAGCTACACAGTCTTGGGCTTCAATTTCTTTGCGGAGGAAAGATCATTTGGAAAAATCTTTTTTTCAAAAAATAATTATTTATATCACTTAGAATGATTGATCAATGATAAATATTTTTATTATCGATAATAATATATATTTGAACATTTTTATGGCCGATGTCAAAAAAAACTTTGTTCATTTTAATTTTACAAATAATATAAATAATTATTTTTAAATTAATATTTTTAAATTATTTATTTTCTATTGATCTTTTTCACGTGGAGAAGGAAACAAGAAGAACAAGGACAAAGAAAAGGAGAGGATGGCCTCATAATTGGCAGCAGTCTGACGTTAGACAACACGACATCAGAGAACTACTTTTAACAACATAATCATGGACAATCCCACAGCTTAAATTTAGTAAACCGATCTTAGCATGGTCGCGCTAGTTCCCGCAGATTTCTTGTTTGTTGCTCCCTAGAATATGCTGGATGCAACTGCATTCATAGAGTGATGAGTTGATACCTCAAGAGCCGCCAATTGTGGGCCTAAAACTGTAATCTCTCTCTCTCTCTCTCTCTCTTTAGAAACTCCACTTTTATCACCTCCCTGTGTGTTTTCGCAGTCACTACAGACAATGCTCGATTCATAGCCCATCTTTTTTGCATACATAAAGGAAGGAATATCAGAGACACATGCATCATCTCCTTCTTTTGGTTCATTGATGGAGGGAGGAGATGTCTACCGAGCGAGCAAGAGCCTGCGTGCGAGCAGCTCCGGGATGTGGAGGAACCGCGGGGTGGACGAGGTGTTCTCCAGGTCCTCGTCGCGCCTCGGCAACGAGGATGACGACGAAGAAGCTCTCAAATGGGCCGCCCTCGAGAGGCTCCCCACGTTCGACCGCCTGAGGAAGGGCATCCTGACCGCCTCACGCGGCGGAGCGGACGAGATCGACGTCCTGAACCTCAGCTTCCAGGAGAAGAAGAAGTTGCTCGAGAGGCTAGTGAAGGTGGCCGAAGAGGACAACGAGAGCTTCTTGCTGAAGCTAAAGAACCGCATCGACAGGTAAAAGATTTTGAGAAATGCCATGCTAAGGGTGTCTTTGTTTCAATAAAAATTTCATAATAATGGAAAATATTTTCGATGAAAGTTATTTTCGATGAAAATGTTTAGTTTTCATTTATTTTGTTGTTTAGGGAAGTAATTTAGAAAAAAGTGATTTCATTTTTGTCGAAAGAGAAAGTTGTTTTCTCCCGATCTAAACTTGTAATTTTCAGTTCATGAAAAATTTTATGTGGATCGATTAATTTTCCATCATCCAAACACCAGAAAGTTGAAAAATAATTTCCCGAAAACATTTTTTTTAAACAAACCGACCCTAAATAATGCGTTAGATTTTACTATTATTTTACCGGATCCACTTATTTTAAATAGTCTACTCCCTTTGTGATTAGCCTTTCATAAAAGCAATGATAATAACTTGTTCGTGATATATAATGAAGTGTAGCAAATGATTAGACAGTATTAAAATGAGTGGATCATATCGGTAAATCCGTCATATTATGATGTTCTTATACTTCCAAAAACCTAGAGTTCCTCGGCAAATTACTAATCCTTGATTAACGAAAGAGGAAATGGTTTGGACCTTGTGGAAAAGCAAACTAATTGGAACAATATTATTACCGTATAGAGAATCACAAACTCGCTTGGTATTTATAGAAATCTAGCATTTTGTGCCCAAAAATATGGTTTCTTTTATGTGCTGGTAAAATTCAATAAGAATTGGTTCAAAAAACTGTAAGTTAAAAAACTACCGGTGACTTTAATTTCTAGATAACTTGTAGGTGACTCACCATAAGTTTTTTGAAACTACTAATCTTTTTATGGTAGTTTGCAAACTAGCAATTTATCTACTAATTTATTGATTGTTATTTGCATATATTGCCAATGCTTCCGATGTACTAGCTCTTATAAGAAATTGCCAGCCTTAATTAGAGAGATTAGCAATTTTTGTCAAATTAAATTACCAACTACTTTTAGGTTATTGACGTTTAATTGCTATTTTTTTCCGTAATTTACCAACTTTTCTATTGATTTATCAATTTTTATTTGCTTTGGTTAGCAATCCTTTAAATTTATGAAATTTTTGCAGAGATTATGAGCCTAAATTAGTGTGATTCACCAACTTTATTTCCATCAATTTACTACAAAGTAACGGGTTATTAACTTCTCTTCAGTTATTTATTTATTTATTTATTCAAATTTGCCAACTTTTCTTATGTTTACAAACTTAACATGCATTTCTTAGCAACAACTTGAATTCACCGATTTAAGATCGGTAACTGAAATAAAAGTTGGTAACTTAATCGGAGAAAAGTTAGTAATCATTCTTAATGAGGCTGGCAATATCAAAATCAGTTGATAAATTTAAAAAAGTTGGCAAGCAAGACTAGGTAAAGTGGTACCTCAATTGGAAAAAAATTGTAAAAAAATAAAATAAACATTGGTAAGGGACTTCAAACGATAGCTGGAAACCCAAAAATAATTAATAAGTTAATCAAAGAAAAGTGATAAATAAAAGATGATGAATTCGTATTAAAGTTGATATATTTAAAGTGCTTGTAAGAGAAAAACATTAAAGTTGGTAAACCATAACAAAAGTTGACAAATCAAAAAGTACCAAGTGAACGTTTGGTATATAATCAAATGAGAGTGGGTATTCCAAAACTAATTGATAGTTTAATTAGAATAGAAAGTCGGTAAGCCACTCAAATAAAGACGGCTAAATTCAAAAAAGGAAAGGTTAATTGATTTAATGCGTTGGCAAGAAAGACAAATAAAAGTAACTAAAAATTAGAAAAGTTGATTATTTGTAAACTGATTTAGTAGTTTTATGAAAGTGTTAGTATGTTAGCAACAAATTATCAAGAAATCGGGTGACCGGTATTTTGACACTTACCAACCCATTCAGAAAAAAATTTCCTTTTTTGTGGAAACAGGATGATAGGAGAATTGTCCTAGTCATTTTTCAGCTCTGACGATTGGATTGTTAAGACATTGAAGAAGTTGCTAACTGATGGAATAGAAGTTACCAATGCACTACCTTACCAACTAATAAGAAATTGCAAAAGTATTATTTTCCTTCTTTTACTACAGTAACTGTTCATACAAGTGAATATATGTTGTAATTAAGCATTTGTGAGCTAGTAATATTTGTGTAGCCCCTCTTATCAATATATATATATGGTCAACTGTTGATGGAGTTTTAGTGACATTTTGTCCAATGGTTCCTGTGAATCTGGGTTTCGTTGCAGAGTGGGAATTGATCTTCCTAAAGTTGAAGTGAGATACGAGCATTTGAATGTGGAGACAGAGGTTCATGTAGGAAGCAGAGCTTTGCCCAGTTTCATTAATTTCATTATTGATTTCGTAGAGGTAAGCAACAGCACCAGCTAGTACATCAAACATAACAAGCACACTTCTTATTTTTCATTTAGCAGAGACAAGAAGACTGACCATTAATTATATACAAATGCTCGTATCTCACTTCTAAATATGTTTCTGTGCAATATTTTCTTTTTCTCATTCTTATTCTTTTCATCGATTTTCTTTTGTTGCTGAAGGGCATCTTGAATTTCCTGCACATCCTCCCTAGTAGAAAGAAACACTTGACTATCCTGCAAGATGTCAGTGGGATCATCAAACCTGGCAGGTAGGCAAATGAAACCAAATTAAAAACAACTTTAAACCACATATGAAATGGAATCGCATTTCTAAGTTCGGTTTTCTTTTCCGTTTTGTTTTTTTGGTTTGAACCAAATGATGAAAATTTTCTTTTGTTCTCTTCCTCCTTTTTCGCGATCTGCTTCTGATTTGCGTTCCGTTGTTGCAGGATGACATTGCTTTTAGGTCCTCCTTGTTCAGGGAAGACCACACTCTTGTTAGCTTTGGCTGGCAAGCTTGACCCCAAACTGAAGGTAAATTCACATAATTTTTCATTTAATTTCACACCTTTTTTTTTCCGATTTCCAACATTTAGCTGCTGAAACAAAATATTTGTTTCAAAATTCACTAAAATACGAATGCTGTTACTTAGACGACAGGAAAGGTTACTTACAATGGACATAGCTTCAATGAGTTTGTGCCCCAAAGAACTGCTGCTTATATAAGTCAACATGATCTTCACATTGGAGAAATGACAGTTAGAGAAACTCTGGCCTTCTCTGCGAGATGTCAGGGGGTTGGAACTCAATATGGTACTTAGAAATCTTTCTTCTTTTATCATTCCATAGATGGGTTTGTATTAAAGAGATCTTTAGAATAAGAAAAAGGTGGATCCTTTTGCTGCATTCTGTAGATATGTTGGCAGAGCTATCAAGAAGAGAGAAAGCAGCAAATATAAAACCAGATCCTGATATTGATGTCTATATGAAGGTAATCAAAGAAGGGAAGCTTATAGCTGCTTTTCTCCCCTTTTCCAAATCAAACATGGAAATGAAACAGATTATGCATAAGAAAAATCGACAAGGAACAAATGATTTTTGAATCCAATTCTGGTATAGTTCTTTTCTTTCCCATGGGCCAAAAACACTGCTGAGTTTACTTTTGGGGTCTTTCGTGGTGTAAAATCCCTCAGGCTGCAGCAACACCAGGTCAGGAAGCTAGTGTTGTCACAGATTATGTTCTTAAGGTAATCTTTGACAAGAATCACAAAAAATAAGTCATACAAGGAATTTTGGAATAATAAACGTGTAACGAACATGTCCTTTTTCCACAGATTTTGGGGCTAGAAGCTTGTGCAGATACCATGGTTGGAGATGAAATGATCAGGGGTATTTCCGGAGGACAGAGGAAGCGTGTGACCACGGGTTAGAAGCAACTTGGATAGTTGTTGATACCACAAAATTATTGTTCAATCTTGCTTCTCTAGTCTAAGAAACAAATTGATCCCTGACCTGTATTTTCTAGGCGAGATGCTGGTCGGGCCCGCAATGGCCTTCTTCATGGATGAGATATCTACCGGGCTCGACAGCTCAACGACATACCAAATAGTGAAGTCCCTGAAACAATTCAATCACATTTTCAATGGGACTGCCTTTATCTCCCTTCTCCAGCCAGCTCCAGAAACTTACAACATGTTTGATGACATTATTCTGCTATCCGATGGCCAGATCGTGTACCAGGGTCCTCGAGACCTTGCCCTAGATTTCTTCGAATCCATGGGATTTAAATGCCCCGAGAGGAAGGGTGTTGCCGACTTCTTGCAAGAAGTAAGTTGAAACATAACAATTTTCCACCCTGCAGCTTTTAGGAGAAAAAAAGTATTCTCAAAGCAAGTGTCTTGCAATAACACATACTTTTCTATTGATAGGTAACCTCACGGAAAGATCAGCAGCAATATTGGGCACGTAAAGATGAGCATTACGCTTTAGTCACAGTTCGGGAATTTGCAGAGGCATTCCATTCGTTTCACTTGGGAAGGAAACTTGGGGACGAGCTTTCCACTCCTTTCGATCGAAGCAAGAACCACCCAGCTGCTTTGACTACCGAAAAATATGGCGTTGGAGTAAAGGATTTGCTTCGAGCTTGTGCTTCAAGAGAATACTTGCTCATATGGAGAAACTCCTTCGTTTACATTTTCAAGATTTTTCAGGTAAATGCTGACTTTAATTCTCATTTTCAACTTGAACTAGCTAATGTACTAACACGATGCAACTCATTTATCAGCTCGTGGTTATCGCATTTATTACAATGACCCTCTTCTTTCGGACTAAGATGCCTCGGGATACCACAGCCGATGGAGGGATTTATATTGGTGCATTGTTCTTCACTCTCACTATGATCATGTTCAATGGAATGGTGGAGATTACCATGACAATTGCCAAGCTCCCAGTTTTCTACAAGCAAAGAGATCTCCTCTTTTACCCGGCATGGGTATATGCTCTTCCAATTTGGATTATAAAGATCCCTATCACCTTCGTGGAAGTTGCAGTATGGGTGTTTATCACCTACTATGTCATTGGATTTGATCCATATGTTGGGAGGTAAGAAAGAAAGGGGTTAATTTCACTGTTGAAGGATGGCAAATCCAACCTTGCGTTTGTAAATTTTTTACTGTTTCGATGCATGAAGTGTCTGTGTCGTGTTTTCAGGTTGTTCAGGCAGTACCTTTTGCTTGTGCTTGTCCAGCAGATGGCATCGGCATTATTTCGGACAATTGGGGCAGTGGGTAGAAACATGATTGTTGCCAACACATTCGGGACATTTTCTCTGCTCGTTCTCTTTACGTTAGGTGGTGTTGTTCTTTCAAGAGGTATAGTGTACATAGCATTCAAAAGTTTTTTTTCCCTAGGCCTTCTGTCGTCAAAAGGAGTGCTAATTCCCTTCTCTATATGAATGGCAGAGGATATAAAGAAATGGTGGATTTGGGGTTATTGGATATCCCCCTTAATGTACGGGCAGAATGCGCTAGCTACTAATGAGTTGTTATCATCAAACTGGAACAAGGTGAAGCCTTGTATTTGCTAGATGCCAGTATTTCATATGAATATCGTTTTCTGACCAACTGATTCCTGTTATGTATGCCATGTGATAGATTCCCTTCAATTCAAGTTCAAATGAAACACTAGGAGTTCAATCGTTGGAGTCGCGTGGAATTTTTACCAGTGCCTCCTGGTATTGGATAGGAGTCGGGGCACTGTTTGGATACACTTTGCTCTTCAACCTTGCATTCCCAATGGCTCTCACTTTCCTAGACCGTAAGTGGCTTGCGGTTTCTTCTTCTTTAGGCTTCTGTCCATTAGAGCTAGCCTAAGTTCTGTAAGCAATTTTGCAGCCTATGGCCAATCTCAGACGGTAAAATCAGAAGATCATCAAAGCAATGAAAATGATAATAGAGAAGGAGGATCGATTCAGTTGCCATCTCAGGGTTCTAGTCACCAACGAGTACCAGGTACAAGTATCATCGTTTCTATTAGCCTTTATTGTCTATCTTTAGCAGATGGGCGACAAACAAAAGACTAACAGAGAAGACTGAAAAGAGCAACTTGTTTTATCAAGGACCTGCATTGTGTCTTAACCAACGTTTTCTGTTCGGATTTGCAGTGAGTTCACCCAGATCCTCACTTACAAGGCCTGAGATGGCTGCCGTGACTAATAGGAAAAGAGGAATGGTCCTGCCATTTGAGCAACACTCTATCACTTTTGATGAAATCAAGTATTCAGTTGACATGCCACAGGTAACAGGGTTCAAGTTGAACCGTGAGAAATCTGAAGATAGTACTTCAGCATGATAGAAGCATAAACGTTCCTACACATGTCAAATGTAGCTAAATAATTCGTTGTTTCATTTGCAGGAAATGACGAGACAAGGTGTTCTCGAGGATAAATTGTTGCTCTTAAGTGGAGTAAGTGGTGCTTTTAGGCCTGGTGTTCTCACAGCTTTGATGGGCGTCAGCGGTGCCGGTAAGACTACTTTGATGGATGTGTTGGCCGGTAGAAAAACTGGGGGATACATCGAAGGGACCATCATGATATCTGGGTATCCAAAGAAGCAAGAGACATTTGCTCGGATTTCTGGCTACTGTGAACAAAACGACATTCACTCACCTCATGTTACAGTCTATGAGTCATTGGTTTACTCTGCATGGCTGCGTTTACCAGTTGACATCGACAATGAAACCAGAAAGGTTGGCTTCTATTCCCAATATCTGTTTTTTAGCACAGTTGTCTTTTTCCCTTGAAATAATCTCTTCAAATTCTTGCTTCTTTAAGAATCCCAATGATGGCTCTTTTTGGTAATTTAAGTTTGTCGTCTTCGCTGGTATTTGGTTCATTTTGTCTAGCTAGATGTGAAGCCGTCAGCAAGAGTCATTCTTCTCCATCATATCATTTGTATTTCTAAAAAACGTGGCAGATGTTCGTTGAGGAAGTCATGGAGCTCGTGGAACTAAATCCACTGCGGCAAGCCTTGGTCGGTTTGCCTGGTGTCAATGGTCTTTCTACCGAGCAACGCAAAAGGCTAACCATAGCGGTCGAACTAGTAGCGAACCCCTCCATTATTTTCATGGATGAGCCAACCTCAGGGCTCGATGCAAGAGCTGCCGCTATTGTCATGAGAACAGTAAGGAATGCGGTGGATACAGGCAGAACTATTGTGTGCACGATCCACCAGCCGAGCGTGGACATATTTGAAGCTTTTGATGAGGTGAGTAATGTCAATACACCCTAAGTACAAGAATTTATTCATAATGTTATAGATGCATGAGCCATGTACTTTTACTTGTGCCGTAGCTTCTCCTATTGAAACGAGGTGGGCAAGAAATATATGTCGGTCCGTTGGGTCGTCATTCTTGTCATCTAATCAAGTACTTTGAGGTACGACTTGCTTGGCTGTTACGGTTTCAATTTCCCTTTTTCACAAAGTTAACTTGAATCACCGAGAAGAGATACCTTCACATGAAAGGGTATCCAAGGAGTTCGCAAAATCGAAGATGGTTATAATCCAGCAACTTGGATGCTCGAAGTCACAACACCAGCACAAGAACTTATTCTGGGGATTGATTTTGCAGCTTTATACAAAAATTCGGACTTGCATAGGTGGGTTCACTACATTCCAAAACGAGCAAATTTTAGCCTTGTTAGTGACCATAAGAGGAAGACTCAAATAGATCACAGGAATGAGATTGAAACATTCTGCAATTTTCCAGGAGAAACAAGGCTTTGATCAAAGAATTGAGCGTACCACGTCCTAATTCCAAGGATCTCAACTTCCCCACAAAGTATTCACAGTCAACTTTCACCCAATTTATCGCTTGCTTATGGAAACAACATTGGTCTTACTGGCGCAACACAAACTATACGGCTGTTCGGCACCTCTTCACCATCTTGGTAGCCTTAATGTTCGGGAGTATGTACTGGGATATTGGATCTAAAACGTAAGCCCTGTCTAAGCACATAAAATTTTTAGACCCTGTACCATCGAACTGATGTATGTTCGTAAACCTTCGAATCTTGCAGGAACCGAAGAATAGACGTGCTTAATGCAATGGGCTCAATGTATGCCACTGCTATCTTCCTTGGGGTCCAAAATGCATCTCCCGTGCAACCAGTTGTATCGGTGGAAAGAATAGTTTTTTATAGAGAGCAAGCTGCCGGGATGTACTCGGCCCTGCCATATGCTCTAGCACAAGTAAAATTTTGCTTCGCAATGATCCCGATCTTCTCTTACAAATTTGTACACTAATTAAATGCTTCTTATGTGGTTTGAATGCCGATATTGTAGGTTCTGATTGAAGTCCCCTACATCCTTGCACAAGTCATTACGTACACCCTTATAGTTTATCCGATGATTGGGTTCGAATGGACAGCCGAAAAATTTTTCTGGTTTATGTTCTTCATGTTCTTCACCATGTTATGTTTCACCTTCTTTGGCATGATGGTAGTAGGCTTGACCCCGAACCATCATATCGCCGGCATTGTTGCCTTTGCATTCTACTGTCTATGGAACCTCTTCTCGGGGTTCCTAATGCCACGAACGGTAAGTTCTATCTAGCAACCATTTCCATGATTTTGCTGATTCTCCTCTTTTTCCAACATGATAGTGATGCCTGACAATGAGAGACTACCCTCCCTTGCTATTTAACAGAGGATGCCTGTTTGGTGGAGATGGTATTATTGGGCATGCCCCGTTGCTTGGACTTTATACGGGTTGGTGGCCTCGCAGTACGGCGATGTGGAGGACATGCTCGAGGACTCTGGCGACTCAGTGAAACAATACATCAAAGATTACTTGGGTTATAGACACGACTTCCTGGGCGTGGCCGCCGTCGTGATGGTCACGTTCCCCATCCTCTTCGCTTGCGTCTTCGCTGTTTCCATCAAGGTGCTCAATTTCCAGAAGCGTTAAAAGCCTTGTTAGCATTCATATTGACGTAAGACGCAGCTAATAGCATTCCCATCGCCGATTGAAGAGGCACAAGTTGGGCACTCATGTCATGAACAGGATGCTTGCGGAGATCATATCCAGTTTGCACTGCTGATTTTCATGAAGGGCAAACTGATCACATAGTCAGTCAGTCCTATATCCATTTCTCAACCGGATCGGTTCGTGCAAGATTTGAATATCAAGTATGATTACGGATGTTCATGTAATGTAGATGAAATATTTGAGAGGAAACAAAAGACTGGACAAGAACAGAATTACATAATCTGTCATTTCTGATTGTATAAACTTCATTTCTTTAGCCAGAACGCAATTTGGCGAAAAATTTTAGCTTATGCCGGAGCTATAGCGAGATGAAGGTAGAAGGTGTGTGTCAATTAGACATACCTTCGTTATCGCTAGTTCAATCAAATCTTGTTTTCCCCTTTAACCTAAACATCATCTCTTTTATCATATTCAAAGCGACTTTGAACATTAAATAGAAAAGTAAAAAATTTAAAGGAAAAACACTTAACTCAATCTCTAAAAAACTGTATAACTATGGTTTTGATTTTTTATATGGGTAATGAAATAGACTATGTAAACTTGTTAGAATATTTAAGTCCCTCCGGCCTTATTTCTCGCTAAATTCAGTTGATGTGGCTATCGAATTACGTCGGAGTATGATGTGGATAAAATTTATCCAACGTCGATGGTTACATCGACATCATTGCCAATAAATTTAATCAATGTGAACAATGTTAAAGTATGATGTAGATAATATTAATCCAATATAGACGCCTATGTGGTCATCCATGTTGGAAAAATCATCCACATCATAGTAGGAGGCCACGTCAGCTGGATTTATCGGCTGGTGTAGGATCAACTTGATTAGAAAATTTGTGAAAATAAAACTTGATTAATAAATTAACAATTTTCACAGATTAAAACTACAAAGACTTCGTTAGAAAAGACGTGAAAATATAGAAACAAAAAGTGGAGTTTATCCGAGAAATCTACAGCAGTATATTTTGCCATCTTTCTACATTTTATTATGCGATAGAGGAAATATAGGTAGATATTTAACATGAATCAATCCTATAAGATAGAGCGTAAAATTATTTTGGTTCAATCCAGTACAAATTTCCCGGAACACAATATTAAAGTTAATTTTTTTTATTAAAATAAAGAATGATGATTCCTCTGAAAATGAAAAATAATTGTGTCGAATTAAAAAGAAAAATACTCTCTGATAAATTCAGTTTTAGTAAAACAGGACATACAAGATGTGTGACAAGTGAAAGTGATCTTATATGCTAGACAAACGAACTTAGCAGTTGTATCCAACTTCATTCAAAACTTTAGCCAACAAATTATGCCAATGAAGATACATTAACTACTCCAATTTACACCATCCCCGATGTGCGATTTCTTTCTCCCCTTTTCTTGGACTAATCTATCATATGTCGGGAAAATAGCATTTGCTTTTGGAAAATTGACACGGATAGTCACTAAACTTTAGCTCAATGAGTAATGTCATCTTTCGACTTATAATTCGTTTAATATGGTCTTTAAACTATTTTTAAATGTTCAATCTAGGCCCTAAACTTTCAATTTTTTAAAAAAATCCTAATCCCTCAACTTTCCATAACAAAGTCAAAACTTTTCCTAAATCAACAAAATATAGAGCTATCTTTCTATTTCTCTTTTCAACTTTTTGGTCTTTATAAGTATTACAACGGGTAACATGATATATATATATATGTATATAGTATTACAACAGTTAAAATGTAAAAAGTTTGATATAGAAAAAGAAAATAAGCAGCAACCGTCTTTTGTCTTATATATCCTAAAAAGTCAAGCCAACCAAATCTTTTGCCCAAGCTCAATCTGACCTGACCTGAACATATCAATGTACATTTTAAATTTTGGGCACAACTAGATTACACATCAAACCCAACATTTGGGCTCAGTGCAACCGGGCCCACCCAGTATCACCTCTACCCGGAAAGGAAGAAGCCGCAAGTAAGGTAACAAACGACCGCTTCACAATAAGTGAAAATGGCAATTTTTTCCCTCTAGAAAAAAAATCGCCGATTCACTCGAGTTATAACTATATCGAGGCCTCTTACATTAAATAAGAAATTCATATAGTAAGCTGGAGAACGATGTTGGTGTCGACAGATCAATTGGCAAAGCACTTCGACGTAACGTGGAATGGGAAGGTGTATTGTTTACAAGCCTTTTTTTACCACATGTATTGTGGTCTACTCTATCATCTATGGTCTCTATTTAGCCGCCCTCTTCTCTTCCCCCCCGCCCCCCTGCTAATTGCAAACTAGGGTGGCTCGAAGTGGCGTGGGCCACGTTCCCAAACAAGCCACCCTCTTCTTCGTCCGTTTGTTGATGTTAAATTAATAGCTACTCATACACTTTCACGGTCCTATTCGCCGTGCTAGTTAATAAGGATGAAAATTATCCAATCAGTTTTAAATTTATTGTGTAGATATCATCAATTCAGTCATAAACTTTTTAATTTCGCCCATTTAGTGCTAAACCTATGCGCGGAATTACAATGTAGTCCTTCGGATGAATTGTCGCCGGAAAATTGCTGGCGCTACAGTCCAATCATCCCGGCTATCCGACGTGACGTACCGTTAAATTGCCGAGTTTAATGACATGTGATAATTGACGGGTGTGCTAATTTAAAATTTTACTCATATGTTTTTCACAGATTTATCAATTTATGGTTTTTCGTGGTATTGATCCAATTTAACATAGGGTAAATTTGTCACGGGTATCTCGATTTGAAATTTTTGGTGATCAAAAAAATAGTTTAGGATATATTTGTTATAAGCGTATCAGTTTTTGATTTTTTGTGGTATTAATCCAAAGATATAAGGTGCTATTACGATAACTACTAGTCTAATAATCTAATTCGTAGGCAGTAAAGTAATGGAAAGTCACGACCACCCTAAAACAGCAACCTAACACTAAATCCTTGGCAAAACAATGACATGACGAGCGGTCCACTCTAGAGTCTAGACGACAAATCTTTTGTAACGACCATCGACTGAAGACAGCATTAGAGAACTATTATAACGCATGTTCATTGAAAATCCATAGATCAACTTTAATCAAGCCAATTGCAAACTACGCATTTGTCGGAATTCTACAGATCCACTCGATCGAAAACCTTTTCTCTTGAAACTCAATCCATTCCGACACAAAAGCGGTAAAATCACGTCGTGCGTTTCGGGTTCGTTAGTGAACATGCGGGAGGTACAAATATCCTTGTGACAGAAAGAAAAGGAGTGTTATATACACCAAGATTGACGCATGAGATATATTAAGAGTGGTGTGACATGCTTCTTTCGAAATAGACATTTTAATGATCACCCATTTGAGAATGGTTACACAATACGGTAAATGAATTCGGTGAACCGATCTTAGCATGCTACTGCTAATTCCTGCAAATTTCTTGCTCTTTTTGTTCACTTCATCTTCAACCCAGAATGCCAATGCAACTACACTCATAGAGTGTTGAGTTGACACATCAAAAGCCGCCAATTGAGGGCCAAAAACTGTAATCTCTCTGAAACTTCACTTTTTTTCGCCTCCTTGGGTGTTTCCGCAGTCCCTCGAAACGATGCTCGATTCATGGCCCATCTTTTCCACACATACCTAAAAGAAAGAACCTCAGGGACACATCCGTCTATTATCATCTGCTTTTCGGTTCATTCATGGAGGGAGGAGATGTCTACAGCGCGAGCAGCTCCAGGACGTGGAGGAATGGCGGGACGGACGAGGTGTTCTCGAGGTCCCTGTCGCGCCGAGGTGACGACGGCGACGACGAAGAAGCTCTCAAATGGGCTGCCCTTGAGAGGCTCCCCACGTTCGACCGCCTGAGGAAGGGCATCCTGACTGCCTCACGCGGCGGGCCGGACAAGGTCAACATCCTGAGCCTCAACTTGCAGGAGAGGCAGAAATTAATACGCCTTAAATTTACTAACTCTTGTATGAAATTATTCGCTTGAGTTTTAATTGTTTTCCATATTTTCACCAATTAAATTATCTACTAGTTTTGGGCTACCAATTTTTATTTTAGATAGTTACCAGCGTTTTTTTTTTTTTAACTTTACTAACTTTTCTATTCGGTTATTTAATCGGGAATAAAGTTGGTGAGTCATCCCATAGAGGCTGGTTATTTTATATTGTAGTTGATGATTTGAAGGTGTTGGTAAGAAAGTTAAATAAATATAGGTAAATAAAAAGGAAAGTTGGTAATTAAAAAGAATCAAATGAACATTGGTCATTAATCTCAATAAGAGTTACTTATGTAAAAATTAGTTGATAATTTAGTCATTGTAAATGATGGGTTAGTGAAGAAAACAAAACTAGCAACACAATAGATAAGTTCGTAAATTATAAAGAAAAAACCAAATAAACATTGGTAATAGCTCAAGTGAGAATTGACAACCCAGTCGATAGCTAGATTGGAGAAAGCTGGTATGTTACATGAAAAGTATTTCAATGTAATAGCCAGTAAATTAAGGCGTTGCTAAAAAGGTAAATACAAGTTGGTAGAGAATAAACGAAACATGTTTTGTCAAAGATAATAGAAGTTGGTAATTAACACAAACAATAGTTGGTAACATGAAATTAGTTGCTAAAGCAATCGGAGAAAAATTATTAATCGCTATAATTGATATTGGTGATTTCTAAAAAGAGTTCGTAAATTTAAAAGTGTTGATAAATAAGACAAATAAAAGCACCAACTTAACGAAAATTTGGTAAATTCAAGGGAAAAAATACATGGTAAAAAAACTCAAATGAGAGTTGGAAATCTAGAAATAGTCTCTAAACTTGGACACGATGTGTAATGTCATCCTTGGATTTTCAATTAATTCAAATTCAAATGAGAGTTGTTAACCCGAAGCTAGTCCCTAAACTTTGACATGCAATGTCATCCTTGGACTTTTAATTCATTCATTGTGGTTGTTAAACTATTCGTAAGTGTTCAATCTAGTTCGTACATTTTCAATTTATTCAATCTATTCCTTCAACTTTCCATAACAAAGTCTAATAAGTTCTTTGGTACCATTCACAAGCTTTCATGATGACAAAATTGCCCATATTTTACAATTTCTTTTTATTTTAATCAATTTCAGAATCCACAAAAATTATGTCATCTTTTTATTACCTTTTTAGTTCTTATAAATATTACAATGGTTCCATTTAAGTAATATTTTGCTTATGACGATCTCCACAATAGCAAAAGAAACTCATTTAGAGTTGTATCATATTGTTGTTCCTGCTACTTTAAGTCCAAGTATTTTCATTAAGATAACTAGAAACACTATTAATTTTTCTATAGATTCTTGTACCAATATTAATCTAAATCTTGTTTTCTACTTTTTAGATTAATAAAACTTTCAATAATCTAAATCCCGTTCCTCATTGTTTAGATTGATAAAATTTTCAATCTTTTGTGTTTGGTGTTTTATAAATAAAAAAAAAAGGAACAAGATTTAGATTAATGTATGTATGAATATCTGTTAATAAATTAACATCATCTTTAGATTCATTATGAAAACATTTAGTCAAAACATAGCAAGATGTGTAATTATGAAAACTTGTCAATAATAATGAAGAACCGATTTAACTTTGTTGGAAAATTGAGGGACTAGATTGAACAATATGAAAGGTGGGGGATTACATTGAATATTCAGGAATAATTTAAAGATAATATTGAATAAATTAAAAGTCTAAGAATGACATTTCACATTAGCCAAAAGTTAAAAGACTGTTAGGATTGTTTTTTCCCTATTTTGACATATACCAACTTTTTTCAGAAGTTTACTGACACAAAAAAATAAATCCATACCACCCGCCTGGGTAGCGCTACTGGAACGCGCACTCTTCCTCTCGCAAAAGGTTGAGTGTACAAATCCTGGGCGTCATATGATGATTTAACCGGTGGCAAGTGTGTGGTGGCTAGCACGTGTCGCCCCCAGGGTTTACTCCCCGGCTGTCGGCCGTGCGGAGGTTCCCTGGGTTATCAAAAAAAAAATAGCAAAAGACGTGGAACAGAAGTTACCACGGTGGATTGAAAAGACATCGAAGGATTTGTTAACCACGGTGGAACAGAAGTTACCAAATGCACTGCGTTACCAATCTTTCTAAAATAGCAAAATTGATAATTTACTTTCTGTTTTTTTTTTTTTGAAAAAACATATTCACCTGATGATGGAGTTTTTTGGCGACATTTTGTCCCCTTTTGATTCTTGTGAATTTGGGTTTCGTTGCAGAGTTGGAATTGATCTTGCTACAATTGAAGTGAGATATTAGCATTTGAATGTCGAGACAGAGGATCATGTCGGAAGCAGAGCTGTGCCCAATTTCATTAATTTCATTATTGATTTCGTAGAGGTAAGCACCAGCACTAGTTAGTACATCAAACACAACAAGCACACTTTGAATTTTTCATTTAGCAGAGACCACATGACTGGCCACTAATTATGTACAAATGCTCAAATGTTCTGAATATGTTCCCGTCAAATATTTTCTTTTTCGTATTATTTTTATCTTTTTCCTGTTGTTCTTGAAGGGCATCCTGAAATTCCTGCACATCCTTCCCAGTCGAAAGAAACAGTCGACTATCCTGCAAGATGTCAGTGGGATCATCAAACCTGGAAGGTGGGCAAATCAAACCAAATTAAGTGGAATGGCATTTCTGAGTTCAGTTTGCTTTTTTGCTTTTTGGGTTGAACCATATTATGGAAATTTCCTTTTCTTTTCTTTTCTTTTTCTTTTAGCAACCTGCTTCTGATCAGCTTTCATTTTTTGCAGGATGACATTGCTTTTAGGTCCTAGTTCAGGGAAGACCACACTCTTGTTAGCTTTGGCTGGCAAGCTTGACCCCAAACTAAAGGTTAATTCACCCAGATTCTCATTTAATTTCACGCCTCAATTTTGTTTTGTCCGATTTCCAATGTTTAGCTCCTGAAGCAAAATCTTTGCTCCAAATTTTACTAAAAGCACGAATATTGTTACTTAGATGACAGGAAAGGTTACTTACAATGGACACAGCTTCAATGAGTTTGTCCCCCAAAGAACTGATGCTTACATAAGTCAACACGATCTTCACATTGGAGAAATGACAGTTAGAGAAACTCTGGCCTTCTCTGCGAGATGTCAGGGGGTCGGAACTCGATATGGTAATTAGCAATATTTTTTCTTTAATCGTCTCTATAGTCAGATTTGTATTTGGGAGACCTTTAGAATGAGAAAAAGGTGGATCCTTTTGTGGCATTCCGAAGATATGTTGGCAGAGCTATCAAGAAGAGAGAAAGCGGCAAATATAAAACCAGACCCTGATATTGATGTCTATATGAAGGTAATCAAAGAAGGGAAGCAAAATAGGTGCTTTTCTCCCTTTTTCCAAATCAAACAAGGAAATGAAACAGATTATGCATAAGAAAACTCAGACATGGAACAAATGATTTTTGAATCCAACTCTGGTATAGTCCTTTTCTGTTCTTCTCTTTTCCATGGGCCAAAAACACTGTTGAGTTTGCTTTTGGGGTCTTCTCAAGCAAATCTTTCGTGGTGTAAAATCCCTCAGGCTGCAGCAATACCAGGTCAGGAGGCTAGTGTTGTCACAGATTATGTTCTTACGGTAATCTTTGACAAAATGTTCAACAAGCATTTTCATAATCATAAAACTTTACTGAATATGTCCTTTTTCCACAGATTTTAGGGCTAGAAGCTTGTGCAGATACCACGGTTGGAAATCAAATGATCAGGGGTATTTCGGGAGGACAAAGGAAGCGGGTGACCACAGGTTAGAAGCAACTTGGATAGTGGTTGATCCACGAAATTAATGTTCAATGTTCCTTCTCTAGTCTAATCAACAAATTGATCACTGGCACGTATTTATCAGGTGAGATGCTGGTTGGGCCTGCGATGGCCTTCTTCATGGATGAGATATCTACCAGGCTCGATAGCTCGACGACGTACCAAATAGTGAAGTCCTTGAAGCAATTCAATCACGTTTTCAATGGGACAGCCATTATCTCCCTTCTCCAGCCAGCTCCGGAGACTTACAACATGTTTGACGACATTATTCTGCTATCCGATGGCCAGATCGTGTACCAGGGTCCTCGTGACCTCGTCCTAGATTTCTTCGAATCCATGGGATTCATATGCCCCGAGAGGCAGGGTGTTGCCGACTTCTTGCAAGAAGTTGAAACGTAACAATTTTCCACCCTGCTGCTTTTAGGAGAGGAAAAGTATTCTCAAAGCAACTGTCTTGCAAGAACAAATTTTCCTTTTCTATTGATAGGTACCGTCACAGAAAGATCAGCAGCAATATTGGGCACGTAAAGATGAGCCTTACACTTTTGTGACGGTCAGGGAATTCGCAGAGGCATTCCATGCGTTTCACTTGGGAAGGAAACTCAGAGACGACCTTTCCACTCCTTTCGATCGAAGCAAGAACCACCCAGCTGCTTTGACTACCAAAAAGTATGGTGTAGGAGTAAAAGATTTGCTGCGTGCATGTGCTTCAAGAGAATACTTGCTTATGAGAAGGAACTCCTTTGTTTACACTGTTAAGATCATTCAGGTAAATGCTGACTTCAATTTTCGTTTCAAACTCGAACTAGCTAATGCAATAATACGATGCACCTCATTTATCAGCTTGCAGTGCAAGCGTGTATTGCGATGACCCTCTTCTTTCGGGCTTATATGCCTCGAGAAATCACAAACGACGGAGGGATTTATATTGGCACATTGTTCTTCACTCTTGTGATAATCGCGTTCAATGGAATGATGGAGATTTCCATGACAATGGCCAAGCTCCCGGTTTTCTACAAGCAAAGAGATCATTTCTTTTACCTGGCATGGGCATATGCTCTTCCAATTTGGATTTCAAAGATCCCTCTCACCTTTGTGGAGGTTGCCGTTTGGGTGTTCCTCGCCTACTATGTCATAGGATTTGATCCACATGCTGGGAGGTGAGAAAGAAAGGGGATAATTCCACTGTTGAAGGATGACAAATCCAACATCGGGTTTGTAAAATTTTATATGGTTTTGATGTATCAAGTGTCTGTGTTGTGTTTGCAGGTTGTTCAGGCAGTACCTTTTGCTTGTGCTTGCCCAGCAGATGGCATCGACGTTATTTCAGACAATTGGGGCAGTGGGCAGAAACATGATTCTTGCCAGCACATTGGGGTCATTTTATCTGGTCCCTTTCTTTGCATTAAGTGGTATTGTTCTTTCAAGAGGTGTTGTGTACATTGAATTCAAAACTTTTTTTTCCCTTGGCCTTCTGTCGTCAAAAGGAGTGCTAATTTCCCTTGTCTGTATGAATGGCAGAGGATATAAAGAAATGGTGGATTTGGGGCTATTGGGTATCCCCCTTAATGTACGGGCAGAATGCGCTAGCTGCTAATGAGTTGTTATCATCAAACTGGAACAAGGTAAAGCCTCGTAATTGCTTGATGCAAGTACTTTATATCTCTCCATTAATATCATTTTCTGACCAACTGATTCCTGTTGTTTATGCCATGTGATAGGTTCCCTTCGATTCAAGTTCTAACGAAACACTAGGAGTTCAATCGTTGGAGTCGCGTGGACTCTTTACCCATGCCTACTGGTATTGGATAGGAGTGGCGGCACTAGCTGGATTCAATTTGCTCTTCAACCTCGCGTCCCAGTGGCTCTCACTTTCCTTGACCGTAAGTGGATTCCAGTTTCTTCTTCTTTTGGCTTCCTCCATTCGAGCTAGCCTAAGTTCTGTAAGCAATTTTGCAGCCTATGGAAGATCTCAGACAGTAAACTCACATGATCATCAAAGCAAAGAAAATGGCAATAGAGTAGGAGGATTGATTCAGTTGCTGTCTCAGGGTTCTGGTAACCAACAAGTATCAGGTACAAAGTCTCAATAGTTTCTTTTAGCCTCTATGGTCTATCTTTAGCAGATGGGTGATGAACAAAAGACTAACAATAGACTGAAAGAATAACTCCTCTTATAAAGGACTTGCATAATGTCTTTGCCAATGTTTTCTTTTTGGACTTGCAGTGAGTTCACCCAGATCCTCATTTACAAGGCCCGAGATGGCTGCCATGACTAATAGGAAAAGAGGAATGGTCCTGCCATTTGTGCAACACTCTATCACTTTCGATGAAATCAAGTATTCAGTTGGCATGCCGCAGGTAACAGTGTCCAAGTTGAACATTGAGAAATCTGAAGATAGTACCTCATCGTGCATCATGATAGATGCCCTCATCATGATAGAAGCATAAACGTTCCTACGCAAATATCCCCATGTCAAATGTAGCTAAATAATTCGTTTTTTCATTTATGTCGGCAGGAAATGACGAGTCAAGGTGTTCTCGAGGATAAATTGGTGCTCTTAAGGGGAGTAAGTGGTGCTTTTAGGCCCGGTGTTCTCACAGCTTTGACGGGCGTCAGCGGTGCCGGTAAAACAACTTTGTTGGATGTGTTGGCCGGTAGAAAAACTGGAGGATACATCGAAGGGAACATAACGATATCTGGGTATCCAAAGAAGCAAGAGGCATTCGCTCGGATTTCCGGCTACTGTGAACAAAACGACATCCAGTCACCTCATGTTACGGTCTACGAGTCATTGGTTTACTCTGCATGGCTGCGTTTACCAGCGGACATCGACAATGAAACCAGAAAGGTTGGCCTCTATTCCCAATGTCTTTTTTTAGCACAGTTGTCTTTTTTCGCTTGAAATAATCTCTTCAAATGCTTGCTTCTTTAAAAAATCCCAAGTGATGGTTCCTTTTGGTAATTTAAGTTTGTCATCTTCACTGTTATTTGGTTCATTTTTATAGCTAGATGTGAAACGGTCATCAATAGTCAGTCTTATCCATCATATCATTTGTATTTCAAAAAACCTTTGCAGTTGTTCGTTGAGGAAGTCGTGGAGCTTGTGGAACTAAATCCGCTGCGACAAGCCTTGGTCGGTTTGCCTGGTGTCAACGGTCTCTCTACCGAGCAACGCAAAAGGCTAACCATAGCGGTCAACTAGTAGCGAACCCCTCTATTATTTTCATGGACGAGCCAACCTCTGGGCTTGATGCCAGAGCTGCCGCTATTGTCACGAGAACAGTAAGGAATACGGTGGATACAGGCAGAACTGTTGTGTGCACGATCCACCAGCCGAGCATCTGTATATTCGAAGCTTTTGATGAGGTAAGTAGTGTCTACACATCCATAGTACAAGAATTTATTCATAATGCTATCGATACATGAGCCATGTGCTTTTACTTGTGCCGTAGCTTCTCTTATTGAAACGAGGTGGGCAAGAGATATATGTTGGTCCATTGGGTCGCCATTCTTGTCACCTAATCAAGTACTTTGAGGTGCTTATTTCGGCTGATACGGTTTCAATTCCCCTTTTTCGCGAAGTTAATAGAATCACCAAAAGAGTTATCTTCATGTCAAAGGGAATCCAAGGAGTTAGTAAAATCAAAGATGGTTATAACCCAGCAAATTGGATGCTTGAAGTCACAGTGCCAGCACGAGAATTTTCCCTGGGTATTGATTTTGCCGCTTTATAAAAAAGTTCGGACTTGTATAGGTGGGTTCACTGAATTCCCAAAGTACCAAATTTTAGCCTTGTAAGTGACCATAAGAGGCAGACTCGCATAGATCACAGAGAGTTAGATTGACACATCCTGCAATTTTCCAGGAGAAACAAGGCCTCGATCAAAGAATTGAGCGTACCACCTCCTAATTCCAAGGATCTCTACTTCCCCACTAAGTATTCACAGTCAACTTTCACCCAATTCATCGCTTGCTTATGGAAACAACATTGGTCTTACTGGCGAAACACAAACTATACAGCTGTTCGGCACCTCTTCACCCTCTTCGTAGCCTTGATGTTCGGGAGTATGTATTGGGATATCGGATCTAAAATGTAAGTCCTGTCTATACACAATTTTTAGCCCGTTGTACCATCGAACTGGTGTGTGCGCTTAAACTTTCGAATCTTGCAGGAACAGAAGAATAGACTTGCTCAATGCAATGGGCTCAATGTATTCTACCACTATCTTCATTAAGGTCCAAAATGCATCTCCCGTGCAACCGGTTATATCAGTGGAAAGAATAGTCTTTTATAGAGAGCAAGCTGCAGGGATGTACTCGGCCCTTCCATATGCTCTAGCGCCAGTAAAATTTTGCTTTGCAATAATCCTGATCTTCTCTTACAAATCAGTACTCTAATTAAACGTTCCTTATGTGGTTTGAATCCCGATATTGTAGGTTCTGATTGAAGTCCCCTACATCCTTGCACAAGTCATAATGTACAGCCTCATAGTTTATCCGATGATTGGGTTCGAATGGACAGCTGAAAAGTTTTTCTGGTACATGTTCTTCATGTTCTTCGTCATTTTGAGTTACAGCTACTTTGGCATGATAGCGGTAGGCTTGACCCTGAACCTGCATATCGCCGATATCATCTCCTTTGCAACCTTCCCTCAATGGAACCTCTTCTCGGGGTTCCTAGTGCCACGAACGGTAAGTTCTATCTAGCAACCATTTGGATGATTTTGCTGATTTTCTTCTTCCTAAATCCAACATGATATTGACGCCTGACAATGAGAGACTGCTTGCTGCTATATCTTCAACAGAGGATGCCGGTTTGGTGGAGATGGTTCTATTGGGCATGCCCCACTGCTTGGACTTTATACGGGATGGTGGCCTCGCAGTACAGCGATGTGGAGGACACGGTCGAGGACTACAGAGGCTCAGTGAAACAATACATCAAAGATTACTTGGGTTATAGACACGACTTCCTGGGCATGGCTGCCAGCATGACAGTCGTGTTCCCCGTGATCTTCTCTTGCATTTTTGCTGTTTCCCTCAAGGTGCTCAACTTCCAGAGGCGATAAAAAAATCTTTTAGCATCTGTATCGGCATACAGCACGGCTAATAGCATTCCCATCGTGGACCGAAGAGGCACAAGTTCCGCACTCATGTCATGAAGAGGATGCTTGCAGAGATCATTTCCAGTTTGAACTACTGATTTTAATTAAAAGGCAGCTGATCACAGAGTCAGTCAGTCCTAATAATCCATTTCTCAACCTGATCAAGTTCGTGCAAAATTTGGATATCAAGTAAGATTACAGGTGTTCATGTCATGCAGATGAAATGTTTGAAGGGAAACAAAAGTACAGACAACACCAGGATTGTATAATCTGTCATTTCTGATGGTATTAACTTCATTTCTTTAGCCACAACACAACTTGGCCAAAAATTTTAGCTTATACTAGAGCTATATTAAGCAGAAAAGTAAAAATCTAAAAGGAAAAATTCTTAAAATCTCACTCGATTAGCAAACGTATAATTATAGTGTTCATATTCTAATGGCGTAGTGAAATGGACTAAGCACAACCACTATGTGATTGAGAGAAGTCTTTAGATTTTACCAAGAAAAATTTAAGAGAAGAATATATCAGAATAATAATATCAACATAATCAGAAATATCATCTGTATTTACATATATTTGTGTGTTATTATATTCAATCGTAATGAGTAGTATAATTATTATGTTATGAGATTGAAAACATATTCGTGCTCATAAGTTTAAGTAGAGTTGACTATATTAGGCACGACATGTTATGTGATAAAGATAAAAGAAAATATGCAGTTACATAACTACAGAGAGAGAAGTTGACTTTGCTATTTGAAATAAATTTTTTTAGCATAATAGACCAGCGATGAAAGAAAAGGAAGAATACAACTTTTTATCCATTTACTTTCGCACCTTTTCTAATGAAGCCCTTGTTCTTTTAATAGAGAAAATTACCAAAAAAGTAATAAACTTATTAAAGTCATGCCAATTCAGTCATGACATTCCTAATCTTTTGATGATTTGTTAATGTAGTTTTTCCGGCCAATATTGACCAAAAAACGTTGACGTAACCATCCAATCAGTGTCGATAGTCTTATGTGAAGTGGCAAAGACTTAGATAAATTTTTTTTCTTTTTTTCCTTTTCTTTCTTTCCTTTTTGTCGATGGCTAGTCTTATGTGATGTCGTCCCTTGCCCAGCCTAAACTTTTAGCCTTATGTTTCATGTTTTAGCTACGCCATTGCCATGTACAAGAGATAAAATATTAAAATAATCACGTCAGTGGTTTTCATTAACCAAGTTGAACGGAGTTAATGGAAAAACTCGATCACCCCAATTTGACAAGTTTTAAAACTTGATTGCACTTTTTATAAAGTTTAGAGCTCAATTGTATTTTAATGACAAGTTTTAAGACTAAAAAACAGAAGAACCAAAGGATTAAACCACGAAAACCCGAAATTGGTATACTTACGAGAAATGTACCCCAAACTAATTTTTTTATTACAAAAAATCTCAAACCGATACACTTATGGTAAATTTACACTCTATTAGATTTTGTTAAATTTTATAATCAAATTATTAAGTTGGATAACACGTGATAGTTAACAAGTGTAACCGGAGTTTAAATCTACTAATTTATGAATTTTCATAATATTAATCCAATTTAATGGAACCTAATGAAACATAAATTTTTCATAATTGTATCAGTTTTGAATTTTTTACCGTGGCAATTGTACCAATTTTAGGGTTTTTATAGTTAAAAAAACTAGCATGAGATAAATTCGTGACATGTGCATCGGTTCGGTTTTTTGGTGAAATTAAACCAAAGCCAAATGGAGAGCATCACGCCAGCAAAAGAAGAGCTTGTCTCTACCTTAAAAAGCTCAGTGCTATCCGCAGCTTGTTTCTCTCTCGTTCTCGAGTTCAATTTGATCTGCAATTCACGTCATCGCGTATTCGTCACCTCCACCACGTTCGTTTCATCGCTTCCATCTCCGGCCATGGCGGCGTGTTCGCATCGGTTGCTGCGCTTCCCATGGCCGCTGCTGCTGCCGCTGCCGAAGCCCTCGAGCCCGACAGCCTCGGCTCTTGCAAACCCGGTTGGACACAGGCGCAGTGGGAGGCTCTTCTCCTGCTGCTCCGCCGCTCAGGCCCTGTCTCCCTCGCCGCCTCCGCCGTCCGCTCCCGAGGCCCACGGCGCGACGGGAGAACCGGAGCCGCTGAAATGGCACGCCTTTCGGAAGAAGAAGGTGGTGATGCGGGTCGGTTACGTGGGCACCAATTACAGAGGTGAGCTCGAAGCGCTCGAGCAATGCCCATGATGCTGTTTGCTGATGAATGAGGCGTTTTGATCTGTTTGTTGATGAACTAGTTTGTTTTCCTTTTTGGGTTTTTGCCTCAGGTCTTCAGATGCAACGAGATGAGCACTCATTGGCAAGTAAGTTCATGTTTGTGTTGCTTTCTCTTCGTTTTTTTTTTCCTACTCTGTTTACTTTCGCAGCTGAAATGTTTCTTTTGACTAACTGCTCTGTTTATATTCCTGTCTTGATTTGTACTCAGCTGAAATTTCTGAGCTTTTGTTGTTTGACTGGATGTTTTCACGCATTGTACTGAGAATAAGCAGCTTGTCCGATGTGTAGGTTGTCTGGTTTAATTTATGCAGGTTGCACCTTATCATTTACCGTCGTCTGTGATTACGAAATCACGGAGCGAGTCAACGAACTGGTTTCTTTGCCATTTTAGAATAATTTACAACAGTATGTGAAAAGCTATCATGAGTTGGTTGCATTTGATGAGGACTTTTGGTCATTTGATCTTCATTATATCTCTCCTTTAATCTCTTGGTCCCTTCTTTAATTTTGCTCTGTCGAGAACCTTTCCCATGCTTTTGTCTAAGATGCCAGAGGGCCCAACTAGTTGAACAAAGTCTTCCCGGCCAGATCTCTATCGTGGAACTTTGGTCCACTACACCTTTACGAACAAAATGGAAATAACTCTTGTCCAATTCACAAGTCTATTCGAGACGAGACATCTTTTTACCTCTTTTGAATTGTTTACACCCTCGTGTTGCTGCCATACTTGGGAGTTAGCCTCTTCAAAGTTCATGTTGGCAAAGGCTGTTGCACATCTGTAATTTATGAACATGTGTGCACAAGTTGCGCTCTACTTACAGAAGTCACTGTGGAAGGGGAAATTTTTATAGCCGCACTGCCATTTGTCTGATCTGAATGGGATTCTGATGATGAAAGCATGTTGTGCACAAAATAGACGGTTCGATCATAGCTTCTTTAATTCATAAATATAGCAATTCACGTTTTTATTGAGTGGCGATTCATGTTTTTATTGAGTAGTTACTTATTTGCTTGTGTGTCTTAATATATCTCAAAATATGCTTGCCGTGGAGGTCATGTTTGCTTTTACCCGAGATGAGACCTGGCTAAGCATGTAAGCTCTAAATGCAGCTGTAGAAGAAGAATTGGAAAATGCTATCTACAAGGCTGGTGGAATTCTAGAAAGTAACTATGGGAATCTGAATAGAATTGCCTGGGCCAGAAGTAGCCGGACCGATAAAGGAGTGCGTTCTCACGAAATACTTGACATTGATAAGTATCTCACGTCTTTTCATGTCATCACTTAGGATGAGAATTTGGATGTCTTAACCCTTATGGTGGTGGAAAACTTTCTAGGTTCATTCACTGGCGACTACCATATCGCTCAAGATGGAAATTCCTGACAGTGCATGGAATGGAGACCCTTATGGTATCCATCTCGCCAGTCATATTAATGCATATCTTCCTGACGATATCAGAGTTTTTAGCATTCTACCTTCAAAAAGGTGGAGAATTGAGTTTATGATATGTTCATCACATTCATCTAATAAGAATTACTTTTCTGTGGGTCATATGTAATGCTACTTTCAGCTCTAAGCTCGGTTACACTACTAAAAACAGCATGTCATGAATGCTGTAGGATTGTCTCCTCATAGTTTTGCCTAGAGTGCTTCATTTTTTGTTTTTTACTTTCTTTCACATGAGAATTTAATTGGCCAATAAGCTAGCACAGACTTGTTCTTGTCCAAGTGGATTTAGTCGGTTGTTCCTTTCTGATGTGGAACCGGCACGAATAATCTTCAGGATTATTAGTTGGCGGAAAGCTGCTGGGGGTCTCAAACTTATTTGCTTGAGTTTCTGTCACTGAAAGTGATCTTAGCATATATCATTGAAGAGGATCTCTGGTTAGAATGCTATAGAAACAATGATGCCAAAAAAATTCTAAGAATGTAAAGCATTTGAGGCGTTCTTCAAATGCTGCCTGAAAACAAAATCATAAGATGGGATTTGGTGGGGCATCATCTTTATATCTGCACTTAAGTTATTCCAAGTGGGGCTTTGTAATAATGCAGTGTTACTGCTTTTTGTTGGTTGAGTGAGAAACTGTCTTTAGAGCTGATATGAATCGTACTGATGAACCTTCTCTTTGGACATAGGGGAAGGGAGTTAAAGAGTTCTAATAATTAAATGAACTGTAAATACTATTTTCTGCAGGACGTATCCTCAGTATGTTTTTAGTATGTCTTTCCATCAGAAGCTTCATGTAACCTTTCATTAACACTAAATGTCCACATTTCATGGTGTTGAAAGAAGTGGAAGTAATGTGCCATTTGTGTTTGTTCAAAATTTTGAAATGTATGCACTTGATACTGATCATTATTCTTTAGTATCCTTGATGAGCATTCATATATTATCACCTATTTCAAATATTTTACGTTTTGTGGAGCTGCTCATTACCGCAGCATTTTCAATGGCCATTTATGTGATGTTGTGTTGTGTCTATTTTCTCTCCCTATCGATCCTAACTTTTGTTTCTGGAAAATCTCCAGGAGCTTTGATCCAAGACGGGAGTGCAATATCCGGAAGTATTCGTACCTTCTTCCTGCTGATATTATCGGGATGAAAAGTAATTGTACCTCCAGTGAAGTTGATCATCACATATCGGATTTTAATGATATATTGAGCACTTTTGAGGTTCTGAACTTGTCTCCCTCTTTTTCCCACTTATCCTATCTTTGCTGTTCTCGATGCTGTGGTTACGTCTGTTTTACAGAAGGAATTTTAACAGGCATTCATAAGGCCCTTTCTGTTGTATATGTCCTCTTTGCAGGGAGAGCATCCCTTTCATAACTATACTGTACGTTCTAAGTACAGAAGAAAGTTGCCCATAAAGAAGTCACGGAGAGACAAGCGTTCAACAATGGAAGAAAAACCATTTGATGCAGCATCTGCATCTGAACAGGAAGAAAGTGATGAAGAGCTTATTGAGAATGAATTTTCAATTAATTGTAAGGGAGCAGATGAACATGCTCTGCAGGGGAGTGGCCTTGATGAAAATTTAATTGACTTTTGCCAAAATCGTAGGAATGATCTGCGGAGCAGAAGTTCAGATAATGTCATTAGGGCAAGATGGTTACATGAACCTGATGAGAAAGACCGAATTAGTTCTTCTCATTTTAGAAAGATTCTTCACTGCTCTTGTGGCAAATTGGAGAATCTGCTTGGGTCAGGTTATGTTGAGCTCTCCATCTGGGGAGAATCTTTCATGTTGCATCAGGTAAGGCTTTTCAAAGTAGTTTGTCTTAACTCCTGAGGTTTTGCTATGAGCTATCTAGTTCATACAATTGATTGCAGGAGAAATTTTGTTGGTTCTAGCATACGCTAAACGATTTATTTTCTTTACTGCACGGTTTCATTTGAAAATTACCTTCATATATAGTGCTTCCGTATTCCTATAATAAGGAGGTCTTGTGCATTCGACAGATCCGCAAAATGGTGGGGACTGCTGTAGCTGTAAAGCGTGACTTACTTCCTAGAGATATTCTCACATTGTCACTGGCCAAATTTTCTCGTGTTGTGCTTCCACTTGCTCCATCTGAGGTATTGATACTTAGAGGGAACAAGTATGTAATGAGAAAGGGACCTATTGATGTTGTTAGGCCTGAAATGATGGCATTAGTGGAGGCCGAAGCTGTGTTGAGCACCGTCAACAAATTTTACAGATCAGTAATGTTGCCTCAAGTTGCTAGATTTCTTGACCCTTCAAGACCCCCTTGGAAAGAATGGGTTGAGAAATTGGATGAGCACACTCCAATTCCAGACACGCAGTTGGACGAACTCAGGGCTGCTTGGGAATCCTGGAAGGAAACTACCGAGACTCGAAAAGGTGCCTTGTCTGTTGTTAGTTGATGATCAATGGACATGTATCACAGCAGGCATCTTGCAATATGTTGATTGGCTTCACCATCTTTCAGACAATTGTGATCACGTCCATTTAACAAGACCATAGTTTCTAGTGCTGCGCTGAAGCATGTTGCTGTGGCTTCTTGTAATGACACCTCCGTGTTTTTTGTTCACTTCAATTTCAGCCCCCCAAGGAATCCGCGGTGCCTAGGACATGAACTCTCCTCTGCATGTCTCGTTTCGTGGTTGATGTTTATTGGAGGAACTTTCCCAAGTATGGTGCGACAAACCGCACAAAACCGAACATTTTACATGTCAAATTCGGAGTGACCGCCATTTGCTTCTGAAAGATGCGAGATTGAAGTTTCTGGATTGCTGATTTGTTATGTTGTAGTCACTGCTCAAGAAGCATTTGACATGACGCGTTTACAGAAGAGACGGGAAGCTTTTCGGGCATCCAAATAGCTATTGTTTCGCCTTTTTTAATCGAACACCGTTTCTGCTTGGAACTTAGTGTCAAGTGTGAACTGCTGAGCCATTGCTCGGAGGGGAAGAATGTGATGAATGACATTTGTTTGATGTACTTGTAACTTAGCCGCTTTTCTTTCTCACGGCGATGATTTGATTATCTCCAACAACAACCAAAATAAAATGAATTGATCATCCAGAATATGATTTAGGACTTCACATCCTACGAAATGGGTGGAATGAAAAACGCAAGTTTGTTAATTGAGTAGGTGTTAGCATAGTCTATATGCCTATGTCCTAATAATACAGGAAAAGAACAAACACCACCTGTGAAAAAACAAATCTTTAGGACAGGTAACTAATATTCATAAACTTATATTATTTTCAAGTGGAAATATGGATCAGATCAGACAGCTATATATATTACAAGCGAAGACGCTGGGCCCGACCAATCCAATTGGAGCGACACGCACTTGGCAAGTTGGCAAGTCAAGTGGTGTTTTAGCGCATTCTCTCTGTGCGATCTGGAAGGTCAGTCCTCCAGAACGCTCAACGAGTGTCCCTGTCCCTGGCTCTGTCTCTCTCAGACTCCATAGCAAGGGGAAATATGAAAAAGTTTGTAACTTTTTACTGTATAAGCTTCTGATTCTTGCGCTCCACCACCTGTTACTCAGTTCAGTACTCACCCACGCCTTCCTCTTCTCTTTTTCTTTCCCAGATTGATGCTTTGCAAGCCCGTCGCTGGTAATTCGTTCCTCTAGTTCAGCTCCGCCGCCACCCTCAGTTGCCTCAAGTTCAAATGCTACTGTCAATGGCTTCTTGTGAGTCTCTCTCTCTCTTGCTTTTCGGGTCTCGCCCATGACTTTCATTGACTTTTTCTACGTGCGTTCTGTTCTTTCGCGTTGATAAAATCTTGGGTAGTAGGAAATTGAGTGTCTAGTGTATCAGGGTCTCTGTAAAGACATGCTTTCATGGCTTAATACTTTGGAGCGTCTTTGATTAATTAATTCTTGTTTCCTGCTTGTTTGTGTTCTTTCCATAGTGCTCTCTGGTAGTATTTGATCTTACAAAGCAACAAGAAAGCGAAAAGGCATAGATATGAGATTCTGCTGTATTTTCTGTGTTGGGCTTTGTTTACTTTCACACATTCTCTAAGTGCACATCCACCGCACTGCTGTTGCATGAAAGATGGCTCGAAAGAAAAGACATCTACTTAATTTTTGAAGGAAAAAAATAGTCAATTTGTCTTCTTTTATTATTAGTTCTAGACTGTGTAGATGACAACACTGCACTTTCTTGCTCTTTTTTATGTGGAATCAGTGGATTGACACCAGCCAGTTTTTATCAAATCCATCCAGTACCGCCATTCCAATTGACTTCATGTTTGATACTGGATAGTTAGTTGTAGGGTTCCATAGTGGGATGATAGGTTATTAAACACTTATACTGCGCTAATATAATGGCTGCATAAGAAAAATGTTCAATGAACTTTTTAATTTGGCCCCTTATGAAAGCTACTTGTTAAGGCGTGCTTTAAATTTAAGTCAGGATTTTTCATGGGCTATGTGGCTACGTCTTTGCTACTTGTTACATTTGAAGAGACCACAACTTGGTTACTGTAGCCGGCATGTAGAACTTTAGGTTATCAAAGCAAGTGAGTAGACCTCATGTTAAAATGCTTTAGACTCTCTCTCTCTCTCTCTCTCTCTCTCTCTCTCTCTCGTGAACATGTAGATCTATGGAATCATCAAAGTTGTCAGTTGGTAGCCTTATTTCCCTGTCAACACATTGAAACAATTGTGAGGTGGCCTGTTACTGCGTATTTTATCTCTGGTTTAACTATGGATCTGTGATAATTCCCCTATTTTCTTTTTCAGGTAGCTTAGGAGCTTCAAATGTTAAAATATCAAACTTGAACTCTGGTAGACTAAAAATTGGCAAATCACATCTCTTGTATGGTAGAACATGGATAGTGTTGAAAACACCGAAGTATGCAGGTTTGACCATACAGCGGTTGGATAAAATTTGCCCTCATAGCTGTCATCCATCTTCTGGAAGTCCGTGTAAGCAGCATTTGTTGATGCTTACACTTCTCTTCTGCTGCAAGCATCCATTTGGAGACTTCTGTTTTTCATTTGAAGTTTTCAGCTTTGCTTATTCTGAAAGTTCTCTTTAACCCTGCAACAGCTGCTACAAGTCTGTCAGATGATTCTGAAGATTCAAAACCATCCAGTCTAACTAGCCAGCTCATACCAAATTCATCTGAGGTTAGTATTTGTTATTATTTGTAAATATGTATAAATTTATGAATGTTTCAGTTAGCCAATTTCTTTGCTTTGTTTTCTCCTGTCATTTGCTTTTTGTCATACTTGTACAAAATCATGTACTGCCTAGTGCAGAGTTGATCACCATAGCTTTTTTTTAGATACAGCGTTCTAGTTTATTCATCGAAATCAGTGTTATGATGATGAGATCATACTACAATCAATTTTAGAATCAAGCGGAAGTGGATATGCCATTTCTGTACGCCTTTTTTCATACACATGTGGTGTTGTTTGAACATAAGGCCAAATTCCGTGAAAGTGTTCATCTTAGTCACTTATGCTTCTCGATCAATGTATTTACCAATACTTTTCCTGAAAGAGTACCCTTCATTCAATGTTTATGTAGAGCTCCCAATCTGTTTGCAACAGCTAGCTTGAATGTTCTTTTTGGACTGTGGCACTCCCACGTGGAGTGAAAAGAGCTTGCCCAAAGTACCCTCCTTTTATGTTCCACTTCACCTGCTTGTGCATGGGACGAGCTTGTTAGGCACTAAAT
The DNA here is from genome assembly GCA_031216285.1 of Syzygium syzygioides. NCBI lineage: Eukaryota > Viridiplantae > Streptophyta > Magnoliopsida > Myrtales > Myrtaceae > Syzygium > Syzygium syzygioides. Next base: position 27,410,368 of record CM062251.1, read on the forward strand.
TTTAACATGAGTAGTGTGGTAGGTTTATGATTTCCCATATAAAAGGGGAAGGAACTTGAGATGTGATCCTCAGTTGACAGTGCCAAATTGCTCTCTTTTTACTTCTTTTGGAGGCTTGACCCACGTGGTATTGGGCCAGAACAACTATTTGTGACTTCCACATTGCCCCTCAAGCTAGGGGCAGCTTCATGAAATTAAACTTCCTATATTCTCGGCAAAATCACATGGTTTTATGAGCTGGGTATGGACGAGATTTTTGCAACTCGTCCCTCCAAACTAGTCTTTCGTAGAATAGGGATGCTTTCACTACTGCGCCCTTCCATTGTTGGAGTTTGCAATTGTCTCCACGTTCTTTTTTTGTAGGTGGAATCTCTGCTCACAGATATATGCGAGACATCAATTGCAGAATTCGAATTGAAGGTGAGCACTTAGCAGCCAGTTCCTGTGCTTGGACTCCACGAATTGGATTTTATAAATTTATTTCCTGTATATTTTCCCCAGATGTTACATATTCCTTGCAATTCTCTCTTTTGATTTTCAATTTTTCAAAATTGTCAGCTTAATGGATTTCGGCTCTATGTGGCAAGGGATGTAACTGGAGGACACAAGCCTCTTCCTCCACTTTCCCCAGCCCCAGCACCAGTCTATGCAAATCTTGAGGCGACTGATAGAAATGGTTCACTTTCAAAACCATCTTTGGCCATCTCCAAAGCACTAACTTCTTCAGATGGAGGACCAACTTTGCTCAATAAAGCAGCTGATGCAGGCCTCGTGATACTCCAGTCTCCAAGGGTGAGAATTTCAAACCTCTCTCTCTCTCCCTCTCCCTCCCTCCCTCCCTCCCTCCCCCCCCCCAAAAAAAAGGAAAAAAATAAAGTTTGTTTTGTTTTTTTTTTTTTGGTAAAGTATAAAGTTTGTTTTGTTTGTCTGTGCTAAAATTCAAATGATGTAGGTGGGATTTTTTCGGAGATCTCGAACCATCAAGGGGAAGCGTGCCCCACCTGCATGCAAAGAGGTAGGTTTTTGCGTGCTCATACAAGGAGATAGTTTCATGGAATGAATTGTTCACTTCTCCGCTTTCAAAGTCATTGAAACGTATATGCCTAGCTCTATTAGGGAGAAGGGAATTTTTAAGGCAAAAGTTTTAGATACTTTTTTGTATATATCATATCAGGTGAATAGTGCTTGTCTTGTTTGGGTTGGCAGTTCAGCCAATAGCTCCCAGAATGATTTCACTTAATTTGCAATTAGATATAACTTCTATAAATAATATTTGACCTGAAGTGTTGAAATTTGGTCTGAACTTTGGCATTGAGCAAGTTCATAGGATGTCCAATTTAGAATGCTCTGGTTATTTGTTTCTCATTAAACTAAACGCTCTCAAAAGTAGCATGATGATTCGACCAAAAAAAAAGTAGCGTGATGGGCAAAACAATGTTGATATGATACTATGGACTATCAACTTATAAGCTGCTTATGAAATTACTGCCAGTCCTTTTCTGTGTACATCTTTCATGGCTTCTGATAATTCTTGTGGATTGACAGAAGCAAATAGTGAAGGAGGGTCAAGTAGTTTGCTATATCGAACAGCTTGGTGGAGAACTTCCACTTGAGGTCAGTCTTAACTTTTGTTTCTGCGCGTTTGAATGGAGTCTTTTCTTGTCCTAATTGAGGTCACACAAAGGGCTCATCTTGGCATCAAAGTAGTCTGATTTCTAATCTATCTACTTGTGTTGATCCTTTCCAGTCTGATGTGTCGGGAGAGGTTGTCAAGATCCTGCGAGAGGATGGTGGTACATACCATATGTACCCTTCTCTGATGTAGTAGCCATTTTAAGTTGCTATTATATGCTTGGTTTACTCATATTTTCTTGCTCCGTTTGATTGACAGATCCAGTTGGATATGGCGATGCCCTTATCTCCATTCTTCCTTCTTTTCCTGGAATCAAGAAGCTGTAGTAGATGGTTCTTTTCACCTTGTGTTGCATCTTCAATAGCTTCAGCCCTGGATAGAGTGTACTTATCGCGGCTTGTTTAGCTGTTCTAACTTTCAGATTCATCTTTATTGATGGTACAATGTTCACTTCAGTGAGATAATTTTTTCCCCTCGTCTATTTCAAATGAAACAAGCAGTTCAGAAATGTTGGGCGTAGCCCTATGTCTCGACAGTTTTAACACATTGCTGCAGAGAATACAAAGGTGAAGGTTACAAGCACGAACCTTTATGGCAACAATAGATTAAGATTGGAATTATTCAGAATTAAATTACCAGTTATACCTGGCTATCGAGATGCTGATAGGTTTACTTCTTCAGCCTTTTGTGCTTGGGCCATTAAAATTCTTCATGTAAGGCAATCTCCAGGCTAATCATAAGAAAGTTTACCTGGTATCGTGCCTTGTATATATTTCTTGAAAAGTAACAGTAAACGACCCCTTTTCATTGCCGTGCTTTGCCTATTCCTTGATTTAGCAATAAAGACAGCATTTTAGTGAAATCACCAATTTGGGCAACTCTAGGTGCCGAAGACGAGTAGACTATGAAAGCTTGCTTACGAAGCTGCGCACATCTGCGATTAAAAACTGAACTCAAAATATATGCTTTCTTGGCGGGTGATCTTGAGCTCAGCCTTACTAACATTCCTTTTGATACATTATGTTCTCCCACAGAACAGAAATTGTCTGATAATCTATGATGGCTTGGGTTTTCCAGTCAGAGGGAGAGAGCATAACTTGCAGACTGGTCCTAGTTGAGTTTGTAGCTAGTCTATTGAACAAAATAGGAACAACAAATTCCAAGAAGTTACCTCAAGCTGCCTGATATTCTGCCTCAAATTGTATCCACGTTCCACTATTGATGCAATCAAGGACCGTGGGGGATTGAAAACCAACTTCGTATGCTTAAGAAGAGAGATTTAGTGATCGTTTGAATCACCCGAGACAGAAACAATAACAGAGGGAACTACCAATAGCTTACTCGAAAGCAACCTGTTCATAAATGAATTACAATGTTGACTCTCTTTAATTGACACAATAGCTAAAGATTAATGTAGTAACTAGTTCTTGTCGCCAAAGTTCCCTGTACACGATATCAATCGATGAAATAAATAAACTATACAGGTTTTCAACGAAAAACAAGCATCGACCACATACAAGTATTCAATTTTCTATCTAATCTAAAGAACGTCTTTCAATGGCCTTTGCCCACTTGATAGTTGACCTGGCCAATGCATCGATGGGGTCTATGCACTTCCTAAGAAGAGGGTCATCTTGAGGTAAAATGTCTCGCAGGTCATCAGACGCAAGGACGACAGTGTTCACCGCCCTTACTAGGAGAACCTGAAGGGCGATCCTCAAAAGATTTCTCGCCCCTTCCATGTCCTCCCTGTTCGAAGCTTCAATTGCAGGAACTATAGTGTGCTCCATTGTTGCTTTATCCGGCAACACGACCTCAAATCCCTGCATGAAAATGGCCACTCAGACAATAGCCCAGATAGAATTCGGTCTCTCGGATTTACATCACAAGAAAATTATATGAAGGATGTCCTGTAGCCTGTCGTGCTCAAGTCAAGGATTTAAAACCCTCTAAAAATCTATAACGGTTGCTGCCAAAACTGTGCTAGAAAATCAGAAACAAATGCTACCCCACAAGTCCATGTGAAACCTCTGTCGAATCTTCTTAGGAACCTAGATGTGTCATCAATTAGGGCAGTCAATACTTGTAATACCCACCCCATCACCTGGGGAGACTGCACAACTTACTAAGAAAACAAGGGAGTTAAACAGAAATGACCAAAACTTAGTGCCCTCATCTAGACCACCCACTCCTTCAGCAAGCAACTTAAGGCACAAGCAGATGAGCGGGAAGATAAGGTTTCCTGCTAGTGCTATCATCAAATTCGCACTATATATGTAACTAGACTGAGCCCACAACGGTGGACATAGCAAAGCTTCTGTGCATAAGAACAAAAAGTGGAATAATGCTGTCAAAATCCATCAAAAAGCCTAGGTTTCTACTAAAAATGTCAACATTTGTGCTGACTGTTTTACTTGATTCACATTAAGTCAAAGGAACAGAAATTTCATGAAATGGGTATCTCAGAAAAATCAGACAGAATTGCTTTTCAAGGATTTAATCTTTGCCATCTTCCATTGGTACATAAAAAGTCCAGAAGGTGAATAAGGCAGTATGAGGAGGAAACAGAAGTGGCAATTAACACAGCAAGGATATCGTGGTATTTACTCAGTGGAACCTAGTGAGGGTTGACGCAATCTCAAAGTAGAGGCTACAAATAGCCGCGGTAGAGGAATTTCAACAAGACAACGTACTTCTCCAATATCAGCATTTACTAAAACACAATTTGTGTATTGTATGTTTCTTCATCAATGACCCAAATCATACCTGTATACAGAATTTCAATTTTTGGGTCCTCACTTCAATCTATATTATCAACACAATATGCTACACAAAACTCCAACAAAATATTTGAATGGTGTACGTGAATAACGTACATCAAGGGAATATTTAATTATCTTTCACGGGAGATTTCCAAATTAAAGCATACTAGTGGACAAATTATGACACATTGTGCTATACAAAACAAGAGGAATGGCCCATGCAGGATTGGGAATTATGCCCAGACCAGTAGCATTACATTTTACTTGATAAACGTTTCCCATAAATATGCTTTTGAATAGTATGATAACAAATGAAACTCCCTTCGATTCTGAGGTGTCACACTGTTTTTCACTATTCCATCTGACGACATACAAAGATCATATGATACACCTGAGCCATATTAGTCATCTGTACTCTCCTCTTTATCACATTGCAAATACTGCAATCTCCGTTACTATGAAAACCCAGTTTTACAGAGGACCGCTAGAATTATGAACCCGCCATCCTTCTCACTACTAGGCAGCAGTTAAGCAGCTTATTATTATACATATTTGGAAGTCAACAGAAGAACTCGATATAAATTAATATATCCAGCAAATGGTGAGAGAATGACACAATAGGCAAAAATATTGCAGTGGCAGGCCTTCAACATAATCAGGAGGTGCCCTTTCCTTTCTGGAAAGCCACAAGCTTTCAGGAGTTCGGTGGATACTGATTTAGTAAAAAGTCAAGTGAACCAAATGAGATCTGTCGTGTTTGATTCCCTCCAATTTCAAAATGAATTGCTAAACATTCACACCGACTCATTGTTTTCCAGTTATACAACTTCAAGGGAAGTCCTTGACCAATTATGTTATGATACAGAAATGTAAATCACATGAAGATGCAGAGGAGAGACGGAATGGAATTACCTCATTTTGCAGTTTTTCCTGATAAAATCCTGCCTCTAGAATTGCACTTGTGGCAAGCACACCGATCCGAAGAGGGCTTCCAGCTTCAAGTGGCTTCATTTTCACTTCACCAAGCTCTTTAGCAACACACTCAGCCATGTTAAGGAAGGAAACAGAACATCCATGACTTATGTCATCGTGCCAAGAATGTGAAATATGACAAGGCATTACTATGCATCGAGCTCCTGATTTCTCAAGAAAGACGCGCTTCTGGCGCAGGTTTTCCACAATCAGTTTATGGTCCATCTTGGAAACTTCACTTTTACAGCTTATCGAAGGAAATGAACTTCTTTCGTGTGATAACAGTTCCTGATGCAAAACCGGATCAGAGCAGAGTACAAAAGGAAGGCAATTTTCTCCGACTTTTGAACTCCAATTCACTAGCTTTCTCACAAAGTCCAGGCTTGATTCAACAGATACTCCTCCAATTATGCCCACCGAATCTGCTTGACTGAGCATCGGAAGAGAAGAACCACAACTCGCTGAAGCTAAGTTTGAATTTTGGTTCTTCCGTAATTCTGGTAAATTATCACTCTCTTCAGTTTGAAAAAGAACGGAAGATGGTGGTACAGCTAAATCTGGATTTGATCTTCTCTTATACAGTGCTCCGTGCGTACTAACAAACCCGAATGTCCGAGCCGGGTAATTCAATGCGGGCAAAGACACTGTGAAGCCTCTGTCAAACATTCTCCTATCCCACAGAAAACCACTGAAGTGACAAATTTCGAATTCTGATCTCAAACAACCTGGGACCCCAAAATTGCAAAACCAGCCTCTAGCAACAGGAGAGTAAATGAACTAAAAGACTATCAAGAAAGCCGAGACACTCTCAAGATTCTAAGACAGACCAAGAAACATCCCATCTGTGCTCTTATTTTCCATCCACAACCAAACCCAATTCCTAAAATCTGCAAATGACCTTGCAAAATTCAATCTTGAAAGCCAAAGATTGCAATACGCCCCTAAACAGACAACCCCAGCAACAAGAAACTCACCTTCCAAGTGAGAATGTTTACTCCACTAGAACCTCCCGAGAATCACAGTACATTCTTCTCCGAGAGCAAAAATAATACCCAGGCCCTAAAACCCAGAGACTCTCTAAGATTCAAGCTACAGACAAACTTGTGAAGTAGAAGGGAGAAGTGAAAAACTCCCTTAGTTCCAAGGGATTTTACGGGGACCAACCATCCCCGGAAGAGGGACCCAGAACCTCACATGGCAAGTGGAAGGTGAATCTTCTGCTAGTACGACAGTAGGAGTGAGCTGGAATCTGAAATCTATCTTCGGAGATAGATTCCTCATTTTGTTTTATTTTATCAAAATGAAAATGAACGTCAAAATACTAAACAAACTTATCATTCATCAAAGAGAATACAAAATATTAGTTTTCCTAATATTATAGTTCAAATAAATGTAACATGAGAAGTGATTGCGTGAATCGATACTGAGGGTGAGCAATTTCGTGTTTCATAGAGGTTTCACCCATGATAATAGGTTACTCATTTTTTGAAATTTGAAACCTACCCTATCAAGGTTCAAAGGTCAGTTGTAGAATCGATTTAGATTCCGTCTGTATTATTAATTGAACAATTATAATGAATCATCAGTTTTAATGACTACCACTTACTACTATAATCAACTAACCACAACTTATATTTGGACACACGAAAAATATGAAACATTAATAAATCATAAAATGAAGTTCAAACTAATGGTTCCAAATTATATACTCATCATCTAACGCCATCAAACACAGCAGAATCACGCGAAGATGTAAATCAAGAAAAAACACAAAAAACTTATTTAGGTTTCAGTTTCCAGGTTATAGGTTCCATATTTCACCTAACTAGAACTTAGAACTTACCTGTCGAAATAAGTTTCCCAATTTTTATAATCTAGAACCTACCTTGCATACCTTAGAACCTAGATCCTATTAAGTTCCCACAAGTCAGATTCTCAAGTTCTAGAGTAGAACTTGGAACCATGCTCACCCCTAACGGTGTCTCCCTCCTCTTCTGCAACAGCAATACCTTCACATTTTATCCTCGCAGCAACATTCATTTTTTACATTCCAAGAAAAAAAATTGTTCTTCTTTTTTCTTTACACAAAAGCCACCAAAAATCTTAAATTATGCATGCTGTGACACAATTTCCCTAAACTTTTTTCCTATGACAATTTCAAACTTGCACATATGTGACACATTTACCCTATGTCAAAATTCTATAGAAAACCGTTAAAAATCTAACACCAGAAAACAAAGAGTGTTAACATGGTGTCCAAGTAGCTTAAGTGAAATAAAAATGACTTGTTTTGGCTAAAAAATCATCTAATGAAATCTTGACAGATGATAACTATGTTACATAAGTATAAATTTGGGCTCTTTAATGTCACGGTGGACATATTTTGGAATTTTTTATGTTACAAAAAAAATTCAAAGAAATGTGTCACGATAAACATAATTTAAGGTTTCATGTTGCTTTTTCCCTTTTTCTTTTGGAAAATAACACAAATAACCATCAAACTTACAATTCCTATTGCTACGTGCCGATTTTGGTCGTGTGGTTATGTTGAACCATAATTATCTAAGTTCACCATTAAACTAGGTTACATCTAACAGAGCACATTACACCTCTCTATTACAACTTTCAATTACAAGAGAAAGAGATTATATATATGCGACAAAAGAAAATCCTAAGAGCGAAGAAAGCCATAGGCCATTCGATAGTTATTCATGGGCCCTAGCTAAAACTACCAATAAAATACAAGCATAAACTGTAAAATGCGGTCTTGGGGATGCTTGCCCTTAATGACCCTTGCCCGCTCACTAAGGAGCGAGAACCCGTGCCTTTTTGTCGATGAGAAGTACAAACCACACTCAACAATGGATTGGTGTTAAGTCTTGATAAGAGACAGACTAATAATACACCAAGGATGAGTGAGTTTGCAGCACCCTTGAGTATATCCAAATCGTAAATCCTTATCTAATGAGATAATCATGAACCATCAATCTCTGTTTGTTCCATCTCCATCTCTTGCTTCTTGTCCATTTGAATTCGAGCCATTGAAGACTCCAAATTAATTTGAGCTGGTAGAGAAAATGGTGTTGAAAAGATTGGATTTCACAAATCATATCAACAATCGTTCACATCCCCGGCTTTGCCAATCAGTCAAGCATCCTGTACATGGGCCATAGCTTGCCAAGGAAAGTAGAAAAACATCAAATGCTTCTTGTCAGGATAGTTTTGGCCTATCTATCTCGGATGTGGTCGTGTGTTGCTGCTGATGATGATGGTTTCTCACCTTGTACATCGGCCACGTCTGCCGATCTCCAAGGTTGTGTGGTTCAAACAGCCGATGATTTTCCATCAGAAGCAGTGATCATAGTTATAACCTCATGAAATGTCATGCCCCTTCCCTTGCCTATGTCCCATCACCATACAAACATACTAAAATTGAAACCATACGATTAACAGGATATTATAATATCGGCATTTTGTCAAGGAAGCCATCACGGGTTCCAACATCCGAAGCTAGAGTGGTTTTTGAGTGAGAACATCCGTATTCATTTCCAAGCTCTATAAAGTTAGGAGCCCAATTCCAAATTTGAAGCAGCAGCAGCCATCGCTGCCATCATGCCGGCCCTATAGGGCGAGGACGAGACCAATGCTATCAAGAAGAAGGAAGGATGGCCTTTGAGCTGAATCATTGACTTTGCGATTAAATCTTCATGACTTTTATAATATATGTAAAATATTTGAAGGAAAAATAATCAAGAGTACTTATTTAAGGTCAGTATTAGTTAATTTCAATCAATTCGATATCACTCTAAAGCACTAAAAACTAGGGTCAGAAGAAAGCAAATAAAAATGGAATTGCTTGGTAATAAAGTATTCACATAGATGGCAAGAAAGTATGTTCCTCTTCTTGTGGTCTTGAGAGCATTTTATAAGTAAAATCCTCAATGCACCTTCTCGATATGACGGCGTGTGCCCTTAAAAATGGATTAGTAAAGTACACGAAAGTTGACCCAGACACCACTTGACCCATTATACTAAAAAAAATTTGAATTGCTTAGGTCACATGGACAAATTTCATTTATATCAGCTTACACTTGAAAAGGATAATTGCTGGAATGTTTCTTTTAAAGTATATAAGTTTTTTACCATTGCTTGAAGATCCAATAGTTAGATACCAACAACATATCATTATCATACATATATGTGAAGTCAAATTATCAAAAGGTATCTTATTAGAAAAGATTTAGAAAGCCTAAAAAGTTGGCTTGTTACATCCAACTTTTCGTAATTTGGGTGCAACACCGTTCAAAAACATGTACCTTTGAAGAATTTTTCTGAATGGTCAAATGCAGAATCAAAATTTTAATTTTTTCCTTAACATAGATCAAAAAAATAACAATAGCAATATTTTATTCTCTAATTTTATATTGATCAATGATTTTTTGAAAACAAAAATAGTCATAAAAATCACCTGTCAACTCTAATACCAAAAAGAAAACAAAAGACAAAAGAAAATAACAGATTGAACATATCTACAACTCTCTACCAGAATGAAAACATAAAAATTTCAAAAAATAAAAATGAACAGTAGTAAGAGTTGGATTCCTAACATTCCTCAAGGATTGGTATAAAAAATATAATCTTGAAAAATCATTTACCATTTCTAATATAAAAGGAAAAAGAAAAGGAAAATACTATGAAAAAAGTTCACCTACCAACTCTCAACCAAAAGTAGAGAAAATGGACAAGCACAAAAAAGTATGGATAAGCCAAATCAATCTTTAATATTCACAAGGCGTTCACTTTAATATATATATATATATATATATATATATATATATATACACATGTAGAAATTGTCAGAATAGAGTAATATATCATGTTAATAATAATTCCCATTGATCAAGTTTTGTGGTGATAAATTATTTTTCTCATATGATGGACCGAACAGAAAGCCCATGGGCCAAGGATTTTAGATGGGCCGTACCCAGATAGCCGCCCCCGTCGAGTCGAATATCTTAGAATGTGTCGAGTGCGAAGCAGTGGTTCCAATCTTAGCTGATTTGCATTGAGCATTTGCGCAAATGGAAACTAGGACTTGATGGTGTATGACTATATGATTGAGTGGAACAGCGCAGTGTACTATCTTTGTTTGCATTATGCTGATAAGATTCACGGGTCTTTGTATCTTTAGTGGAAATTTGCAAGTGGAGGAAATGAAGGTTCTTACTGATTCAGCTGCCAAAGAAGTTAGATTGGAATGGAGTGTGGGAGCTCATGGGGGTTCCTTGATTTCTAAACTGAGTGTGAGGTTTCAGCTGGTATCTTCATTCTTGTGAGCAGGAGAGTTTGCCACTTGATCATCTTCTTGGGGCTCTCTGATGGCCTGTTGCAGACTTATCTCGACTGATCCTCGTGCGGTTTGTTTCATCTGACTATATTATCATGTTCACTGCCCGATGGCTAAATCTGTTTCGGTGTTGAGCTTAAGCTTTGATGACTGTACCTATTATGTAGGCAAAGAGAATGATCGTGTTCTCTCGATCTCTGCAGGAGAGTTCTGCTCCTTCAATTCCTTTGATGAATGGTTTCCTTTTGCATTTTGCAAGCATACCATGGGGTTCCTCAATGGCCCTTTGGTCTGGTCTATCGATGTTACGAATTTGATCGAAAGTTGAAGGGTTGGCACTGGAAAACATGGAAGCTTTGCAAATTGCTTCGACCATCACACAGATAATTTGCACTTTGCAGTATGACAGTGGCAGTAGCAAGTTTGCGGAAATTACAATGAAGCTCCTAAAAGAATTCAGAACTTGGAGGAACCAATGCATAGTCTTGAAAATTTGGCACAACAAATTAAGTAGAAAAATGCCAACTAACTTCATAACCCCCACCTAGATCGCCCAATAGATACCACCTTTGAACTCACTGATACAGCTACATCCAAAAATCAGGAACACGAGAAGAGTAGTGTCTAAAGGCAAGCTTGAGAAATTCGCGAGAGCTGCATGGAGTCCTATGACTGGAGATCCCTTGGAACAATGGGTAGGTTCAATCAGGGGCGACTTAAATTGGTGGCTAGTCTCAAAGGTTGGTCCAGAGTGTTGGGAAAGTCATTGAGTCAACTGCTTAGGATGTCCCTGTTCGGTCAAAGATAGGGGCCGAACAAGGCTATGCAGCTTCAAGCAGGTGTGGGCATGTGAATATTTACAGGAATCATCGAGTCGCCCCGATTGTTGGGTCATAAACTACCTCCGATAAAATTTGTGGATGGATCAGTTGGACTTTAGATTTGGACAACGGTGCAGTAGAGCTTCCAGCATTGGAAGCAAAGCTGAATGCCAGTGATGTTGGCTAGAAAAATTTGCATCGGGGCTATTCATGCTCATCCTTGGATGATTCACTTGCCACCACCAAGATGAGATTCCAAAGACGGAACCCTGTTCTATGCTGATGTGGACATTTCGCCTATCATAACAATATTTGGCTTTGACACTTGGCATGACTATTTTCATCCGAAGGAGCTGGAATTCGAATCTTTCCATGCATCTCCTTCCTGCTCAACTGGAGAAGATTTCTCTAGCATAAATAGCAGCCCCAATATTCGGGCTTGGCTGCTGTATTTGATTCTTCCCCAAGTTGTACAGCCTCGTAAGAACCTTTCATCTCGTTGCGAAATGAGCACGGTTTTCATTGCAAAGTTACGAAGCTCATTCTGCCATACAAGCATAAGTCAAAAAGAATGCCAGCTTTTAACAAGTGCCCGGAAGTACTCAACGCGACTCGAGCTAATTAGGTTTCTATCTCATGATAGTCTATTCGTAACACATTGATTGCAGTGCACCGCACTCCGGTCTGTCCGACTCATGACCTATGTTTTTGGCTTGGTCTGAACGCTCTGTACATTTCCAATGCAATAGCACTGCTATTGAATGAGCTCGATCAGGTCTTCTCATTTGTGTCATCAAATCAAGGCACCATTAGTCTTAATCTGTTCACTGCAATATCAATGAGAAGCTAAGCACTCAGAGCAGTGCAAGGATCAGAAACTGGGAAAGCAAAGCTTTTCAAATCTGCATTAAGATCTCAATGGGTGCATAATCTGTTATGATTACACCAAATTTTGAGTTGACGAAGACAAGGAGGGGTCTTCCTTATAGCTTTCTTTTATCCTTGAGGTCCGTCTTAAATAATGTTCACGCTTTGTCAAACACAACACGGACGGGCCCATCCAAAATCAAACTTTACTTGCAAAGCTCAGTGCAATTCCTAATTTCACAACAATAACGTTTTAGTAGTAAGTAGTGGAAAGGGTCCCCTCAGTCCTGTGGGTCAGCTTACTAAATGCTGCAAAACATTTCTGAGGCCCACCACATCTGTAGCAGCAAAAGTCTTGATTGATTGCCTCATCATCATCCATAATTGCAGTGCAGGATTTGTATTGCCCCTCGCAAATTTGCATACTATTCATCCTTATCTTACTGTGTGCGGTGATGCTGATCTTATCGTGACAATGATGATGAGTCACACTTCAAATCAGTGCTCGATGCTGTTTTTGACAAGCAAATCACTTGCCGGGCTCCCCTTGTTGCTATCATTGGAAGTTGCCACGTTCAATGGGCTCGATCATGACGAGGACGAACATCGATTCCCATCTTGACTTGCCCTTGAATTTCAGAAATTCATGAGACCCCATTATCTGCAAGACTGCCTTGAAAGATTGCAGAAAACCTCCAGTCCATGAAAGAAACCCATTTTCCAAATTCATACCCTTAAAATTCTCTGTCAAAAGAGGTGCGCGGTTCATGAGTTTTGTTTTCACATAACGCCTTTGTTGACTCCGACAAGCAATTGAATGAGCTCACGCGAATAGTCCATGAATGTCATTTACTCAGTCATATGAGTAAGCTGGTTGAACATTCCATTGCTGGAAAGAAAGTCAACCCATCAAAGAAAAGTCGAGTTCCCAGCTGCATTGCACAGTTGCTCAGAGACCTATCAAGCTGTATAGCTTGAATTTTTCTCCAAGTTGGTCCAGTCTTCCTTCTTTAATCACATGCAGATGAACACTCTCTCTTCTGTCATCATGTGTGCGCATGAGGTGAGGCTGAGGACTGAGGAACATCCCTCATGTTTCTCCTCTTTGAATATCCGAGCGAAGGGCATGATTTGGGTGGCTAAGACGTGGTCTAATCCTCTCCATAAGACAGATGCTGTTGTTCTAATCTGACCAGCTTAGAATATAGTATTTTGATGCAATGTGCGGTTGAACTGACTGAGACTCCAAAGAGATTCCAAAAGCCCCGTCAACATATTCGCACCCTGACAAAGCGTCCGCGTCTTGGACGACGGCGTGCTTAAAATTTACCCTTTTCCTTTGCTTTTCTTCTTTTCTTTTTACCATTTTCGTTCCATGTTTGATTTTATTAACCAAGTTCACTTACTTTAGTAGGTGAAATTCGACCTAGGGAATATGCACTTAGCTTCATAAATTAGCTAAGAGAATACCCAAAACTTTGATGGACATAGTAAATGGCTAAGCATAGAATAGAATGATTTGTGATCTTTCCATCCGTGTCAGGCAATCGTACGTTCGTGCATCGTGCATCTAATCTATATCCATATTTTTGTCTAAAAACCATTGCTAAGCTAATCTCGTAAGGTCGAATACTTGAATGACTCGTCACGAATTGGTGATAATTCCGTTATCTCGATCTTGTTGGAAATAAAAATATTTTAACCACAAAAAAAACCCCCTAAATTATGCGTACTATGAGAAAAATACTCAATAGAAAATTTGTGTTGCCAAAAATCCTAAACTTGCTCACTATGACAAAAATATCCCCCAACTTCTTTTTGTGTCAGGAAAAAATTCAAACTTATACATGTGTGATATATATACCATCTATTCCAGTTTCATCCGGCGTATATTTGTCACACTGATATAAGTTTGGGGTTTTTATGACACAAAAAAAAAATTAGGGTATTTATGTCACAATAGGCAAATTTAAGGTTTTTATTAACACAATTCGGGGAATTATATCACAGTGGACATAATTTGAGATTTTTTTATGGTATTAACCCTTACATAAATATAACCTGTAAAAATATAATTAATAAATTATTTCGCTTGGAAATACGTAACTCCAGTAAAGTCCAGCTTATGGGAAGAATTTTTAACATTTTTTAGTCCTTAATGGATTCGATGAAGTTCTGCTGAAAACTGTCATGATTATATCTTTAGCACCAAGCCTTAAACGTGAAGATTAATCGAGTTAAACCAACTTGAAAGGGAGGTGGAAAAGAAAGAAGAAAAAAGATATGTTGACTAAGCTAGCCACAAGAAGACTTTTTCCCACTTCGGAATGCAGCACCAAACCTTCATATTTCATCATCTCCTCGCGTATAAATATATAGGCGCAGAAAAAAAGTCCGACATTGCAACTGCTAGCCCGCAGAAAAGCAAGAAGAAAAGGCGAACAAGAACGGAAAACACGTCTCGTTCTTCTCATCATCTCAGAAAAATCCACACACAGAGAAAGAGAGAGAGAGAGAAGGAGAGAGAGAGGGAGAGAAGGAGAGAGATTGATCATGGACCCCATGGGTGGTTTGAAGAGATCTGAGGTGTCGTTCAGGAGGCAAGGATCGTCGGGGCTCGTCTGGGACGACAGGTTCCTGTCCGGCGAGCTGAACAAGATCGTGAAGCAGCACGAGCAAGAGCAAGAAGGGCAAGCCAGGGACGGCAAGCTCCGCGGGGACCGGGTCGACGGCGAAACAGACGCCGCGACCCGGCCCTCAGGAATCAGCGTGGCTCCTGCGGCGCTGGAGAGCAGCCAGTCCAACGGCGGCGGCGGGGGGCGAGGCTACCGGGCCTCCACCGGGAGGGTGCCGCCGGCGGTGGAGCCGCCGTCCCCGAGGGTCTCCGCGTGCGGGTTCTGCAGTGCGTTCAGGAAGCCGCCTGGCGGTCATCACAAGGCCAGGAAGCACACGAACAAGCACGGCAAGCGTCAGACCAGATGAATCTTTCCTCAAACTTGTTAGTTAGGGACTTTCAACTGTGAATTCTAGGAGATGTTCGAGTTCTTGTGCTGGAGCAAGGGGTGGTCTGGTCATTTCGTTTGATCTCATCACGAGTAAGGTTGAGGATTTTTGGGAGAACAACTGGAAATTGAGGGTGCGTATGCTGAACGAAAAATTCGAGATTTGATAATATTTTTCGAAAAATAGTTGATTATATCGCTTAAAAATATCAGTTAATGAAAAATATTTTTATCGTCAACAATAATTTATGATGGGCTATAAGCGATATAATCGGTATTTTTTTAGAAAATATTTTTCAAATCTTTGAGTTCAGTGTAATCAAACGCATCCTGAAAGTTTTTTTTCTCGTTTTCTCGTTTTTCTGGGTTGTGTATATTGTTTTGGTTGCTCCTTATACAGTGCCATTTCAATGTTCAATTGTTTTATGCTCGCTTAGATTTTGCCAGATGCGATTTTCTGCATAAGTCCCATCGTTAGATTTCACCGTACACATGATCTTCATTAAAAAGTTGCGTATCAAACTTCGATAATCCGAAATCTCCCATCGGCAACGGACCCAGACCCTATGAATTTTCAAAGGGTACGGCTTTTCTGGCGACTAATTTCCCTTTAAAGTTTTCTTTCCTAAATTTTCCATTTTTTTCCTCGGATTATTTACTCGCTCAGCCGCGCCATTTATTAGCTCTCGTATCGTTTTTTCGATCAATCTCGCGCGTAGCGGGATCGATAAGATCGTATCATTTTCTCGAAGCTTACATGATTAATTAACAATAGAAGCTTGATGAGCCAATATTCAAATTTAACTTTTTTCTTTTGTCGATTTTGGATGGACATGAGCATGGTATCTTCCTGGGCCTCGCCGACGAGATTGAGGGGGACCATGTTTGCCACAAGCCAAAGTCGAGCAAAGATGGGGACGCATGACGACGCTTCTCTAACGAATCCCCGTCACGATTCGGTCCGAAATCAATCCACACATCGCCCACCCCCCCCCCCCCACCGGCCGCACCTATTTTCGGATATTCTATGGTTCGCAAATTAGAGAAAATGATAGGATGCGAACAAAATAGAGACGGCGCCCGAGCTTAGCGCGGTCCCGAAAACGACCCATTGATTTGTGCCGGTTTTAGCCAGCCCCATCGGCGGTAATTGGGACACGAGAATAAGGAGGACAATTGTCCTGCGAATCCTAAATCAACCATACGGCGGCTAATTCGGTTTTAAACTTTTCAAATTCTGGCGATTTAGTCCTAAATTTTTTGACGATCGGCCCATTTAGTCTCGAAAATTTTGATGATTTGCCAATGTAATCCGGTCACACATCACCCCACCCCCACTGGCCGCACCTATTTTTGAATATTCTATGGTTCATAAATTAGGGAAAATGATAGGATGCGAACAAAATAGAGATGGTGCCCAAGCTTAGCACGGTCCCGAGATCGACCCACTGATTTGTGCCAATTTTAGCAATCCCATCAACGGCAATTAGCACACAAAGAAAAAGAGGATAATTGTCCTGCAAGTCCCGAACTAATCGTACATCGGCTAATTTAATTCTAAACTTTTCAGATTCTATCAATTTAGTCATAAACATTTTGACGATTATCTATTTAGTTCTAAACCTTTTGTGATAATACTTTCCGCCAATTTTGGCAGGAAAAGCGATGACATGGCAGTCGTGCAACGTAATTTTGGTCGAAAAAGTTACAATGGTAAATCATCAAAATTTTTAGAACTAAATTAACAAAATTAAAAAGCCGGGAATTGAATTGATCATCAAATAATAGGTTCGGAATTTTTTAGGTAATTTTCTTTATAAGAGAATGACTCAGCTGACGAGCTCTCGACATGGCAAGAGAGAGTTCCTTTGCTGTCGATTATTTTCAAGCGTCTCATGATTCATGATAACGACCGCCGACTAAATGTTCCATAATTAATTTAGATGTCCGATTAATCATCGGAAGATCATTTTCTAATCAATATTCGTCAGTGTCGGCACATTGTATTGGGGCGCGTACCCGATCCTTTACTCCTTGCCAGTACACCTAATCACGGACTCTTATTAGGAGTTTTGACGGGTAATCATGCAATTAGGATCGTACATACTTTTCCACGAGCAAGACTTAGTCGATAAATTAATGGGTTCAATCGTAAGTGGGATTAAACTTATTGTGCGGGGCTAATCTAGTTCCTCAACTTTTTCATTTATCCAATTTAGTTATAAACATTTTAGCAATTTCTCAATATAGTCATTTCAGCTAATTTTAATTGGAAATATTTGATGCGGCGATCAAATCAAAGCTAACCATATGCGTGGCACAACCAATGCTAATATAAATAATCGTTGTAGGGCCCTTACTTGCGGTATGGGCGAGGGTTGCAACCATCGATTGCGACCTGAGAGAGGGTCACATCCCTTGCCGAAATCTTGGCGAGGGCTGTGATCTTGGCGATCCTCACCGGCTCTTCTCAAGGAAGTGAACAGGAAAAGAGAAAGAAAAAGAAAAGCAGAAAAGATTTTCAAATTCTTTCTTAAAGAAATTGCAAAATTTGTCCATGTCAGCCGTCGACCTTGCCACGTACAATGACCAACACTTTCTAGATCGCCACGTTAGCGATTTTTAATCAAAATTAGCCGAGAGAATTATATCAAGAAAACCATCAAAAAGATATAAGACTAAATTGACCAATTAAAAAAATTATGATTGAATTGACCGTCGTATAATTAATTTAAGACCTTTTAAATAATTTTTCCTAAAACCTAACGAGGCGCATTTTTCTAACGGCTTCAACGCATTGCATAATCTTCGCCCTATATTAGCAATATACGCGCAAGTTTTTCTAATTATGATTGGAGAAATAATTCTCAAACATGTGGTAAGAATTTAGTAGGTGCCTTAAGAATTACTTTTAAGGGATGATCGTCGATTATCCAAAATTTATCATCGCAAAATGTTAACCGATATGCCATATATGGATCACCTTACATATTCAAGAAATCTAATCGACACGCGAAATTTGTTCTTTTCGCTGCCAAATTGCTGATAAGAAGTCGGCAAAAAAATGTGCTGCGAAAACAGCCGATGAATTATTTGGAAAAAAAGAAGCAGGAAGAAACAAATAGAAAAGAGCGGAACATCATGGTCTGAAGCAGGATCGTCTCCACGAGGAGATGCCGATCCCATGAAAGATCGGGTTAACTCGACACGACACGATCCAAACGTGGTGTGGACCCCACCTCGGCCTATGTTGCAGTAAAAAGGGTATGTACTATGTAGGCTCCATTTTTCCATTTGATTTTAATATTCCGGCAATTAATATTTCGTAAATCCGATGCCACAGTCCGACCCGAAAACCAAAGATGGGGACGCCGCGACCGTGTCTCGATTTCGGGACACGTGCCCGCATCTCTCTCTCTCTCTCCATTTGCAGAGCAATCGCCACAAACCCTAAAAATCCATGTCGGTCCTTTTTTTTTTTTTTGGTGTCGCATCTCTCTTTTAGGCCAATTTCCTAAAAAACCTCCAATTTTTACCGTTGTCCCAATTATATCTAAAACTTTTACTTTTATCCCAAATCTACCCAGTTAACTGTTCGTCTAATTTTTTAATATTATTTTTTTATTGTTTCGAATTTTTTTATTTTTTCTTTGCTTTTTTCCTTTCCTTTTCTTTTTTTTTGTTTCACCTTCAACCTCCGGCTTCTGGCGAGGCTCGGCCTTGCCGTTGCTGGGCGAGGCCGGCCTCTCCAGTCGCCGGCATAGCGAGCCTCGCCAGATCTAACGAGGTCGGCCCCACCGGCAGCTGGCGAGGCTCGACCTCGCCATTGCTAGGTGAGGCCGACCTCACCAGTAGCCGGCGGGGCCGAGCCTCACCAGATCGGGCCTCGCCTCTGGTTGGTCGTCGGACTGGCGACCGGGCGGAGGTTGAAGGTGAAAAAAAAAAATAAAAGGGAAGGAAAAAGAAAAGAAAAGAAAAAATAAAAAAAATTCGAAAAAATAATATTAAAAAATTAGACGAAAAGTTAACTGGGTAGATTTGGAACAAAAGTAAAAGTTTAGGGTTTTTTATGAGACAAAAAAAGTTTAAGAATATAATTAGGACAAAGGCTAACGTTAGGGATTTTTTAGGGAATTGAGCCCTCTCTTTTATGTATATGTGTATGAGTGTTTATGGGAATCGAATCCAGGACCTAGTACTATCCAACCTCACCCCCTAATTCAATTACCAGCAAGGTCACGTTACATGTTGGTATGTCGATCTGGTGTCACCACATTCGGCATTTGATTCTGGGGAACATGGGTTGCACACATAACATAATTTTTATTTGAGAAAATTGTCTGATCAATCCTAAAGTTTTCAATTTTGTCAGTTTAGTCCCAAACTTTTGCACAAAATTCCGATTATTTTCCTTCCGACCAATTTCCGCCCCGAAGCTGTGGGCGTGGCAATGTGGCATGTAGGATGGCTAGTGACGACTGTTAGCGATTTTCGACAGAAATCGAGCGTAAGAACTAAGTTGAAATTTCGTGCAAAGATTTGAAATTAAATTGACAAATTTAAAAAGTTTAGGATCGAACAGACGCTCGCATAGTATGTTAGGACATGATTGGGTAATTTTAGCTTTTAATAAAGATGTTACTTGTTTTAGATCTATTTACTCCATAATTTTCATAGAAATTAGTAAATACGATATTTCCATGAAAACTTATATAAATCTGATTATTGGTTAGCGTAAACAAAAGAGTAGATTTTTTGAATTTTCCTCGACATGGGAATGGCATACGCGAAAAGAGAAAAGAAAAGAAAATAAAAGAAAAGAAAGGCATGGATGCACCGGGCATGAACAGATTACCAGTGTCTGGTGTCCCTTTGTGCTGGACGGCCATTACTGAACCGCCACTGGAAATTAAAAAAGAATAAGTTAAAAGAGAGAAGGAAACAAAAGGCCAATAAATGGGCTAAAGCGAGAGAGATCCTGCTGGCATGCACCTAGCGCGCCCTCGCGACACGTGTAATGCTTGTGGGCCCCCCCCGGTCGGATAAGTTAAACGAAAGGGGGCGAAGACATTGATAAATTATGTGAACGAGGATAGGCATGACGTGGCAGCGTAGGGCGAGGCGGGGAAGTGCGCGTGGGCCGACATTTAGCAGCAGCCATGTTAGACCGTTGGGAGCCGTAATTGACCGCTAATCATGCCCCCTATCTCGCACCCGCGTTTGACCGCTTCCTTACTTAGGCTCTAATAATTTAAAAAATTACTTTTCTTAAAAATAATCATTCATATCATTTAAAATAATTAGTTAACGTAAAATTTTTCGCTAACGTTGTATTTTTGTACGCGATGATAAAATTTTTAAAACGATGCAGATTGTTTTTCTTCTTTGGCTTCTCTTTGTCGCCCACCAAGCTCGTGTCATCAAAGTTCGCGCGCAAGTTGAGAAAAACGCAGAAGAGGGAACCATGGTGTGTATATCTCGATGTGTAGAGAGCAGAATACATTGAGCCTATTAGGTAATAAGATAAACATGACAATAAATATAATCAATCAATCAACGACATGCACTATCAAAGAAGATACATACATAATCCCGAGAGGTTCGCAGAACCAAGTAGATAAGACATGATTACAAGATTCCATGGATTTTGGGTCATCGATTGTACTATCTCAAAATGCACTGATGTTGTAACTTCGTATGTCATCATTGAATATGTATAGCTAGTGAAAAACGAGAGGTAGATATACCACCCCGTGTACCCAGGGGGCCGACGAGAAACCGCGCCATCCCGCCGCCGCCGACGACGCAATTGGGATCGTTGGAGGGGGCGCAAAGTTTTGGGCGTGGGTGTTGAGACCCTCGAAGCCCACGAGCCCTTTGTTTTTTTTCTCTCTTTCCAAGAACCATGGAAGCCCACCATCATCGGGCTTTCGATCGGTTCGAGGCTGAGTCCGCTCCTTCTCATCCACCGCACGAATCGGAAGAAGGTGATGATGGACGTGATTCTTTTGCCTCGCGCAGACGCAAAGACAGATGCCCGAATTGACAAGCGAAAGGAAGCAGTGCGTTTAAGCACGATAACTCGGACAAAAGGAGCATCAATGACACAAAACGCAGAATGTAGGAACTGGTCTCCCTCGACTTCTGATTTCGTTTGGCAAGAAAAGGAACGCTTTTTGGGTTGTCTAATGTGACATTCGGATGAAACTGTGTTCGAAAGTACATATCAAAGCTCACTCTTTCTGGTACGGAAGGACGGATTCATCGGAATTCATAGATCCGTGAGGATTCAACCAGAAGAATGATACTTACTAAAATTTCAATTTATGTACGATGCGATAATGACAAAAAAAAGATTTGAACTTTGCTGAATTCGCTGGCTAACTTGGCCCTGGTTAGAAAGCAAGAACGTGGATAAAGAACAACGAAAGCCAAAAGCAGGTAATTAGACCAGCAAGAAGAACTACAGGGTCCAATGGTTTGCGGAAACTTCGTCGCTGTACTCGCGTTTTGGCAACACCGTTGCGACGGTGAAGAGGTGGGGCGATGGATTCCGAACTTTCGCGCTCGCCGACAATTTCAAGCGCATCGTCCCCTTTCGTTCTTTAAGCTAGCCATTCGGCAGCGGCGAAAAGACGGACCGTCCCTGGATTTCATTATCTCCCGCTTTGATCCGATTACGCCTGTACAAATCCCGGAAGAAACTTGACATCTCCCTCTGTCTCTCTGTCCTCTCTTCTAGCTGACTGATCATGAGGAGACGAAGGTCACGTTTTTCTCCGGGACGCGTCGTTCTTCACGTTACTGTCCTCTTGTTTGTCTGCTCGAGCATCGGTCTTGCAGAGAGATTCGAGTCTCTGCTGCGGCTACCACGTTCTGGGTCGATCCCGAGCCGGCCCGGATCCAAAATTGTTCTGTCGGTCGACGATCATGGTGCCAGAGGAGATGGTGTTAGTGACGATACTGCGGTAAAGTCCTGAACTTTGTCTGCGTCTGTCTGTCTTGTGAATAAATTGGGGATCAATGCGGCTTTCCAAATTGTCAGGAAAATGGTGGGTAGTTGGTGGTTCGTTAATTAACGTAGCAAATTTTGACCTTTTTGAGTTCGTTGAGCGAGGTATTATTTTCTATGATTGCCGCTTCAGCTGCACTTTGTCTGCTTGATTATGATTTCTCGGAATATTAAAATGAGGAAAGTTTGTCTGGAACATGGATCTGTTCTTGTTCTAAGGGGAACCGTGTCATTTGTAGATGTTTTTTTTTTTTTTCTGGAGGATCTGAAAGCTCCGTAACTGATGAAATCTGTGATCCAGTTGTTTCCTATTATAACTGCTGCTGCAACAGTTTTGCCTTTATTTTCTTGTCATGTTGAATCCAGTCTGAGTACCCGGCTGCTGTGAAATAGCTTGAGATACTACGACTTTGTATGAACAAGCAATTGATGTAGAAAATTTAAAATATTATTTCTTTAGAATGAAGTAGGTGCAGGCAGGAACCACAGGTAGTAACTGGGAACTGCCTATGAGACCCTTTGAATATATTAGCTTTCAGTTCACCTACATCTTTTGTAATGATGATCTCATGCTTTCAGGTTATTGGAAAAGTATGGAAGTTAGCTTGCTCTCTTGCTGTCCCAACTAGAATTGTTCTCTCAGCTGGAAAGACTTACTTGTTTCGCTCAATTGATTTTGCTGGACCTTGTCGATCGAAGGTCACCCTAGAGGTACTTGTGAAGTATGAAAACTGGATTCCTGTAAAACTTTACCCTAACTCTGCTCTTCATGCGAACCAATAGTCTGTATTTAAACACATGAAGAAATCGAACTTATGATAGATTGCAGGCAGCATTGTTGCTCCCAAAGATCCTGAAGCCTGGGAAGGGTTAAATCCCCATAGATGGATATATTTCCACGGAGTGAAGCACCTTACTCTGGCAGGAGGGGGCAAAATCAATGGAATGGGGTGGGAATGGTGGGATCGGTCTTGCAAGACAAACGCAACTAATGTAAAAGTTTTATGCAGATCTCTCATTTTTCTCGAGTTTCTCAAAACTTGCATCCATCTAAGCTTCTTATTACTTCTTGTGCAGCCATGTCATCCTGCTCCAACGGTTAGTGACGATTTATCTGGGATGCTATGAATGTTTGCTTTACTCGATGTCACTGTTTTCTTCAATGTTTAAGAATTGAACTTTTATTTCATGATTTTAACGTTAAAAATTTCATATCCAGGCTGTCATTTTCCATAGATGCAAAGATTTGATTGTGAGGAACCTCAGGGTGATCAACAGTCAGCAGATGCACGTAGCATTTACCAACTGTCTACGGGTTAAAGCATCAAACCTCAGAGTGATAGCCCCTGCTGTGAGCCCTAATACTGATGGAATCCATATAAGTGCTTCCCGCGGTGTTCAGATTGAGGATTGCATTATTAGAACAGGTTTGGCTTTTTTACTCATCATAGCACCATTCAACTATGAGTGATTTCATGTGTTTGGAGTTAAAACCTATCTCCTGAACTCCCAACTGACTACAGAAGATAGAGGATGCGAATAACAACTTTATACTACTTTGAAGTGACTCGATTTTGATATTTTATCTTGTTTCTTTCTTTTGCTAGTATCTTTAAGCAAGTTTGCCTTGGGGCTTACTCCTGTTTGAATTATCAACAATTAATATCGCCTTAATGAATATGTCTGATTCTCATAAAAATCTAAATTATTCCTGAAACATAATGAGAACCTTATCCAGGAGATGACTGCATCTCTATAGTCAGCAATTCTTCACGGATCACGGTCAGAAACATTATCTGTGGGCCAGGACATGGTATTAGGTAAGAAAGAATTTCTCCCTTCAGTCAACTGTAATTTGAGGAATATGAGGGATAATGCTGATCATCCTTCACTATTTCAGTATTGGGAGCTTGGGGAAATTGAACTCCTGGGCAGACGTTCATGATGTAGTTGTTGACGGAGCGCTTGTGTCCAACACTGAAAATGGTTTGAGAATTAAAACATGGCAGGTTAACTTCTCTTTTATGTATCATGGCATACGAGGTTTCTTTTCCAAAACCTCTTTTTCAATAAACAATCCCTCATGCAAAGTAACTTCCTTTATTCTGAATTGTCATCCTGCACTTTCTTCTTGTCTCTCAGGGAGGCGGTGGCTCTGTCACCAATGTAATCTTCCAGAATGTGTGGATGGAAAATGTATCACATCCTATAATCATAGATCAGTATTATTGCGATTCTTTTCAGCCTTGTCCCAATCAGGTAATTCACCATTCTACTGGCTCAAATGGCTATGAGTGCCTTGATGTTTGCTATGTAGGATGTATTCCTATGCAAACTGTAGCTAGTATGTCCTGTCTTACTTGACTAAGGGTATATTGTGGATCAAGCAGAAGAAGTATATGGATGGAGTGGCCCTTGAATTCCATTTGTTTTCTAGATTTGGAGAAACATGCAATTTTATAAACAGAAATCCCGTCAAATAATGGAATTGTTCCATTTTCATACATTTAAGCCTCCGAAGTTGTGGCATCATGCAGAATGAGCTATTTCATAAGGCCTGCCAAAAATTGAATCAAGAATTGCAGCACCCTTTGCAATTGGACGAAGAATGCTTACCTTTAATTTTGGGAATACAGGACTATCTTCCATATGCCTGCTTGACCTCGAACTAGCACAATTAAAGGGACTTCCCTTTTAATGAGTCCTAGATTCAGATCCTTGTCTGCATCTTCTATTTGCAGCGCCTGCCTCAACTTTGCACGATGCAAAACCTCAGCACCAGTCAAGGGTTTACATTTCATTTCTTCTTGATTGATCTGGTGTAATTTCCCTTCATCTGCAACTTTAAAACGCTGTTGAAACTCCCATTACGTAATCAATGCAGACATCGGCTGTTAAAGTGGGAAATATACAATTCTTGGGAATCAGAGGGACATCAGCTACTGAGAATGCTATGATATTTGCCTGCAGCGATGATGCTCCATGTGAAGGGCTATATTTAGAAGACATACATCTCTTTTCACATGCTGGTGGTACTACAAGATCCTTCTGTTGGCAAGCACACGGTTCTGCCTCCGGTTTAGTATTTCCTCCTCCTTGCATCTCATTCGAAAACAGAGACAGCTTCATTAAACAGAAAACTCAGTCTGGCTCTGAAAATGTTCATCCCTTCTGAAAGAAGAGTCATGATGTTTTTCCTTCCCTTCGCATTGGGGCTTGCATAAAGCCGTTGCATCTCCAAGGCAAGGTTCCAAGGACTCTGCGTTCTTTTCTGGTTATAATTAGAAGCCAGTCAGGAAATAAAAGCAGGCTCGTCCATTGACCAACCGGGGACGGACACTAATGATGTATTTATCTTCTCACTTTTTTGGTTGCTTTTCGACATGAGATTGAGCGGAAGAGATTTCATTAGTTAAGAAGTCACGCGCTAATACTTCTTGTTACTTTAATTTGTTCTTCATGCTGTATTTAATCCAGGAACAGAAAAGAAAATGTAAGCGAAATGGTCAGCTTTGCATGATTATTTGTTCTGCAGCTTTTTACGTGTGAATAGTGACTTCTCTGCCGAGCAAACAAATTGGGTTTGCTCAGTTTGTTTTCCATGGTTTTTGGAATTTCCTTCTAAACCCGCCCCTTCATTTTTTTTTCCTGGTTATACTACTCTCTCACTTGACACAGGACTCTCTCTCTCTCTCTCTCTCTCTCTCTCTCTCTCTCTCTATCAAGCATAAACTCCAAGGTTAAGAGAGAACTTTGTGTACCTTGACAATATGCATGGTTCTTTCCATGATTTTGATCCCTTGCTCAGATATAATTGGATTATGTTAAGAAAGTTATTAATGCTAATGGGAAAAAAACTTGATTACTTGTCAACTCATGCAGTAATTTTGCCACATAGAACCTCTCTCAAAGAGAGAGCCATCATGCAATGAAAAGTTTCGTAGATTAAGCCCATGGTTCTGAACATCCAACGTGACAAACATGATCAACCATGAAGAGAACAGCATGAGAGATGGAGAGAGATTCTGTACAGGTCCCATCTTATTCGGGTAAAACATGCTAGACAGTCTTTTTTACATTACAAATTTAAAAACTTGGACAAGCAATGGTGAAAATGAACTGGACACAAAACTCAGAATGCCGTCTATTATTGCTGATCAACTCAAGTTGTCATTCTGAGATAAACTAGTGATATAACAGCACAAAAGAAGAGAACTTCATTACTGCTGGACCACCTGCTTGATCTGCTGCTGCAACATCTGGCAGTTAACACGAGAACATGACCGTGCCATCTCGCCGGCCAGAGGGATCACGGGGAGGCTATCGCAGTTGCAAATCTCGATCATGAACCCATCTGGGTCATGGAAGAAGAGCTGTTCCACTTGGATCCCGCCTTCCTCTACTGTCGCCCGTACAAAATCCATCTCCATCTCCTTCAGCTTCTTCTCCACTGCCTCCATGCTCTCGCACTGTACATCACATTTTGATTTTCCAGTGATTAAATGCTTTCAAAAAGTTCAAAATATTTCCCCTGGTTTTTCTTGTTTCATGCCCAGTAAAAGTTACGTTTCTTAACGTTTTCTTCGACGCAATATCCACAAAGGCGATATCTATTTATCAGCAGCAACGTAATCTTTTCTGATCAATATGAATATTTGTATTCGAACGACTATTTCATAGAAACCGATTTTCTCATCAACGTTGAATGGAACATTAACATAGTGAGACAAGACTGACAAATGACGATTTGACTCCAACCATCGATATTGGGTGCTCCTTTGTGCACACAATTAAAGGAAGTTATTTTAAGAAAGATATACCTGAAAGGAAATATGATTATCCTTGGGGTTGATCTCACTTTTCTCGGGCATTTTCTCCGGATCTTCCGATTGCAACAGATGTATTCCGATCCCATATCCGAACAACCTGTGTAAAGAAAAAAAAGCCTTATCCAAGAGAGAACATTCGTTTTTCGCTCAGAGCAAAAGACACGAAAGATTAACACTGCATTGTTCTTTAGTTTTTTCAATTAGCCTCTCATTGTTTAAGGAGAGATTGAATACCATGCACCATCAAAGTCAAACGATCCGGGCCTCCTGATGGGGACGAAACCAAGAACATCCTGATAAAAGTTCATAGACTTCTGAAGCGATCGACAGACGAGCGAAATGTGGTTCAAAGACTTGAGATGCAAAGGATTCTGCGAGCTTTCCTTCATCTTTCTCTCTTCTTCAAGAAAATGGCAAACCCAAGTTCAAGAAAGACACCACACCAGATACTTAAAAACTTTGAAAACTTTCAGTCAAACCCAACAAAAGCAAGATGATTCTATGGTTTCTCTGATAAAGAAGAGAGAGAGAGATGTAGCGTTTGTGGTTGTTGCAGATAAGCATGCACCGAGAAAGAGAAGTACACGGAAGTGTGTATGGGGTTGAGCGAGAGATGTGGAGAGGACTTTATATATAACAAGGCCATGGCATTCACGAGAATATCAACAAGAGCCACGCGGCGCCACGTGAGAATTGCTGATAATGTTGACACGTTGGTTCCACGGCTGACTCGGATTACCACCACTGTGATCCGCGACTACGCATGTAAATGCTCGGATTGACCAGGTTGGAAAAATATTGGTGTTAGAAACATATTGTCTCATTCTATATATCTCTTTTTTCGTAATCCCGATTGATCGTAATTTTTATGTACTGCTTTACAATACGGCTATCTATAGTAACATAATATTACGATTGAAACTACGATCAAAAGGAACTATGATCCGAGAGATACATATATTCAGATAATATATTTCTAACAACTATGATAATCTCTCGCGATACTACATGAGAAACTTTGTTTCTTCTTCTTGTATGGTTTGCAAAGGAAGGGACCATCCTCATATTGGCACCTATATTGTATGAAGGAAAAATGAATCAAATGGTCTATGAACTTTGATCAAATGTGCAATGTGGGCCATTAAATTTTAATTTATTCAATGTGGTCCATCAACTTAATTTAGCCTAATGTGTAATCTGATTCCTGAACTTTCAATTTGTTCAATGTAATTTATGAACTTTTAATACATGTTCAATTTAATTTCTAAACTATATGAAAATATTCAATACTACACATCCTTCTGTTGCTTTTTTTCTGGCTGGTTTCAATCATCATGACATTTCATGGAACCAAAGATGATTCTGTCACGTTTTCTGCCTTCGTTGAATTGTACCGCAGTGCGCAGAAAGGAAACTCCATGTTCGTGCGTGGATCCTTCTTCCTTCTCTGAGCAGCTCAAGTTACGCAAGGAAAAGATTGCTCTTTGCATGTAGAAAGCAAAAATAACAACCATCTCTTGTGAAGTTTGCCAAAAAAGACGACATGTTAATTATGTTTGAAGGACAGCTTTTACGTTACTGGCCCGAATAGAGAGCTTTCTAGAGGCTCCAAATTGTTGAATGCGACGTGTTCCGTCTTTCAAATGCTGCGATGCAAAGGTTGTGCATGCACTCGTATGCTCCATAACATTCGACACTGATTGGATTTGGAACCATTTGAAAAGTACACTGAAGCTAGAGAAACTGTTCTTCTGCTTCTATGTCATTGGTGAAAGCTCCATCTTGTTTACGCGCTAAGCTTTGTCAATATGCGCAAACTGTGCAAAATCGTGTCAATAGTGGAAAGTTGGGAGTGAATGACAGCGTTCGATGATTAATAATACAAAAGGGGCTGGAGTATACAGTATACTAGAGGTTTCACTTTCATTTTCGGTTCTTGTACATGAGGAACTGTCACTGCAAGCACAAAAGGTGAAAATGATGCGTGACCATGTTTTCTGCTTTTTTCACCACTTTGTTCTGATAAAGGGCCTTTTAGTTCTTTATGATTGAATGGCCAACCAGATGATTCGAGAATTTTGAGTACAGACACAGAAAACTCAGGAAATAAAGTTTATGGTAGATGACTGCGAAGAGCACATCTCCTATGTCAAAACAAAAAGGTCTGGGAGGACCTTGGAAGATGAGTCATGTTCTTAACTGGGGATGTGTTAACTGGGCCAATACTATGCAAGCATTTGAATAATATTCACTCAATCCACTGAACAATTGATTATTGTAACTACCCACTTCATAAGCAGAGTCCATCTCAAGTGCTGTGGGAAAGGGACTTGCTGCTCGAAAGAAAAAGGAGTAATAAGGCAACATTTGGTGGAGACCAGTTTCAATGTAGAATGGTCAGCCTTTTTTTCTGACTTAACAACTTGCAAGATTGACTTCTAACATACATATACTATATCTCGATCAATCATAATCACCTGTTCATTTAGCAGAATTTGATTTCTTATACATACGTTGTAAGCATCTCCGGTAATTACTTGGCATGTACACGCAGGATGGAGAGACTGTTATACTCGATAAGAATTAGTCGAGTGATCAAAAAACTCATCATCCCATGAAATATATATATATATATATATATAAAACAGTATTTAGAACGCTTTCTTATCCCTACCTGATCAATCGCAGTCATTCATGGTGAGCCTCACATAATCAAACGATCGACTATCAAACATATTAGTACATCTCAATGCAGATCAAGCACCAAGCTAAATCAACTCTTTAACATGTGAGAAAGATTATTCTTCTCAGCAAGTAGTTGGCTCGTCACTACAGAGACAACACAAAATGAACGTGGGATTCCACTGTAAAAAACATCCCGCAGCATTTCAGAGGTTGTAAGAACAGCATATCATAGATAGTACCCTTTTTGTTTTGGTCGAATCATAGATAGTACTTGAACGGCAGCGAAGTGGCCAAAGAATTGTATCCAGGGAAAGTATTTCGATTGTGGAAAAGTGGGTGCTGAAAGAATCCATCGGTTTGCCGTGGCCCATTCCATGGAGCTTGGGCCCAAGCGGGCTTGAGAGAGCTCTGTAGCTACTAGATCCATGATCATGTCTGTATTAGATCATGCTTGGCTCCACTGTGAATATCAGCCAATGTTAGGTGGTGCTTGTCTGCTCGAATCGAGCTTTTCTTCCTAGAATCATGCCACCCGGCAATATCTTCGACATAAAAATATTCGACGAATTATGTCACATCATACTATGATATATTGTATTATATAATGAGTCAACGCGATATCATACAAGAGATCAATCAAATATGTGTATTTATCATAACAATAGACATCCATGGCAAAGCTGACATTCAATTGAATAAGTGTTGCAATGATGGTTTAGTATTAATTTACTTTTATCTGCCGCTTAAAACTTCGGATACATGGAAATGAGATTTGGATCTCTCCACAATGTTGATGACAATGGACAAGTAACCAAAACCCTCACTGGCAAATTGGTACACAAAGTTCAAACTTTTTTTTCCCATTTTTCAGATTCTAGACCTCCTCCAAGTACCAAGGAACCGAGCATACAAACAGAAAGACCAGGTACCTTTGCATCTTGCTTCATATCAAAAGACAAATTTCGCATTATCGTACCATTCGATTCTGACGAAGTTGGCGATGGCCGTCGCTTCACTGTCCTCCAAATCAAGAACTCTGCACTCTCTGTTCCACGCTCTTCGCAACCGGCCCTTCTGCTTCCTCGCTCCGTCTCCTCCCGCCTCGCATCCAGCGTCGGACCCACCATTGCCCGAGCTCGTGAACGACATCTCCCGCGTCCTCAGCGACCATCGCAGCCCTCACCACGACTTGGAGCACTCCCTGTCCGCCTTCTCCACGCAGATATCCGCGAACCTGGTCGAGCAGGTCCTCAAGCGCTGCAAAAATCTCGGCTTTCCGGCTCACAGGTTCTTTCTCTGGGCCAAGAAACTCCCGGGCTTCGAACACAGCTGCGAGAGCTACAGGATCTTGGTTGATGTGCTGGGGAGCAGCAAGCAGTTTGCTCTGCTGTGGGATTTTCTGCGAGAGACGAAAGACTCCGACAACTTCGAGCTGAACCCAGAAATCTTTTTTATCGTTTTCAGAGGTTATAGCAGAGCTAACTTGCCTGGTGATGCTATAAGGGCGTTTGGTAGAATGAGTGAGTTTGGGATTGAGCCGAGTGCTGCTGATTTTGACCAGCTTTTGTACGTTCTGTGTAAGAGGAAGCACGTGAGGCATGCGCAGCAGTTTTTCGACAAAGCTAAGGTGGGGTTTGAACCGAGTGTGAAGAGTTACAGCATTCTGATTAGAGGGTGGGGTGATATAGGCGAAGTGAATGAAGCGCGTAAGCTGTTCGACGAAATGCTGGGTAGGGGCTGTTCGTTGGACGTTCAGGCGTGGAACAGCTTATTGGAGGCTTTGTGCAAAGGAGGCAATGTGGATGAAGCATATAATATTTTTAGGGAGATGGGTCCGAAAGGATTTGATCCGGATGCTTGTACGTACTCGATATTCATCCGAGCATACTGCGAAGCGAATGACTTGCATTCGGTTTTCAGGGTGCTTGACAGAATGAGGAGATATAACCTCGTGTCTAATGTGTATACTTACAATTGCATAATACATAAACTATGCAAGAATGAGAAGGTTGAAGAGGCTTACCAATTGCTAGATGAGATGGTTGAAGGAGGGGTCATTCCAGATGCATGGAGTTACAATGCCATTCAAGCTTACCACTGCGATCACGCTGAAGTTAATATGGCTCTGAGACTGTTATCTAGAATGGAGAGAGAGAATTGTGTGCCGGACCGGCACAGTTACAACATGGTGCTCAAAATGCTGATCAGAGTGGGGCGATTCGATAGGGCAGAAGTTGTTTGGCATAGTATGGGGAAGGTAGGGTTTTATCCTTCGGTCTCGACTTACTCCGTTATGGTCCATGGTCTGTGCAAGAAGAAGGGCAAATTGGAGGAGGCTTGTAGATATTTTGAGATGATGATTGATGAAGGAATACCTCCATATTCTTCTACAGTGGAGATGTTGAGAAATCGACTTCTAGGTTTGGGCCTCTTGGAACATATCGATGTTCTAGCTGGGAAGATGGATCGTAGCACTTGTTGCTCGGTTCAGGAGTTCGCAAGCATGATGAGAGGTAACAAGGTGCGTGCAAGATGGAGAAGCGAAGAAACTGAGCCTGAAAGTGAGTGAACTGTGACAGCCTCACAGGTTCTTGGAGAGCGTCTTATTCAGTGTACCGGTAGTCGTGCTCGTAGCTACCCCCATAATTGTGCAATGTCGATGATGCAAGCTGAGAAAGTTAAAGGAGGTTGCCCTAAAAGGATGTGCCTGCTCGACAGCAGATTTCCTAATGCACCTTCCCAAGTTGTCAGGATAATCGAAACTGGGAGAGTTTCTCTTAACAAAAATATTGATTGTTCTATTTTCCACTAAATAAGGAGGTGGCAAATAGTGGAAGAGGGGACACTAATTCTCATTTTCTCAGTCACCGTAGTGTGGTTGACCTGCTTTGATGTTGAACGAAATTAGCCTCAAGCCCAAGGGACTATAGAACTGTTGTGTTCCGACGACTAACTGAAGAAATTCTCATGCTCCCAGCAAAAAGGGAAAATAAATCCAGTATATGAAATATTTATCTCATCTCATAGCTTTGTATTACAGTATATACATTTATCTTAAAGAAAGCCAGTCGTCTTTCGATTGATGTAGCTTGCCTTAATCAGGACTCAACCTAACATTCCCGGATAAAGCTTGCTTCGCAGCTGACGGCTGCTCCAAATAAGTAATCGATAAATAGTCCTGCCTCGAAACCTTTTGCCTTAGTGAGCAAAGCAACCCGACCTGGCTAGCGTTTCATTTAAACCACTTGCCTGGTCACAATGCTTATATTTATCAAAGACAAGCTGTTTCCTGCAGTTATCCACATTTGTTATGCTCCGGAATCAACGGGAGGATAATTTGCAATAGCCAGCATCAAAGTTTCTGCAAAAGAACCCTGATTTGATGTTAGTCTTATGACAAAAGCAACTGCTAGTCTATCCATTCACTGAAAGTTGCTATTAAAAAAAGCATCTACCATCATCAAATCCAACTTAATAACAAGAGTGAAGCAGCTCCTCAAAACTCCAAAGGAGGAACCATCGGATGACAGTTCAAAGCCAGATGGGACTTCGCTTAACCTGAAAGGCGTTTTGAATTTACAGTCCTCACTCTGGAGAAAGCAACACTGAGACAGCAATGTCAATCCATATCTATTGAATCACACCCAGGTCGCAAAACTTTGATGTCCTAGAAACACACCGAAGAATAAAGTCCTCTTATGTCACTCCCACCTCATGCACCTCTAGTTCACAAGACCCATGGTTTGCCACCAGAGTTTGCAAAATATAAGAAGCCTCTGAACTCCTTCCCTCATACATGTATTTGTCCAACATCGAAGAGTATTTTGAAGCTACCTTAAGATCCTCTTTGCTCAATTTACATGGATTTAGACCCTTCAGGGCCTGTGATTGACCTTCTAAGCAAATTCCGTGAAGCAGAGAAGCCAATAAGACAGGATCTGGAAGTAATCCCTTCTTTGTCTCCTTATCGTACAACTTTAGAGCATCTTTAACCATTTTGTGCTGGCAAAGACAAATGAGTATAACACTGTAAGCAGCAGCTTGCGGTATCCATTGATCCGATATCATATCTCTAAAAAGTTTTAGGAAAATACATTTCTCCTCTTGATATATATTAGTTATCTTAGATGTTGAGCTAGATATGTTGTTGATGAGCCCACGGACAAGATAATGAAGTGTAACATCATTAGGACTGCAATTATTCTCCAGCATCAGTTCAAAAAAGGAGGCCGCTTTTTCAGGCCTTCCCTCCTTAAAAGAACTGCCTATTAGTATACTGTATGTTACCACATTGGGCTCTAAGCCAGAAGATTTCATTTCAAAAAACAAATCTTCAGCTTTATCAAGATTTTTACTGCGGCAAAACCCATCTATAAGAGAGGTATAGGTGACCACGTTTGGCTTGCATTTTCGCATAATCATCTGCCCGAACATCCTCATTGCTTTTTCCAAGTCTTGCTGCTTTCCGTAACCATCGATGATCGTGGTATAAGTAATCTCATCTGGCATGAGCTGCTCCTTTAACATTCTATGGAAATAAGACATTGCGTCCTTCATCATTCCGAGCCTGCAGTAACCCCTAATCATCGCGTTGTACCCAACAACACCGAGATTTAGACCCTTCTTAATTGCAAATTCGAAAATATCCTTAGCTTCCGCGATTTTTTCATGTCTTGCATACCCATCAACTATAGTAACAAAAACATATTCGTCGGGGTTTATGTTGTGGTCAAGCATCTCCATGAGTAGCAACTTGGCACCTTCAAGCCTGCTTTTCTTGCAAAGTCCGCTCAGCAAGACATTGTATATCCCTGCATCAGGGAAAACTCCCCTTTCCATCATTTTTCTGTAAACTGTCAACGCTACATCAATCTCACCAAGGAGAATGCTTCCATGGATGAGAGCTCC
This sequence comes from Syzygium syzygioides, assembly GCA_031216285.1. NCBI lineage: Eukaryota > Viridiplantae > Streptophyta > Magnoliopsida > Myrtales > Myrtaceae > Syzygium > Syzygium syzygioides. The sequence continues at coordinate 27,445,206 of CM062251.1, forward strand.
ATAAGTAATCATGTCGAGCTTCTCTCCTCTTTCTGTAATATCAATAAGCAAATTGGAGGCTTTCTCATGTTCCCCTTGTCTGCAATATGCTAGTATCAGCGGATTACAGGTTAACTTGTTTGGTGTGAATCCTTTTGTAAGTGCCTTTCCAAGAAAACCCTCAGCTTCCCTCAGCCTCCCATCCTTACACAGAGAAGCAATCAGTATATTATATGTCACAATGTCTGGTTCACAACCACTTTGAACCATATTTTCAACCATTTTCACAGCTTCCTCTGCGCGACCATGCTTGTAGAGACCACTGATGATCGTGTTGTAAATATACAGACTGACACCGAGACCCCTCTCCTCCATTTCAGTGATGAGCTTATCAACCAAATCAAATTTCCCCGCATTGCAAAAACCTCTGATCATGGACCCAAAAGTTTGCAGCGTGGGCAAAAAACCTTTCGATACTAACTCCTTGAAAAGTGCGTGGGCCTTGTCGACATTCCCAATCTTAACATATCCATCAACAAGCGTATTATAGAAGACGACATTCGGTATACAACCATGTCCCCACCTATCCTGGATCATTTTCTCGCCTTCCTCAGCTTTGCCTTCACTACACAAACCCCTGACCATGATGCAAACACTAAAATTATTCACGGCGTCAACACCCCCAGCATTCTCTCTATCGAGCATTTCATCGAAAACCCTACGGGCATCCCGCGTTTGCCCACGATTCACGAGCGCGTTAAGCAAACAATTACAAGCGAAAACATCCGGTGACCGACCACAGACTTTCCGCGCGGCATCATAACACCGAAGCGCCTGATGAATCATCCCGCAGCCCGCATACGAACGGATCAGGGCATTCACGGCCTCGCGGGTCGGCTCAATTTCCTCACTTGCCATGCCGCTCCGCACCAGTTCTACCTCCGGGAACAGCCTGCATTTGGCGAGGAGCTTCAACAGCGAGGAATAACCGCTCTCCCCGAGAGACCCACGTTGCGGGCGCTGCTCAGACGCCCAAAGGAAGAACCTCAGCGCTAATCCCGCGTCGTACACTCTATCAAACACGTGGTGGGCAACGTCGGAGACAAGGATTTCGGCTTCGGCGAAGTGGATTCCGAGGGAATCTTGCCAGTGGGGAGATGGGTCGCTGAGGATACGGATGGTTTCGTTGACGAATCTCTTGAGGTGGGGTTTGAGGTAAGGTGAACTGGTTGGGCTGTGCAGGGGTTTGATTCGGGCGAGAACGTTCTTCGACATGGAAAGGCGACACCTTGGAGTTCAGTCATTGAGATTTAGAGACGTTCTCTTCGCGTCCATGCCCGGGAAATCAATTAGCTTCACTTCCTTTTCAAGATGTAAATTACACAATAGTAATTGAAATTTCAAAATTCACACACACACACGCACATATATATATCTGTGTGTGTGCGCGTGAGATGATAAGAGTACTTTGTTGGTCAGTATTCATCTTAGGATAGAAGCTGCCATTGATTTTTCTTTTTTCTTTTTGCGCACCAAAAGTTTTAAAATTTATCATGAAAGTACAATTGAATACAAAAACTTTCAAAAAGTGCAATCAAATCCTAAAATTTTGAAAAAGTGCAATCGAGTTCTAAAATTTGTTGCAAAAATACAATTGAGTTCTAAAACCTTTAAAATGTGCAATTAATGGAATGACTTGGTCGAACCAATTTGACAAATTTTAGCATTTGATTGCACTTTTTGAAATATTTAGGACTTAATTGCACTTTTTGAAAATTTAAAAACTCAATTGCACTTTCGTAATAAATTTTAAGACTTCCAATGCACTTGCGAAAGATTGATCTTAGATTGATTTTCGACATACTCCGTTGAAAAGCAATTTCTATGATATAACATTGTTCCGTGCGAGGTTTTTTTTAATCCCATAACTTTTCGTGTATCCACAACATAATAAAAGATAATTACACATCATGATTAAGGGTGTGCAAAAGAACCGGAAACTGCTTAAACCACTCGAAATCGGACCAAACCGCCTGAAACCGGTGGTTACTAAGGGAACCGGCGAGTACCGGTCCGGTTTTCTGTTTCCGATTCCAGGTGTGAAACCACCTATCCGGACCGGACCGGTAATATAATAATATATTAAATTTTTATTTACAAAAAAAGAGAAATCCTAATACCCTAAACACACGAGACACTCAATACTCGAAGCTCAAAATTTGTATCAGTAGCAATTTTTAAGTGCCATTCAGTCTTTTGAATTAATTATCCAGATGGTGATCCTCTTTTTCTTTAAGGAGTTCTAATGATCCTCATACAAGTGGCTATTTCGCAGATCATAGGGGACCATATGCGGGCAATTGTATATCTCATCTCGGACGAAGTGATCCCGTCGAACATAGGAAAAAATATGTAGTTAGGCGTCTTATTCGGAGGGTTGCACGTACTAGCAAGTTACTAGGAATAGAGGGGTGATGGCAGAGAATATCTTGAAGGGGCACTTTTACTATGACTTCTGCATCAAACCATTTTAGATGGAAGGCTCATTTGTCACTTGGACAATAAAGAATTGGTGAAATCAAATGCCAAAGGACGATTTTTATACACTAAAGATACATCATACACAGGCACTAAGGTTATAGTGGAAGTAGCATGTGGTGAATACTGCTCATGGACAGACGGGGTTAGACCAATGCATTTTCTAATTTTTCCGGGAAAACTTGGTAGGACCGATTCTATGGACCCACCCGGAAACCGAACCGAAGAACCGGACTGCCAATCCAGTTCCCGGGTGGGTCCATCGAACCAACAGGCGGTTCTCAATTTCAATTTTTCGAAACCGGTCCTTAATGGACGGTTCCCAGTTCTAGGGTGGGAATCGCCCACCTAGACCATGCTCATCCCTAGTCATGACAGTTTTACTTAATTATAACAGATCTCCCTACAAGAAATAAAAACAGTTTTTGGATTGTTAAGGCGAGATGTATGCAAATCTACAAGATACCTATTCGAGTATTGATTTAGCGTTAGAGGGTGAAGAAGGTGAATCTTAGTCAGGTACACATTACAAATTCATTATTAAATTGAGCAAAATTATTTGACTTAGCCAGCTTCAATGCAAGAATTTATAGCCTAATTGCCATTCCTCTTCCTCCTACTTGCGTGAGCTTTCTCATTCATCTTCCAAAATCCAGGCTTGCCCCCACGAATAGATTTAAAAACAATGCCTTGAAACTACAACACTTTGCGGATAGAAAAACGAAATCTATGCAATATCTAAAAAACAAGAAGTGCTGTTAATATGGGATTTCAACAAATCCATGAATAATGCACTACTCAAAATGCCTTGGCAAGCAATTCAAGAAAGGCTTTCCATGCTCCCTCATCAACAAAATAGTAACTTGCTTGGCAAGTTCTCCTTGACCCTGCCTCTTCGTACAGATCCAGGTAATACCAATCCAAATTTTCAATCCCATATGGGTTGTATTGTACTTGAGTCGTCGACTGTGTGGAGTCTAATTAAAAGGCTGCGACTCCAAACAAAACACGAGTTTGTATAGGCAAATGGATAGCCCAAACTATGTGCTCCTTCCGCAGCGCGTGGTCACTTAGCATGAAAAATAGGCTGATTCTCACATTTTACGCTGAAATTACACACCTGGACACGGCTATATTCTCTTTGCAACTCCATCATGCCCGCCATACACCTTTAGTATAGTATATGATCAAAGATAACAAGTGGAAATGTTGCGTGTTTGTGGAAATACAATGCATCACCACAACACTGTTGGGAAGCCATGACTTATAAAGAACATCATTGGTAACAAGAGTCTGACTGAACCAATGGTCAGATCTCAAAGAATTACAGCATTTCCACGAAAACACAGTTAACGACAAAAAGCATGTCTCTATATTGCTCTGGAACTTTCCACTTTCTCCGGTACTTGATTATTCAACTTGAAGCCAAAGGCTGAACCAAAGGAATCTGCTGATGGTGTGTGACTGAAATTGATGGAAAACAATTTTCAAACCTATTGCATTAAAGTATTGACGGGTATATAGTAAGCATTCATCTCCATAACAAGACTAGTGCTAAGGCTGAGGATTCAAGAGGTTGGTAGTAATCACTTATATCTATTACCTTCACAGAGGATCTAGGTCCATATTGCAGTGGCAGGGTTTATTTCCCACACGACCACCACGAAAGACTCAAGCATCATAAGGAAGCAAGCGCATCAACCGTTTCTTTTTAATCTGAAAAAGAAAAGAGTTGCATCTGTTGGTTATTTGCTATATGCTCTTGATCAGTATCCTAACAGAGGCAGCGGCAATTCTCGTGGAAGTTGTATTAATCTCAATCTTGTCCTGTTGATCCGAACTTCTGCATTTACATTTGCATTAAGTCAAAGGAAATCAGAGAATTAACAACATGTTTGGTCTCTGTAAATGGATTAGATACAAAACATATGTGGATCCAACAAGCTTAGAGAATTATTGCTTCAGCTAAAGGGATGCAAAGTAAATCCGCACCAAAATTGTTAACCTAGGACAACTTCAAGGCTCAAGGCTAGAATTTCTCTCTTGCTTCATTTTCCAAAGAAAAGTTCAAAAAGTCCCATAATTCCAATTTTCATTATGTCAAAAGGATTACAATGTGATCAGCCAGATGCATGGGCAAACCTTCTTCCAAAAGGAGAGTTTAATTGCAGTATAGAAATTGCATTGCATCCCTACCAGGTCTCAGCCATTCATGATATCAAACAGGCCCACATGATCTGTTGATGAGCGCTTTCTTACTTTCCATGTAAAATTCAAAGGTTCAATATCTTCGTACTCAGTAATCCAACTCCAGTCCAAAATGGTAGACGTTAACACAGTCACAAAGTACTTCTCTGCATAATTATACAAAATTCTTGATATTGCATAGCTTGTGTAATACCTGAAATCTCCCTTGTGAATAAATTTCATCTAATACAAAAAGATTACTGATACCATCGACCTTGTAAACAGGTACTTGTGAAGCCTACATAAAAAGTCAGACTAAAAGAAGCAATTCCGACTCAGGAACAAATCTAGCTTCCACTAAGTGTGTGCTACTACTCAGGATGGAACCTACCTTCAAAAACATAATAAAGGAAAGACGCATTACTTCAAGATTCAAGCTTTCCTTAAGGACGGATACTTATGTAATCAAATATCATAATAATTGGCTGCATGGATACATACTAAACGTGAGCAACGAAATATAAGATATACCGTGCTAGTTATTCCGACTAAGCCTGTCTCTCTCACCATGCCTTGAACCTCTGACCTTGAGGTATGGTCATCTTAAGTCCAACCACGAGGCTATGAAGAAGGCTGGTCATCCCATGCTAGATGTACTGAGAGCCTGAAGAGGTCCTCCCTCTGTGTCCATCGCCATCCATTCACAGAAAAAAAGCTGAATTGACAAGCCCACTGAGAAAACGCAGAAGCCAAATCTATCAGGACAAACACTGGGGACTGGGAACAATTTTGAGGTGGTAGCTAGTGTTAATGTCAAATTCATCCTCTAATTCCCACAAAATAATTCTATATGGAAAAGTCTATTAAGCCATGGCCTTAACATGGAAGGGCCTCTTCATGCTCATGTTCATGCAAGTGATCATGAGAGAGGGAGGGAGGGAGGGATGGAGGGAGAGAGGGAAAGAGAGAGAGATTACATTACAAGCAATGGCAATCGCATGGTTGTCATCCACCTGGAATACTCATTTTGTAGCAAAAACCAAGACCCATAGGCTGGAGAAACCAATGTTCCTTAGAATAATTATGATATACTCTTGCTCCTTTGATCTGATGTGATGACATCACAGTGCTCTAAAATTTCAAGTCAGGCATGACGATTCTGACTGTCTGAAAAAATTTTGAGAGGTTCATCATCCACCCAAAATCAATTCTAGGATAATTTGGACTGAAAAGAGTCCATCTGAATCTCGGAAAAAGGTGGTGCCTTTTTCGTGGCCAGTGCTATGATCATCTTAGCTTTCCCAAGCTGCCCACTTTTCTTTAGGCCTTCAAGAAGTGCAATAATGGAATCAACGCTAGGAAACCAACTTTTTCGCATGCAGTCCTTACACATTGAATATGCCAATTCCAAGTCGCCTCCCTTACAAAGGTAATGGATCATGGTCTGGTAAATCTTAATATTGGGTCTGTATCCATTGCCATGTAACGCAGAATAAACCCTCTTGGCCATTTCAGGATATCCAGCAAGGAAGAACCCTTTAATCACCAAATTATATGTGACTTCATCAGGGTCAATCCCGATTTTGTTCATCAAAGTGGCCATCTTATGAGCATTCCAAGCTCTTCGCCTATTTACCAAGTACTGAATTCTGACATTGAAAGTTGCTAGATTCGGCAAACAACCCTTATGCACCATAAGATTCCACAAACCGTTACCAAATTCCCACCTATTACTCTTGTAGGCTGCGGACATTAGTGTAGTATATGTAACTATGTCTGGTCTGATACCAGATTTCTCCATCTCTACCATGACTAAATAAGCCTTATTCAAAAATGACATTTCACAGAACGCCTTAATAACAATGTTAAGAGAAATTATATCCAGCTCTATACTAAACCTTTGTGGAACCTCGCTAAGGAGGGCCTCAATAGCTGTTAAATCACGGGCTTCTATCAAAACCTGCAATGTAGCATTGAAAGACTTGACAGACCTTTTACAACCAAACAAGTGCATGTCATAGAAAGTATCGAGCGCGTGTTTAACCATTCCGGCCTTACCATACAGCATGATAATCCTCACAATGAACCCTTCACGCCGACCCTGTGGAAGGGCCTTCTGCTGCTCAAGCAATTGCTCGATGTAGTCAAACCGACCAGCGCCTGCTAGCCTAGAAACCGTGTCCTCAAAAGCAAAACGGTTCTCAATGACGAGGCGGTTGTGAGCATTCGCCCTAAATAGGTGAAATAGCTTATCAGGGTCCCTTTCACATTTGAGCTTCACGAGAGCAGGTTCCTCTATTGCCTTTGCCTTATGAACATGGCCCGATACAGCTGCCGGACTACCGTTCGACGCAATGGTGGCGGCAACGGCAGCATGGCAAAATCTGCGAATGGGACGCAGAGAAAGCATGTTCTGGGATTCTCTTCACATGGAAACATACCCACGAAGCGAACTCAACAATCCAAGCACAAACTCCGGACGATGTTCACCGCCCATAAATAAAAACCAAAAAGAGCAGGAACCCGAATGCCCCCTAACAAACAAATTCCAGCGCAATCACCCGAAAACGTTAGAAATGCCTCCCTTCCAAGACTCCCCGTGAGCCCAATGCCGAATAACATTCAACACCGAGCAGTCAGAATGTCTTTATCCAACTTACATAAAAAGAATTCAAGAAATCAGCTGGCTGCTGCTGCAAGAACGTCCTCAATGTCGGACGAAAAGAGAAAGAACACCAGCAACGAAGACCCGCATGAAAGCAGAACCCAGGGGAGCGACGGCGGGTCAGAGCGACCATTCATGGCCCGAATCGGATTGAGGAACCGAGTCTTCTCGGACCCAACATGGGAAAACGGGGGACGACCCTAGAGAAAGAAAGCGAATAGGTAACGGGAAAGGGAGAGATTGAGATCACCGTGGAACACGGTGGGATCTGGGAGAGGCCGAGCTCATCTTCTTGGTGGGCGCTCCGCGTCTCTGGTGGCTACTCTTCGCGGAGGGGAGTTTTGGGAGCCCGGGGGGGTTTTGATGTGGGGGTGCACGGTAAGCAACTGTGGACCTGCTTTCTGACTGGGCTCTTGGTGGAGCGCGTCGTGGCGTAACGGTAGAGGTGTCAAAATGGGTCATAAATCCCTAAATGACCCATTTAAAAATAAATGGATCATATATGGGTCACTTTAATTTTAAAAAGTCGAGCTTAAATGGGTTTTAAACTTTAAAGCTTAAAGATAAATGAGTCTAAATGGGTTGAGTTTGGAACCCATATCCAACCCACCTACTAGACCCATCCACATACTCTCTCTCTTTACAAAAATGTTTAAAAAAATCAAAATTTAATTATTTTTATTTTTTCTCTTTTTCTTTTATTTTTTCTTTTTTCTTTTCTTTTCTTTCTTTTTATTTTTTTTATTCCGGCCCGTGGTTGGCCACGGCCACCGCGGCAGGACGACCTCGCCGGATCCGGCGAGATGGAGCCCCGCCCGAGGCCGGTAAAGCTCGAGCTTCGCGGGCCTCGCCCAAGGCCCGCCCGAGGCCGGCAAGCTCAAGTCTCGCCAAATCGTCAAGGCTCAAGCCTCGGCTGAGGCCGGCGAAGCCTCGGCCTCGCCAGATTATCTCCACCTCATTCCAGTTGAATTTCTAGACTTCCTCCTACGAACCAAGCATATTCATTGTCCCTCCCTACAAAAAATTATCTAAACGACATTTCTTCCCACTTTAAGCCGCGGAACAGAAGAAAGCACCCACTATGTACGAGAGGAAGTTAAGGCACTAGTATCAACCAGTGAAGAAATGGTTCACGTTCAATTACGATAAAGCATCGAGCGCTTTCACACGTTGTGATTATTGAAGAACACTTAGTTCAGAAATCAGAACCGGGAAACACCATGTATATGGAATGACAAGACACACCTTGTTCGAAAGTCGCGCGCATGGCGTAGAACACGGACAGAGCCAACCCGGCATTGCCGCGCTCAAGCGCTGCGCTCATGATCGAGCAGCAATCCGACACGCCGACCACGCCGCCCCTCCCGCCGGCCTTCTCCACGATGATCCGCAGCGCCTCGTCGGCGTCCCCAGCGCCGGACGCTTTGCCGACCACCTCGTCGCTCAAAACCGCCAACGACAACGACGACGACGAGGACGCCGGCTCGCCGGTGACGCTGCTCTCGTTCTCGCTCAGCGAGGCCCTGCTCTTGAAGGAGGAGCGCTGCGAGACGGCGAGGGGAGAAGGAGCCGCGGAATCCCGGAGATGGCCAAAAATAAAAGGAAAAAGAAAAAAATAAAATAAAAATAATTAAAAATTCGATTTTAAAAATAAAAAAATATTACTTTTTTTATTTTCTTGGATAATGACTTTATGGAAAATATTTTCTAAAAATGTTACATTTTTCGTAAAACAAACAGAACGTCAATTTTTAAAAAAATTATAAAATTTTTCACTAGCTTTGTATTGCATAAAATGTTTTAGCAGTATAATTTAAAAAAAAATCATAAGAAACAAGTATTCTTAGATTAGGTTAAATATAAAAGTGTTTTATCAATATGGGTTGGGTCGGGTATGGGTGGGGTATGGGTTGGGTCTGGTATGGGTCGAGATATTTACACTGTGAATAAATGGGTCATAAACGGGTTAATGGGTCAATTTGGGTTGGACCATTTATGACCTGACCCAAACCCGACCCAACCCACCCATTTAACAGGTCTACGTAATGGGTACCCCCGAGAATAAATCGATATGTTTTCTTCCGATATTTTCTTCCTTTAAAAAAAAAATAATGATATGAATAGTCCCTAAACTTTGGCGAGCTGATTCCAAAAAAAAAATACCTAAACTTTAGCGGGCTAATTCCAAAAAAAAGTATCAACTTTACCTTGAGTGACAATTCTGGTCTGAACTTTTTTTTGTTTAAATAACAAGCATCAAATTTTAATCGAGTCCCAAATTTAGCCCCCGTGAGGTGAAAATTTTAAATTTTTCGAGTTAAATTTGGGATTTAAGTGAAATTTTGTGATTTTTTATGAGAAAGAAAAGTTCGGGCTAGAATTGCAGTAAGGTTGGTGCTTTTTTTTTTAGAATTAGGCCAAACTTTAGCCCAATATGTAATGAGATCCATGAACTTTTAAATCGTTCAATATAGTCATTAAATTTTAGCCTCAAGTGTAATGTGGCTTCTGAACTTTTAATTTGTTCAATGCGATCCTTGAACTTTTGATACATATTCAAACTAGTCCGCGGACTATGTGAAAATATTCAACGTTGTCCATGAACTTAAATTAATTGAATGACAATATCGAACATTTTCATATAGTCTAGGAATTAGTTTGAACTTGTACCAAAAGTTTATGGACCATATTAAATTAATTAAAAGACCATGGACCATATTAAATATTTTCATATAGTCAAAAGACTAGCTTGAATATATACCAAAATTTCAAGGATCGATTATGTCATTTTCCCTAAAAAACACATTAACGAAAGTTTTTTTTTTTTGATAACCCATGAAACCCCCGCACGGCCGACAGCCGGAGAGTAAACCTTAAGGGCGACACATGCTAGCCACCACACACGTACCACCGGTTAAGTCACCTTGCGGCGCCCGGGATTCGAACACTTAACCTTTTGCAAGAGGAAAAGTGCGCGAGTGCCACCCAGGCGGGTGGTGCACATTAACAAAAAGTTCGACCTTTAAATTTCTTGAAATTTGACATGGCACACGTCTAAAATGTTTTTTTCAATAAGATTATTGTCCCTCAAAAAATTATTTTCAATAAAGATTATTGTCCCGAGAATAAATCGATATGTTTTCTTTCGATATTTTCTTCCTTTTAAAAAAAATAATGATATAAATAGTCCCTAAACTATGGTGGGCTAATTCCAAAAAAAAATTAGCTAAACTTTAGCGGGCTAATTCCAAAAAAAAGTATCAACTTTACCTTGAGTGACAATTCTGGCCCGAACTTTTTTTGTCTCAATAAAAAGCATCAAATTTTACTCGAGTCCCAAATTTAACCCCCGTGAGGTGAAAATTTTAAATTTTTCGAGTTAAATTTGGGATTTAAGTGAAATTTTGTGATTTTTTATGAGAAAAAAAAGTTCGGGCTAGAATTGCGGTCAAGTTGGTGCTTTTTTTGAGAATTAGGCAAAACTTTAACCCAATATGTAATGAGATCCATGAATTTTTAAATCGTTCAATGTAGTCATTGAATTTTAGCCTCAAGTGTAATGTGGCCCCTGAATTTTTAATTTGTTCAATGTGATCCTTGAACTTTTGATACATATTCAAACTAGTCCACGGACTATGTAAAAATATTCAACGTTGTCCATGAACTTAAATTAATTGAATGACTATATCGAACATTTTCATATAATCTAGGAATTAGTTTAAACTTGTACCGAAAGTTTATGAACCATATTAAATTAATTAAAAGTTCATGGACCATATTAAATATTTTCATATAGTCAAAGGACTAGTTTGAATATATACCAAAATTTCAGGAGCCAATTATGTCATTTTCCCTAAAAAACACATTAACAAAAGTTCGACCTTTAAATTTCTTGAAATTTGACATGGCACACGTCTAAAATGTTATTTTCAATAAGATTATTGTCCCCAAAAAAATTCCTTTAAATAGGAAAAAAAATGATCTCTACATGGACATTGACATTGTAGATAATATCGAGATGATCCTAATGCAGCATCAACTATTATAATCATATAGTAGTTAATTATTGGATCTCATGCTTGAGGCTGTACCTATACGACGAAATTTCCTAATGGCTTGATAAGCTTATTTAGACAGATCGGAGGTAGATAAATGTTTGAAGTGCCCTCATTTTTTCAAAAGATGGCCGGAACTTATTTCAAAAAATTACCTGAAGTGACTATAACAGTTTCAAATAAGGATTTTACCTCGTTGGCTGGCCAAACATTCCTACCGATTAAGGGCATTTTAGTCCAAATACGATTATTTTCTCTTTGTTCCCTCTTTGTCTTCTCCATCCAACAAGATGAACAGGGAAGAGTGGCCAGAGCATCATGAAAAACCATGGCGAGGATCGGAGGAGCTGCGTGATATGCTTATTTAGACAGATTGGAGGTAGATAAATATTTAAAGTGCTCTCATTTTTTAAGATGGCCGGAACTTATTTCAAATAATTACCTGAAGTGACTATAACAGTTTCAAATAAGGATTTTACCTCGTTGGCTAGCCAAACATTCCTACCGATTAAGGGCATTTTAGTCCAAATACGATTATTTTCTCTTTGTTCCCTCTTTATCTTCTCCATCCAACAAGATGAACAGGGAAGAGTGGCCAGAGCATCATGAAAAACCATGGCGAGGATCGGAGGAGCTGCGTGATATGCTCCGGTACGGGGCATGTGTGTTCGGAACAACCAACCCGAGTATTGCAGCGGCGGCACCAGCCGTGGATAAGGGGCCGCGAAGCCCTTGCCCGGCCTAGCCTAGATCTAAACGAGGCCATCGCGGCCATGGGCGAGGCGCTGCAATGGCCTCAATTCGAACCCCCTCCGAGCGATGCTGGGCACCCGTCGAATGCGTCCGCGATCGCAACCTTAACCGCGCCTCGGAGAAAGAGAGAGGTTCTTGACGTGCGTCGCCAGCCTCATGAGCCTCCTCGATTTGGAAGCCCCTCCAAATCGCTCCCCCAATCTCCTTTTATCCGCAGAGCGTAGAGACGCCTTCTCGATCCTGATACGCCCCCCGTTGTTGACTCGATGCTCGACGATACCTTTCGATTCTCATGGAGCTCTTGCCCGGGTACCCATCGGGGTCCACTCCCATGTCAAGCTCGCGCGGATGAAGCTTTTTGGAGTCGGATGATGCGAAAGAGCAGCTGGTTTATCAGAGGAGAGAGCCTACGGGTGGGAGGTCAGCATGGCCTCACTAGTGCCCGGCAGGCGGGCTCGCTCCGGCGACCCTCGCCGGCCCCAGTAAAAACATAAAACGGAAAAGAGAAGACGGCGATGAAGAAGAAGATGAACAGAGAAGAAAAGAAAAGAGAAATTAATAATAAATATATGTGTCTGATCAAAAGATGCCATTTGAGCAGCCGGAAAATTTGCAAGTGTGCCGGCGAGATACACTAAACTTCCCTCGAATAATTTCTTACGGGGTCTCCATCTCCTTTCTTTAATACATGATTTTACCAGTATTAACGAAAAAAAGTTAAAATATCCTTTGCCGAAAAACCCGTAACCAATAAAGACCTTGCCAAATACTATTTTCTCATGACTTTTTCCAATACGACGAACGGTATTGATATGTCGCCGTGTTACTATGGTCCGTGCATAACTAAAGTAGCCATATTGAATGTGCAATAGTGATCTACTGAAATTACTGAAAATCCAAGGAAAAGCCGAAGCTTTCGACAGAAACCGTCTCGCCTGTTCAGATGTATACACCTAATGGGCTGATAAGTCTACGTTCTTTATTTTAACGTGCCGGTATCGCACGCCTAGCTCCCTAATTGGGAGATAGTTTTTCTTCCTTACCCTCGAGTAATACCGCTGTGTTTAACATTTCAAAATTCATACGAAGTAGTTTTAGGACTTGCTTAGCCTGAAGTTACCTATAAAAGGAGCATTATCATGCGGAATTGGCCGTGGCCTCGTGAGGCGATGTATCAATTAATCGTGGAACGATGGAAATAAAAAGAAAAAAAAAGCACATTATTTATTGGGCAAAGCTCGCCCGTTCATCTCGATCCCTCTAATTAAGTCTCTGCGCTCCTTCCTTCGTCTTCGTCTCTCCGGTCGCCGGAACCCTAATCAGCGGCGATGCTTCAGCACCAAATCTCGCATTCTCCGGCCAGGCTCGGCCTCACGAGCCCCACCAGCTCCAGCTCCCCTTCCCTCCCGAACCCCAACCCCACCAAATTCGCCCCCGCCTCCGCCGCCGCCGCCGCCCACCAGCAGCCGCACCACCATCCCGGCCTCCCCTCCTCCTCCTCCGCCGCCGCCGCCGCCGCCGCCGCCGGGGCCACCTCGTCGACCCTGCTGTCTCTCCTCCCGCCCCTCCCGCGGGCCCAATCGCTCCTCCTGCAGATGTCCTCCCTCGCCTCCAAGCTCTTCGACGTCTCCCCCAGCCGCGCCCTCTGGCTCTCCTCCTTCCGCGGCTCCCTCCCTTCCTTCCTCTCCTCCCAGTCGCCGCCGCAGCCCGCCCAGCCGCACGCCGCCCTCCCCGATCCGCCGCCGTCTTCGACCAAGGAGATCCTCTCCCTCTTCACCTCCCTCCAGACCCAGCTCTTCAAGGCCGTCGCCGAGCTCCAGGAGATCCTCGACCTCCAGGACGCCAGGCACAAGCTCGCCCGCGAGATCCGGTCCAAGGACTCCGCCCTCCTCTCCTTCGCCAACCGCCTCAAGGACGCCGAGCACGTCCTCGACGTCCTGGTCGATGATTACGCCGACTATCGCCGTCCGAAGCGGTCGAGATCATCCGCCGCCGCCGCCGGGGATGAGGAGCACGGGGACGATGATCTCAGCAGCTCCACCACGGTCGCCTCGCGGCTGAATCTGTCCGACATCGTGTCCTACGCGCATAGGATTAGCTACACCACGTTCGCGCCGCCGGACTTCGGCGCGGGGCAGGCTCCTCTTAGAGGGGCCCTGCCTCCGGCTCCCCAGGACGAGCAACTGCGCTGCTCGCAGCTGTACAGTGTTGAAGACATCCACCTGCCGAAATCGGCCGTCCAGGATGATGACAAAGCGGGTATATCAATCGTCGAGCCGCCTCCGAGCACGAACGTGCCGGCAATTCCAGGGTTACCTCCGAACATCATCATCCCGTCCGGCTGGAAACCGGGGATGCCGGTGGAATTGCCGACCAACTTGCCTGTTCCGCCGCCCGGATGGAAACCGGGCGATCCCATCGCATTGCCCCCGATGGACGCCCTTCCTGTTCGCAGGCCCGAGGAGCCGCAATTGCAACCGGTTGGTCCTCCGGGATTGCATAAGGAGCCCGAGACAATACAGGTCCGGCATGTCGACCTCGAACTTCCGGATAATTTCGACGACAGCAGTGACTACAGTAGCGACGACGCGAGCTCCGAAGATGACGAGTGAACTGATGATATGGGGGTCTCTGTAATCAATTGCCATTGGAGAATAAGTCTGAGTGCTCCTTGTATGAACTTGATAATTTATTTAGAAGGATGTTTTCTTACTTCCTGGTAATTCTTTGGCAGGTTCGGATGGTGCTACTTGAGAATATTTCATCTTAAATCTTGAAACTTTGAACGTTGATTACAGAATTGGATCGGGATCAGAACTAAATTGAGAAGTTCAAAATACTGGCCGTCATAGCTTCTGTTGCTGTCTTTTGTTCTTGTGGTTTACAGGCTACAAGCTGCATGAGTTGGGTCATTGCTCTGCTTGTGGAGGCTCCTATCGAATTTAAAGCTTGTTAGATGGAAGTTGAGATCCTAGAGCCCTTGGCCATTCTTGATGCTGAACTCATTAACATGTGTTGCCAAGTTTCATCAAAACCAGTTTGGTAAAATTGTCTTGAAAGTCCTGCTAAAGGACAGTTCATTTAGATCTGCTATGGAAACAATCGAATTCTGAGATTGCGTTTCGCGGAATCAAACGGAATCAAACGGTAATGAGCCTTTCTAACACAATCGATGTTCCAAATCCCAAACTTGTCGGGAATCGCGGTTTCGTGTTCCTCACATCACTTTGACTACTAATGAGCACTTCATCTCCCAAATATTTCCTGCTTACGCGCTCCTACCGCAATGCTTGTTACGGAATGTCCCTGAAAGGGTATGCCGTCATCTCGCAAAAGGGAAGTATGTTGTGAGGACGGCTATTCGGAACGAACTCGAAATGATTAGGGAGGGAGGGTAAATTTTTATCTAAAACTCGAGACCGAACCGCCGTTGAAGTTATGCTCCTCGAGAGAAAAGCCAAATTCGAGCAAGTTATTATGCTTAACATGATCAAGTAGGCATATGTTTTGCATTATTGTGTACACAAACTTTCGGTCTTCCAAAATGTCTTCCGATAGCTGCTTTCACCAGTCTTCTGATTTTGCTGCTCTCTGTCGATATGCTCAGGAAAGTATGTAACCTTGAAAAGAATCACAGTTTTGACATAAAAATTGGATGAGATACAGTGACATGTTCTGCAGAAAGCAAGAGATGCAACTGTTCATTGGAACGACAAGCAAAACCAGATATTCATTCAGATACTACCGAACTAGCATTACATATAAACTGGCATTTCGAGATCCAGTGACACATTTATACAATCAACTCAAAACTTCTGCGATGTTTGTTGGCATGTTGCCACCTCCAGCAATTGATGATGCCATAAATTTTATTTCAGCTATGGCATAGTTAGGAATGCGAGAGAACTGAGTTCGGTACCTGCTATTGCTCAAACAAGAGGCGGTGGGATCGAAACAACGGCATCATCCATTCTCTAAAACGGCACATTCTTCAGAACCTGGCCGTTGAACAGCTTAGCCAATCCTGAAGCATATCTGTCATCAAATCGAAAGCATCAGAGGACTGTTGCGTTGAAAGCTCTTCGGAATTGAAGTGAAGGATATCCACAGAAGGTCAGTTACCCTGCAACTAAGAGGATTAGAGCCGTCACCCATAAACAATATTGGTAGCTCTTATGCTTGGACATTTTGTGCTTCACATCGTATCCATCGGGGATGTACCTCCTGCTTACGTACCCAAATTGGGGACGAATTAGGAGAACAAACCCTAGAAGGAACCCGGAGATGAACCCTCCTATATGGGCTGAGTTATCCACGTGAGGTATGAGAAGCCCGACAGCCAGATTTATGGCAACCACGATCACTAGAGTGAAAAGAGCTGTGCACTGAATGGACAAGAATTAAAAAACCTTGCCCTCTGAACTTTTTTTTAAGGCCATCCTTGCTCCTCTGTTGAGGTAAGGAACAATGGCATATATGTTGAACTAGAAAGTCTACAATCAAGCAGGTTCAACTTACTGTTAGAGCAGAGTCACTGGAAGATAGAATTACCTTATTCGCATAAATGGTCCAGTTTGTGATCAGCTCAGAAAGCATAGCTCCCAACAGTCCAAAAAGAGCACCGGATGCCCCGACTGATATTTTCGAGTCTTCATCGATGGTTAGTGTAGATAACAAGCTTCCCCCAAAGCCAGAGAGCACATATAAAGCTCCAATTTTCACTGCACAAGCATGGTACTCGGAATCAGTGATGCTTAGGAAACATTAGTCAGCTTAATTCTACTCTCTAGAGTCCACAATTCTTACGAAATCCGAACTCTTGCTCGAGTCCTATGCCAACGACCATGAGGCTCAACATGTTAGTAGCCAAATGTAAGACTCCCGCATGAAGCCATATGCAGGATATCATTCGCCATCCTTGAGCATCATCTACCACAAGTTTTCGCTCGAGGCCTCCAAGTTTTTCCAGCCTGCACATTGCAATTAGATTGTTCAAAATGGTATCTAGTCTGAGAATGCTCAGAAGCACAAGATTCCTATCATCAACTATGCTGCGCAGAAGAATGTACTGGGTATATCCGAAATGACATCCTCCTCGAGATTTCACGTTCACATCTAATGCATTTGGGGCTTTTAACCCACTTTGAAGACGTTTTTTTGCCTAACTTCTGCCAAAACATCAGGCTAAATCGACTCTGTATACTCATGTGCCCGTCCTTTGGATGGAAAACCACTTTTCCAATGGAGCATTTTTTTTTTGTCTCCGTGTTAGTAGAATTTAGGCTGGGTTTATCAATGAGACGAAATCTTTTTTAACTCTCTTACAAATTCTAGTGAATTTGAACGGAGATATATATACCAACTAATCATCAAGCTCTACCATGTTACTGAAACTGCATGACAATCGTTTCTCGTCCTTCACAGAACAAGCCAAAGCATTTGGCTTCAGAGAGAACTTCTATGCTCGAAACGTTCTTAACACGAAGATGGAAGAAAGGAAAAACAAAATTCCTGAGCCCTCGGTTGTTGGCTTATCAGAAGGGTTTAGAAACTAGCATTAATGTAGCGGTTTGCTATATTGAAAGAAATTAAAACAAGTGGAAGATTGAAAACGATAAATGATAGATCGGAAAATAGAGAGCCTTCTTACGTGAGGACGGAGGGGCCTAAGAGAGGGTTCTCCTTCAATGGCTGAAAAGAGAACCTCCCTAGCAGAGGATACAGGGTGCAACCCTTGGGCTTTTTTCTGGGGCAGTCGTTGACGTACATCGTGTACACGAAGAGCCCGATGTTGGCCAAGAAGATGAGCGGGATGAGCCACGAGAACCACTGCTTCGGAGGCGGTGGCGGAGGAAAATGGTGATGGGCGGGACGCGGCATCTTGGTGCCCTTCTCTATGTCCAATGCTGGCAATGGCGACGAGGACGGCGAGGGGGACGACGAGCTCTTCCCCATCAAGGAGAAGAGGAGGCGAGGAGTGCACGAGGCACCAACCCTTTTCACGGTGGTTGACGGGGCTGTATTGATGAGTTCTGATGCAGAGGAGGAAGCGACGAAGGAGGGAGAGAGAGAGAGAGCGAGAAGGGTTGGATGGTGAAGAATGAATCTTAGGTGGGATGGGAGTTAAGTTCGGTACTTTTCCCGCTAATAAAAAGGGTTGTTTTGGTGAAACTATTACATATTGTAACTGATGGTTTTAATTTTATACGACTTAAGCTAAAATAATTCATGATCATCTCATATACAACAAAAGTTTTAAACTTTATGGTATTGCCCACCTTCCCTGGTAGTCATTGCGACTTTTTTGATCCGTCAAAAGTATACTTTTTGATGGTAAATAACTCTAGGATGAATTGCCTACACAGAGATAAATATTAGTTGCTTATATGGGAGAGTCGAATCTGCGAAAAGCACACAATGCAGAGAGTTCTTGAGAAATTGCAAAATGATGAAGGTTTTGCTTGTGGTCCTGAAATATTTAAGAATGTAATGGTAACAGAGACGAATACATTCCTAATCAAACTGAGATCGCATTTTAACTGATGCAAGATGTAGGTCATATTGTCTTGACCCCATCCTTATTAACCGAAGCATTAGTCTGAAAATCAGCTCATCAACCGTGCCCAATACAAACCACCACGAGCCCACCTAGAGAACTTCACCAAGTAGCACATGTGCAAGCAGATTCTACTACATTGCGGATGAGGATACTGATGATGCTAAATAGCCGCCACAATGGTTGAAACCGAACCAAACGCCGTTCGGAATGAAAGTGTTGTAGTAGAAGGTCACAGTCTTGGTGTAATAGCCATACACGGTCACGGTTTCGGGTTTCCACCCGTCATATCCGCTCCGGTAGAGGTAGATGTAGCAGACTTGGTACGTGCAGGGTCCATATATGTCGAACCTATCCGTGGAGCATCGCTCGAATGTACGAGTCGACGGATCGTCCAACCTAGGCGCATAAACCTGGTCGGCCAGATCAAAATGAACGCAGAAGTTAGATTTCATTCAGCTAAAATACCCTTTTGGAATAGGAAAAGAAAACAGGGTTTGCAATTTGTTGGCCAGAATTACAAACGGTAACGAAATACCCAATTATCAAGAAATGAACTTCTTGTTTTATGGGTTGTTATTATTCAGATCGGCTTATCAATGGACTTATTGCAGGAACAGGTAAGATCATTATGGTCTTAATCATCCTTAAGAACTGAAAGCACTTGTACGATCAAGGGATATCATCGTGCGCCCACCGGAAACTACACGAACCAAAATCACTTGGAGCAGCAGACATAAGATCAAGCAGTTTACCTGATTTCCATAGGCATCCCCAAACGCAAGACTGATCTGGTCACGAGTGTACGAAGTTGAAGAGCAGCTCGTCTTTATCGACACTGTGTAAGAACAGCTTTTCGCACCCTGAAATGCAACGCCTCAAAACTTACTTTCTCAACTCAAAAGAGAGTGATTTTCAAGCAAGAAACACAAGTCTCCAAAGGAAAGAACGAAAAAGGGTCGCTCAACTTTCTAGCAAATTGCGGCCCCATATCTTCTCTCCCTCAGAAATGGCTTTATCAAAAGGGGTTGGATCCATTCACAAAAACTAGAAAACAAAGAACGAAAATGGATCGGAGAGAGTGTTCATACCTGAGTGCTATTGACCTCGAAGGATTTGAGGGCATGAGGGACTGATCCCGACCCATCTGGACTGAAGGGTCTGCCATGGGAAAGAATCGAGAGCAGAGCGAAACAGAGGACAAAAGTCAGAACCCGGTTCATCTCTTTTGCTTAACCCTTAAGCTTGAAGAAGACGTTTGAAGAAGACCCGTGAGGAAGAAGAGCTCTTGATCTTGGGCTATATATGGAATCTTGAACCAGAGGTTTTGTACCTTTTTGGTTGATGCCAAAGAATCAATCTGTGTAGTCCATCTTGACAACTACGAACTGCATTGTTTATAGAAGGAGCAATGAGAAGTGTTGGTCATTGATTAGCAAGATTCCAAAGGGACATTCGCTGGCTCAATTATCATTAATCATCATTCCATTTCAGCTGCGCGGGGCAGCCCGGCGGCCACCTTCTTCCTCCGTCACGGACTGCTGGCGGCCCTCCTTCCTTGCCACTTTCTCGTGGGTGGGGAGGGCCCAAGAAGAACAACCCCAAAAGGCCCAAGCTGCACACTTCTCATCAATGTCGGCCGAAGCAGCAAAAATCAAGTAATGTTTGATATTAGATGCTAGGGACACGGTGGAGATTTGTGCTCGATATAAGCTCCGTTTATTTCATGGGAAATGATTGATTTGAAAATTTTTTCTCTAAAGATGATTGCTCGTATCGTGTGAAATAAGTAGTCGATGAAATATATTTCATTATCGATAACAATTCACATCTAAACATATTCGTGAATTATGAAAAAAAATTTGTTCGTTCATTTCTTAAGTAAGATAAACGATTATTTTTACGATAATATTTTATAAATTATTTATTTTCGCAAAATAAACGCAGAAGTGCAACCAGCGGCATCATATAGTTGACTTAGGTAAATATTACTTTGAAATGTTTCAATCCTGTAATAAGCAAATAACCTTTGTTTATGTATTATTGTAATATCTCTTGCGTCACTGCCATTCAAAATGCTTCTCTTAAGCGATAACTTGTACCGCAATGCAAATTTTGGGTACAACTAACAATTCATCTTTCTTATAGTCATATCATGTCACACACTTAATCAAATGGAATCCGAATATGACATATTGAGTAGATATGTTACACGACATATGTTTGAACGTGTATAGGTCTTGTTCGGATCGCTGTAGAATTGGCTACATTAACTATTCCACATCACACCATTGATCCGATATGAAATTTTTTTTAACACTATTCGCATGCATATCTCAATAGTTTTGGTGAAATCAAAGCCCCACCACTGCATCCATGTAGGTGGCTAGCCTTGCGTGTGATCTTAGACCTACAGCCTCGTATTTCGAGGTAGCGATCTCCACAGCCGCGAGTCGCGAATTTGGTAGAGAGAGAGAGAGAAGCTAGATGAGTTGAGTGGGCGAGGGAATGGTGTTGCCAACGAATGGAGGCGCGACGACAAGGGCTCTTGGTAGTGTCGGTCGCCGATGGCGATTTGCCCTTGATCCCTCATTTCCTAAGCCCCCGATATCACGAGAAGGAAAACAAAATCAAACATGGAAACAAAAAGAAAGGAAAAAAAACAGTACACATATCGACCATCCAAAGTTGAACGATGAACATCGTACCATCATGTAAAAAAAATGTCTAATTTAGCTTCAATCATTCAATCGATGGACGCAAAGGGCTACTAATCCCACGTCTCATCTAGAAGTCCACGACCGGGTTGACCGTTGACTCTTCTTAAAGGTCTCCCCTCTTTCGCCGTTGCGTGCGGTGCATTGCATTGGAGAAGGAAGCCAAACCCAACACCAATTCTTCACCCACCACCACTTCCTCACCCTTTTTTCAGTTTGGAAAAAGAGAGCTAGAAAGAGACACAGCTGGAGATGCCCACGTCTGCTCTCTAATCCCCCCACGCCTTGAACCATATACCTAAAACCCACCTACTCCTCACCCATACATTCCCCAAATCCATGGAACTCCCCACAAGGATTTGGACATTACCCCTAATTTTTTGTCCCGAACCTCGGAACTAGGATGGTCCCGGTCGCATGTCGGCACTGGAAGGCTCGTTAAAAGATTGATCTTTCCCATGATTCTAACTCGGTGAATCGAGCGAGCACTGGACCCCTTTTATGGTATTTGATCTATGGGGAGAGTATAGTTTCTCCTTTAGTAATTTTGGCGTTGCATTAACCACAAATCAACTCTACTCTCCCGCTCCAACCAAGGTGTCAAGTTCCTAAGCAAAACAAGCAAAAAAGGAGAAAAGGAAAAGACAGAGACTTTCCTCGGCTTTTCCACGGGTGCCAACAAATAACAAGCTCCTGCCCTGCACATAAATAGACATCTCCCCTGTTCACGACTCCCGTCACATGCAACGGATTCAACTTTGTCCTCGCTCTCTGGCGCTCTCCCTCCTCCCTCCTCCCTCCTCCATCATCATCTTCATCACTGCAGTCGTCATCATCTTCTACGATGAACTCACCGAGCCTGGTCTTAGCTACAACGGCCATGGCTGCTGTCTCCAGCACCATCCTGTTTCTTGCTTTTTCCAGGCAAAAACCCCCGTTTCCTAACCAAGAACCTCAGCCCCCTGAGCAAATTCTGCGATCTTGCTTATGTTCAGGTACTTGGCTTCGTGTTCCTTCGTGTTCTTGGGCGGGCAGTGTTTCTTCTCTTCGCCTGGTAGTTCTGTTCCCCCCGTTTTTTTCAATGAAAAAACAAGATTGACCCATGGGTCTTGTCTCACATCATCTGTTCTGTTTGGCAGATGGAAAAAAGAAGGAAAGAAAGAAGAAGAAGGTACGGTTTGCGGCTGACGTGAAGGAGCCAAGAGGGAATGGGGATGAGTTCAGGATGAAGAAGATTAGAGCATCAAGTCCTGTCGAGAGAAGTTGCAGGAGCGAAATTCCTGAAATTCCTGCAAACAGAATCGCCTTGTACAGTGGAATCCTCAGGGATCGAGCCAACCGGATGGAGTGCTCGCACTGATCAATTTAGTTCATGAACTAAAATCGTTTTTCCTTTCTTCTTTTCACTTTTTGGTGTACAATCTAACTCTAGTTCTTCTTTGATTTTCCACGTCTTTCCCGCTGTTGACTCGTGGTAAGCAGATGTGTGGCTCCGAAAACAGAGCAAGAAAGGGGCAAATAGTTTTTGTGCTCGGTCTTCTGTGGAAAGAAAAGATCTGGGCCTTTTTGTGTGGATGTAAATAATGCCTGTCGATGACTTTGGAAAATGAAGATTACTTTTTTCTTATGACTACTTTAATTGTCGCTGTCGTTTGGTTCATATGAGTTTCTAGGCTTTTTCTCCAACCTTCATCAAGATCAGAGCTTCCATCACATTCGCGTGATTAAAGCTGTTCAGATGGTTCTGGAGCAGAACTCAAAAAGTTAATACTTTTCTCATTTGATAAGACAAGGTCGTGTTGACTGTTAACAATTGCATGATCTGATTTATTAACAGTATATTACCAAGTCCATATAGATGAAACCTTGATTCAGCTTACACATGAATAGATGTGAAGCGCCTCTTTTTTTTTGTTTTGTCCAAAAGAAAATTTGTGCTCGGAATGTAGATATCTATTTAAATGAAGCGATACATGGTTGGTAAAATTAATGCCGTATGAAAAATTGGGTTATCTTTCGTAAGGACGCCGAAGAAATTGAACAACTATGTTGGTATTGCTATGCAGAACACACCACACATTTTTTTTATAGACATATGTCCATACAGATCTCCCATCTTCCGAATATATAGCTGGCTAGCAAGTTGGGCAATGTGAAGATGAACTGAGTAGAGCTGATGGGGATGGACCACGGTCAGAAAGAAGAGGTAAGCTGGAACCTCGTGAGAAGTTGCCGCTCAACCGGTTCTTGCCCATATAAGGCCAATCAATGTGCGATGCAAGTTGTGTAACGAGCCATCTACTTTGACCATATTCTCCTTTTAGACAGCTTATATGAATGTTGTTCACGGGTGATTCGGGGTTCATACACGCGACTATTTCACCGGACCTCAAGCTATAGGGAGCCGACTCCACATGGGATCCACGTGATTTGATGGCGCATACGCCTTGTTTCGCCGGAAGCTATGGCTTTTAGCTGTAAAGACAAGATCAAACGTCTCCGAATTTGCAAGCTCCTTGAGTCACTTTCACTCTGTTATCCTTTTTTTCCCAACTTATTATTGGTCGAAATGTTTTGGTGAAACTGTTTTATAGGATCCTTAATAAACTTATACCCACTTCATCAAAATGTTGATAAATTGAAGCCAAGACCCATGGACATTTGAGATTGGCGAAAAGTACCCTATTGGAAAGCTGAAAGTGGCAGGACTAATTTGCGAAAATTATCTATAAATGCGTTTTCTTTTTTGTGGAGCGGTCACGTGATGTCCGAATCAGCTTTCGCGTACTCTGAATAAGTCCATCTTTCATACAAATCTTAAAAGCATACTCTTTCATATTAGTCCGATGCTTTCAAAATCGCTATTTTATCTCCGAATGCTCTCGATAGGACTTGAATTGATGTCATAAAGAGACAAGCAAACTCCCTTGTCATTTTCGTAAAGCGCCATCCTACCGACTCATTAACTAAGGATTGACGTCTCAATTTCAACAGAACTGCATCCTCTTTTAAATTCTCTATGCCTTTTTCTCCGGAGCCATCAAGAAACTTCTGCAGAAAAGGAAGGTCGTAGTCAATTAATTCAAACAAAAATTAACTTATGTTGAATTAGTGGTGATTCATCGTGTTTATTTATATATTAATTAAAATCGTTAGGAGATGTGTCCTTGACACACATTCATTGAATTGCACGCAGACATTAAATCAAGGGAAAATTTCAATTAAGGACTTCAAGTGGGTCAAATTCTCAAAAAATGGTCCAAAGTAAACATTATGTTAAATAAAAGCCTGAAATGCTCAATCAGTCTTAAATAAGGATCCGAAGTACTTAAAAAATCTCAAATAAGGACCTGGGTAGAGATGGCCACGGTTCGGAACCGGCAGCTCTGGTTCGTGGCCAAGAATGAACCGGAACCGGCTGGCCCTCGCCAGACGAGCGCGAGCCTCGCCGGCGTCGGGCGAGGCTCGCCTGAGGGTGGGCGAGCGAGGCGAGCCTCGCCCGACGCCGGCGAGGCTCGCCCTCGCCTGGATCTGGCGAGGGCGAGGCTCGCCGGCGTCGGGCGAGGCTCGCCTGAGGGTGGGCGAGCGAGGCGAGCCTCGCCCGACGCCGGCGAGGCTCACCCTCGCCAGATACTGGCGAGGCCGGCCTCGCCCGACGCCTCCGGCGCTCCGCCTGCAGTTTTTTTTTTGTTGGAACCGGGATCGGAACCGGCGGTTCCGGGCCGGTTCCATAATTTCGGGAACCGGAACCGGGCCTGTAGGGCACGGGCCGGTTCCAGTTCAGAACCGCGGGCCCGGTCAACAGGCCGGGCCCGGGTTTGACCGGGTCGGTTCCGGGCCAAAATCGGCCCGTGGCCATGTCTAGACCTGGGTCCCCGATCGGCCAAAATACCTACCGGCCGGCGAGAAAGTTACTGTTCCGGCACCAGAACAGTAACTTTTTAATTTTTTATCTATTTTTTTCCTTTTCCTTTTCTTTTTTTTCTCTTCCTCTGCCGGCCATAGCTGTGGCCGGCGGAGGTCGCCGACCTCAGGCGAGGCCGCCCTCGCCGCCGTAGGGCGAGGACCGGCCTCGCCTAGGCTGGGTGAGGATGCCCTCGTCGGCCTCGGGCGAGGGCCGCCCTCGCCTAGACTGGGCGAGGCAGCCCTCGCCAGATCTGGCAAGAGCTCGAACTCGCCGGCATCGGGCGAGGCCGGCCTCGCCATTTGCAGGCGAGGTCCAGCCTCGCTCGACGCTAGCAAGGTCGAGCCCTCGCCCGACGCCGGCGACCTCCGCCGGCCCCGGCTATGGCTGGCGGAGGAAGAAAATAAAAAAAAAAAGAAAAGGAAAAGGAAAAGGAAAAAAAAGAAAAGGAAAAACATAAAGAAAATAATAAAAAAATTTTAAATGTTACTATTTTAGTGCCGGAACAGTAACTTTCTTGCCGGCCGGCAAGTATTTTGGCCGGCCGGGGACCCAGGTCCTTATTTGAGACTTTTTGGGCATTTCGGGTCCTTATTTGAGACTGATTGAGTACTTTAAGTCCTTATTTGACACAATATTCACTTTGGACCCTTTTTTGAAAATTTGACCCTACTTGGGGTCCTTAATTGAAATTTTCCCTTAAATCAATGGTCCTAGGAGGTGTTTTGCCGGATCGATCGAGATAAAATATGGGCTATTGGATTTAAAGCCTAACAATTTCGTCCATTAGATCGATTTACGAAAAACGACCGTTACCTGTTAAAAGTCGTAACTTACCAACATTAAAGGATGTTTACAGAAATGGGGTTGCAATTTTACAATTAATTAGTGGAAATTACGACAATGGATGATTATTGCTTTTGACCACCCACCTAGATGGTGCTGCTGGAGCACACACTCTTCCTCTCGCAAAAAGTTGAGTGTTCGAATCCCGGGTGCCGCAGGGTGACTTAACCGGTGACACGTGTGTGGTGGCTAGCACGTGTCACCCCCAGAATTTACTCCCTGGCTGTTGGCCGTGCGAAGATTCCTTGGGTTAACAAAAAAAAATGATTATTACTTTTGAATAAGATCCATTGATTACGAATTTGAGAGCAACGATGCTAAGAAAAGGGTAAGAGGAAGTTACGGTAATTTTTTAGAGAGAAGATATAAGGAATATTGAGTGCCATAATTTTCTTTCGCTCACCCTAAGTATCACATCAGAGTAAAATCGTACATTTTTAGAAAGTCTTTTTACGTGAATTTTTACTTAATTTTTCATTCTGACTTGGAATTTTAAAAATAAATGAAAGTTTTGTTCAACATAAAGTGACGACGTCGTCTCTCTCTTTACAGAAACAACAACATTTGCACTCCGTCCCTCTTCCTCGAACGATGACGTCGTTTCTCTCTCTCTCTCAACAATTCATCTTTGAATCTCAATAAGCCCAAAATCCCAAATCGAACTTTCTCTCTAATTGCAAATTAGGGCTTCTTGACCTTCTTTAACACTTCGTCTCTGAAGCAAATTGAGCTCTCTCTTTAAGAATTTAGGGATTCTCGAGTGAGCTTGTCTCTAAAAATCCCTAAATCTAGCTCTCTTTAGAATTTAGGGCTTTTCGAGTGAGCTCTTGCTCGTCATTTTCTCTCACTGGACACAGACTAAAAAGGAGACAGCTTGGAGGGAGAACTTAGGGCTTGTCACTCGATGAATCTTGCCCCAATTTGAAGAATTGGAGTTTAGGGTTTTTAAAGATGAAAATTGAATTTTGGCCCAAGTTGTCAAAGTAAGGTTAAGGTTCTTTAATTAGATGAGTAAGTGACATCATTTAGCATCTCAATTGCTGACTTTAGCCTGCTCGCACGCCATGTCGAATGGTTTAATTTATTTTAATGACTATTCAGATTTTCCGGCAAGGCAAATAATCAATAGCACTTAATTGATCAAATTTTTAAATTTATGGCAATTAAGTGAGTGAAAAAAAAAGTTATGACATTCAAGTGAGCGTCATATAAAAGTTTTATGATAGTTATGTTATTCTTATCCTGAATATACAATCATGAGAACCTACATGCTTGCAAAAGTTTGAGGTAATTTATTCTCTCCAAAGGTAGATTACTAACCATTATTTATATAAAATTATAAGAGACTTTACGGTTATTGAGGTCAATTATTGATTATAAGTTCTATCTCTTAAGACGACTACAGGTACCTTCCTATCCCATTGACTAATTACAAAGTGATATAAATTTCTTGTGACGATCCGCATAACTAAATTACGACACAAAAAAAGGAAAGTTACTATGGGTGCAATTGAGATCACGAAAACTTCCGGCCAATTACCAATAGTTGGAGGTATAATAATTAAGAACAGGAATTACAAGTTATGACCTATCGAGGAAAATTACAATTTTAGTAATTCCATAAAAGGAAAGTTATTACTACTGATAGAAAATTACTAACCGTAATGAACTACCCACTCCGGCTGAACGAGGAAAATTACTTATTGCCGGATAATTGGTCATGGCAACGTCCTCAAGTTAGAAGAATTTTACTATATTTTATGAAACTTTACTAATTCAATGAGTGCAATCAAATTATTAAGAATTTTAACTGCACGAAAAAGTACTTAACACTATTTTCTCTATTTATAACTATACAGAATATTTTCCTTGAATTGTGAAATTATTGAATCAACATTTTCGTCATATTTTCAACGATTGGAAATGGATATTTATTTAAAAATTCAATAAATAAATAAAAGAGAGAAGCATTCTAAAATCGTTCCATAGAGTGCAGGATGAGGTTGATTCCACTATAAGACAATAGAGTAATTTTACTAAGTGCACTTTTTTTTTAATAACAAGCGAGTGGTTAATTTCTTTATATATTTTTTTCGTCATTTTTCTTAGGTTAAATTTACTTCTTCTTCATTTTTTTTACTTTACGAAAAAAAAATTTACTTCTTCGTTTTACTCTCTCGCTCTATCTGGTTTATAAATTGGAAAATAAATGTATAAGGGTTTTACTGGAAAATACAAAAGCGAGATAAAAAGGGCGTTTTTGACTTAAATAAGGCAGATAAATTTTTTTATCAATAAAATATTCTGTTCAGTTTTAGCGTGGGTTACGTTCCCCAATAGCAGTACAGCACAACAGGAGCGACAGAGAATCCAAAGGAGAGAACCCATCTGTTCTGTCCTGCGTTAGGTGATCAGAACTGAAGAAAAACGGACAGGAGATCAAAGGAGAAGAGGAGAAAGAAGAAGACGGAAAGATCACATGGGCAGTTTCCGAGGTGGGTATCTTCCCATCTTCTTACCCTTTTGAATATCTGGCAAAGGTTTTTCTGATGATCTGTTCCTCTGTTTTTCAGGTTTGTGATTGTCTCTCTGTCAGGCCTTTGTGGTGGCTCTTTCCTGGATACACACACGGGCCAATCTGCTGCAGCTCCCGGATTTGTTTCTTGACATATTCCATGCATGGGGTAATTTTCCCACTTCAAAGTTTCAGTTTTGGATTTGGAGTTTGTGTAAAGTTTCTTCCTTTTTTGGGTGAGAATGGTGGAGAACTGCGTTCGGTGTGTGGAGTAACCGAGTGATCTGTTTTCGTATTTGGGGGTTTTTTAAGTGCTCCTTGCTTTGGGGAAGTGGATGAGGAATCTGACCAGCTTGTAGTAGTCAGTGGTAGTGGGGGAGTTCTTTGTATGCGTAGGTCTCGATGAAGTTATGTGTTAATCATGGGATGGGGATCAAAAGATTGCAATGCACTGATCGCATCCTTGCTGCTTCATTTGCTGACGAATTTGATGAGTGATTTTTCTGTTCCTGTGAGGGTATTTGCTCTGAAAGTGGTGAATTCTTCGCGGGCGGTGGGACAAATTTACTTGAGCTCACAAGTTGTTTGGTATTAGTGGTCATGTGGCACTTCGTGCTGCATATGAAGTTCTTGAGGTTTTTATGCTGCATATGAAGTTCTTGAGGTTTTCATGCTGCATATGAAGTTCTTGAGGTTTTCATGCTGCATATGAAGTTCCTGAGGTTTCTTTTCCGTTGTATGTTTGTCCGCATAGTTTGCTATAGTCTGTGAAGCACTTCTTCAGAATTTGTTCAAGAATGGACTTTCATGGGATGAGGTGTTCCTGAGAAGTAGGGATATTATCTGTTTCTTTCATTACTCAGTCTCTAGTGACCATTAGATATGAGAGACGATGCTGTTCTATCCAGTGATATGCTTTGCATCTGGTTTATCCTTTCCTAGAGGGAATGTTATGCTTTTGTGATATTTGGAAAATGCATCTATGAAAGAAGTATGAAATTATTTATCATGTAATTCAAGCTCTCTTTTTTGCCTTCAAGAAAGATTGTAAATGATTACACGTCATAGCAAGGTTACTGGTTATGGTCAGGATGTTTGTCATTCCATGGTAATTAGGAATTCTTTCTGTAAGCTAAGCCTTATCTTTTGGAAAGGGTCGCTGAATATAGGCCTCGTACATAACTTCTTCTGGAAGGTTTTTTTTTCCTAACATTCTTGTTTGTGGCTGATGATTTAGATGTCATGCTTTCTCACCAACGACCCCTTCCTATCTAATGAAAAGGGAAAAAATTAGAGCTGCTTCTTGTGCTCTCTCAGCCTTAACCTCTTCCTTGTTATTGTACTCCAGTCGCATAAGAAAACGAATATGCTTATTATGCTTCTTGACTTCTTCTAGCCTGGATTTGCTTTGTTCTATGTTCCTACATGATTTAATATGATTTATAACAGAGCAGAAGTTGTTTTGGATGCTGTTTGAAGCCCAAACTGACTACTGCAGTGGATGCGCCATCAAAAGGGTCAGAAGTTCATGATCAGAAGTTGAAAAATCCAAGCAAATCAGAAGACTTCTGGAGCAGTAGCACATTTGATATGGACAATAGTGCAGTTCAGTCACAGGGAAGCATCTCATCAATCAGTACTTCAAACCAGACTATCGACCCACAAGCTGGCAATCCTGGGACGCCTTCTGAATTCATTAATCATGGCGAGTTTTTTCGATTGTGGATTGTCCTTTGGGTCAGGCTTCCATTAACAAGAGAAACAAAGGGTGCATGCTAGAATGGCTATTTTGATACCATTTCAAAATACGAATTGTCGGAGTGATGTGAAGAATGTTGCCTCAAAACTGACATACCATGATCTGTCTTCCCGGTTGGACCATCTTTGAAAATAAACTTGCTTTCTGATATCCTTAAATGGTCAGATGCATTAAGATACCATGCAATGACGTGAAGATACTGTGTTGACATGCGTTGTTCCACTTTGCTGGGTTGTTTTCTGGTATATGGGGATAATTACCGCTAGAGCATGCATGTCTATCTGTTTTTTTACCTGGCATGAAAAGTTTTGCTTGTAGGTCTTATGCTCTGGAATCAGACTAGACAGCGTTGGAGAGGTAACAAAAGGTCTGAGAACCAGACGCAACAAGTTCAACCAAAATTAAAGTGAGTTTCTTGTGACTAAATTACAATTTAGCAGAGCCAATTAGACTAGCATTTTCCTATTTTTTGCCTCAATTAAGCAAAGCAATCTTCCCACATGATGTCAGTCTTGTGTGACTAGAAAGATTTTGGAATTGCTGGATTGCTCTGTCCCATTTAATTGCATCATTTTGACATTCTTTATCTGTGGACTTCACTCATCATCTTACATAAATGTGATTTTTAATAAGAGCATATTTTTGAGGTCACTATTGTGTTGCTAATGGTTTGTCTGATGTGTGGGAACTCTCTGTAGAGTAGATATTGTCATCAAAGTCTGGTTCTCTGTGAGAGTGCATGGACAATGTGTGGTTGTTTTATGTGAAACTTGCAGCCCCTGCATTGTTGAATCAAATTTCTGACTGGCTTTGCAGCTGGAATGTTGCATATGATAACTTACTTGGGAGCGACAAGGCTTTCCCGCAGCCGATCCCTCTCTCGGTAAGTCTTTGACTTGCGGGTTAATTTTTTTCGGAGATTTTATTATGCATGAACTTTGTGCAACTTCATCATCTGACAGGAAATGGTGGATTTTCTCGTGGACACCTGGGAACAGGAGGGACTATATGACTGAAGAAATCGCGCGAGCTTAAAAAGATGTTTGGAGGTTCCAAATGCTCTTATCGGCTGCTGTAACATACATTCTTTGCTTGAAAGAGAAGTTACTAATCAAGAAACGCTTTGTATACTGACTATGAGGAATCACATGATAATATGACTCCCTAGTTTATTGGCATTTGAGCTTTTTCCCTGTTACTCATTTTGAATAGATAGTAGGGAAGCTGCCTATGCTGTTCGACGGGAATTAACTAAGTATCTGAATATCTTGAGATGCCACGTAAATTCTCTGATGCACTTGGCAGATGAATAAGATATTTGGTAGCTCTCTCTCTCTCTCTCTCTCTCTCTCTTACATGCGTGCACGCACAAACTTCATTGGTGTTATTCTATGGAAACTGGTCATGTTTCCGGCCACAGCTGTAACTTTTGGGATCGTGGGTCTTCTTTTAATCAGGAAAGTGAAACTTGGTTCGAGAAAGTTTCTCTATTTTAACTGAGGTCGCAAAGTCTCTCGTTGGAAACAAAAGGAAAGTAAATGGCCAAAGAACAGTGTTTTTTTCTTTGCCCGATGGCGCTGGACGTGTTTTGCAGCTGAACTAGCTTAATCTGGAAAAGTGTCAGACCAGACACACATGTTCCTGTAAAGAAAAAGAAGAAAGTGCGAATTTTTTCGGGCTACCTCAGCGTAACCTTTTGAGGCTAAGTTACGAGGAAGTAATTGATCCAAGTTCTGCATTCTCGAACGTACATATGTGAGAAATTTCACAGAATAAGGAGGAAAAAATTACACATAGAGAACTAGACCATTCTCTGAATTTCCCTGCTCCACCTCAGCAACGTTTGAGGAGCAAGAACGATCTTCAAAACGTCAGCTTTGGGGTTTCGTTTCGCATCACGTGGTCAAATCACAGCATTTGTAAAGTAACTTCAATATGTAGTCAAGTCCCATGCGCTCATTCAAGAACCAAGAACCACTCCTGGGTGCTTCGGGTTTCGTTTCGTAGCATGTGGTCAAATCAATCGACAATGCCCAGGGGCATCGTTGTACACTCATATATTCTTCCTTTCTTCATAAGATGATAAAAAAGAAAAAAGGCACCTGGGGCCATGCATGAACTTGTTTTATCGAATAATTTACTCACGTGTTTGGTTGATATGAACCTGTATCACGAGGGATAAACCAAATATCAGGCAAAGATTGAATCGCAACATGGTTTAACTATGAGAGAAGTAAATGAAAACATCCAAAGTAAAGAAAGAATATCAAGGAATGTAGATAAAGTATCTTTTTCTGAGAGGATGGAAAAAAGTGAGAGCAAAGGAAGAATCTATTCCAAGCCCTTTTAGCTTAGCCAAACCAACCCATTTCTCTTTTCTTCTTTAGATTAACGTCAAGAATCTCTGCGTGGGGTGGTGTTCTTGTCTCTGCCACCATCTTTGGACTAAGGTTAAGAATCTGGGTTGGTCCATGGGCATGCCTCAAGGAAAAGCATTTGAATCATCCAAAGAATTGTTTTATGGGTTTTTTGTCACAAGTTCTTGAGTTACTAAATACAGGGTCACACCGCATTTCATCCTTTCTACAAGTGGAATGCTATTCTCTGCATAACCTTGTTTGCCCCTCCTCTCTAACAATGAAGGATTTCTCCTCTTTCTTCCTCTGGCTCCTTCTCATTTTCTTTTTCGCAACTCCTAATGGTATGCACAATCTTGATCCTCTCTTTCTAAGTTTTTTATTGCAGTTGCACTTGCATTCAGATGTTCTGTCAAGAATTTGAAAATTTGCGTAGAAAAGTTTTGTAATTGATTATTGATTACACTTTGTGGATTTTTAACATTTAATGCTACCAAGAGGATGGAAATGCTGTGATAGAAGTTCATTATCTGCTTCGAAGGAAGAAGTCTTCATATGAATATAAACATACGCTTTTAGAAGTTCATTTTCTAATGCTTGGCTCACAAGGCTCTCCTTCCTTCAGTTATTTTGACAGCGCATGCTTTCACGGGGACATATGGAGTGTGCTATGGAAGAATCGCGGATAATATACCTGCACCTAGTAGCGTGGTGACCCTCCTCAGGGCAGCAAAGATCAAGAACATCAGAATCTATGATGCTGATCAGTCCGTCCTCACCGCTTTTAAGAACTCTGGTATTGAAATAGTCGTCGGCCTTGGCAACGAGTATTTGAAAGATATAAGCGTAGGTGAGGACCGCGCGATGAATTGGATTAAAGAGAATGTCCAGCCATACCTCCCAGGGACCAGCATCCGTGGAATCGCTGTAGGAAATGAGATTTTAGGAAGTACTGATCCCGAACTTTGGGAAGTCTTGCTTCCAGCAGCTGAAAATGTCTACAGCGCGCTTCACCGTCTAGGCTTGACCAATAGCATTCAAGTCCAGACTGCGCATTCGGAAGCCGTCTTTGCGACTTCATACCCTCCTTCTGCAGGGGCTTTCAAGGAGGATGTCCTTCAATACATGAAGCCTCTTTTACAGTTCTTCTCCCGGATTGGATCTCCATTTTACATAAACGCATATCCCTTCCTAGCATATAAGAGCGATCCCGAGCACATCGACCTAAACTACGCTCTGTTCCAATCAAATCAGGGCATACATGATGATAAGACTAATTTACATTACGACAACATGTTTGAGGCTCAGGTAGATGCAGCATATGCAGCTCTTGAAAAGGTCGGGTTCCCAAAAATGGAGGTCATTGTGTCGGAAACAGGCTGGGCTTCCAAGGGTGATCCAGACGAAGCTGGGGCCACAATGAAGAACGCCAAGGCTTACAACTCTAACCTGCGTAAAAAGCTTGCAAAAAAAAAGGGCACGCCTTACAGACCTAAGATCACAGTGAAGGCATACGTGTTCGCGTTGTTCAATGAAAATTTGAAGCCAGGACCAACCTCCGAAAGGAACTTCGGATTGTTTAAGGCCGATGGAAGCATCTCGTACAATATTGGGTTTACTGGTCTTGTATCTTCTAAAGCAGCTTCGACTCGGATCTCTTTCAAGGTATAGGATCTCTCCGTCAGCTTCTCTATCCTATCCTTCAATTTTTTTTCCGTAATTGCCAGGATGAAGTCTTCAAAGAGAAAGTTTCAGGACTCTCCTAGATTACTAACTGGAAGTGTACTTGCAAGGGCTTGAATTTTGATGATCACATTTAGCATTCATATTCTCGAAATCTCGATTACGCATGTCGACCAAACTTTTGCTACTTCTATTAATTCATATAATCATAACAATGGGAGATTTTACGTGGGTATTTAGGGCTAATAACAAGACAATACCAACGTGCCATTTTTGTTGTACCCGTCTATTGGCAGCTTTATGCACAGCGAAATGTTGTTCTTGCTCTGATGCATCATTCTTTTACATGATGTTTTTCAGGAGTTTTTTAGTTCTTCCTACATGTTGGCTCTCACAACTGGTGCGGCTGTGCTCCTTCTTAACTCATTTTCGTAATAACAAGACAGTCCGGAGTTCTCTCAAGTCCTAGTACACATTTGAAGCCAACCCAGAAACCAGAGCATTAATGTTCTCAATTTGTATATCCATGTGTAACTATCTGATTCATTCAAATAACATCCAATTCTTTCAAATATTCATCCAAACTGTACAGACTAGAGACCTGAACGCAATTGTGAATTAACATCTCCTTATTCTTGCTTCTGCAAATCTGGTTTTCTTAATCTGTCATCATTACAGATATATGACATTTCATTTGTGATAGTAAGCGTTCAACAGAGTGGGGGTCTTTATCCATGCAAAGCTCAAGTGCATGGTGAAGTTCACATAATCGAGTTTCTCCTCATTGGAATTAAATCCAGCGTAATGCATATAAGTTTTTCTATAATATACATTCAGTCAAAAATCAGTGGTTTTTCATGCTTGCAAAGGCATTTAAAAGGAGGTCAATAGGAAATTGGAGGCAATCCATCTCAAAACTGTTGAAATTAGGCCTTCGACTAGACTTTCCAGATTCAACTGGTCTTGCCCATGTTCAATGCCAAGCGCTGCTTCTGTGCTTCATTGGGCAACTTCACATCAGTGGCCAAGCCAAGAGCTTGAAGAAGCCTCACCACATACCATGTCATGTCAAGCTGCCACCACTCTAGCCCATGCCTAGCCGAGTACTCAAAGGCATGGTGATTGTTGTGCCAACCCTCACCAAATGCAAGAACCGCCACCCACCTATACGAAACAAAAACCCACATCTGTGAATAAATTAATAACCAAGAAGCTGCTCTGAAGCTAGAGCTCGAAAGTGATAGCTTATCAGTATGTGGGCTTATAGCAGGCATTTATCCAAGCCCATGGCACATCCGGACTGTTATCAAGAATTGCAAAAGGAGTTTGGCCCAGTTAAAAAGTACTCGTTGGTCCATTGTCCGCGCAAATCATATGGCAGACTATCACCAAAGCCCTTCATAAAAGCATCTTCCCTTCTAATTAGATTACTAAAACTCCCAAACTCCTTTGGGATCTTTTATGTTTCGATATCGAACATCTTTATTTTAATTATGGCACTTGCTGAATGTGCTACCTTTTCAACCGAAAAAAAAAAAACAAGAAGAATGAATATGTGAGAAATTGGGGACAAAAATTACAATACCAATTGTTCCTTGATAAGTCCCCAGTGTTCCATGCTTGCTTTCCCCAGACATGGCAAGCTGAATTCACAAGCCATGTGATGTGATAAACCCATACGATTCTTACACCCTACTCAGAAAAGAAAGCTCATATAAGAGACAAAAAAGTTAATGAGCAATTTCAAAAAGCAACAAGAATTCGGAAAAGAAATCTGAAGTTGAACCAAACATTCACAAAGCACGCTCATAGTCCACAGATTCCAAAAACTAAAATGGTTCTGTTGGAAAATCATGATTAATGGAATGCTTGGTATTTTCTGTTCTAGCTTAAAACAGCAATTTCTCAATCCCAAAACACCCTAAAGTAAAGAAACAAGTGCTTTGTTTTTTTTTTTTGGTAGGCAGAAACAAGTGCTTTGTTTGAACAAAGAAGATCCAAAAAATCTATAGACCCAGCTCATGGAGTCTGCGATGCCTGAGCTGGCCCATCAATATGAGTGACCGAAGAAAAATTAGGCCCACAAGACTTAGCTGATGCCTTAGACATCAGATGGAGAGGATCGTGAGAGAAGATGACAAAAATCTGGACAAATCTAGTGGTGTTCAGTGACTCTGTTCAGATATAGAAGATGAGATCGGAGAAATCATCTTTCACTTACCATTCCCCACACAAGGAAAGGAACTCCTCCCAATGCGTAGAGCAGAACAGCAAGTGCAATGGGGTGTGCAATGTAGGTGCTCTGCAGGGACCTGTAAAATGGCTGCTTCTGCAAATCCCCCACGTTGTTTGGTCCTCCACACTGTAAACAAATGTCATTCATATATGCATCATTCCCCTTATAATGTGTGTGTGTGTGTGTGTGTGAGAGAGAGAGAGAGAGAGAGAGAGAGAGAGAGAGTTTCAAGTTTGATACCCTTTGAACAACAGAGTTGGTATCAAAGAGCCAACTCATGTGGCTGAACCAAAAGCCTTCAAGGGGACTATGAGGGTCTCTCTCCGAATCACAGTACTGGTGATGGTACCTGTGTGTGCTCACCCAATCTATTGGATTACCCTGCAAAATCCCATTTAGAAAAATAGCAAATTAACCCACAAAGAAAAGCCCATCAAAAATCAAACTTTTTCCCCATTTCATCTGTTTCTTATCTAACCTGAAGAGCCAAGGCACCACAATAAGCAAACAAGTACTCCAGCCACTTGCTCAGCTTGAAGCTCCTGTGGGAGAGGTTCCTGTGAAACGACAGCGTAATGCCTAGCAGACCAGTAACTACGTACAACGAAACGGCGACCCAGAAGGCGCTCCAAGAGAAGTAAAACGGCGCTAACAAGCCGAGCAAATGCACTGCCAAAACGACAACAGCAGTCCCAATGTCCAGGGAACTCCACTTCCTCCACGAAAAGACTCGCCTTTTCCTCTTCACCACCACGTCCGACAGCAAAATCCTCCTCCCGCTCGCAGCCCCTGGTTCGGAGACTCCGACCGACCCGGCTTCGGCATTGAGCCGGGACGTTCTGTTTTTGCTGGGGAGACTGTTTGGGATTGCGAATTCACGAAGCGCATTGTGTTGGATTGGCGGGCGGAGGATGAGATTGAGTTTCTGACGATTGTTGAACGAAGTCGGGTGCTGGGTTGAGGAGCGAATTGGGAGGCGGCGAGGAGAGAGAAGGAAGGGTTTGGGGTTGGCATGAAGCAGAGCCATGATGCGTCAAAGTGGAAGGAGGTGGTTAGGCTGACAAATGGGTTGGAAGTGGGAGAACAGAGGGCATTATTGGCACTCTTGTGGTTGCAGATTCGGTCAAGAAGGACATGAATGAAGCACTATAATTTATAGTGGAGCGACAATGAGAGAGAGAGAGAGAGAGAGAGTGGAAGGGAATTGGAACCAAATAT
This sequence comes from Syzygium syzygioides, assembly GCA_031216285.1. Taxonomy (NCBI): domain Eukaryota; kingdom Viridiplantae; phylum Streptophyta; class Magnoliopsida; order Myrtales; family Myrtaceae; genus Syzygium; species Syzygium syzygioides. The sequence continues at coordinate 27,483,174 of CM062251.1, forward strand.
TGGTAATCTGTGATGGATTGCGAGGGGATGCTCTGTTTTGTCATTTTCCTCTGTTTCGCTATCGCTAAGGACGTCTCTCTGTATCATGTTTAGTCATTTGCTTCTCTCTCTCTCTCTCTCTCTCAAAGAGCGATGAATTCAATGTACTTGAGGCGTGAATCATTCATGGCTGAGCTTTTTGTGCTTCGTCCAACTTTGCGTCTCTGAGCATATACCATTTTGCTTTTCGTCATCTTCCCTTCTCCAGCAAAACAGAGTTTACGGAAAGGTTGCCTACATTCATATAAGCACTGTTGAAATGAATTTTGATGAGATAACAACACAAATAATCCTTAAAATGTTATTCAATATGCAACGTAATCTCTTGAATTTTAAATTTGTTAAATATGACATATGCAATATCATCCTTGAACTTTTAATTTGTTCAACGGAGTCCCTAAATTTTTGGAAAAAGTGCCAAAAAAGTCCTAAACCTTTTGCATTGATACTAATTTAGTCCTAAACCTTTTTTTGGTGTCAATTCAGTTCTAAACCTTTTGCATTGGTTCCAATTCAATCCTAAACTTTTTTATGATATTAATTCAGTCCTAAACCTTTTGTATTTGTGCCAATTCAATCCTAAACCTTTTGTCTTCGTGCAAATTCAATCCTTCCGATCAATTTTGGCCGAATTTTACTGATGTGGATGCCGGCCAACCAATGGCCAGTCACCAGCGCTGACGTGGAAACTAAAATAATATTTTTAATATTTTTTTGAATTTTTATTCTTTATTATTTCTTTTCTTTTCTTTTCTTTTCTTTTCTTTTTTCCCCTCCCTCTCTTGTTCCTCTAGCAGGTTGCCGGACCAACGACTAGCCTCTAGCTAGAGGCCAGAAGCCAGCGCCGGCGAGGCTCACCCTTGCTGGCCACTAGCGAGGGCGGCCTCGCATTGGGCAAGGCTCAACCTCGCCAACAGTTGGGTAAGGCTCGCCCTCGCCCAGCACGAGGGCGAGCCTTGCCAATGGCCGGCGTGGGCGAACCTTACCAGCACTGGCCAGAGGAAAGAGGGAGGGGAGGAGGAAAAAAAAATTCAAAAAATATTAAAATATTATTAAAGTTGTCCATTTCAGCGCCGATGACCGGCCTTCGGCCGATTAACGTCCACGTCAGCAAAATCCAGCCAAAATTGATCGGAATAACTGAATTAACACAAAAACAAAAGTTTTATGACTGAATTAACACCAATGCAAAATGTTTAGGACTGAATTGACACCATAAAAAGATTTAGGACTAAATTGACATCAATGTAAAAGGTTTAGGACTTTTTTGGCACTTTTCCCCTAAATTTTTGGTACATGTTTAAGTTAGTCCTTAGACTATATGAAAATGTTCAATATTGAGAAATCACATTCTACATTGAATCAAGTTCATTAACCATTTGTGTCATTTACCCAACCTTGAATTCACGAATTCACTGTCATTTTATGTTTGCCGGAAGCAAAAAGGGTATGATTGACATGATCAAGACACTTCGGCCACACATAATACAAGAAACATGATAAACACGATCTATACCGAAGCTATAATTGGGGTCTGTGATGTTCCAATCGGTCGTACCACCTAATTCAGATACATGTTGCTATCATAAACGAAACCAAGAAGTTATCCGTTTCTTTCCTTTGACAAATCATGAGACACATGCAGGATTACGACCCTCCAAAAGGGTTGGAGTTGGCTAGCTTTGGACTTTATGGTCCTAGAAGGTCAAAATGCAAAAGACACAGCATGCTTCTAAGGTTGACAGGTTGACCTGCACAAGATAGAGAGATTCTTGTGAAGCTTTCCAATGGTCTACATCAAGCTTCCAATCAGTCGAAAAAACCTGAAATTTGCCACTGAAGCCTTGTGCCAGAAAAATCTTCACTAGCATTGCAAAAAACCCGCAAATGTTGGACAGGGGCCAAGCGCTAACGAGACAATAGTGAAGCCCTGAGGACTCTGATCATGTCCGTGAGGGACACGAGCCCGGCCAGCGAACCCTGGTGATCCACCACCCACACCCTATGTACATGTTTATCCACGGCCTTGTCCATCACCTCGGCGAGCGGGGTGTCGTCCCTGCAAGTAGTCTAGTATATAGGGCTCATCGATATCTTCTCCGTGAACTTGAGCACGGTCACTGATAGCCACGGTTGCAGCGCAGAAACGTGGCACCTCCTCAAGTCTATCGCGGAGAACGTGCCTATGAGCTTCCTGCCTCTTCCCTGTGTGAATCACAATCGAGAGGATAGGATAAGAGTGATGGTGATACCCCGAAATGCCATGCTAACATTTTCATAAGCTATGCTACTGGCAGCAAAAATGTCAAAGTGATAAATTTGACACAAAAATCTACGCCCACAAAAGGTGATGCATTGTTTTTTTTTTTTTTTTGGTAACTCAGGGAACCCCCGCACGGCCGACAGCCGGGGAGTAAACCCTGGGGGCGACACGTGCTAGCCACCACACACGTGCCACCGGTTAAGTCACCCTGCGACGCCCGGGATTCGAACACTCAACCTTTTGCGAGAGGAAGAGTACGCGTTCCAGCAGCGCCACCCAGGCGGGTGGTAAAGGTGATGCATTGTTAGTTCCCATGATTTGCCAAAAACTATAGATCGAGGCAGTTTTCAATCTCCAGAATCTCAAAGTGAACCCATTTTGAAAATGAGAAAAAGACGGGCCTCGACTTGCGAAGTTGTTGAAAATGCGATGCCGGAGAAAGCTGAAATAATAGGGAACTAGCAGGATGAGAAGGTCATACATCCACAAGTTGGCTGTGATCTTCCTCCTCAAGAACACCCGAAGCCACGATTGGGACAGCATTGAGCAGAGCAGCCCTCATGCACCTGATGGCTTCAATGACTCTTGTCCTGTCAGTTGTGGCGAAGATGTTCCTATTTATCGCTCCTAGCTGCTCTAGGGATTGCGACAGGATGGCCGCGGTCCCGGACTCGTGTTCCTTCAGGAACCTGAGCACATCCATCTGCGTGAGCATCCAATAGCTCGACGCTGACTCCACAAGCTCGACCCCTGAAATGTTCTCCATGTGGCTGTCTAGTGGCACCAGGGCTCGGTGTATGCCTATGCTGAACACTTCCATACAATCTAGGATGCTGCGTATTTTTAGCGTAACTCATGGGGATTAGTTTTGTCTGATAAATTCCGTAATTAGTACCCAAAAGCTCCTTGATATTTTCCAACACTGGAATTTCGCAGGCTACAATAAGAGCTACAATTGATTACATGATCCAATTTTCCTCCGATTGACATGATAAAGATTCTTCGCAGCAACATGAATTATATAGCATCCTGAACTAATGATTGAGTTTTTTTTTTTGGTAAGGATAAACTAATGATTGAGTTCATACACATTAATTCCAATATAAGATAATGAAGTCAAACCTTCGTATCACCTTGTGTTGGGGTTTAGAGTCCAGAGGCTGAGACCCTCAAGACAGTGTCCCATGATGTTAGACATGGAACGGCCATCTTCTGATCGAGATCCGACAACCAGTCACCACTGCCGCCGCCATTCACCTGGTCGTCTCTGGCGATGTGGGCGAGTATATTGAGCATGGTCACCATCCCTATGTAATGCTTTCTGATGGTGCCCGTCTGCTTGTCAGACTCCATGATCATGGACCCGCCCGTGCCGATCCACTGGCCAGGCGGTGCCGCCATGGGCAGTACCACCACGCTGTTTGCCACTAGCGCGTTCGTGGTGTGGGCGAGCGACGCCGTGTAAGGGACCTCCACAAAGCCCCCCGCGTTGACGACTATATCCTTCACTTTCTTGTCTCTCGAGGGCTGGCTTGGATCGGTCGTGAGTGGCCTGGGTGACGACGCACTGCTGATTTGTGCCATTGTTTTTGCTTTGGGTTCGATTTCTTTTTCGCATAGTTACCGAACTTGTAAGTACACAAAGGAGGTTGATTAGAGCATCAAAGGAGGACATGAGATGAGTGCAGACGAAGACTGCCGCTATGTCGTGTTACTACGTACGTGTCGAGACTCAGTTCAAGATGACTTGCATGGATGTGCTTAGCCTTTGCCACGCAGGTTTGCAGGGGAAATGAAACACTGCGCCTGGTCGGCACAGGTCTCAAGAAAAGTTTTAATTCGATCTCGGTGTTGTATGTTGGTTTCAAAATTCAACTCAAGCATACCCGGAAAATCCTCAGTAGCAGAATCGTTAATGGATCTAATTAGCCCAGTATCTACGTGTCTGCATCAAACCATATCCACATTATAAGAAGCTTTTGTTAACTATGTCGACGCTTGTTGTGAATTTATCATTAATGGCGAACTTGAAATTCTGAGAGAGACAGTGATATAACAAGAGACTGTCATGCACTTAAACTTCGGAGCACATACTTCATCCTCTAATTTCTGTCTTCTTTTCGCTCACTGTATAAGGAAAGACACTAGGTACCTGAGCTGCAGAGAAAAAGAGGGTACATAACAGAATGCTATTTAAACTGTTGATAACAGAATTTCCTTTCTTGAGGGACAGTCAAACAGCATCCTCTTCCTGTACAGGGTTTGGTATGAACCAAGGAGGAAAATGTACTCACATTCTGCTCGTCGGGTGTTACTATGTATATCTCCACTGTATGATGAGATTTGTAGAAGCTTTTGTTTTTGCTATACTCCTGGTGAGTTAAAACTAAAAGTTCCCAATCCTCATCTCCTAAGTCTCTACGTTATGTCAATATCTGTACCTTTAAGTCTCGACCCATGATTTGCACGGAGGGAAGTCCTTGTGAGCCTCTAGAAATCCTATACACCAAGCGCCGCATCGTCGTTACAGCTACTATTGCTCTATTTACTTAGAGATGAGCAACGTCCCCCGGGCAGTTTGTGTGATTCAGACCCGGATGGACTCTGGCCCCGAACCATTTGGAACAGAAGGAGCCATGCCCCATTCCCGCTCCGATTCTGGAGGCTCCAGAACAATAACCCCGCCATTCGTGAGTCCCAGAGCAAACTGGTTAGGTTCAGAAGGGTGAGCAGCGACGACAACTGGATATACCAGGGAGCTGTCATATAGCAGCATCAGTAATAGTACAGTTTAAATTGCAAAATAGACGAGGCCTCAGATTTTTAAAGAATGCACCTGGAATTAGAAGGCAGATAAGCAGCGGCGCTGATCCGACACTTCAATTGGAGCGTAGAGGAGGCAAAAATGCCCACGCTTCCATCTTCGAAGCTTGTGTAGATTGACATGCCATCACACGAATACATAGCATCTGTGATTGGAGCATCAGACTCCAGAGGAAACCACTGCACAAAAGAAGTACTTTAACGATATGAAAATGTAAACAACTTTTTATTGGATGATTGGATCTAATAAATGGAGATGTGTCAGAGTCAGATCTTAAGGAAATAAAAGGAGAAAATTAGTTTTTGGGGACACTTTGGGGTACACTTATGATCCCAAGAGTTCTATAATTAGCACATTTAACTGAAGCCAAAAAAGAAAAAAAAACCATCGAGTATGCGAGTGGACACCTGCTTATGACGATCCAACTTCGGAGCTTCATATATGGCTATTTGAGTCTCGTGAACAACAAGGAAGTGCCGTAGATCTTGGTGAAATAGCACACGCGTCTTTGCGAGAGTAGAGGACATACGCCGAGTTGGGATTTGCAAGAACTTACTGGCCAGGTTTTCCCACTTATCTGTACTCCATACACACAGCTGCAAAAGGAAAATTTAACCAAGAAATCCGGGCAATCACTTGTATTCAACCAAAGTAAAGCTGTGAATTTTAGTTCATATATGTAGCACCACTTAAAAGGAGTAACGAAAAGCTAATACATCACTCCAGACAGACAGCCACCTCACAAATTCAAGAGGTAAAGTTTCTGTTGGAGTTTTACCTAGCACTAGAACAAGTACATCAAGTGTCTGATTTTGACAACAAAAATCGTAGATTGCCACTATGGGTTCTTCTCAGTTGATGAAAGTCACAGATTTCCAGCTATAGGTAGGAGACTCATAAAATAGGAATTGCCCCAAAGATGACTTCCAGCCCCGTGTCCTATAAAGTTGATCTCATAGCAAGAATGGAATCTAAACTCCAGCTATAGGTAGGAGCCTCGTAAAATAGGAATTACCTTCAAAGATGACTTCCAGCCCCGTGTCCTATAAAGTTTGACCTCATAGCAAGAATCGAATCTAAACTCTCACGTAATAATTTCCAGACTGGAAACCTATCACTTCAATGTTAAAGCAAAATGATGCAACCAAATCCACATTTGACTGCTATCTCTATGCCAAGCCACCCACCCACAGCTCAAAGAGAGAACATACACATTATGGTGCTACGGAGAGCGCGAAAACGTGAGAGAAAGAGAAAAAAGACACATCAAAACACTATTCTCCATCACATCATAAAAAACATACCTGAGCATCAGCTCCTGACGACACAAGAACATTCAAAATGTCAGAAAAGGCAAGACCAGTTACTCTCTTTTGATGACCTTTAAACTTACTTTCAACCTACAAAGTGGTCACAAGAAGAAAATTCACGTCTGACTCTACTAAGTATGAAACTGGCAACCATAGTTTCCGATGAAGCCAAATACCTCATTAACTCGGACATTGAAGATTTGGATGGAAGAATCCTCCATGCCTATGGCTACAATGTTATTGTCTCGAGGGTGGAACTCGAGGCACGTTGCTGCAGGGGGTGGCGGCATGAAAGTCGTCATTGTCTGCAGCAAAAAAATAAATAAATAAGTGGGGATTCACCTTGGGTCAGGAAATTTCAAACACAAGCACTATAATTTCTCTAGTCAGCACCAAACCAAGAAACAAAACTCCATAATACCACACCTTAAATGTCATCATGTTAAAAAGAGAAATTTTCCCTCCTGAAGTGGACAGTAGATAAGAATCATTCTTTGAAAGGGCAAAGTAGGGGTTGGCATCGCCAACAATTATGTCGCTTATATCATTTGTCATGATTATTCCGCTGGAGGGTTGCCATAATTTTGGTTCGACAGCACAGGTTGCCTACAACAAATTCAGGGCTTATTGAGTGAAAGATCGACAAACAAACATGCTAAGCAACTATTTAAACACGTGACATACCTTTCCTGATAGATTAAACTCATTCTGTTGCCATTTCCAAAGTTTGTGCACGGCATTATATGCTAAAGCAAGTATAGCACCTCCTGAACTTGTATATATCATCCTGATAATCTGAAATATGAAGAATGAAATATTTTATACATCCACAGTTGTAATCAGCTGTGCACATCAAGCATGCATGGATCTCACTGCTGTGTCAATAAATATAATCATGCAAGTTCGCAAAATGTAAAACTAAAAAAAATGGGTCCCTATCTCTTGATTAACTCTACAAGTGTATCCAAAGAAGTAGCATACAAAAGATGAATACATATCTACCAAAAAGGAGATATTCTAAGTAGAGATGAGAGAAAACTAAAGTCCTCTTAATTTTCAGAAGAGATATTTGCCATATGAGCAAATCTTCAGGGAAGTAAAATAGGAGACCCAAAATAATAGAAAAAGGAACATACATCCAACGAAACTAAGCTCTCTGCTTATGCTGATGTCTGCAAAATGACCAAACTCCCTTAAAAATAAGCACACATTAATCCAAAAGGTAGATCAAACGTTTAATCTACTAGATTCACAGAAAAAGATGAACCAATGAATAAAAAAGCAGACATTCAACCCAAAGGAGCCTAAGGGCAAAAAATAAATATATATAAGAACTGCAAATTCCATTGAGGTCCCCAGAGGAGCTAATACATACTCTAGTCGGCAGCAGCCTATCTGGAAGCCGTAAAGACTGAAACTGAGACTGTTCATTATATTCCTTTAGCTTCCAGGCTTGAGAATTCTCTAATTCACCATGGGTTCTTGTTTTGACATCTGAAAAGTTTTCGGCATCCCCATTCTGCAAATTATATGTATTAGTGCCATCCAGTTTGATGGTTCTTAATTCATTAAACAAAAACAGATAAATGACATACACATCTGACACAAGTTAATGAGAAATTAAAGAGTACACGATGACCTAATCAAAATCACCATGCTCTCAATATTTGAACCTTGATTTTCTGACTTTCAATGGGGGAAGGATGTTCTTACCATTCCAAATATTGAAGGTGCTGGGGAGTTTCTACTGCTGGTGGGAATGCTTGTTCCAGCTGATGAACCGGAAGCACCCAAAGACCCCGTTGTAGGACCCTGCATGATGAAACTGCATAAATACGATGGCTCATAAGTGGGTCAGTCGAAGAAATATAAAACTCACCCTACCTTTGCTGTGGTCCCATAAAAAACTTTAGAAGCATCCAGCACACGACTTCCATTGAATTGAAGAAGGTGCACAACTTTATCACTTGCAAGTACTTTGACAGCATTCTCACTTGTGGAGACAGCCAAGAGTAAACCTTCTCTATTAAATTTTATGCAAGGAGAAACCTAAAAGAGATTTTGAGATTGTCAAATGAACAATATTCCAACTCCGTTCCCAAAAGAATCCTGGCGTATTAATCAAGGGTGACCTCAGCAAGCATACCGGTAAACCACCGTCGGCATTGATAGTTGTCAAGACATTATCACTGTCCATATCCCAAATTTTAATCAGAAATTCATCACCAGCAGCTAAGAATCGGTTCTTAGCAGTATCAAATTGGACAACCCCGACCGAACACTTTCCTAGGCCATGATAAGTTCGTTTAATGGCCCCCTCGCTTTCAATCCACTCGACAAGGTAAGATTCCCCTTCCTTGTTAGTCCCACATGAGAAAACCCTATCAAGTGCATAAACAAAGGGAAGAAATATTTAAAGGACTTGACAAACTTGCGTATTTGATCCTAGAGGAAAGCAGACATTACCTTGTCCCATCAGCAGAGTACATTATTTTTGTGCAAGAATGGCCAGGAGCATCAACATCAAGTCTAGGACCCAGGTTATCGTACAACCATACCTTAATTCTCCCATTAACTGTTGCTGAAAAGATGAACTAAGGAAACACATGATCAAGGGTAAGAAAGCAGGACCAGAAGGAAGTAAAAGATCCTGAAATGCTTAGAAAGTTTTGAGGAATCAATCCTAATACACAATTCTTAAAATTTTTCCCCCTGTGCAATTATTTACTCCGAAAGCAGATATAAAGTTGATACCTGAACATTGTTCCTGTGATGGGGGCACACCGAGTAAACAGGTGATTCATGACCTTCAAAAGTGTATTGTCTGTTGCCGGTAATAGCACTCCACACCTAGACAACGAAAATATTTTAGGACACCAACATCCTTGAAGATATAGGATGAAGAAGGGTTGAGATCCTTTTAGCCAAACCTTTACTGTCCTGTCTTCACCACAAGTGACAAGGAACAGTTGCTCTTTTAATTGTGAAAAAGCAAGATCGCTGACGTTACCAACATGAGCATCCATCTGAAAAGCATTTTGTGAGAGGAAGAACATACACTGAAAGATGAAAGAGCACTATGAAAAATATAAGTCAGAACAGAAGAAAAAATAATATACTGTGGGAACATATTCAGACACGTGAATAAAACAAACCTCCAGGTGGTTCTGCATGTTGCCACCATGATAGGAGTATATTTGCACTATGTGCTTCGAATATGCAACACCTAAAAGAGAAGCCAGCAAGATCCTCAGCAAATAAGGGACATGTCCATTTTTCATCTAAACGGGAAATAGAAACCTTCAAAGACACTGCCCTAAGCATGAAATCATTAGTTGTCAAATACTAAGAATAAAAAGCATAAATTTATAAACATGAATGAGAATAAATAGTCCTTAATGATTCACTCTGAAGGAAATATCAACAAATTTTCACGAAGCAAGTTGTAAGCACTCTTAAGCATACCAAAGAGATCTCCATCAGGACTCCAGACGATTCTGTTCACTGATGCGGTATATTCACTGGCCAAGGATGCCTATTATACAATTCATAACTGACATAAGCATGATAATCACTCCTACGATTTGGAAAATCATATCATCAACTAATTAAACTATTTTAGGCATGAAACACATACTTGCAAATTCACTGAACACGCTCCAAGGTCCCAGACCTTAAAATTCCGCAAATGAAGCATTTCCCTGCTGACAATCTCCCAGATTCTGATATCACCAATGTTTGTTCCAACTTAAAATTGACATGTTAGAGGACTTAATGAGAATTCAACAGTTGTTTATTTAAGGGTCAAAAGAAAGATTTGATGATACAATGTTCGCACAGAAAGGTTATATGGAGACAAGAACTAACCAAGAAGTAGGGTTTGTTGTACTGGATGAAAATCCATGCTCTTGACAGCAGATCCCTGATTCAAATTGCAAACAACAGTCTTTGGCAAATCATCAGAAGAATGCAGCACAGCTGGATGGTTAACCTGCAAGTGAAAAAAAATAGCATGCTTCCCAGAATTCTAACAGCGTAAAGCAAACTAAGTGTGGTGTATGGTTATCGACTAGAAACAAAATGAAAATTAACAGCATACGCAGGCACATTAACAATTGATCAATCCAAAGATAGGTGGCAATGTTTAGAACCTAAAGTTCTGAACCTTAGGGTGAAAGAAACCGCTTGACCTCAAATCTATCTTGGATTACTTTGAACTACTATTTTATAATTACAACTTGATCTTTTTTAAAAGTAGCAATTAAAGCTTGACCTCAATCTTCATTGTTAAAGTAGCAAAAACAATAAGTAAATAAAAAAAAAAGGAAAAATGACAAGCATATACATTGCAGGAAGAAATACACATAAGCACTCAATCAGGAAATCGTTAGACCAAAAAAGAAGCCTGATGTCACTTCTCAATTGTCAAGTCTCCCTTTCCTCTGTAACTCTACCACCACAATCCACATAGGTTGGAATCCAAAGGAAAAGGACAATGACTCTGGTGGCACATAAGGCAGCATCCATGGAGCATGTATAGCAGACATGCAACCTCACCCCATGGACCCAAAGTTGGGGGTGTTAAAAAACCAAAATCAGATAATCTGAACCTTTGGTGTGATCAGGATATAGGTTTGGTTTAGGTTGAGCTGTTTTCTCATTTATTCAAATTAGTGGTTCTGTGTCTGTTTATCAGTCCAAAAACCAGTAAACTGATTACTTTCATTAATATCATAAAAATGACCATGGCCCACCAACTAATCTGTGAGTTGACAGTGATTGTATTATGGAGTTTGTCCTAACCACTTTTGAGTAACTTTTTCAATGTTTAAGGAGATAATATCTGGTTTTTCAATTCTCGGTTTGAGATTGGCGGTACAACCGTAAGGTCATATGAATTTTTTCATTTAATGTGAAGGATTTCGAACCCAACCAAAGTTAATAAATTACCTCGTCTGATATCTCAATAGGTCTGGATCTCTTGATAATGTGCACGTCATCAGCTGCTGGGCTGTAAGGAGGCGTTCTAAGGCGTTTATTCACAGGTGCTGCTCCAATTATGTAACATGCCAAATGGTAAGACACGACTGAAAAAGCATAAGAATCGAGAATTCACATGCAATGACACCCTTCACATTCACAAACAGTATTTATATCATGTACATCAATGGGAACCAGAAAGCAGCCACACCACATATAAAGCCCAACATGCATATGGAAGTAAACCACTTATGTCAACTCTTGTTCAATTCACACAAAACACATATTTGCATGATCATATTCAGTATGTTTGTGTCACACTCTGCTTTTCTATGTAAGCTGGGAAAAAATGGAAACTCTTTTGATGAAAAACGTCAAATGTTTCAGACAAGCTATTTAATTGCCTAAAATCTATTCAGATTGAACATGACATATTATGATTTGAAAACGCATGTTGCATTGATCTTATCGAGAATGTACATGGTTTAGCATACTTCATTCCTGAGAACGTAAGCATAACGAGAAGGAGAAATGTTTCTCAAAAGTGTAATTCCAACCTGCAGGCCTGGGAGCAGGTACTACAATGGGACAGCCAGAGGCTGTTGGTTGCGGTGTCAAGGACGGATTAGCCAGCCATCCTGCCAGAGATGCCATCGGAGCTGCTGGTGCTGGCGCTAGCTGGAAGAACCGGAAAGGCTGAAAGAAATAAATGTCTTGTTAATTAACAAGAAAAGCCAAACAAAATAACCGACATTTTGTTCATAATTCATTTAAAAGACATAAAAGAGCTAATCAACTCGTGTCCACCTCGACTTAATGTCAAACGTACTTTTAGGTTTCCCAATGAAATGAAAAGATATTATATTCCTTTCTGAAAGATTAACAAAAATATTTTCTACATAATATTACTTTAAAGATCTAAAGTGTTCCATCTTAAATAAAAGCCAATTTCCAAATGTCAAAGCAAAGGTAAATGTAGAAAGCCAAAAGCAAAGACCTTTGAAACACACACTTCTAAATTACAGTAAGAGATTCTACCGCTGAGAATCCACCAATTTTAGGAGTGCAACTCAACAAAGGATTCATTACAGGAGGTAGAGCTGGAGATCCATTTGATGTCCCACAAGAATGATCGACGAAGAGGGTCTTTATCTCAGGGTCAGGCCTGGGATACTTGCACATCTGGTGCTGCCAATTTAGACTGCGTTTTGAATGCAACACGGTAAAGCTATGCAGGTTAAACAAGATTAAAGAAAAGCTGCGATATGGAAAACCTTAATTACTTAACTGTTGATTGATTTACCTCTGATTTATAAGTCCCATCAGCCTGGAGTTTTTTGAGCAAGGAAACTGTAGCTTATCACGAAAGAGTGGATTTGCCCCAAGCAACCTTTTAATTTCAGCTAGCATTACGGCCCTCGCACTCTTAGAATCTACGTACTTTGATAACTGTTCAATCTCCCTGAAATTGTCCCAAAGAAAGAACTGAAGAAGGATTGACCAAAAAGGCAAAAACAAGTACCTAACTGTTATACTTCATCTCGTTGTCATCCCTTTACTTGTTAGTTGTTACATTCTTGAGGTGTAATGACCGGCATGTGGAAACCTAAGTCTGCCCCTTGAGGTTTTCGCAACTACTCTACATCCCAAAAAGTGAGACATCATGAGGCTTTATGTAAGTGACACGTTCCCGGCTTCAAGAAAAGCATGCTTGTCGAAACCATTCGGTTTGGCACCAAAGTTGCACTTCTTAAGGCAATGGAAGAGTTTTATTGTGCCAATTCATTAACATAGTAACAAGAGTGGCATGTAAGGCTGAAGAGGATGGTAGAGTTTCACAGCCGCGAAGCTAGGTGGAAACAAGGACACAATAGATCCATGTAAATCCAGGAGGGTGTTTCCACCATAAGCTTCTCACATGCAAGTAAAAGCCTCCCAGGTTTCACTAGTCCAAGATGTCCCTATGGCAGTCTTCTGCCAACAGAGTCAAAACTCTACCATCTTCCTTAGCTTCGTTTAACCTCATCTTTTGCTGCAAATGAAGTATTTTCACAGTGAAACACGCTTTGCTACTTAAGAAACATGTCTTCAGGACCAAACCGATGGTTTTGATGAATGTACCCAACTATGAAGCTAGGAACAAGTCCAGTGAGAAGGGCATGCCGATTTCTTTCCTGAAATGTCTCACAGACAGAAGCTTGGGAAAGATAAAGCAGTTGAGTAAACCTCAAGGGGCAAATTAACACAGTTCAGTTTCCAAGGACAAAAAACCATAACTGTCGTAAAAATTCAAGGCGCAAATTATTGTCTCTAATGGAAAAGGCCTTGAAAGCAGCAAGATTAGATGTTTCTTTCTTCCTCTTTTTGACACCCATTTGTGTCGTTATGTTGACAATAAAACGGCTCATCTTTCTAATATTGTTGAACATATAAAGTTTTTCCTGCTCTCCAAAACCATTTTCCAGAAACTGCAAACGTCACTCATCAAATGGCCAATAGTGATTATTCAATGATTTTGGCTATTTATGTAGATGTCCACATTTTGTCCCACAGCTTACAAATTGCAAACTTTTGCATCGTGGATCGTGTATCGTAATTAGCTGCAGACAAATCAATAAAATGACGCAACATACCTAAAGTTATTTAAGGACATAAGCATCGTCATTTCCTTGAAAAGTTCTTCATTGTAAGTGGAAAACATTTTGAGGTCCTTACGAAGAATTTCTGCAGCTTTAGCATCATCGCATCTGAAAAAGACAAAGTCAAGATGCCATAAAAAATAGTCCCAGAAAATTTACACCACTTAAAGCACACACGAAGAATCTCTGGTTTACCTGTCCAATGCTTCGAGATATTTCTGCTTCCTAATCTCAAAGAAAATCTTCGTCGAGTATCGATTGTCATCAAACTTTGTAAACCCGGAAAGATACTTCTCGACCTCATCCAACTCCCCATTGGTCACAACATCCTCAAAATAATTCATATTGAAGAAGCAGCCAGATTCTTCCTCTAATCTTCACGTGACAACAGTGTGAATCAGAAAAAAAGAAAAAAAAACCAGAGAGGCAAAAAGAAAGCAAGTAACCATTGGCTCTCTCTACTTTTCCAATGTGCTTAGCAATCAACCAACCAAAATATACTAATGAATGACAATTTTACTCAAGCATCTTCACCAATTATCACGATGTCCTGACGTTGGATCAATGACAGGACCACAGGAGCCCTAAATAACTACCCTGAGTTCTCAAAATGCTCGTTTTCCACCGAACCAACCATCACCGGCCCTCAAGATTCCCACGACTTCTTACATCAACCAAACAGAGAGAAACATGACAGTCTAATTCCTGATCAAAACCGAACTAACTCCAGCACCGGGAACTTACTCCAGATGAACAAGGAAACTAAAGGGTTCCATGTTCCAATACAGAGATGCAACGACGAAACAGAGTCCAATAAACACTTCCAGCAGCACACGAATGCGCCGTCGCCGTGATCACACAAAGAGAAGACCTGCTCTCCATTTCCCTCGTACTTAAACAAGCAAACAGAGCCGATCACACAGGCAAGCGCAAAGGCGCGCAACGATCTCGACACGGCGAGAAATTCCCCCCCCCCCCCACCGACAGGAAGCTCACCTGTGGGCAGTCTCTGTCAAGTTCTCTTCGTTCAAGAACTGAAGTATCAGAAGCACCAGCTCTTTACCAAGCGACGACATGCTCGAGCCGACGCTGATCAACTCGATTCACTGCCAAAAAAAAAAAGCAAAA
This sequence comes from Syzygium syzygioides, assembly GCA_031216285.1. Lineage (NCBI taxonomy): Eukaryota > Viridiplantae > Streptophyta > Magnoliopsida > Myrtales > Myrtaceae > Syzygium > Syzygium syzygioides. Next base: position 27,498,357 of record CM062251.1, read on the forward strand.
GAACAAAAAAACCCAACAGAAATTAGGGCTCCAGCTTCCGCATTCCGCCACCTCTGAAGACACGGGCGACGATCGAGAACCACAGCGCAAGTGCGAGCACGCGAACAGCGCGCCGCGGGACGAGAACGTGCACGAAATGGAACAGGAACAGGAACAGGGCGCCGAAATGCCCGTACCTCCGCGGGACGAACCTTCGGCTCCTCGCCGCAGCTTCGGCCGAAGACCGACGAAAGGCGAGCGAGGCAGCGCTCTCGGGGCCGCGAGCGAGGCAGCGCTCTCGGGGCCGCGACCGTGCGCCCTTGCCCGTTCGTTTTCGCGGCGCTCTCGCTTTTTCCTCTCTCGCTTCCTCGCTCTCTCTTCCTCTCCAGAAACGGAATTCGGAGGAGTCCTTTCTCGGCGAGAGAGATTTTCCTGGAAAATGCTGAGCAGGAGTGAGGCTTGGCGCCAAGGCGTGTAATAAAAACGGGGAGCGATCTTGATCGGGTGCGGGCGAGCCCACAGGTCCTCGCGGGCCTTCGCCCGCCGCCGCCGTCGATTTCGCATCGGGCGGTCGGGCACGTCGCTTTCCCGTGCGCATCCGATCTTACGTACGCGCGCGTATCCAACGGTTGATATGGATCGAGAACAAGGCTACCGGAGAGCACCGAATAAGCTGCACTTAATAGGTGGCCATTCCATCTTTGCATGGATTTATCATTTATGGCGACATGCTGCTTTAAATTGGATTGTATAATCAAATTTTTCAAATTGCCTAGAATTAGGAGAAATCATGGATGGTAAGGCAACACAAATTCGCAAAAACGTGGTAATCCCATGATTTGATAACATAAGTGCATTTTTCATATTTCATATATATATTTTTTTTTACTAACAACGGGCTCTTCGAGCGATCAATTCCTTTTTCTTACGTGACCAATGTTTTGAAAAATGAAATTTCATTTACCGGGATATTTTAGCCGGTCTCTTCACGATGCACGTTAATTAGCGCGATCTTCGATAAGCTCTTTTCAGAGGAGTTATTATATAAGACAAGGAGGAAGGCGTGATATGCGTGAATACCGACAGCGAGTGTCGATCGTGGCAGGAGACGCGACAAGTGTTGAACATGACGGAACACCGGAAAAATTATTAACTGCTCCCCTGCATTGTCTGTAGATGGATAGTACTCACGCAAGGCACGATACTTCTGCGGCACGAGAGAGTGCGCTCTGGTACAGGAGCAAGCACGATGTAGCTTAATTCGGGTTGAAAAGTAAAATTTCCTTTAATTATATATTTAGCTAATCTCTTTTAGATACTTTGTTAGCATGACTTTCTAGTAAGCTCTTTTTAGAAGAGTCGCTATATAAGACAAGAAGGAATGCGTGATATGCATGAACATTGACAATGAGTATCGTCCGTGCCAGAAGATGTAATAATTGTTGCATGTCATGGATCAATGGGAAAAATTGTTAATTGCTCCTCCTAATTTAGTTTGAAAAGTAAAATTTCCTTAATGGCATATTTAGCTAATCTCTTTGAGATACTCTATTAGTATGACCTTCTGGGAGCTCTTTTTAGAGTTATTACATGAGACGAGAAGGGATGCATGATACGCGTGAACATTAACAACGAGTACCGGTATTGCCGGAAGATGTGACAAGTGTTGCACATGATGGATCAATGGGAAAATTGTTAATTGCTACCCCTAATTCAGTTTGAAAAGTAAAATTTAGCCGATCTCTTTGAGATACTCTATTAGTATTTAGGAGTTATTATACGAGACAAGAAGGCGTGCATGATATGTGTGAATATTGACAATGATTATTGGTCTTGCCGGAAAATCTGACAAGTGTTGTACATGACGGATCAACAGGAAAATTGTTAATTGCTCCTCCTAATTTGGTTTGAAAAGTAAAATTTAGCCTATCTCTTTGAGATACCCTGTTAGTATGATCTTCTGTAAGCTCTTTTTAGAGGAGTTATTACACAAGACAAGAAGAAATGCATGATATGCGTGAATATTGACAATAAATATCAGTTGTGCCGGAAGATGCGACAAATGTCGCACATGATGGATCGATAGGAAAAATTGTTAATTGCTCCTCCTAATTCAGTTTGAAAAGTAAAATTCTCTATAGTGGCAATGAATATTGACAATGAGTACCGGTCGTGCCGGAAGACGCGACAAGTGTTACACATGACGAATCAACAGGAAAATTATTAATTGCTCATCCTCTTTCAGTTTGAAAAGTAAAAGTTCCTTGAATGGCATATTTAGCCTATCTCTTTGAACTACTTTGTTAGCACGACCTTCTGGAAGCTCTTTTTAGAGGAGTTGTTATACGAGACAAGAAGGAATGCGTGATATGCCTGGACATTGACAATGAGTATCGGCTGTGCCGAAAGATACAACAAGTGTTGCACACGACGGATCACCGAGAACATTGTTATTTGCACCTCCTTTGTTTGTAGCTGGACACTACTAAAATGAGACATGTACTTGTACGGCACGAGAATCGTGTGCTTAGGAACATATAGCGGTGTTAGAACCGAATCGAAAAACCGAATTGAGATACGAACCGAACCGAACCGAAAATTTCGTGCATTTCGATTCGGTTTCAATTTCGGTTCGGATCATCAAAAATAAATCAATTTTTCTCCTCTGTCCTCTCTCTCCATGCTTAACAAACTTGAAATCGAAAACTGATCCGAACCAAATCGATTTTTTGGTTCGGTTCCAATTCGGTTCAGTTCAAATTTGGTTCAGTTCAAGGGGCACCCTTAATAGTTCGGTTCGGTTCGATTTTTCAAAAAAATCGAACCGAACTGAACCATTTACACCCCTAGGCACAGGACCAAGCATGATGGGAGACGCAAAGAAATGCATGACTTGCGTGAATATTGACAGCATGAGCAAGTCGTGCTGGAAAACATGATAAGTGTTGCGCATAACGGAACAATGGGAAAATTATTAGCTGCTCCTACCTTGTTCGTAATTGGATATGACCCACGTGAGGTGCTTGTGTGACACCGAGAGTGTGCTCGAGTACAAGAGCGACCACGATATGGTTCAATTTAAGTTTCATTTGTTTCGTGGAAATTTACACGATTTGAAAAATATTTTTCTGAAAATGGTCAATTATACAGCTTACAAAAATAAATAAATAAATAGAAGATGTTTTCATTATTAAGAAGAAATAATATTTCACAAATTCGTATTCACTTGCATGAAATGAACCACATACATCTAGTTCAAATCTAACTAAAATAACAAATAAAAATTAGGCATTATTAGATCTGTTCATTGGGCGTGCTCCTGCCTGGTCTGCTCTCTGGCCCGAACCTCCTAAGGTCTTGGCGAGGCTCGCCCATCCACGAGAAAATATTCGGTAGTTGCTGCTCACCACGTCATCATCCTACATGGAGTGCATTTTTTTTTTCCTCTTTTAGCCAATCACCACTCGACAGATATATTCTGACATGGAGATGAATAAAATAAATTACAAATCTTATTCTTTCTCTCTCTCTTCCTCCTCCTTCTTATCGTAGCCACTGCGCCGGCCGCTCTCATCAATTCCAGCCACGGCTCCGCCGCAACCTCCATCCACGAGCCCTCCACCCCACCGTGGTCGCCGTGCCAGCCATGATCCGAGTTCCCTCCCTCCGCTGAAGCCCAATAACAATCGGGATCATGGACGAGGCTTTGTTTCAGATCTGGAAGTTGGCTGCCCAACGAAGACGATGACGAATAGAGGGAGTAGCAAGCAGATTGTGGGCTTCTGAGTTAACTTTAGCATTCAAATTTGGGTTTTTTTTTTCCCATATTCTGGTGATGAGCTGCAATGAAAAAAAGGAGACCTTTAGCATTCAAGTTTCTGGGTTTCCTTTTTCTTCCCCAGCTTCCACAGGTTTCCCCAAACTCGAATTGTTTGCGGCCATGTCTTCTACATTTGGCCAAAAGGACAAGCCAAGAGACCCACTGATTTTTTACCCGCGTTGCTTTGTAAACTCCTCCAAATCTCAGACCATTTGGCTAAAAAGACAAAGCCTAGAGACCCACTACCCCTTCCTTGTCTCAAAGATTTTTTCCCCAGATTTTTTTTCTTCGACGGACTTCTATTTTTTCCAGATTTTTGGCCATTCGCTCAAGGCCAAAAAATGGGCAAAGATGACCATAAAGAAGACGAAGACGGAGGACCCCTTCCGGCGAAGACGAAGCTGACAACGAGGACGACGGAGGGGGTGGTCTGGCTTGGGCGCGCGGCAGTGTTGGCCTGGATGGGCGTCGGCGGTGGACGCGCGGAGGTCAAGCTCGGAGGCGACTCTAGCCGGAGGAGGATGAACAGAGAGAAAGACTTGATCTGAGCAGATTTTCATTTTTTTGTGATTCCACGTCAGAATATACGTGTCGAGTGGTGATCGGCGAAAAGCAAAAAAAAAAAAAGCACTCCAGGTAGGATGATGATGTGGTGAGAAGCAACCACCGAATATTTTCCTTCTCTCCACGTCAAGGCATCAAGCCACCTTTCTTTTTTCTATTTTTAAGTTTTCCAAGCTAAAAAGATGAATAAAGATGGAAAACAAATTAAAGGGAAAAAGTACAAAAAAAAGTCATAAACCTATTGTATCGGTATTATTTCAGTCATGAACATTTGAATTGGACTAGTTTAGTTCTAAATATTTTCATATTTGTATCAATTGAGTCTATCTGGTATCATTAGTGTGGACGTTGGCCGTCCCGCGTGGCACGAATGGCACTAACGTTGACAAATTTTACATTTTTAAATATTTTTTATGTTATTTTTCTTTTCTTTTATTTTCTTTTCTTTTTCTTTTTTTTTGTTGTGGCCGACGAGGGTCATGGCCCTTGTCCAATGCCCAATGAGGAGTAAGCGATTTCTAGCCAAAATTGATCAGATGAACTTAATTGAACATAATGTGAAAATGCTTAGAATTAAATTGATCCAATTGAAAAGTTTGAAATTGAATCGGTACCAATGCAATATGTTTAGAACTTTTTTTATTACTTTTCTCAATTAGGCACTATCTAGTACATTACGGCTCTCTAAAATTTCATAAAAATTTGAGACCAAACCAAATTATGAAAAGCGGTAAAATTTGGTATGTGAACTTATTTCTCTTTTTCTTTCGACCAAAAAAAAGAACTTATTTCTTTTCCCACTTAGGAAGGGAGAAGCAGGGAGTTCGAATCCCCACTTTTTCAAAGAGGTTGGGGGTGTGGACATTTAGCTTTTGATGTGAAGTTTGACTTTTATGCTCCATAAGGAGCTAAAACAAAAGTTTCGGAGTGAGTTGAGAGTTAGAGTAGAATAAAATCGAAAACAAAACTTATTTCTTTGAGAAAACACAATTAGATCGTCAAGAACTTGTAATTTGAATTTTTTTTTTTGGTTTAATTTTTGAATTCGTTCACAAGTTATTAAAATAATATGTCGCGCAGCTCTTCACACGAGAAAAGAAAACGAGCCAGTGATAAGACAGTACACTTTTCAGTTGTTTTCTTCCATACTTATGTTAACTGACCATCGATTAGCACATGCGGACATCCCAGGAATTCACACGCCTCTAGAAGCATGGTCTAAAAAATGAAAAGAAAACATAAATATTTGTCTTGTGAAAATTGAAGAATTTGTAAAATATTTTCCTAAAAATCATGATGCAATTAAATCATTCCATTAATTCCGTATAACATACCTAACAGAAATGCTAGTATGGCTTTTTTTTACTATTATCTGTTCTATGTGAAGATGACGTGGTTAAAATGCGAAACATAATGCTATAATGGCAATGCTTTGATCCAAAAATGATTTTTTATACAAATTTCATTTTAATTAAATTAAAAAAAAGCTAAATAAAAAAATAAAAAAAAGGAGGAGAAGAGTTAGAAGAGCCCTTGTCACTTCGTTTCCAACTCTTCTTCTTTTTAAAAAAAAATTTAGCTCATTATTTTAATTTAAATAAAATTTGTATAAAAAATCAAATTAGACTAAAACAATGTTGTTTTAGCCATTTCATCGCCACGTAGAAGAGAGAAAATATTAAAAAAAGCTATATCGGCATTTTTTGTCAGCCTAGTTAAACGAAGTCAATGGAATAACTTAATTGCACTAATTTAATAAGTTTTACGGTTTGATTGCACTTTTTATGAGTTTTAAGACTCAACTGCACTTTTATAATAAGTTTTAGGACTTCCGATGCACTTATTCCTAACATGAATAAATGATTTATTGAGGATTATACAAAAACATCAATAAAGCATATATAAATTTGGAAAAGAAGAGAGAATGACTTCTAAAAATATGGACGAAACGACAAATTTTAAGATGGTGTGTTGCTTCCTACTAGTTCAATCACTTTGTCCACGGTAAATCAAGTCCATTGACAATTTACCTAATATACAACTAGTTAATTTCAGAATATAGTAGGGAGAAGTTAATTGGGCGGACATTGTAAACTTGTATCATCCTTATATTCATTTGATTCATCGCGTGTGTAGAATGTGCACATCAATCAAGAGGAGGTGAATTGATTATTTTAGAAACCTTGAAATTTTTTTTTTCACAAAATAGTGCATAGAATGTGCACTTGTGCCGTAAAAATTACCAAACAAAACTCGAAAGAGTTTAAGGGATTAAAGAAGTACTGATCAGATTTATAGCAGTTCAATCTTCCACTTGGCTTACTCCATTTTCCCAGCTCTAACGATTTCAACAAAGATCATAATTTGCTACGTAATTCTCAAGCTGTTACAACTTGTACAAAACGTGCTAATTTCTAGTTGAAGCTTCTAGAAATGCATATACAGACTCTAGCATCTCTCACGACACTCTATCACTCTTTTTCCATCATTACAAATTTTCAAGCTCTTTAAGTAGAATAACAATCAGAAATTCCTCTACTTTGATAAGTGCCACCCACCACTTTGATCAATAGAGGAAAGCAAGAGATTCCATTCAATGGAGAGAGCGTCGATCGTGAGCTTCGTAAGTGTCGCCTGCCACTTTGATCTATTCTTTTTAAAGACTTCTAAACTTAAAATAAGCGTTGAAATCTTTATCGAGTCACGTACCCGTTGGTCCGACCTTCATTGGTCATCAGAATGTCCTGCTTTGCATTGAAAGCCATTTCTAAAGTCTAAGACACTTTGCTTCTTCTAACACTCTGCCTGACATCTCTTCTCCTTATCCAAGAACGGAAAAACAATTCCGAATTACTCCAAGCTACCTTTAGTGGATTCTAATACCCGAAGACGATTGTGAAACACCAACTCGAGTCCAATTCAAATCGATAGAAGGCTCGGTGTACTCAATCACGGCTTTTGCGAGTCTAGCATCAGACAGGTCACAAAACGGGCCACCTAAGTCAAGAATCGGTTTTCGATCAAAACAAAAAAAAAAATTCAAGAATCGGTGCGTGCATGAGATCTATGCGCGATTGATTAGGGGTTGTTGATTAAGCTTGCTTTTTGGACGAGATTGTATCCTGATTGTCTCCTACCAGTGGCATCGATCTTAACAATTGGGGCATGATGAAAACGTGTGCCAAATTCTTGTTGGATCTAAAGGTTTGCCAAAACTCTTGCGATCTAATCATGTTGCTCGCCCCAATTCTTGTTAGCCGCACGATTTGCCAAATTTCCCTAGCTCAGTTATTAGGAGGAAACTAGATAATCGGTCTTAAATTTATTGTGCGGACGTCAAATTTTTTTTTTTAATAACCGATGTGTCCGCGCGGTCGACGAGCTAGGGCTCAAACTAGCGGTGATGCTTGACTAGTTCTCGAGAGGGGCTAGCGCAGCATTCCACCGCCATGACCTCCCAATGTGCGGACATCAATTCAGTCCAAAACTTTTCGATTTTATCGATTTAGTCAAATCCTTGTGCGAAATTTCAATGTAGCCGGAATTGCCATCGTCGCGGCCCAATCATTGCGCAAAGATTTAAAAATGAAATTGGCAAAACTGAAATGTTTTGAATACCGTACAATAGGTTTCAAGTGTGATTGAACAATTTCTCCTTATCATTAGTGGGCAACTTTTGAGTGAAAATCGGTCTTTAGGACATCCCGAGCCTGTCCTTCGCTTCGTATCCAATTAGATAGGACCTCGAAGCAGCCCAAGCCCAGCGAAAGTCCCGTGAAACTCATTGAATGCTTTGAGAATTCCATACATTTATTTCGTTTCCTCTCCATTCTCGTGAACCCTATAATTAGCTCACTTCAATGCCCGCACCAACCTTGTTCAGTCTCATCCTCTATCCGCCCCCCTTAAAACAAGGCCCACGCACGGTTCAATCAAAGGTCACTCTCTCCTTCCCACAAAGATGAGACTCCATCCCTTCCTACCAAATTTGGTCTTCGCGGTCGCCATCCTCTTCCGTCTGGTACCTCTCGCGGCGCCGTTCACCGTGATACCCTCGGACTCCGGCCTAGTCGACGCCCCGCAGAACGGGCTGAAGAGCGGGGCCCGGACCGACGCGCGGGAGCAGGAGGCCGTCTACGACGTCATGCGCGCCACGGGGAACGGGTGGGCCACGGACATCGCCGACGTGTGCCGCGGCCGGTGGCATGGCATAGAGTGCATGCCCGACAAGGACGACGTGTACCACGTCGTCTCGCTCTCATTCGGGGCGCTGTCGGACGACACCGCGTTCCCGACCTGCGACCCGAACCGGTCCTACATCTCGCCGTCCGTGACCAAGCTCCCTCACATCAGGACCTTGTTCTTTTACCGTTGCTTCAGCTATAATCCTCAGCCAATCCCAGCATTCTTGGGCCAACTTGGCTCCACGTTGCAAACCTTGGTGCTCAGAGAAAATGGGCATGTGGGTCCAATTCCTAGTGAAATTGGGAACCTAACCCGCTTGAGGGTCCTTGATCTCCACAAGAACAACCTCAATGGTTCGATACCGGATTCCCTGGGCCAGGTCACCGGTTTAAGGTTGCTTGATTTGAGCAGAAATAGACTGGCCGGGTCGATACCGGGCTTCGGCTTCCCGTCCTTGAGTGTACTAGACCTGAACCAAAACCTCTTAACCGGTCCAATCCCATCAACCCTAGGAGCATGCCTCTCATTGATCAAAATTGACCTCAGCTACAACCATCTCACTGGTCCGATCCCCGAGTCGATCAGCCATCTCCGAGACCTCATTTTGCTGGACTTGAGCTACAATCGCCTTTCGGGTCCATTCCCCGACTCGCTCGAGGACATGACTTCTCTCGAAGCGCTCCTACTGAAAGGAAACCCGATGGAATCCGTAACCATACCGAATGACACCTTCGCAGGCATGAACGTTCTTACCATTCTAGCACTGTCAAACATGAACCTGCGTGGACCCATCCCCGAATCACTAGGCCGGTTGCCGAGCCTGCGCATGCTCCACCTCGACCGGAACCGCCTGAATGGCTCGATACCGGAGAGCTTCCGGAACTTGAGGAGCATCGCGGAGTTGAGGCTGAATGACAACCAATTGACGGGGCCAATCCCATTCGGGAGAGAGATGGTCTGGAGGATGAGAAGGAAACTGAGGCTCTACAATAACTCAGGACTCTGCTACGATGCTGGCAGTGGCTTTGAAGAAGGTTCGGACGCTTCTTACGATGCAGGCGTTGGCTTGTGCGATGATGCCACAGCAAGAAGTGGGTCCGCAAGGACCGTGCAGCATATGTCTGAAGGCAACGATGGGGACATGACAAGAACAGTTCAGGCGTCATCATCAGTCGAAGCCCACCATCGTCGTTCTCTACTGGTTTTGCCTCTGGTGTTGATGACTTCGGTTGTATTTGTTCCACTTTTGTCGTAGAGGAGTGTCTGGAGCCTGTATAATACATCGTCATACAATTTTTAATTGTTTTATGAAGCTGACGACCGTTGACTCTTCATAAAGAAGAACCATCCACGAACGATTTAGTTTTCAATTTCGAACTTTGGTCTTCGAGATGACGATAGGATCATATGAGATTTTTCTTTTCAACACTCTCCGATACGTTACAAGGCAATTGTCACGGCCCGAAGAGTTGGATCGTTCCTGAGGTTTTCTGGACGATGGACCGTGACCGACCCTTGAATGAAGAAGGTGGGTCCCGAGTGTTCTAATACTAGGGTTTTCTTGATGTCTTCTAGAATACTCCTGGGGGCGGGCGATACAGTAATTGTAAACCTCTGTAATTAATGAGGTAGTTGGGTAGTTGGGGAGATACGATCTCCACCGTAAGATCGGGGAGAGATCTACGGATACTGTCAGTCCGGTACTTGTATAAGAAGGGGTCTCCTCCCCCTCATTGTATCACCTCATTCTTTCAAGAAGCAATAGAAATCCAGAGCTTCTCTCTCTAGAAGTTTCTCTCTCTAAAAGTTCTTGTGAGTTGAGTGTGGGGAAGGCTGACTTGGGAAGAAATTCCTAAGGCCGCACGGGTCAGGGAACGCGAGATCGATCGGCCCGTGACAAGTGGTATCAGAGCTACGATGGCCAAAGGCGCGATGGAACTACGATCCGATGTATCGTCCCAAACCGAGATGGGTGGAGGCGATGATCGTGGAAGGGCTCCCGAGAAGCAAGGTGCCAAGGCAAAGAAGAACCGTGCTAGACCATGTTCGAGGAATATGGTTGGTGACTTGGAGACCCGCGTGGCGAAGATGGAGATCGCCATGGCTGACGTCCAAGGAATGGTTGAGGATATGTCCGTACGCATCGAAGGAGGCGAGACCGGAACAGGGGAGCTAGAGGCCGAGGTGCTGGAGCTCAAGTCCGGACTCGGAGAACTCCGAGGGGAGATGCTAGGCAACCTGACCGACACCACCAACGAACTTCAACAACGGGACGATGCCTTGGAGGCCTTGGTGGAGGCCATGCGCGCGGAGATGGCCGAACTTAAGGCGAAAGTCGCCGAAATGGAAGGAGCACGCGTGAACGGGGTGATCACCGTGCAAGCCAGTCCACGAGTGGATGCCCCGAAGCCAAAGGAGTTCAAAGGCTCACGGGTGGGCAAAGACGTGGACAACTTCCTATGGTACATGGAGCAGTATTTCCTAGCAATGGGGATCACCGATGGGGCGATTCGGGTAAGTACCGCGTCTATATACCTGTCTGATAATGTACTCTTATGGTGGCGTCGTAGGAGTGACGATCGGAGTGGTGAACCGATCACTACCTGGGAATTGTTCGTCGAGGAATTTCGACGTCAATACTATCCCGCTTATGCGGAAGAAGAAGCTCGAGATGAACTTCGTCGTCTTGAGCAAAAAGGTGGTGTCCGGGATTATGTCCGGAAGTTCTCGGAGTTGCTACTCCAAATTCCGTCCATGAATGATACGGAGGCCTACCATCAATTCATGGGTGGCTTGAAACCATGGGTTAAACAAGAGTTGAAGCGATGCAACGCGAAGGACCTTTCGGCGGCCATGTCCATAGCCGAGGCCTTGGTAGAGTACAAATCAACTCCCGCGAACAAGCCGGATACCCGACCAAGGGACAAGGGCGTTGGTGGGGGAGATCGTAACAAACTCCACCGCCCAGGTGGAAACAAACCACCAATGGCCCCTCTAAGGGCGAAGCCGGAGTCGAGCGGAGGAGAACACAAGAAGGGACGTATCTTTAAGTGTTTCTTGTGCGACGGTGCGCACATGGCTCGTGATTGCCCAACTCGAGGCAAGCTATCGGCGCTTGTCAAGGCACACGAGGAGGAACGAGAAGAGACGCGACTCGGTTCGTTGCGAATCATAAGTTCCATAAAGTCTAAGAAGGCAAATAAGCTAAAGGCTTGATGTTCGCGGACGTGACGATCGGAAAAACCACGATGAGTGCGCTCGTCGATACGGGGGCCTCCGATCTATTCATCTCGGAAGAAGCCGCGAAGAAACTCAATCTTCGGGTTGAGAAGGGGGCCGGTTGGCTCAAAACGGTGAACTCCAAGGAAATCCCCACCAACGGCTTGGCTAAGGATGTGGAGTTTCAACTCGGGCAATGGAAGAGTAAAGAGACGATCGAGGTAATTCCACTTGACGATTATGACTTTGTCATTGGCTTGGGATTCCTTGATAGAATAGATGCTCTTATTGTCCCATTTGCCGATTGTATTTGTATCTTGGACGCACGTTGTCAATGTGTGGTCCCGGTCACCCGAGAGTCGGGTCGTGACCAAAAGATAATATCGTCAATGCAAGTTACTAAGGGAGCAAGGAATGGGGAAACTACTTTCTTGGCTACTTTGAAGGTTGAAGATTCAAAAGAGAAAGGAAGTGATGTCCCGACGGAAGTAACTCAAGTCCTCGACTCCTTCAAGGACGTGATGCCCTCCGAACTCCCGAAGAAACTTCCGCCTCAAAGGGAGGTGGATCACAAAATCGAGCTCGTGTCCGATGCTCGACCACCCGCCATGGCACCCTATCGCATGGCGCCTCCCGAGTTGGAGGAACTAAGAAGACAACTCAAAGAGTTGCTCGATGCGGGGTATATTCAACCATCGAAATCGCCGTTTGGTGCTCCGGTTCTATTCCAAAAGAAGCACGATGGGTCACTCCGGATGTGCATCGACTATCGGGCATTAAACAAGCTGACAATCAAGAACAAGTACCCGATCCCTCTCATTGCGGACTTGTTCGATCAACTCGGAGGAGCACGGTGGTTCACCAAGCTTGATCTTCGATCGGGATACTATCAAGTGCGGATTGCAAAAGGAGACGAGTCAAAGACCGCTTGTGTAACCCGGTATGGATCGTACGAGTTCCTCGTCATGCCATTCGGCTTGACTAATGCCCCGGCCACATTTTGCACACTCATGAACAAGGTACTCCACCCGTTCCTAGATCAATTTGTAGTGGTTTACCTTGATGATATCGTGGTGTATAGCCGGACGCTCGAGGAACACATCGAGCATCTCAAACAAGTCTTCCAAGTTCTACGGGAGAACAACTTATATGTCAAGCGGGAGAAATGTGCCTTCGCACAGCAGGAAGTTCCATTCCTGGGACACATCGTGGGGGGTGGACGTGTGCGAATGGACGTGGCCAAGATCAAGGCCATTGTAGATTGGGAGCCGCCGACCAAGGTGACCGATCTAAGGTCATTCCTTGGCCTTACCAACTATTATCGGCGGTTCGTCCGGGGATATTCGAGCATCACCGTGCCACTCACGGATATGTTAAAGAAGGAGAAACCGTGGGAGTGGACGGCCCGATGCCAAAGGGCGTTTGATCGGTTGAAGCAAACCATGACCGAAGAGCCGGTGCTCGTGCTACCCGATCATACCAAACCTTACGAGGTAGAAACCGACGCTTCCGATTTTGCTATTGGTGGTGTTCTTATGCAGGATGGACACCCGGTAGCATTCGAGTCAAGGAAGTTAAACGATACCGAGCGACGATACACAGTCCAAGAGAAGGAGATGACCGCGGTGGTACATTGCCTTCGTACCTGGAGGCATTATCTCTTGGGGTCCCAGTTCGTCGTAAGGACGGACAACGTAGCCACGAGCTACTTTCAAACCCAAAGGAAGCTAAGCCCGAAGCAAGCTCGTTGGCAAGATTTCCTGGCGGAGTTCGATTATGTGCTCGAGTACAAGCCCGGGAAGGCGAACTCCGTGGCCGACGCTCTTAGTCGAAAGACAATTATGGCGTCGACCCTAACTCATCCCAAGAATCCATGGAACGAGCGGATCAAGGAGGGGCTCAAACACGATCCGACCGCCAAAGCACTCCTCGACCATGCTCGGGAAGGCAAGACCCGGCAATTTTGGAGTGAAGACGACTTGTTTTACACCAAAGGAAGGCGATTGTACGTGCCTCTTCACGGGAAGATAAGGAAGGAAATCCTACGGGAGTGCCATAATTCCAAGTGGGCGGGTCATCCGGGGATCCACCGCACTATAGCGCTTGTGGAGGATCGTTACTTTTGGCCTCACTTGCCAAAGTCCGAAGGGTGTCGAACTCTCATGGTCGTGGTGGATCGATTTTCCAAATACGCGACGTTCATGCCCGCGTCAAAGGATTGTCCGGCCGAGGAAGAGGCCAAGCTATTCTTGAAGCACGTCGTCAAATATTGGGGAGTGCCACAAACGATCGTAAACGATCGCGACCCTCGATTCACGGGTAGGTTCTGAACTGAACTCTTTAAATTATTAGGGTCGAACCTCAACTTCTCCACGAGCTTGCATCCTCAAACCGACGGACAAACGGAGTGAGTCAATGCACTCTTGGAGTTGTACCTTCGACACTATGTAAGTACGACGCAAGTGAATTGGGCGAAGTTGATCGATGTAGCCCAATTCTCCTACAATCTTCAAAAGAGCGAGTCCACGAACCAAAGTCCGTTCGAGATCGTGACGGGACAACAACCACTCACTCCGAGTACGGTTGCAACTGGCTATAAGGAGAGTAGCCCATCCGCTTTCAAGTTCGCCAAGGAGTGGCATGAGCAGGCGGACTTGGCGCGAACGTGTCTACAAAAGGCCTCAAAACGCATGAAGAAGTGGGCCGACAAGAAGCGACGGCACGTGGAGTTCCAAGTCGGGGACTTGGTGTTGGCCAAGCTACACCTTGTGCTTCGATACAAGGACGTGCATAAAGGGCTTATACGTCGCTACGAGGGGCCATTCCGAGTGTTGCATCGGGTTGGGAAGGTTGCATACAAATTGGAACTTCCACCAAAGCTTAAGGTACATCCGGTGTTCCATGTTAGTATGCTTAAACCTTTCCATGTAGACGAAGAAGACCCGGACCGAGGGGAGTCGCAACGAGCACCGCTTGGAGCGAAAACCTCCTATGATCGAGACGTCGACTTCATCATGGCGGATCGAGTCATACGGAAGAGATATCGTGCGCCGAAGCGAGAATACTTAATCCGATGGAAGGGTCTTCCGGAGAGTGAAGCAAGTTGGGAGCCCGAGGAAGCTCTTTGGCAATTCAAGAAACATATCGATGCTTTCCATGCCGAAGACACGATGAGGGCGTCGCCCGAATAGGTGGGGGAGAATGTCACGGCCCGAAGAGTTGGATCGTTCCTGAGGTTTTCTGGATGATGGATCGTGACCGACCCTTGAATGAAGAAGGTGGGTCCCGAGTGTTCTAATACTAGGATTTTCTTGATGTCTTCTAGAATACTCCTGGGGGTGGGCGATACAGTAATTGTAAATCTCTGTAATTAATGAGGTAGTTGGGTAGTTGGGGAGATACGATCTCCACCGTAAGATCGGGGAGAGATCTACGGATACTGTCAGTCCGGTACTTGTATAAGAAGGGGTCTCCTCCCCCTCATTGTATCACCTCATTCTTTCAAGAAGCAATAGAAATCCAGAGCTTCTCTCTCTAGAAGTTTCTCTCTCTAAAAGTTCTTGTGAGTTGAGTGTGGGGAAGGCTGACTTGGGAAGAAATTCCTAAGGCCGCACGGGTCAGGGAACACGAGATCGATCGGCCCGTGACACAATACTCCTAGACCGGTGATGGGTGTGTTTGACAACACATTGCAAAGCCCTTGGGAGCAAATGCAAATGTGTCTGGCAAATATTTTTTGGAGCCCATTGGAAAATGCTAACATTTCCAAGGGCCTTTAGCTCAAGGCGGCTTCAGACCTGCTTTGGAATGTTTGCTTTCTCAACATGCAAAGGCTTGAATTAATGAACTTTTTTGAATTTCCCGGTAAACATTATGCACATTAAAAAGATGTGAATACATTCTTTTTTGGCTAAGGGATGTCAATACACTCTAAAATTACTACTGTGATTTGCATTTCCAAGGGAAAAAGAAATCCAGTCAATTTTGTTGGGCTTTTGAAGAAGCTTTATATACAAATACAAAGGGAAAGTTCAAGATAGGTCCAATGTTGGGTCTGCACCAGCAGGTTTTGCCATTGCTTATTGGTGTATCATTGCCCCTAAATGGGCCTTCTTCGGGACAATTATGGGCCCTGCAAAAGTATGAATTCAATAGTATTCCTCTTCTTAAAAACAAAAAGAAAATGACTAAATAAGGATATATACACTTTCAATAGAATTTTGTTTTGTCAGAGGTTGCTGATCTTTGTCTTTGTGTGGCAGCTGTAAAAGAAATAATAATAATAGACGAGTAAATTTCGAAGATCAATGAAAAACCCATAAACCAATTTGACGACAATTTTCAAATTCATCACTTTCCTGTTAAGATTATGTGTATAAACACAACGAAATAGAGTATAAAGGCGAAAATGAAAAATCAAGATACAAAGTTTATTCTGATTCACCCTTAACCTAGGGCTACATCCAGCAGATAAATCACATTATAATTATCATATCTCACATTTCTATTACAATTCTCAATAATAAAAGAAAGAGATTATATATAGGTAGGCCCGAGAAAGCCTTAGGTTACTCATTAACTATTCATGGACTCAAGTCCAAACTATTAATAAAATATAGCCCAAGTTATAAAAAAACTTTCTAGTGGCCCGAATGCGCTGGCCCCAGATCCCTCGCCCGCTCACCGAAGATCATGATCTCTCACGTCTTTCTGTGAATGAGGAGTATGAATCACATCTCAATATTTTCCGATAGTAAAAGTTAGCCGGCAAGTTAAATAAAGAAAAAGTCCAAATGGATGGAAAGGAGAAGAATTGCACTAGCTTGTCTGGATTTCACAGCTTTTGTCTTGCTTGTAAGTTTGGCATGGACACCGAGGATAGCACGATAGAATAATTTAGAGCAGTTTTTGTCTTGCAGGAATGGGCAGACCTATAATATTTTTGTGCACTTTTTTCTGACATCAATCATTGGTAGGCATACCAGCCCAGAGACTTTGGAGCCTTGTGCAATAAGTGGTTGGGCATCGAAATATGCCATCAGCTTGCTGCTCTGCAAATCCTAGATAAGTCACTTTGCTAAAAAAAGAAAAGAAAAAGACGAAATCTCACAAAGCCAAAGGAGTCTTGTAAAATACTCAATGGTTTTCGACTTTTTTAAAATAATAAATTAATTTGCAATATTGGGACATCAACAAATGCACAATTTAAACAAATCCGTAGTCGAAAACTATAATTTTCGGGCACCGAAGTTGGAATTAAGCTCTGAACCCTAAATCCTATCGACTTACCGAGCTTCGCAGTACTTAGGAAAGTTGGTCCAAGATATTCATCAAGTCCTTGTACACTCTTGTCATTTTCGTATACTTTTAGAAAGATCTGATTGAATCTCTTCACCCACCTCCCACCCCCAATGTCCTATATTATTCCCCAGAACTTGCTTAGAGTGATGAGAAAGCATTTATAAACTGGATAACCAGACAAAGTTGAGCAATCATGTCTTATTCATTGCTTTGTTATGTTAAAATAAAAAAATGAATCCTATTTTGAAGTTTCTAGGTAAGTAATGGCAGAAACGACAGAGATATATGTACCTATAAATAGTTGACATTTTTGAAATTTCTTATTTATTTGTTTCACGAAAAATGAATGATTATGAAAATATTTTCCTAAAACTAATCACTCGTATCGCTATAACTGATCAGTTAATAAAAATATTTTCATTATCAATAGCAATTTTGTTAATATATTTTCGTGTACGATGGAAATGTTTTTTTGTTCATCAATTTACATAACAAATACAAGTAGCCATTTTTATGAAGATGTTTTCCAAATTATTTATTTTCCTCGAAATAAATGGACCCATAATTACATAACTAAGTGCCCATCTAGCACCTTTTTCGAGTCTCAAAAACAGTCTTACTTTGGGTCAAGTGTACTCTTACCAACTAAAGAAAAACATCCATTTGGAATTTATATAAAGATGTAATTGTTAATAAGTTCCCTAAAACTAAAATTATTGCTATCGGTCGGCAGCCGATCACCGGCGTTGACATGGATAACTTTTAATAATATTTTAATATATTTTAATTTTTTTCCCTCCTCCATCCTTCCTCCAGCCGGTTGCCGGCCATTGGTGAGGCTTGCCCTTACCAGCGACGACAAAGGTGAGTCTTGCCATGGCTGGGCGAGACTGGACCTCGCTAGATCTGGTGAGGTCGTGCCTCACCCAACCGCTGGCAAGGTTGACCTTGCCGGCCCCTAGTGAGGCTCGCCCTCACTAGCGATGGCGAAGGCGAGCCTCGCCTAGCAACCAGCAAGGTCAACCTCACCAGATCCGGCGAGGTTGGGCCTACCCCAACCATGGCGAGGCTCGAGCCCTCACCAAAGACCTTCATCGGGCCTCTGGTGAGGGCTCGAGCCTCCCCCAGCCATGGCGAGGCTCGCCTTCACTGTCACTGGTGAGGGCAAACCTCGCCAGTGGTCAGTCGCAGGTCTGACGACCGATTGGAAGAAGGAGGGGGAGGAAAAAAAATTCAAAAAAATATTAAAATATTATTAAAAGTTATCCACGTCAGTAAAATTCGGCTAAAATTTACTGGAAGGACTGAATTGGCACAAAGACAAAAAGGTTTAGGACTGAATTGGCACAAATATAAAAGGTTTAGGATTTAATTGACACCAAAAAAAAGTTTAAGACTAAATTGGCACAAATACAAAAGGTTTAGGACTTTTTTGACACTTTTCCCGTAATTCTTGAATTATGCAATCATTATTGCAATGTGGGCCTACATTAAAAAAAAATTGCAATGTGGGCCTACATTTCAGCTCATCTCTGCCAAAAAAAATGAGGACTTCAAAGTAAGGATATGGTGGGTAATGTATAAAGTAGAGAAAAGATACGGTTTAATTAATTATATTATCTCCTTTTTTCTCCTCTTTTCTCAGCCAGAAAAGAAAGCGGAAGAGATCTTACTTTAAGGAGCACGAACGTCCACCGTAAAAGATAAAAAAGATAAGCCAATGAAATAAGAAAGAATTAATACCACGAAAAATTCTAAACTGATACATTTATGATAAATTTATCAAAAACTAATCTTTTGATAACAAAAAATTCAAACTGGTACACATGTGACAATTTTATCTCGAACTAATTTTTTGATTACGAAAAACCTCAAACTAGTATACTTGTGACAATTTTACCCCGAACAAATTTTTTAACCATAAAAAATCCCAAACTGGTATACATGTGACAAATCTACTATATGTTAGTTTTCGTTAAATTTTATAATCAGATTACTGAGTTTGATAACACATGGTAGTTGACGAGTGTATCAGTTTGGGGTTTTACCTCTCTGTTTATCACAAGTTTACAAATATGTGGTTTTTCGTGATATTTATCCAATTTAAAGGAGGGTAAATTTGTCATAAGTATACAAATTTGAAGTTTTTGGTGGTAAAAAAATTAATTCGGGATAAATTTGTTATAGACGTACCAGTTTGGAATTTTTGGTGATCAAAAAATTAGTTCAGAGTAAAATTATCACATGTGTACCAGTTTAGTATTTTTCATGGTCAAAAAATTAGTTAGGAGTAAAATTGTCATGGATGTACCGGTTTGGAATTTTTCGTGGTATTAACCAAATAAGAAAAATATATGTCCATTGGGTGAATTATTTATTTAATTTGAATTGAATGGTTTAAGTATTTGCGTTAATCGAATATTAATTAATGCCCGTAACCATATTTGTTCTTTCTAACGTCCGTTCAATCAAGCCCTACACAATTCAATGGAATTATTTGTCGGTCGCAATCTCTAGCAAATCTTTTCATTATCTTGCCTTGCCAATTTATCCGTGCAATTAACGAATTAAATTCTTCATCATATTTCCAAGCACGTTTCTCTAGTGAATTTTTTTCCCCATTTGATATTTTAATTAGGGAATCATTTCCCCAAATGAATAAGTTGAGTATTTTTCATTAACAATTTATCTTAATCTAATCACTCATCCCATTGAAGAACTCAAAGGTTTTGGAACAACGTTGTAGGATTCGGACCAAGTTGACCGCAGGTGATGTTGTTTGGATTAAACTAAGTTATTCCTTGATTAGAACAAGTGCTGCACTAACATAATAGACATTGCCCAAGAAAATTTTCGAGAAAAATGCTAATTTTTGGTTCCTCAAAAGGAGGAAGTGAGTGTTGTGTTAGCCACTCAAGAAGCACATAGCCCAACAAGATACCTACTCTGTCCTTCTTTGTTTTTTTTTTTTTTTTTCAAATTTTATACTTTTTTTTAACTTTTTGGTGTTGTTTGGAAGACCAACTCTTCTAGCCAAAACCAATCAAATGAGAGGGTTTAAACAATCAAATTGGGATTACTTTTTCCTCCTCACATTGGCAATAAGACAGATTAGCTTTCTTGGAGCATGTTAAAATGGATTATCTCGTTAAAAAGGAGATCATTTGATGTTTTAAGCTAGCTCTCTCTAAATGAACAGTTTGAGTAAGAATCGAACCTGAGACTTCACACTTTATAAAGCGTAAGATCTCATTTATTTTACCATTCAACCGACCTTCGAGTTTTAACAAATGGATTTCGCTGGTCAATAAGATGCAGAGCAAGAATGTTTCTTGAATCCCAATAATAGTAGTTGCATGGCGAAATCTCTAATAATTCGCATGCGATTTCCTTACTTCTACATATGTTATATACTAGGCATGCAAAGACCACTCTAATCTAGGAATCAATGCTATCCCACATCTCCAATAATGAATCTAGCCTTTGACCTACCTAAAAAACGGGACATCGGAATTGAATACAATCGCGAAAATGTAACGGTGTACTTCATTAAATATGGAATTATTATATAGAGATAGCTAAGCAAACAAATCACGCGGACATTATGCTCTACTCATCCCCGAACTATTTCGGGAGTACAAACTCGAGCCCCCCAGATCCGATTTAACAAATTTCAAATTTTAAAAATCCTTGGGACCAAGCTGTGAAGAAGATTGTGCCCACCCGCAAACCAAAATTCTCACCAAGGACAAGTAAAAAAAAGAAGAAGAAAAAACCAATAACGAACCGAGCCGAACCTCGAAATTGGTTTTATGTCGCTGCACAACAGGTACAGATGTGATTAAAAATTACGGACGGGGGCCCAATTGGGGGGGGGGGGGGTGCAAATTTGAAAATTGAAATCAGCTTGACCGGAAAAAACCAAAACTTCTAGAGAGAGAAAGAGAGAGAGAGAGAGACTTGGCTTACACACTTTCTTGTCCAGCGAAACAGAGGCGCTTGCGCGACATTCGCTTGTCTCTGCTTTTTTCCGAGGAGAAGGAAAGAAAGCAGGCAAGAAAGAACGAAAGACGAGCGAATGTGGAGCGCGGTGTTGCTTTCGAGAGGCTCACGCTTGGCATCTCCTCGTCGGTTACGGTTGCTTCACTTTCTCTCTCTCTCTCTCTCTCTCCCCTCCGCTGACCCGGCTCCGTTCTAGAGAGAGAAACGGCAAGGAGGGAGGGGGCCTGTCCACAAGCTAGCTAGCCTGCTCTGGCAGAGGAAGGAGCCGGGAGAGGAACAGAGGAGAGAGAGACAGAGACAGAGAGACAAAGGGGAAGTGAGTTTTGATTGGTGGGTGGGTGCTGAAATGGCGTTTTGTCCCTTGTTCTGTTGTGGGAAGGGACTGGATCGGTGAGTTCGCCCGCTCTTTTTTCTGTGATGGATTGCTATGCCGGTTCTTGGAGCTCGCGGGTCGTGCGATTTCGGGGTCCTTTTGATTCGTCTGCTGGTGAATTTTGATTGCGGATGAACCGTGCTCTGTTGTTGATTTTCCTTTTTGCCCAAGTCAAATGTGATCTAGGATGGTTCAGATTCTTGATCCGATTCGGATTTCGCTGATTGTTACATGGGTGTTTGAGAAAAGTTCTGTTTTGATGCTCTGTCTAGTGTCCAGTTGCTAGTCGAAGCTGGAGATGATCAATTTTATTTTATTTTTTTTGATTGGAGAGAACCATAGACAGAGACAAGTTAAGCTTAACAGCTATTGTTTGACTTGATTGAGACGAACGGCACTTGTATTGTGATTGTCCCATTTACATGTTGATATCTTGATTTCTCTGGAGAGGTGCTTCTATATTTTACTTCTGGGTTTCCTTAGCGGTGTAACAATGGTCTGATGTTGTGAGTTGCATCACAGAAATCAACGGGGCAAGAAGCAGCCGACATGGAGGATATTCTCATTGAAGGAACTGCATTCAGCTACGAATAATTTTAATTACGATAATAAGCTTGGAGAAGGTGGTTTTGGCAGCGTTTACTGGGGACAGCTATGGGATGGATCTCAAGTAATAGCCAATTGCTTCATTCAAATTCGCTGTGATTATGTTGATTTTGTATTGCTATTTGGTTATGCCTATCCATTCTTGGATTCCTTGCAGCGAAAAATTCTAAATTATGAGGCACCAAATTTCTTGCTCAGTAGAAAATGCATTGTTCTGGACGAAGCTTTCCCAAAGTAATTAATCTTGACCAGTGAAGTCCTGTACATTTTGACTTTTGTCTAGGACGTCGAACTAGATGAAGGACAGCAACTTTGGTAGAGTCTGAGTTATAATGTGTGATAGTTTTGGCCACTTACAAAGTGTGGTGTAACTGAACTCCTTTATTTTGACTAGGGCTCTTGGTGGTGATTGTATCTGGCTAAGACGACTAGGGAGATGGAGCACTATGTAGTTCTCCGAGATTTAACTCCCAAGATCTCTACATTCCTAGGATGTGATTAATTTTTTTGGACTTTGCTAGTATGACATCCTGATCAATAGTCAACTGAAATCAGAGTTTTCCTTAGGAGTTTTCCTCAACATTGGAAAAATTATGAAGTGTGTAAAAATTGCACAACCTTTGAGAGGGAGGGTATGAACTCTTTAGTAGCCCTCGTCTCTGATTTCCCTCCTCCTCCTCGTTTTTCTTTTTCTTCTAGTGACATTGACGGCTCGTTGCCTATGGGAAAGAGATCGTTTCTTTTTGCGTGCTTTTTCAGTGTGCATGTTCAATCACCATCAAAAGAGATCCTTTCTTTTTTGCGTCCAGACATAACCATGGATTTTAACTCTCTGCACCCGTGTTTTACTCCAAATTTTCATATTTTATGGAGTAGCTTCTATTCTTAAAGTGAAATATTGGCAGATTGCTGTAAAAAGGCTGAAGGTCTGGAGCAACAAAGCAGAAATGGAATTTGCTGTTGAGGTTGAGATACTGGCAAGAGTACGGCATGACAATTTGCTTAGCCTTCGTGGATATTGCGCAGAAGGGCAAGAGCGTCTGATTGTATATGATTACATGCCAAATTTAAGCTTACTCTCCCACTTGCATGGGCAGCACTCGTCAGAATGCCTTCTTGACTGGAAGAGGCGGATGAATATTGCAATAGGTTCTGCTGAGGGAATTGCGTAAGCTTTGAGCAATCCTGCCTGTCTTTTTATGTTTGATTTAAACCCTTACGAAGGCGCTGAATGACCACTTTGGCTCTATAATTAAGCTAAACTACTGATATTTATTTCACTATATTCTTTCTTTTTATAAGATGGTTCTGCTTCTACCATATCAAAGATCTACATGAAGTATTATAATTCGAGTCAAAGATGATCAAGTCTTGTAGTTCGAGAATAGAATATTGTTTTAACTATGGCTCTGTATAGAGGTGTCATCAACTGCCTATATTTTTTCTTTTGTCAATCTAGGTATCTTCACCACCGTGCAACCCCACATATCATTCATCGGGACATCAAAGCCAGCAATGTTTTGCTGGATTCTGATTTCAAGGCCCGAGTTGCTGATTTTGGTTTTGCAAAGTTCATTCCCGACGGTGCGACGCATGTAACAACCAGAGTTAAGGGTACTCTTGGCTACTTGGCCCCGGAATATGCTATGCTAGGGAAGGCATCGGAGAGCTGTGATGTGTATAGTTTTGGCATTCTATTGCTTGAGCTTGCCAGTGGGAAGAAACCCCTCGAGAAACTGAATGCCACTACAAAGCGTACGATCACTGACTGGG
Source organism: Syzygium syzygioides (assembly GCA_031216285.1). Lineage (NCBI taxonomy): Eukaryota > Viridiplantae > Streptophyta > Magnoliopsida > Myrtales > Myrtaceae > Syzygium > Syzygium syzygioides. Next base: position 27,522,179 of record CM062251.1, read on the forward strand.
CTTTACCACTGGCCTGTGAAAAGAAGTTCAGCGACCTGGCAGATCCAAGGATTAATGGAAAGTATGTGGAGGAAGAGCTTAAGCGAGTTGCGCTTGTCGCTCTAATATGTGCTCAGAGCCAGCCAGAGAAGAGACCCACCATGCTCGAGGTGTTGGAGCTTCTGAAGGGTGAAGCCAAAGATAAAGTAGCCGAACTAGAAAACCACGAGCTCTTCAATGGGCCAAAGCCTGGAGAATATAATGATGCGTTATCGGTCGCTGAGGACAGTTCGGACTTCATCTTAGAAGATAAGGAAGGGAACAAGGAGGTCAAGGAGGAGATTACAGCAGAAAATACAAATCCTAATGCGTGAAGCTATTCGGTCTGAGAAGTTGTGTATTGAAAATTGAACCTCTATTGCTTGAGACTTAAACTGATGCAGGGTGACACTGGCTGTGTTATTTATTAGATCTGCCAGGAGAGACGCTGCTCAGTGGATCTGATAGATTGGTTTTTTGGGTGGTTTGACATTCGTGTTTACCATTTTCCTCTGCAATGTCCTTGTTTTTTCCGTTCTTTGAATGATATTGACTGCTTATCTCGTGGGTTAGGGGAATTCCAGGTTACTGTAGAAAAGCTAGAACGGCAGGTTACTTTCTTAATTATCACCCGGTGTACGTTGTGTATGCAATCTCTTGTTCTATCATTGGGAATGTTCAGATACATGGAATAGCGTTGTTGAGGTTCTCTTGTTTGTTCTGCAGGTGAGCTTTGTGGCTTATCTGCTTCGAGATAAATCTGTTTTGTGCTTCTGACAAGCGCTTAAATATTGTTCCACCACTATCTGCAGTTAAGTTTATATGCTGTATTTGTTCGACCCTTCAGGCGAAGTGGCACGGGCCTATGTAGGTTCAGGTTATAGACACTCCACAGGAGGTTATGTCCTTCCTCTTTACTTGTTATGTCGATCTCACCCATGCAAAGCCGACTGTTAAGCGAAGGAGGTAATTAGGGCAGACCCTGTTGGGCGAAAAGCCCATGGGCCCCACAAAATCTAAGAAGTTATCAGACTCTCCCTCAATACCACAACTTACTAGCTACTCTTACGACCATTTTACCCCAAGTTTTGCTAACAAAGTTAGCCACTTATTACTCAGTTATTGTGCCACATCTTGATTTTCAACCATATGTTTAAACTATGCAATTATATTATACATGGGATCATTTATTAACTCTAACCTATGAATGCTTAAATGATTGCAACTCAAATGAAGCTTCTCATTCGTGTACTTGCCTTGGCCGAGTTATGCTCTCTTTCTCTTCCTCTTTCATAACCACGTATCACTCATTCATGTTGCCATGTCTCCAAAATTCCCAACCATATGTTTTAACAAGGGAAAATGACACAACGAGTCCATAAATTTTGATTTAATATGTAATGTGGTTCATGAACTTTTAATTTGTTCAATGTAGTCCCTGAACTTTTACCCAATGTGCAATGTAGTTCCCGAACTTTTATTTGTTCAATGAAGTCTCTGGATTTTTGGTACATATTTGATTTAGTTTTTGAACTACATGAAAATATTCAATGTAGTTGTTCCATTAATTCAAGTTTAGGGATTACATTGAATATTTTATATAGTTCAGGGATTAAATTGAATATGTACCAAAAGTTCAGGGACTACATTGAACAAATTAAAAGTTCAGGAACCAAATTAAACATTAAGCTAAAATTCAAGGACTACGTTGAATAAATTAAAAGTTCAGGGACAAAATTACATATTGGGCCAAAGTTAATGGAATTTTTGTGTCATTATTCCTTTTAACAAAGTGATGGCATCATCCATGACATCACTTTAACCTTGGTTAGTTGATACATTTAATGTAAGAAATGTGAGACTTATTCCTCGTTTCCTTTCCAACCATCGTCTTTCTTTGAATGATATCGACTGCTTATCATGTGTGCTAGGGATGTTCCAGATTACTGAAGAAAAACTAGAACGACAGATTGCTTTCTTGATTATCACCCGGCGTATGTTGTGTATGCGATCTCTTCTTCCATCACTGTGAAGACGGCGTTCTTAAGGTTCTCATGTTTGTTGGGCAGGTTTGCTTTGTGACTTATCTGCCTCAAGATGAATCTGTTTTGTGCTACTGATTTGCATTCAAGATTGTTCTACCACAATCTGCCGTTAAGATTAGAGATGCCGTGTTTGTTCGTCACTTCAGGCAAAACGGTGCGATCCTATCCCTGTTCAGTTTATAGACACTTCACAGGAGGTTATGTCCCTCTTTACATGTTATGTAGATCTCACCCATATAAAGCCTACTGTTAAGTGAAGGAGGTATGATTCTAGGTGAACGGTGATGTAGTTCATGGAAAGTAGAATGATCCGGATGTTCAATGAATGAGGCTAGCAGAAGTACATTTCGAACACTGTAATAATGATAATATCTTGCGGAATAGAGTATGAGAAGTGTAATTTAGATGAACAAAATCAAGCCAACCAGCCATGGCATAATTGCACATAAGAAAGCAACATTTATGGTTTGTGACTCCGTATATTCATTGATAGTTGCTAATCGAACGATTTCGGTTGGATCAACACACAACCGCACATTTCTCAGTAATCTGTCCTAAGTGATTATGATTTTCTTCGCAACTTAAAAAGCATAACTAGTACAATTAAGATACTCCCTATCAAGCAACGAGCCTACACTAAATCTTATCACAACGCGAGTTTCGGCGGAGAACTATTTCCTTAGAAAAGACAGAAAAGGAAAAGGCCCTCATATGGGAGATGTAATTTCTGCTCATGTATTTTTATTGATTTTACCATTTCTAGTGGAGTCTCGACGAGGCGGATTGCCCATCACCGCACCTTTCCGACCTCGTGCTCCTTGTGCTGCAACAATCCATGCCACGGCACAAGTCGTTAAACGGAGAGACAACTTGCTAGAGTAGGGCAAAATCGGAACCTGCAGATCGGCGGAGCTCTCAGGGAGGAAGTTGAAGGCCGTGACCAACAGCAGGCAACAGATGAGGGTGGTGAGAGGAGAAGAAGAGGAGGAACGAGCCTTGCTTATTGCCATCCTTTTAGTTCTTTAACTTGTTATGGAACTGGATGCGAGATGGTAAAGCACTCTTTGCTATTTATAATAACGGCGAGACTTACGGTCAACAAAGAAGAAGGATGAGATACAAGGATATAAAGTTGTTTACAGCCGAACCAGACAAATGCTGGTTATTTAATACCTAAGCTACTCTATTTGGGTCTTATTTTCATAATCTTTGGATGGGCTCTCTTTTTCGCATTGTGACTATGGTTGAACTCTCATGGTCATAAAGATTAATCATTACTGCTTCCATTTTCCATCCACTTTCCCTTTGCTCTTCTTGTCATATTAGAAACATAGTCCTACTAAAAGAAAAACGCCTCCGATAATTAACCATCCGATTCTTATACCGCATGTTTAATAAGTGGGCATAGTTTGGAATTGGTATTTCTATTCAGAGTGACTCCCCTATATATCACAGTCCCATAATGATGGTCATCAACATCTTGGGCATCTTGTGATGCAACGATACTTGCCACGGCGCGAGCTGAGAAACAGGGAGAGAACCTGCCGGAGCAGGGCAAGACTGGAACTCGTGGATTGGCGGAGCTCTAAGGGAGGAAGCCGAAGGTCATGACCAGCATTGGGCAACAAAGAGGATGATGGGAGAAGAGGAGGAGGAAAGAGCATTGCTTATTGCCATCCTTTTTAGTCTGGCAACTATCATGCCAGTGACTAGCGAGGGTCGCTGGCCCTCGCTTGTGACCAGCAAGGGTCGGCACTTGATAGAAAAAAAAGGAAAAGAAAGAAAGAAAAAGAAAAAAAGAAAAAAAATTGTACAAATTTGTCCACGTCAGCCTCGGTCGTTTTACATGGCACTACCGGCATCTACGTCAGTAATTTCCAGTTAAAATTGACCGGATTGACTTAATTGACAAAATGTGAAAATATTTAGGACGTAATCGATAAAATTGAAATGTTTAGGACTGAAATAGCAAAAGTGCAATATGTTTAGAGCTTTTTGGACAATTCTTCCCATTTATTTTATTTCCACTCCGTCAATGGTTAAGTCAATCATGGTTCCGTGGTCGATTAAGTCGATCTTCATTTGTCGACATTTTGCTCCAAGAGTTAACTGCGCCATAGACAATCTCTATCGGCAAAAACTACCCATAGGTTTGTCGACCAACGCCTCTCAACGCTCGGTGATTTCTTGCCTCTACCTCTTCTAATCCGGCCTCTGCTAGCCGAGTCATCGATTGGGGATTTGGAGATTTTTTGGCGTCAACAGTTATACAACATTATTTTGAAACCGAATGTAGACACGACTTACGATGAGTAAATCTCATACTAATTCTTTTCGAAACAAAAAAAAAAGAAGCTTTCAAGAGTAAATATACTCACAGTATAGAAACAACCGCCCAGAATGAACACCGAGGCTTCATTACCATACGTGTTTAGCAAATATCGATATGCGTATAAATGAGTTTGCCTTTGTGATAAATGGGTAATTAAAAAGGAAATTAATACAAAATGAACTTGATAATCAACATATAATATCGGTAATGGACCCCCAGTAGTAGATATGCTCGGTGGACATCTTGGGCATTGGAACAACAATTGTTGCTTCTGTCGGTTTTCTCCAAATCAATCTGCAACACAGCAATATCGATTCAAATTCACACAAAAAGTTTATACAAGGTCGTTCGTTGCTGATAACTAGAAACTTTTTAAGATGAATCATCTAGCATTGCTTATGACTCTTGAGATCTTTTGCATCGGATTCTCCAGGTCCAACCTCTCCTTTTTACCCACTAATTTATGAAATCTTTTTTTTTTCTGAACAAAAAAAAAATGAAATCTTTTATCTTGATAGACTCTGGTGATAGAGAGCACACGAACACACACTCTCCTAAGAAAGTGATGACTGCATGTTTATAAATGATCCGATTTTGGCTCGGAAACAGATGTTGCAAGTTCGATTCTTGTCCTGGGGTAAGCAGAACTAAGTGGGTGGAATGTCGGGGTGTTGCCCATTTGTAAGGAGTTTAGGAGAGGGATGACGTTGGACTTGGCTGCCGTGGCTGCTCTTGGCTTTTGCTGTTCCGAGCTCTCATGTCGTGTTGTTTCATTTTCTTTGTGATTCAACGTTGCAAAGCTGGTTTTCATTGATCCACGAAGAAGACGTAAATTTCGCAAGCAGGTTTGGAAAAAAAAGATGACAACGAAAGCCAAGGAAAAGGGTGAGGCAACGACTCCTCTAAGGTAGGTGGCTCTGGCGAAGACCACGTCTTGTCTTATTTAACGTTTACTTTCTGCTTATGATTTTTAGGGACATTCTTTGACATTCAATGAAATTATAATCATTAAAGTCTGATGTGTTGAAATTCCTTCAGATTAGATATAAGTCTCAATCAATCTTTACCTATCCGTGCTGGGTTGACACGACCCGCTTCAGTATTTAATAAAACGATATACCGAGCATTGGCCTTGGTGTGAAAGAGAAGTGTCGTGTGATGCACGGTATGCATCGCAAGGTGAAGCTTATACTGGTCCAGTGGATAGTAAGTAGGGAATGCAGTAGAGGAAACGATGAAAAGCAAGCGCAGGTGTTGAAGGGTTCATTCAAATTATGGACATTCATCTACAATGCTAAGCGAAGACATCAATCGTATATAAACATCACATTATGGTAGATGAGAGGATATGATCGTTGTTCATTACGATTCATCGGGGGTTTTTTAAGAGGGGGATGCACATACCGTCAAGATACATATGGCGACTCAACTTTCTGAAAATTGCCAGCTAACTGATAATGACATATTATAGCAACATCATCGTCTGAGACTGCTTAAGAAACGTCACTAATACCTCCGAAATCGCCATTAGAACCTACTGGTGCACCCTCTTTACTTAGTTGTGTGGAAGAAGTACCTAAGCTAGTGGCATTATAACCCGGTCTTTTGAAGAATGCCCACAAGAAACTAAAAGAATGCCCACAAGAAACTATCTTGTGCAATAGTTGCATAGTTGCAGATGCGTCACAGAATAGAGCTCAGGGTTTTAAAATTCAAGAGGATTTTTTCTAGTTATTTCCTTTTGTAGAAATTCATTTTCGTGAACAATAATTGGCTTGCTTTTCCGTGTAACAATGCATACTATTGTACTGGGAATTTTCCCCTCAGCGCGTGTTGAGATGCATTTGCTTGTGATGTTTCACAACCAACTATATTGTGAATAGACTATCTTTATTCTGTCTTGTGGCAAGACATTATCGTCGTATTCTTATTCTCTATCAAAAGTCGCAATTTCTTTTGCATGTAAAGGCTTCTAAGTTAGATTTTAGATGAATGGATAATGGTCTTACCATCTTTACACGGTACTAAAGTAAATTATTTTGAGCAAATATCTTTCTGTCTTCTCATTTATATCTACTTCCCGTGCTCTAACATCAGACCAGAATATGCATGAAGAGGAATGCTAATAAGCTAAGCTTAAAATGAATAGACAATAATCCCACAAAAGTTTACGGAACATCAATATTCTCATAATAGAAACAACACCAAAGGGATCGAGAGTAACTACCATGTCTATGGACTATGACAACATTAATAAGAACAAAACATGACTTCCTTAGTCCTTATGGAGGAAGATATAGATGATTCCAAAATGACTCATGCTAGGGGTAATCAAGAGCTTTCCACCAAAAAACACACCACCGTTTCTCCATCTCTCCACATTTTATTGCTTAAGGAAAAGGTCTTAGTATGTAATGCCCTCAAGGATCAAATATGCTCACGGCGGAACCTTTGGCGCTGGAACAGCACACGGCTTCCATCATCAATCATCTGCAATCCAACCATTAATATAACGGAGTTAACATACTTAAGCAGTAATAATAATACATAATCGTCCCGAGGGTTTAGAGAGAACTTACGACGATATCCTGGGGAATGTATTGGGCTGCTTCCACCCACACCACCTGTAGCCCCAAACAATCATTCACATAAACTGCTGATTAATCTTGCTTAGGAAAGAAAGAACATTGCCTAATCTGCTAACAGCACATACAATCTACAAGAATTGAACCGTGCAATATGTCCAACACGTTAAGCAGATTAACAAGCTAGTACTTAGATACATCCGGTTTCATGTGTCGATATAAGCTAGTATTCACTGATCCATCCATAAAATAGAATCATCATCATCATCACTCATACACTCGCAATCAGAGAGAGAGAGAGAGAGAGAGAGAGAGAGAGAGAGAGAGAGAGGTCGAATATATTTACCAGCACATCCTTGAGGAGTGATGGACCTTGCAGCTACAGAGGTGAAATGGAGGTGGAGCAGCAAAAACACAAGTAAGCAACATATGAGGTCAACAAGCAAAGCTCTGCTCACCATTTTCCCTCAATCTTTATGTCTTTTATCTTCTTTCTTTCCATCCTTAATTTATAGAAGAACAGTCGTGTTTCCTGAATGCATCTGTATTGCATCTGTGCTGTGATAATCTAGATGCCAGTGCCACGTCTTAGGTCTTATTTCCTTTCTTTTTTTTATATTTTGTACAACGATGTGTTGACGAATCTTTCAAATCATTTGCAAGTCTTTGCCGTCCGCCCTCGTCAGTTGACTCTTTTGGATATAATTGATTTAGAGAGCACCGTAATGGACTATTGTTGATTACGAAGTATGACCCAATTATATAAATATCTATATACAATTTGCCTCATCAATTGTTAGATTAATTTTACATAAACTAATCTTAATTTATATCTAGTGCTAGTGGTGAATAAATTCAATCATTTTTGCTTATAGCCAACGAGCGGGGAAATAACCACAAAATTTCTAAATTTATTTCATTTATATCAATTCAATCATAAACCTTTCAATTGTGTCAATTTAGTCCTAAATATTTCATATTATGCTAATTGAGTCAATTTGGCTAAAAATTGCTGACATACAAACCAATTATCCTACGTGGCATAGCTCGCGCTAATATGGACTTTTTTTTTTATTAGGGCATCGCAATGTGCTCGATTGGCCTAGATTTGGGTAAGAGGCCGCGTGCCCTTTCCTTGATTGGTGAGGACGTTGCAGCCCTCCTTGGCCATGGCGAGGGCATCGAGCAAGGGCATTCGGTGAGGTCCTGCGAGCCCTAGCCTGGTGGTTGGCAAGGGCATTGCGCCTTCGCCCAGAGTTGGTGAGGGTTGTGACGCCCTCGCCTGTGGCCAATGAGGGTCGGCTAGCAACCCTTGCCAACCCTCAGTCCAAAAAGAAAAGAAAAGAAAAGAAAAGAACTCAAAAAATTGTTAAAAAAATATCAAAAAAATGTCCGCATTAGTGTTGGCTATGCCACGTAAGAAATCGACATCTATGTAAGGGATTTTTGGCAAAAATTGGCCAGATAGACTCAATTGGTAAAACGTAAAATGGTTTAGGATTAAATTGGCATATCTGAAAGGTTTATGACTAAATCGACACAAGTACAGTAAGTTTATGAATTTTTTACTAATTTTCCCACCAAAGACTAAAGCAATTTCCTTTTTTCTTTTTTATGGTGAAGACTTTCTATGGTGAATTCTAGGAAGTCTAGATTGATTTGAGAGAAAGCGACCTCTCGTATTTAAAATTTAATTTCGCAAACGATACGTATTATAGAAAGATATTAGTTTTAATAAACGGACCGGGTCAAAAGTATGACCGCTTCGTAACATGAAAGAAAATATTTTTTTTTCTATACGTGCTCTAAGTAGGTGCAATTTGATAATGTATATGTTATCAATTGTGTCATGCTATGCAAAATAAAGTACAAAGGAAATGAGTTTATCAAGCAAATAGAAAGAAAGGGAATGACATGGATATATTGAACAATTCAACAATGTAAAGCCAACAAGTTTCTACATCGCCGACGCCAAAGTGGACCAACGATCCTCAAACCTTACAATGAGTGACATACATCTATAACTTCCAAGAGCGACTATACCAAAAGATGTACATCCGGTTCTTTTAAAGGATAAGTACATTGGAGGTCCTAAAACTTGTTAAGAAAGTGCAAATAAGTTCTAAAACTTATCGCAAAAGTGCGCAATCAGAGTTCCAAAACTTTCAAAAAGTACAATGACTAGAAGCATTTAATTGGACCCAATTTTACAAGTTTTAGGAATTGATTAAACTTTACGAAAATTTTATGACTTAATTGCACTTTTGTGATAAGTTTTAAGAATTTTAGTGCACTTATCCCAAATATAAAAGACCGAGTCGGAAGGATGGCGGTGTTCTCTTACATTTTTCACTCGTTTCATGTGTCTTGTTCAGACAAGATACTAGACCACTAACCCAGGCTTTGCACAGGAATGCAAATATGTGTATCTTCACTACTTAAAATTCTATAGATACATAATATGCAAAGTATGGAAATGGCTACTGAAATCGAGCTCAATTTGGGTGGCTTTGGTTCGATGTTACTTAATAAAGTAGGAGTCCTTTCGGGTTATTGTTCCTATATCTGATTCCACACATGCCTGGCGGAAAATATTAATAGCTAGGAAGATATTGAAAGCTCATATTATTTGAAACTAACGTCATCGTCTGTGTTGGCTCGTACTGCCCAGCAAAACCCTCTTTTTTGATGTGTGGTTCGGCCCGATCATGCTCCCTCTGCCATCCTTGAAAAATTGTCAGGAGTTGCTCTCTGTTCGAACCTTCTTGCGTGGGTTATCATCCCAGCCGTCGTTGAATTGAGTAAGAGCCGAATCCATCCACGGACGACACAGTTACTGAATGGGGTTTCTCTAATACCATCCGTAAAGACCCTGCCCTTTCCATGTGTTGTGTCATTACACTAGTGGCAGTTTAAAGCCGCAATACATTATGGTAGAGGCTATCATCGTTTCGTCCTATGGCAAAATACCTTATCGTAGCATGCTTACTTCCCTTTGAGATTTAGCTTCGTGGCTTATCTGCGTCGAGATAAATCTGGTTTGTGCCACTGACATGCACTTCAGATTGTTCAACCCCAATCTGCAGTTAAGATTACATGCTGTGTTCGTTCTGTCACTTTAGGCAAAGTGGCGTGGTCCTATCCATGTTCCGTATGTAGACATATAAAGCTGTGTGAGTTATATTTGCTCCAATAGAGTACGAGGAGTGCAAGAAGATGAGCAACTCAAGCCAGCCAGCCATGGCATAATTGCACATAAGAAAGCATCATCTATGTTTTGTGACTCGTATATTTATTTATTTCAGTCGGATATGCATACTGTTGCACATTTCTTATGATTGAAGTTTCTTCGTCACGTAAAAATCATAACTAGTACAAGTAAGATCCTCCCAATCAAAGCAACTAGCCTGCACTAAGTACTGTCATAACGCGGCCGACTATCCTCGAAGAAAAGACGTAAAAGAAGAAGCCCTCATGTGGGAGGTGTAATTTATGCTCATGTAGTCGTATTAGTTTTAACATTCTGAATAGGGGCTCGATGAGAAGGACTGCCTACCACAGCAGAACTGCCTTCTTGTTGCCCATATGGATAGCCACGAAGATCACCTTTCTGTCCTTGTGCTGCGACAATCCATGCCACGGCGCAAGTCGCGAAACAGAGAGAAGACTTGCCGGAGTAGGGTGGAATCGAAACCCGTGCATGGATAGAGCTTCGAGGGAGGAAGCTGAAGGTCGTGACCAACATGGAGCAACAAATGAGGATGACGATACGAGAAGAGGAGGAACGAGCCTTGCTCATTGCCATCCTTCGAGTTTTGAGCTTGCTTATGGACCTGTTGGGATGCGAGACTGGTAACCACTCTTTTGCAATTTTATAATGAGGATGAGATTGCCGAATGAGGCTTATTCCTTATTGACGGGCATGATGAAGAAGCTAAGGTGGGTTAGATACCGACCCACTATACAGTGAATTGATTACAATGTTGACCCGTGACCGTGTTCAAACTTTTAAGATTATTCAAGAGACTAATTTCGAACGACCTGTCATGTTCAACTTTGACTAGGTCCTTTGCTCCTTTGTCAAGCAGGTCCGGGTGAAATCGTAACCGCCTCCACTTTCTTCCACTTCCAATTTCTTCCACTAATCTTTGGAAGAACTCTTGCTAAGAAAATTTCAAATAAGAGTCCGAAGTGCCTTTATTTTCTCAAAATAAAGTTCAAAGTAAACATTATTAATTTCAAGTAAGGACTTGAAGTAGTTGAGTGAGTCTAGAACAAGGGCATGAGTTTGATCGGTTAGCAAGCAATTGATTTTTCTGGCAATTGGAGCAAGGCATTTTTGTTTAGAACAAAATTCCGAGTAAAGATTAAAAAGAAAAAGAAAACTAAAAAGCCAAAAAGAATAAAGAAATTCAAACGAAAGGAGAGAGATTGTAGATGGTCATCGATGTGCGCTGTGGCCGTTCGGACTGTAAGAGTTTTTCTGTATATGAGCTAAATTAATTGAGATTGTAATTAACTATTTACGGGCTTGGTTTAATAAGGTTGGATATAAAGATGCTTAATCAGTTTGATAAGGGCTTGGCTTGTATGGGCTAAGTTGAGCTTAGCCCTTTATGAGATGGTCTAGTTGGAAACTCTATAAATAGAGTTGGAGCTCACTCCCCTAATTCTAACTCTCTCAAACACTCTCAAACCTTACATATAGTACTCGCGAGGACTAAGGCGATCTCATAGCGCCAGAGACTCTGGGGGTTATAGAGGAGAAGAGCTTCGGCACCCGTTTGTCGTCATTTCCACATTGAGAGGCGATGGATTCCAAAAAAGATGCATAAATCCCGTCTATCCTTTTACCATACCATCTATTTCTTGCTATGACGATCTTAGGGCGCTCAGCTACGCTTCATGGCCGGCCAACATGTGGTATCAGAGCTACTATAGTCGAGAATTAGACCGTACTGTTTCGAATGTGATTTTTGATTTTTCATCCAATGAAAGTTAGAATAAATCTCATAAACGGATAGATCGGCTCGAAATGAGAATTTTGAGTGGTTGCTGGCCTCCGAGGGACCGTCGGACGTGGCCGCATGTGTTACGGTGTTGATGACCCCAGCGGCACACGTGCGACCACGCGCGGGTTTTCCCAGCGCGAGCAACGCACGTGCTAGGATTTTCGCGAGCTGGGTCAATCTAACTGACTAGACCCGACTTCGAAACTGACCTGGGGTTTGACTTGTTGAATCGTTGACTAGGTGACCCGACTCGAAAGTTGACCGTTGACCAAACTGGTCAACTGGTCGAACCGGTCAGAGGTCGAACCGATTGGTGGTCGAACCAGTTGGCGGTCGGACTGGTCTAGTCATAAACCTATTATACGATGGCCATTTTAGTTATAAATATTTCAATTGTACCGATTTAGTCTTAAGCATTTTGACAATTTGTCAATATGGTTCTAAACCTTTCAATTATACCAATTTAGTCATAAACCTTTTAAGGATTTACCAATGGAGTCCTTCCGGCTAATTTCAGCTAGAAATCACTAACATGATGACACATGGCACAATTGGCGCTAACATAGACAATTATTGCAAATTTTTTTATAAAAATTTTCTAATTTCTAATTATTTATTTATTGATTTTTCATTCTTTTCTTTTTTTCCTTCTTTTTACACAAGGCCGAAGACCTTTGCCGGCCACTCGACGAGGGCTGAAGACCCCCACCATCCCCTAGGTGTGCTGGATCTAGCGAAGGGTCATATATTGTATTTCACGAGAGTCAGTTACTCTCTCCACTTTCCCCTTCTTCATCAAATTTAAGCAGCGTGAAGGGTCGAAGGGGAGTGCTGTGGCCAAGGGAAATTGGAAAACAGTATAGCATTCAAGTGAGTGGTATATAAAAGTTATGACGTTTGTGATATTCTTTTCCTAAGAGAGTCGAGGAGAGTGTTGGTGGTGGCGGCGTCCAAGTGAATAAATGGAGTGAGAGCCACATACTTGAGATTGGGAAATAAGCACATCAACTCCTCAAAGGATTTTGAAACTTCAAAGCAGAAACTCCATGAACAGATCAATATGATGATCTTTATTTCTAACTCGGACAGAGGTTTTCAAATTCATTAATGGATAAATAAAAAAAGGTACTTTGTTATTTATATGATCCACCATTGTGCGTCTCTAATCATTGCGAGGACCTTCCATTCTTTTTGATTTGGCTATGGGCTTCAGTCGTTCGCGTCATAGACGCCCTGCAAAAAAAAATTATGACAAAGAAAAGATGTTCATATTAGCATTTTTAGAAATTCATAGTACACTAATACATGCGAGAAACATTTAGGTACTCTTGTGACATAATCCTTATCCGCCTAACCCAATCGACGCATGTACCTCAAGTTATGAATTTCCTAATGTTGATATAAACTGATATGACACCTTCTCATGTGACAATTGATTGGCGGAGTAGAATATCATCTTTCGAGAGCACTTATAAAATTATCTCCATAGACTCATTTTAAAGAAAGATTGTACTCACTGCATCCGGGGCTCCCGCGTGGGTTGTCTGGGTCCACTACACCTGCAACATCCATCATTTACTGTAAGTTTTACTTAAACCCATTCACACAGACTCATTATGCTATCAGAAGCACCAGTTGCCAAATAACCCTTTGTGATTTGATATTTCAAAAATTGCCAAATAACCTTTTGTGATTTGATATTTCAAATAAAGCGAAACGTACTTCAAATTTGCAAGTGTTCAGATATCTCGCTTCGACTAAGAACTGCCGAACTGAACTCATATGCTATAAACAACATAAAATTGCACAACTCGTGTTCGACTACACATCTATGACCTTTATATATATCCAATGGAATAAACTTAGAAGAAATAACTAGAGAGCAAGACTAACCACCGCAATTGGGAGACCATGAGCCTCGTGCGAGCAAGTGAAGGGTCATGAAAATCAAGAGAAAGCGCAACATTCTGATGAGAGAGGTGGAGAAGGAGTTGGAGGGAGAAGAAAACAGTCGTGCCATTTCCTTGAATTCCTTGATGTGCTTTTCCTTATTTTTATGTCTACCTATATATATATATACGCACCAAAAGATCATTAGTCATACATTGTATAATAAATGACAACATTGTCCAGAATTATTTAAAATTGCAACTACACTGACTTGGTCTTTGGCCGCCAACAGGTCGAGCACGGCAAGCGAAAGAGCCGTGCTCAAAAGAGCGAATCCCACCAAGTCCTGTCACGTCAATTCCATCCCGTTCAACCAAAACACGCCATTGACTTAAAGCTCATTCAACAAGATAATTTCGTTTTTCCAAGTCATTGATTACACAGGCCGAATGTTTCTGGAAGACCGGAAGCTCAAACCCCGTCCCCTTCTCATATTCAATGCTTCTGAAATTTTGATAAGATGATTTTTCTTAGTGTAAGTCTTGCCCAAATTTAATTCTGGTCTCTATGTTTGACCGTCATATACCCATTTGAAACAGACAACTAATGCATACAAATTAAAATTCCGCATGAACTGGCAAAATCAAGTTGGGAGAATTATCAAAAAAAGTCTTAAATCTATTATAATCGTATCAATTCAGTCAAAAATTTTTTATTTGTCAATTAAGTCTTAAACCTTTTCATGTTTTGTCAATTCAGTCAATCTGACCAATTTTGATTGGAAATCACTGATATGGATGCTAGCCAAGCAAGATGACCGGCGCTGACATGAATAATTTTCAATACTATTTTTTCAAACTTTTTATTTCTTTTTTCTTTTCTTTTTCATGTGGTGTATGAATATGTATGTAAACATTTGTAGTATATTATGAAAGTTTTGGGTGCTTTGGGTTAAGAAAAACCAAAACTATGTATGTTGCAAGATTTAGATTAAGCAATAAATAAAAAGTAAAAATCTATCTAGGCACACTCAAAAACATAAAATAAAATTCATAGGTAGGTTAATAGTCTACGGTGAAGAACTAAGCGAGAATATATAAAAATTGTTTTGTCGTATGAGTTGATTATGCATGAACTTTTCTTCTAAAATTCTTTTAGCTATGTTTCATTGTGTACTATTTCGAGCAACAAAAGTCCATCGAGATTGTTTTGGTACCATAAATGGGGTGAGGTAGAGCTTGATCCCGTGGACGAAGAGCAGCGTGTAGACCACGACAAAGAGGTGGTGCAAGTACCAGAAGGCGTCGAAGCTTGTGAGCTTCTTCAAGGGCCCGGGCACATCGATCTCGTTCTGCCTGTACCACGGCATGGCCCATGTGAAGGCAATCGCCGTCAGAACCACCGTCACGATCCCCCGCCATGCCCTCCGCTCCCTTCACAAACCACCAGTGGTTCGGGGGCTGCTCCTCGCGGAAGCAGGGGCTTCATGGGCGCATATACCTCAGGGCTCGTGCGCAGGATCCTCGGGAAGTCACTTGTCAAGTGCTCGATTGCATGCAAGCCAACCCTGACAGAGCTATACCTGCCGCGATCACGTGCAATTGTATACGTCTAAGGAATATGACACAAGACCAAGGTTTTCATTGAGATCTCAGCAGTGGAGATTATTTTGAGCAACAAAAGTCCGTGAAGTTAGCGAGGTATAAACATTTACGAGAAGCAAAATGTTAGTATGAATTTGACGCAAGAGATTGTGGCTAGGGTCTTTATGGGTGTATATCATCTTGACATTTACTTTTGTCATAGTATGCATCACTATGGACAATAATAGATAATTCCCACGATATATCCATAGGCTAATTACATAAAAATCCTAATGTGGAGTCTCTCATTTCATCATTAGATTAGTAATAATCACTGTAATTAAAACAATAGAAATAAACCATCTCGACCTCATTGAAAATAATTTCCGTATCACCTTGTGAAAGTTAAGGTTGTTGTCGAAGGGGACGGCGACGCCCAACCAGGTCATGTTCCTGATCCACGTGGTGGTGGTGTTGCAATAGATGGGCAACATGATGAGGGCCACGTTGAACTTAAGTGTCTCAGAACCGCCCTTCGCGATGCAGACATAGTAGCCCATCATGTCGAAGGCCGCCTTGTTTCGGTATTGGACGAACTTGTAGGCAAAGAGGCCCAACACGATCACGATCCACAGCACCATGACGCACGGTATACGTTACATATGGATGGCTATTTTATACGTGGCTAGTGAAAAAGTTTCATTTTCGTTAAGTGATACCAAATCAAAATGACACTATTCTCAATAATGACAATATTAAATTTCGTAAAAAAGAGCACACTTGTCAAAACTTACATTTGATAGATATAATATTTCAGTCTTTAATGAACGAGAATGTTTAATGATATATACCATGGTATATATCTTATTATCAGGGTCCAATTCCTCCATGATGAAAGCTACATATTCTTGAGCTTGCTTCTGGATATTTGATAGTTTATTCGTTGATGCGCTCAGGCTGATGAACTACAAACCAAGGATTTATTTTCTTTCAACGTAATTGAACAATTCCAAGTGCGAACAACGTCTATTTATTAATTGACTCGCAGAAAAAAATTATAAAAAAAAAATAATTCATCAACATTTTTCGGATAATAGGAAAAAAATTTCAATGTGGCCCCGATGACCCAGATGGGCTAGATCTTAGTTTTTAGGTGGGATTGCATATATACCACTCTAACATCTCCCTCCGCGATTTTCTCCCATCGGCATCTTTGTCCACCCTAACATTGCATTATACCACCAATCATTTCGTTTTAATAATCAAGAAAACTCTTATAATAATATTAACTTGTTCTGTTAGAGATAATTAGGGATTTCATTTTATTATTTTGTTGATTATCATATCTCTTGAGATTGCACGTGTATGACAGGTACATTGCATATATATTGCACGTACATTGCACATATACTTTCCTTTGATTTTCTATATCATGATTGGGATATTATTGTAAAATATTTATCTAATAAAGCCTATAGATAGGCTGATATATTCTTCACTAACATATAATTATACATAAAATTATCCAATTCACCTTTTCTGCATCATTCTCAATTTGTTCATACCTATACTTACATAAAATCTACTATGAACCCTCAAGTTTTTTCTCTTTTTTCTTCTCTTCTTTCTCTTTCTTTTTTTTTTCCTTCCCTTCTTTCACTAGCAAGCAAGGGCGAGGCTTGACCTTTCCAGCTTTTGCCTCTAGATGGCTACTGAGGTTCGGCGATCGGCCAAAGGAAGCAAGGAAGAAAAAAAAGAGAAAGAAAGGAAAAAAAGGTAAAAAATAAAATAAAATTAAATTAAAATATTATTAAATATTATCCACGTTATCACCGGCTGCACCACATAGGACGGCTAGCGTCCATGTTATCAATTTCCAGCCAAAATTGGCCGGATGGATTAAATTGACACAAATGTAAAAAGTTTAGAACTCAATTGGTAAAAAAATATTTATAATTAAATTGACATAATTGTAATAGGTTTATTTTTTTTTTTGTAATTCATCTAAAGGAATGGTGGCTCAAATGATGACAGTTAAGGAAACTCGAGGTTAATCGCCTCGCCAGCAATCTGCACACTATGTACGACAACGCTATCATACCGTATGTTGAGGGTGATCTTGGCATATGGCTCGCCATCGTCTCCCTTGGCTTTCAAGGCGGTGCTCGTGCTTCAAAGCCCATGGTTACAGATACAGATCATCTATGCCACATAATTTTCTAAAGAACTCTTGAATTTGACTACCAAGTAGCTAGCACATACATGTCAATGACTATTTATGGTGCATTTGTTCGAGGGAAAGTGTTTTTTGGAAATTCATTTTCCAAACTTTCATCAGTTTGGTTCGCCAAAAATGATAAGTTAACTGAAAATACTTTCCAGTCAAGGAAAACATTCAGGTATAAAATTAGGAAACTGAATTCCTTAATGTAAGGAGGTGAAAATATTTTTCGAAATTATTCATCTTGAATTTGTTAATATTTTTCTTTTCTCTTCTTTCTTTTTTTTTCCTTTTTCTTTTCTTTTTCTTTCTTTCTCCCTTTGCAGGTCGCCAGCCTTTCTTTTTCCAAATAAAAATAATTTAAAAATAAAAAAATTTTCTATAATTTTCACTATCAAATTTTCCTCACCAAACAACTGAAAATACTTTTCAAGTCTTTTTTAAGTTTTAGCTAAACACTGGAAAACGAACTCATTTTCCTGAAAAATGACTTTCGAGAGAGTGTTTTCCAGAAATTATACATTTTTCGTAAAACAAATGCATCCTTAGACGCTATTTATATCGTGTCCCACCGGTCAGAAATTATTTTATGTGTACATCAGTTGATTTCGCGCTACCACTGCATGCGAAGGAGCCGGGCTTATAGAATGAATCCGACCCATGTCCTCCCACATCAATCTTATCCCGTTCAACCAAAACACACCATTAACTTAAGCTTATTTAACAAGACAACATCGTTTTTCCAAGACATTGTTTACATGGGCTGACTTTTTCTCCGATCCTGTCTCGTTCTCATATTTAATGCTTTTGACATTTTAACAAGATGATTTTTTATAGTGTTGCTGTAACTGTTGCTGGTGCAAAAATTTTCAAAGAGTCTTTAATCGACACAGTCGAAAGTCTTTTTCAAATTTTAATTCAGATCTCTATTTTTGACCGTCATATACCCATTTGAAACAGTTAACTAATGCATACAAATATAAATTCTCTATGAACGGGCAAAACCAAATAGGGTTCATGACATTCATTTCAAGACAGTGACATTACAGAGATATTTACGATATTCTTAATATCACCCGCTTTATTAATTATCAAATCCACCAAGCATCCATCTTACAGTACCATGATATTTACGTTAATTTTCTTCAAACCCTACCATGAGTGACATGCATTGTTAATGACCGGACGGGGTTATGCTGAAGGATGCACACCTGGTTCTTTTAATGCCGAAGCAAAACTGATAAGTAAAATGTAAGATGGTATGGTTTTTTTTTTGGTAAAGAGATGGTATGGTTTATAAGCCAAAAAAGAAAAAAGCTAAAATAATAAAGATTAGTACGTCCAGTCTAATAGGATGAAGTAATTTTTCTGCTTTCCTGCAAAAACTATAAAATATTATTTAAATTTCAAAAAACTATGAAAAAGTAATTAGATATGAATATGTATGTAAGCATTTGAAGTATATTATGAAAGTCTGGGGTGTTTTGGGTTAAAAAAAATGAAACTGTGTATGTTTCACTACAAAAAAAACGCATTTTTGCCACGAAAATTTTCCAACGAAAAATTTTCATTGCAAATTTGCAACAAATTTTCCAACGAAAAATAAAATTCGTTGGAAATTTCCAACGAATTTTATTTTGTCGCAAAATTCGTTGGAAATTTCCAACGAATTATTTTTCGTCACAAAATTCGTTGGAAAATTTGTTGGAAATTTCCAACGAATTTTATTTTCGTTGGAAAATTAGTTGGAAATTTCCAACGATCTACAATTCGTTGGAAATTTCCAACGAATTTTGCGACGAATTAAAAAAATCGGTATTGTTCAGCATTTTTTTATATTCGTGGGAAAATTCGTTGGAAATTTCCAACGAATTTTCCAACAAATTTTAATTTTCCGGGCAATTAGTTGAGTGTGTACAATTTTCGTTGGTAAATTCGTTGGAACTTTCCAACGAAAAAAAATTCGTTGGAAATTTCCAACGAATTTTCCAACGAAATTTAATTTTTCAGGTAATTATTTTAGTGTGTACAATTTTCGTTGGTAAATTCGTTGGAACTTTCCAACGAAAAAAAATTCGTTGGAAATTTCCAACGAATTTTCCAACGAAATTTAATTTTCCGGGTAATTATTTTTGTGTGTACAATTTTCGTTGGAAAATTTGTTGGAAATTTCCAACGAATTTTTTTTCGTTGGAAATTTCCAACAAATTTTCCAACGAATTAAAAAAACCGGTACTATTCGGCTTTTATTATATTCGTGGGAAAATTCGTTGGAAATTTCCAACGAATTTTCCAACGAAATTTAATTTTCCGGGTAATTATTTTTGTGTGTACAATTTTCGTTGGAAAATTCGTTGGAAATTTCCAACAAAAAAAAATTCGTTGGAAATTTCCAACAAATTTTCCAACGAATTCAAAAAAACCCGGTACTATTCGGCTTTTTTTTATATTCGTGGGAAAATTCGTTGGAAATTTCCAACGAATTTTCCAACGAATTTTAATTTTCCGGGCATTAATTTCAATGTGTACAATTTTCGTTGGAAATTTCCAACGAAAAAAAATTCGTTGGAAATTTGCAACGAATTTTCCAACGAATTTCAATTTTCCGGCCAATTATGTTAGTGTGTACAATTTTCGTTGCAAAATTCGTGAGAAATTTCTCACGAATTTTGCAACGAAATCCCTACTTCTTCTTTATTCAAATTTTTTCGCGCTCATTATTCCCCTATTTCTCAGTTTCCACTTTTATTCTCTCTCTCTCTCTCTCTCACCCTCTCTCCTTAGCCTGCAGCTTCTCCCTCCCTCTTCCTCTCCGCCTCCCCGTCCGCCTCCTCCCCGCTGCCCCGCCTTCTCCTCCGGCTCCGGGACGGCGTCGGCTCCCTCCCCGCGGCGCCGCCGCGGCCATCCAAGGCCGCCCCCGACGCCCCGACGCCACCTGGGCCGCCCCCAACGCCCCCCCCCCCCCCCCCCGACCCCCCAGAGGACACCATCAGCCACCCCCGACGCCCCCCACGACGCCCCCGAGGACACCATCGGCCGCCCCCGACACCTCCCCCGACGCCACCAAGCCTCGTCGCCGGCGAGGGCCGAGCTGGCCCAGATCTGGGCGAGCTCGAGCTCGTCGCCGGCGACGGGCGAGCTCGAGCTCCTCGCCGGCGACGGGCGAGCTCGCCCAGATCTGGGCGAGCTCGAGCTCCTCGGCGCCGGTGAGGGCGATTTTTTTAAAAAAAAATATTTCGTGGGAAAAAAAATTTCCACAATTTTCAACAAAAAAAATTGTAATTTTTCCAACGAAAAATTTTTCGTTGGAAAAAAAATTTCCACGATTTTTCGAACAAAAAAAATCAGAAATTTTTTTTCCAACGAAAAATTTTTCGTTGGAAAAAAAATTTCCACGATTTTTTTACAAAAAAAAATTTTGTAATTTTTCTAACGAATTTAGTCACGGGTTTTCCAATAAATTTTCCAACGAAATAAAATTCGTTGCAAATTTCCAACGAAAATTGAAATTTTTCGTTGGAAAAATTTCCAACAACCTATTACCAACGAATTTTTTTTCGTTGGAAAATTCGTTGGAAATTCCCTTTCCAACGAATTTTCCAGAATTTTTCGTTGGAAATTTTGTCGGAAAAAACTGCTTTTTTTGTAGTGTTTCAAGATTTAGATTAAGCAATAAATAAGGAGTAAAAGTCTATCTACTATTGTATATGCATCCAGAGATGCGTTTATATACAATCGTTTGGAGATGTTTCAGGTGGAAATAGTGCTTTACGAACAAGCTAAATTGTTGATGCAGAACAGACCCAAAAGAAATTGCTGACGTAGAAAGAAGCAAATCAATTATTTTGTAATAAAGGCTCCTTTGTGATGTGACATATCTGAAAAATATTTTTCATGAAAATAATAATACTTTCCGATGTTTAGTTCAAACTTGAAAATGAAATAAAAAATATTTTTCATTATTTGATAAGAAAAAGTCGCTTTTATTTTACGAAAGAGACATGCACTATTTGTGTGATATAAGGAATACGCATGATATATCAAATTATTTTCGAGTGCCAAACTCGAGCGTCGGAGATTAAGCCCTAGCCTCAAGGGACTTCGGATTGGCCGTAGGGATTCCCGAGCCCAAGTATAGGGTTCTTGGTCGCATGAATTGGGATTTCTCTTACCCAGACTAGGAACCTAAGCACGAGCGTCGAGTACTTGGGCCAGATGTCATGGACCTAGGCTCCAGTGGGCGCCGATCATCAAATTAACCAACAGTCATGCATTCTTTTTTTACCAACGGTATTGTGACACTTACTAACTCTTTGAGAAATTTACCAACAAGAAAAAAAGATTAGCCTTTTGGGCCTAATTCCCTTAAAAAGTACCAAATTTAGGTCACGTTCTAATTCTGACCCAAACTATTTCTTTGTCTTGCAAAAAAAACGAATTTTAACTTGTGTCTCAAATCTAGTCTAAACTTTTTTTGTCACATAAAAAGGCACAAATATTCAGTTAATACCCAAATCTAGCCCCAACCAAGCTTTTGTCCAATGAATGCTGTAAAAAAATTCGACATGTCATTCCACGTGTACTAAGCGGAAATTTGATGGTAATGTGATATGGCTAGATTTATGTACCAACCGAAAGTTTGTACCTTTTTATGAGAGAAAGAAAAGTTTGGGTCAAAACTAAGGCTTGACCTAAATTTTATGCTTTTTAATAAGACTAGAAAAGAGTTTATGCGAGAAGTGAGATTCAATCTTAAGTAAGTCTTTCTTTATGAAACAAAAAAAAAAATTGGATGGAATTGAGGCTAGAATAAAGTTAGTGTTTTTTTAAATGAATTAGGGAAAAAGATTTAGGTATTATCCGGCGGGTTATGGACTAACCTAACAGATGAAAGTTGCACTTCCATTGCGTGCCGCCTGAAAATCAGGCTCTCAAGCTTCTCCACCACCAATCATGGAGGATTCGAGCTCAATCTCTATTGAATCAGCTTGTACACATTCATATTTTGATGTGTTACTTCGATTTGGTACCCCCGCCCGCACCCTTGAACTAAGCATCCACGATATGATAATGTGGAATATCAGAAGTTTCTCTGGTTTGATTGGAATTCAAGCAGCCTCACTCATAACCATCGCAAACAGAGTTGAGGATTATTACACCATTATGTTTTATGGGTTCTTTGTCTGTCCACATTGAAGGGTTAGCATTCATATGTGATATCCATACAGGAAAATTGTCCAAAATGTGTTGCTTTTTTTAATTTTGTTAATTTAGTCATAAATCTATTGATGATTTTGCAATGTGGTCTTTCATGCCAATTATAGCCGAAAATCGATGACGTTGACGATTTTTGCAATTTTTTAAGATTTTCGGAATTTTTTCCTTTTCCTTTCTTTCATTTTTCTTTTTTCCCTTTTTCTTTCTATTTCCTTGCGCCGTTGCCAAGGCTCGGCAAGGTCGCTGGAGGCAAAGAAAAGGAAAAAAAAGAAAAATTTAGAACATTTGCAATCTACGTCAGCTCCGTTTGTCCTACACATCGGCCATGCCATAGAGGACGACCGACGTCCATGTCAGTAATTTCAAGTCAAAATTGAAGAAATACATTGACAAATCATCAAAATATTTAGAATTAATTTGGCCAAATTAAAAATTTTACGATTGAATTGGCTGATATATAAAAGGTTTAAAACTTTTTGGATAATTATCTCCAAATTAATATATCCGTAGTGAAAACTTAAAATTTCAAATCATATGGCATATGTTGTAATAATAGTAATTTTTAAAAATAGGTTCCATCGATCCGCAATAAACCAAAGAAAATCCTTAATATATTTCCAAGTGAGCTAATGGAGGGAAAGCCACATACTTGAGATTGAGAAGTAAGCATATCCATTCATCAAAGTATCCAAATAATCTGCCTTAAAACTTCAAAGCAGAAAATCCATGATTCGATTAATATAACGATCCTAATCCTCACATTACACGCTACTTCCCAATCCAACTTAAACAGAAGCTTTCATACATTTATAGATAGTAAAAAAGGTGCTTGGCAAATGCATATGATCCACTATAATGCGTTGCTAACCGTTGCAAGGACCTTTCATTCTTTACAACTTGGCTCTGCGCTTCAATCGTTCGAGTCAGAGACGTCCTACAATAACATTATGATAAAAAGGATGTTTATATCAGCTTTTTTTTTTCTTTTGGAAATTCATAGTACACTAATACACACGAGAAACATTTAGGTACTCTCGTAGTGTAATCCTTATCCACCCAAAGCCAATCACCACATATGATAAACCTCCTCATTTTGATATAGATTGATATGACAAGGCTTCTCACGTGGCAATTGATTGGGGCGGATGAGAACATCGTCTTTCGAGAGCACCTATAAATATCTCTTGATATAGTCAGTTTTAAAAGGAAGCGAGTACTCACTATATCCAGGGCCCTGACTTGGGTTGTTCCCGCTCACAAAACCTGCAACATGCATCATTTGCTAAATTTTACTAAACCCCGTTCACAGACTCCTCAATGCTATTAAAGTACTATTTATCATAATACCCTCTATGATTTGATGTTTTGAAAAAGCGAAATATACTTCAAACCGCTACGATTCAGACGTCTCAATTCGAGCAAGGCGAACTATCGAACTTAACTCACATATATACTCAGTACGCAACATGAACTGCACAACTGATGTTGGATTACGCATCTACGTCTTATGTATACAATGGATAAGCTTAAAACACAGAAGAAAAAGATAAGGGAGGAAGACTGACCACTGCACGACAGACGCCGTGGGCCTCGCGCGAGCAGGTGAAGGGTCATGAAGATCAGGAGAAAGCACAAGATTCTGATAAGAGAGGAGGAGGAGGAGGAGGAAGAGGGAGATAAAAGCAGTCGTGCCATTTTCAGCTTGAGTTCCTCGATGCGCTTGTCTTCTTTATGTCTCTATATATAGGCACCACAAGATCATTAGTCATAGCCTACATAAAGAACAACGCCGTACTTAAATTACTTGTGCTGCAGCAACTGTGACTTGGTCGACTACTGCATGCGTAAGAGCCGTGCTTAGGGAGTGAATCCCACCGAGTCCTCTCCAATCAGTTTCGTCCCGTTCAAACTCGGGCCGCTTTTTCCGACCAAAAAAAAGAAAACAACATATTGAGTGCATGTATCACAAAAACAACCATTTATATCGATGCATCGACAATTACACTATCGATCTGTTTATTCAGTTGTTTAAGGAGTGTTCCGAGGTGTTCCTCAACAAGATTAGGAAGAGGGGCTGACTTTCTATGGAAGACCAAAAGCTCGAACCCTGTCTCCTTGTCTTATGAAATGTTTGGACATTGTAATAAAATGGTTTCTTTAGTGTTGCTGTAGCTATTGTCGCAGCAGAGATTGATTGGCAAAGAGTCTCTACCCGACAGAGTTGACAGTCTTGCCCCATTTTAATTTAATTCTCTATGTTCGACCATCATATTCACATTTTAACAGTCAATTTGTGCACACAAATAAAATTCCCTATGAACGGATAGGTCAAGAAAGTGACAATACAAAGATACTTATGCACTTGAATATCACCTGCTTAATTAATTATCACCCACTCCGTATTCTTCTTATAGGCTGGCGAATAATTTAGAAATGGGAAAAAAAAGTTCTAAATCTATTATAGTTGTGCTAATTCAATTTTAAACATTTTACTAAGTCTTTTGACAATTTATCAATGTCTTTTGAACGCTGGCCGTGCTACGTAGGACAGCCAACGTTGACGAGGATAATTTTTATAATTTTTATTATATTTTTTCTTTTTCTTTTCTTTTCATCTTTTTTTCCTTCTTCCTCTGCCTGTCATTGAGCCTCGGTGATAGCCGACAACCGGCCACATACGACAATTGGCAAGGGTTGCTCTCAGGCGAGGTTACCCTCGTCGAGTGACCTCATCAGCCCTGTTGGCTTCAGGTGAGGCTCAACCTCACCGAATCTGGCAAAGGCGAGCCTCGCTTGAGGCTGGCGACGTCGCCCCTTGCCAAATCCCTGTAAGGTCAATCCTCCCTCGAAGGTGGTGAGGCCAACCCTCACTAGCCTCTAGCAAAGGCAAGCCTTGCTCGAGGTTGGTCGCTGATTATCTCTGAGGCCCGACAATTAGAGGAGAAAGAAAAAAAAAGCAAAAGAAAAAAATGTTTAAAAATTCAAAATAAAATAATTGTGAAAATTGTCCACTTAGTACTAGCAGTACCACGTAGGATGGTTGATGTTTACATTAGTGATTTCTGGTCAAAATTGATAAATTATCAAAAGGTTTTAGGACTGAATTGATCAATTAAATGATTTAGGCTGTACTGGCACAAGAGCAATAAGTTGGGGCTTTTTTAGTAATTTCCCAATTTAGAAAACGATAATGGAGTCGAAGTGCTTAAGTGCAAGAACACTCCCTCTTTATGGGCTTAAGAACCTGAAAGGACGAACCGACCTGTGCCTGCATGACCAGGTGCTCCTGCAACTCCTCGAGCTAGCACGCTTTTCTCGGAAGATTAATAACCACTGGATCGAACAAGAATAAATTGCATTGATCGGGCCTTTGGGTCAGAGTAGTTGGCTGGGGCTGTAAGGAAATTCCAATTTAGAATGACAAGATCCCACCAATTATTGCAAACTACGAAGGGTTAGGATCGCTTACACAGACTTTGGACTTAACGGATTCTTGAGATTTGCACAGTGTTTTTGGGGCTTTCATATAGCTGGGCCTTTATGCTTGGACCCTCGAATTGTCAAAAAAAAAATATTTCTCACCTACTTATCATAAATGTTATTAAACTTATTCGTGTTATAATACTTAGAGTAAGAATTAGGAAAAAAAAATACATGCGATGACGATGGGACCGTGGACCTTTGAAGCACCATGCGTTCAGGCCCAATTCAAAAGACCCGGAACGTGCGACCCGTCCGGCCCAATGATTTATTGGGTCCGCTCGTAGGATGGGCCTGGCCCAACTCAATAATTGACGGTAGTAATTGTAATTTCGTGCTGTACAACAAAATAATAAACAAAAAAGCAAAAAAGAAAAGTCCCACCGCACGAGCAAAAATCAAAAAGCCATTTTATTTTCCTGCCACACCTTTTCATCCACATATAAAAACCCAATTTTTCCATTTTTTTTCTTTTTTCTCCGTCCGTCTGCCTCCCGCAAGCTAACGCCAAGTTCATCTTCGCAGCTCGCTCTCTGCAACAACACCATGAACGACGGTACAGTTCCTCCTTTCCTGCTCTTCACCCCCCTCTCGTAGAAGATTCCACCGCGAAGTGAGCGCAAAAAGCGCCGCGCGAAGCCCCCGATTCGATGGCGGCGACATTGTCCGCCTCGCTCCTCCCTTCTTCCCAGCCGCTCGCTCCCTCCGTGCCGCCGTCCTTATCCTCGCCCTCCGCTTCCGCTTCGATCCACGCCGGCGGAATCCTTCGCATTCGGGGCGGCGGGAGCTTCTCGCCTTCTCTGCCGCTTCGATCCTCGCGGCTCGCCTCGAAGGTCGGCGCGAGGCGTCTGCGGACGGCGATTCGAGCCTCGGCCGACTACTACGCCACTCTCGGGGTCCCCAAGTCCGCCAGCGGTAAGGAGATTAAGGCTGCTTACCGGAAGTTAGCTCGCCAGGTAAAAGAGTCTCCGTATTTTCCTTTTGTTTTCTGGTTTTTGGTTTGTGCAAGTTGATTGCCGAGCGAGCTCTGCGAAGATAGAGCGAGCGATGAACGGCGCGTCGTTTTGTGGATTTTTGGGAGACGACGAGAGGAATGATTGCTTAGGGAATGCGAATTTTAGTGACTGGCTTTGTTAATCAGTTGAGTTTTGGCAGTAGTTCGTACTGGCTACTGGAGTATTCTTAAGGACGTGGTACATCTTAAAGTTGTCTCCGAGTAGTTTTAGTGAATATTGAGATTTAGAAGCTATGGATGTGGATAGTTTAGTGAGCCACTCGGGATTTCTCTGTTTGTGGACAATGGATGCAGTTTGGTTGTTTGTACGGCTGTACCAGTATCGGCATTCAAGCTACGGGCGAGTGCCTGTCGGTAGAAATGCTGCGCATTACTTTGATCCTCCTCCTGGAAACTCAAGTTCTGTTGCTATATTTTGCAGTACCACCCCGATGTCAACAAGCAGCCGGGAGCTACAGAGAAGTTTAAGGAAATCAGTGCTGCATACGAGGTATGCATCAGCTTTGAGGAACGAGAATTTCCTATGTTCTCTCAAAGTTTTCTACACTGAGCAAAGTCATCTCACAATCTAGTGGAATAGATGTTCACTGCATGGTAGTTTGTGATGATTGTAGATTAAAAGTTTGGTCCTTGGCTTGTTGTCAACTGCTAGGAAAAAAATTGGCATACTGAGCCAGTTCATCTTGGGTTGCAATTTTGGCTTATGACTAATATCTGCGGGCCCAAAAACATTTGGAGAATTTTACTGACCATTGCTTTTGTAGGATATATCTCTATAAGGCTCACAACTTTGCTGTTGTTCTGCTGTTGATTTCATTCTTTTCTGATTTTGTATTATTTATGCTGTTGAATCTTTGCCATCATCAGGTGCTTTCCGACGATAAAAAGAGGGCTTTGTATGATCAATATGGTGAAGCAGGAGTAAAGAGTACAGTGGGGGGCCCATCAAATGCTTATACGGTACTGGAGAGATCATAATCATTGCAAATGCATAGTTTATACATGAGTGACTTGCTCTATAGCACATTAGAAAACTTTATGATTTCTGCACAAATGCAGTTCTTTCCTCACGTTTTGCATTGTCCTTCGCTCAGACTAATCCTTTCGATCTATTCGAAACATTTTTTGGCCCAAGTATGGGTGGTTTTGCGGGTATGGACCCAACTGGATTCAGAACAAGCCGACGTAGCACTGTTATGAAGGGTGAAGATCTACGGTGAGTGCGGGTAATATTTGTTTAACTACTGATTGGCCCCTTCCTTGCTGTATATGCACTTCTTGCTTCAGGAAATTTGACCATTGTGTGGAACATTGTAATCCAACTACTCTATTGATGTCTATTTTCTTTGTGTTTTCTTGTGCAGCGATTCTTAATTATGTTTTAGAATTAAAAGTTGATCCGATAACTACATTTTTAAATGCGTGTCAGTAAAGGACATCCTCCACAAGGGTCTAATTAATAGGAAATTGATGTTGATCTGTTTTTCTTTCTCTTTTGTTTTCTTTTTTCTTTGCCTTGTCTCCCTAGGCAGGGGTATAAAGTAAATCTCTACATATTAACTTGTGTTTCCAAAGTTTTCAGTTATGACATGACTCTACAATTTTCTGAGACCATATTCGGAGCGGAAAAAGAATTCGAGCTCTCCCACTTGGAAACATGTGAAGCTTGCTCTGGTACTGGAGCAAAGGTTGGTTCCAAGAAGAGGATATGCTCAACATGTGGTGGCAGGGGCCAGGTCATGCGAACAGAGCAGACTCCTTTTGGCATGTTTTCCCAGGTATAAGCACTAGATATCAGTCCTTTTAGGGTGACTGGACAAATGCTTTTGACTTCCCTTGTCCTAGGTTTGGTTGTTTGGTGCTTGCAATTGGCTAGAAATAAACTAGAAATCAGTCGTTTCAAGTTATGTGGTTCTTTGGAAATCTGTAGTTTTTGTAATCGAAGTAGTACTAGCCATAGGACTCACATGTCAGGTCTAAAATGACATCTTTTTATGGTTGTGTATAAGTATACAGGACTTGCAACTGTTTCCACATCAGGAGATGTTATCTCTACCATTAGTGAAATAGACAGATATCGATAGAACACCTAAGATTCAGACGTGCTAACACCGTCTACAGAAAGGAGATTATAGGAGGTTAATTGGAGTTATGTCCAGGAGGATGGGCTGACCCAGAAATTCTCAGTGCAATTGGCCATGTCCATTTTATTTACTTTGTCGTGTTTTTTTACTTCCTTGAGAGAAGAATTTAATCCTTTGTCGAATTTTCGTCTTCTTTAGTTATTTTACAAGCTGAGTGTGACTTCAGAATACTGAAAAACATTTCTGTTAGGTGTCTGTTTGTCCCAACTGCGGTGGGGATGGTGAAATGATTTCTGAATATTGTCGAAAATGCTCTGGCGAAGGGCGTATTCGGGTCAAAAAGGACATGAAAGTGAAAATTCCACCTGGAGTCAGCAAGGGTAGTATCCTCAGAGTTGCTGGAGAAGGTGATGCTGGACCAAGAGGGTATGACATATCATTTTGTAAATTTGGAATCTGTCTTGCACTGTTAATGAATTGCTGGAATGGATTTTTTGACAAATTTATATAGGCTTTCAGAAACAAACTTTGAGACTTGCAACGTGATATTTCTCTGTCTGGATTTAATTAATATCTGTAGAATCAATATTTACAGCTATTACAATTTTTCGTATAATAGATTGGAATATTTTATTAGCGATTCAGCTGTTCGCAGTTTCATTTTTGACAAAAGCTGGCCAACTAGTCATTAAGCTTGCGGTCAAACAGGGAAAAAAAAGATCTCATGCAATTGCTCATCTTGACTTCTTGTCACCCCAATGATGTTGTTCCTTTAATTTTCCAGTAATGGGTATAATCTTTAATATGTTTTATGCTTTCCAGAAAGTCTTCAGCGTGATTAATATTTTGAATAGACTAGACAATAGTGATGGTTCAATAAGCAAGGGATTGTACTTCGCCTTTCCTCCACTTGTATCCAATGGGTTGCATCCCCCTCATTTTCCTTTTTGAGGGGAAAAGTCTTGAAAATTAAAAACTTCTTAGTGAATTTAGTAGCTTTGTCGCCTGACAAAAGAATTTTTACTTACAGACAGTCGACAAGATATGCTTCTCTATGCTCATTTATATGCAAATGGCAAAAGTTTCTTCACTCTCTTATTTGCGCCTCAATTATTTCTTTTCTTTGGCATTTTAACTTCTTTTGTCCGATCATTAGTTTTGAATTCTTTTCCTCCTCTGAGTTATTTTCCTTGTTTTTTGGCCTTTGGATTATGAGTTGCATTCTCCTCCTTTTGTGCCCTTGCCAACCTCATTGGATCAGGGGTTTTCCACTAACCAGGCCCTCTGCCCAGTCAGTTGTTGAGGAAAGTTGTCATAATCACCGTCTCTCCTCCACCTTGGATTGTATGTTTCTTTCTCTGATGTTGTCACATTGGAGGATAAAGTAATATTTCGCCACTTCTGCCTTTTAATTCATGGTTCATAGAAAAGAACAAATTCATTACCCTTTTATCAAGTCATTTCTTTCTTCAAAGTCTATACTAAGACATTCGTGTCTTTTTATTGTTTATGTCTTTTTCAGTTTAATTTCCCTCATACAACAGGGCATTGCCTTTGTTTATTTCGTTTCTTCCTTATGCGTATAGAAACAATCACATCAATGGAGAAATTGACAATATATTGCATGACATCATAAACATGATAAGTATTTGAATTGGTAACTAGAAATCCTTTGCAGAATATATTCAATAATTTTAATTGTTTAATGTTCACGTCATCAGGGGTCCTCCAGGTGATCTTTTTGTATATCTTGAGGTTGAGGAGATTCCAGAGATTCAAAGAGATGGAATAAATCTCAATTCTACAGTAACCATTAGCTATCTAGATGCTATATTGGGTGCGGTGGTGAAGGTAATACTTCAAATTTCCCTGATAAGCTTCGCTCTTTATCATTTTGTATTTATAATAGAGAGAATTGTCAGAGTGAATGTAATGCGGTTATAGGGAGATTAAGGCATGCTGAATTAAATGTTTCGACAAGGAGAAAGACAAATTTGAAAGGTGGAGACCTCCAACTGCACTGAGTTTCAGCAAAGCTATCCCTTCAGATCTGATAAGCTAAAAAATCGTCAACCTTCACCAAATTAAGTCAAAGCCTTGGCCCTTCCTAGTACTTTTTCCATCCAAGTACATGAAATTAATTGTGGTTATGTCATTGATGCTGATCAGATGATTTTTCTGATCGTGACCAAACTGCTAATGTCATTCTCTAAATATTGTTAGAAAAATTTTGCTGCCATCTGATTGAAAAATTTAAAAGTTGACGTTTCTCTTGCAGAAAATAAGTGGTGCCGAGGAAATTTTAAGGGATGTTGGGATTCTTTCACTTGATTTTTTATTAGAAGTTACCTGACTAGATGAAATACCTTTTGATGGTCAGAACTACGGAGTCCCCACAGGGAAGCAGATTGTAATGCATGGGCCACCTATGGCTTAGAGATAATCGAGAACAAGTTTCGTATAGCTTCAGACATAGCATCATGTGTTGGTCCATCTATATCAGTACTTTGCTGAGGCTCTACAGATTACCTATTGATTTTATGTCTTGAATTTCAACAGGTTAAAACAGTTGAAGGAACTTCTGAACTACAGATACCTCCAGGTGCACAACCAGGGGATGTTCTGGTTCTTGCTAAAAAAGGTGCACCGAAATTGAATAGACCCTCAATACGTGGTGACCACTTATTTACAGTTAAGGTCACTATTCCAAAGCGTGTGAGGTATATAAATCTCATCTTATTGCTTCTTTCTCTTGTATAATTTGTCGAAAAATTTTATCAGTGTATTTTAAATTTTGTTCATTTTTACATGCATCTCTCCGGTGGGTTACTAGATCGTGACTTAATTTGTCTCATGTACACTTTAAAACGGACACATCCGAAACAAGGATCTTGGCTAAATGTTTTGTACCTCTACATTATTTGCTTTACCTTAGATCAATGTGGTCTAATTAATGGTGCTTGTTGGAGGTTGTAAGTCCATCCATTCATCTGCTTAATTTTTCGATTATATTGGACCCTCTTAAGCTGGTGCATCTTTTAATGTCAGTTAAAATCAGGCAATTTTGCATGTGTCTGTGAGTCAATGAGTTGACAAAACATGTTCGGTTATAAGTTTTTACTCTCTCAAATTTTTTTTCCTCTAAATTTCTTTTTAGTTAGTGAGATTTTACTGGTTTCTGCACTAGTATCTTTTTAACAAGTGGCATAACTTTATTTGTCCTCAAATATCTACCATTAAGAGGGTAGTCTTGCATGGACCATGAAAGAGCTAAGGTATGTCATTTTATTAAAGTTATTGCCAATTTTTTCAGTTCAAGTGAACGAGAGTTACTTGAAGAGCTGGCTTCCTTGAGTAGCTCTACCACCAGTCGCTCAAGAACTCGCCCAAGAACACCACCACCTGGTAAGATGGTTGCTTTATGTGTTCTTGATAGGCCTAATGTGGTTTTCCTTAGTGTTGAAAATGTCTGTTTTGTCATTGCGTAATATACTACTAGACATAAAAAAAACAAAACAAAAAAAAGTACTACTAGATATTATTCATGAAAGAAAAAAGAAAAAAAATTACTGGATGTGGATTTAAACAAAAATTCACATATTATACTCAGTATTGATGTGAGAAACAACCTTCGGGCCTTGAGCTTAATATCAAGGTCCAGTACCTACGCAGTACTGACTAGTGTATTCGTGCAAGTTTGAGATCGGTTCTATCTCTTACGGTAGAGCTTTGTCTCTGCAGCTCCAACTCCTGAGAAGCAGCAGGTCGATTCTGAGATGGAGAAAACTGAAGATTCTGGAGATGAAAATGACTTGTGGAAGAAGTTGAAAGAATTGGCTGGGTAATTCTTCCTTTTCTTTAATTTGAGTAGTTTCTTTATTCCGCTAAATCGTGTTGAATTCTTCGAATCCATAACAAATGAGTTGCATATAGCGGAAAAAAACAGAGGTTTGGGGTTAATACACTTCTTATCGAATGGGTTTCATTAAGCAGGGAATTCTGTGTTACTACTTAAGGCTGGGTTCTCCAGGTGCATATGTTGAGACTTGATTGGTCATTTTGCATACTACCCCACATACTTATAAGAAAGCTTGATATACTGTCCCTCCAAAAGTTATAGACTTCCAGATGTAGTTGAGTACAATTACCCGATCCTCATATGTCTAGGCAGGTACAATACTTTATGTTTTTGTTCCTTGGGTGCTGAGATATTTGCTCTTGCATTCAAGTGCTAGTTTTATTTGGTGAATCTGCATCTACTCCCTCTTCATATTTGGGGGAGTGTGTGATTCTTCTGGCGGAGCTCGGTATAGAGTCCCTATGGTAATGTTCAGAAAGATGTAGTTATGCAATGATCTCTAATCATCGTAACTTTTCTGGAACCTGACCTTTTTCATTCGAGTATTAGTCCTTTAGTAGTCGTTAAGATGTAGCTATCTCATGGTCCGATCATCCTAGTTTGAAGTGCTAGTCTTTTATACTTTGAGACTGCATTTTCACATGCATGCACAAAGGATCGTTGACATAATAAAGATTTGACCTGCAGGTCTGTTGCGAATGGAGCTCTAAAATGGATGAAAGACAACCTTTAATTTGAGGTATATCCCGTATACTGAAGTCAAAGCTCACATCCGTCCATGCACATTGTAGTTGCCCTGGAATTTTGTCTGTCCCTCGAAAAATTTGCTGGCAAAAGATGGAGCTATCAATTGCTTTGGGCATTCCAGTCTTCTCAGAGTTCTCCAGAAAATCAAACGATACAGCCCCCGGTGGTTATTCTTTGATTTTTTTTCTTTCAACTGTAAATTTTAGCCATTGATCAGGTGATAACGGGTTCATCTGTGCAATTACACATTACTTTGTAATTGTTACGCGGGCTATGAGAGTTAGGGCTTGAGAAATGGGGTTCTCATTTTAGGGAAGCACGTTGGCAGCTGAATTCCCCCCAAGTGCACGTATGGATTTGCAAATATGTGAGATGTCGATTTAGAACATGAAAAAGCAAATGACTTCCGGATTTCGCTCTCTTCTTTTTGGATTTCAAATGGCGTGGCTTTCTTTCAAAGACAGGTGGACGCATCTGTGGAGCGTAATTTTTGTTAAATGCTAGTTTGAATGTCTGGATCATTGATCTCATGTATGATTAGATTAGTCAATCCAATGATAAAAGCAAATTTTCTGTTTTGATTACTATAATAGCGTTCTAAAATGAGGGTCATCTCAAGCTAATGACAGAATAAATTTCGTCTTTTACAATTTTGGGAACAGAATTCTCCCTTGGATTTAACTTTTTCCAACATAGGATTTGCGCGCTTTTAAGAAACTAAATTCGCCGCTGCGGAAAGTAATTGAAAAATTTCTGGGCGTGCATGATAACATTTCTACTCCCGGGCAAAATTTCTGGCCAGAAATTGAAAAATCAATTTCTTCTCCAGGGATGATTTTTTGATTTGAGAAAGGCGTTTGATAACAGTATGAAATTTCTATTCCCGGAATAGAAATTCGTTTGTTAAAGTGTAAAAATTCTTTCTCCCGGGACAAAAAATTCGTTTGAGAAAAACTATAATTTTTTTGTCAATTTTCCACGATAGATTTGAAGAGTTATATAATTTTTGTTACAAAAAGTGGCTGAATTTCTTGGATTGGAGAATGGTGTGAGGTGTTCAAGTTTATTGTAAAGGCGGAGACAAAGAAAGATGATCCTTTCCTTTACCTCTCCTTGTATGATCATCATGAGCTGTTCCTTGTATGATCATCATGAGACAAAGAAAAATTATTTCCTTTACCACCGTAAAAATCATCATGAGTTAATTCTGTCCTAATATAACTTGCTTGCTTTGTAGTTCTTTCGCTAGAGGAAAACCAAACGCGATGTTCAGCGTCAACTTGCTTGTTTTTGTCGAACATGTGGGAAACCTCAAATATCATATTACCACAATGAAAATTTGAAATTCTCGAATATAACTAACAAAGTACATTATGAATATTAAAAAAACAAAGTCATGGAATCTCGGCCATATGACGATCCCTCGCCATTTTGTTGGCAATAGTTTTCCTAAGCACGTTCATCTCGACTCCTTCCTCGGTCGACGTATCATCCATAGTGTCATTGTCTGATGGTTCATATGGATGTTCTTGTGTCTAGAGACGGCATGGGAAGTGGGATGGGGTGACATGATTGCATATATTGTCGACTAACCACCTAAACCACGGATAATAACACTACCACCGACAAGGGTGAGAATGATACCTAACACCATTGACCGACCGCACATAACACAGCCCCAAACTCACGACATTCCAAACAGTCTCCACCTCCGCCTGATCGCCGAATTAATCGATCAATGACCATCGAACAATGCCATGAACGGATAATTAATCACGACACGGCAGAAGCAACTAGAACAGATCAGATGGCCCGCCCCCCCTTGTCTCCAATTCATCTGGACTTTG
Organism: Syzygium syzygioides; assembly: GCA_031216285.1. Lineage (NCBI taxonomy): Eukaryota > Viridiplantae > Streptophyta > Magnoliopsida > Myrtales > Myrtaceae > Syzygium > Syzygium syzygioides. The sequence goes on from CM062251.1 coordinate 27,558,114, forward strand.
CTCCGAAAAGATCTCACTGAAGCCCACCCCCACCCCAAGCTCTTCATCCATCTCGATATCTATCCGGGCCACCGCCTCAATCCGGAGGAATCCTGAACATGCTTATTCAAGAAAACCTCTCCGCAGAAAACCACTTCCACTTTCACGAATTCCCTCTCTCTCTCTCTCTCTTTAATAAATTAAAGACTCCAACTTTTTTAACTCGCAGAGAGCGAGCACCGAAACAGGAATCCTCCAAAGCCAGCCAAAAACCCAAACCCAAACCCAACTGCAGAGTGGCACCACAGCACGGGAGCAAAAAACCCGACAACCTCAATCGAGCGACAAAACCCACCGCGAACTCCACACGGATCGGCGCAGCCGGAAGGAAGGGGGGGGGGGCGGGCCAAAAACCCGCGAAGATCGTCGCGATCGACTCCGCAACAGCGCGAATTAGCGAACCCAAAAAGACCGCAATCCACGAACCCCGCGACGCATCACCACCACCACCACCACCACCACCACCACCACCACCACCATCGCCATCATCAACGGGAACCGAAGCCCAGAGAAAAGGGGCGGGCCCCGATTCCGATGGGCGTGGTGGGGGGAATCGGGGGCGCGCTGGCAGAACATTCGGGCGTGGGAGAGAGAACAGTCGGGCGTGGGTTTGCAGAACATTCGGGCGTGGGAGAGAGCAGGAGAGAGAAAAGCACACCGGGCTTATTTCTGCTAGAATAGAAAAGTAGATATTTCTAACTTCTCATTCTGGCTTCAAATTTCTCCCGGGAATAAAAAACTATGCCAGGAATAGAAATATAAATAAATGTTATCATGCAGATTTCTACTCCAAACCTACTCCCGGGAGTAGAAAAATAAAAAAATAGTTAGCTGGGAGTGTTATCATGCACCCCCACTGACAGAGATGCTAATTCTGGAAGAAGATCCTCACAAAGGATGTGTAATTTACCCGTCGCTGAAATCTCTCCCCTAAATCGACGTACCACCAATTTAAACAAAAGATTTCTACGCATAGCTTTGGCCCACAAACACTCCCACACAGAGGGGAAAAAAGCAAATAAATAAATAAAAGTATTACAGCTGCCGATAATAGGGAAAAACTCTTACAGAAAAATCATTTTGAACAAGACCTACAATCGCCGTCCTCCGGAAAAATTCCAATTAAGGACCCCAAGTAGGGTCAAATTCTCAAAAAAGGGTCCAAAGTGAATATTGTGTTAAATAAGGACCTGGAGTGCTCAATCAGTCTCAAATAAGGATCTGAAGTGTCCAAAAAGTCTCAAAAATGGACCTGGGTCCCCTGCCGGCCAAAATACCTACCGCCCGGCGAGAAATTTTACTGTTCCGGCACAAGAACAGTAACCTTTTAATTTTTTTTATTAGTTTCTTTCTGTTTTCCCTTTTCTGTTTCTTTCTTTTCCTTTTCCTTTTCTTTTTTTTTTTCTTTTTCTCCTCTATCGGCCATAGCCGGGGCCGGCGGAGGTCGTCGGTCTCAGGCGAGGCCGCCCTCGCCAGCGTCGGGTGAGGGCCGCCCTCGCTTGGGCTAGGCAAGGTCGCCCTCGCCAGCGTCGGGCGAGGGCCGCCCTCGCTTGGGCTGGGCGAGATCGGCCTCGCCAGATCTAGTGAGGGCTTGACCTCGCCGGCCTCAGGCGTCGCAGGCCTCGTCGGCATTGGGCGAGGCTTGACCTCACCAGCCTCGCTCGACACCGAAGTTCGTCTGGTTGAAGCAAAGTCAAAGATCGTCTGGAATCGCTTTCTCTTGATGCTGCTCAAGGAGGCGATGCAGGCCTGGGTCCTTGGAGGAGGCCCTGCTCCTCCTCCCACCGCTTCGACCGAACAAACTTCGAGGTTGGAGAGAGAGAGGGCTCGGCCTCGTCAGATCAGGCGAGGTCGAGCCTTGCCAGCCTCGCTCAACGCCAGCGAGGTCGAGCCTCGCCAGCGACCAGTGGGGCCGAGCCCTCGCCTGCAACTAGCGAGGCCGGCCTCGTCTGACACCGGCGAGGTCGAGCCCTCACCATATCTGGCAAGGCTCGACCTAGCCGGCAACTGGCAAGGCCAGCCTCGCCCAGCCCAGGCGAGGCCGATCCTCACCCAATGTCAGTGAGGGCAGTCTCGCCTGAGGCTGGCGAGGGCGACCTAAAAGGAAAAGAAAAAAAAACATAAAAGGAAAAAAAAGAAAATAATAAAAAAAATTAAAAAGTTATTGTTCCGGTGCCAGAATAGTAACTTTCTCGCCAACAGGGGACCCAAGTCCTTATTTGAGACTTTGTGGGCACTTCGAATCCTTATTTGAAACTGATTGAACACTTTATGTCCTTCTTTGATACAATATTCACTTTAGACTCTTTTTTAAGAATTTGACCCCCACTTAGAGTCATTAATTGGTATTTTCCCCCGTCCTCGTCGTCCTCGTCAATAATCAATATCCTAAATCCAAACATAAATTTGTCTACCACGACAAATTCCACGTCAGCTTCCGTAACTTCTCTTCTGGCTTGCTTCCGCTCTCCGTCCAAACGAACTCCCTCCGGAGCCGGCCACGTTTCGGGCGCGACCGACACAGGCCCCAGGGGCACCGTGCGGCGGCGCAACCCGGCGGTCAAATCGTCAGCTCGGAGAATCTCTTCGCGTCGTCGTCTTCGAGGTAGTGCTCTTACATTCCAGCGATCACCCGTTAATTTTTGACAGAATTGAAGCTCGAGGCGTTGGCGAATTGGGTTCGCATGCATCCGCGTGCTAAGTTACGCGCCCCAGACGTTTGATGAATTCGTCGTACCGGTTGCTACGAGCGTGTGTTGACTGATTACTCGCACCTGTAATGAATCAACGATCATGAACTGTACAAAGACTTCACTGTCGCCCTCAAATTGAAGAAGGAAGGGTGTTCCTACCATACATTGGTCGCTGATTCGGATAAATTGAATCATCGACTCGTCACTGCTGACCGATTTACTTTTGCCGTGCCTGTTCGAATAAATGTTCAAATTGGTGGTTTGTTAGGTTTTATTCTGAAGTGAAAGTAATGTAGATTGGTCAATGGTCACCGCCCTCTGCTTTTTGGCTCAAAGGAGGCATGGAAAGCTAAATCTTGCAACGGTCTTTTGTTAATTTTGATGTGGTTTATAGGCAGTTGGCAACATCAGATCGAGACTGGAGTTATCTGGAAAATTTCAACGCACGCCATGCCACCGAAAAAAATCATGATCCCACTCCAAGATACATAAATAGGAAGGAGAGAAACTAAAGACCAATTGAAAGAAGGAATATATTGTGGAAGCAGTAAATTTTGCGCGACTGTAATCTGTGCGCACGACCGCATGAACTGTATGAAAACTTCTTATGAATTGATGGGTTTCCACAGGTTGCATCTTATCATGGGATTGTTGTGCTAGCTCTCTCCTCTTTGTAGAGATGGATGAAGTCTCTCATAATGCTGAGCCGGTGGGCAATGACGAAGCCGAGGAACTTGAGATTGAGGGAGACTGCGCAATGACTGAATTAGTTGGTCAGACTAGTGTAATTCGAGGAGAGAACCCCATGCCTCCTGCTGTCGGGATGGAATTCGAGTCATATGAGGATGTATATTACTTCTACAGTTGCTACGCCAAGGAACATGGGTTCGGGGTTAGAGTAAGTAATACGTGGTACAGGAAGAGTAAGGAGAGATATAGAGGAAAATTGAGCTGCAGTAGTGCAGGTTTCAAGAAGAAAAGCGAGGCGAACCGCCCGAGACCAGAAACAAGAACCGGGTGTCCAGCGATGATAAAGTTCCGGTTAACGGACAATACGAGGTGGAGAATCATCGAGGTTGAGCTCGAGCACAACCACTTAATCAGCTCAACTGGTGGGAAATTCTATAAATCACATAAGCTCATGGGTCTTGGGACCAAGAGACCATTGGAGTTGGAAGGTCCTGAGGAAGTAGAAACGATCAAATTATTTCAGACTGTCATCGTAGATGCCGAGGGTGGGGAATTAGGTGTTGATGATGGTGACCTTAGAAAGAATTCTAACCTGTCCAATAAATTGAAGCTAAGAAAAGGAGATGCTCAAGCTGCTCTTGATTTCTTCTGTCAGATGCAGCTCATGGATCCTAATTTCTTTTACGTGGCAGACCTCAATGAAAGAGGATGTCTGAGAAACTTGTTTTGGGCTGGTGCGAGGTCCAGGGTTGCTTATCGCTACTTTGGTGATGCAGTTGCGATCGACGCGACATTTTTCGGATAAGAATCTGATGTCCTGCTGGTCTCCTGTATTGGGGTGAATCACCATGGGCAACCTGTACTGCTGGGTTGTGGTTTGTTAGCAGGTGAGACTATGGAGTCGTATGTATGGCTGCTCAGGGCTTGGCTCACGTGTATGCTGGGACGCCCTCCCCAAACCATCATTTCCGACCAATGCAAAGCCTTGCAAGCTGCTATCTCTGATGTGTTCCCCAGAGCTTCTCATTGTATAGATTTGACAAAGGTCATGAGAAGAATCTCTGAGAAATCGGAAAATAAATACCACTACGAAGCGATCAAAGCTGCAATATATAGAGCAGCATGCCTTTCCCAGAGGGCTGAAGGATTTGAAGCGGCTTGGCTGGATATCATGCATGAGCATGGACTCGAGGATCAGCAATGGTTCCAAAGTTTGTATGAAGATAGGAACCAGTGGGTTCCAGTCTACTTGAAGGAGACCTTTTTGGCAGGAATGTTTACTATCCAGCTAAATGAAGAAGCGACTTCATTTTTCAAGGGATATATAGGGAACTGCACCTCTTTGAAGGAGTTTCTGGACAAGTATGATGAAGCAATGCAAAGGAGTCACCAGCCTGAAGCACTGGCCGATCTAGATTCAAGAAATTCGAGTTCTATGCCGAACTCGAGGTGTAATTATGAGTTGCAGCTCTCCAAATTGTACACGAGCTACATCTTCATGGAGTTCCAAAAAGAGGTCGAAGGAATGTATTCTTGTTTCGGCACAAGACAAGTGAATTTAGATGGGCAAGTCGCAACCTATGCAGTTCAAGAACACATTGAGCTTGAGGATGGTCAGAGGGAAGCAAGAGATTTCGAAGTTTTGTTCAACGGATCCGAAATGGACGTCTTCTGTGCTTGCGGTTTATTTAACCTGAGAGGATATCTGTGCAGGCACGCACTATATGTCCTCAACCAAAACAGGGTAGAAGAGGTCCCACCTCAATACTTGCTTCCGCGCTGGAGGAAGGATGTCAAGCGCGGTTACGTCCTGGACCAGAGATCCGCGGGGATCGACGTCGACAACCCGGTTCACTGGCACGAGCACTTGCACAGATGCATCGTGCAGGTCATGGACGAAGCTAGGAAGTCGCAAGACCGCCATAAGGTGGCGCTGCAGGCGTTGGACGAGATGCTGAACAAGCTCCAACTCTCGCAAAATCACCCGGAATGACTGTTTGTTGATCGGGACCCCGAAATCTTGCACGTACAGGAGGAGGTCTCTGCAAAATGCGACCCTACATCATGTTCACTGCCGATATTTGGATGAGAAACAATGGCATTAAGGTGGCAGAGCATGGATGTTTTCTCATCGTAAAGCCAAGCCGACACATACATACATCCCATCAACCGTTTGTTAAAAGAAAGAGGACGACCGTATCATCGCCTCGACGGAACCTGAACAGATTCGAGTATTCATCCTAATGCTTGAAAAAACGCAGCAATGGCATGACGACGATCTGATTAGTTCATTCGAAAAGCAAGGACGGTTTCAATCGGGTCAAAGAGGTCGGGGCTCCACAAGTTGATTGGGCCGGGCCTTGTCACAAGCTTCAAAGCCCAATGGGCTTTAGCCCATAACTGAGCTCGCTCTCTGCTGCAAAAACCCTCTCTCTCTCTCTCTCGTCGTCTTCCTCCTCAATCTGATTTTCCCGCCTCTAACCAGCAGCTCCAAGGCGACGGCGACGACGATGAAGTTCAAGGCGTTTCTCACGGACAACGGCGTGGCCCTCCTCGAGAAGCGGTTCCTGCCGGCGCTGGACAAGATCGACCGGACGTGCCACCTCTACCTCACCAGGGACCACGCCGTCTTCCTCCACAACCTCCTCAACGGCGACGGCCTCCAGTCCGTCGCCCAGTTCCGTGTCGAGGCCCTCTTCGACGGCTACCGCATCTCCAGCCAGAACGACGACCGCATCGCCTTCGCCATCGACCTCTCCCTCCTCCACCGCGCCATCCGCAGCAGCGTCGGCATCTGCAACGAGCTCTCCGCCGCCGCCGCCAACGCCGCGGGAGGATCGGACTCCGAGCGGCTCCAGATAAAGCTGGTGAAGAAGTTGCCGGCGAACAGCACCCTGCCGTTGCCCTTCCTCACCTTCGAGACGAAGGGCTACAAATCCGCGGTCGTCCAGGACGTGCCGATCTCGAAGCCGATGTCTAGGGCTCAGGTCTCGGAGCTCCAGTCGGCGCTCGACTCGGCTCAGGCGCTCCCCAAGACGCTCGTCCAGGTTCACGACCTGAGCCAGCTGCAGAGCTTCGTGGACAGGATGAGGCACGTCGGTGATGTGCTGAACGTCTCCATCAGCAAGCACGGAGACCTGCACTTGCAAATCTCGACCACTCTGATCACCCTGGGCGCAGAGTTCCGGAAGCTGCTGGTCCTCGGGGAGCGAGCCGAGGCTCACGCGGAGGACCAAAGCTTGAGCGTGCAGGCCCGGTCCGAGAGGGCGGTCTTGAGAGGCGATGCCGAGGCCGTGCAGGTGAGCGTGAAGCACTTCGCCAAGAGTCTCCAGCTTCACATGGCGAAGCCGGATTGCGCCTTCTACGGGATCGCGGAGCAGGGCGCATGCTTGACCGTGATCTTCCAGTTCTTCATACCGGGGACGCGGCAAACAGACAAGTCGATCAGCTTGCACTGCAGGCTTCCTGTACTTGACCCTGGCACTAATTGAAACGCCAGAAACTGGTTCATCACTCAATCCTCCATTTGTGTATGATTCGGAACTGTCGAATACAAATTGATGTCTAGGCACGAACGCCAGAATCGGTTCATCGTTCAATTCTCCATTTTAAATCTTACAAGTCCTCATCTTCACGATATCTAAATGTCGGTACGATTATTCACATTCAATTTTTTTTCCAGAATGTTTCGCAATTTGAGTAATATTTTAGAGTAAGGCAGGAAAGTAAGAAATATCAAGTTGCGACAAGCGGCCAATCGAATTCGACATGGTGCAAGCAAAAGTTCAAGAATTTGCTGCGCGGCAGGTCTTTCTCGTAACATTCTCAAGACACTTTCAACGTTTGGCCAAGACATTCAGACATTCTGCTGATGCAATGAACAAGCGTTTGGGTTGGAATCAGGATGGCAGCGAGCATACTTGAGATAAATAGAGGAGTTCTTCAATAATATTCACAAAGAAACGTTGATAATCACAGGACTTGGGTTGCACGAAGAACAGGCAGACGAGCGTCAGGTCACCTTCATTCTTTCTTCTCCTCGACCAGATGAACCCTATTCAATGCGTCTTCGAATGTCTGTAATGCGGCCCTGTAATGTTCAGGAGAGATCACCCCCTCCTCGACGATCTGCAAAGCGCTTCGGTACAGCTGATTAAGCCACTGCACGCGGTCGGCAGCGCCGGCGTCACCGGGGCCTGGATCGGGGATGTACAAGCGCTTATAATCCTTTTTCCATCTTGGGAGGATGTACTTTGACGGAATCTCCTCCACCCCGTTGAAGTTAAGAACGCACAGGGCGTGCCTGCATAGATAGCCATAGAAATTGAAGCAGCTACAGATACAACGAACCTCCGCCGCTGCTCTGTTGTACAGGACCTCGTAGTCCCTGATCTCCCTTCTACTTCCTTCCCCCGAGACCCGCTCCTTGACCAGGAAAATAATGACCGGTCCATCGACATACAGCTGTGTCGTGCTAAGACAAGAATACATCTCCTCTACCTCAAACTGTAACTTCTTGAATATATCTCTTGTGTATACCTTGGAGAGCTGTAACTCAAATGAACATCTCGTTTTCAGCTCATGGCTTGAGCTCCTCGAATCATTATCTGCAAGGGCTTCTTCCCTGTGCTTCTTTTGTAAAGCTAACTCATACTTGTCAAGAAATTCTTTCAATGGAGTTTGTTTATGCACATACTTATCAAAAAATGCATTCAATGACTCGCCTGGCCGGGTAGCAGACATCCCAGCAAAGAACGTGTCTTTCAAGTAGACTGGAGCCCATCTGACTCGGTCCTCATATAAAGCTCTAAGCCATTCGTGATCACCAACACCAGAATGCTGGACCATGGTCCCCCATGCTGTCTCGAATTCACTCACTTTCAGAGATTCATACACTGCTTTAGTCAACGCCCTCCTGATTGCATCATAGTTGTTCAACCCTCCTAACTTTTCCGGAACTTTTCTCATAATGTGTGACAAGCCAAAACGATGATGACATCTTGGAAACACCTCCTCAATTGCACCAAGCAAAATCTGGCACCTGTCTGTAGTTATAGTTTGTGGGGAGCATCCAGACATACATGAACTCCAGGCTTTCAATGCCCAAGTATAAGACTCCATTGTCTCGCCTGCAAGCAATCCACATCCTAGCAAAACTGATTGGCCATGGTGGTTCACTCCCACAAATGCCACTAGAGGGATCTCGTATTTGTTAGACAAGAACGCTGTGTCAAAATATATAACATCACCAAAATAAACACATGCAGCTCTAGACCTAGCATCAGCCCAGAACAAATTCCTCAAATTCCCCTCATCAGTTAGATCCATGAGATAGTAGAAATTAGGATTGGTCAATTGCATGCGGCAGAAGTAATTATATATAGCCTGAGTGTCACCTTTCTTAAGGTTCAGATGATTAAGATGGTCAGACAGACTCCTAGCTTCATTTTCACCGAAACTTTGGTTTCCATTACCCCCCGCATCAATGACAAGTGCCCGGTATAACTTAATTGTTCTTTCTTCAGCATCAGCACTGGACTGTGACTTTCTTTTGGTAGAAGCACTCATCTTCTTAATTGTTCTGTAGCTCTTTGAGCCCAACAAGTGGTTGTGTTCAAGTGTCACTTCAAGCACCCTCCATCTTCTGGAGTCCACTAGCCTCATCCGAATCATTGCTGGACAGCCAGTTCGAGTTTCTTTTCGAAGACGATTCACATCTTTAACTCTTTTGAAGCCTTGGCTACTGCAGCAGAGTACTGCACCGTACTTTTCTCTACTATTTCGCTTGAACCATGAATTCTTCACTCTGACACGAAATCCTGCTTCCTTAGCATAACAGTTGTAGTAGTTGTACGCATCATCATACGACTCAAACTCCATTCCGACAGCAGGAGCAACAAACTCCTTTCTTCCGACAGATATGCCATTCTGATCATCAGATACTGCTGCAGCGCCATCGGTCCCTCTTTGACTAGTGCTGCACTCACCATCATTACCTTGCTCACTTGCAAGGGGAGCCTCCTCCATCTGAGACGTAAAGTGATGTCTGACAAGCAGACGGTAAAAATGAGAAGAACAGTATTCACAAAGAAAAAGGCCAAAGTGAAACTTACACCAGTCTAACATCGTGTGATCATCACCTAAACGCGAGAAGGTATTTGGGAAGAAAGAATGTCTGGGTTAGAGCATGCAATTTGGCCAAGCTATTCAAGTGTCTATCTCAAGTTCTCCTCTTCTTTTACCCTCCATTTTCAACAGTTCCAATCATTGACCATACAAATCTTTTTCAATTCCCGTGTTACAAACACAAAGGTCCAATCAGCCCATGCGCACAGTGAATTGTGAAAGAGATCACTGAAGCTAAATGTGCATTCTTTAAGAGCCAGTTCAAGCGAAACCGAGTTCCATAAGGCATCCCTTAAACTGTTGAAAAGATGATACATTCCCAGATTCGGACTAAATCATCAAAAGTTTAACCCGAGAAAATTTACCCAAAAAAAAAATTTCACAAGCAGCTTAGCCCCAGAAAATTTCAACCAAATGCACCAAGTCCCCACAAGCAATTCCATTTCAGCTTCACCTCCCCCGACTTTGAGCCTTCATTCTCCAGACATGCATTTACCTCTGATACATCAATTACAGAGACGATGAATCTACTTCAGACAAGATCATCACAAGCTACATAAGCACAGCTAATCCGTGGCGACACATGTTTCTTACGGAAGCACCGCACACCCACATCAAACGACGAACACAGCATCTGAATTGAAACTACGAACGACAAAAGGAACAACCTGCGCACCAAAAAGTCCCATCGACATCACAAGGCACAAAAAAACTCGATAAATCGCCACTGTCACGGACGCGCACAATTCGGCAGCTGAGCGAGCTTGAAGTCTACACCAGCCTGCAATCAACTAAACTGTATCAAAACCTAGAGAGCTTTCGAGATTACCTTCGACGAAAGCTTGGTTCCTGCGTCCGCCAGATTTCGCCGGAATCCCCACCGCCTCCGGTGAACCTCCGGTGATTCCGATCTCAGCAAACGGAATATAGAGAATTCGAGAGAGGGAGCGTGTTCTCATAAATGTGCGTGTTTTGGAATACGTCACCTTGTTTTTCCGGTCCGAGCTCTGATTCCTGAATGGAACCGGTCCAATTTCATCCAGGAATTGGGGACTGAATCGGGGAAACCGGTTTCCGATTTATGGAACCGGACCGGACCACCTTGCGGACCGATGGTCCAGTCCAGTATAATAGAACTGGTCACTTATTATACATAATTTATAATAATTATTGCAATTTGTGTTCACGTCAAGTTTCTTCCCCTTGCAAGGTATATACCTATTTCCTCTTTGAAATTGTTCTAGTAGAGAGTAGCTCCCTGATGAGTTAAATTTGTTTGTGTTACTATTGAAAAAAAGTTTTGAGGGAGGAGGACTGAAGTTCACTTAAAGTTTCATTTTACTTTACTTAATTTTTTCAAGAAATAAATATATATATAGATATAGTTGATTCGGTCCTGTTCCCCTTTCAAATCGGAAACCGGACCAGGACTCCTAGGAATCGAACCAAACCAAGCAATTCGGTTTGTCCGTCTTGCTTACCCCTACTGAAAAATCTCTCAAAAATCTCTTTAATTTGGACTTTAATCATTTTAATATGGCGTTGTTGTTTCCATTTATATCTAATTTTTTGTATTAGACGATATTTATCATTTCAAGTATTATTTAAGCTAAAGATATCTAAAATCAGGGTTGTTTTCCCATTTTGGGAGAATGAAATAAATAAGAGTCCATAACCGTCGGTGACTTTTTGATTTATTTCTTTAATTAGTTTTTTTTTCCAAAAATCGTGTTATTTTAAATCGAGATAACAAGTAAGAAAAAGAAATGAGAAACATATTTAGGAGCAATATTCGAAAACTATATCATCAACCTAAAAATGTTTCTGGATGATAAATTTCGAGAGTTTGATTAAGAAGCATTTATTATGGGCAATTTATCGTTGAACTTTATTGCAATTTAATTTTTGTTTTCCCAAAATTGATTGTATGTGTATGAATGTTCCGAAGGGAACATATCTCCAATTTTATTATAATCGGTTTACAACATAATTAACAATTATTTCAAGAAGTGATTACCCCAAAGGGTCATATAACAAAAGTCACAGAGCCTATTGTGCAATTTTCACATCCACAAGGGAAGTTGACCCCATTTTTTATTTTCATATCAGCCAGACATTTTACTTCACAAACCTCTCTCTCTCTCTCTCTCTCTCTGTAGGACCCATCAATCAGAATTTCATGGCTCACATCATCTCACAGAAGATTCAGATCACTCAGCTTTGCCCAACATACACAATTAACAAAACCTGGTGCACATTCAGTCACAAAATTCAGTGCCTTTACTTTGGTAAGCAGCAACCCAAAAATGGCTGCTTCCTCCCTGCCTGTCTCTCCTCCTCCTTCATTCACAACCCTCTGCTCTTCTCCGCATTACACATCCACCACCAAACTCAACACCGGGAAACAGTTGACTTCCAAGAAAAGACACACCGCCCTTATTGTTAAAGCTTCAGAGAAGGAAGAAACTGACGAAGACACACCAGCATTCAATCCCTTTGGTTTCGTGACAGATAACCCGTCGAGCAGGAGCGCCATTCAGCTCCCTGAAAGCCCCGCCGAAGACGGCAATGTCGGCCAAATGCTCTATGTAAGTGAAGTGAAGTGAATTTCTTTATGTAATTGTGTGTGTATGCAGTACGCGATTTCTTGATTCAAGTAAAATGTTGTTCGGCTCGTTCATGTCGATTCAATAATTAAAGAACGGTAAGTTCATTGATGTTTTTTGTATTCTTTTCGTACTGGCAATTGGATTTCGGTTAGTTTCATCTTTTGCTTCTATTATTGGCTTAGTGAATTTCGTCAAGCAGGGATTACGTTATTATTTTCTAGATGTGATTGTTGCATCTCGAATAGATTTTATTCATTTCTAGGAGTCTCTTGGAACCATTATATGGTTGTTCTTGAATTCTAGAGGATAGAGGACAAGGGAAAGGAATATGGCTCCTACATTAAATCTGGCAAGTTCATATGGTTTGTTAGGGAAACAGGTGAATCTTTCTGTTTCTGCTGAATTGTTCTTGGATTTTCTTCCTTAATTCTTACAGCGCACTCTGATAAGTGAACATTACACCTTGAAGGGTCACCTGAGAGCCGGCGTGGGACAATAGTCTTCCTTCACGGCGCTCCGACACAATCTTACAGCTACAGAGTCGTCATGTCTGAGGTATCTAGCTGTCCTTTGTTATCCTGAAATTGTGGTAGCCTTAAAAACTCTATAATTAATGCTTGGCGAATATTTGAGGCTTACTAAGCTGACACTCTCTTTTCTACATTGGTGAAGACATGACTTTGTAGAATATAAATTTTTTTTTTGCCACCTAACTAGCACTCTTCTTATTCTCTCTTCTTGGAATTGATACCGGCATACTCAGAAGCATTTCTGTCAGAAAACTTCCTAGAAAGAGCTTTAATTGGCTCATCAGGCATTACTGGAAAATATTTTCGCATGCACATTGATCTTCAACTTTTTCCATTCTATTTCGGTTTCTAAAAGATGATTGCTTTCTTGTCGATTCAAATAGATGTCCAATGTCAGGTTTCACTGTTTGGCTCCTGACTGGATAGGATTTGGTTTCAGCGACAAGCCACAACCAGGATATGGTTTTAATTACACAGGTTCGTGACTTTCAAGCAAACAAGATTAATTACGGAACACCGTTCTTCCTCTCATTAAGTTCGAGTATTCTGACACGAATTGAGTTTTTCCCGGCAGAAAAGGAGTTCCATGAAGAGCTTGATAGATTACTCGATGTCCTGGGTGTTAAATCCCCTTTCTTCCTAGTAGTTCAGGTTTGAACAAATTGATTTCTGATCATATAAGACCTGTGAAATTGATGAAGATTAGACTAACATAATAACTTGACAAGCAACTAAAGATGAAGTTTCAGTTCGGAAACTCTGCCTCTAACATGTGCATCTGGTATTTTTTGAAGGGCTTTCTTGTAGGTTCATTTGGACTGACATGGGCTTTGAAAAACCCAAGCATGATATTGAAGCTGGCGATATTAAACAGTCCATTAACGGCTTCGTCTCCCATCCCAGGATTGTTTCAGCAACTGAGGTGAGATTTTACACTACTTAGAAATGAGATGTTATTTATCTATTGTCTTAAGGACCATATCTCCACTTTCATAAATTTTTACCAAATTATTTTACTTGTTAGAAAGTGAGAATTGAATTATTTCAAACCATTGCATTTTGCGACTTAGCCGAATGATTGCAGTTTCTTCTGCGCCTCTCTCTCTCTCTCTCTCTCTCTCTCTCTCTCTCTCTCTCTCTTACATTTTTTTTCTACGTACAGAATTCCTCTGTTTGGTGAATTCACATGTCAGAATGCTGTGATGGCTGAGCGGTTCATTGAAGCAGGTAGCGCGTAGGTATCCAAGAAAGCATCTTATTTTTTATGATGCCATCAATATTTCCCCTGGATCTAAGAACTGCGATACTCTAGTCTGCTGTCTTTGCTAAAGAATCATATTGTGCTTTACAAGATTGCTTATTACAGCTTACATGGATACCATGTCAGACACTTGTTAAGGCTTTCAAAAGAACTTAGCTGGCGCACTTTTTTCAACAGTTCATGGGGGCTTTAAGAAGGCTTTTAGAATAAGTGCAATGCTGCTATTCCACATTGTAACAGAGATACCTTAGTTAGCTCTGGCCAGAAAGATTAGTTAGACTTATTTCGCCTCGAAGTATAATAACTGCACTTGTGATTTTTTAATGGACATATAGAGATCCAATTCTAAGTACAAGCATATGTGTATGAAATGCGGAAACAACCGACTGGACGAATGTCCTCTTAAAATGCAGTTGCATTAGCAGCATCCTCATACTTTAGTTCCTCTGTGTCTGAAAATTCATGAAGTACCATAAAATTCTCTCTTTTGTATATTTAAGCTGACAAATTAATATCCTGTCTTGCAGTTATGCTCTGAAGGTAGAAAAGGCAGATGTCTACCGGCTACCATATTTGTCAAGCGGTGGACCTGGATTTGGTTTGTAACTTGTTTCTGTTTTGCAATACTCTGATGGAAGTTCTCAAAATCCTGGAAAAAAAACTGAGTTTTTAAGAAATAATATAATCTTTTGCACCAAGGTTCGTATTCTGCCATCACATTGACACTTCTGCAAGAGACATTGTCTCACTCGTATTATATGAATACAAAACATCAGTTCCAAACTCTCAGTCATTTGATTGACGGGAGATATGGATGTATCTCAAATTCTCAGTAACATAAAAAAAAAGTTGATAGAATAATTAAAGTTAAGAGTATTTAGTCATCAAGTTGGTAAATTTATGAATGCCTGTACTAGTAGCCAATGCGGCAGGCATAATTCTAATTTTTAAGCCTAAAGACTCTTTTCTTTCACTTTGACAAGCCTTGCTTGAAGCTGCAAGAAAAGCTAACTTCCAGGAAACAGCAACTCGAATTGCTTCTGGTTTTTCTTCTGGGAGGTATGATGTTCGCTATCCTCTGGCCTATATTTTCTTCTCTGAGACTACTATGCAGCAACTCAGTATAAAATCTCTTGCTGCTAAACTTCTCTGTCTTCGTATCTTCTCGCATATTTTTCTATGCAAAGACTTCATTATGGGCAATCTTCTATATTCACTACTGTTGCATTGGTAGAACGTAGTGTTGAGATAAAAAAAATTGCCGGCTAGTTTCCATTGTTCCATCTGAGATTACCTTTTTTCTCTGCTTATATTGCTATCCTTTTCCCACTCATAGCTGGGATAAACCCATATTGCTCGCATGGGGTATATCAGACAAGTATCTGCCGCAATCAGTGGCCGAGGAATTCCAGAAAGGAAACCCTTTGATGATCAAACTTAAGTTGATAGAGGGTGCAGGTCATATGCCACAAGAAGACTGGTGGGCTTCTCCGAGTTCTCAAGGCAATCTTAGCCTTAGCCGATTGTCTTTCTATGTTTAGTTTTGACAGTTGCCATGTTCTCAGGCCTGAAAGAGTCGTGGAAGCTTTGAGGATGTTCTTGCTATGAAGATATTCTGTCTCGATTGTCTTCCCAGTTGAAGCTTTTGCTATTCTTAAAGGTAAGTAGCTATTTCCAAGACCTGTGCTGGAAATTGCATAATATTCGGAAGTTCATTGAATCTCTGAGATATGCTTTTGTCACCACTGAAAGGAACCATCCAACATGCCCAGTGGTAAATAGACAGATTGTATCACAGTTCAAAAACTGTATGGGAATCTTTTTTAGTGGAACCAGTATAATTTTTAATTTTATCTTGACATGTGATTGACATAGTCTATTAGATGAAGTTGTTGCACATCGTCTTGGTAAACAACACACATTAATTGACTGTTGGTATATGTGGAGAATGCAGGACATTGGTCAGTGAACAGCCAAATCAGATTTATTCCGAGAAGCGATTCTGAAGTTCCAATACTCGACAAATATCCATCCTTAAGTAGTCGTACAGCGTGGATCTCAGGAAATCACGAAAGGGTGTGGCAGATTATTCATTCAACTCAGTCTCATGGCATAACTATGATACAGTGACTGCTGAATTTCTTGAAAAACGCATGCTCCAGAACCTGTATTATATGCATCATATCTCGTTAAGTAGAGAATATATCTACTTTAGGACGAATAGGATCTCATAATCTTTCGACAAGTCGCATTTGCAGTGAGAAGCATGAAATATGCGTTAGCACTCACAGTAAACCGATTTCTCAACACCGAAAAGTACAAAAGCCATTCTGTACAAAAAAAAGCGCACAAGACGCAAGAATCCAAAAGACTACTGCCAACTCTTTCTGACAGCTAAAGAACATGATGATCTCTATCAACCTGCCAAAAATAGCAAACGAACCATCGTATTTGAAACTTGAACAAATTTAAAGAATTGGAGAATGTTCTTTTCCCGAATCAGTTAGCAAACTCAAACAAGTTCCTCAACATATCAATCTCTGCTGTGATGATCTTCATGGCAGCAGAGAGCGCAATGTTTTGTCAATTCAAAGTGCTGAATAGATGACATTTCAAAACTTGTACAATCGTGAATTGTAGGAAAATTTCATAGAAGTCTCATAAAACTTGATGCAGTTACCATTAGTTTCTCAAACACAGAATAGGGTAAGAGATGGTATACGATTCAGAATTTCAAACTCTAGCTAAGAAGAGTAGTATAAAGAGGCAGTGTCAATCGTCCACATGAATCAATCTATCCGAACGATCTCTTATTAAAGTGAAGAAGAGCATGAGCTATGACGCTCAGAACACGTAGACACAAAAGCTGAACAGTAATGTTAATTACATGGAGCTTTAGAGAGAAAGATCAGCCAGATCGAATGTCCTCGAGACAGCTTTGCACCAAGAATCCACCTTCTTCTTCCTCAGCTCCTCATCTAATTTAGGATGAAAAGTAGTTGCGTTACTGCTCCGTGCTGCAGTATCGAAAATTTGATCCTCAGTCCATACACCGACGGCTAATCCAGCAGCATACGCTGCCCCAAGGGCAGTTGTCTCTATGTCAACTGGTCTCACAACTGGGTTTCCCAATAGATCCGCCTAAAAAGCACAGAAAACGACACTTAGTATGATAGATATCTTCAATAATACCTAGGACATAAAGAATTTAACTGCGCTTTTGTTCGTTTGGTTGGTCCACTAATTGTCCTTTTTGGGAGGTGAAGGGGGTGTGGTACTGGGGTTTGGGTAGGACTTGTTTACCAACCACCTAATCTAACGGAATCTATTCAAGTAGTTCTTCTGATTCAAGGGCTAAGGAGAGAATGCCCAAACCGAGCTGGAGCAAAACAAATTCTTCTCACATAAAGCAACACAAGAAATTGTACTGTGAATCTGCCTCAACAATTTCAGGGCACTGGTTTGTTTATATCTATAGATCCCATGATATAATACGACCTAAAATTTTGACATCAAGAACCAAATATCCCCAGTTGACTCATACGTAAACAAATAATGGAGCGCAAGTCATGAACATGACAACAGACGTGGAAAGCTCATTACCTGGATCTGCATCAATAGGTTATTGACAGTGGCACCTCCGTCCACTCTTAGCAAGAATTCCCCTTTCTCGTTCTTAACCTCGCCCTTCTCTCCTGCATCTTTGTGCATGGAGTCCAACACATCCTTCACTTGAAAAGCCATACTCTCCAGCACAGCTCGAGCAATGTGAGCCTTGTTTGTAAACCTTGTTATCCCGATGCAAACCCCACGAGCATCATCACGCCACCACGGAGCAAAAAGCCCGTTAAAAGCAGGCACAAAGTATATCCCTCCAGTGGAGTCAACCTGTAATGCTAACTTCTCGATCTCACTGGCGGAACTGATTATCCCAAGACTGTCTCTGAGCCACTGAACAGCAGCTCCAGCAATCGCAATAGAACCTTCAAGGGCATAGTTTGTTGGCGCATTTGGTCCGAGCTTAAAGGCCAAAGTGCTCAAAAGCCCATGAGTTGAATGAATCATCTCCTCGCCGGTGTTAAGAAGAATGAAAGCTCCAGTCCCGTATGTGCTTTTGGCTTCACCCTTTCTACACGCTTGTCCCACCATCGCAGCATGTTGATCGCCGAGGCATCCCGAAATTCGAACTCCCGTAATTGGCCATCCCTTGACTATTTTGCCGATTATTTCAGAATTGCTGATAATTCTGGGGAGAATCTCTGGAGGAATTCCCAGAGTATCTAATGTGGGCTTATCCCACTCAAGAGTTTTGAGATTCATTAGCATAGTTCTAGACGCATTCGATACATCAGTAACATGTAATCCACCGGTGGTTCCTCCAGTTAGATTCCATATTAACCAGGTGTCTATGGTTCCAAACAAAGCATCCCCTTTCTTAATGGCCTCCTTAACAGCAGCGACATTTTCCATCAACCACAGAAGCTTAATAGCGCTGAAATATGTACTAATGGGCAGTCCACAGGACTCGACAAAATGGGTCCTACCCCCGGGCAGTTCTTTCTCCAATTTTCTATAAGTAAATTCAAACGCGTATCAAAACCGATTCCCGACTAAAAACAAAAACAAAAATGAGAAGCGCAAAACAGTTAGGAGTGCCTTTGGCCGTTGATGATGTCGAACTTCCGATGAGTCCCATGGATAGTCCAATTTTACAACGACAGGACCAAAAACTAGCCGAATATGAAAGAAAGGGTTACCTGCAAATAGAGCTAGTACGAGCATCCATCCAAACAATGGCATTGTAAAGAGGGCGACCGGTGGATTTGCTCCAAACAAGAGCAGTCTCTCTCTGATTAGTCAAACCAACGGCTTCCAGTCCACCATCCACGTTGTGGCCGTCAACCGTGGCCTTGTCTAGAGCCTTGGTCGTACATTCCCTCACGCTCTCCAGAATCTCCATCGGATCGTGCTCCACCCATCTTGAAACCAACACGCAAAGCACGGAATTTACACTCTGGGCATGCTTAAAGATGAGTTAAGAAGGGCAAGTTCTCTTCTTTTTATCAAACGCACGACAACCATCATCGCGTTCTCTTACTCGAACCATTTCCACGACACAATCTCAAACAGACACGGATAAAATGTACAAGCTCACAAATTTGGAACGTTTAGAGAGAGAGGGTACCCGGCTTGAGGGCAGAACTGAGTGAACTCGACCTGGTGAGATCCGATCGCACGAGCGGTCCGGTCGTAGATGATGAACCGGGTGCTCGTGGTCCCTTGATCGATCGAACCCACATAAACGCCCCCACCCGACATTGCCTTTCGCTCGTCCTTTGCCCGGCTGCTCGCGAGAGAGAAAGAGAACAGATCACGCGCGTGAAAGAGAGGTGAAAGACGAGACACCAAAAGGGAACAGAAGCGTTGCTTAATAGAGTGAGAGTTATCGGAGTCAGTGATGCAGATATGGAAAGAAGATCCAGATAACAGCTGCACAGCCGGAGAATTTGTATCTTCTATAGATAGCAAGAAGCAATCTTGGGAATAGTTGGCCGGCTTTATCCAATCATTTTTGGCATGAGCGTTGTAAGAAAAGAAATCTTCCCAACAAATTCGATCCAAATCATTCGATGTTTCATCACTGTCACTGTGTCATCCGTTTCAACGGCGGTGTTATCTGGGTTCTTTTTAGCGATAAATTTTAATGGATAAGCTTCGAAAGCGGAGTCAACCATCACGTGGATGACGACCATTCGTCCAAGACGATCGAGGTTGGGGAACTCCTTCGATCTCAATCCCGATATTTTCGGGGCGTCGCGATAAAGACGTGACGATGCATTCAATGGGATTGGCAATCGTCGTCGACGTCGAGCGAGACGACGTTGTTCCCACCGTTCTTGGGCGGGAAGATACGAGGATATGCCATCAGTGGAGGGACAAGCCTCCACGTGGGCGTGTCTGATTGGCTGATAGTGTTGACGGAGCCGTGTAGACAGTGACTTTGACATCGAGCAAGTGACTTTAGAGAGCTCCAATTTTAATCCCGTGCGATCCGTGACCCTGAGCCTTATCCGACGGTTCCTTTTGCTCGGAATTTTGCACTATTAAATTATGTGAATCTCGATATAAGTTTGATTTAATCATTCCAGTAAGAAAACAATTTAGCTCATGTATCTAATTAACAGCACACATGCGTGATTAGTTAATCTTTTTATATGTTAAAGTAACTTTCAAATATGTATTAGCGATTCAAGGCATTTCATGTTTCGTGAAAAATAAATATCTTGACTAAAAATGATCGTCTGTATCACATATAAAAAATGAACAGACGAATTAAATTCTCATCATTCTCGAAAATATCGAGATATAAATTATTATTGATAATGATCACATTTCTCGTTGTTTAATTGTTTTGACCGCTACCAGCAATCGTTTTAGAAAAAAAAATTCAAATCATTTCCGTTATCACAAAACAAGCGGAGGTCAAGTATAATTAGACATTTCTGGATTCCGTTTAAAGTGGGCAATCTATGTTGGAATTGCCGTGAGTTAGAAGAGTTCCAAAGTGAATCTGACAGTCTCGTCATTGGACGTCACACGTTTGAAAAGTCAGAACCACTTCGACAAAGATAACCCCAAACGCTACCAAAAACAAAGAAGCTGCTTCAACTACCAAGGCAACGAATAACAAATGAACAATTTATTTTATTAACCTTTTTGAGTTAGAAGCTGATAAACGACCTCACCCAATGCCACCCGACTTTGTTTGACACTTGATGTTATTTACAAGTTCTTTAAAAAAAAAACAAAAGATAGAGCACTGTTGTACAAACTCCACTGCATATGCCAATTCATTTGGCATAAACTTTTTATCATTTCAACTTATTTTCCGAACATGGATTCGGCTCGACCTTCATCACGACATTCCGCCCTCAAACCATGTACCAAGATCCTCGTGAACTAACGGTCATCTGAACTTGCTGAGCGGGGACGTGGCGGAAGGAGGAGGAAACGAAGTATGCAGAACAAGAGAATGATTCTTTTTTGAGGAGACAAGAATGCAACGTTAGGCCTAGGCCACGAAGAAGGCCCAGGACTAGGACATAGAGTCTCTCTGACCCATGACCATGACCATAACCATGACCCTTTAATAGGAGGAGATCATTAGGTGCAGGGATGAAGATGTCCCTTTCCTATGATTGAATATCAAATTGCTGCGGATGGTCAGACAGTGTGTGCTTCTAGGGGAACGCAGAGATGGCAATGGTGCTCAATTTGCTGTTCCAGAACAATGTCTTCGTGCCACTTCTGCTACTTTCCAGGGACCAAGGGAGGAGAATCTCATTATCACTGTAATTGATCGTGGGTGAAAAACCAAAGTCGGGTGAATAAATGAAGGGGGGATGGTTTGTCAGCAGTGCCTTTTCATGATATGCATTGAGGAGTAATGCTGCTCTCAACATGGCAAATTCAAATGAAAGAAGGTTGGGTTATGATGACATTCTCTAGAAACAAGTGTGAACGTATCCAGAGATGGTTCTGATAGCTAGCTGGTGGAAATTATAATATATTGAAGAAATGGGATTGGGGTGATGACAAGGGAGGCAATGTTGCAATATAACAAAGGCCTTTCTTTTTTAACAACCTAGAAAATTTTTCTTTTTACTAACTTAGAACTTTCAAATACAGATTGACCGAACTTTGCATCGAAAATGAGAAGCCTGTCTTCCGTTCCACAAGAAGTTTGATTAATCTGAGCACCAAAATCAAGTCACGTATGTTTCAAGTATAATGATCGCGACCGGATATCTCACGATTATCGAAGCATATGACTCCATAAAAATGTAAAGTGAAGGACTCGATCACTTTATCTTTAACTTCTTTTTACAAGATATTAAATCAAGTCCTTTCTTTGTCCGTTTTTTTTTTATTGTCGGTCCTTCCGTTGAAAAACTAAAGGAAAATCCCGATATGATTGTTTAAGTGATGTGCCGGCATCATAAGTCGCATCCTCCGGTAGAAACCTTCACGAAATAAGGAGAAAAATTTGAAAACACGTAAACAGAAAAGGAAAATTAAAGAAAGAAGAGGGAGGGGAAGCCAGGACTGGGTCTGCGGCTTGTGCACAACTAGGATCCGACATCTCACTTCTCTCGATGTGCGTGTGCGCTGGTGAGTGCTTGCGCATGAGCGAGCGTGTCGTTCGCGCTTGGACAACGGCCAAGATCCTTCTCGCAACATGTGATGTTAGAGATGATCTATTTTAGGATGGGCCAATTCCTATCTTGGAACCAAAAATGGGACCAAAAAGGCCGATTCACAATTTGTAATACCGAAAATTGACCCATTTGATCTTGAAATTGGCAGAGATTGGATCATTAGGTTCGGCGCAAGATGACAAGGTTTGCAACCTCGCTCCACCGAGCTCGTAAATTGGCATGGTACATACCCCCTCTCTCTCTCTCTCTCTATTTGAAGTTTTCTTTTGCTTTTTCTTTATTGCACCTAACAATTTATCTATTCACAATTGTTGTGGCACCGGCTTGGTATTCCCCGCTAGCATTTTCTTTTGTATACTTGTCCGAAGAGCTAACATGAAAAGAATTATATAAATTTAGAATTCAAAAAAAAATGGAAGTTTCGAAATTTAATGGGATTCTTTTTCTTGGTGCTATGAGGAGTGAAAGAGGAATTTTAAATCTGATCTTACGGGCATGACAACCAACCAATTGGTTCGTCTAGGCTTTAACTCGAGCCACAAGGGCCAGGCGTATCTTTGGCGTAGGCTTACCAGGGCCATCAAATTATGGGACCCGGCCAGGCCGAACTGATTAGGACCAATCGAAGCTTGGCTAACCCCAAAAAGTGCTACATATGTTTTTTGGCGATGGGCGAGTCGGAGCTACACTTTTGGCTGGACCTGATGGCCCAATTGAGTCCTCCTATTGATCACCTCAAATTGCAAAGTGTGATAACATTTTTTGGACGGGTCATATCGAAGAATTACCATAAGAGGTTGGGCCAAATGAGATATAGGATAGAAAAATCCATACCTATGAGCTCAATGCATCTTAACCTCTTAAATTAGGGGTCTCCTTGAATTATCCGTGTTCGGTTAAGAGGTAACCTCACTAAGGAATGGAGCCTCCATGGCCAGTCCCCATCCTGTGGGCCTGTCCCCATCCTGCGGGGCGAGCTGCACGAATATATTACTTATTTTAATATTTCAGTATTCGCACGTATTGCGCATCTAATTTTTCATATATCTTATTCTTCCCTTGAAAAGGCGAATTCCTTCTCGAGATTTTAAGGATATATTTATGTCTGATCAGCTGAAATCTCAATGCATCATAACTCTCGGTGTTGATAGGTTTTATGTGAAATCTATATGATTTAAGGACTCGGATGCACTAAGCTCCCGCTACGCGTGGTAGCACTCAAAGCCGGCTGGAAGTTCGGAGTTGAGCCGCCTTTTATGCAATTTCTTGCAGTTGCGCCATCCTCTGTCTCTATTCCTTCGAGACGATGCAGACAACTGCAGCCATTCACCATCTTCCAAAACACAAATTGCGCCCAACCCTACCCCCCACTTCCACCACGTCGCATGCGAATATACTTTGGTGTCGATTAGATAATTTAGATGCCCTCCAATACATTGTTAATCCCGCTCCATAATCGCATGTGATGCGAAGAAAACAGTACAATTAAGAGGTGCAAGTGCTTATTGATACGGTGTCTCGACGGCGGCGCATCAACATATTGTGAATCGCGACATATCTGCGAATCATTAAGTCGTGATTTCGAAGGTGGCAATTGATGGGTCCGTCCGAATTGGAAAGATTACGAAACATAAAGGAGATGATTCGATGGTTGATTATTAAAATCGATAAGTTGAAAGTTTATGAGTAATGGACACTAATTTCTCAAATGCAAATTTATTATACGAGTAAGGGATATTTACAAAAATGGTTCATGAACTTTAGCATGATATGTAATATCATCCGCGAAATTTTAATTTACTCAATGCAGTTCCTTAACTTCAGCCAAATATGCAATGTTACCCACAAACTTTGAATTTATTCAGTATGGTCCCTAAACTTTAACTCCATCTGCAGTGTCGTCCTTAAACTTTTAATATTTACTCAATATGATCCCTTACATATTCAGTTTAGTTCCTAGATTAGATGAAAATATTTAATGTTGTTCCTAAACTTCAGTTAATGAAAGGATAACATTGAACATAGGGATTAAATTAAACATAAACAAAAAATTCGGAGACCACATCGAACAAATCAAAAGTTCAGGGACTACATTTCACATCGTGTTAAAATTCAGGAATTATATCGAACTAATTAAAAGTTCAGAGATGATATTACAACGTTGTGCCAAAGTTTCCCAAGAAAATAACTTCTCCAAAATTGAAATCATTCCGGGCCTACAAAGGAAGGAATTACTCAGGGACGAAGGAAAGTGTCCCGCCGGAGAATCTCACGGCAAATGGAAAAAGATGAGCGTGTTATCCGATTGCGGCCGGGAACGGGAATGGGATGCTCTGCACGCTGTTCAACGTTAGCGACGTCACACAGGCTCGCGAGCCGTCCCAAACGCCACTGTCGTGATATATGGACATGGAAGGCTTTTATAATACTGTCATTATGAGAACATGCTCCTTACCCCCGTCTAAGATTCTGCTCATTGTCAAAGCATTTTTCGTGATTTGTGAAACTTACACCAGTCTAAGATCGTGTGATCATCATCTAAACGCGAGAAGGTATTTGGGAAGAAAGAATGTCTGGGTTAGAGCATGCAATTTGGCCAAGCTATTCAAGTGTCTATCTCAAGTTCCTCTCTTCTTTTACCCTCCATTTTCAACAGTTCCAATCATTGACCACACAAATCTTTTTCAATTCCCGTGTTGCAAACACAAAGGTCCAATCAGCCCATACGCACAGTGAATTGTGAAGGAGATCACTGAAGCTAAATGTGCATTCTTTAAGAGCCAGTTCAAGAGAAACCGAGTTCCAGAAGGCATCCCTGAAACTGTTGAAAAGATGGTACATTCCCAGATTCGGACTAAATCATCAAAAGTTTAACTCGAGAAAATTTACCCAAAAAAATAAATTTCACAAGCAGTTTAGCCCCAGAAAATTTCAACCAAATGCACCAGGTCCCCACAAGCAATTCCATTTCAGCTTCACCTCCCCTGACTTTGAGCCTTCATTCTCCAGACATGCATTTACCTCTGATACATCAATTACAGAGACGATGAATCTACTTCAGACATGATCATCATAAGCTACATAAGCACAGCTAATCCGTGGCGACACATGTTTCTTACGGAAGCACCGCACACCCACATCAAACGACGAACACAGCATCTGAATTGAAACTACGTACGACAAAAGGAACAACCTGCGCACCAAAAAGTCCCATCGACATCACAAGGCACAAAAAAACTCGATAAATCGCCACTGTCACGGACGCGCACAATTCGGCAGCTGAGCGAGCTTGAAGTCTACACCAGCCTGCAATCAACTAAACTGTCTCAAAACCTAGAGAGCTATCGAGATTACCTTCGACGAAAGCTTGGTTCCTGCGTCCGCCAGATTTCGCCGGAATCCCCACCGCCTCCGGTGAACCTCCGATGATTCCGATCTCAGCAAACGGAATATAGAGAATTCGATAGAGGGAGCGTGTTCTCATAAATGTGCGTGTTTTGGAATACGTCACCTTGTTTTTCCGGTCCGAGCTCTGATTCCTGAATGGAACCGGTCCAATTTCATCCAGGAATTGGGGACTGAAATAGGAAAACCGGTTTCCGATTTATGGAACCGGACCGGACCACCTTGGGATCGGGAACCGGACCGATGGTCCAGTACAGTATAATAGAACTGGTCACTTATTATACATAATTTATAATAATTATTGCAATTTGTGTTCACTTCAAGTTTCTTCCCGTTGCTAGGTATGTACCTTTTTCCTCTTTGAAATTGTTCTAGTAGAGAGTAGCTCCCTGACGAGTTAAATTTGTTTGTGTTACTACTGAAAAAAAGTTTTGAGGGAGGAGGACTGAAGTTCACTTAAAGTTTCGTTTAACTTTACTTAATTTTTTCAAGAAATAAATATATATATATATATATAGTCGATTGGGTCCCGTTCCCCTTTCAAATCGGAAATCGGACAAGGACTCCCAGGAATCGAACCAAACCAGGCGGTTCGGTTTGTCCGTCTTGCTTACCCCTACTGAAAAATCTCTCAAAAATCTCTTTAATTTGGACTTTAATCATTTTAATATGGCGTTGTTTTTTCCATTTATATCTAATTTTTTGTATTAGACGATATTTATCATTTCAAGTATTATTTAAGCTAAAGATATCTAAAATCAGGGTTGTTTTCCCATTTTGGGAGAATGAAATAAATAAGAGTCCATAACCGTCGGTGACTTTTTGATTTATTTCTTTAATTAGTTTTTTTTTCCAAAAATCGTGTTATTTTAAATCGAGATAACAAGTAAGAAAAAGAAATGAGAAACATATTTAGGAGCAATATTCGAAAACTATATCATCAACCTAAAAATGTTTCTGGATGATAAATTTCGAGATTTTGATTGAGAAGCATTTATCATGAGCAATTTATCGTTGAACTTTATTGCAATTTAATTTTTGTTTTGCCAAAATTGATTGTATGTGTATGAATGTTCCGAAGGGAACATATCTCCAATTTTATTATAATCGGTTGACAACATAATTAACAATTATTTCAAGAAGTGATTACCCCGAAGGGTCATATAACAAAAGTCACAAAGCCTATTGTGCAATTTTCACATCCACAAGGGAAGTTGACCCCATTTTTTATTTTCATATCAGCCAGACATTTTACTTCACAAACCTCTCTCTCTCTCTCTCTGTGTAGGACCCGTCAATCAGAATTTCATGGCTCACATCATCTCACAGAAGATTCAGATCACTCAGCTTTGCACAACATACACAATTAACAAAACCTGGTGCACATTCAGTCACAAAATTCAGTGCCTTTACTTTGGTAAGCAGCAACCCAAAAATGGCTGCTTCCTCGCTGCCTGTCTCTCCTCCTCCTTCATTCACAACCCTCTGCTCTTCTCCGCATTACACATCCACCACCAAACTCAACACCGGGAAACAGTTGACTGCCAAGAAAAGACACACCACCCTTATAGTTAAAGCTTCAGAGAAGAAGGAAGAAACTGACGAAGACACACCAGCATTCAATCCCTTTGGTTTCGTGACAGATAACCCGTCGAGCAGGAGCGCCATTCAGCTCCCTGAAAGCCCCGCCGAAGACGGCAATGTCGGCCAAATGCTCTATGTAAGTGAAGTGAAGTGAATTTCTTTATGTAATTGCGTGTATGCAGTACGCGATTTCTTGATTCAAGTAAAATGTTGTTCGGCTCGTTCATGTCGATTCAATAATTAAAGAACGGTAAGTTCATTGATGTTTTTTGTATTCTTTTCGTACTGGCAGTTGGATTTCGGTTAGTTTCATCTTTTGCTTCTATTATTGGCTCAGTGAATTTCGTCAAGCAGGCATTACATTATTATTTTCTAGATGTGATTGTTGCATCTCGAATAGATTTTATTCATTTCTAGGAGTCTCTTGGAACCATTATATGGTTGTTCTTGAATTCTAGAGGATAGAGGACAAGGGAAAGGAATATGGCTCCTACATTAAATCTGGCAAGTTCATATGGTTTGTTAGGGAAACAGGTGAATCTTTCTGTTTCTGCTGAATTGTTCTTGGATTTTCTTCCTTAATTCTTACAGCGCACTCTGATAAGTGAACATTACACCTTGAAGGGTCACCTGAGAGCCGGCGTGGGACAATAGTCTTCCTTCACGGCGCTCCGACACAATCTTACAGCTACAGAGTCGTCATATCTGAGGTATCTAGCTGTCCTTTGTTATCCTGAAATTGTGGTAGCCTTAAAAACTCTATAATTAATGCTTGGCGAATATTTGAGGCTTACTAAGCTGACGCTCTCTTTTCTACATTGGTGAAGACATGACTTTGTAGAATATAAATTTTGTTTTTGCCACCTAACTAGCACTCTTCTTATTCTCTCTTCTCGGAATTGATACCGGCATACTCAGAAGCATTTCTGTCAGAAAACTTCCTAGAAAGAGCTTTAATTGGCTCATCTGGCATTACTGGAAAATATTTTCGCATGCACATTGATCTTCAACTTTTGCCATTCTATTTCGGTTTCTAAAAGATGATTGCTTTCTTGTCGATTCAAATAGATGTCCAATGTCGGTTTTCACTGTTTGGCTCCTGACTGGATAGGATTTGGTTTCAGCGACAAGCCACAACCAGGATATGGTTTTAATTACACAGGTTCGTGACTTTCAAGCAAACAAGATTAATTACGGAACACCGTTCTTCCTCTCATTAAGTTCGAGTATTCTGACACGAATTGAGTTTTTCCCGGCAGAAAAGGAGTTCCATGAAGAGCTTGATAGATTACTCGATGTCCTGGGTGTTAAATCCCCTTTCTTCCTAGTAGTTCAGGTTTGAACAAATTGATTTCTGATCATGTAAGACCTGTGAAATTGATGAAGATTAGACTAACATAATAACTTGACAAGCAACTAAAGATTAAGTTTCAGTTCGGAAACTCTGCCTCTAACATGTGCATCTGGTATTTTGTGAAGGGCTTTCTTGTAGGTTCATTTGGACTGACATGGGCTTTGAAAAACCCAAGCATGATATTGAAGCTGGCGATATTAAACAGTCCATTAACGGCTTCATCTCCCATCCCAGGATTGTTTCAGCAACTGAGGTGAGATTTTACACTACTTAGAAATGAGATGTTATTTATCTATTGTCTTAAGGACCATATCTCCACTTTCATAAATTTTTACCAAATTATTTTACTTGTTAGAAAGTGAGAGTTGAATTATTTCAAACCATTGCATTTTGCGACTTAGCCGAATGATTGCAGTTTCTTCTGCGCCTCTCTCTCTCTCTCTCTCTCTCTCTCTCTTTCTCTTACATTTTTTTTCTACGTACAGAATTCCTCTGTTTGGTGAATTCACATGCCAGAATGCTGTGATGGCTGAGCGGTTCATTGAAGCAGGTAGCGCGTAGGTATCCAAGAAAGCATCTTATTTTTTATGATGCCATCAATATTTCCCCTGGATCTAAGAACTGCGATACTCTAGTCTGCTGTCTTTGCTAAAGAATCATATTGTGCTTTACAAGATTGCTTATTACAGCTTACATGGATACCATGTCAGACACTTGTTAAGGCTTTCAAAAGAACTTAGCTGGCGCACTTTTTTCAACAGTTCATGGGGGCTTTAAGAAGGCTTTTAGAATAAGTGCAATGCTACTATTCAACATTGTAACAGAGATACCTTAGTTAGCTCTGGCCAGAAAGATTAGTTAGACTTATTTCGCCTCGAAGTAGAATAACTGCACTTGTGATTTTTTAATGGACATATAGAGATCCAATTCTAAGTACAAGCATATGTGTATGAAATGTGGAAACAACCGACTGGACGAATGTCCTCTTAAAATGCAGTTGCATTAGCAGCATCCTCATACTTTAGTTCCTCTGTGTCTGAAAATTCATGAAGTACCATAAAATTCTCTCTTTTGTATATTTAAGCTGACAAATTAATATCCTGTCTTGCAGTTATGCTCTGAAGGTAGAAAA
Source organism: Syzygium syzygioides (assembly GCA_031216285.1). Classification (NCBI taxonomy): domain Eukaryota; kingdom Viridiplantae; phylum Streptophyta; class Magnoliopsida; order Myrtales; family Myrtaceae; genus Syzygium; species Syzygium syzygioides. The sequence goes on from CM062251.1 coordinate 27,587,756, forward strand.
GGCAGATGTCTACCGGCTACCATATTTGTCAAGCGGTGGACCTGGATTTGGTTTGTAACTTGTTTCTGTTTTGCAATACTCTGATGGAAGTTCTCAAAATCCTGGAAACAAAACTGAGTTTTTAAGAAATAATATAATCTTTTGCACCAAGGTTCGTATTCTGCCATCACATTGACACTTCTGCAAGAGACATTGTCTCACTCGTATTATATGAATACAAAACATCAGTTCCAAACTCTCAGTCATTTGATTGACGGGAGATATGGATGTATCTCAAATTCTCAGTAACATAAAAAAAACAGTTGATAGAATAATTAAAGTTAAGAGTATTTAGTCATCAAGTTGGTAAATTTATGAATGCCTGTACTAGTAGCCAATGCGGCAGGCATAATTCTAATTTTTAAGCCTAAAGACTCTTTTCTTTCACTTTGACAAGCCTTGCTTGAAGCTGCAAGAAAAGCTAACTTCCAGGAAACAGCAACTCGAATTGCTTCTGGTTTTTCGTCTGGGAGGTATGATGTTCGCTATCCTCTGGCCTATATTTTCTTCTCTGAGACTACTATGCAGCAACTCAGTATAAAATCTCTTGCTGCTAAACTTCTCTGTCTTCGTATCTTCTCGCATATTTTTCTATGCAAAGACTTCATTATTGGCAATCTTCTATATTCACTACTGTTGCATTGGTAGAACGTAGTGTTGAGATAAAAAAAATTGCCGGCTAGTTTCCATTGTTCCATCTGAGATTACCTTTTTTCTCTGCTTATATTGCTATCCTTTTCCCACTCATAGCTGGGATAAACCCATATTGCTCGCATGGGGTATATCAGACAAGTATCTGCCGCAATCAGTGGCCGAGGAATTCCAGAAAGGAAACCCTTTGATGATCAAACTTAAGTTGATAGAGGGTGCAGGTCATATGCCACAAGAAGACTGGTGGGCTTCTCCGAGTTCTCAAGGCAATCTTAGCCTTAGCCGATTGTCTTTCTATGTTTAGTTTTGACAGTTGCCATGTTCTCAGGCCTGAAAGAGTCGTGGAAGCTTTGAGGATGTTCTTGCTATGAAGATATTCTGTCTCGATTGTCTTCCCAGTTAAAGCTTTTGCTATTCTTAAAGGTAAGTAGCTATTTCCAAGACCTGTGCTGGAAATTGCATAATATTCGGAAGTTCATTGAATCTCTGAGATATGCTTTTGTCACCACTGAAAGGAACCATCCAACGTGCCCAGTGGTAAATAGACAGATTGTATCACAGTTCAAAAACTGCATGGGAATCTTTCTTAGTGGAACCAGTATAATTTTTAATTTTATCTTGACATGTGATTGACATAGTCTATTAGATGAAGTTGTTGCACATCGTCTTGGTAAACAACACACATTAATTGACTGTTGGTATATGCGGAGAATGCAGGACATTGGTCAGTGAACAGCCAAATCAGATTTATTTCCAGAAGCGATTCTGAAGTTCCAATACTCGACAAATATCCATCCTTAAGTAGTCGTACAGCGTGGATCTCAGGAAATCACGAAAGGGTGTGGCAGATTATTCATTCAACTCAGTCTCATGGCATAACTATGATACAGTGACTGCTGAATTTCTTGAAAAACGCATGCTCCAGAACCTGTATTATATGCATCATATCTCGTTAAGTAGAGAATATATCTACTTTAGGACGAATAGGATCTCATAATCTTTCGAAAAGTCGCATTTGCAGTGAGAAGCATGAAATATGCGTTAGCACTCACGGTAAACCGATTTCTCAACACCGAAAAGTACAAAAGCCATTCTGCACAAAAAAAAGCGCACAAGACGCAAGAATCCAAAAGACTACTGCCAACTCTTTCTGACAGCTAAGGAACATGATAATCTCAATCAACCTGCCAAAAATAGCAAAAGAACCATCGTATTTGAAACTTGAACAAATTTAAAGAATTGGAGAATGTTCTTTTCCCGAATCAGTTAGCAAACTCAAACAAGTTCCTCAACATATCAATCTCTGCTGTGATGATCTTCATGGCAGCAGAGAGCGCAATGTTTTTTCAATTCAAAGTGCTGAATAGATGACATTTCAAAACTTGTACAATCGTGAATTGTAGGAAAATTTCATAAAAGTCTCATAAAACGTGATGCAGTTACCATTAGTTTCTCAAACACAGAAGAGACTAAGAGATGGTATACGATTCAGAATTTCAAACTCTAGCTAAGAAGAGTAGTATAAAGAGGCGGTGTCAATCGTCCACATGAATCAATCAACCCGAACGATCTCTTATTAAAGTGAAGAAGAGCATGAGCTATGACGCTCAGAACACGTAGACACAAAAGCTGAACAGTAATGTTAATTACATGGAGCTTTAGAGAGAAAGATCAGCCAGATCGAATGTCCTCGAGACAGCTTTGCACCAAGAATCCACCTTCTTCTTCCTCAGCTCCTCATCTAATTTAGGATGAAAAGTAGTTGCGTTACCGCTCCTTGCTCCAGTATCGAAAATTTGATCCTCAGTCCATACACCGACGGCTAATCCAGCAGCATACGCTGCTCCAAGGGCAGTTGTCTCTATGTCAACTGGTCTCACAACTGGGTTTCCCAATAGATCCGCCTAAAAAGCACAGAAAACGACACTTAGTATAATAGATATCTTCAATAATACCTAGGACATAAAGAATTTAACTGCGCTTTTGTTCGTTCGGTTGGTCCACTAATTGTCCTTTTTGGGAGGTGAAGGGGGTGTGGTACCGGGGTTTGGGTAGGACTTGTTTACCAACCACCTAATCTAACGGAATCTATTCAAGTAGTTCTTCTGAATCAAGGGCTAAGGAGAGAATGCCCAAACCGAGCTGGAGCAAAACAAATTCTTCTCACATAAAGCAACACAAGAAATTGTACTGTGAAGCTGCCTCAACAATTTCATGGCACTGGTTTGTGGTTTGTTTATATCTATAGATCCCGTGATATAATACGACCTAAAATTTTGACATCAAGATGCAAATATCCCCAGTTGACTCATACGTAAACAAATAATGGAGCGCAAGTCATGAACATGACAACAGACGTGGAAAGCTCATTACCTGGATCTGCATCAAGAGGTTATTGACAGTGGCACCTCCGTCCACTCTTAGCAAGAATTCCCCTTTCTCGTTCTTAACCTCGCCCTTCTCTCCTGCATCTTTGTGCATGGAGTCCAACACATCCTTCACTTGAAAAGCCATACTCTCCAGCACAGCTCGAGCAATGTGAGCCTTGTTTGTAAACCTTGTTATCCCGATGCAAACCCCACGAGCATCATCACGCCACCACGGAGCAAAAAGTCCGTTAAAAGCAGGCACAAAGTATATCCCTCCAGTGGAGTCAACCTGTAATGCTAACTTCTCGATTTCACTGGCGGAACTGATTATCCCAAGACTGTCTCTGAGCCACTGAACAGCAGCTCCAGCAATAGCAATAGAACCTTCAAGGGCATAGTTTGTTGGCGCATTTGGTCCAAGCTTAAAGGCCAAAGTGCTCAGAAGCCCATGAGTTGAATGAATCATCTCCTCGCCAGTGTTAAGAAGAATGAAAGCTCCAGTCCCGTATGTGCTTTTGGCCTCGCCCTTTCTGCATGCTTGTCCCACCATCGCAGCATGTTGATCGCCAAGGCATCCCGAAATTCGAACTCCCGTAATTGGCCATCCCTTGACTATTTTGCCGATTATTTCAGAATTGCTGATAATTCTGGGGAGAATCTCTGGAGGAATTCCCAGAGTATCTAATGTGGGCTTATCCCACTCAAGAGTTTTGAGATTCATTAGCATAGTTCTAGACGCATTCGATACATCAGTAACATGTAATCCACTGGTGGTTCCTCCAGTTAGATTCCATATTAACCAGGTGTCTATGGTTCCAAACAAAGCATCCCCTTTCTTAATGGCCTCTTTAACAGCAGCGACATTTTCCATCAACCACAGAAGCTTAATAGCGCTGAAATATGTACTAATGGGCAGTCCACAGGTCTCGACAAAATGGGTCCTACCCCCGGGCAGTTCTTTCTCCAATTTTCTATAAGTAAATTCAAACGCATATCAAAACCTTGTGATTCCCAACTAAAAACAAAAACAAAAACGAGAAGCGCAAAACAGTTAGGAGTGCCTTTGGCCGTTGATGATGTCGAACTTCCGATGAGTCCTGGTCCAATTTTACAACGACAGGACCAAAAACTAGCCGAATATGAAAGAAAGGGTTACCTGCAAATAGAGCTAGTACGAGCATCCATCCAAACAATGGCATTGTAAAGAGGGCGACCGGTGGATTTGCTCCAAACAAGAGCAGTCTCTCTCTGATTAGTCAACCCAACGGCTTCCAGTCCACCATCCACGTTGTGGCCGTCAGCCGTGGCCTTGTCTAGAGCCTTGGCCGTACATTCCCTCACGCTCTCCAGAATCTCCATCGGATCGTGCTCCACCCATCTTGAAACCAACACGCAAAGCACGGAATTTACACTCTGGGCATGCTTAAAGATGAGTTAAGGAGGGCAAGTTCTCTTCTTTTTATCAAACACACGACAACCATCATCGCGTTCTCTTACTCGAACCATTTCCACGACACAATCTCAAACAGACACGGATAAAATGTACAAGCTCACAAATTTGGAACGTTTAGACAGAGAGAGGGGGTACCCGGCTTGAGGGCAGAACTGAGTGAACTCGACCTGGTGAGATCCGATCGCACGAGCGGTCCGGTCGTAGATGATGAACCGGGTGCTCGTGGTCCCTTGATCGATCGAACCCACATAAACTCCCCCACCCGACATTGCCTTTCGCTCGTCCTTTGCCCGGCTGCTCGCGAGAGAGAAAGAGAACAGATCACGAGCGTGAAAGAGAGGTGAAAGACGAGACACCAAAAGGGAACAGAAGCGTCGCTTAATAGAGTGAGAGTCACCGGAGTCAGTGATGCAGATATGGAAAGAAGATCAGCCGGAGAATTTGTATCTTCTATAGATAGCAAGAAGCAATCTTGGGAATAGTTGGCCGGCTTTATCCAATCATTTTTGGCATGAGCGTTGTAAGAAAAGAAATCTTCCCAACAAATTCGATCCAAATCATTCAATGTTTCATCACTGTCACTGTGTCATCCGTTTCAACGGCGGTGTTATCTGGGTTCTTTTTAGCGATAAATTTTAATGGATAAGCTTCGAAAGCGGAGTCAACCATCACGTGGATGACGACCATTCGTCCAAGACGATCGAGGTTGCGGAACTCCGTGGATCTCAATCCCGATATTTTCGGGGCGTCGCGATAAAGACGTGACGAAGCATGCAATGGGATTGGCAATCGCCGTCGACGTCGAGCGAGACGACGGTAGCGCTGAAATATGTACTAATGGGCAATCCACAGGTCTCGACAAAATGGGTTCTTACCCCGGGCAGTTCTTTCTCCAATTTTCTTTAAGTAAATTCAAACGCATATCAAAACCGTGTGATTCCCAACTAAAAACAAAAACAAAAACGAGAAGCGCAAAACAGTTAGGAGTGCCTTTGGCCGTTGGTGATGTCGAACTTCCAATGGGCCACGTCACTGATGGTCGACCTGACAAGTGGCTCTCAAACTTGTAAATAGCGTACTCAGGGTTTGGATGGATTGGTTTTGACCTCCTTCTAGATCAGAGTTACGTGCAAATAGATCTAGTACGAGACGCTCGCCATATAAGCTTTCTTTATATAAGAAAAAGAACGTACACATGCAGGTGCAATCTACGTGCAATGTTTGTGCCATGTATGTGCAACGTATGTTCAGTGATGTGCAATTTCAAGTGATACAAATAATCGACAAAATTATCAAATGACCCAATTGGACCCATTTAATCTGTTTATGATCAATTTATCGCAAGGTAAATTTCTCGATTCATACCCAACTCGACCCAAATTTCTTTGGTTAAAGGCACAATTTTGATTTGCCTTGATTGACTTCTTTTGGTTAAAATAAATGTGAATTTGTCATTAAACAGGAAAATTATCCAAAAAGTCATAAACTTATTATGCGGAAGTTATGCATGTTCCAACATGATATAAAAAAGATTGTGAAAGACATGACTCTATCGACTCATGACGTACTATGTATCAGTCGCTAATGGGTGTGTAGTGTATCTACAACTATACTAGGAGAAGAAGCTATTGTCTCCCCGAATTAACTAGAGATGACGGTGATCCAAAGCCAAAAAGGTAAGTGCAAACCACAGAACTTGTTCAAGTTGAGGCAAAGCAAGTGCCAGAATAGAAGTTGCCATTTGTTAATGAGAGTAAAGACGGGCAAGGATCAAATATCCAGCTCGATGCCTCTATTGGAGCCTCATAAATTTTAACCATTGGTTCATGAGTCATAAATTTCAAAGTTACCGTTATTCTCATTTAAAGACACCGTCGAAGTTAGAGGATATCATATTCAAGTGAATATCAGCAGGATGTTGAGATGGCTCTGGATTCTTATATGGAGAAAGTCAGGATTTATCATGAGACTAGGAAGTTTGAGACCAAAATAATGTATACTTATGCGGTAAGTGCAATGAACCATCTTCAAATTTCTTTCACATTGGCACTCTATCATTGGCTTCGGTCATAAGCGGCGTGCTAGCAAAAAGAAGATTGTTGCTTGCCGGTATCAAATATCAACCAATTTCATGATATAACCATGCAGAGTGGAAAGTTACAAAAGAGAAAATTGGATTTAGGAAATTTTGCTAGTAGCATCGTTTCCCTTCCTCTTACTCATAGATAATGGTTATTTCATGTTACATATATGAATTCCTGTACTTGCATTCACTTCATTTCCCTTATAACAGCAAATGCCGCTTCTTTGATCTAGAATTGATGCAAGTGGTCGAGTTAAGTCAAATTGGAGTAATAAATTTTATTAACTTGACTTGTTTATATAAGCTTTATTGGATAAATATTCAAAAATAATACCTCAATCAAGATATGTACGATCAAAGGGAGTTATACGTGCAATCTATGTGCAATGTTTGTGCCATGTATGTGCAACGTATGTTCAGTGATGTGCAATTTCAAGCGCTACAAATAATCGATAAAATTATCGAAATATCTCTTTTCTAGAAAAATCCCTAATTATCTCTAAGATCCCCTTAAACTCATTTTGACATCACGACCCCATCACGAATATGGTGAGCGTCCCATATCTCTAAAATACGCACTAGTAGAAACACCTAGGTACGTTAATGGAAGAAAGGGTTACCTCCAAAAACTAGCCGAATATGAAAGAAAGGGTTACCTGCAAATAGAGCTATTACGAGCATCCATCCAAACAATGGCATTGTAAAGAGGGTGACCGGTGGATTTGCTCCAAACAAGAGCAGTCTCTCTGATTAGTCAACCCAACGGCTTTCGGTCCACCATCCACGTTGTGGCCGTCAGCCGTGGCCTTGTCTAGAGCTTTGGTCGTACATTCCCTCATGCTCTCCAGAATCTCCATCGGATCATGCTCCACCCATCTTGAAACCAACACGCAAAGCACGTAATTTACACTCTGGGCATGCTTAAAGATGAGTTAAGAAGGGCAAGTTCTCTTCTTTTTATCAAACACACGACAACCATCATCGCGTTCTCTTACTCGAACCATTTCCACGACACAATCTCAAACAGACACGGATAAAATGTACAAGCTCACAAATTTGGAACGTTTAGAGAGAGAGGGTACCCGGCTTGAGGGCAGAACTAAGTGAACTCAACCTGGTGAGATCCGATCCCACGAGCGGTCCGGTCGTAGATGATGAACCGTGTGCTCGTGGTCCCTCGATCGATCGAACCCCATAAACTCCCCCACCCGACATTGCCTTTCGCTCGTCCTTTGCCCAATTTTAATCCCGTGCGATCCGTGACCCTGAGCCTTATCCGACCGTTCCTTTTGTTCTGAATTTTGCATTATTAAATTATGTGAATCTCGATATAAGTTTGATTTAATCATTTCAGTAACAAAACAATTTAGCTCATCCATCTAATTAGCAGCACACATGCGTGATTAGTTAATCTTTTTATATGTTAAAGTAACTTTCAAATATGTATTAGCGATTCGAGGTATTGTTTGTTTCGCGAAAACTGAATGTCTTAGCTAAAAATGATCGTTTATATCACATATAAAAATGAACACACGAATTAAATTCTTATCATTCTTGAAAATATCGAGATATAAATTATTGTTGATAATGATCATATTTCTCATTGTCTAATTATTTCGACTGCTGCCAGCAATCGTTTTAGAAAAAAAAAATTCAAATCATTTCCGTTATCACAAAACAAGCGGAGGTCAAGTATAATTAGACATTTCTGGATTCCGTTTAAAGTGGTCAATCTATGTTGGAATTGCCGTGAGCTTGAAGAGTTCCAAAGTGAATCTGACAGTCTCGTCATTGGACGTCACACGTTTGAAAAGTCAGAACCACTTCGACAAAGATAACCCCAAACGCTACCAAAAACAAAGAAGCTGCTTCAACTACCAAGGCAACGAATAACAAATGAACAATTTATTTTATTAACGTTTTTGAGTTAGAAGCTGATAAACGACCTCACCCAATGCCGCCCGACTTTGTTTGACACTTGATGCTATTTACAAGTTCTTTCAGAAAAAAAAAACAAAAGATAGATTTTGGGTTACTACTACCTAAGCACTGTTGTACAAACTCCACTACATATGCCAATTCATTTGGCATAAACTTTTTATCAGTTCAACTTATTTTCTGAATGTGGATTCGGCTCGACCATCATCACGACATTCCGCCCTCAAACTATGTACCGAGATCCTCGTGATCTAAAGGTCATCTGAACTTGCCGAGCAGGGACGTGGCGGAAGAAGGAGGAAACGAAGTGTGCAGAACAAGAGAATGAATCCTTTTTGAGGAGACAAGAATGCAACGTTAGGCCTAGGCCACGAAGAAGGCCCAGGACCAGGAAACAGAGTCTCTCTGGCCCATGACCATGACCCTTTAATAGGAGGAGAACATTAGGTGCAGGGGTGAAGATGTCTCTTTCCTATGATTGAATATCAAATTGCTGTGGATGGTCAGACAGTGTGTGCTTCTAGGGGAATGCAGAGATGGCAATGGTGCTCAATTTGCTGTTCCAGAACAATGTCTTCGTGCCACTTCTGCTACTTTCCAGGGACCAAGGGAGGAGAATCTCATTATCACTGTAATTGATCGAGGGTGAAAAACCAAAGTCGGGCGAATAAATGAAGGATGGTTTGTCAGCAGTGCCTTTTCATGATATGCATTGAGTAATGCTGCTCTCAACGGGGCAAATTCAAATGAAAGAAGGTTGGGTTATGATGACATTCTCTAGATACAAGTGTGAACGTATCCAGAGATGGTTCTGATAGCTAGCTGGTGGAAATCATAATATATTGAAGAAATGAGATTGGGGTGATGACAAGGGAGGCAATGTTGCAACATAACAAAGGTCTTTCTTTTTTTACAACTTAGAAAATTTTTCTTTTTACTAACTTAGAACTTTCAAATACAGATTGACGGAACTTTGCATCGAAAATGAGAAGCCCATCTTCCGTTCCACAAGAAGTTTGATTAATCCGAGCACCAAAATCAGGTCACGTATGTTTCAAGTACAATGATCACGACCGGATATCTGACGATTATCAAAGCATATGACTCCATAAAAATGCAGAGTGAAGGACTCACTTTCTCTTTAACTTCTTTTTACAAGGTATTAAATCAAGTCCTTTCTTTGTCCGATTTTTCTTTTATTGTCGGTCATTCGGTTGAAAAATTAAAGGAAAATCCCGATATGATTGTTTAAGTGATGTGCCGGCATCATAAGTCGCAGCATCCGGTAGAAACCTTCACAAAATAAGGAGAAAAATTTGAAAACACGTAAACAGAAAAGGAAAATTAAGAAAGACGAGGGAGGGGAAGCTACGACTGGGGCTGCGGCTTGTGCACAACTAGGATCCTACGTCTCACTTCTCTCGATGTACATGTGTGCTGGTGAGTGCTTGCGCATGAGTGAGCATGTCATTCGTGCTTGGGCAAAGGCCAAGATCCTCATCGCGACATGCGATATTAGAGGTGATCTGTTTTAAGGTGGACTGATTCCCATCATAAAACCAAAAATTGGACCAAAAAGGCTGATTCATAATTTGTGTCACAATTTGCGATACCGAAAACTGACCCATTTGATCTTGAAATTGGTAGAGATTGGATCATTAGGTTGGGCGCAAGATGATAAGGTTTGCAACCTCACTCCACCGAGCTTCGTAAGTTGGCATGGTACGGACCCCCCCCCCCCCCCCTCCTCTCTCTCTCTCTTTCGATTTGAAGTTTTCTTTTGCTTTTTCTTTATTGCACCTAACAATTTATCTATTCACAATTGTTGTGGCACCGGCTTGGTATTCCCCGCCAGCATGTTCTTTTGTATACTTGTTCGAAGAACTAACATGAAAAGAACTATATAAATTTAGAATTCAAAAAAAAATGGAAGTTCCGAAATTTAATGGGATTTTTTTTCTTCGTGCTACGGGGAGTGAAAGAGGAACTTTAAATCTGATCTTACAAGCATGACAACCAACCAACCGGTTTGTTTAGGCTTTAGCTCGAGCCACAAGGGCCAGGCGCATCTTTGGCGTAGGCTTACCAGGGGCATAAAATTATAGGACCCAGCCGGGCTGAACTGATTAGGACCAATCAAAGCTTGGCTAACCCCAAAAAGTGTTACATATGTTTTTTGGCGATGGGCGAGTCGGAGCTACACTTTTGGCCGGACCTGATGGCCCAATTGAGTCCTGCTATTGATCACCTCAAATTGCAAAGTGTGATAACATTTTTTGGACGGGTCATATCGAAGAATTACCACAAGAGGTTGGGCCAGATGAGATATAGGATAGAAAAATCCATACCCATGAGCCCAATGCATCCTAACCTCTTAAATCAAGGGTCTCCTTGGAGTATCGGTGTTCGGTTAAGAGGTAATCTCACCAAAGAATGAAGCCTCCATGGCTTGTCTCCATCCTGCGGGGCGAGCTGCACGAATATATTACTTATTTAATATTTCAGTATACGCACGTATCGCGCATCTAATTTTTCATATATCTTATTCTTCCCTTGAAAAAGCGAATTCCTTCTCGAGATTTTACATTTCAGAGATTCCAAAATCCGATTAAGGCGTGAGACGAAACCTTTTAAAGGATATATTTATGTCTGATCAGCTGAAATCTCAATGCATCATAACTCTCGATGTTGATGCTTTTATGTGAAATCTATATGATTTAAGGACTCGGATGCACTAAGCTCCCGCTACGCGTGGTAACACTGAAAGCTGGCTGGAAGTTCGGAGTTGAGCCGCCTTTTATGCAATTTCTTGCAGTTGCACCATCCTCTGTCTCTATTCCTTCGAGACGATGCAGACAACTGCAGCCATTCGCAAACTTCCAAAACACAAATTGCGCCCAACGCTACCCCCCACGCCCACCACGTCGCGTGCGAATATACTTTGGTGTCTATTAGATAATTTAGATGTCCTCCAATACATTGTTAATCCCGCTCCGTAATCACATGTGATGCGAAGAAAACAGTACAATTAAGAGGTGCAAGTACTTATTGATATGGTGACTAGACAGGTCTCTCGACGACGGCGCATCAACAGATCGTGAATCGCGACATATTTGCGAATCATTAAGTCATGATTTCGGAGGTAGCAATTGATGGGTCCATCCGAATTGGAAAGATTACGAAACATAAAGGAAATGATTCGATGGTCGATTATTAAAATCGATAAGTTGAAAGTCGATGAGTAATGGACACTAATTTCTCAAATGTGAATTTATTATACGAGTAAGGGATATTTACAAAAATGATTCATGAACTTTAGTCTGATATGTAATATCATCCCCGAAATTTTAATTTACTCAACGCAGTTCCTCAACTTCAGCTAAATATGCAATGTTACCCACAAACTTTGAATTTATTCAGTATGGTCCCTAAACTTTAACTCCATCTGCAGTGTCGTTTTTGAACTTTTAATATTTACTCAATATGACCCCTTACATATTCAGTTTAGTTTCTAGATTAGATGAAAATATTTAATGTCGTTCCTAAACTTCAGTTAATGAAAAGATAACATTGAACATAGGGATTAAATTAAACATAAACAAAAAATTCGGAGACCACATCGAACAAATCAAAAGTTTAGGTACTACATTTCATATCGCGTTAAAATTCAGGAATTATATCAAACTAATTAAAAGTTCAGAGATGATATTACAGCGTTGTGCCAAAGTTTCCCAAGAAAATAATTAACTTCTCCAAATTGAAATCATACCGGGCCTACAAAGGAAGGAATTACTCAGGGACGAGGGAAACTGTCCCGCCGGAGATTCTTACGGCAAATGGAAAAAGATGAGCGTGTCATCCGATTGCGGCCGGGAATGGGAATGGGATGCTCTGCACGCCGTTCAACGTTAGCGACGTCACACGGGCTCGCGAGCCGTCCCGAACGCCACCGTCGTGATATATGGACCATGGAAGGCTTTCATAATACTGTCATTATGAGAACATGCTGCTTGCCCCCCGTCTAAGATTCTGCTCATCGTCAAAGCATTTTTCGCGATTTGTGAGCTCCAAAAATTCCTCTTCCTGATGGGAAAATGTTAACCCAATAGAAAAAATTCAGAAACTTACCAAGTGCTGTATTACAAATAGATAGATTTCGAGTTCTCGATTGTAGATTTTTCGAGCATTCACAATTAGAGTTAATATCACGAAAAACTCCAAATCGATATACATGTGACGAATTTATCTTAATTTAATTTTTTTGATCATCAAAAATCTTAGACCGGTATATTTGTGATAAATTTAACCTCCGCTAATTTCCATTAAAATTTACCGTCAAATTTCTGAGTTGAATGATAAGTAGTAATGACGATTGTACCGATTTGAAATTTTACCCTCTGTTTGTTACAAAATGTACCTGATTGTGATTTTTTGTGATATCAATTTGACTTAACGGAAATTAACGAATAGTAAATTTATCAAAATATGCCAATTTGAGATTTTTAATAATCAAAAAATTAATTTAAAATAAATTTATTATAAATATATTAATTTGAAATTTTTAATAATCAAAATATTCATTCGAAATAAATTTATCGTATATAAATCAACTTGTAGATTTTCGTGTTATTAATTCTCATAATTATGACAAGAAAATATACAAGTGTAGACGTAAAGACAGCAAGCAGTAGTTTAGCCCGTGTAAGTAGGACTAAAGGAACGAGCATTGATTAAAGCGAAAGATGTCGGACGGAGGGCTTTTCCCCATAGGAAAGTGAGAAATCCCGTTCCGACATCGATGCGTCAAATATACGCCACGAGATTGTTCTCTCTCTCGCTTCTTCCGCCGTCCGATTATCCTACTCTCGAACGACTTTCCCCATCTTCTCGTCAATCCGACGGACAGCATCAAGAGGCCTAGATCTTCACCCTAAGACGAGATGCACATTACCTTAACCTTTACTCTCGCCACTTCGCATATAAACGAGCGCGCACTCCCCGTCTCACTCTCCTCTCCGCGCTTCTCTCTCTCTCTCTCTCTCTCTCTCTCTCTAGCTTTGATAGGCGTCGAGTCCCAGGGGTTCGGGCGACGTAGTCTAGGGTTCCGGCGAGCGAGGATGGCGTTGCTCTCTGCTCTCGCGACGGAGATCGTGATCCCGGCCTGCGCCGTGGTCGGGATCGTGTTCTCCCTGGTGCAGTGGCTCCTCGTGTCGCGCGTGAAGCTCACCCCGGAGCCGCGCGCGCCGTCGTCCTCGTCCCCGAGCAGCAACAAGAACGGCTACGGCGACTACCTCATCGAGGAAGAGGAAGGCGTCAACGACCAGGGCGTCGTGGCCAAGTGTGCCGAGATACAGAGTGCCATCTCCGAAGGTGCGACCTTATACAGATCCTATAAGCTTCACGACTTGTCCCCTTGTTGAAATTTTCTCGTGTCGGTGTACTCTGGATTTATAGTTTTAACTTCTTAAATTTTTTTAGATCTTTCAGTAATACGGTCTTTCGAGTAAAGGTCATGTTCGTTGTCCGAGAGAGAGAGAGAGAGAGAGAGAGAGAGAGAGAGAGAGAGAGAAAACGGCGACAGAGAATGAAGCAGATTTGATTTTCTGGGTCGCGCGAGTCTTTCCTTTTCAATCACTCTGTTTTTTCTTTTCTGGGCTTAGAGAGGTTTGGATTTAACCACCCCCTTCTTCATATGTCCTCCCTCACACTGTTCATCAACAGATTTTTTTTTGGGTCGATCTCGCATCTGCTCGAGCAATAGCAACAAATTTGAGTCTTGCAATCTGATGATAACCCGAGCAAAAGCATGAGCTTGTGCTGCTTGTGACGCGAGTAATTTCGAGGGTTTGTAACAGCTGCTGGAGCTTTTGCGAACGTATCTGAGCAGAGAAGTTTGATAATACTCGTGCAGATCTCTCCTCTTTAATTAATTAAATTATTTTATTAGGGAACGGTGATTTGAATAATGTTGGTGGTCTCTGTGGTTTCTTCTTGGGAGGAGTGCGAACTGGTGGAGTTCTTGTCCTTTTGGCCTTTCGCCATCTGTAGGGAGTAATTATTTTCGTCTTATGCACATGAGGTTCGCCGTTTCTTTGGAATAATGAAACGCACGTGTTGTGCACGTGAATGTTGTGACGCACGGTATGGGCCGTGTGGGCCTTCTGTGTTTTCGTCTCTTTGCTAACCCCACTTGCTGCTGCTGGGGGCTCCCATGGGACTGGGAGGCGCTTCATATCATGGCATAACATGACAACAATGTATATAATATAGCTGTTTCAAAAGTATAATTTGATTAATGTTAGAGAATATGCTCTGGATAATTACATGTTAAAGGATTAATTGGTTAATCGCATGGGATCTGTCATTCACATTTTTTTCCACCAAGGACGTTTTATAAAACTCTTGGACCCCCGTATTCTCTGAAAGATTTCGTGTTAAAAGATTAGTTGGTTTATGAGCTCAAGAACTGGTTGGCTAAGTCAAACTCAGTGTCACATCTGGGCATATGTACATCTGTAGACGATTACATTTGATGATAGGTTAAGTTTAATGAGCCAATATGAGTACATACACAAAATTATTCTCGGTAAATTTGATTCATTTCAAGTTATCTTTGTGATAGATTGAGTTTAATTTTTTCTTCCATCTGTTTTGTGTTAGTTATAGAAGCTTGGTATATGACACTAATGACTCAACGTCGAGTCAATGAAAATTAGGATTGTAATTTTCATATGTAATCAGCTTTAGTAGAAAGCACATTGTATTAAAAGGTGAATTGCTGAGGACGTACAACCTTCTATTCAAATGTATTTGTTTACTTCATTGGTGAATGTGTTTCAAGAAGTCCGGAATAACTCTCATTTTTTGGATATTATCATTTTTTATTTTGTCATACTTGTGATGATACACTAATTCTGTAGGATTAGTTAAGAATATATAGGTAACGAACCGTTCTTATATTTCTCTAAGGTTCTCTTTTGTGTTACATTCTTGCTTCTCCTAACTAAACTCCTTATAGGTGACTATGTTTCAAACCTATTTCTATTCATTCTGATTTAAATAATCCTTCGAAGTTGAGCATAATCAGTTCTAACATGGAATCAATTTTTTTATTCCTTTGTATATTTTCCAATCATTCCCCCTGTTAGTAGTTCAGCCTTCTCCTCTTCTAGTTCTAGCATCTTTATTTCTAAATTTAGTTCTGACGTTTTCCATACTCTCGGTTTTATCTTCAGGTCCAACCTTCTGTTCACTATTGTAGGTGATAATCTGTTTCTAGTTTGTTTTTAATGCTTTAAGCTAAAGTAATGCTTAGATGTATATACAATAATATTCTGGGTCTGGGATGATGTAATTTATATTTAATTCTTTTTATTCAATTAATTGTTTTGCAGAACTGTGTACTATCGTCATTCCCTTTCTAATCTTGTCCTACTCATTATGTTTTTGTCACTCTTCCACCGGTGGGATTTAGCACTTACACTGTCTGGCTTGCCAGAGGTGAATTGTAGCAGAAACCATATCATCTTTTAAGTTACTCTTTTGGAGGCACTTTAGGTTAGGCTTTTTTATTTGTTGGAACTAGGTTGAACAAAACTAGGCAACGGAATGATGTAAATGGATTTAACTATGTACTTTATTTTATCACACATAACGTAGAATGTTGAGATTCAAATTTTGTTGCTTTATTTGTTTAACAGAGATTCTACATTATGGTTTATGATCGTAACAGGTGCGACATCTTTTCTGTTCACGGAGTACCAATATGTTGGGGTTTTCATGGTTGCTTTTGCGGTTCTAATCTTCCTCTTCCTTGGCTCTGTTGAGAGCTTCAGCACCCAAAGCCAGCCTTGCACGTACAATCCTTCAAATATGTGCAAGCCTGCACTTGCCACTGCTGCTTTCAGTACAGTTTCATTCCTGCTTGGTGCTTTAACCTCAGTCCTCTCTGGTTTCCTTGGCATGAAAATTGCTACCTATGCCAATGCAAGGACTACCTTGGAAGCGAGAAAAGGTGTCGGAAAAGCTTTCATTGTTGCTTTCAGGTCTGGTGCAGTTATGGGATTTCTTCTTGCTGCTAGCGGTCTTCTTGTGCTTTATATTGCAATCAATCTGTTCAAGTTGTACTATGGCAATGACTGGGAAGGTCTTTTTGAGGCCATTACCGGTTATGGTCTTGGTGGATCTTCCATGGCTCTCTTTGGAAGGGTCGGTGGTGGAATCTATACCAAGGCTGCTGATGTTGGTGCTGACCTGGTTGGAAAGGTTGAGAGAAATATCCCAGAAGATGATCCAAGAAACCCAGCGGTATGTACTCTCTTACTGTAGCTCCATCTACTAAGTATGTCTTTCACTTTTAGTCATAAATGGGGTTGACCTTAATCATTCAGGTGATTGCTGATAATGTTGGTGATAATGTTGGGGATATTGCTGGTATGGGGTCCGATCTTTTTGGCTCTTACGCTGAATCATCCTGTGCGGCCCTTGTTGTTGCTTCCATCTCTTCTTTCGGAATCGATCACGACTTCACTTCCATGTGTTATCCCCTGCTTATCAGCTCCGTGGGTATCCTTGTATGCTTGATGACAACTCTCTTTGCGACCGACTTCTTCGAAATCAAGGCAGTGAAGGAAATCGAGCCTGCATTGAAGAAGCAACTTATTATTTCCACAATTTTAATGACTGTTGGAATAGCTATTGTTAGCTGGATTGCTCTGCCCTCATCATTCACAATTTACAACTTTGGGTCGCAGAAAGCTGTGAAGAATTGGTAAATCCTTTGATGATACTTATCTCTTTCTGTTCCTAAATGCTGCTTTATTCTAATATTGTTCACGTGACATGCTTTCAATTTCAGTGGACTTATACAGGATTGGATCAATACATTGAGCATATCTAGTCGCTAATTATTGGTATGATCTTGCAGGCAGCTGTTCTTGTGTGTTGGTGTTGGTCTTTGGGCTGGACTAATTATTGGGTTTGTCACTGAATATTACACCAGTAACGCCTACAGGTACTGAAATTGCTAAAGTTAATGAATGATGAATCTTTATGACTGTTGATGATCATGTGCTGACCATGTACTGATCATTTTCTCTGCAGCCCTGTCCAAGACGTTGCTGATTCCTGCAGAACTGGTGCAGCGACCAATGTTATTTTTGGCCTTGCCTTGGGATACAAATCTGTCATTATCCCAATTTTTGCCATTGCCATTAGCATTTTTGTGAGTTTCAGTTTTGCTGCCATGTATGGAATTGCTGTGGCTGCTCTTGGAATGCTAAGCACCATTGCCACTGGATTGGCCATAGATGCTTATGGTCCCATCAGCGACAATGCTGGAGGTATTGCTGAGATGGCTGGCATGAGTCACAGAATTCGTGAGAGAACTGATGCCCTTGACGCTGCTGGCAATACTACTGCTGCCATTGGAAAGGTACAGGCAATCCTTGCATATGAATATAGTAACGGACGCTGTCCTGCTGTCTTTTAGTAGCTTATCTTGATAAAATCAGTAACATAGCAGAGGAAAGATTGTCTCTTTGTAATAATTTTTTCATGAGACCATGTTCATATCATCTGGAGTGTGTGCACATTGCCCAATTATTTTCTTTTTCACTATGAATGACTAAATATATAGGTGAATTGTGCAAGTCTTTTCAGATTCTTGCTGGTTTGGAATGATGTTTGGCTAAAAATCACCTTTTTTCCTTGATTCTTAGTATTAGTCCTAGCGTGAAATTCTACTTTCCTGTTCAATCTAATATTGAATTAACCTTCTTCTGTTTCCTGGTATGTAGGGATTCGCCATTGGATCAGCTGCCCTGGTGTCCCTTGCTCTGTTTGGTGCATTTGTGAGTCGTGCAGCAATTTCTACCGTTGATGTGCTGACACCAAAGGTCTTCATCGGTTTGATCGTGGGTGCCATGCTTCCTTACTGGTTCTCTGCTATGACCATGAAAAGTGTGGGAAGTGCAGCATTGAAGATGGTTGAGGAGGTCCGCAGGCAGTTTAACAGCATTCCAGGGCTCATGGAGGGTCATACAAAACCTGACTATGCTACATGTGTCAAAATTTCAACTGATGCATCTATCAGGGAGATGATTCCACCTGGTGCCCTTGTCATGCTTACACCACTTATTGTCGGGATCTTGTTTGGTGTGGAGACACTGTCTGGTGTTTTGGCTGGCTCTCTTGTTTCTGGTGTTCAGGTAATTCTTAGGAAAATAAGATGTCTATCTATTTTGGTAGTTTGCGTTGCTCAGGGTATAGCTCTTGATAGACTGCTTGTTCAGCGTGGTTAAGATATTGTAGTTTCTTAATTGTTGAACAAAATATGTAGGTTGGTACACTAGGCTTGCTGATTAAATGCTCTTATCATCATCATATCTATGACAATGCTGGAGCTTCACATTGGTTGTCTCATTTGATTGTGGTATTTTCCTGATGAATATTATTTGTTGGCCTTGGTTTTCAACAGATTGCAATTTCAGCATCCAACACTGGTGGAGCATGGGACAATGCGAAGAAGTACATCGAGGTATGCAGCTGCTCCAACTGCTCGAAAACTAGTGTTTGTCGATATACTTGTCTGTGGTGGTTGAGTGACCTGCTAAGTAAAGTTGTGTGACTTCATAGATTTTTTTCCTTAATATCTTGAAATTTGCTTTCAGGCTGGTGCTTCCGAGCATGCAAGGACCCTTGGCCCTAAAGGATCAGAGCCTCACAAGGCTGCTGTTATTGGAGATACCATTGGCGATCCACTGAAGGACACTTCAGGCCCATCTCTCAATATCCTCATCAAGCTCATGGCAGTGGAGTCGCTTGTGTTCGCTCCCTTCTTCGCTACTCACGGTGGTCTCCTCTTCAAGATATTCTGAGGGTGGGATTGGATGACTTCCCATTTGTAATGGCAGCATCGTCATGAACTCAATTTGCCCTTGGCATCTATTCCATGTTAGTTCTCCATAGTTTTAGCGATTCTGATTCTTAAGGATGATGACGATGACGATTATGATGGTTAGGAATTTATATTGACAGGCGAATCTCAACGTGAGTTTTAAGGTTTAAACTGGCAATTTTTTATTCATGGATTGGCGGATTCTTCACTCGTAGTGTATTTTTTATGTTTTCCCCTTAAAAAAAAATCGATATCAATGCCTTTTTCCATGCACAAGGGGTCATTTTTCAGTTGATGATCTTCGCGGTATTCTTTAAATCTTGGTTTTGACGTCCATATTATAACTTGAAGTGTCTACTTGTTATGATGGTTATGTTTGGAATTGTTATGTTCTTCCAATGTTTGAGTGTATGTTCGTCTCTCCTTCTGTACTGAGATCACCTCGCACCAGAGGAAGATTTGAGGGAAATATCTGTGCAACGAAGTAAAAGAAGCATGAGCAGGACCACTTTTCTTCTAGTGGGACAGTGCAGGACCAGTGGAGCATTTGCTTGGACAGCCTTTCTTCTTTCCGTTTTCGCCCAGTCGTGACTATTAGTATTGTTCTCCGCCTGGTATCCGTCCAGGCGATGATGGCAACGCACACTTCATTTCACGAGGAGCTGAGGCATTGAGAGATTGGATGCCATGAGATGAAAAGGGTGCACATTTATGCTGGGCGAATGGCAATGATCTTGATCATCAAAGTCCTCAGAGTCCTTGCATCATCGGACTCTACCTTGCATTCTCAAGTTTTCACCGCATGGGGTAAAATTCCGGAGGCAAATTTTCTTACGGGAGAGAATGTCAATGTTCTCGATCCTAGAATTGTTTTAGTTAGTGGATCGACTGGGGTCAAAATTGCATCCGTCACCCTATACGGTAGGGCCGTCGACAAAATCTTCTTTAACAAAATAACATTACATTTTGAGGGTGCTCTCTTGAATATCCCTGTGTTCGTTCTCTATATTGACATCAATTTTAAGCGTTTTACGAGAGGTTAAACACTGTGGGTTTTGGGTGTAATTATAGGATTGGGAAACACTTGAGCACGAGTGATTGTGAACTCCTTAATTCTCTTCCGATTTAATAGTGGATTATTTGCTGGCTCTCTCTGTGAACGAAGGTTTCGAGATTTGGACCGAACCACATAAAAATCCTCATGTTGATTTTTCTTCTTCCACTGTTTCGCGACCTGATTCTGTCGCCCTCCATGCTTCCGTTTGAACACAACAAATTGGTATCAGAGCCAGATTGAGATTCTAGGAGTTATGAGCTATAGGAATTTCGGTTTTTTGTTCGAGATGATAGCTATCAAGTTTGAAGATGCATCCTTCGATGGCTAAAACAATTTCGAGCTATGGAGGATCAAGATTAAGGCGTTGCTGCATCGGGAAGGTTCAGTTAAAGCCTTGGATGGCAAGTACCCTGACGACATAACTATGGTCGAGATTGAGGAGATGGAAGAGAGTCCGCACAGAACCATCCAATTGTCGTTGTCCGACAAAGTGCTTTGTGAGGTAGCCAATGAAGAAATGGCTTTGGGATTGTGAAAAAAGCTCGAGAGTCTCTACATGAAAAAATCTCTTATAACGAGATTATTCTTGAAGCAGCGTATTTATACACTAAAGAAGCAAAAAGGTACTTCTATCCAAGAACATCTAGATGTATTTAATAAGATCGTAATGGATATGAGAAATATAGATTTAGAGTTAGATGATGAAAACCAAGCCCTAATTGTGTTATGCTCACTACCGAGCTCATATGAAAATTTTGTAAATTCTACATAAGTCTTGAGGATGTGAAGGCCTCATTGAATTCCGCTGAGATGCTTACAAAATTGAATGCGAGTGGTAGTGGCGATAGAGCCGATGGCTTAGTTATTAGAGGAAGGTCTAATCATTGTGATAGGCGCAGAAGTAGAGAGCCTTTTGTGTCTAGGTCAGGCCAAGACAAGAGCAAGGTAGAGAGTTACTATCGTCACAAATTCGGACACTACAAAAATGAGTGTCCTTTGCTCAAAGATAAGGGGAAGAAGCCGATGGAGAGTTCCGATTTGGCTAGTTTGGTGAAGAGTATCGAATCAGCTAATGCTGAAAATGTTCTTACTGTTTCGTCTCCCGATTGTGGTGTTGATGACGAATGGATTTTGGATTTGGCATGTTCATACCACATGTGTCTAAATAGAGTTTGGTTCCACAAATATGAAAAAATCAATGGTTGTTCAGTTTTGATGAGCAATAATGTAGTTTGCAGGATTGTGGTTATTGATATCGTGTGGATCAAATGTCATGACAACATAGTAAGAATTCTAACAGACATTAGGCATATCCTAGACTTGAAGAATAACCTTATTTCGTTGAGCAGTTTGGATTCTATTGGATTCATGTACATCGGTGGAGGTGGAGCTCTGAAAGTTTCATAGGGCTCCTTGATCGTGATGAGAGGTAACAAAAAGAATAACCTCTACGTTTTGTAGGGAAGTATCGTTGTGGGTTCTTCAACTGTATCATCTTCTTTAAATTATGAAAAATCCGAGTTGTGGCATATGTGGTTGGGCCACATGAGCGAAAGATGAATGAATATCTTGAGTAAACGTGGTTTATTCTATGGGGAGCATATAGTCCCACTTGAATTTTGCGAGCATTGTGTTTTTAGGAAGCAGCGCAGACTTAGTTTCGGTACCAGAGTGCACTCAATGAAGGGCACAGTTGATTACATTCACTCTGATTTATGGGGACCTACATAGGTTATATCTAAAGGTGATACAATTTATCTTCTAACTTTTATTGATGACTTTTATAGGAAAGTCCGGGTTTATTTCTTGAAGCGTGAGAGTGAATTTTTTATACCTTCAAGAAGTGGAAGGTGTTGATTGAAAATCAAACCGGGAAGAAGATAAAGTGTCTCAGAACAGACAATAATCTTGAGTTTTACGAAGGTGATTTCAACAAGTACTGTGAAGATTCAGGAATTGTTCGACATCGAATAGTCAGGCACACACCTCAACATAATGGGGTGGTGGAGCGCATGAACCCAACACTTTTGGAGAGAGCTAGGTGTATACTCTCCAATGTTGGACTTGGGAAAGATTTCTAGGTTGAAGCCATGAACACGACGTATTATTTGGTAAATCGTTCTCCTTCAACTACAATTGATTGTAAGACTCCAAATGAGGTATGGTCAGGTAAACCTTCTGATTATTTAGTTTTGAAAGTATTTGGTTGTCTCGCTTATTATTATGTAAAAGATGGTAAACTTGAACCTAGGGCCAAGAAATGTATTTTTGTTGGCTATACATACGAGGTTAAGGGATATAGGTTGTGGAGCTTTGACCGTCAGTCACCAAAATTTATAATTACTAGGGACGTTACCTTTGATGAAAATTTCCTACTTGATCAGAGAATGGTTGTTGATGAGTCTACAGGTATTCAGGAGGAGAATGCTGTGAAAAAGGTGGAGTTTCATGTGGACCCTCCACGAAGAACATTTGAAGATGTTCGTATTTAGCTAGAAAATGATAGTGAGCAACAAGACTCGGATAATATAAAAGAAGTTAAGCAGCCTCAGACCTTGGCTTCAGGGAGGGCTAAACGACAAATTAAGCCTCCTTAAAGATGTGACTACTCTGATTTTGTAGCATATGCTCTTACAGTCACTGAAGAGCTTGGTAGTCAAGAATCTTCTACATTCCGTGGAGCCAAAATTTGTTCTAAATCTGAGAAGTGATTTGTTGCTATGAATAAAGAGATGGAGTCTTTTCCTTTGGCAAAGCTCGAGCTCTGCTGGAGCTCAATTGATGTTTGTAGAGTATAAGCGCTTGTCAGGGCGCTTGGAGAGCCGACATGAATAATTAGCACTATGACTTGATTACAAACGTTGAGCCAAATAGAAAATTGTTAAATTTTATCTTAAGTTTGAGCCAGTATGTGATACTCGACTCGCATGCATGGCATTTACGTTGAAGGGAAGAAGCACATCCCCAGAACATTTAATGAAATGTGTTCTGCATTTAATCTTCACATGCAGACGAAGAATTATCCAGCTCCTTCCATGGCCAACGTGAATTCTTCCTTGACCATACGCGAAAGCTCCTTCAAAGTAGACGTAAGAAGAATTGGCAAAAGTATTAAAGTGTGGGCTGCATTTGTTTTCTTTGACAAAAGGAAAGAACAGGTCTGCATTTAATGTAGAGCTCTTGGAAAAGAAAGACGAAAGTTGAAGAGCCCATGTACATGTCTCTCACGGCCATTCTTCCTCCGCCTTATTAAATGCATGCACACGACCGTGCATGCATCGCTACTGCTTTAGAGATTGGTCTTGTGGGCGCCGAAGTTGCGGCTTGATTTGTCTTTTGGCAACTCTTCTGTTCTTGTTCTTTCTCTTATAATACATAGAGGTGTCACAACGAAGGAGAGGGCCAAGTCCTTGGAGGCGAGAGAGAAAAGCCAGAGAGCTCAAGAAGAGAGAGGAGAAAGAGAAGCTCTCATCAGAAGGAGGTGAGAGCTGTAGCTCGCATGGGAAGTGAGAGCAAGAAGGTGCTCTGCAGAAGATCCCTGCGTGCGTTCTATATATTGACATCCATTTTGAGTGTTTTATGAGAGGCTAAACATTATAGGTTTCGGGTGTAATTATAAGATTGGAAAACACTCGAGCACGAGTAATTGTGAACTTTGTAATACTCTTTCGATTTGATGGTGAATTATTTGCTAGCTCTTTTCGTCTCGAGACTCGAACTGAATTACGTAAAAATCCTCGTGTTGATTTTTCTTCTTCCACTCTATTTCGCGTCTTGATTCCGTCGCCCTCCACGTTTCCGTTTGAACACAACAAAGAGCAACGCTAACACTGATATAATAAGATTGGTTTATAAAAATTTATTTCATTAAGTAATGTAAATTAAGGGTGTGTCTGTTCGAGCGAAAGAATTTTTTCCTTTCCTTAAACTTTTACTAAGTTTTGCCGAAATGATCGGCAATCTTTCAGTCCTCTCTCTCTCACACAGACGCAGACTACAGACAATGCTGCCAGTTTCCTCCACACAGCTCTCTCAAACCGCCTCCCACATGCCCCCGCTCCTCCGCTCCCTCTCCTCTCCGCCGCCGCCCAGTCTCCTCCGCCGCAGGCAGCCCCTCAGCGTCCGGTCCCTCGACGCCGCCCAGCCCTTCGACTACGAGGCCCAGCTCCGATCCCACTTCCGCCGGTCCTCCCCGACCCTGAAGATCGCCATCCTCGGGTTCGGCAACTTCGGCCAGTTCCTCGCCAAGACCTTCGTCTCCCAGGGCCACACCATCCTCGCCCACTCCCGCTCCGACTACTCCTCCGTCGCCTCCGAGCTCGGCGTCGCCTTCTACGGCGACCCGCACGACCTCTGCGAGCAGCACCCGGAGGTCGTCCTCCTCTCCACCTCCATCCTCTCCACCGAGCTCGTCCTTCGCTCCATCCCGTTCCAGAGGCTCAAAAGGAGCACCCTTTTCGTCGACGTCCTCTCGGTAAAGGAGTTCCCTCGCGACCTTTTGCTTAAATATCTGCCTGCCGAGTTCGACATCCTGTGCACGCATCCCATGTTTGGGCCCGAGAGCGGTAAGCATTCGTGGGCGGGGCTTAGCTTCGTGTACGATAAGGTTAGGATTGGGGACGATGAATCGAGGGTCAATAGGTGCGACAAGTTCTTGGATATCTTTGCTAGGGAGGGTTGTAGGATGGTGGAGATGAGCTGTGCCGAGCATGATCGGTACGCGGCCGGGTCGCAGTTCGTGACCCACACCGTGGGAAGAGTGTTGGAGAAGTTGGGATTGGAGTCGTCGCCGATCAATATCAAAGGGTACGAGACCCTGTTGGATTTGGTGGAGAACACGTCCCGGGATAGCTTTTATTTGTACTATGGATTGTTCCTGTATAATGACAACGCGATGGAGCAGCTGAAGAGGTTGGACATGGCATTCAAGACGATACAGAATGAGCAGTCTGGGCAATTGCATCGGATTTATCGGAAACAGTTGTTCGGCGATGCCGAGGGGGTGAGAGAATTGGGCATGACAAGATCCATGGTACAGAAGTTGCTCTCTAATGGTGCTCCTCCGCATGCCGAACCCCCTTCGGATCGAGACAATGCTATGTGATCGAATACCTGAAAATGTCGCCTGCTGGGTAATAGTTCGCTTTGCCTTGAGCTGCATTGTAAAAGATGTTTCCTTTTGCTGTGTTAGGCAGTCCGTACGATCGGTTGTGCCCTCTTATCTATCTATTGAAAGGCCATGTTTGTTCATCTGGTGACCAATGTGTAAATTGTTAGGTGGTCAGTTAATAGTTTTGAGACTTTGTCCATGTGTCTCTTAGAATAGATCGGCTTCTGTGTAGCCAAGTGAAATTCGATTGTTATTACCCAATAAAAAGTTGCTCAACGATTCCAGTATGTATCGAAAAATGTCCGAGATCCTTCTTTGTCTTTTGAACGCAAATGAAATGTTTGGAGATGAGCAAAGTTTATTGTTTAAATGCTCCTGTAGTTGTGAACGAGTAAGAGAAGCAGAACAAAAGAAGGATATGCAGAACAGCAAGGAGTTGGGAAAAGCGCCTTCTGAGAAGGCAAAAGCATGAAACTCAGAAGAGCTTAAGCAACATGTGGGGTGTACAGGTTCAGAGCCTTCTCCCACGAGTGCTTCTTCATTTAAATGCCCATCTCTCCTCTTGGAAGTTCGAATGGTTTCGCCTTTTCTCCAGAGTACATCTCCTAATTTGTAGGTCACTCTCACTAGTCCGAAGATGTGTTGCGAAATGTAAACAGATTGCAATTTCGGCATCCAACACGATGTACACTGAGGTATGCAGCTGCTCCAACTTCTCAAAGCTAGTTTTTGTTGACATGCCTGTCTGGTGGTTCAGTGACCTGCTAAGAGAAGTAAACACGAGAGCGTCCACCCCCCAAGCCCTCCCATTCTTTCGAGTACGCTGCCTTTTCCGGAACACATTTTCCAAGCTGAGATAACCTACGTTAGTCGTGTGGCAAGCTAGTTGGTTTTAAGCCGAATGCCGCGTGTAAAAAGTTTGGTTAGAGATGGGAGAACTGCGGCTCCACATTCGCAGTACCATTGAGATCATACGATCTCTCTAGACATACCACATCAATATAATGAGTGTTTTCTTTTTTAAATTGAAGTAGGAAATGAGAACTAGCGGTGAAAGGTCATATGTCAAGAGGGAGTCTAAGTCCAAACCCACTAACATATTTTGTTGGACTCACTTTATTCAAAAGCTTAAGTCAATGAGTTTTAGATCAACTAAGATATATTAATAACTACTCCATACCATACCAATTCTCCGATGCGAGACTTCTCATTAGGAGGAATACAATGCGATCATTTTTGCGAGACTATGTATAAATGGTCCTATAAATGAGTCAGACGAGCCATTCATGCCTTTTTCATGCTGCTCCATTAATGCACACTTTTACTAAAGATATTTAGCAAAATAACATTTTCTTATGATGGTAACTTTACACGTCTTAATACAATATAACAATTTACCCTCTTTTATCTGAAATATTGAACATGTAGTATGATAACCTTTGGAATCTCTAGTCCTCAGTAAGATGAGCCTCATTTATATTTACAATCTATCGTTATATATTTCTAACAATCACAATTTCATTCAAACATGTAAAGATTTAGAATTACATTGATTTAATGGAAAAGATTTAGAGTTACATTGATTTAATGGAAAGGTTTATGAATGGATTGTGTTCCGTCTAAGATGTTTAGTTTTGGAGCACTATTCCCAAAAGTAGTAATGGTGCGGTAAGTGAGGATGGTTTTCGCTACTTTTTTTTTTCATTTCTTTTTCGCTAAATTGTATGAAGAAAGAAAAACGATACAAATATGTTAGACACTGGTGAAGCTTAAGACACATTGACCTTGTTCATATGGAATGGTTAAATACGTGTTTGCTTCAGCGAAGGATCATGGGATTTTAGTGCGGTCTGTAGAGTTGGGTAAAGTGAAGCCGAAGCATCGTAACAAATAGCGATTCGACGGGATGATAATGAGTTCGAGAGTCGTAGTATCACGCTCTGTTTGAATGGAGCCAAAAGTTTCCCTGCCGAATACGGCTAAGAGCTAAATTAAAAGCTGCTATATATATATATATATATATATATGCTTCAATGGGTTTATCACGAAGAAACCGACTCAGGAGCATACAGTCAAATTAAGCTGCATTTTTCAACCCATAATGTTGAGCCACAGTCATAGCAAACTTCTGCTTTCTGCAACCGCTTGGAAATTTCCACCCCACAACACAATCTTCTGCAGTACACAGAAAATGCATGAAAATGAAGTTATCTTCAGTGTTAAGGTTCCCTGGAACGCACACCAACTTTAGTAGCAATCGGTCACTTGTACCATCATGACCAGTGTGGGTCGTCGAAGATCAGTGCTTGTAGATGAAGTTGGTGCAAAGAAAGCACTAGTATGCCTTGAGCGTTTGGAAGAAGGAGCTTTTGGATGACAAAGGCATGGAGAGGACTTCAGCTGAGCTAGAGAACTACTCATTATCAAGGAATAATCTCTCAAACGTTTAAGCCTTTCAAGCCTTCAGGCAGAACAGGTACGTGTGACGGTTGATGACAATTCGTTTGATCTCAAATATGGCTGCGACAAAATATTATTCCTGACCATGAAATGGAATTTGTGCTTTTTGACGCGGCAATGCAGAGGTAGGAAAGGAGATAGAGCTACACAACATGGAGGGACCTAGCAGTGAAGCTCCAACATCTGGTTTGGGGGATTTGGTTATTAAAGAGGCAGTTGGGAGTTCATCGACTCCTCAACGAAGTGATTCACGTACTGAGTTACGGTGGAAAGAACAGGCAATTCGGGTTGCTCAAATCAAAGTGTTCGATGAGCGATTAAAGATTCTTGAAGAAGAAAATAATACTCTCAAAAGGACATTCTTTGAGGCTGTGAAGGATCGAAGACGGTTGGCAGATGAGATATATGAGCAGTTCTGGATCGTAGATCGCACTCTACATGCTAGAGACCAGTTTCGTGGAACTTCCGCACCTTCAGTTGTCAGCAAATCCAAGGTAAACCACTTTTATGGACTTCTCCCACTTACTTCATACAAAGCAATCATGAGGAGTTCATACACAACGAGAAGGAAACATTTCCTATTCTTTCATAGAGGCTTTCCTCTTGGTGAAATTAAAATAAGCGACATTTTCTTGCCCAATTGATTGTTGCAGATAGATCTGCTGGGTGATCAAATTGAACAATGCTCGAGAAGTCGGCATTTTCTAGATATGAAATCTCATCATACGCCTTTCTTACTGATACTTTCTGCTTTGGCATTTAAACAGGACTTGGAGATCAGAAGAACTGGGACTGGCCTCTCACTAGTTCTCTGTCAGTATTCAAATCCGCTTGTGTTGAGCAAAGAATGTATAAGTACCATACCGATCTGCCGAAGCAACACATGATTCTTGGATGAGAGGAAACCCTCGTCAATTGTTTCTCGAAGCGGTACACAAGTATTTAGATGCATAAGCCAACAAACGAGGTGTCATCCACAATATCGTCGAAGTGGTTTCAAGCTCTAGAGCTTTGGAGCTTTGGAAAGATTTGAACAAACAGAGATATATAATTGTGATATTTTTTATGCTCATTGTTTGTCATACAGTACACAAGTGTATTCTATACAACAATGCCCTGATACATAACATGGAAAAAGAACCCTACAGAAAATAAAATTTCCCATGTAATGTAACTGTAGAGAAACTGACACTATTAATAAAAGGAAATAGATAAACTGCATATAGTAATTAATTAAAGCCAATAACCCATTCGCCTTAGTTTCGAGGAGGTAAGGGTAATGAATATGCTAAATAGGCATGTGATCCCATGGATATTTAATAAATTGACTTTGTTGAAATTTGTTTGTCATCTTCAACAATTTAAACCTGGTAATGTCAAGTATGATCGTAGTATGAGATCCCTATCATGTACATGACAAGTAGTACAAAAATATGAGGACACTTCAAAACCATAATGCTTCTTTTCCCACTGAACTACACTGTCATATTTCCATTGAAGGGAAGCAAAGCCCAAAGCAACCATCAACTCATACAATGCACAGCTGATAGCAAGATCGATAAACAAGTAGAAAACAAGATGATACATACAAAAATATTGGAAATCTCAAATTTCCCCTCTGTATCCTCCAGATCCAAAGTAATCCCTCCTGGAGCTAGCAATTTGCATGCTTTTCTGATGCTCCAACTTTGGACAATCACGGATACGGTGACCAAGACCACCACAATATGCACATCCCTTCACTCCACTGGCATTAGCAATTGCCTCAATATCTTCCATTGGATCATTCAGCTCAGCCAGTACAGGAGGAATCCTCTGTTTTGCTTCTTGTAACAGGTGCTTCAAATCAAGAAGTGTAGTTTCGCTCTGGTTCTTGTTTATGAAAGTTGTAGCAATTCCCGTCTTTCCACATCGACCTGTTCGACCAATTCTGTGAACATAGTTCTCAATTTCTGCAGGCATGTCATAGTTGATCACATGTTGAATATCAGGAAAGTCCAACCCCTTTGAAGCAACATCTGTGGCAACCAAGACATCTTTTTTTCCTGCCTTAAACGATGAAATAGCATATTCTCTCTCTTCCTGGTCTTTGCCACCATGAATGGATACTGCTTCAACTCCTTTTAAAAGAAGATACTCATGAATGTCATCCACATCAGCCTTGTTTTCACAGAATATAAGAACAGGGGGTGGAGTTTTCTGGAGGCACTCGAGAAGGTAAACGATTTTTGCCTCCTGTTTGACATACTCGACCTCCTGAATGACATCAAGATTTGCAGCACCTGCTCTTCCCACATTGACAGTGACGGGCTTCACCAGAGCACTTCTTGCAAAATTCTGTATTTTGGTAGGCATAGTGGCAGAAAAGAGGAGTGTTTGACGTTGAGCTTTGAAGTGGTCGAACACCTCCCTTATATCATCTTCAAATCCCAAGTCCACCAATCTGTCAGCCTCATCTAAAGTAAGGTACCTGCAGAAAGCAACATATCAGTATAGTGTCCCCACGCATAACAAGTTCAAATTTTTACGACAAAAGTGCATAAATAGAAAATCAAGATCGAGACCAATTTAGGAAAAAGTTCAAACGAAGAATATTCAGTTTGGTGAAGTTCCATAGCCTCTGGACAAAAGAGGCAAAAGTCAAAAATCAAAAAGCAATCTCAATCAACGTCCCATGCCACACTATTAGCATTGATCATTGGAATCCAAATGGCGCACTTAGAACTCAAGCAAAAACATAAAGCACGAAGAACGCAAATATGCTTGAATTAAGCACTATCGAGTGTTTTCAATGCATATTCATTAGTTATTGAAGATTCGATGTAGTTGATTCAGACTTGAGATAACAATTAGTACTTGGCAGTTTCAACTTTCAAGTCTGCTGTCCACTAATAACTTCCTACCAATAGCAAATCAAACAACTTGCCAAATGCTGATCATACACCAAAGTTGCAGATAGAATTATTCAGAGAAAGCCAGATGTTGTGGAAACCAGTGTATATGTGCAAAAGGTATATAAGGATGAACTAATGGATTTTACCTGCAATTGTCAAGGCTCATCTTTTTCTTTGCCAGCATATCCTTCAATCTACCAGGAGTGGCAACAACAATGTGCACTCCCTTCCTCACAACCTCCACCTGTGACCGCATATCCACTCCGCCAATACAAAGCAGAGCCCTCAACTCTGGATAACCGGCCTCTCTCATTGGAACCAAAAACTGCTCTACAACTTCATATGTCTGTCTCGCGAGCTCTCTTGACGGGCAGACAATCAATCCGAATGGTCCTTCACCGTGTGCAATGGGCATCATCATCTCCTCCTGAAGAGCAATCATGATCATCGGCAACACGAAAACCAGAGTCTTCCCCGACCCAGTGAATGCAATCCCTATCATATCTCTCCCTGCTAAGACCACGGGAAGACCCTGCACCTGAATTGGAGTCGGCTGCACGATTCCCTTCTCTTTCAACTTCTTCAAAATAGGGTCTGGAAACCTCATATCCTTAAAATTCTTTATTGGTGGCAGAATATCCTCTCCGTCAACAATAATATGCCACTGCTTCCGAATCAAATCGCACTGCTTTCTCGACATCCTCCGAATCGGAAGCGGCGGCTTCCAGCCTGTCAACAGCGGTTCGCTGTAAGTAATTCCCTTCGCCAACTCGCGCACCGACATCAAGGTCTTGCGATCGGATAAGTGCTCGATCATCTCCTTCTCTTGCTGCACCATTTGCTCCGTGGGGCTAATCTCGGGTTGGTCCCGCTTCAGCTGCGTCGCCTTCACCAGAAGGCTAGGTTTGGCTTCCGCCAGCTTCGCCTTCTCGTGGTCTTCCTCGAGGGAAGAAGAGTTGCCCTTGCGCTGGAGGATCTTTTGAGCTTCCAGCGCCCTGCGCTTGGCGACGGGGACGTACTCGACGTAATCGTCTTCCTCCTCCATGACGGAGGAACCTCCTGCGGCGATGGACATGCTAAAAGCACTGTCGAGATCCTCCGGCGCAGAAGTGCGCGAAACCCTAATCTGATGTTACTCGGGCAACGATTGCCGGAGCTATAGAACCGGTTGAACAACTTGTCCTCTGAAGAAGCGAGTGGACTGAGGAGATGGTACCTAGAGTGATTGGCAGAGCTCGGCGAATCGCTTCGATGGCCGAGCAGGAGAGCGGAGCGGCGGCGGAGACAGCTGCTCCGGGGACCGGCGGAGGCGGCGACGCTCTGCGCGAGCGAGTGGGGAGAGAGGGACTGGATTTTGGCGGATGGAGATCCGAACCCGAATACTATATGATTCGTGAACCGACCGATACTATGAGACCGACCCGGCAACTTGCCCGCCAAGTTTTCTGATAGCATCGCAAAATAAAATAGAAAATATTTATATTTTGCAATGCATCCCACATTGTTGTCCTGTGCTTCTTTTTGTCTCATCGTAAACCGCTTCTTTTCTCTAAATCTTCGCATTAACGCATTAATTCATGTATCTTTGCATTAACGCATCAATTCATGTTAACTTGCGATAATAATACTAAAACAACATTTTTACGAAAAATGACATAAATGGTTCGTGCACTTTAATTCAATATGCAACATGTCCTCAAACTTTTAATTTATTTAATTTGATCTCTAAAAATTTAATACATGTTCAAACTAATTCTTAAATTATATGAAAATATTTAATATTGTCATTCCATATAGTTTAGGAATTAGTTTGAACATATACCAAAAGTTCATGGATAACGTTACACAAATTAAAAATTCAACAACTGCAATGCATATTGAGTTAAAGTATAAGATGGCATTAAATTAATTAAAAGCTCATGAATCATATTGCAAATTGAATCAAAATTCAAAAATTATTTATATTATTATCTTCCATTTTTGTATTGCGTAAACATGTAATCAAATCACTCGATCAGCAGCCAGTCTTCTTCCCGAGTGCTCCCTGCTTTCCTCCCGCCAGTCGCTACGACGCCGTCCGTATCCTTCTAGTCTCCTAGAAAGACCAGACACGCGTGGTCGACCTCGAATATGCTTGCAGAGAATCTGCCGAAGAGAGCAAGCAGATAGCAATCGTGTGGCAAAACTCACCACCACCCATCAGAACGCTGTCCTCTAGATTTGGACATCGCCCTCAATGCATTGACGTCCTTCAAGCCTGTTCGCTGTTCGTCCTGATGCTGAAAAGTTCAGGTGAATTGCAGAAATTTGAGTACTTCTGATGTCATACTCATCGAATCGCGCTTCTATTGAGTTAAAAAATCTCTCAATTCTGACACCCACATTCTGAATTTGCCCATGAATATCTGAAACAATCCTTCAAGTTGACTCATTTGGCCGTTTGTCTCTCCCCGGTACGCTATTGCTCTCAAGTTCTCTGCCTCAGTTTGCTATCAATTTTCACCCGCCACCATGGCTCTATCAGTCTCAGCTCCTTCCTCCCTTGTTGGGTTGGTGGGAAAATGGAGGAAGACCCACCAAAACAAGAACTTGACACGCCCCCTCCGTTTCAGCACCACCAGCCAAGCATCGTTTCCAAACCCTAAGAGCTCCGCTGCTCCCATGGAGGTGGAGATCAAGCTCCGTCTCCCGGACTCCACTGCTCACCAGAAGCTCTCGGACGCCCTCTCCCCCTTCCACGTCAGAACCCTGGCCCAAGAGAACATCTTCTTTGACGGCGAGGGCTCGGAGCTTGTCAAGAACCTCGCCGCACTGCGCCTCCGGTTTTATGACCTCGATTCCCGCTGCGTCCTCTCCCTCAAGGCCAAACCTGTTATCTCGAGCGGCATCAGCCGCGTCGAGGAGCAGGAAGAATCGGTAGACCCTTCTGTAGGCCGCGCATGTATCAACGAACCAGGGCGCCTTTTGTTGTTTGGTTCATCGGATATAATCAAGAGAGTAAGGGAAGATTATAATGTGAAGGGGTTGGTGTGTCTGGGTGGATTTAGGAATGTGAGGGCGGTGTATGATTGGAAGGGATTGAAATTGGAGCTTGATGAGACTGTATATGATTTCGGGACGAGTTACGAGATTGAATGTGAGAGCGCTGAGCCAGAGAGGGATAAGAAATTGATCGAACGGTTCTTGGAGGGGAATGGTGTAAGGTATTCTTATTCAAATGTCAACAAGTTTGCAGTTTTCCGGTCGAGGAAGTTGCCTGACTGATTGATAATGCGGTGTAAAAGCCTCAGTTATTGTGCCTCGGTTGGTGTAGGTATGATCTAGTCTCTTACGTATTTGTGACCTTCTGGCTATAATATCCCTACCCATAATATGGGATTTCAGCAGAAGGAATGCAGTGTGAGCATTCATTAATTGATTGGAATATATCTAGTTGTTAATCTCATGGTCACTGTTTCAACTGTGGTTTTGTATCTAGCATTTGGTCATGGCAGATTTATGAAAAAATAGCGAGTAGATCTCGTCTACAATTGATTATGCATGTAGGATTTTGCACTGTCGTTTGTCTCTATTGGAACGGTGATTCTTGCTTCGCCTTTCAGATGCATTTTAAAATAAAAATCCTGAGAATTCACTACTTCTGATGACTTTTCTTCTGTATTTGGTTCTCACACCGATTCATAACCTCATCCATAACTCTATGTATTTCCCAAAGCTGCTTTTGCATTTTGAGGATCGTTAAGGAGGTCATCAATTTGGCAAAGCTGGAGTGGGGAAGGTAAACGGAATAAGCTCTTAATAGGTAAGCTGTGGATAATTGTTGAATCGGTTCTTGAAGGTGGACTCTCCTATACTTCTGTTTGCTAGCATAACTTTCCCATAGGATCATGCTTCAGAGTGTTAAAGTGCTAGCAAAATCATCTTTAAGACAAGAGTTTTAAAGTGCAGTGGCGCTTGATTTCCAAAATAGCTTTAACTAAATATCGTGCTGTGCTGCTTTCAAGTTTCACTCTCTTGCCAATAAATTTGATGATGGCGGGTGATTGCTCAGTTGCATAGCAGCAGAAAGCATTCATTTTTTAGCTCAAAAATGGCATGGAATTTCAGGCCACCTAAAATTCGGCACTTCCTTGTGCATCACTTGTTACTCGTCTTTTGTTTCTGGAATTGTCTCGGTCAGAAAGCGCAAATCTTAAGATCAGTCAACCAATCCAGAGGTCGTCGATTGGTGGCTTATGGGCAGGTTGAACTGCAGACAATATGCTTCAAATCGCATTGCTTGCCCAAATCACTTGCTGTAGCGACAAATGAGGACCATATGATTTTGGACTGTACTGTAAATTCTTCTATGGCTTTTAGCTGTGAGGGAATTCTGTGAGGATCAGTATTTTGAGACAACTTAAATCTATGAATCCACAATGGATGTACTGGGTTCAGTAGTTTCGGTTGTCATCATCTGCCAAAGTGATTCACTTTTACAGAGGTAATTTGAGGGTGTCAACTTATTCATGTGATTCTTACTTTAAGGGGGAAAAGAAGTTGGGTGGTTGAGACCATCATTACTCACAGGAAGCGAACCAACCGGTCAATACATGCACTTGTGGAGAGAATCATGGTCATGGGTTTCCGATCCATGGTTTCAAGATGGTGCATTTCCAGTGGATGATGCACAAAGAAGAAAAAAGTTTTCAACTCCGAGCACAATCAACAAGATCGACTCCATCCCAGAAAAAAACACTGTTGACTTTTAGGACGTTGTATCGAACAAGCAATCTCATCATCCTTTTCCCATTTCGTCGTCCTCCTCCACGTCGACGGGGCTGGAAGCGAACGTTTCTCCGCCACACATTTAACCCATGCCGTGTGGTGAGGGTTTCTGAAACACAAGTAAACAAAATGGATGAGTGAGGGAAATGGTAATGCTCACTGAGCTTTTAAGTATGCGCATTGACTTGCACTTCTGGAGCTACGCCCAACTCTCGCCTACCTTGTCCGTCATCATAAGGAAAGAAACATGTCTCGGCCGCTGCGGATCAGCTTGAAGAGTGTCTTTCAGAACATTAACATCTGCTCAAAATATCCAATCGTCACCTCTAAAAATTTAACCAAATCGAAAATCCCCCGTCTTAAACCAAAAAAGAACGACCCATTTACATCCAAAACCCGCCGATTTCAAATCTCGCGACTTCCCGAATTATCGTTATTTATTACGTACCAGATATTGCGGTAGCTTACGTGATCTATCAACAAACCATTTTCAATTTTCTCATACGGATTGATGGGTGATGGAATTTCCGTGTCCTTTTCCCTTTTTCTTCCCATCAAATCGATGCTCGCTTCGAAGGAAGAAAGAGCTCACGGCGGAAAAGGGCACGACAAAGCCACCCAAACTCGTGCCGCTCGCGAAACGTCAGTGATCGGTGGAGGACAAATGGTGTACCCATGGGCGGCACGCAGGTCTTGCGACACGGCCGTCTCGTACGACCCGCGTTGCCCGATTAAATTAAACAAACAATCGGGTTTATTCATTGAATGGTGCGGGAGAAACTGTACACTAATTAAGTCACGCATCATTAGATTTTGGCCGCAATTTGGGTTCCATTCGTTCATTAATTTTAAGTAAGTCGCGCACAATCTTGCGTGCATAAACCGGCAAGGGGCGAAGGATTGTGGGGCCCACGTGCAAGCCCCGTGGATAAAGCAAAGGCGAGGACGAAAACGATGCCCCCGGGTATGTGGGGCCCGGGCTCGCCCGCCCTTATCTCCATCTCCGGCACTCCGAGCCTGGCCCCCACTCCCTCACTGGCACTGGTTCCGAGCTCCGCGTGGCGCTCGTCCCTTGCTTCGGAGCTCCCCCCCGAAGCTAGAGAACTGGGGCGTACGCAGTTGGTGATACTTCCCTTCTTCCTCAGCCCTCGCTCTTCTCTCGACGAGCTCCTCCTCTCTCTCTCTCCGTCGATGGAGGTCCGGCGCCGAGTTCGATCGTCGTGATCGCGATGAGGTATCGATCGATGGCGATGCTCTATCTCTTTCTCTTTTCTCTCCCACTTCGCTTGTTCGAAAGGTGTAGTTTTAGCGTAGGATGGCGCCGGCGATGCTCTCTTTCGTCGCGGTTTGGAGGATTGAGGTGTCGGAGAACCATGATCGAAGGAGCAGATTTTGCCGTCTAGTGAGGACGTGTTCTTTTTTTGTTTCTTGTTTTATGGTTCATTTGCAGCCTTAGATGATCGTGAGTTTATCGTTGTCTTCTTCTTCTTTTTGGCTTTTTAATAAATTTCGACCTCTCTGTTTGTTTGCTTTATCGTTCTCCCTTGGCCGCCTTCGTGTTCTTTTCACTCGAATTTCTTCCGCGGTTGCGGACGACTTTTCGTTCCTTTCTTCCCAAAAGTCGCTCCTTCTCACGAGTTAAAGTCGTGGAAAAAGTTTGAGATGCGGGCAAAGCAGTGTAAGTGCCTCGTTAGCCGGTAAAAATGAAAAAGAAAGGCGATTTTGATTCACCTCACCGAGGCCAATTTGCTTTATAGCTCCCCCTTTTAGTGGTATTTGAAAAAGAAGAAGAACAAGGGTTCTGGTTTATCCAGGGTTTATGCTGCGGAGGGAGATTCTGTTATATCTGTGTAATCCGCGTATGCATATCCAAAATTTGCAGTCGATGGGTTTGTTTTGGAACTTCACCTTTTCCCCAATTTCTATTGGTCAGACTGGGAATGGTTAATTTGTCTCTTCTTTCCTTCGCCCCTGTTTGGCCTAGCCCTCTATTTGGGAGTTTTATGTAACTTATTAAGAATGCATGCCAATACAAGCAGAGTAATCATTCATTTCCTTGTTAAAAAAAAAGGAGTAATCTTTCATTTCCCCTCGTATTGATCCTATATGTGGCCTTGAAGAGAGTGATGAAATCGAGTCTTTGTGGTAGTTTTCCTTGTCAGCGACTATGCGCTCGTGGACTGCCGCTATCATAAGCTGAACGATCATTTTCTCCTTGTATGGTCATTGCAAGTTGGTACATGTGATGGGTGTTCATGTAATAAAATGCAGCTTTTCTTGAGGGGCATGTCCGCTGCATTTTGTTGTTCTGAGTGATGGGCCGTTTTATTTCATGGTTGAATACTTCATTGTTGGCGCCTGATAGTTCTGAGGACAATTGCTGTGAGCTGACTGTTTGGGCTGACTTGTTATGCTGTGATGTCTCTTTTATACTCTACAGGGGATAATAAATGCCTTTTCATTTTGGGCGATACAACGGATTGCGGTAGCATTGTGCTCTATTATTCACAAGGCTTATGTTGTATTGACTCGGAGAATTTCGTCAATGGGGGGAGCTTGTTCTAGGAAGAGGAATCAACAGGACGATGAAGATGTCCCTCACGGAGGTGTATCTAGTAGATATTCCAAGAGTGCGAGTTCAAAGTGGCTGTCAACTTCATTTTCTCGTTCCTTTAGTGGTACGCAGAATGACAGAGGAAAATGCCCATCTCTTATGGACTTATGTGTCCAGAAGATAACTGAGGTACTTTCAATTCGCATTTTTTGACGTGGAACGCGGCTTCCTCCGTTGGCCCAATTCATATGCCCTTCCGCATTTTTTCCTTCCCTTCCCTTCCCTTCCCTTCCCTTCCCTTCCCTTCCCTTCACATATTTCTCTCCCAACAGGATATTGGAACATATAGGACCTTCTCAATGCTACCAAGGGATATTACTCAGCTTATCTTCAATGAATTGGTCTTTTCTCAGCGTCTGACCGATGTTTCTCTCGAAGCATTTCGAGATTGTGCTCTCCAGGTAATGCCTTACAATACGGCCCACGTGGTTTATACCTAAATGGTCCTGCTCTGTTGATGTTATTATGCCCTGTGATATCTAATTGATGCGTCTCTGTGCTGGATTTGACAGGATTTGCACTTGGGCGAGTACCCTGGAGTTGATGACAAGTGGTTGAATGTCATTTCTTCTCAAGGATCATCATTGCTTTCTGTTGATCTCTCTGGATCTAAGGTTTCTGACGATGGAGTAACTCTTCTAAAAGATTGCACAGACCTTCAATCTTTGAATTTTAATTACTGTGACCGGATATCAGATCTAGGAGTGCAACTCCTTAGTGGTAAGCCTGGCAGTGTTTCCTTCTCTCTAGGTGTTTGTTTTCAATTTCCATGCTTATTATTTTGGTCCTTTGAAGACTGTTTTTGCCCCCATAGAAGCTGGAGAAATGGTTCTTGGCAGTGCAATACAGTTGATTAAAATAAGTGAAGTATTATTTTCTATGCGATACATTCATAATGCAGTAAGTAATCTAGAGAAGATCTCAAGACTCATCCCTGGTAAATCTCACATGCATGACCATGGAGTTCCAACAAAGGACCGTAACATGCTTGCAACTCAACTAGTTCCATATGGATGCTAAGCAGAACTGGTACTTGCCTACTGACTGTATGAACATGATTCCGTGGTTTGAGTAGTATAGCTTAACGCCGCATGATTTCTAAACTGCCATGAATACCATATGTAGCCTATTAATCTATTTAATGCGCATGTCTTTTTAGCTACTTGTGTCTTTGAAGTTCGTCTTAGAATGAACATTCCAGGAAATAATAATTCTAAATGGTATTGTTCAGCTAAATGTACACTGTGGATGGCTGTGTCCTGGACCTTCTGGTTTGGTCTTGCAACACAATGATATAAGTTCTTGGAGATCGTGCTCCATGGATAATTGTGACACCCTTTTCATTCTGCAGGCCTCTCAAACTTGACTGCTCTAAGTTTTAGGAGAAATGATGCAATTACAAGTCAGGGAATGAGTGCCCTTGCTGGCTTAGTTAATTTGGCGAAGTTGGATTTGGAGAGATGTCCAAAAATTCATGGTGGACTCATTCATCTCGAAGGTGTGCACTTGAAGTATTCATTGGGTCTGGTGTGAAAATCACTGATGACCACTCAGAATAAGCATGATGTGATTTGACCTATTCTTTTTCTCATCTTTCTTGTTCCTATGGTAAATTTCTTGCAGGTCTATCGAAGTTAGAGTCCCTTAATATCAAGTGGTGCAATTCAATAACAGATGCTGATATGAAGCCACTCGCTGGTACTTATGTTTTGTAGAAATGTCTATATATGTTGTTACCGTTAGTACTTGGGTGAAGGTCTTTTTTGTGTTGAAATCATAGTGGTCCATCACTTTAATACCTAGTTCAGCTAATTTTAATTTGTTCGTCATAATATGGTAACTTATTCTCTGATATTTTTAATGGGTTGTGAACCCTCATTGGTCTCCCTTTCGATTATGTACAGTTCCTTTCTCCTTTTGTGAGTGTTGCGTGATAATCACGAGTCAATTTTGAAATTTTGAAATCAAAGAACAAAGAACTTGGAGTTGGATTACATATATGGATCTGTACTGTGATACACGTGCAATAGATTATCGCAATTATGCGGAAGTGCTTCACTAATTCTTCTTAATTGTCTCTGACATTTCAGGCCTTAAAAACTTGAAATCGTTGCAACTTTCTTGCAGTAAGATCACAGATAATGGGATCATGCATCTTAAAGGTAATTCTGGTTAATCACATGGAATTAACTGATGACCAAATCTAGTGTATGTGAAGAGTAAAGCATCAACATGAAGTTCTGTGATATGCTTTAGCATAATCATATGTAATGCATGCATTGGGTTACACATTCAAACCACTTCTTCCTACTTTTTGACTTTTACGTACAACAACCCTTGCACCTGGTTGTATTGGAGAAGATCCAGTGCTTTTCACGTAGTTGTGAGTGGTAGCCGATACAGCATATTTACATGCTTGGATGTACCTACAAGCTTTATTCAGAGGCAAAGGGTATGTAGGCTGCAGTAGGTGACTTTGGTTCCTGAGGAGCAACTTCAAAATTCACTGTGTTTACTGATGTCTAAACATAATATAGATGTGCAGAGCTCTCAATGACTGACTGAAAAGATGGTACGTATAGAATTGAGGATGGATTTATGGAAAATGCAGTCTGTTATTTTAGGCAAAGCATGGCTAGCCATGACTGATTGGTTTCTGGCAATGTTTGTAAAATTCATTTCGTCAATGGAGAAATAATGCGTAATCTTCTTTCCATTGCATTTTCAAGTGTAATTTCTTTTTTGAAACCAGGGTTTTTATCTCCAGAGAAGTTGATATTTCTGATTTAACTAGATATTTTTGCTTACATATAGCTACCTGAATTTATTTGTGTAGCTATCTTCTTTGACTTCCGTCTTTAATTAATGTACTCCTATTGCTGAGCCTCCTTGCCTGTGCACCCGAGTCATACAATGATTATTTTATCATTGCAGGCCTCCATAAGCTTTCTATGTTGAACTTGGAGGGATGTCCTGTTACTGCAGCGTGTTTGGACTCCTTGGCAGGTTTGCAGTTTATCAATTCTGTAATTTTACCAATCATAATTACTCATTAGGGAGAGAGGATGATGTGGATGGATATAGATTTCCCATTGCCCTACAAGAAACTGGAGACTGCTGCATGACTTTTATAATGAGAATGGTAAAGGATAATCTATTAAAAAAAACTAATATTCGTATCGGGTAGGTTATGCTTCTTATTTTATTGAAATGTTAAACAGTGTGTAAACGATATAAAAGAAAATAAGCATTCCTTTTCTTTTTCCAAATTTTTGCTGGTTGGTTTGGGCCATAGCTAATAATCTTGATGATCAAAGTGGTCCTCGACTCATCTTTAGGTATTCCCCAGCTCAGATAGGTTAACTTACATACTAATAATAAACCTTGCATTTGGACTTTCTCTGCTTCTGAGTATCGTTTCATTTTTTCTTTTTTCTTTTTAAGCTG
Source organism: Syzygium syzygioides (assembly GCA_031216285.1). Taxonomy (NCBI): domain Eukaryota; kingdom Viridiplantae; phylum Streptophyta; class Magnoliopsida; order Myrtales; family Myrtaceae; genus Syzygium; species Syzygium syzygioides. Next base: position 27,629,535 of record CM062251.1, read on the forward strand.
ACCGCCTCTTTTCGTGCAGCTCTCTCAGCCCTCTTATATCTGAATCTTAACAGATGCCGTCTCACTAATGAGGGATGTGGCAAGTTTTCCCGTAAGTTGCATGGAGTCATCATTTTGGTTACATCACGATGCCAGTTATATTGAACGCTTTGTAACCGCATTTGTTGCCTGCACAGGACTTGGTAATTTAAAGGTGTTGAACTTGGGTTTCAATGATATCACAGATGGTTGCTTGGTGCACCTGAGAGGTACTTCATTTCCCTTTGTACAATTCAAAAGGCTGAAGTTTTTTTTTTCTAAAAATCTCTATCAATGTTACTGGTATAAGAGATGTATATGCAAAATCTCTTACATTAGTGGCTGACCATGTGTGGAGGTCATTCTTGTTTGTTTAATGCTGTCTTTTAGCTTTGATTGGGAATTATCGTATTTTTTCAGTCCCTTGTTCAAAAGCTGCACGTAAAGACTTAAAGTTTGTGGTCAATATACATTATGGTAGTGTTATAGGGCAATTTCATTTGTAGAGTTGCCACTACTTTTTTCTGTTAAGTATGTACTATATACTGTTTTTATTAGATAGTATTCTGATTATGTTCTGTATTTAAAGCCGTTATTATCTTTTAATTGCTAAAAAAGTTTGTCTTCTGCAGTTAGCATAGGTTCTTATGTGGTCTGTACACTACATCTAATAATTTATTTTGCTAAAGCAGGGTTGAGAAATTTGGAGAGCTTGAACTTAGATTCTTGCAGAATCGGTGATGGAGGTCTGGTTAATTTGGCAGGTAGATTTTTTTTATGCTCTTTTTCCCTCAAAATCTCTGCATTACTGAAGTCAACTTCACTGGCACAGTTGCCTTGGCGGTCTCATAGAATCACCAGGAGTGAACACCCCCCCCCTTCAAAAAAAAAAAAAAAACACCACCAAAGCCCCCCTTCCTTCAAAATAGGATAAGCAGTTCAACAAAAGTCAGTGTCGTTCAATTTCATGTGTAATGTTTAGGGAGAGAGTTCACCATATTGGAGTGACATACATCTTTATTCCGGTTTAATCATTCAACGTGTGATTTATTGTTTTTATTGAAGTGATATACACTTTTATCCTGGTTTAATCATTCAACCTGTGATTTTTTTGTTTCTATTGCATTGCATATACATCTTTATGCTGGATGATGTAGAGTTAAAGCCCCAAAGTTCCTTAATCTCATTTGGATTGCTTCGGTTCATGTATAATTGAAATCAATGTTGAATTTTATTCATTTACCCTTCTTAACCTGGTGTTTCATGTATGTCCTTTTTGTTGTACTTTCTGTTCATGCTTTTATGAAAAGCCTCGTTACTGAACTTTGCACTGTGAATTGTGTTTCTGTAGACCTTAGGCGTTTGAAATGCTTGGAGTTGTCCGATACTGAGGTCGGGAGCAATGGGCTCCATCATCTGTCAGGTGAGGCAATTGCCTATATCTGAAGTCAATTTGATAAATGATAGATGACTTTCTTTTTTTCGTGGGTCGTCTATAATAGATGACTTGTCTGAGTACTTTGTACTTTTTCTTTAGTGTTGCATGATTGTATTGAGCATTCTTTTTCTGATCTGTCTCAGTTGCTTATGTATTCTAGGAAATGAAAAGATAACAATCTCAACTTTGTCTTACTGAATATTTTCTCTTGTTGGATTTTCATTCTTTTTTGTGCTCTTATCGGTAGAGTTATTTTGTTTTTCTGGCATATAAGAACAATGGAAGAGGTCAGCTTGTGCCTTTTAGGCATTATTGTTGGACTGTTTCTTTGAAAGTGGAGCTAATCATTCCATAAATTAAGAGACTATTCATTTCCCCTGCATCCTTCCATATAGGGCAATCGTCAAATTTGAACTAAATCTAGTTTGTTTGGATTTGGGAGGGGCAATAAAATTTAGCCTATTTGAACTGGGATCGAAATAAGCTTTATTATGGAGCGTTCTTCATTTGTGAGGCCTGCAATTCACATCTCCCTAAAATCAATGACTTGAAGTTTAAGGTGTTTCACTAGGATGCTGCGTCATTTTGCATCTCCACTTAGGCCTTAGGTTCCTGACCCTAATCTCTTGACTGATCGAAGTGCTTTATTATAAAAGTTTGTCATTCTTAGTCTTTCTACCCATGAAAATGCTCGTGCTTTCTCCATGGTCTGTCTTGCAAAAAAAATCAGGTGCCGCCAATTAATTTATTACAATTCATTATGACGGATGAGGTGATTTCTTCTCTGGTTGCTGTTGAATATTAGAAATTCATTATAGTTAATTTACTTGAAGTTTACTCATGTCAAATTTGTATATCTTCCTTTTGTAGGTCTGACCAATCTAGAGAGCATCAATTTGTCCTTCACTGCAGTTACGGATGGAGGTTTAAGAAGACTTTCTGGACTTTCTGCCCTTAAATCACTTAATTTGGATGTTCGCCTAATCACGGACACTGGACTTACTGCCCTTACTGGCAAGTTTTTTTAACTATTCTAATGTTAGACTTTATTCAATTCTCCTTGAGCCAAGTTTGGATTATTTTATAGGATAGATGTTGTCTGTGGGTTGGGGGTTGTGATTGCTTGGACTCCGTATCTTGCTAAACAATCTACTGAGTAAACTGTGAAGAGCTAGCACGGGTGTATGTATTTAATTATTTGTTATAAATGTGCATTCGCTTGTTCCAACTGCTGCTTTGCATTGTACTTGCTGTTTTACCTTTAGCTAATTATACTTTGGACAGATGGAGTTGTCTTAACAGCCTATATTTTTTCAAGCTTTTCAAGAATTGCTTTGACCTTCTGTACTTACGGAACCATGATTTGTACGACACTTAACGATTTCTATGGTTTACTGATTTCTATGTCTTTGAGTTTACTAATGCAGGTTTGACTGGATTGACTCACCTCGATCTTTTTGGAGCTCGCATCACTGATTCTGGAACCACCTACCTGCGAAGTATGTTCCTATCTAATTGTGGGGTTTCTTCTTTTTCCTTACCAAGTGTGTATGATGAACTTATCTGGTAGTAAAAACACAATCTGGTAGGAGGACTTTTTTTAAAAAAATAAAGCATGCAATTATTGTCATGCTGTGATACTGGCATGCATATATGGACCTGTGAACCATGATACTTGAGAAATATTGACAGTGAAGATGGTTCTAATTATGAAACAGATACCTCAAATTTGAGCAGCAGTGTTTGTCATGCCGCTGATTGGGAAACCTTATCTATAAACAGATTTAATTAAATGTATTAGAATCTATGCATTCTGGGTATCAACAGCTCAACTTCCTTGCTACGTCATGGACCTTTCCTGTGTATATTCTGGTCAATGGATGCTATATTGAGTGTTGACTGATACTTCTACATATTTTGTGATACCTTGCCATTTGTGCTTATTGACTCAGACTTAAAGAAACTCCAGTCCCTGGAAATATGTGGTGGGGGATTGACTGATGCAGGCATGAAGAATATCAAAGATCTTTCTTCTCTCACTCTCCTAAACTTATCACAGAACTGCAATTTGACGGACAAGACCCTGGAATTGGTTTCTGGTACTCCCTGACCCCTGCTTTGTGAAAAGAATATAAACTCAAGATCATCCAGATTTAATGTCCATTAACTTGAATAACACGACCTTTGTGCTCAGTTGAGCTTTGAATGTGCTTTGTGCATAGAACTATCGGCTGTAAGTCAATAAATCGCAAGTTTTAGAAACGAGTAAAAACTGTAATAGTTATGAAATGTATAGTATTTTAAGGGATATGGTAGAATCTAGAATTCAGTGAAAGTGAAGTGAACATTATTTACTGAAATTTCAATGGAAACTGTTATATGCTAGTAGATTGAGTTTATTCTGATCAATAATTTTTTGTTGGGAGAAATATGCTTGCTGAGTTACATGTACATGGACTTATTTTAGCTTCTCTGAGATAAATCTGTGGTTCTATGAATCATAGTTAGGCGAGAGTGGGATACTGCAACTCAAATACATCCTTGGATGATATGTTGAGTTGATTCTTCACACTCTATGAATAATGTTTTTGTGTGAATGCAGGATTGACTGGACTAGTGTCGTTGAATGTGTCTAATTCTCGCGTGACAAGTGCTGGACTGCGGCATCTGAAGACACTGAAGAATTTAAGGTCACTGACATTGGAGGGTTGCAAGCTGACTGGGGTTGACATCAAGAAGCTTCAATCAACTGATCTCCCCAACCTCGTAAGCTTCCGACCTGAATAGCTCTTTTCCTCGTAGATAATTGCTGTGAAGTGGAAGGATGATGATGTAAATATGGGATTGTGATACATTGGTGGCAAGGGACCGCCAGGAAACTGTAAATATTTGCAGGCCGGAGTTGGACTCATGCGTGGCTTGAGTACTCAAGGCTTGTGTGGGATGCCTTCTAGGTTATCTATGCTCCACGTGAAGCTTTCTTTTGCACTACTATGTTCCTGTGCGAAAGGAAATGTAGATAAGCTTCCTAAGCGTGGGTTTTTAATGCTCTTTCCAAGAGACCGTGATTATCTGTATTATTTCCTTATGAAAACTGTTTAAAGAGCAGTCTTCAACATCCTTAAATGCCCATGATGCTTCATCGCCTTTGAATGATGTACGTCTAAAATCCAGTAACGATGCCAAAGATTTGTTGGCTTTTTGGCAAAAGCTAACATCAAGTCGGCAACATGGTGGAGTTACAATGTCACTCGTGAGCGTCACTTAAATTATATGCGCCCGTCACTGAGTGGTCCGGTCATTCCCTGACGTGGACTTGCCGTAGGCAAATCATATGCTGTTTGTACTTCGTACGCACAGGTACAGCAGTGGACGCTCTTGAAGGTTCGCTGGAAATGAATGAACCAGACGATTGGATCCCGAAGTCCTGTTCTTTCAGGATAGTGATCCCCGTGGCTTCAAACTTACACCCTCGGGATGGACGAGGAAACTTGTGGGGCGTTTCGTTTCCATGATTCGGATCTTAAACGTTTCAAAGCACCATTGCGGAAGAGCTATGAATAACTGGTTCGCGTAACTGAGAGATTAAGTGAATAAAATTTACCTACATTGTTCCGTTTGATCGTGGAAGGTTCATCCTTCGTATTCATATCACGCCAGAGAGTATCTCAGCTACTATTGTATTCCTCCATATCCATATCATGACTCATTCTCAAAGCAGGATGAATGAAAGTGACACTGATCCAGTCCCTGGCATGATATATGTGGCTCTCACGGCATGCCCAAGAGATCAGATTGCTTCTTTTGTGAGTTTTAAGGGCTGGAAGAGACGATGTTTTAATGTCAATTATTATTCCACTTTCATCTCAAATCTCTGTAATGATCATATACAAATTTCTGAATCTTACTTTAATTTCACACACGCATGCATTGGGGGGGGGGGGGGGGGGGCAAATGCTAGAGAAACCGATCTTTATAATGACCGTTAACAACTTACACGCATTGTTCAGTTAGAATTATGGGAGTTGGTTTGGTTGGGATGGTGATTGCTCCCACTAAAGAACTCTTTGCACAGTCATGGTGATGATTACTCTCACCGATATCGCTAGTATTTGCTCGAACATTTTATTTTTTATTTCATTTTATCTTTGTTTAAAAAGTTAGTAGTATGTCTCCACCGTGGAGTCAAACGATGATAAATAATTTAACACGTACCACAGGAAAGGGGAAAAGCAAATAGACACTGATACAAAGATTATTATGTCGGAGTTGTTGGCTTGCTGCACCGGTCATTACGTCCAAACTCAACCTCTCGTGGATCTTTTCAGCTTTTTGCATACGTGGTGGACTCTCATATGGCTACTGATTTTCAAATGTGAAGACGTCAATCTTGGTTTTGGTCGGACGAAGGAATAGACAGGTAGACTCATTTACTCGTCGGGCTGACAGAAAAACCTACAAAAGTATATGTCATTGATGTCATGGATGCGATTAGTTTGTGAAGATGTCTGACTCGATCCATGAGGATGAGATTGTCGGGACAAAAGCTTTTCTCTTCGAAGAATCGATTTGGGATTTTGTTCACGTCTAGTTTTCTCTCTTTTAACAACACGGGGCGATGCGCACGAATTTTCCCATTTACTTGCCTTGGATAGGACTCCAATTATAAAAGGGACGCAATGAATGTGTTGAAGAGGGCGCAGCTCTTCACATGGGAATAGTACTGTGAGGGTCTAGTCACGTGAAGGCCCTTTTTAAGTCCAAAACCGAAGTTGATAGAGCCATGTGAATGCCTGTAGGAAAAAATGAGGACAAAAGGCACGGGGCTTCGATGCTTCCAAGTGAAAAGCAGTCAGTAATGGAGTATAGAATTGACTGACAGCTTGCTACAATTATATAAGAACAAAAAGAAAAAAGAGACCAAAACAAAATCCCCATCAATCTTCAGTATTGAGATAAAGCAAGTGCTTGAGATTCAGACAGAGAAGAAGACATCATTTAGACTTGGGTTATCACAAATACGACGGTTGATATTAGTTAGGAATCATTAATTTGATCAGATGCCTGTACTTTTCCGCATAATTCAGTGTAGGCAGTTTTAGTCCATCAAGTCGATACTGGCAATGCTAAGGCTATGCTAGTGTTACTGGTCTAGTTAGTCCTGTTCCATTCAAACCCATCTGAGTATCTTTAAATTGAAAGATGTTCACAAAGGAATCCTCTTCTTGTTGCTGCTGCTGCCTACCGCCGTTAGCGATGCCTTTGCTGCCTCGCGAGCTTTTTCTAGACGAGGATTTGTCGGAGTGGAAACTGAGAAAAGATTAACAAAGACCAGACGCTTGGAAAGTCTTAAACAAAACTGGGTTTTCTCGGAAATTTCCAAAGACATGATCAAGTATTTCAGCCTCAAAAAAGTTGTAGACGGCAAGTTCTTTATCAACTTTTGACCGAGCACAAGCCATGCTCAGCCTTTTCTTTTTATGGTTTCTTATTATACTATGGAAAGAATAATTATTAAAGTACGGATGACTCGCCCATAATAGACAGATCAACACACCAATATCAATATTGTGCAGTTGAATACGTATTCTAAATTCACAGGCCACTGATTTAGAAAAGTCTCCTGAGTACGAGTAGTTAGTGCTAGTGATGGTGGAACTGATATGAACTGATGCAATAATCCTCCTATTTAAAACAAACCCCGTTGCATTATACTATTATCCTAATTATTCTCAACCTTCCATTCCCTTTCAGAAAGTAGATTCTCAATCTACAAAAAGAGTCAATCCAGGGCCGATATCAATCTTTGCAAAAGAAAAAAAAGCTTCCACAAATTGGTCGGTGACCAATATGCCTACACATCTCCAAACTTCTTCATGAATCAGTCATACTCGAAATACCCAATGACTCTTGACAAAAGCTTGGTAGCAGAAAAGGGTACCTTGAGCCTGGATACATATCGAGGGTCGAATTAAGAAAAGAAGAAAGCTTATCTCTCTGCTGATAATAATTGCATGCGTGGCTAACAAGTTCGAGATTTAATATTCGGTATTCAGGCTGATTCAGAAGTGAATATGCCCTGCACTTGTGTTAAAATTTAGACTGAACATCATGAGACACAGACAGACGGGTATTGACACATTGAAGTAATATCTGCAAATACTAAATATACCCCTCAGACAAGTCACACCCATTTGGTGGGTTATAATTTGAAGTCTTCAGCCCATTCAGTCCACACATACCCGGAAATATCCATGAGACAAGCTAGTATAATTGGGGAGACCCACCAAGTTGTTCTTTTGCTCTTTTGATCCTTCCTTTTCACATTGCCATAATTGTTGGGCAATTGGATTTCAGTGAGGATTTTCGTAGGCCTCACTCCTAAGGAGTTTGATAACACATGACCTGTTTTTGGAGGGAACATTACTATGAGCAATACCCCACACACTTTTCTTTTTCTCAAGTCACTCTCAAGTCTCAACTAATATCCAAATTCAATCAATAAAACCAAATCTATTCCTCAAAAAACAAATGATCGGAACTCCCCAGCAAATTTACCCCCTCCCCTGCCGGTTCTCTACTATATAGCAGCCTTTCCAGTAACATTAGCCCTTGTTTCTCTTTTGCTCATATCAGCCATGGACTGGTTCTCTTGGCTATCCAAAACAGGCCTTGACCCTTCACTTGTATATGAGTACGGCCTTGCTTTTGCCAACAACGAGCTGGAAGAAGAAGACATAAGCTACTTCGACCATGAGTTCCTCCAGAGCATGGGAATCTCCATAGCCAAGCACAGGCTAGAAATCCTCAAGATTGCAAGGAAAGACAAAGGGTCGTCATCAAGATTCTCGCCGCGGCCCATCTCGAGGTTCCTTGCAGCGATCAAGAGGACCAAGAGGTATCTAACCAAGTACGTACGCACATGGGTTCATCAGGAGAAATCAGCACTTGTTGTGGTTCCAAGGCCTACTTACAGCACTAAATGGAGAGGTGCGATGTTGAAGAGAAATAGGAAGCAGACTTTGGTCAATGCTAATAGTAAGCCACCAAGGCTGCTTCTCACAAATGGAAGTGCGTCAATTGATTATCCAGTGGTCTATGCATTCAGCAAAGAGGACAAAGCGGATGTGGATGATGGGTATTGGTCAAATGGTGTTGAGGAGATCAGGTGGGATACAATGTTCCAAGATTTGAAACCGACATGAAGGTCTTGCAGATTTTGGTAAATTCAATGTTTCTGTTACTTTTCCCTCTTTTGAAGATGGGTTTTATGTTAATCTAGTTGGTGAGAGATGGGTTTTGGTTCTTCCACCAAAAAGGAGTCTCGGTAATTAATAGTGTGTTCCTGTGTGTTTCAGATTAGCTTGCTCACATCCCTTGTGCTCTCTCTCTCTCTCTCTCTCTCTCTCTCTCTCTCTCGAGTGCAGGGGTCGTGAGGGAGTGCACATAATTCATCATTTAAGCTTCTGTATCAGCTACCAGATTGTCTCCCCTGCTTTTTATGTGTAAATCATATCGTTAGCTATGTGCAAGACAGAACAGAGCAGGAGGTGATTTGTCATGCTTTCTCACTGCAAAGTTCTGAATTTCAGATGATGCCAAGTTTTCTCCAATTTCTGCATCCCCTATTAGTTCTATCTTGGAATTGGCATAATAGTAGTAATAAGGACATAGCCTTTTGCGGCACATAATATTAAATTGGTTGAGCTTGAGCCCTTCAGAAGACGGTCTCTGCTTGCTATTACATTATACTCGAGTTAATTAACTAGGAAGAACAAAATTGATTGAAAATCGGGGAGTAAATATGTGATTGCAGCATAGTTTTTTGATTTGTTAGGAATATGGTTTCCTATTACGATTAGGTTGCCACTTACAATGTAATATCTCTAAATTAACTCGCCGAAGTATTGTCCTTTTTGACATGTCCCTTACTAAACCTCATAGTTTTGTTCTTTGGTATACAAGTGGGCGCTTTCCCACGATGTCACTCATCATAGAGGTGCTTCCACCTGAACATACTTAACTTTGGAATTCTAAAACTAAATATTGCTATTATGTCAAAAGGCGCCTCCATAAATTAATTCCAGTTTTCACACACACACACACACACACATATCAAAATCGTTCTCCCCTTGTTCAATGCACAATTTAGTTCATTCTTGCTCTTTTCGCCATCCTAAAAGCCTGCCAGAAGTCGCCCCTTCTCCAAGCCCTCAAGCACCGATAACCACTCCCCACTCTCCTCGGACTACGTCGTTAGAGGATTCTAAACAACAAACCAAACAAACAGAAAGATTTTCTATTTATCGGCTACAGAATACCAAAATACAGCTACTTAACATAAATACTTCCATACAGATGCTTGCATTGGGATGTGAACTTATAATTTCTCTCTATATGAAAGAGCCAATGTGGGTTTGGCCATGACAGAAAGCCTGCAAAAACGAATCCAAGCTCAGAATAAAAAGTGCAGGCTGCTTTGCAATCCATGCCCTATTAACGGAGCATAGCTATAGCTTGTCCAAATGGATATGCTTACTCTTCACTGCACAGCAACCCATGTAGTCTTCTAACAGATCTTTACTTTCTCCCACGCGTTAACTTTACTTTAGGACCACAGATATCTTTGTTTCTGAAACACGGTCGGCTGCGGTACACAGTAATTTTTTTGTGTGCTAAATCCGCGGTACACAATATTGAACAGAGTCAAGTACTGCACCAAACATCTGTGTTGTGGACAGTGCTCGTATAAGCACACCCTCTTTTCGTGGGATGGCGAATCTAATAAACATGATGCACTTAAATTAGGTTGTCTTTGTAGAAGCTGACGGTCTCTTGAGAAATTGAGCAGGGATGACATAATTCTAGTAACGAAGGGAATGCTCTTCAGGGCCTTCAAATGTATAGGCCCGATTCATTTCTGATGTCTCGATACAGAACATAGTCAATTTGGGCTCATGTCAAGTGGTGCAAACTGAAAAATGAAAGTGCCCGTCTCACTGGTGAAGTTGTGCTGTACATACAGCAAAGTCTCTATTAGTTTCAACTTCAAACTTTAATCTACGGCTTGATGTTTGTCACTTAAGTTGAATCCTAAACTGTTACAGAAATTCTTAAAAAGCTCCCAACACTCAAAATTAATCGTCTCTCACGCACAATATCTCAGATTCAAGCATGGATTGCAGTTGAAATCTCCTGAATTTTCTTTCTTTACGCCTGCAAAAGCAGAAGTTTATTCTTTACCATCTCGTTCTAATAAAGATAGCCATCTGATCAAATCATGCACAAGATCATGAGACCACAATCAGTCAATCCAAGGCGAATTCTTTAGGCAGTGGAATCCAGAGGGAGGTGAAATGGGACGGCTATGGTAGAGCCTGATTTCAACTTGGTCCAGTGCAGATTTTTTCCCAGACAGGCTTATTCGTCAATGTAATGCTATGAATAGGGTCGTCATGAGGCTGATTCTCTTTACAAAAGCATATGTCAGAAGACACAAAGCACTAGGCAAAGCCCCTAATTTAATGTCATCTGTGTAGCCATGTCCCCCCGGATTAACAGGGCCATCCACTTTCTCAAACAAACCTGCAAGATTGTCCCCCTCTGCTGGAACAGGTACAGGAACTTCCCTGACGGAGTGTCAGATCTCGTTAACGAATACTTCTCACGCTTAACCGAGAGCGCACTTTTAAACTAAACCCAATTGAATTTCATTAGAGAGGACTATCCAAGGTCAAAAAACAACGGTCATTGGAAGATGCAAAAAACCAAAGGAAAATTTCCCCTTGTTCTGTAATTACAACATCGAAGATCTCACACTCTGTTTCCGGTTTCCAATGTTGTAGTATCAGTTCAAGAACGAGATTGCAATCTCGTCCTTTACAGAAACACACGCGACAGTACATGTACAGAGCAACAATGTCTCACCCCGATACCATCTTTACGTGCAGATCAGCGGCTAAATCAACCCCGATGAACCGTCACAGTTTGTATTCAATATCTCTACGGACCAGTGAAAGTAAAAAGGACAATTTCTTTTCGTCGTCCCTTGACATTAACACCAAAAACTCGCCATGTTCTCGTCTATTTACAGCAAAAAGCCGCGATCTTTACTGATTTGATCCCCTCTAATACGGGATCGAATTCAATATTAAAAAAAAAATAGCAGAAACCCTTACGTCGGTTACTTTCTGCCACAGACTCAACGCCAAAAAAGATCAGAAAATTTTCTCGCTTCGATCCACTGGGAAAGAAAGATTCAGGAATCCTCGGCTCTGGACATGGTCGACAGCCGGCTCGGCCTCGGCTTGAAATCGGCTCGGCGCCTGAGTTGATGCGAAGAAGGCCTAATCAAAGCAGCGAGCGCTCTCTTCACCAGGTCGCCTTCCACTCCGCCAATCCTCACCAGCGAATTCGTCATCGCCGATCTCCTGAAATTCAAGCTCCTGCTCGAATTGTACGGCGCGGAGTGATGCTGGGCGTTGGATCTCGAGTTCTTGTGCAGCGAGCACCGGAACGACCCGGGATGCGTCGTCGGAGAGCACATGCACGTCTTCTTCTGGTTCGGCACGGTCGACGCCCTAGCCCCGCCGCCGCCCCCGCCGCCGCCGATGTGGTTCCTGACGGAGATCGAGCGGCCGGGGGACGTGGGCCGGTCGATCGAGAAGCGGACGGACGGGGAAGACTGGCTCGAGTGCTGCCCGGACATCCGCACGCGCGGCGGGGAGGCGCCGCGGGAGAAGAAGGTGGACGATCGCGCGGCGAAGCTCGAGCTCGACGAAGCGAAGCCCGAGGATGACGAGCAAGCGATCGACGGGGAAGAGGCGTGAAACGTGGAGCAGAGGTGGCCCCTAGATCTGCTTCTCGACGAGGACGCCATTGTTGCACCAGTAAGGAAGGTACTCAGTGAAGAAGAAGAAGAAGAAGAAGCTTAAAGGTTCTTTTTTTTTTCTTGAGCGAGGGTTGAGCTTTCAATTTGGCAAATTAAACTGCAGTAAGAAGAAAGCAGGGCATATAAAGGGGGTCGAGAAGAAGGAGTGGCACGTTCGTAATTTACGTGAAGTTGCCGCCCCGTTTTGGATTCGGGCGTTGGTGCAGTAACAGCATTGGGTTCGTTTGTTTTTGGATGGAGCGCGAAACCGAACGTGGTTAGGGTTTCGCTTTCCGCGTCCCAATCCGGATTTTTTCGTTGATCACGCGCCCTCCATAGCTCGTGTGATGCACGCGACGCTTGCTCGATAAGGAAGGTGGGTCCCTAAGGACACGTGTCGCTGTCTGTCGGGCACGAAATTACGTCGGGGGAAAAAGGTTAACTCGCCTCATGCGAAGAAATTATGACGCCATTCAAATCTTATGCTTTCAGCTGTTAGATTTAGCAAGGCATTTAAGGTTTGATACGAAATTCAAACGGCCTAAACGAAGATGGCAAATTCCGATACGACACCAAGATGGCCGTGCGGGGGTTCCTGGGTTATCAAAAAAAAAAAGTTCGAAATATCTTTTTGCTTTCTCGTCAAATTCTAAATTGGTATTCCAATTTCAAATCATTACAAAAGAAATTTATGCATTTAAGTGTCAATATTTTGATATTGTGAAAGTTCAAGAGTTTCGAATGTGATAACAAAGTCAAGTTGCACGAGCCACAAGAGTTTAATCAAACAAAAAGCAAAATGTCATAAACCCTTTGTCTCACTTGTTTGACAAGATTCAAAAAAAGGACCTTATTCAACTTGTATGATTTAATATAGACTTGCTTGCCCTATTTCTATGGATTGTGTCAACTTAATAATTACTCGATTAAATTTACATTGGCTTTATTGGATTATATTTATTTAGATTTTTCTCAATTTGACTAATTATCGTTGCACCAAAATTTCTATAAAAATTATATTATAATCGAATTGATCTACTTCGACTTATATAATCAAGTCGATTATGCGAATCATGCTCGGTTTATCTAGATTTTTCTCAATTTTACTAATTATTAATGCACTGCGATATCTATAAAATTATACTATAATCTAATTCGACTGTACTTAATCAAACCAATCATGCAAATTGTGCTCGGTTTATCAACTTGTTAAATGAGTAATGCGTTCAGAGCTGAGCCAGAAAACAGTTGCCAAATCAGCTATTAGCCACGACAACAAACGATGAGCGGACGCCAATATGCTCCCCTGAAGCTTTAGACAACTCGGAGCATCGATTTAAAACGCCATTATTGTATTACAGACTAATTAATTTGATTAGACTCTTCTAATTTGGGCGGCGTAGTGAACGCGCGCTGGGGATGAAACGCGGGGGAGGATTCCTTCAATTCATGTTAGGCGCCGAGATTGGCGCCCATTGGCCAACGGTATCCGGAGATACCTGCGAGGCCGCCACGTACGAGCAAAAATACCATGTGCCCGCCCCACTTGCCTTGCCTTGGTTTTGTTGTGCTCGACAACAAACATGTTCTGGACACGCTCTGCGCGGGGCCCATCACGTCATTTAGCAATTGCAATTTGCGAAAAGTTGGCATATGATAATGGTCCTAATTTTGAAATGCTTTTTTCCTTGTCCCCGTCTTTTGTCGACCGGCCTTTTCCCCTCCAATCCGGCAAATTATCATTAATTTGTTCTTTTCTTCTTGTTTTTGACATGGCACGTACTTGCGAGGGCTTACTAGGGCCTCCATGTTCCTAAGCTACGAAATCCGGGAATACAAGTGGCCAACCAGAAAAAAAATACATTAGAGCAAAAGAACTATCAAGTTCTTGTGAGGGACTCTCAACAAATAATTAATCGGTGAACTTTTAATTTACAAAGTATCAACTCCTTTTCCGTCGATGCAAATGATCGATAAATATCTCGAAGCATTCACATAACTTATATTATATCTCAAATTAGGTTGAAAGGGAAAATATTCAGAGACCATATCATAAAATTCAAGAAATAAGCATGGGAAATACTAAAAATCTCGTACCGATCATTAGTTTGCAATTTTTCCATACACTTGTTTTATTCGTACCGTACGTAATTAACACTTTGGAAATTAAAGTACTCCTTATTAAGTACGTCGCGCTCATCAATAAGGCCCCATGCGCACGAAGTGTTTTCCAAATCTCAAATGTTTTTTTTTCTAGAATAATCATTTACTCTATTGCTGCACGTTATTGGAACAAGAATGAGATGATTATTCTATCATTATTGACCGCAGAACTAGAGTATTAGAATCCGACATTGGCTGAACTTGACTTTTCCGGTTTCCAACTCCATCATTGAAAAATTCAAAACTCAGTATGGAGAATAAGCCGTCACTACCACATTGCGGCATGGTTAAGCTTTAGAACTTCCAGTTCGAGATGGAGATCTTTCCTCCAAATGTTGACTCGTAGCCGACTTTGTATACCTTCGCTCTGTAGGATCGATCGATGCATGAGCTTTCAAAGAAAAATCGGCTACGGCAAAACGAAAGACAATAATGGGAAGGTTCTCTTTTTTATCAATGCCTAGGCGTTGACCCCCGCATTGCGCGACTTATCATACAAAAATTATTGAAACCGAGTACGAAACATTTTGGCATAAATAAAACATTAGCGCATTATTAGTTGTAGAAGGTATAAATAAAAGGAATTGTCGAAGTATTGAGTAACTCATTAGTATAAAAACAAGAACTCACAAACACGATGTTTTCTAAAATGTATATTAACAACAAAAATCTACGTCTACTAGCTTAAATAGGAGTAACTTTGGATCATGTTATCATACTAAAATTAAAAACAATATCTCTTGAGCACTTATACGTTATTATACGATTTTTTTGCTACTCTATGGAGAACATACAAGAAACTTTTTCTTGCAATGGGAGAGGTAAATTCTACTAAATTAGAATCGTAAGAGGCGCACCTAAAGAAAATCTCTAATGTAATTATGAACTTTAAGAAAGATAATCTGGGGATGTCGCTTTCATAATCGCAGCAAGCGGGTAAGACTAAGCACCTTTCTATAAAATAAATAAAAAGAATACTAAGAAAAAACAGGATAATATATGGAAATTGAAAATGATTCCTTGGAAGTTGGGCAGGCAAACGACCTATCTGGTTGGACAGCTCACCAGTCGAAAACCTGCACGAACCGCCGTTTTCCATCGCGAATCTTCTGGGGTCCAATTTCAGGGGGAATGGGGGCACATTGTAATCCCAAACCAATGAGCGGTTGAGCACCACGTGTCGCCAGGTGTCGATACACTGTTTGCGCCACTCCTTGACTTTTCTTCGTACCCAGGTTGTCGTTTTTTGGGAAAGTCACGTGGGTTCCTTGTTTTTTTTTTGGTCGAAAAAACTGCCTCTTTAAGTTTTATGATTTTATCTTCTTTAATCATGACACGTTAGCAATCAATTAATTGTGGAATTAAGGTTGTTACGTAAAGTTCCACCCCGCAATCTATATGATGCGGATTATCTTATATATCTTAATAGATTCATATATGACTTATCAACTTCAAATTTTAAAATGAGCATTCGTATAAATAACATATTAATAAATTCGACATGGAATTTTTCTCCTGATAATCTCCAATTTCTACTGCTCCTCCTCAATAGTGGTATAAGATGCCCATGGTTGAGGCATGATCAAGAGCGCCACTTGATCCGGCTATAATAGCATTGCTATATATGATACTCTGTTGAATTTTTGCTAATATATATCCTTAAATCACAAAATAAACATCGAAGTAAGAGAAGGCTGTTTTGTGAAATTATTTATTTTTTTCGTTTTATATAGGACTGACATATTAAATTAAATACTTATTTCTTGATATGGATATGCTTTATCCATAGATTTGACACTCTTGACAAGATTCTTTGTATTATCACTAGAAATCTTATTTTAATCTCTCTTCTTATCCCTTTTGAAAGTATCATCTATAAAATAATAAAAAAGAATTAACAGATCCACTCACCCCCGGGACACGCACTTCCCCCACCAAAGCAATAATTGAACTCATTCGTTCCTCCGCTTGAGAGACTACCCTCATTTTTCGTGTTTTCGAAGTTAACACTCGGTCAACTTTACATAAGTACTGTCGTTTTCATGTATACGACTGGCAGGTGTCTTAGGCATGAGAAGTTATGGAATTTGGAAAACTGAAGTTTTAGAGACATCTAGCGAAATGTATAATACATCTCGTTTTCTTAGTTGCTTTATATAAGGATCAAACATACGTATGCATGCCCTGATTGATCGATTCTTCGATCACAAAATAAGATTTTGAAAGAGGATTACTTTCCCTCCGTCAACTTGTAGTGCTTGTTAACGCCGATTTCTTTTCGCGAGGAATGAGACACCGTATGAAGTACGAAAGGAACTTAAAATACGATGATGCGATACGATATGGTCGACCGATGTATAAACATGATTTAATACGTATTCGTTGGAACTGATCTTTCATTTTTTTTTGTGGGGCTCTCACATCTTTCTTTCTGCCAAAGGTTTTTTTGTTTTTTTGCTTGTTTGGATTAATTTGGAACTAAAACATGGGGAGAGCACATTGAATTGAGAAGCAGCCTATCGTTTTAGAACAGCGAAACTCCTGTTTGAGCCCATGGAATTCCAATGGTAATTCAGTGTGCCGAAGCTGACGGGGTTCAGATTCGTTTATCTTTTATTCTTTCTTTCGCACGTTCATATCGTGACTGTTTGACCCATTTAACGGTATGTTTAGTAACGTTTTTATTTCTAGAAATAATTTTTTTATTTCTATTCTCTAGACAAGTTTCTGAGCAAAAAAACGTGTTTTGTAACTGTACTAAATTTCTATTCTCAGAATAGAAAAAGAACATAAATGTGTTTGGTAGGATACTAAAAATTTATACTCCCAATTTTTTCATTTAATTATAAAATTATCGGTGGAGACTTAACAACTCATGTTTGGATAAAATTGGACTAGAAATATAATGAGAATATATTATTATATAGAATTGGATGACCTTAATACAATTATAAAGAAAATTAGTCCTTACAGACAAAGCAAATATTGGATGATGGTCGAAGAAATTACAGTTTAGGGGACTTGACAATTCATGTTTGGATAAAATTGAACTATAAATAGAATAATAATATATTATGATATAGAATTGGATGACCTTAATACAATCATAAAGAAAATTGCTCCTTATAAACAAATCATATATCGAATGGTGTTCGAGAAAATTACAGTTTAGGGTGTAGGATTTTACGATTTGGGGTTAGAGGTTAGGGTTTTAGGATTTCGATTTTGAGGTTTAGGGTTTAGGGTTTAGGGTCCGGGATTTAGATTTCGGATTTTATGGTTTAGGGTTTGGGGATTAGGTTTTAGAGTTTCGGGTTTGGAAATTTTAGGTTTAGCGTTTCGAGTTTCGGGTTTGGGGTTTTAGGGTTTGGAGTTTAGTGGTTTAGGGCTTTCGGGATTCGAGTTTTGGGTATTGGGATTTAAGGCATAGGGTTTAAGGTTTATAGTTTAGGGTTCGGGGTTTTGCAGTTTATTTTAGGATTTAGGGTTTGTAATTACGATTTTAGGGTTTCGGGTCTAGAGTTTTGGGGTTTAGGGTTTTGTGTTTCGAGTTTAGGATTTGGGGTTTATAAGGTTTAGGGTTTCTGATTTTAGAGTTTAGGGTTTCGGGTTTTTCATTTTAGTGTTATGGGTTTTAGGGTTTGGGTATTGAGGTTTAAGGTTTTTAGGTTTAGGGTTTGGGGGTTCAGATTTAGGATTTTTGGGTTTAAGATTTGAGGGTTAAGGTTTAGTTTGGGGTTTTAGCATTTAGTATGAGAATATTTTTGAAGAGGGAGAGCTGATATTGTTTCTCTATTGTTTCTTTTTTGTTCCAGAAACAAAAGATTGGATTTTTTTTTACTTCTTATTTTTGTTTCAAATCTATTCCCTAACCACTTTTCTAGTCCGGGGAACAAAAAAACTAACTGATGTTACTAAACGGATTTCTATTCTTTTACTGTTCCAAGGAACAAAAGAATAGAAAAACAGAGAAACAGAAACGTTACTAAACATGCCCTATGGGACATCCTGATTTTCGCCTAACCGATTAATAAGCCAAGGAAATTTATTTGGTGTCGATGATCAAATTCATTTAAATGAAGCATTTCTAATGGTCATTGCATCATTTAAGGAATTGAGGTACGATGGCACTTAACGTATGCTTTGTCCAGATATTATAAGAGCCTAAGTTACATGATATAGGTCACAATTGGGACACATTACTCACCATGAATGGCCGACCACCACTAACATCACTACCCCTCATTTCACAACCTTTCTTCCATTTTTGCTCCTCATGCATGCATGCAGAGTGTCGCTTGGCATGAGACAAGTGTCAAGAGAATAAGGCCACTTGTCAAGACTCATGCAAGACAATAGAAGGCCAACCTGTGAAGCAAGACACTCATTCTCTCCCTCTCTTCCACTCTCTCGGCCATATCTCTCTCTCTCACTTTCCTCTCATTTTTCAAGAAGCCACCCAAGGAACTCTCTTCCTCACTCTTTTTTCCCTCTCTCACGACAGCTCTCTCTTCCCCTTCTCATCTTCGTTTCTTTGTTTTTATTTGGCTGTAGAGCATGGCCAGCAGCTGAAGAGGAAGGATCTCGGGTTTAGAAGTGTTAAGGCAAGGAGATAAGGCTTGTTTCTAAGCCAATCAATCTTTCTATGCCCTTGGTTTTGCTTGTTTGTTGTTGTGGATGGATGTTTGATCTTGCATGTGGGTTTCATAATGTTAGAAGGGCATGCATGTCGCTGTTCAGACCTGGATTGAGTGTGTTTGAGGCTCTAATGGTCTTGCATGTGGATGTTTTGGTCTCTAATGGCCTTGCATGTTGGTGTACTAGCTCCTAATGACTTGCATGTGAGAAGGATGGGTTTAGCTTGTTGAATGAAGATGATAGTGGTTGTTACATGTTCGCTTAAGCTTTTGGAATTGAGTTAGATGAGTCAAAATTTCATGGGTATCCATTTGGACTTGAATCTTTGAGGTTTGTTTTGAAACCTAGAACTCGGAACTACAGTACCTCTTTTGTTTGTTATTTTTGTACATATCTTTGTACGTCGAATTTGGGGTTGTGTTCTTCACAAAAGTTGTTCACCACATCTTGAAGTTTAATATATTTAAAATCTGAAATTTTTTGAGTTGATTTGGGTCGTACGAAAGCTCATCTTCAAACCATGTTTAAACTGCCTGGAAATACAGTTTTTGTGATCCTCACGTCTTTTTGATTTTTTTATAAATTTTTCCAACTCTATTTTCAATAAGATTCCTCCACCAAAGTTGTTAAGGACTTTTCTTTATATGAAATATAAAACTTTCAAGGCTTTTGAAGGTGATTTGGGTACTGAAAGAGATATGTTTTGAGGATTGAGCAGTCTGTTCTGACGAGCTGATTTCGGGTTTGACTTTGAGTGACAAAATGACATGATTAAAGATTGAATTGGGTTTGTGATATTCACAAGAAATGTTTATCAAGGTGTTTCCTGTGAAATACCTGAAATTTAGAGTTTTTGGAGTTAATTTACTATTTTGGAGAGATTTCTGTTATTGTGCAAAATTGCCTAGATTTACCCAATTTCAAAAATTCACTATTTTCTACGTGAAAATGTTCAAATGACGATTCAATGTCTTTTAGAGATAAACCCACACACTTTAGGCTTTCCAATGAGGTATGATTGGCCTCGATGTTATATCAAATAGTGGTGTAAATTGGGTTTCCTTGTGGTAATAGATTTAGGAAATTCTAGTTGTGAATAGTTTGAGTGTGTTAATGAGGTTTCTAATTGTTTGGTGAGACATGGTATCATTTCATATGAAAAACGTGCTGAATGAAATGAGTTACATGGTCTAGGAATGTCATGTCATTACATACGTGTGATATCCCTGGGATGTGAGTGAAAGAAAGATGTTGTGTGATGCCCAAGGCTAGCAAACCTTGGAAGTCCGGCCAGTAACCTGGAAGTGAATGCCTCGACAATGCCAGGTTGGGTGTTGGGATGCCCCTGTGCTGTGTGCTGGGATGCCCTTGTGCTGTGTGCTGGGATGCCCCTGTGCTTGTGCTTGGGATGCCTCGGAGTGAGATGCCTGTGGCCAGTAAGCCACGGAAGTCCGGTTAATAAATTGGAAAATGTCTTCGAGGAGTCGGGATGCCCCTATGTTATGTGTTGGGATGCCCTTGTGTTGTGTGCTTGGGATGCCTGGGAGCGAGATGCCTATGGCCAATAAGTCATGAAGTCCGGACAGTAAACCGACAGTGACCCGCACGGACTGGTCAGCAAAGTGTGTGATGCATACAATGCATGCTAGCATTATACATGTGATTATGAATGCTACATTCGGATCGCATGTGTTCATTATAGTGTGCATTGATTATTTCATGTTAGATGTGTCCTAGGAATCGAGAGTTAGTTAGATAGGTTGGTTTATGAGTTAGTCTTATCTCTTGTTGAGCGTTAGCTCGCCCCTTTTGATATTCATTTTTACAGATTTTTAGACATGCCGCTGATACCTTATCTTGATAGTGACCGTAGTGATGATGGTGGTGACAGCGAGTAGCGAGGTGCAATTGTGGATGTTGTTGTATATAGTGGAATTATTTTAGTGACTTGGTCCTTACTTTTTGGCTATGACCTTGAGGATGGGTGATTGGAGATAGTGGAAACCGAGGGTTTCACTTGGATGGCATTAGGGGAGTAGGATACCATTTTAACCTCCCAGATGTATTCTTTTGTTGTCATGTTTAAGGATGATGTTGTCCAAATCATCCTTGTATACAAAATAAAAATATGAATGAAGATGTGGTATTTTCGTTATGTGTATGTCTATTGAATGAGAAATGTTTACTTTGATTGTGTATTATATTTCACCTGTGCTGTAAGTGAAAAGACCAAATAATGCCTTAGTATGTGATGCTCTGGGATGTCACACCCTAAGTCTCGACCTCAAAAACTAAATTACGTTTGTTTTAAGCAGTCCTCAATGAAAAAATAATCTGAATTTCATAGCTTACAAAGAACCCTATTATCAAGCCCTTCAAAACCATACTTAATCATCTTCTTTTGAACCATCAGGGAGTATTTTAACCCCTTATTAAGATTAAGATATGATATTTTATTTCCAACAGATGTAAAGATTAGTGAAATCTTTTCCTATCGTCTTTCTAAGGATGCTTTTGTTTCATGAAAAATAAATGATTTATAAAATATTTTCTTAAATTTTCACTTGCATCACTTATAAAATGAATGAACAAAAATATTTTCATCATCCTCGAAAAATATTTGGATATTAATGGTTGTTATTAGTAAAAATATTTTTCATTAAGTAATTATTTCGAGGAATATAAATGATTATTATTAGGGAAAATGTTCTTCAAATTATTTATTTTCCGCAAAACAAATAAAGTAAGAGTTATTAGATTTTTTTATAGATTTTTTTAATTAAAGTTTTATCTTAGAGTCCTTCGTTTATTCCTAATGATTGTATTATAAATATTTTTTTATTAAGACTCCATTTATTTTACGAAAAATGAATGATTCAAAAAACACTTTCCAAAAAATGATCACCTTACAAAACTGAATAAACGAAAAATATTTTTATTGTCGACGAAAAATGATTAGACATAAATTATCATTGATAATGGAAATAGTTTTTATTGAGTAATAATTTTAAGTAATACAAGTTATCATTTTTTGAAAAATAATTTTCAAAACATTCATTTTCTATTAAACTAACAGAGCCCAAAATGAAAGGTTGTTTTAAAATTTTTTCTATTAGTATGAATTTTAGCTTTTAAGAATAGCTAGGTGCAGTAATTCTTTCTTTTCAAGAAAAGATGGTGAAGTTAGTCTTATACTAACAAGGAGTCCATCTCGATAGAAGGTGCTCTCTCTCCCTTTACTCACAAGTAACGAACAAGTAAAAAACGAATTGGATCCCACGTCAGATAACTTGAAAAAAATATTTCAGATTTTATAAGTTAACTTTTCGAAATGAGTTTTTCCATTCCTTATAGCGCATCAATATGGTATCAAGGTCACTAAGATTTTGTCAACTTTTCTGGATGAGTTCATTTTATCCATTATAAATCAACATTTGAATGGCAATTTTAGTGAGAGACTCCACCATCGGAGTGCGGGCCCTTAGCATGCCAATACGACACCACACTTTCGAAATATAAACTCACCGGAGATATGGAAGCAAAACACTTTAACATGTGTATTGAAAATGCTTTCTCTTTTGGTAAAGAAAGTTTTCCATATGCCTAAAGAATTACTTCCTTTATGTTTTTGGGGCCATCAATAAAATGGCTTTTGACATTGTTCAATTACAAGTCGGCACAAAAACAAATCACCTCGTTCAGTGCTACTCCGACCCGACCCGACCCATCGCGGATCCGACTGTCATTTGGCCCGTCCATTTTCAATTTCCTTTTAGGCGGTTAAACTCCTACTCGTCGTCGCAACACCATCGCACTCTCTTCTCTCTCCCTCGCTCTCTCTCTCTCTCTACAGCCGCAACCCGATCATTCATTGCCCAATCTCATCCTAAATCTGAAAACCCTCGCCCGATCGCTACGTCAACGAAACCTAGAAAGCGAACGATCACGCCGCGAGCTTTCTCCTCGCCGCCGTCGAGGACGTCCGGCGACGCCGGATGCAGCGTCGTCGTCAGCCTCTTCGACTGGATGCAGACGAGCGAGTCCGCCGCTCCGAAACGCTCGCTCCGAGTTTCCGCTAGTTTCTCGACACCGTTTGCATGGCCAGGGACTACTTCAGCGCCGTCCTCCCTCTTTCGATCGCGAACGCCGGCACTTAAGGCCTCGAGGAGTCCGTCCTCGCCACCTGCGCCGTCGAACGCTCTCGGCATATCCCGCGACGCCGAGGACGCTATCCGCCTCTTCGAGAGTTGCCTAGAAGGCCACAAGTCCAGTGCCTGTGCCAGGGCGTGCGATTTCGCACTTTTCGCCGCTGAGGTATAGCGTTTTGGACTCATCAGAGACGATTTGATCGCTCGATGTGCTTCTGATTCTGCTGCTATTGCAATATATGAATTAGGTCGTCATATGAGAGTTAATATGATTTTGGTCATCCTCTCCTTGTGGACGTGCGTTGTGGTTCGAAATGATGTCGGCGTGCTAGCGCTTCTCTCGTAATCTGTCTTGACACTGTTCTGAGTTTTGCCGAAAATAGATTTTATATGCCTCACGAGAGACGTTAAATATATTCTCCCATTGGTTTAGGAAGTTGGAGGTATTCGGTTGGCGTTTCAAGTTGCTTGAGATTCATTAATCCCTTTTTATCAATACGATGAATCCTATAAAGGTGATCATGCCTTTTCATATAGGTTTTATCACTTAAGTAGCAGAGTTATTGCATATATCGTCAATTGTTCTAGATTTAATTCGCTTGTGCTTTCTGGCAATGTCATTGGCATCGAAATGGATATCTGAGGTGCATAAAGTGAAAACAGGCGGGCTACTTTCTCATTGTTGTTCCCTGTGATTATTGTACTCTCGAGTTGTTCGATTTTTATTCCACACTCCAGATATTTTTGTGGCTTTTGTCTTCGATTAAAATAATTGTCTCAAGGCATAATGTTCATAATCCTCATTTAGGTGATATACATTCCTACATCTATTGGTTTCACGCTTTTGGTGCTCTATACTGATATTTACACTTGTGTGCCGCTTCTTTCTCACAATTTCTGAACAGGGCAGGAAAAAGAATGCATTGGAGAAGAAGTGGATTATCATGATAATTGTTAAAGGTATTGCCTTTTGACTTTATTTTTGTTAGGATCTTGCATTTTATTTATTAGTAATTTTTAATTATATATCTCTGCATATCTGAAAATAGGCATCGGCAAAAGGGCATTTTTCCATGGATTATCCTGATGCTGTGGATTTGTTCAATGTCGCTTGTGATCCGAAATTTGTCTGCAAGAAGCTTAGGGATTGTGGCTTACGGCATAAGCGACAGGTTTCCTGCTTAAAAATCTTCCCCCTGCTAATATTGGAGACCTCATATTGCTTGAAGATTGATCTTTTCTTACAATGGATGTAAATGGTGCATTTTGTGCAGAACTTTTCTGGATCAAACACAATATGGACCGGATTGTTGGATACTATAAGCAATATATTGTGGCCAATAGGTAATCGTGTTCTTCCCTAAACTGTATAATTTTCACCGTAGGGTAGTTCTTTTTCCATTCATCTTTCTTCTAATTGGCTACAAAAAGAAAAAAATGTAGGTTCTTGTGTATTTTTATTGGAAGTTCCGATTGGCCTTTGACATGGCATATGAATGTCACAAATTAGTTGTGCAGTATATGGCAATCTTTTCATTATTTGAGGTAGGGAGACCTTCTATTATTATGGTTTGAGCCCATTTAGGAGCCGATTGAGAAAAAAATTATTTTTCTTCTCTTATTAGTTGAATGTGAATCTAATAAAATGGTACACAGTTGTATATACCTACTGCTATGTTAAATGTGGACGAGAACTCCAAATATTGGAGTAGGTATCATCGTGGTAGATTTCGCATTCCCCTAGAACTTTTCACTGAAGAGTAATATACCATCAGGCGGGGTAGATTTCGCAGGAATCATCGTTACGGGTGTTTAGTTTGGATGGGAATTGACAAACTTTGTAGATAAGAGAATTACAAACATTTCACTTCTTTTAAATTGGGGATAAATATCTTGGAAAGGTGTCGATTAGGGTCATTTGGGTTGCTTGAAGAGATCGAGTGAGTGTGCATTGCTCTGACACCTTGATTTTAAATGGAGCGCTACCTTTATGTAGTATGATTTTTTTTCTTTACTAGTTTTCCTGGTTTGGGGCATCTCCTTTTCTACTGTGATTTTCACCCATTGAGATGGAATGGTCCTTAAGAGGACATTGCTCACAACATTATGTGACTTAGAGTCATCAGTTGTAGGTTCTGTTCTTGAGATTCAAGGATTAAGAGGGAGGAAGGGAAGGAGCCTAACATGTCCTCCTCCTATATTTATTATTGTCCAGATATTATTAGACAAAGACAGGAATACCCCTCAACTTACAGACTTTAGTCATCATACAACATATGAAGGTTAACCTACAAGAAGTGCTGCTTAAATTCCAGCATGTTGTGGTTAATGTACAACGAGAACTACTTAAATTTTCAAACTATTCAACTTGACTTAAAAGCTTTCTTAACACCTAATGCCTGTATCTTTTTCAATCACGTTAACACTCTTAGGGAGCGTAAGTCGACCGGTGAATGGGACTATTAGTTTTCCACATAACAGTTTTTTTTGGTAAGGAGTTTTCCACATAACAGTTGGTAAAAAGGAGATTGAAAGATTTATTTTATAAGGGGTAATAATCATTTCCTTCCTGTGTCAAGCTTCATTTTTTGGAATCATCATTGAACTGTTATTATCCCCTTAAGCCCAAACTATTATCATTATCCTCCTGCAGCCATCTCCCTTTGTTTGGCTTTCAGGGGGGCCTTGTCAGTCACTTGTTGCTCATGCTATGGATGAGTTGAGAGGTTTTTTGAACAAACAATTGAGAACAGGTGAATATACCTCTTTCAGATGTCTTCTCCTTTAAGTTTGGGCTTCAAATAAGGCTTTCCTTTAACCACTTGTTCGTGGCAATTTAAATTAATGCTTACTTGTCTCTGGTAGCGTGTAGATTGTTTAGCGCCAACCACTGGTAGATAAAAAATTTATTTTTAGTTTTACGGAAGATCTTGTTCTGGCTTTCTTCTTAATGAAGCTTGAAAAGGAGCGTTTGTAGTATGTTTGTGGAGACCAAATTTCTGGCTTTCTTCTTGAAGAAGCCTGACAAGGGGGCGCACCCAATATAGGCTGTTGTAAGGGAGGATTCAGAAAAATTAAATGAGGCATTAGCAGAGTGGGATAGGAAAAGATGGTGATTGCCAATCTGTAGAGGTTTAGAAGAACTAGACACTGTAGCCCGGCTTTTATGAAATGCTTTCTTTTAAGTAACTTTATTAAGCGAAGGGATCTGTCTGTTTTGTTTTGTAGGTTTTTGAAGATGAGTGTATCAATCCAGTTAACTTTAATATCACATGAGGAATGTTATAATATACTGAACTTTATATTTTAAAAAGTGCATCTGTTCTAGTAAATCAGAATTATACAAGAGCGGAGAATAAAGAAAAGACGAACTACACTAATCATCAGTATAAAGCTAGTGCATGTATCAAAAAATGCTTAAAAATAGCAAAATCAGGAGAATAGAATTTGAGCCCGAACAATCTTCTCTTCCGTTATTTCCAAATTTACTGTATAAGGCATAAGGATTTCATGCGATCTCACTATCTTTTGACTTAAGGCACAAGAATTTCCCTTAAGAACATCACATGACAAGTGTCTCACCACCATCTTGACATACTGTGATGGTCTATATGTGCTTCTGCTAATTGAAGTACTTCTGAATTTTAGAGATGAAGGAAATTGAAAGATCTTGGTTCTAAATGGGAGCCAGTTGATAAAAGTGGAAAGTGGTTAAAGCTGAAGCCCTGTAATATTTATGCTAGTACAGATTTAGATGTTCTTATCATAGGTAAAATCTATTTCTGCTAAATTCTTTCCTGTTTGGAGCATCACATCCTATTATGTGAATTATACCCTGATATGATGGTATTATGAATCTGGGCTTTGTTTTTTTTTTTTTTTGGATCTGGGCGGGGTTCTGTTTGCTGAATGTCCACTTGCAAACACATTTAGTGGCTAACCTGTCTTAGCTGTATCCTTTCTTATGCAATACATTTCATGCAGCCTGTGCAACAATAAATCCTTACAAGTGTTGCAGGATAGTTTTCATTTCTGAGTGAAAAGCCTGATTAAGTTTGCTTGAAATATAAGGGATGATCAGATTCTTGTAGTGGGGTGGCATGTACGTCTCAGTACCTAATAATTGAGATCATACTGCATTCAGGAGAAGAGGGTGCAGAGATGATGAATGAGTGTAGCCAGGATGAGCCACAAACATATCCCGTCACATGAATGTGCTTGTAATTGAGTAATTTGACGGCAGCATGCAGTATATGAACTCCAGCCTGCATGAATAACATACTATGTGATGTTTCAATCTTTGTTTTCCTTCATCTTAGTCGCTGCCAAGTTTTTATGAAATGAACAAACTATTTGAAGGAAAGGCGAGATGTCTGAAAGTGTCTTGAGAAGTTGGTGATTCATTTTCTCTGAACAGCGTGTGCGTTATGCATTCTCGTGGATCAGTACAAGCATGGGCATGGCATATCAATGATTCTCGAGTTTGTTTAACACTAAAGCCATTCTTGTCTTTTTCAGTCACTAGATGTACTTATTTCTTCTTCGTTACAGATCTATTAAAACCAGTTCTGAGGTTTGTCGTTATAGGTGTATTACTTTTTCTTTATTTACGCCGAACATCTGTGGACTGAAGTGTACCTTCTGTGCCTGCAGCCATACTGGCTGCTTGCCTGTTCTTATTTGTTTTGATCCTTGTCCAGTTTCCGTATAGGTGTTTCCTGCACCATTGGGTCTAAGATTCACACGCATTGACAAGAGTTTGATGGGATAAAGCTTCGCATGAGTGCCTTGATGTCCAATGCAAGAGTTTTTGGTGATTTGAAGCCTTTTTAAGGTTCCAACATAATCTTATATGCTGAAGTGTATTTTTTTTTTCTTTTCTACTTTCATATCTGATATAAATCTTCAACTAAGGAGAAAAGATTGGGTTGAATTTTGCTTTTCTCTCCCCTTGTGGCTGCAGCTTTTGTGGAACTAGTGCCCATTCAAGCAATGGTACTACACATGGTGGACTGGAGAACAAAGCAAAAGCTGGCAAGTGGGGAAAAAGAGAGATCTTCTGATAAAGGAAAGGGAGAGAAAAGGAACTCGAACCTTGTCCCTTTAAAGTGGAGCTATAAGGATGTTACTGGAGAGCTGCTTAGAATTCTGTCATGTGCAATCGTAGCGTGCTAAATTGGAGTCTCTGTAATTTGTACGATCAATGAGCTCTTCATCCTTCAATAATGTCTTTTTTCGTGTTCTAGTTTTCTTTTTTTCCTTTTCTAAGGTTGTGGATATTAGCTAGTTTGGTGTATAGTTTCCCTACCTGGGTTTGATTTGTGAGTAGATTTACTGTCCTTTAAAAGAAAATGGGGTTAGATTGTACCTGCCTGGGTTTGTACGTGCATGCTCAGAGGCAGAAGAGTAATGCAATTTAATGGGCCCAAATAACTTCTTTAGGCCTTTATAGTCTGGACTAGCACCTTTGGGCATAGGATAGGAGCACCTGGCTGACGGCCCAGCTAGGGGATAAAATTGTTTTTGGGTCCACGTTTGCGCTTAGTGGACCCGGTGCAGAACATTTTGGACCTGCATCGGGTATAATGGACCTTCTTCGGCCCATTCAATTATTCTAGGCCTGGGTACGTTTTTCTTAGTGGGCCTACAGTGCCTTCTTCGTGCCCGAGCAACTCTTTTACAATCCTTTTTAGGGAAAAAAAAAATTCTTTTACAATCCTGTGCTGTCTGGGCCTGAGCCCAATATGATGGGCCATAGAAAAAGGGCCAAATTTGGGCAGGGGCTGAACTTCAAGTGGGCCTACAGTTGGGCCCAATATGAATGGGCTAACGTACATTATTGGGCCTAAATTAATGGGCTATACACCTTCCTTGGGCCCAACATGGGCTGGGCCTGACTTATCTCACAGGGCCTAGATTTTTGGCCCAACTCGTCTATGTTCCAATTATGGGCCGGGCCTGTAATTATATGTAATGGGCCAACATTGGGCCCAATATGGGATGGGCCTGAGGTATCTTTTGGGCCTAAGATAATGGGCCATGCTGTCATCTTTGGGCCTTACATCAGATGGGCCTAGAGTTTTGGCCCAACTCGCCAATGGGCCAAGTATTGCTCAGGCTTATAATTTATCTAATGGGCCTACATTTGGGCCTAATACGGACAGGGCCTAAATACTGGGTTGGGCCTTACGATAAGGGCCCAGTCCAACTAACCTTTTGGGCCAAAATATTGGCTGGGCCTAAAGTTGATCTTAATGGGCCTACATTTTGGACCCAATGCGGACTGGACCGGAATTCTCGTATGGGCCCAATGGAACAAGGGCTGGCATGAATTGTGTTAGTGGGCTTAGAATTGGGCCTAACACAAGATGGGCCTACGTGTTCTACTGGGCCTTAATATAGGCCAAGACCTGAAGATGGGATGGGCAAATGTCTTGTTGGGCTTAGATTTTGTTCTTAATGGGCATAGTGGAACATGGGCTGGCCTAAATTTTGTGTTAGTGGGCTTAGAGTCTGGCCGGTATGAGATGGGCCTGAGTGTTCTGTTGGAAGCTGAAATGCCGTACAACTTAGAAATTTGGGCTTAGTGGGCCGATGACCGTTCGGGCACATGATAAATATCGGGTGGGCTATCATTCATTTGCCAACAATGTAAGCCTAGTGGGCCTTCAATAGGAACTTATCAATTTCGGTTTTGCTAAATCCTGAGGAGCAACAGCACGTTTGTTTCACCAGTTGCGTTGGCTTTACTGCAACATTAGTGGGCCTAATAATCTCGGCCAAGGCCCAACTCACACTTTCTTGTTCTGCGCGAATATGACGTCACCCCAAACCTTACCCAAATGTCCTCATACCGCGTTAGATTATTTCAGTCCTATGCCACATGCAAGCCAGTGAACCGCAGTCTTTCTGGCACCTAGCGACATCACCTGCGAAACACTTGGAATATGGTGACAGGCACAGTATCTAACATCCCACAAAAAACCTACGACGAGGCCCGTGGACAATTGCTCAACAGTCTTAACTTTTGTGCTAACTGCTAAACCTTTTAGCCTCCTTCCTATTTTCTGTGTTATCAACAATCTCAGCAGTAGCGTCCGCGTCCATGAGCTACCGGGAGTTGATATGACCTACTAGCAGCCCTGCCCCACCAATAATTTTCTTCACATCGAGTTCATCTTCCACCTGGCAAACATGAGCAATTTTCCAAAATTGAAACATTAAAGTACACAAACTTTGATTACAGTTCAACAACAATGCCAGTAAAAAGATACATGTTCAAGAACTTGGGATTCCCACCTTACCGTTGTTTTAAGGCATCCTCTTCGAGTCACGACACACCTCGCAAATCACCATCCATGCTTTCCTTGTGTTTAAGCCTTTGTAGGAAGCGTCTTGTACGACATTCTGCAAGCTCCGTCTCCTTCTGTTTCATATGATAGTAGAGCGAACCAATCTGATGCCTCTCTTATGCTGTTTAAAAGGGAAAGGCTTTGCTAAAGCAGGCTAAAAATTTTACGTGCGAAAAGAAATTAGTATGAAAAACACATCTACATATGCTATGAAAGAGCTTCAGGGTGTTCAGCAAAGGATATGAAATTCAAAGGTATGACTTTCTGAAAACCCAAATGATGTAACGTGATATGAATATCATCTTATTGTGGACCCGTTTCCAAAAGATTTCCATATGTATAACAGCAGCAACGTGAAACACTAGTAATGGAAGGAGTGTTATGCTTGACACAACTTCTAACCATCTGTGAAGGAGATTTAACAATTTATGCTAATATCGTTTACTCTTCTTCAGAAGATTTTAATGATGCAGTACACCAGGGACTAAATAACTATAAAATATAGTTCGCATTGCCGGTTGAACTAGTTATTGTCCATTAATCTTAATTACAAACTCAGATTGAAAGACCACATGCACAAACTAAGACGACAACCTTCTTCTGCAGTTAGGTCCTCCGAACCACGACATTTTCCAAATGGCCCTTATACTCAGTTTTTAGTCTTTTTCTCTAACTCAATAAAAGGAAATATCAAGTTACAAACTCAGAATAAAAGACCATACGCACAAACTAAGATGACAACCTTTTTCTGCAGCTAGGTCCTCAGAACCAGGACATTTTCCAAATGGCCCTTATACTCAGTTTTTAGTCTTTTTCTCTAAATCAATAAAAGGAAAAAGATACGAAGATAGGATTTGCTCAAAATTTTCGTACATCAAAAAAGGCTAAGGAAATGTTTCCTACAGAAGTTTTTCGAAAGGTTTTGAGGGAAAGAGGTTTTTTTTTGCTTCCAAACAAGTAATAAAGAGTGCGGATGATAGAACGTCAGTGACTTCAATCATGACACTGAGACTAGCAAAGCATTTTCCAATAGCAATAGGCTTACATCAATGATTACATTCAAGTCCTTATATCTTAGCTTGGAAAAGAACAAGCTTACCTAATTATAATCCAAAGTAACAGTCCTCAGCATATGCTTCTCCTAGATGATACTGTGCTAGTGGACGAAACTCATGACAAATAGATGCAAAAGAATGATTGTGGAACATGGAGATAAACTTCAGAATTCGACTTGTTCAATGACGGATAACATGAAAGGCAGATTTAGTAAAGGGAAAAGTTAAAATTGGAGACCAACAGTATCCAAAGAGCTGATTGTTTTTGCTTTCCTGTGACCGTTTTCCAAAACGAGGAGAAAGGGGAATGTTACCAATCATACAAGAAGAATACATGCAATAGAGAAGCCAATATATGGTATATTGTACAAGAAGAAAATATCGCTGAAGATAAAATAAGCGATATCTTCCAGCAGCAACACCGTCTTTTTACAATGCAGAAGAAAAAAGCAGTTCAATACTGATATGGGAAGAATAGTTGAAAATAAGTTTGGCAGAATGGAAAATGCTCTAGTGGATATGCAGATACTCAGGAAAGTACTAATTAGAATTTAGTGTAACCCTTAAAAAAGTTGGTGCGACTTCATTTGAGGACGCGATGAGAGAATACAATAGGAATGAAACTTGTTTGGGACGGTTTGGACCTGTAGTGAGAAGATGTGATGAAGACATGAGATAAAAGGCTCAAGATGTGGTGTATATTTGAAGAAAAATACTGAGCATCAAATATATAGAAGATATAGTTCTAGTCAAACGAAAAACAGTAACTAGATCCATGTAGGAGACCCCGCTTAGATAGAAGGGGCTCAATGGTCATTGATGATGATGATGTGGAGATGAAAGAGAGTACATAACATGCTACCAGAAACTATAGCAGCAGTGACTACATGCAAGATATCAGGAAGAAAGATAAACAACTCATACAATTCTTCTTGTCTACAGTACACTAAACATCGGTAATCAAACTCCAAACAGAGGGGTAGCCAGCTGAATTAATGTTGTACTGATACTGCAATTGGTAAGTTTCTCTTTTCCAACAAAAGAAACACCAACGTCTTAGTCGATGGTTATTATTAGGCAGTTGCACTAATATCCACTAGGACCAGAGGCTTCACCTAAGTTTCTCACAACATATACGAACAAAGGAAGAGCAACTTGGCCTTCCTCCTTTCGAGAATGCTTTAAAAACAAGCCGTGCTTCCCATGTAACTGCACAAAATTTTACCTGATCAGTAATCTGCCTAGTTCGAAACTCAAGATAGTGTTGTAAAACATATGGCCCCACCGGATCTCCAACTAAGAGTTCAATTTACAGTTGCAATAACAAACGCGGCATCAAATAAAATTTCACCAGAAACTGTGATATAGTGCAAATGATATTCAAGAGCCTGGTTCTTCATACCTGATAAGAAGAAGGCCCAAAGGCTATCCCAGCCAATTCACTTGATCCTCCCCGGGTCGATTCTTCATCAACTCCTCCCACTTAACCTCCACTATTTCTGCCGGAAGCTGATTCCTCCCTCTCTCTCGCCAGAAACTCTCAGTACACTCTCACTCGTCTCCTGCACCACCCCAGCCGATGCACTCCCAACAGTTACTGCAGTCCTCGTATCCTCCATAGTACGAAACATCACTCCGGCTAACATCCCGATCATAGCCGCCTCGATAACTTCCACAAACCTCGTGATACTCAGCACCCCCCCCCCCCCCCAATTTTCATCTAGCGCCCTTATCATAAGTCTCATAACTACTATAATCACGTACATTTCGATTATCACCTGCACTGCTCGATTGGAAGCGAGTAGAACCCGCTGCGATCGCATCTCTGGCCAGATCCGGCAGGAGGAAGAGCTCCGAAAGTGGAAGAGGCTCGGTTCAGATTCCCTTCGCCGCCTTCTCTCCTTCACTTTCTCGCCCTCGCATCTTCCTTCCTCATCATCGATTGCGGATGGTTCGCGAGAGAAGGGTGAACGACACGGGAGGTCCGAAATGGACGACGCGCTTCGAGTTGGGGTTTCGCGCTCGTCGAAGGGCGATCGGAGAGCGATGGCTGCCGTTTGCGCTGAGGCGGAGGATCCGGGTGCGATCGGTTTCGCCGGAGTGAATGGCGTTAGGTGCAAGAGAGAAAGGAGGAGGAGGAGTTAGGGTTTGGCCGGGTGCCGAGAGAGTGAGAGAGAGAGGAGAAGAGAGGAGACTTGGGTCGCCATCGCAACGAAACGCAAGGCGGCACGCAGAGGTTTTTGAAATGGGACGAGGAGAGAGATCTTTTCCGTTTTGTGGGCCCCACCGACATCATAGCTGGCCGGACCCACATGATGCCCCCATTCGGATATTTCCCGTCCCCCTTTTGGGAGCCTCTGTGGGCACTCGAAAAGACAAATCTACCCCCCTCTGCGTTCGTTCAACCTCACCGAGTTGTTCCCGAGCCATGGATATTTGGTAAGTTGAAACTTTCATGTTGATCGTGACATTATTATCAGCCTACGCCCATGCCGACCAATTATCAACAGTATCAACTTTTTGAGGGATTTTCGCATTTTCTTTTGCTAATCGGTGTTGCCGTTGCGTTCTACGGTGAGTACGGTTACATACATAATATAAGCTTCGATTAGTTACCGACGTAAGAATTTTCCTTTTAACAAAATACTTTTTCTTTGGACATTTTTCAATTGGTATGTCTGGGGAAGAAAAAACCCAGCATTTGCGAGTTGGATTCAATCATTTATGCATGCATGTTTTTATTAATTACGAAAGAATATTCTTTATTTTAAAAGAAGCCAGTAAGTGTCGTTATCATTATTACACTGTGAAGAATGATTATCTGTAATAGCAAAAACAAAAAGAGGAAAAATCGAAAGAAAGACGAGGATACTTATGTAATTCTGAGCATTTTCATAGTCAGCGTCTCTCTTCAAGCGCCGTTCGTCATCTTCGGATCGGCGATTAACCGAGCTCGAAATTGTCACAAAAAAACTTGAAACTTTTCTACATCATCGACAGTTTTCGCAGCGATCTCCAATCACGTCATCTTTCCGACTGATTTCCTGGTAAAGTAGCGTTTCTTCAGCTATTGGGTGCTTCATTTTCCTCAATTTTTTCTACACTGTCTCGTGTTTTTTCCCCTGTTTTCTCGTGCCATCGCGAGAATACCATGTGAAATTGATGCGGCGTGGATGAATTCTTCGACTGGCCTGCGCTGTAATTTGAAGTTTGAAGCTTTCTTCTGATGGAGAATTTCACCTGGTGACTGTGTAGGATAAGTATTACACGTGTTTTTGAATGATGGGTGATTACCCTCGCGGTTAGAACTGGTGGCATCTTGAATCAGTGAACTATGATTCTTAATGTATAGTTGTTTTTGTTTGCAAATTTGGTTGGTTTTTCTGGATAAAGGAAATGTAGCGGTTGAGGATACAACATGTAGACTTGGTTGCGAAATTTGAGATATTTAGTTGCCTAGTATGTTCGGCATGATATAGCGTGGCAGGATTTCTCTCTGTTTTCGTTTCTGATAGGATGAATTGCAATTCTTTCAAATTCTTGTGCTGGTCATATTAAGGGCATTATATCACACTGCTTGGTTGAACTTTGAAAGTACTTAGGTTCCGTTTGTTTCGCGGAAAATGAATGATTTAGAATACATTTTCCTAAATATAATTGCTTATATCACTTGAAATAAATAGTCAATAAAAAATATCTTCATTGTCGACAATAAGTTATGTCTAAACATTTTCACGGACGATAAAAAAAATTTCATTCACTCATTTTCAAAAGCGATACAAGCAATCATTATTGAGAAAATATTTTCAAATTATTCATTTTCCGCGAAATAAATGCACCATTGATTTGATTTTCTAGTTGCAACTGAATGCTTTTGTAGCTGCTAATGTTTTGTCTGTTTATCTTAGCTGTATTAATCATTTTGACTGCTGCAAAACTTCCTTGTCAAAGCTTTTGTTGATTTTGTTACCCTATGTATCTGCTATTGTAGTTGTTGTTTCATTCCTTCCTAGACTGGTTGAGCCATTTTAAGGTTTGTTTTGCACATGGTTGACAAATATATCACTTACCAATAATTGGCGAACTTGGTCAAAGAAAGTAATGATTGGCGACGACTTTGATGTGAATTTGTCTCATATGGTTTTTGGAGAGAAAATTGTGATCAGTTGATTGATATGGATTTTTCACGTCCTTTTCACTCATCAATATATGTTTCAATATTTTCAGGTCATTTCTACTTTGTCTTGCATGTAGCGAGAGTTTACCTGTTCCTGATGGATGGTTTACCGGATCAATTGGTTTGGGAAATCTTGGACAGGATCGTGAAAACCACAGACAGGAATGCTACTTCTCTAGCTTGTAAAAGGCTTTACATGCTGGACAATGAACAAAGACATTCTCTTCGTGTTGGTTGTGGATTAGACCCTGCAAACGAAGCTTTGACTGCTCTCTGCATCAGGTTCCCGAATTTGGCAAAGGTAGAGATAAGTTATGCAGGTTGGATGTCCAAATTGGGGAAACAGTTGGATGACCAAGGGCTTCTTATTCTTTCCAACTATTGTCCCTCTTTGAAGAATCTCACCTTGAGTTACTGCGTGTTCATAACTGATGTGGGTCTTCGCCATTTGACTTCATGTTCCAAGCTCTCTGCTTTGAAGTTGAACTTTACACCACGAGTTACTGGCTGTGGCATATTATCTCTTGTGCTGGGCTGCAAAAATCTCACTGTTCTCCATCTTATCCGCTGTTTAAATGTTTCAAGTGTTGAGTGGTTAGACCACATTGGAAAGCTTGAAACTCTAGAAGATCTTGCAATAAAAAATTGTAGGGCAATCGGTGAGGGTGATTTGGTTAAGCTAGGTGCTAGTTGGAGAAAACTCAGGCGTTTGCAGTTTGAAGTAGATGCTAACTACAGATACATGAAGGTTCATGATCGCTCAGTGGATCAATGGCAAACACAGCAGGTTCCATGTGAGAATATGCTGGAGATGAGCTTGGTCAATTGCATCATCCACCCTGGGAGAGGTCTTGCTTCTGTGCTGGGTCAATGTGAAAACCTAGAGAGTATTTGCTTGGACATGTGTGTTGGGATCAGGGACTGCGATATCATCAGTTTATCGCAAAAGTCCACGCACCTTCGTTCTCTGTCACTTCGAGTCCCATCAGACTACTCACTACCACTTTTGATGAATAACCCATTGAGATTGACAGATGAGAGTCTAAAAGCTTTGGCTCAGAATTGTTCGATGCTTGAAGAGATTATGATATCCTTCTCGGACGGGGAGTTTCCTTCATTTTCTTCATTCACATTGAACGGTATTCTTAGTTTGGTTAACATGTGCCCCATCCGCAAACTAGCTCTTGACCATGTGGACTCCTTCAATGATGATGGGATGGAGGCACTGTGCTCTGCTCAGTATTTAGAGCTCTTGCAGTTTGCTAGATGCCAAGAGGTAAGTGATGAGGGACTGCAGCATGTGATCCACTTTCCTTCTTTGCGCACCTTGCGATTGGTAAAGTGCCTGGGAGTTACCGATGATGGCCTGAAGCCACTTGTGGGATCACAAAAGTTAGAGTTGCTTGTGGTGGAAGATTGTCCTCAAATTTCAGAAAGGGGCCTTCAAGGTGCTGCAGAATCTGTTTCTTTCAGGCAAGACTTGTCATGGATGTATTGAAGCCATTGTGTCACTTGTTCCATCCTTGGACGGTAAAAATACGTTTTCTTGCAGTTGTTCAATTGATTTGTATATGATTCAAAAAATCGTGCTGTCAGTGGTTAGAGAAAAAAACTGTTGTGGTGTCATTAGTTACTGGACCGATGTTGTATGTCCATGCCAGGCATCTAAAAGTTTTTGCCTTGCCTTCTTTTTCGTTGCTTAAGCAAAGCCCCTGTTGATGATGTTCAGTTGAATGCTCTTTACTATTTTGCGAGGTTTGTTGACTTCATCAATCCTATGCACAATTTGTTCTGGATATTGTTTATCACTTGCACGAGTTCACGATTGAATTTTGCTTTCTGGATTATTTCAATCAGACGTAAAATGCTAGAGATCTTCCAGCCTGAGGACAACTTTGAAACAGTGTCATGTCACCAAATATAAATGAGTTGTCATATGGGCAATTTCCTGCCTTCAAATGTACAGTCAGCTTCGATATCTAACTCGGCTGATGGATGATTTGCAATAGATTTTTCTCCTCTCGTGTCCGTCGATGAAACAAACTATAATCCAATTAACTGGAAAACTCTTATCTACACTTAAATGCACTGATTGTCGTTGTTGAGTGAGCTAAATTACACCATATTACACACGGTATCGAGACCCTTTAAGCAATTCAGATCGCCAGAGGAAGAGTAATGATGAATAACCACCCTTTTATCCTCAAATGCTATCCAAAGATTCCGAACTAAGTGTCCAGGGAGGGCTGGATGAAAAGACTCTTTTATGATAAAGTCGCCAATTTATAGTGAGCCAAGTGAACAAAGGACGTATTGCCCAACTATTTATGCTGTATTGGTTTATGGAAACTCAGTAGTCGGTGACCTTGCTAATTCATAAACCTTCAATCCACAGCGCCAAAGTTAGGCTCATCTGCAAGTAATTGACACCGATAACTCTCTAAGATAAAAAGCATCTTACTGCGTACAGTAATACCAATTAAGTTGTTGAGAACCATTCCTCGGAAGGCATGCATTCCCAGTCAGAGAGCCACACCATTTAGTGGAGGAGATGGAAGTGAAACAGGAAAAAGATTTGACAAACGGCTTTAAAGAAGAGCGACCTCTACCTCCTTTAGAAAGATAATTATGTCCCCATTGCAAGATTCTTGAGTGTTCTACAGGTTCTCAAAATCATGCAACCGCAACTGTATACAAGCAGAGATACGCACACACCCAACCACATTCGCACACCAGCACGCATGCCCAGCAAATCAAAGCAAGGTTTACACCGACGGCCATTATCTCTCCATAAACACATGCAGGGCATTTCACTTGCTCAGTCATTTCTCTAACAGCAAGAGTAGCATCTGTGATGTAGCCACCTGTGAATCACAAAACCTGTACAACTATCTCTAGGAACAGTAACAATGAAGAAGATCGCTAGTGAAGGTGCCATTAAAATCTTGGG
The DNA here is from genome assembly GCA_031216285.1 of Syzygium syzygioides. Taxonomy (NCBI): domain Eukaryota; kingdom Viridiplantae; phylum Streptophyta; class Magnoliopsida; order Myrtales; family Myrtaceae; genus Syzygium; species Syzygium syzygioides. The sequence goes on from CM062251.1 coordinate 27,668,344, forward strand.
CAACAAAGGATTCTCAAAAATTGCCACCTTGTTGTCTTGTTGGCATTACAGGTCTAACTACATCGAAAGCAACAAGAGCATCTCCAGCCCCAAAAGTAAGTTGCTCCAAACTTGACAAATAATAGAAGACCTGTCAAGAACACTTCAAGTTTTCGGCTTCTTTGGTGCTCCCAAATTACTAGGCTCAGGCTTCCGCTTTATCCCCAAGAAATGCTCAACCTAGAATACAGCCGAACATCAGAACCCATGAAGTATGAACCAAGGGCAGGTGCTTTAAAAGCCAGGACAAAGGAATGAGGGCATAGATGGAAAGCGAAGATTCCCAGGTAAAAGAAACAAAACGAGAAGAGAAAAGCCCTAATACCATCCGACAAACCAGCTTGATAAAAATATCACTAGAATTGTGATGCCTAAGACCTTGCTTTTCTTCTAAAAGTCTAGTGACTCAACTAAAATGTATCTGGAAGCAGAAGTACAAAAATGATCAGATGGTGGCAAATACTCATAAAAATTATTCCAAGTGGAGTGAAAAGTATAGCCTGGCAATGCCACATGCATAGAAAACTTCGAACCTGAGACGCATCATGATAATTAGTGTCAAAGATTATAGTGCAATAAAACTAAAGCCAATTTCCTGTTTGCAACAAAATAATAGCAATCCTACATTCAAACTTGGGTCGACACTGACCTTCCTATCTCCAAGCATGGGCGTTAAGCTCCCAAGATCTTTCTCAATGGTGGCAAAACCACTTCTCGGATCACTGTTTTGACTGCAAACAACCCAGAAGAAAAAAAAATCAATTAAATAAACAGGCACAAAGCTACAAAAATCTAAACACTATTTTATCATTCAATTACGATAGTAAATATACATTGCAAATAGTCTAGCCTAGACTTCTTATATGATGTCTGATTGTCTTTTTAGATATAAATTGTTTATGATCAATCAAGCAAGTCAGACCACTCAAATTTCCATTAAGATGCTGCCTTTTTAAATAGAATGAGAGAGGCATCTATAGGCTGATCTATGATCCATGGTCATTGCTTATGATTTATAAGTAAACAAATTCACAAGTCTAGGAACTGGAGATGCCTCTCAAAACGTCTGGGGAAATATAATCCAGAAAGAGTCGTCTGGGCAGTGATCTATGGAGCTGTACTTAAGCAAACAGAAACATATCCTTGACAGAGCCCAGGCTCCAAGGAATGTGGAACAAATAGAAAATCTGAAGGAGCAAATGAAAAAGACAGTTGAGTAACTTGGTCGTGGAACAAGGCACTCCACATTGACATCTTATAGAGTCAGGTTAATCTAAAATGCTACATACTCAATTGCCAGTGAATAAAGAAATAGCAACTTGATTATTTAACACAGGAAAACATACCCTGGCTTAACATGACCACTAAGCACAAGATAAGGTGTCTTCATTTGAGCTTGGGCTTCCCTCATCCTCTCTGCAGACAAAGAAGGTGTGTCTGAATTCTTCATCTGCTTCAACTTCAATTCCTCATGGTATTGCTTCATGCGCTTCTCTTGCTTCATTTTGCCAGGCCCTTTGCCATGAAATTTATGGGAAATCAATCGGAAAGCTTCCTTTGGGGTTAACTGTTGCAAAACAATCAAAACAAGAAGACTGGTAAAAAAACATCAAAGTAATGAATTGGCTTTTCATTGTCATACGCAAAAAAAATTATAATGGAGAATTTAGTATTACAAGGCTATTTTATGATATCTAATATTTTTTCCTTTCAACAAACTTACTATTCGGCCAAATTCATCCGTCCTTTCAATACGGATCTCTTTCTGTCCATCATCTGCAATGCCTACAAGCTTGCTTTTCTTCTTATCCATGTTTCTACCACCCCACTCAACAGTTTCTTTAAGCGTTCCCCGTTCCTTGAGCAGCTTTAGGGCACCTGACAGCCCTTTCCCCACTGCAGCTTCATGAATTGTCTCATCTGGGACAGCTTCCTCCATATCCTCATCAACAGGACCTTCATCATCACCAAATTCTTTAAATTCTGTCCAGCCTCCGGGCTCATCTTTTATTTCATTATCAGATGTTACTGGTGCTTCGTCTTCATCCATGAACACATCTTCAGTGTCAGGCTTACGAGATGCTGGAACATGAGGGGTAATGGCACGATTTCAGTAACTCTCTTGATGAGAAAGTAACATCACATATTCTTTCAGACACCAAAGGCCATATCAAGTGACCATAATAAAGCAATTGGTGGATATAACACCAATTTGAAGAGGAAGCAAATTCAATTACATGAACGGAATCTCATAACTGCAATGCAAGCCCAATATGCACGTCCCTCTCTCCTTCAGTAGAATTAACAGCATTCTTGGACAGCATATATCCTGAGTACTTATTGTGGTTTTAAAACTAAGCAACTCCAGTATGGCCAAAAAAGTTTAATAAGTCCACCACTCTTTAAGACAACAATCCCCTTGACCAGAAATTAATAATTTTATGATAGTTCAAAAGTTTAAATGCATCCCAAATAAACAAGCTAATGTGACTGCATGAGCAACAGACTGCAAATTGTATGTGAAAAGTTTGCTTGTTTGCAAGTTGTCCAGTATGTTGCGCTGTGAGGCATATCAAGTGCACTGCTAGTTTGCACAACCACAAAACGTGAGTTCTAAAAGAAGTCACTTACAAACAATCTTTCGGTATGCATACAACATGTTGCTCATTGAGCATCCGAACATTTCCAGGATTCTAAACTAAACAGCCAACTTAAACGAGTTTTGAACCAATAAGCAGAGGTGCTACCCAAATCAGCAAAAGACAGTAATCTAAAAATCTGGAGTACAAAATAAGGGTTCGACAGTTGAGAAAGAAAATATGATTACATATTGTCCAGGCCAACACAGAATTAATCAAGCGTATACCTTCATCAACCTCGAGGCCTGAAACAAACCCCTCTATTTCTGTCATGACAACCCTGCTTTCCTGTGACTCTCCAGTCGCAAGACTCTGATTTTCTGCATTGTGTGTGCTGGGAATACTAGTGGCACGAAGAGCTATTGCTTTAGGACCAGAAGCTCCCTCCTCTTCTTGCTTCTTTAGAGCCAATTTCCTTGCTCTCTCTAAAGATTTATAAAGATCTTCATCATCGTCGGCAATGACCATGTTTTCATCATTCTCCGCCTTAACAGGAAGAGTTTGCTCCACCCGCAGTGACCTAGATGCCTCCTCTGCTTTAGCATAGGCCAATTGGTAGGCATTCTTTCTCATCTCAGCCTCGATTTTCTCTTGTTCCTCTCTGCTAGCCTGCCTCCTCCCATCCTTACGTGATCCAAGATCTCCAACACCCAACCCTGCTGAAACTGCTTCCGCTTCAAGGGCATCTAAGTCCAACTTCTCTTTCTTCCGTAAGGATTTCTTCTTCTTGGGCTTTCTGAATTGTAGCATTTCTTCTTGAGTGTAATAATCGGACAAGGTCTTGGCAGATGAGCTGAGATCTTCATAATGACTACTTGAAGAAGCACTCTGTAGCCTCCTTCTTAGCTGTATATGAAGCACATGAAACTTCTTTAGAACAACCAAGCAGACCTCATTCCTATCCTAACTAATGCTGAACCACAATATGCAGAAAAACTAGTTACCTCTTCCAGTTTCTTTTCAGCTTCGTTGGTGAAACGTCCACTTGAGTCAAGAGTTACCCCCTGAAACCATCAAAAGAAGTGGGAACTCAATAGCTAGATATAACACTTGTAATCAGATAAGAGAAAAAACCTAACCTCATCTTGAGCCGGATCATCATATTGTGGAAGCATTTTCTTCTCCAATCCAGGGTCATCACTGAATCTGAAACGACAGTGCCAATAATAAGTTGAGTGTATGCAAATACAACTAGGGATAAGAATATTGCTTACTTGTCATCATATATTCCAGTTTTCTTCTTGGCAGCTTTGTAAGCATCATCCCTCTGTTTCTGCTCTCCAATTTCCACGTTCACAAGCATATCAACTTCTGCATTTACAAGCAAAACTAGATCAAACATAAAATTAAACAAGTACTAAGGACCAAAGATAACACGATTGCCAAAGGCTTACCTTCATTGATGTCTCCATTTGCGAGTATGTTCTGATCTTTGAGTGTCAAAACAACTGCTCCACCTTCAATAACCTTATCAAGTCCGTGAAGTACTTTCACCCCCGCTAGATCATCTGTCAACAAAGTCGTTCTATATGCAATAAGATCAATCTTATATAAGCTTAAAGCACAATAGAAAATACGTATCGATATTCCCTACAACAATAAACAAGGACAAATCAAGTAGAGATAAGACCATTCTGGACGGAATAAGCAACACTTAGCAAGTGCATGAATGAAAAACAAGGCTGAGCAAATACAACAGCACGCATGCACCATTAGGTCATAATAATCTCATGTTCTAGTGTTCCCAACACAATTGCAAAGCATGAGTGTAAGTTTGACAATGGCATATAGTCAACTCATCACATGCTTCTTAGCTCAACAGAAGTCATACAGCAGAAAGTATAGAACATGTACATGACGTAATTCACAAAAGTTCTCTAAAAGATTAATCTTTATCCAGGAGTTGAAAAAATCATACAAGCATTTCTGGGAACTTCTTGCTCATCTTCGCTCTCTCCGTGACCAATATCATCCTGAGAATGAGCATAAGAGGATTAGTTACCGAGTTACCTACATCAATTACGTATTTATAAAAAAGGCGTCTAAAATCACAATCTGACCTGCTCCTCAAATACTTTCGATAGCCGCAGGACTTTCTCCCTTTCTGCATTCCTTTTCTGTTCAAGCCTACGACTCCTATTAACCCATGCCAATATCTCAGACGCACCCTCAGACTCGGGCTGTCTTTTCAGTCTCTCTTCTTTTGCCCTATATAGAAGACAGATATTCAACTTCTTTCTTCACATCACAGAAATAGAGCAGTTAAAAAAAGACTGTGACTTTACATGTTAATGGGTGAAAGCAAATGGTAACAGGTTTGAGGATCAGACCAAGTAGAAAAAACAAATGCATATCATGCAAGTCTTTAGTAAAGATCCATGGAGCAAAAAAATCCAGAATGTTTAACCCCAATTGTCCTTGAGTTCTGAGGATCAGAACAGTATGCCTTAGTGAAGTCGCAACATGTACTCGGGAACAAAAAGGTTGAAAACCTAGTGCGATCGAGATTCAGATACAACTTGACTGAACATAGAAAACCAATTCCCTAAAAGCACAATGAATGTTCACTTACTTTGAGATGCGGTCCTGTAGTTCGGAGGCGGACAACCTAGTTCCATCCGAAGCACTATCAGGATTTTGCCCATGCCCAACATCTTCCTTTTCTTCGGCAATGTCAAATTCCACTCTATCACCCTTGCTCCTATCATAGTCGTGTGCATCCCCTTTCTTGATTACCCTTTCTTTATCTCTAGACCTGTCTCTGTCATGATCTTCCTCCCTGTCCCTCTGCCTATTGCTCTTCTCCTTTGCTTCATCTGTCAACCTGTCCTTCTCCTTTTCTCTCCCTTTGTCTCTATACTTTTCTCTCTCCTTCTCCTTTGGCTTCTCCTTTTCCCTCTCTCTTTCTTTCTCCCTGCTACTCTTCTCCTTCCCCTTCTCTTTGTCATCACTCTCCTTTTCTACCTCTCGATCCTTCCGTCTATCCTTTCGATCTTTTTCCCTCTCGCGCTCGCGCTCCCGCTCCTTGTCTCTATGTTTGTCACGCTGTTCATAATCTCTCTCTTTCTCTCTACCCTTAGTAATCCTGCCCCTATCCTTCTCGTGCTCTTCTCCATCTTCCTTCCTCCTATCCTTCTCACGCTCATCTCTATCATCCTTCCGCCTATCCCTGATTGAGAGCCTATCATCTTTTGCTTCTTTATCTTTTTCTTTGTTCCCTTGATCCTTCTCTTCTCGGTGACCACTCTTTTTCCGATCCTTATTCCTATGCTTACTCGAATCTCTAGACTTATGCCCACCAATTTCCTCGGAATCACCGTCTCCCACATCTCGCTTCTCTCTGGAGGGAGATTCATCTAATTCCATCTCCTCACCCTATTCAAGTTTCGAACCCTTTACGCCAATGCTATAACCTTCAGCCAGGTGCTGCCAACGATGCCTGTTCGAGGAGGGTTGTTTGTATGAGACGATTAATGTGAGGACATCAGTCAGATGGAAATGCTACTACTTCCTGTCAAAAGCATGAGAAAAAAATGTTCGGCAATGTAGTTTGATATTCCCATTAATTGATGAAGTTACCCTAACCTTTCCAAAATCAAAGGCACTCATCATCAACATAAATCAAACTTTTCTCTTATTATCTATTGAAGCAAAAGTTCTTTCTCTGCATCTTACTTACATGCATAAACACGATAGAGATTTTACACCCGTTTGCCACTTCCAATTTTTTTTTTAGTTCCGTGCGCGAAACAATCATTGCCCTCTTAAGTAAACAAGAAACGCAAAAGCAGGCAATTATCTATTTCGTAGAATCAACAAAGAGCAACACGAAAGCAAACTCGAGGCAGAGCTCAACCGATTCAAACCATCGATTCACGACAGGAACAACCGGAAACTAGGGACGCAATCCGTTTTTACGACGATAAAAAAGATTCGACCGACATCAAAAGGGGAATTGAAAAGCCCAAGCAAGAAGAAACCCTAACAGCAAGCAAAACTCCAATTCAGGAACCAAGTTGGTAAGGTAACTAATTCACCAACTCCCCCAATAAAATGGAGTTCAACAAAACACGAGCTGAAACCCGTCTGAAATCGACCAAATTTACCTGATTGAGACGACTGAGCTCGCAATTCTAGATTCGCGAGAGATAGAACAGAGCAGGGGCGAGCGTAATGGGAAGGTGGATAGAGAAGAAGACAACCCTGTGGCTTCTCAATTGCTGAAGAGCGTCGGCTGTGCGACGAATGAATTTCGCGGAGGACACGCCAAATTAACTCTCCGCGAGCCCTAGCTTGAACTGGACGCACTTTCTCTGAAGATTTTGAAGGCAGAGAATTAGCTTGACGAAGCAGGAGCCGACGCAACAGCCGGGGGTCGATGAGGCCGAGCGTAGTGCCGCTAAAACGCCATGTCGTAGTGGTGGCGAGAGTCAGGCTCGCGCCTGTTATATTCTGACATTAACGAAATCTTGATTTATGCACAATACGAAATCTTGATTAATTAGGTCAATTATGTCGTATCGTTGTTCGTAAGAGGTTTGTTTTCTTTTGACAGTTAATGAGAAATTTTGATTGGCAAAAAGAAGGAAAAGGTACATTTCATATTTATTACGGAATAAATCTCACCAATCACATGTAGATTAAGTGAGCAATCACATTTCGTCACGACCTGTGAGAAGAAATTAACGGTGCCTTTTTTTTATATTTCGCATGAATGCATTTGAGGGATTTTTTTCCATCTTTTTTACTTTTTGCTATTTTCTTTTCGTTGGAGTATTTAAAATGTGCTCAAGACTCCCTAAATCTTCATAAGCACATAAATGCCGACATTTGAAAGGTAGAGCTGGCAACATGGGTTAACTCATAATTAACAAGCTCCTATAGAATGCGTAACTCATTTAATAGTAAAGTAGGGCAAAATGAGTTAATGAAAAAATAATGCCCTATAAAATGGGTTATTTTGGGTCACGATGGGTTGCTTAAATGACCCATATTTTAATTCAATTGACCTTTTAAGATTAAAACGGTTGTGTGGAGACTTAACTTTAAAGGAAAATCGATTTTGTTAATTTGAACTTAAGAATTAAATGGATTACAAAGTAAAATGATCCTCATTGTTTGCATGTTCAATTCTGATGCAATTATTGGATTATTCGTCATTCAATTTTGACAAACCAAACAAAGATATCATTGTAAAACACATATGGCCAATCAGTGGATCAACGATGTATCATCCAAACCTATCAAAATACACAAATACACAAAGAAGGTTAACATACCCTAATAGTAATATTGGATAGTCAGCATTGACATTCATTAACATTTTGAATGCAACGGAATAGAATTGGAAGAATGGAATGAAATAGAAATTACCATCATTTTCTTTGATTGTTAAAAAAAAAAAAACCGCTCATAAGTGAGGTGGGGCAAGCCAAACGAAGTGAAAACATTTTATTTTATTAATTTACTTTTTTATTTTAATGCAAAATATTATCTAAATATCACAATTTTTGTGTCAAACAAGTACACAGTTCCGAAGAGCTTAAAACGGATTAGATAAATAGGTAAGAATTTTCACAGGACAGATTAAATATGGATATATTTGAATACTATATGTTGGATTTTGTGGAGTATGTGTTGCTTAAATTGTAATCGAGTAAAAATGGATAAACATTAATTAAATGAATCAATTTGGAACTGACCATTTTTCGACTTTCACATGATTTGCCCATTTGACAGGCTAATGAAAAGAGGAGTTTTGACAAGTGTTCATAGACCCGCAGCAAACGATTGAAAGATGTTCACCAATGAAAGGATATTCTTACTTCTAAGCTGATGATCTGAAACAATTTTAGCGACCAGGAAAGTCACATCACTAAAAGACCCTGTATACAAGCACAACGTAGAATCGATATTACCATAACTCCAAATGTATCTAACAAATCTGCCAACAGACCAGAGGACAGTTAATCAAAGGACTAAAATCAGGTAGGACTCTCCCTTCATATTACGAAAACTTAAAGACGAGAAAACCGACCTTGACGCGTTAAGATCTACAAACCACTCCCCCTAACTTGCGAAATTAAAATTTTACTTACATGCAATTGGAAAAGTTAAGAATGGACCTATAAGTGTGAAACCCTACTAATGGATTGTTCCTAGATTCATCCTACAGGCTACAACACAATCGGGACTCTCCAACTAAGGACCCGACCCTCAATGGACTCCCCTACCACATGATTGCATGAACTCTCAGCACATCTCAGGTGAAAGTCTCAGCCGGAACCTTCCACTGGCAAATTGAGATCAGGCAGCTCAAAGAGTCTTTCACAAGTTTCGACCTTGCATGTTTTCGATGCGCTGCTGCACGGGGTACAGGAACTGATGTTCACCGGTTGCTCTTCGGGAGTCATCTCGGCTTCCCGCTTACATTGAGTGTCAAGCTGTGCAGCGTACAAAATCACCATCAGCGTCGAGATTCAAAGAATATTTCGCTAATCCGAATCTGTAGTCATTCCAAACAAGTTGCCCGTAACAAGATAGTGCCATCAGTTACAAGGTACGATAGCCGCTTCGCTTCTTTGGTTTCTTATAATGTTGACTCAGATACAATTAATTAAGGAATAAAAACATGAAAAGGATTAAGGCTAAATAATGATTTAAGTTATTTGCCGATCAAATGGACATGAGAAATAAATATGCAAAGCTCTTAATGTTGGAAGACCCAACTCTACGATTTGGCATTGATCATTGATGTGAAAATATATCTTGATTATTGATATAGTTCCTTGATACCCAATCGATAGACTAACGGACCTTCCAAATTATTACAAAAAAGATACAACTTCGTACAGCTTAGCACGAGAAAGGAAACCTCACCTTCATCTTCTTCAAGCTTTCGTTCGCAAGTCTTTGCTTCTCAACAACACGACGCAAGTTTGCCAATCCCTGCCCATCGAGAAAAGCGAAAACTCATCCATCTAAGACAAAGCATTCTACTCCGAAGCTAAAGAGCGGCAACTAGCAACACGGAAAGAAGAAAACATACCCATCTTAGTCTCCTTCTTTCCTTCAAGAGCTTGTTCTCCTCCTCCCTCAGTTCAGCTAGTGTCTGCCACACGTGTAAGAGATATATCCACACAAATTAGAGTGAGTACGACGATGTACAACAAATTTTAAACGAGATGAACTACCATAATCTCTATGTAACACGTCACGTCGAGTACTACTCTAACTGTATGTCTGTGGACACTTTTCTAATAACTTCGCTTATATTACCGAGACCACGAAGAAATTTATAAGACCAAGAATTTGTTACCTTTTTCTTTCTCGGCCTCTTGCTGGGTGTGGCGGCGCTCGTGGTCGTGCTCCCATTGGTGGTCTGGATGACATTTCCCACAAGTCAGTCAGTTGGTCCGTGATGAAATTAAACAAAAGCAAAAGCAAAACAGGGAATGTCAAGCACTTGAACTGGAAAGCATCATCTGATTAGATAAGAAGAGCAACTCGCAGCTGGAGAGGGACAAAAAAGAAAGAACGTGAGTGGATGACTCGAGCTGGGTTTGCTGACGATCGGCCACTGTATATGCTTTTGGTCATTGGCCATATCGGGCAACTCAAATTGGGCCCGGTAGCTCGATACCCGAAGAGGAGCCCACGCAAGCGTCAAAAAGCCCATGCACGAAAAGAAAATGAACAAGGTTCGGAAAGGGGCCCCTTTACTAGAATAACAGCAACTCCAACGCCCTCTGATTCAGGATGACAATACTTCCGTGGTACTTTTTTGACCTTAAAGACAATGAGAAAAACCTTCATACAACACGAACTCAGTGTACAGAAATTTCACGTGCTTAGACCCAATCCACAAGGTACCAGAAACAGGCCCAATCAAGACCGTCCATCGTGCCAAAAAAGGCTTAGCATCCCCTAACTGCTGACCCTGCCAAACCGTCTAAATAAACTCGCCCTCCTCTTTTTGTCTGCTGCCCATTTGTGCAAAATCGGTGACGGGGGTGTTGTCATGCAAAGCAAGTCCCACACAAAAGCGACAGCCAATCGTTGCTATGCAGCACTGCTCTGTCACGTGAAAAGTAAGCAAAAAGCAAGAGCAGGAAATGGAGACCGACTATTTCATGGTGCGACGAGATGAAGATGGAGCTGATCGTTCCTTAAGGGAAACGATTTCAGGGCCGTAGCAAGTACGGAAAACTGTTCTTTGAGATGATTCGGCGGTACTTGCCATCGATACATGAAGATGCTTCCCCCATCCATGGACGCGAGCGCTGGCCGAAACAGGGCCAACTTGCATGCGCCCACAGGGGACCGTAAAGTGAGGCGGAACGCACCGAATAATTCGGCTCCCGCAAAGCAAAGTCCAACATAAAGCACACAACCACTACCCAACCCAACCAAAACTGCACGCACTCCCATTTTTTTGCCACGACAACACGCCAACACCCCCCCCCCTAACAACGTATGCCCATTTTACCCAAATGCCCCTGTACCTTGCAAACCCACTTTAGCGAGGCGCGTTGTGGGTTGACCCCTCGCAAAAGAAAAGACGCTGCAAATCTCGAGAGCTAAGGAAAGAGACCCTTTTGTTTGCACCGCCAATATCTCTATACGAGCATATTGGACGGGAGCAAAGGATCCGAATGGGTCAGTCACGACCCGGGAAAAAACAAGCAGTCCCGTTTTCAACGAAGCGTGTCTCTTTCTAAAAGTGTTTCTTCTTCTGCTCATATCCACTCCACGGGGTAAATACCCGAGGACACATGGGTCATTTTCGTCCACAGCTGGGAAACAGAGAGACCGCCCAACTGTTACTGTACTCGGACCTCGACTCGGACGCTGACAACCGTAAAAGCCCAAAGCCAACACCGATCTCCACCGTTGAATTTGGTGACGCCGCGGTCAGCAGGCCGTGTCTGACGGTTCGCGTGTTATGAGAACCGACGCGCCGATCTCCTCAAACCGCCGGCTCAAAAACAACAAGCTCACACTCTCGCACAAGCCTTGCGAATCAGATTCGAGCCTATCGAGAGGCGACACGTGGCCGCGAGAGCCGACGATGTAGGAAAGAAGGTGCACGAGCGCAGTACGATTACAGTACACACCTTAGATCTTGCCTTTTCCGGTGACTTGACGACGGGGACGCCGCTACACTCCTCGTCGCCTCCTCCGCCTCCGCCGCCGCTGGTGGAGGTGGCGCCGCTCCAGGAGAGGGGAGTCGTCGGGCTCGCTCGGGCCGGCTCGCCGCCGCTCTTCTTCCGCCCGGGCTCCTTCGGCGCGGGCTTGGAGTTGGACGACCTCCGCTGGCGCACGGTCCAGTCGAGCTTCAGGGCGCGGGCGGCAGCGGCGGCCGCGTGAGGCGGCGCGCCCGCGCTGTGGATCCGGAGGAGGAGCTCCGCCACGGTGGAGTCGTCCGTCATGGCGGTGGCCAGCCACTCAGCCTCGTCGTCGCAGGCCATGATGCGGGTCGTCTCAGACAGAGAGAGAGGGAGAGGGGGAGAGAGAGAGAGAGAGAGAGAGAGAGAGAGAGAGGCAGAAAAGCGCAAAAGGGACGAATGGTGGTGGTGGAAAAGGAGGTGGGAGGCTAAAGAAGGAAAATGGAAACGTAGGTTGTGCTGAAAGTTGTGAAAAATAAGAATTTAACAAAAAATAAAAAAAAATGCCATAATAATAATAATAATAATAATGGCGTTTGATGATGGGATGGTGTTGGTGTGTGCTCGCGTTCGTTTGGGGGGGGATTTGTGGGCTTTGATTGATCATCTTCCCTTCTACTCGTGTGCGCGGGCCCCACCTTGCGGGGGGGACACGTGGCACCATGTCCCTTTCGCGTTCCGTTTCCTTCTTCCTCCCGGCTGTGGGATGGGGGCGAAAAATCTTACGACGACTTCCGCGACCGTATTGGAAAGGTGCTGCCGTGGAGGTTCACGACGAAATCTGACTACTCCCCACCATACATGTTCAGCACGATACCATTTAATATTTGTCCGTAGCTAAAGGAAAAACAGTGGAACTGTGAAGTGTCGTTCCTCCCACTTTTTTTCCTTTCCTTCGTTCGGTTTGACCAAACTTTCCGGTATCGTCAAGAAAATCGAATCGGGACATAGTTTTGGCCAATGTCAAGAGGCCGGAGCGCAACTCAATCCATGATTCCATATCGTACAAGGAAAAAGTGCCAATGCGCATTGGAAATATAAAAATTGGAATTGATTATCTTCTAATAGCAAACATACTAAATTCACCTAGTGTAAAGTCAACAAAAATGAGGCGTTTGGTTCGGCTTTTGGTTCGGCATCTGGTCAAATGCTAGCTTTGGGTTTTCGACATTTTCGGAATGTTATCTCCACAGAATTTATCGACTTTTTTTCTTCATATATTGCCCTCACTAGCTTTCTCATATTCTCCTTTTTACCCTCGTTAAGGATAGATTGTGGTTAGTTGCCAACAAGCCCAAGCGATGCACATCACCAGCGACGGTGTCTAAGCTTGTCGACGAGGGCCGTCTGAGGTTGTGCGACCTTCACCAAGGGTTGCTCGAGGTCAAGCTATCTTGGTCAACGGTCATCAGATATGGCTTGCCGACGGCCTCAGCTTTTTGTTGAAGCCGGTGAACAGTTTGATTTTTTTTAATAAAAAAATTGCAGCCAAAGGCCTATGCAAATTTTTTTCTGCCAAGCACTACTTTTTGTTTTGTAAATATGTTTTTACCAAACGCAATTTACATTTTCCAAAAAGGTTTTATGCTTTCGGCATTTGGATTTTGCCAAAATCCGTATCCAAAGCCAACCTAAGAGGGCCCTCGGAGAGAGATGAAAATCTGTCAGTCAAGCCGGTCATTATTGTGCAAGACAACTTGAAATAAGAGGTGTAGTTAGACTAAAAGCGTCCAGTACTCATGCAGTTAAGAAGCAGGTGTCGAAGTAATTTGGAAAGCCCGATGCCCACCTAAAATGCGGGCATCATTTGTGCTACCAACAAGAACTTATTCCTAGGGAAGACGAAGCAGGATCCTCGTTTGCCTTTCTGCTGGGAAAAGGTGACCGTGGAGCATTTGCTGTTACCATGTGCTAGATGTGGAACTATTTGGTCTGGGTGTGCTGGCATCAGAATTTGTGAAGAGCAGATTACTACTTTTGATGCGTGGTTAAAGGAGTTGACCGAGGGATCTCGTTCATATGTCAGTTTAGGCCTAGAGATTGTGATTAAAAAAGCCTTTTTGTTGCTGGTATATGTGGAAGAGTAGAAATGAGACGGGTATTAACCAGGCTGAACAACCTCCCCAAGTTGTGGTCTCCCTGATTAAAATACTGTGTTGAAGGGGTTTGTCCATGGCCGTGGAAGCAACAGGCAAGATTAGGAATGGTGCTCCTACAGTAGTTCTTTTTACAGAAATGGAAGAAGCGTTTCGGGGACGTTACAAAAATAAATTGTGATGGGGCTTTCGACGTGATACTTCACAAGCAGTTGGAATAGTGGCCGGGAATTCAGATGGAGAGCTTGTTGGTGGCAGAGGCTTCGCGGCTGATGCAGACTCGGTTGATATAACAGAAGCTCTTGCTATGTGGAACTCGATAAAAGTGGCTAATGAAAATTCCTGGGGGCAACATCTGCATTGAAATGGACTCGCTCGTTGTGCATAATGAGCTAACACAGAGGCATGGTAGAAAGTCTTGCGGAGCCTGTTCTTGCAGCCATTTCTAAAGAATTAGAGCATCTGCTGTTACTAGAAAGCTTAAACAACATGTGTGGGCCATTGGGTAGATTCGCACTATAGGAGGAAGAAGATGGAGCCAATCAATTGGCATCTTGAACTCTCTATCTCCTCTGAAGTAGTTGCTAGTTTCTGAAGCGGGGGAACTTCCTCTATGAGTTTGTACGCTGACTTTCTCTGTTATGAATATATGGAAAACTTTCTATGGATGGACCGATCGATTACCGTGCAGTAATATGATTCGATTTTCACTGAAATTTCAAATGTACATGTTGGAATTATATGGTTAACAAGGCATTGAAGTCTTGACAATGTTCAGCTTGGTGATCATTTTCTTTTTGTTGTCATCTAACTTGAAAGGAATGTACAAACACCACAATCGCTTGCAAATGTTTCTTAACTTAATTATTCTGGACATGCAAAACAAACAAAAAAAACAGGTACTCGTTTACACCAAGAAGCCAAAGCAAACAGATCAGTTCTCGATTGACGACGAGTCCGGCGGCGGCGAGAACTGAAACGGAGGCAAAAATGGAATTGGCGGCGCCGACCATGTCGGAATATCAGGGAACAGCGGAGGCGGCCAGACGAAATCCGGCGTCTGCGGGAGTTGAAATGCCGGTGGTGTTGGTAGTGGAAGTTCCGGTGTCAGGAATGGAAAGACAGGCGGCTCAGGCGCTGGAGGAGAGAAAATGGGGTCGAGCGGGATCATCGGCGGTGGTAGGAAGAAGTCCGGTGGCGTCACCGGTAGGGTGAAAGGAGGCGGTGAGGACAGCAGTGGAAGTGGCGGTGCCTCTGAGGCGAAGTCAGGTGGTGATAGCCACGGGAGCCACGGCGGTGCTTCCTGAAATACTGGCGGCGGAGGAGAAGGAACCAGCGGCGGCGGGAAAATGAACTCGGTGGGTGGAGACAAGAACCACGGCGGCGGCGGAGAGGCCACTGGCAGGAGGGGTGGAGGGAGCTCTTCCGGCGGGGGCGGCGACGGCACAAGTGGGGGCGGAGGTAGGAAGGGTGGAGGTGCGGAGGGCGGCGGAGAGGACGGAGGGGGTGGGGATGGAGGGCGGCGGAGAGGACGGAGGGGGCGGGGACGGGGAGGGCGGCGGAGAGGACGGAGGGGGCGGCGACGGGGACGGGGAGGGCGGTGGAGGGGGAAGGACGAGCGGGGGTGGCGATTCCGGTACCGGTGATGGTGGGGGTGAGGAGGGTATAGGAGGGGGTTGCAGGACGGGCGGAGGGGACGAGATTAGCGGGGGCGGGAAGGGGATGGGGGGAGGAGAGAGGACAAGGGGTGGGGGAAGCGGACCGGGGGACGGCTGAGGCCGAGGCCGAGGCCGAGGCCGAGGCGTGGACCGCAAGAACGGGTTGTCAGGAGAGGAAGGGGAGGTCGAGAAGGGCCATTGGCCGCAGCTTCCATAGAGGAAGCGGTAAAAGGGGTCGCAATTGGCTCTCGGTCTAGTCCTTGTTCCTCGGGCACCGCCGCTGCCGCCACTGCCACGTCTTGACGATCGGCTTCTCTTGTCTTGGGTTAGTGTTGATTCTTGGTGGCTTGGACTTGCTTCTCGTGTTGGGACGGAATGTGCGGTCGTCGGGGTTATGAGAAGCAACGACACTAGCACTACAGCCACTACTTTGAAGACTCTCTTAGCCTTCATTGTTGATATCTCGTGACTCTACTCTCATCTCCCCCTCAGTCTCCCCTCTTTGGCTTCCACTTCTAACTTCTTATCATGCATTGTCTTATGCATGAAACCTGGTGGTGTATATATAAGGGGAGCTTGCAAATCGACGGTGTGAGCTGCACGTTGACCGTAGCTGAACATACTCATTAGTGATTTTCTTGAGATATGTGCATATGGTTGTGCAAATTTGGCGTAGTAAATACGGGAAGGTGCAGCTAATGAATGAAGGTCGAAATGCGTGTGAATGGACATGGTTTGATTCCGTCGCTGCCCTGTGTCCCGCAAACGAAGGCACATTAACTCAACGCATGCTCAACAGAGATACCACAGAGAGGGCTGAACTTTAGTAGCTCCGGCTGGAAGAAATGGCAACTGGAAGGAGGGCAGGTTGCGTCGGCTGATGTGCCATTTTGGAGACGATGAAACCCTCTTTCAATGCGATTGTGCAGAAGCAGGGCCTGCCTGGTTCTGCCCCACGTTTAATGCTTGCTTTGCTTTTCTCGAGGTTGTCTTGTTTGTTCGGATTTTGGTCAATAAAGGATGATCATTCGATTCATTCCGTTAGTCAAGCAAATCATACAAAAAATAGCAATTCATAAATGGGTCATTGGACACTCGAAGTCACAGGAGACCAATCGCTTATTAAGCATCGTAAAATTTTCTTAATTAGTCACTTAGCATTATCCTTGGTAAATTAACCAAAATCTATCAAGGTCAAGAGATTAAAGAACTAGTGATTCCTTGTGGTAGCGCCACCCGGTAAGTGTCGCTGTCAAACAAGAAGAAAGAACGAGTTTGATGGTGAATTTCAGAGCCAGGCCCATTGGCACGGAATGCAACCTAATGGAATTGATGGGCTTATTATACCAATGGATGAGGAGAGAGGAAACATTTTCTCCAGGCCCATCAACAAGTTAACCGGAGACCAACCGGTGTTGGTTGAACTTCTTGGGGCCTGTTTGGCAATTTACCAAATAGTAACAGATTCTGTTTTTTTATTTTCAAAATCAGTTTAAAAACAGAAATCCATTTGTTAAATTTTTTGTGCCCGGATTGTGCTCAGAATCAGTTTTGGAACAGAATCAACAATAAAAAAAAGTAGCTTCTTGATTCTGAAACAATTTTTCCAAAATTGATTCGTCTTAGTTTTTTTTCTTTTTTTTGGTTTGTTATTATTCTTCGACCCGCTGGCCACCGGCCACATGCCAGGGTCGGCGAGGGCATCGCGGCCCTCCCCAGTGGCCGTTGAGGGCGACTCACGGTCGTGATGGCGAGGTTGGCGATCGCGACGCCCTTGTCGGCCCTGGCCTATGGCTAATTGTCGACGCTGGCGGCCAGCCATTGCCAATAAAGGAAGGAGAAAAAAAGAAAAAAAAAAGAAATATTAAAAAATTCAAAATATTGTTAAAATATTATTAATAAAAAGAAATTTTGTACAGTTACCAAACGCATTTCTATTCTTTTTCTATTCTAAGAATAGAAATTTTAAGCAGTTATCAAATGTCTTCAAATGCTTAGAAATTATTTCCGGACACAGAATCAAATAGAATTATTTCTGTCCAAAATTTGATTCTGGACACAAAATGGTTGTCGTACGCAATCTTAGGCTTATTTAAGCGCATAAATTATCTTTGGCCACTTTTTTGACAGGTTAACTGATCCAGAACATCGGTAGATATATGCACCGTTCAGGCAAGATGCCACTTGCACGGCCTTCTGACGCAATTTTTACACACTGGAGTTATCATCAGAGAGAGAGAGAGAGATGAGGATGAGTTGGTGGTGTCATGCAAGAGCAGATGGAGAAGAAGGATTCCCACCCAAAAAAGCTTCGACCTTAGAAGTATGCCTCCCATTGATCCGCAGCACATCATGAACACAAAGCCACATCTTCAGGTAAAGAGCTTCATTCGTGCTAGCTGACCTTAAAAAGGAAGGGAGTATCTACAGTATCTATTGCCAACTCTCTCTCCCTCTCTCTCTCCATCCTTCTGTTCTAGTTGTGGCTGAGCCAACTCTGAAGTATCTATTGCCCCTTGCAAGTTACAATATTGTGTAGCTGTGTGTGTTTTATTCTCCTTTTGGTACCAAAATTATGATTTCGGTTTGTGTGGAATTGTGCTTTTGTTGACGACGAACTTCTCCAGAACAAGTTGGGTAAAGCCAGCAGCACCAACCACTACAGGAAGGTGGTTAACGCAAAACCAAGCCCAGTGGAAAAGCAAGCTGATTCACAGCAATCACCCATAAATCCAGATGCTTCTTTGATGTCCCTTGCACTGTGCACGGAGGGCAAGATCATCGCCATCAAGAAAGAGAAGGACACCAGTGAGGCAGAGGCAAGTCCTCTAGGTATAACCTGCTCTATAATTTGTCTTCCTTCTTATCATACCAGCTTCAGTGCATGAAAGTTGATTACCTGATATTAATTTTGAGGGCATACCTAGAACCTTGTTGTTTTGATACGGAAGCTGTTACAAAATCAGAATTATCTTTAGCGTACTGGATAGATGGTCCCATCTGAAGTTTCTATCGAAAGAAACCTACAGTCCCTGAAAGCGAATTTACGTTGAGGTTCCTAGCATCAGCTGCATCATATCTTTAAACAGAGAGCCGTATATTGTGACCACGTTTTGAGCTTGCTTAATTGAATTTCGATCGAGTTGGATTGTGTATTTATTTGTTTCTGATAAAGGGTTGTAAAATCTTTTTGCTCTTTTGGCAATAAAAGGTCTAAATAGATGCACTTGCATATCTAAATTTTAGGTGATGCTGAGAGTGGATCAGCGAAAGCAAAGTTGTATGAGATATGTGCTCGGAACAAGTGGAAGCTCCCTTGCTTTGAGTGCTACAAAGAGGAAGGACCAAGCCACTTGAGACAGTAAGCTTGTTTTAATAGTAATGGAAGTTGCGTAATAGATTTGGGACGGATTAAAGAACCATGATCTAACTTAGTTTTTAAGAAAGAGAGACTATCAAATTTGATTGGTGTCTGATCTTATTCTTGACATCATTTCTAATTGCACATGCACTATCTGCTTCCAAAGGTAATTTTCCCGTTGCGATGTGACTGCAGATTCTCATTCAAAGTAATCACAGAGGTTAAAGATGAATCGCGAGTCACAATATTACAGTGCTTTGGTGCACCTAGGTCAAAGAAAAAAGATGCAGCAGAGCATGCAGCTGAAGGGGCACTCTGGTACCTGAAGCATCTGGGGTATTCTCCGAAGAAAAGGTGAAAAGAAAACAGAGAATTTGCGATGGTTTATTCATTTTGGTTAGTTGTATTCTTTTTTGCTTGCCACTGGAAATTGTAACTGTGATGGGGGATTGTTGTAATGATAGGTCTCAGCTCATAGGATGGGAAGGTTACACTGCTTTGTTGTGTAAATTATTAATTCACAATACTAATGGAAGTTGTTTAGTTCCTTGGTCCTGCTGGCATTCCTTGATGTAGCTTTAGCCCTTGACGAACCCTGAGATTTGTTGCAATGGCGCTAACATTTGGTCGAGATGATCGGAGTCATTGTCCTATGACTTGATAGCACCTTTTGAGACCAGAAGGTTCTTTCTACGGGAGCATAAAATGACAGTTACTTTGCCTCTGATTTTGCTCAGAATGGTCTCAATTAGCTAAAGAACAAGTCGCCTACTCCTATTCCGGAGATATGAACTTCACAGAATGACAATATCCGGTTCTTCCTACCACGCTTGGACTTCTTGACGTGCGAAATCCCTGCAAATATCGTACTTGCTTAGTCAGTCAGGTACCATGTCTGTAAGGTGGTTTGCTTGTTGAAGGATGTTCTAGAGATGCACCACCGCCAACTTAAGAAATGAGTCCTCGTTTTCTTCTTCGTCTTCTTTTCCATTTTGAAAGCCCAAGTTCAGTTCGATGAAAGAAAAGTCTGACTAGAGCCCAGGGTAAATGGGGAGACAGATGCTTTCTCTGAAATTGACGGGGAATTCTAAGCGACAAAAGGTTTACGAAATTAACACTGCTTTGGGGGATGCAATGTGAGCGATGTTGCTGACAGAGCTAGCCATGACTTCTCCATTTACCGCAGTACTTCTCAATGGTTGAACTTTCTTGAGACACTTCTGCACTCCACATGTAAGAAAACACCACAAAATCAGTAGCTCCTGCTCAGGAAAAGCTTGGATACCCTATTGATGGATACTGTATAACTACGGAGCTAACAAGCATACATCGATTAGAGGCAAATATATTGGCACTCCATACTGACAGAACATTGTAGTTCTCTCCATTGTTCTACTCATGATTGCCTGTGGCAATTTCTTGATGTATTATTCCCCAATGGTTTCTAATGAAAAAGCAGAATGAAAATAGTGCAATCAATATAGTTCCTCTTTCTATCTCTATGGCCAATGCCTATAAAAAATGCAGTCATCAGCTACAACTTAGCCGGTGTCAATCAAACGGTGTAATGCTGTTGAATTGTCTCGATGTCAAGCCCCTTAAGTTTGACCACTGATTCAACATGCCCCTTGAGGGTATGAAGCTCTCTTAACCTGGGGAAGTATAGAAACAGAAAAAAAAAATCAGGATTTCTGGCAAAAAATGTCAAGTTTTGATGTAATTTGTTCCTTCAGGTCTGTACCTTGCAACCTCAGCACGTTTTTTAGCCTGTTCAGCAATTTCGGACAGCTCTGCATAGTTGTTTTTATCCTTAAAAACTTCAGATGTTTCAGGTGGCTGGAGGCCGTGTAGCGTGCGTTGATCCCTTGCCCATTGAGCCTCTCTCTCTTCTTTTCCATAATCCTTCTTAGTTGTGAAAGCCGTCTGCAAGGGAAAAATTTATGCAGTGACAAGCAAGCTACAAACGACAGACTGCAAGAGAGGCATAATGTGTGAAGTTCACCAACGTCCTTCCCATAAGAGCAAAGCTTGATGGATAGGTACCTTATTCTGTAAATTAGTCCAAGCCCTGCCGCTCAGTGCGTAGCGGATGATGAACTTGAGAATGTCTAGAGGGATATAAAAGATAATGCTGTACAGCCATATAACACCAGCCCATCCCCAGCCGATGCCGTGTACTCTTGCAAAACCCCATTTTGCATAGACGGCTAGGAGAGTTGCAATCTGATAAAGCATAAACCAGATCAAAGAGTCTGTTCAATGATAAAATATCTGTTATCAACATCAAGTTTTCATTCCTTACCAGCTGTGCAACAATGAAGGCAGACATAAGCAGGAGACCTGGGCGTTCAATGTATGACCAGCTGCGAGATCGAGTAACAAAGATGAGTGCCTGGCTCACAATACTCACTTGGAGGTAGACAGCTGCTGTAAGCTCGTGGGGATTGTCCCTAATTGACCTCACTCCAAATTTGTTCTGTGGAGTCACGTAATGAGTTAAAACTTTATTCATAAAGGAGAAAGGCCAAGGAGGACTATTTTGATAATTATCCTTTTGATTTAAAATATAAGCTTACCGAGAAGAAGTCAGTTTTATGTGCAGCCCAGAAGAAAACAACAGTCATGACAGCTAAGTAGGTTCCAAGGACAATGCCAGTAGCAAAAATCTCCCTGAGCTTCCAGGAGTCAGGTACAGGAGATGGCTTCACCCTATCTTTAGAGATGGTCATGATAGTTCCGTCATTCAATATGGCAATGATTAACACCATGAAAGGTGAAAAATCATACTTCCATATAAGAGCAAGCAACAGAAAACCCAGCACAATACGAATTGTAATCGAGACTGCATAAATGGTGTAGTTTTTCATTCTCTGGAAGATTGCTCTGCTTGTTAAGACAGCACTGACAATCACACTCAGCCCTGGCTCAGTGAGTACTATGTCAGATGCACCTCGGGCAGCATCAGTTGCATCAGCGACAGCAATTCCAATGTCTGCCTTCTTTAAAGCTGGTGCATCATTCACGCCATCACCAGTCATCCCGCATATGTGCTTCCTTTCTTGTAGCCTCCTCACAATCTCGTACTTATGCTCTGTTTGTTTGGCACAAGACATTTAGTATCTTTCAGCCACTTCGATAGCAAAGTTACATCAAAGGAAATAAGAACTTGCATGTAAGATCACTTGCAAGTTGGAAGACTATGGCTATGCGTGCGGCATATCATATAAATCATCATATTTTCATTATAAGTCTATTAGGCCAAAGTAGGTGCTATGTGACAAGTTCATACCAGGAAAGACACCGGCGAAGCCATCAGCTTTCTCAATTAGCTCATCAACAGGGAGGGCACCAATTGATACATCCTTGTGCTGGCCTAGGAGTGAGGAGGAGGGATACATGTTAGTCCCCATTCCTAGGCGGCGACCTGTCTCCTTGCCTATCGCTAACTGGTCTCCAGTAATCATCTTGACGTTGACTCCAAGGTTAAGTGCTCGCCTGATGGTCTCTGCACTATCATGCCTTGGGGGATCGAAAAGAGGTAACAGACCTACAAATTGCCAGGGTTCTCCAGCACTATCCTTGGTTTTCTCCTGCACAGTCTGCGGGCAAAAAACATTATCACCATGAAGTTATTCATTGATGTCCGTAGCAATCAAGCCTAACTCTTTGGTAAACTTGTGGCTCACTTGTTTGGCAACTGCTAGGGAGCGAAGACCGCGGTCAGCAAACTTATCAATGATATCATGGACTTTTCTCTTCACATCTTCCCTAACCTTGCAGAGCTCAACGATCTGGTAGATATTTAAAAACTAGTTTAAACAATGAATATGCAAAGAAAGTCACCGGAAAAAACTGTGTATAGTTGGAAGAACAGAGCAATAAAAATCCTAGATAGGAATTTGGTCCAGAGCAAGAAAGATGCCTAACTAGCAAAAAGTTTACCTGCTCTGGTGCACCTTTGCTGACTCGATGCCAGTTACCATTGGAGTCCACGTATGTTATAGCTGTTCGCTTGTCCACAGGATTAAAAGGTAAGAAATGGACCTCGGTGATATCAGCCCTAGCCTGTGTCGAGTACGAGCATTCATGACCAACAAGAGCAGTTGTGTCATGTCAAAATTAGAAAAGATACTTGGAGGCACTTCAGTAATCTTGGAACGAGGAAAGTAATCTTTACGCGTATTATTAAAACTGAGATAAAATCCTCTAAAAAATGGGGTACTTGTGTATCCGGTTGACTATTGCCCAAAATATTAGGTTGGTTCAATAACTCAAAACTCAATATAGTCAGGCATGTCACTGAAACTTCTGTTTCCCTCACTATGTTCATAAAATACACTAAATCTTTGAATTTTTTTTTCATTTTCTTTTTGCTCTTTCTGGGGTTTTGAAAATGCATACAATGAGAAAATCACATGATGCTCCTGGAACAGTAGATCCAGGCCATGTGGCGGAAGATCATTGAAATGATGACAGAAAACCGACATTGTCCGATGAGCTTGAGCAATGCGAAGCAAAGTTTGACAAATTTATATTCATAAAGTTAAATACCTCCTTCGGATCAGCTAACATTCCAACAATACAGGCATCAATTGCATCCTGATTCTCAACCCGGGAAGCTCTAGCGCCGAGCAATATTACGCCGTCCTTGTCTACATCCTTTGCAAATACCTGACGGTTGATTTTTCATAACCATTACCAGCATGTAAAGTAACAATACTTCGGGATTATCTTAGTATCTAAAACCTATTTTCCCATTTGTTTTTGGCTTTGTCAGATGCTTAAAGACTGCTTTTGAACCGTGAGGTACTAAATATCGGATTTTTGGACACTGTTGTTCTATTATCAAAACTTCAGTGTTTCCAGTACTAACCTCGATCAGGTTCTTGTCTACCGTAAGCTTGTTGAGTGTAAGAGTCCCAGTCTTGTCACTGCAAAGGACATCCATCCCAGCCATCTCTTCGATAGCTGTCATCCTCTTGGTGATCGCACCTTGTTGAGACAGCCGGTGGGATCCAATCGCCATCGTCACTGACAAGACTGTTGGCATGGCAATAGGAATTCCTCCAATAAGGAGAACCAACAGATTGTCAATACCATCCCTGTACTTTCGGCGCTGAATTGGGTACATGACTATTATCTCTACTATCATTCCCACGGCAATTGAACATATGCAGAAGTTCCCGATGGCAGTCAGTACCTGGTTTAAATTGTCACCATTGATTACACGTCAGACTTGGAAAATTTCAAAAAAAAATGTCGTTCCCAATTGGTCATTCCCAAATATAATGCCGTAGTCCAGTAATTTGCCCCCAGAGTGTATCATCACCATCGTCATCATCAAGATTTAGTAACACCATAAAAAAAAAAAAGAAGATAATGTAGCAAAGAGCACATTACTTTGATAACATTTGCAACATTTTGTGCAATCCCTTCACACTCATTTTGGCACGGTCATTCTACTTTAATATTTATCATGTTTTAATCATAGCTGCAAGCTTAATCAAGACATAAAAACAAGTACCTTTTGGAAGTGCCCCACTTGGTTGGTGCTGTCAACAAGGTGAGCAGCCTTGCCGAAGAAGGTACGAACCCCAGTAGCAATGACGACCGCCTCTATTTCCCCTTGCTTGCAGGTTGACCCAGAGAAAACTTCATCTCCAGGATTCTTGGTTACAGGCAGGGATTCACCAGTTAGAGCAGACTGATCAATTTTAAGAGGGTCACCCTCCAAAAGACGAGCATCTGCTGGAATAATATCTCCAAGCTTAATACTGATCACATCTCCAGGAACCAAAATTGCTGCTTCTTGCTCACTCCATTTTCCATCTCTAAGAACCTTCAAAGTAAAGCAAACAAAAACATTCAGTTTCGGTATGCTCTCTGATACATTTATGGTCACTGAAAAATGTTATGTGCAACTTATAAGTGAGCGACCTTTGTTTTGGGTGCTAAGCCTGCCATTAGTGCTGCTGCCGCATTTCCTGCATTATTTTCCTCAATAAAGCTGATAGTAGAATTGATGATAAGCAAGGCTAGTATGCCCGTAAAATCCTGCCAGTCTGGTGGTCGTCCCTGCATGAGATCAACTTTAGTCACAATTTGCGTAGAATTTAGGACGGATAGATGACGACACTGATAACTACCCCTCCATTAGCCAAAGCAATAGCCATGATGGCAGCCATCTCCATGACCCAAGAAAGTGGATTCCACATAAATCCCAAGAATTTAAGGACCTTACTTTCCTGTTTCAGGTGGAAAAACAATTAGTCAAGTTAATCGTTTTCTGACAAAAGAAATAATAATATTTCAAAGGGGAGAAGATGTAAGATGCAATGCCTTCTTCTCTTCTAGCTTGTTTGGCCCAAAAAGCGGGAGCCTCCTCTGCGCTTCCTCAGTGGACAGACCCTCTCTTGAGCATTTCAGTTGTTCAAAAACTTCATCGACTGGTATGCGCTCCTGGGAAGAATAACATAGACAGTATCCAGTAAAATATTCAGAAATTTACTACGTAAATTACACTATTCAGATTCATGATCCTTTAACCAAACACTACTTTAAACCTTCACTCTTCAAGGTGTAATCCTTAGCACAGATTCATGTCTAACTCTTGCAATAAAAAAGATGCCACTAGGCATTGCATGGTAAGAAGCTAATTTCATTGGATGGTAATGAGGTGTACTTTTATGATGTGAAAAGTAGAGATCTAAGACAATCCAATTCAAATATCTGGCAGAAGGCGCACACATATAAACCAATCATGTGGGAACATAATGCTAAGCTGAATACATTGGAGGTACTGGCTCAAATCAAACTGGTCAAAGATTCTCGTGAAACGTATAGTTAAAATAAAGCGACCGAAACGTTGATCCCCATGCAGTTTGCACAGTCAAATTTGTACGAGGCAAAGATGGTGCTTCCCACTGAACGCATTGCTCAGGAAGCGGTGGATGAAGTTTAGCGAAAAAATATATCGACATGAATTTCACTGGCTGCATTATACACCGGGACAGTCTAGCAGAAGCCTAAGAGAATCGCGAAACACACAACACAGAAAAAGCAGCCAAACGTTGATCCAAGAACGCTAAACTGAAGCCACAGAAGAGGAATGCCGAATATATAAAGGCTGAAATTTAAATCCCAAGCGAATGCACGCGCAGATTAAGACACGGAACAATCTGTAACACCGCAAAGCAAAGAGGCGATCGATAAAGCAGGAACGGTACAACGAAGGACCAGTGACCAAAACTGAAGGAGGAGGAGGAGGAGGAGGACAAGCGAACGTACGAGGTCGATGTTTTCGTTCCTGATCTCTTCCAGGCTGTTTCCCGCCATCGCTCCGCCAAAACGAAAGCTGATCCCGACGCTTTTCCAGCAGCGCGGCTCCGATCACGCACCGGCGACGAATCCGCTTCTAAGTATCCCGAAACCGATCGATCCTAACGCACTCTTTTGTCCGAAAATCTACTCGGGAACGGAAGGAACGCGACCGTGCGATGAGCTAGGCGAAACTCGTCTGTTTGTATTCTTCTTCTTCTTCTTCGTCTTCTGAGCAGCAGAGCACAGTGGCGAGTTGTTTCGCCTTCTCTCTCTTGAAGTGTTCTCTCTCTCTCTCTCTCTCTCTCTCTCTCTCATAACAAACTCTGATTCCGTCTTTTTATGGGAAAACTCCAATTGAGCGAACGAGCGGGACTTTTGTGAGCTGCTTAGCCCAGGTCGTTCGGTTTCGAAGGGCCAAAGTCCTCTTCCTCTCTCACCGGGGCGGGTTGGTTTCCGCGGCTGAAGGTCCAATCGCGATGCGCCACGTATCGGGGCCGCGGGCCCCGGCGGCTCTCGTGGAGGGCGATCCGGCGGGGGGGGGAGCCGTGAGCGGAGCGGAGAGAGGAGTGCGCCGAGCGAGTTCGTGAATTGGGAGAAACCACATGCACGAGCGAGGTAGACGTGATAGAGCAAATCAAGGATTGACCCTACCTATTGGCTGACGTGGCTTCTCGTTTAATCTCTTCTCTCTCTTCCTGCCTGCGTCACGAGAGATTATTTATTATTTATTTTACTTTTTTTTTTGGGTCATATTTGATTTTACTGGAAAGAGAGATCTTCTCTGTTCAAATATTAACGGATTTACGATTACAATCGGATCCTAGATCTGATATTCAAAAGTTGGATTTGGGTAAGTAAAGGAAGTATGGATACGTTACTTAGGAAAGATAATCGGAGATTTGGTTTATCTAATTAGTGTTACTCTCGTGAATTTTCTTTACTCACATTCTATCGTTTGGAATTATGTTAAAGATATTTCCTAAAGATACTTAGGATTTTTACTATGATTTTTCATATCTCTTTTGACCATATATATCTAATAAGATTTTCTTAATAATCATCCAATAAAACCTACTCATGTACTCTCTCTCTTATATTGGTATCAAAATAGTGATGTGAATGGTCGAAAATGAATGGTCGAAATGCCATGTTGATTTTCGTGACATTTACTGTGCACAGGACCGGTTCCCTTCGTGAAGCGTGTGACTAGGTCATATTTTTCCGTGTTGTATCGTTTGTGGGACCAACACGCTAAATTACCAAGCAAAAAGGCCAATGCGATCATGCTCCTGCATGAACATTCGACTAAGCAAAACTTGTTGCATCATGTCTGCCTTTCGAGTCACTTTCGAGCTTCAATGGACAGCTTTCTCGAGATTGTTATTATGGGTAAAGTGAAGCTTTCAATTTCCCGCCAAGGTCAACACGGATTACAACCCTCAAACGTCATGGAAAGCAGCAGAGGAACAATTGCAGAAAACCAGACGAACAACAAGGCCATAAATGAGCCGTGACTACAAGCCCAATACACGATCAGCACAGGGAGAAAACCATCGTACTGGATTAAGAACAGCTGAAAGCAATATATCATCTTGAGCAATGCAAGAAAATCCACAATAATGGCCGTACCTCCGATGCTGTGTTTTACAGCGAGCATAATCACACATTAGGCAAAGCTTTGATTGTGGAGAACCTCATTCCTGGACCTCAAATGTAATAGATGCTAATATTCCAAGCCAATCTCAGTAAAATAGATTGAAAATTAGTACCCTTGGCATGCTGCTTTAACCAATTGAAACTCAAAATCCCAGTCTACAGGGACCTATCGATAGAACAGTTTCTCAAAATGGTGCGGGGAAACTACAGCCAACATAAAACGGGCGAGCTCAAGACTGACTGGATATTTTACAGCATCTACCTTTCATGTACCTTTCAAGCTCAACCGACAATTTCTCGAGCTTGGCTACTTGATGATGATTCATGGGATATTGTACATTAGCAAATATTATTAACTATGATCACAGTAAAAGCAGTAATCAAGGGCATGTTATGATTGGCCACTAGCTGAAAAAGGAAGTTCAGGGATAAGTATTGGTACTCCGTATGTTGAGGGACAAACGCAATTCATGCAATGGTGAGCAAGTCATGCTCTAGACATCTATTATTTCTGATGATACTTGCAAACATTTTGTTTGTGTTCCTGAAAAGTACGAAATGTATTCATCCTTTAAACATCAAGGTGATAGACATGACCTGACAAAAACAATACTGAAATAAACGCCACCCCATACAGGGAATAGAACTTGGCCTATCAGAGACAGCAGAAGTTACTAGTACATGAAAATGACAAAAAAACATATCAACAATGGATGACTATGACTGAAAAAACCACAATGAGAGGAAAGGACCATTCCTATCCTAAAATTTCTGATAAATGAATAGCGCCATTTTCTTCACTGCCACAATTTCCTCAAACTTCCTATTTTAAACTAATCAGCAGCTTCACTTCCGGTTAGATGTTCCAACCCGAGGCTTTGCTTTGACCTCTGATTCCTGCAATCCAATCAAGATGCATGTAGCCACTTATAAGTAATTCACCCATTCAGGCACTTCTAAGTACAGCTAAAAGAGCAGTCAATGAAAAGGAAGATAAAAATACCTGTGGTGAGTGCAAGAAGATATAGGTCTTTGCTGTAGCAGGATTGTGATTTTCTGCCCCCTTGCTCCAGTCGTAACAGACCTAGAGGCAAGTTGAACCACAAATTTCAGTGCTAGTCAGATCCCTAATTGTCCTTGATACAATCATAGTCCTCTTGCATACATAAGAAAAACCAAAAGGAGAGCACTGCCTGGCCATGCGTGCAGATCACATCATGACATATTCAAAATATGTAGCTGGGGTCACTGTACAAATTCTAAATCAAACAGTATACATTTGACTTGAGAGAGAGAGAGAGAGAGAGAGAGAGAAGGGGCTAGTATGAGCAGAAGGCTGAAGGAGCCACATAGGTAGATGCTATACAACTAGAGAACAAGTTTAATGTTTTCTAGCAAACTCTAACTGAACAACCTGTACAAGCACAGAAATGACTTTATGATCAAATTATTCAATATTCCACAGACCTTTTTAGGATAAAGCAATATTATCACAAAGGCTTGCTTTCTCCATATTTGTCTCAATTTATACGAGAAGATTTGGCAATTGAGAAAGTCCAATCATAGGCAACCAAGAGAATAACCAGAAACGCCATGAGCTTGAGCCCATTCTAAAAGCAAAGTGGGTATGCAATAAGAAACTGAAAGAGGGGGTGGTGGCTAAACGAGTCGAGTATGAAGTGAAGTGAAGTTAATCTACACTAAAATAGTGAAGTGAATCTACCCTAGTTTTAGTCTATATTGATATGTCGTGAGACGGAGTTGGCAAATACCAAGTATATAACAATGACATCTCTTTCAGCACAGTCAAACATTGGATGTATTTACACATGCACATAAGAACATCTCTTGATATGTTCATACGAGGAAGTGGTATGATTGCCTCCTTCACTATGCATCTCTCTTCTGAAGACAAAATTGATTACAGAAACAGGATGGACTACGAATCTATCTACAAGGTGAAAAGAGACTCACCGAATATGCATATATTGTGCCGTCGTTATTGAAGGAGCTACAAGGTATTGGTTGGCTGCATCTTGACATTGCCTGAGAATTGCACCAAAGTAGTTCTGAAACAATTACCAATCTAATCCAAACGAGAGCATCATCAAGTACTTTTTCTATTCTGACCAAAAAAAAAGTACTTTTTGTACGCTTTTGAAAATTACTTAATTGGATACCTTCACCCTTGAGGTGACAGCTTCAGAGGGAAATCATGAACAACAGAGGTTTGCAAAAGATAAAATGAGTATTTAGATGAATTAAGATGACTCAAATATATTTCATTTAGACTCTACAAACATGGTCATGTCTAACATAAGCAAAGTCTCCCTAAGGCCTAAAAGGAAAGGAAATGAAGATGATCTACTCAATACATTATGGGTAACCAGAGTGATAGCACGAGAGACAGGTCGAGAGCCCTAAGACCACCCAAAAAGTATTCTTGGTTTATGAAGGTGCTGAAAACCTTATACTAAGATAGCCTAAACCATGTCAACCTGGGACCTTACCATCATTTAACCAGCCGATGGTCCTTATGATGTATTCAGGAAAAAAAAAACGAAATACAGCAATACTCGTCAAACTCAACCACAGAGAGAGAGAGAGAGAGAGAGAGAGAGACCTTAAGTCTTTGTTTGCTATCCTTGTCCCAAAAGTTAAAAGCACCATCAGATCCAGCAGTGGCAAAGGTATGATACACCTGAAGTAAGAAAGTAAGACTAGATGAATAATGACTATCTGGATGAGATTGCCAATATGGATTACAGAAGATTGACTTACTGGATGGAAATTCAAGGAGTTGACTGAATAAATGTCGTTGTTATCTCTATGACACTTAAATGTGAAGTTTTTACTGATCTGGGAATCATCCAGGTGATGAACACCAACCCTCCCCTCAATGGATCCAACCTAGAGTTAACAGAATTTTACCATTACCATTAGAGCAAAAAGTTAAAGGACAGCAATAAGAATATAGTACAAGATAAAGAATATAAAAATGTCATGAGTGACAAAGACCAATATACTTAATCATTGAAAAAGGATGACAAGCAAGGTTTAAACTGAATTATATCACAATATAAGGTTTAGAAGCAATTGACCATCTTTCCGTTCTCATCACGTCAACGTATTCAACCGTGCTGTGCGTATTCTCTCTAAGTACATATTCTCATCACTATAAGTCATATTTTATTGAGAAAATGAATAGCAGAAAATGATGCACATCATATACATGATAATCTAGCTGCAACTAAATACTTACCAGGAAACCTTGCTGGTCAGGGAAAGCTGCAACACATCTTGTCTGGTACTTTAGGGGTGAAGAAATTCTCTTGAACTCAGCCTGTTATCATTTCCAACAGTAAAACTTTGATAACTTGAAACTCATTCCAGTAGTATTGGAACATTGAGGTAAAATTATTAACTGTGAGTAAATATGAAAGATGACTTCCTTTCTATCTCTTCTTGAAGGAAAAAAATTTGTTTTATAACTGCCATTAGCAAATTCAGACCATTAAAGAAAATAGAGAAAAGTTGTGCAATAACAGGCAAATAGGCCATTATCATGAAAAATAATCCTGGGTAGAAAAAGTTAACTGCCATGTTATGTGCGGAGTAAAATTTCATTGTCATGTGCTAAGTGATGTATATGTACTTCAAGCGAGAGCCCTATGAACAGATTAAATTAATTAGTTGCTTTAGTCTCCCTGGAAAATAGGCCTAGCTAGTGGAGGAAAACTTTGCCTAATATCCATTATCTTGAGCCTAAGGTCAACATAAGCAAGAACCATCTCCAAGACCTTTATCAGCATACAAGTACAATGGATGTGCAAAGTATCCTATTGCTCTTCTGTTTTAGTCGACAGGTAAAGCGGTTGCCAAGGTTACATAATTTCTGGGCACACAATTAGCAGAAAATGATGCAAACAAGCATCCAATGTCTTTCTCATGCACATCAAAATCGTATTCCCTAAAAAGGGGACCAATATTGTCCTGAACTGTAGCTTAAAACACATATAAGCGGCCACTTATGGAGGATAACAGTTGCATTTCCAAGTAATATCCCATGGGAACAAACATGTTAAAAGAAATAAGAATATTCAATTAGATGAAGAATTGAGAAGGTTTTACCTGAGGATTCTGCAGATTAAAGACAATGAGATTCCTATCTGCAGTGCCAACAACCATCAGGGGATGTCTCACTGTAAGTGCATAGCAGCGTTCTGGGAGCTGTTGAGTATGTACTGGATTTGACTGCCTTGTGTCCCAGTACCTTAATTATGTCATAACAATATAAAGAAATTTTTCATCAGTATTGAAACAACTTGCATCAAGAAATTTCTCCAAAAAATAACATCAGGCTGCAGACATCATGGATCAACAGGGAAGAAACATTGCCAGTCCTATCCTCATGGTACATTGTTTGAATAATTATATGGACACATCTTCATGCAAATAATGTAAGGTCATTAACCCCGAGAATTGATACAACAAAGACAGAAGAGCATGACCAATGCGAGTCTGAACAAAATATTCCCACTATAGCAGCAGAAAATTAAAAGATCAAAGCAACTATATAATGCAGCATCGGCTCAGTCATGAGATAGTGCTGCTCCATCCATGCACTACAATTCTATGCTAGAATTGCAAACATAGGAATTATGAGAAAAATTTTATTGCTGCACCACTGCTGATACTTGTACCACCTAATGTACGTCAATTAAATTGACAGTTAAAGTGCAACAGATTGTATTATAATACTCCTATGCCATGCGCACAGATGAAAAGCAAAATAACTCGTACTTCAAGGTCTTGTCCCAGCTTCCCGTAACTAAGACATTCATCTCAGGGATCCAAGCAATCTCCTTAATGGGTGCATCATGCATGGCAACTGTCACTGGCTGACCTCCAGACATTAAAGACCACATTTTTGCTTGTTTATCGCAGCCTCCAGAAAATACGGTCGTTCCATCATCCTTCCAAGCTGAACAAAGTACCTTTTAAAAGGAACGGAGATATTTCCCAGAGAGCATATATGAATAAATATTAGCTCATGGAAAACCAAAACTCAGACAAATCCTTTTAATAGGAAACCAAAGTTAGACAATCACCGGTTGGTCATGTGACATCGACGCCTTGGGCACGCTAGTTACAGAAGCCCCGTTCCTCGTAAGTTCCCAGCACCGTACCTACAAAGATTTTCAAGACATCAACAGGAAAAAAACAAATGGGCGTCAACGAAAAGCTGGAATGCGGCAATTGATTTTCGCCTGTAAGGTTTCAGCAAGTACAAACTGAGCTGTGCAAACCTGATTATCCCACGAAGTAGCAACCAAGTGGTTGGCCCTCGGGCTGAAACTGAGGCTCGACACGGAATCACTGGGAGGCTGAATCACCTGACATTGTCACATTCGAAAGAGCTTAGCCGAAAGCATCAAACTACATCTCCAACCAACCGTCCCATCAGAACTAATTGAAAATCCACAAAACAACAATCGAATCACCAAAACCAGCACTCAATTACTTCCCCCACCTGATTACCCACACGTATAACGCAGAATTCACCAAACGTACACCCACGAATCGCAGCTCGCTAATAGAAATCCAAGAAACACCGCGAGCAAATCCGAGCTAAACCGAACTTATTCGAGCATCCAAAGGAGTCACGGAAAAAAACACGGCAAGCACGCACGAATAACGCGCTAGCTCTCCAGCTCGACGCCGATCGATCGTCGTCGTTCAGGTCTAACGCCCATCTCTAACTCCGGACAATGCAGCGAAAAAAACCAGAGACATCGGAACGACAACGAAGGACAAGTACCTCGAAAGACTTGTTTGGGTTATGGTTCCCGGCAGGAGCTGCTCCGAAACCGGCCATTGCGGCGGCGGCGGCGGCGGAGGGCGGGCACGGTCGCGGCTTCGCGGCGAAACTTTCTCGGAAGAGGGAAAAACATTTCAAGTTCGGGTTTGGAGGGGCGAGCTTATTTATAAGGCGCTTTTTGAGCGTGGCGTGGTTGTGACGACGCTCATCTCGCGTGAAAGTGAGGCTTTGATCGAAAATTACGATGCTCTGAAAATTCAGTTTTCTATAAAGTCATCGCGGAAAATATTTTTATTTTCGTAATATATAAACTGCCAATATTATTTCTTGACCGGACAAAAAAATAAATAAATTCTATTCTATTCTTACTGGTTGCTTAATTTTTATTTTTAGATCTGGAAATTCTTGTTAGACGTATTTAATGATTTTTCAAGACGTTATATATAGGGTTCGCCTCGACTTTTTCACTTGAGCTTTTTTAAAATGCATCGATCGATCTGGTAGTCAGTCAATCAATATATAACGATCCAATGTATTATCTTGATTATACTTGTACGATTGATTTTGACTATTGATCTAACCTAGAGATGTACGAGTGGAAATAGACCCTAGATCAATATATAATGTGCCCTACCGAAATCTTAACTATGCTAATTAGTATCCATAATTTTTAAAATAAAGTCCATCCATATGGTTAAACGGGTGGAATAATAAATGGTTTCGAAAGTATGAAGGGGCGTACATTTTTAGAAATTAGAAGTACGTTTAGAATATCATGTGCAACAATTAAGTAATTAAATCATCTCTGCATTGAAAATCTTAATAAAATTCTAAACATGTTGAAATTAATAATTAAACTTCAAAAGTTCCAAAATATTATCCGGTTTTGTGGGTAAAATTCTAAGAAAAATAAGTTCAAACATGACATGCTATGGATATTGAGATCCAGAGTGACCTCATTCGGTTCAAAGTTATCATCTCTTTAATGCAATAACTTATTATGTAATTTTAAATTAATCGTTTGAAAATTGCATGTTTGAGTCTTGAAATTCGTAATCAATAAATAGTATTTTCGAAAAAATTATTCTTAGAAAAGTCGAGCTTGATCATGAACACTAAACATGCTCGAATTGAATTTTTCCAACTATCTATACGTAAGCTAACTTGACCCGAGAAAATCTTTCGAGCCTACTCGAGCATTGACCCCGAGCAAAGGGGTCGTGCTGGGCATGAACCTGCGTAGGGCCTGGGCAGACACGGTCCGATGGCCATTCCTAATAAAAAAAACATTTTTACACATGTAAGTTAGATCCTGAAAAAGAAGAAATTAGATCTTGAAATCAAATCGAGATCAAACTGATTTCCTCTATTCAAACAATCCTAGCAAGTAGGAAAGGCTTTCACTTGTGAATCCGGCCCACCAATCTCCGGCCCATCACAAGCCCAACTTCCAGCATACCTCGACCCCTCCCCCCCACGGCCGCTCAAGCGGACGACTCCGCCACCGACCACCGCCACCACCACCCAGCGCGACACCTCGAACTCGCTTCCCTCGATCGCCGTCGACCTCGCCGTCGACCTTGCTCCGCGGCGACCTGGTAGGTTTCAACCTCGGTCATTGTTTGCGCGTGGTTTTTGGGTGACTCGGAAGTGAATGGTAGTTGTTCATGTTTGGTAAACCTGCGGAACAATGGTTGTTGTTCATGTTTGGTAAACCTCCGAGCGTTTCCCACTTTTGAGATGGACCGGGGACTGATTTGGCGTGGATGTATTTTGATGGTCTTTGTTGTTGATTGGGAGCATTAGCGGATATTATAGCCTTTGAAGTTGCAGTAGACATAGTTGCGAAATGGCCTCCGGTGCAGCGTACTGAAAGCAAAATTCGCGGCCTCTATTGCTTTGCTGGGCTATTTCATTCAATCCTTACCAAATGGTATGTCTTGGGCGTGCCTTAATTTGAAGAAAGTGAAATTAGAGTACCTTTGGATTGCAGAATGTAGTTCAAAGTGAGAGGGGATAGCTAGTGGTGATGTTTTGTGCCCAAAAAGCTTGGGTTCATCTCGCCAGGAGATACAGATTTGGAGGGGTGAGATCGTGTTCCGGCTCCGGCAGCAAAAATGGCGGTAAATCCAGCACCTCCATCACCAATTCTAGCAATGGCGGAAATGCTGAATCGAGCATCAGCACTTACAACGAGGCCTACAGGCAGCTGGACAAGCTGGATTTCATGACAGCTGCCAAGATCTTGTTCACTGGTCGCCCGAAGAAAAAGAAGTTCGGGTAGGTTAGGTCTAGATGTTCCTTTTCGTGATTATGGAATATGCATTTCTCGCTTATATTGCTCCACCAGACACTATGATGCTCTTTCTTGATATATTAAACCCAGGTTGTGTTCTTGTCATAATTATTGAAGCCAACGTGTAATTTGAATCGTATGTGAGATGAAACTGGGAATGCATATTATATGAATCTTCATAATGCTTAATTGTACTTGGTCTGCAATTTGAAATACTTCAAATTCTTCCAGTTTTATTATTTTTTTCTCCCTTAATGTCGAACTTTCTTTTTATACATTTCTTTTTTGCATGGTCAGGATTGATTTCCATCTGGTACAGCTTTTCTTTGCCTGCATGCCTTCACTGGGTATTTCAAAGTCTACCAACTATCAAATTTCAGATTTACAATGTTGCCCGTTGGTTTGGTGCTCCTGTCTTAAAGCAAATGGTTTGTGTGACAGCTGTTTACTTGGTGGCCCAGTATGCTCGATATGAAATAAGAAGAATGGAAGCTGTAAGCCACACTCTTTTACATACTTAGCCATTGAACACTGATACTTGACACCGCAGTTCTTGTCAGTCAATAATTTATTACGTGCATGGAGACTTTCGGTCTGCTTCTTTCTGTTTGACTTGTGAAAGAAAAAAGGAGGATGGTTTGTGTCTCGTCAGAGTGTTGCATGTGTGATGATGGTTAATTAAAGGGTTGAACCTGTTCTTTCATATGCTCAATTTGAATCTCCAGCAACCTAATCTTTGCTATACCTATGGTATATCATTTTGTTGTTTTTGTCACTATCTCAGGAACTGGAGCAGAAGAAGCTGGAAGAAGAAAAGAAATCGAAAGAGATGGAAATTGACACTCCAGAAGAAAAAAAAGCGGATTCAGAAAAGGAGCTTTCTGAGGTAAAAGTGAGACTCGACAAGCTGGAAGAGGCTGTGAAAGATATAGTTGTTGAAGCAAAGAAACGATCAGGTGGCAGCTCTCCTGCAAAGCAGGAGCATGCAATGAAGAAAGAAATTCAATCATCGGCCAAGCCCAGCACCGCAGAACCAGAACCTGAACCTGGAAAACCTGTGGTTAAAATCAATGATGGTAAAGAAGAGGGAGGTGGTTCGGCTTCAGTTCCTGTTTCTTCTTAAAAGGATCAGACCAATTAAGACCCAAAATGGATGAGACTTCCATGACGCTCGGTTTGAATGAAGTTTTTGCCAAGACCGATTTCTTTTTTCTGAAAACAGATGTGCAAATTATGCTCCGGCTTAACAGAAACCATGTCCAAAAGTTGCTTAACAAAGGTACGGACAGGGGAACTCACATGCCTACTGAGATAGTTTTCCTATTGATCTGAGCGGTTGTTTAGTCTGGCAGCCTATACTTACAGTATCAAGAGTTGATCGTGTGCCATGGGCTAAATTTCTGAATTTTCGTCCATCATCTGTCCTTCTTACTTATTTAATGAGAATATTTGAATAGCCTTTAGGTTGAATTGGCGGAATGCTATTATTTTGTGATCTGGGTTGTCTTGTTTTCTGTGTAAATCAGGAAGTCATTGAAGGTAAACTCATATTTTTTGGTCATGATATATGGTATATGAAGAAAGGCTGGTGATTTATGGAAGAATGATGGCGAGCAGAGGTTAATGTGAATAAAGGAACAAGTCAAGTGGCCTCCTCTGCGAATGGATCCCGATTCCTTGTAATTCTATTTGTGCTTGATATCGAGTAACTAGTTCCCTAATGCTGCATTGTGCAATATGCATATCTACAAGGTTCTGAAGAATCTTACTCATTTTGAATGTGATATAAGTCTAATCACTTGTTACCCTTGCAAACTTTAGTTGCTTCCTGGTGCTTCATGGTTGCAGTAAACACGCCACCTCCTCTCATACAAAAAAGGCTGCTATTAAAACTTGCCATATGTTTCTTTAAATGGAATTTACTATCAATTGAAGTAAGCATGGATGAATATGTGCTTCCAGTCCTACTAAATGATCAGTTTGATCCATTTATGAGTTTGATTCTTCACGCACTCTGAAATGTTGATAATTGAAAGTAGAAACAAGGAGATGTGGGAGCTTTACCCAAAAAAAAACAAGGAGATGTGGGAGGGAAAACCGTGCGTGCAATCCGGTCTCCAATAATTTAAGATCGTTCAGTTTGATACATTTGTGTTAAAACATAATTTATAATGGCATGGTCAAGCAATCTGATTCATGGATATAAAAAGTCGATGTGTAATTATTAGTCTTCCTCAAGTAATTGAAGAAGTAATGCCCAACTAGTAGAAACTAACAATCCACTACACGTATTAGGATGATATTACAAAAGTGAAGACCATTTTCTGCACTAAAGCTTTCCACCTAATCTCAGCCAATGATGACTCCGTTTTGAACACAGACATCTTCCTACTTGTAGTACATTTCTGGTGTTTCTTGCTTTAACTACAAAATAATTCGCTTCCTATTTTTGACACGAAAAAGGGACTTTCCACCTGAAATGCCAACTTTGGTGAGCATTCGTGACTTGTGACTTTCCATTATGACTTGCATCTAACTCAATCATGGTCCTCACTATTGTCGGATTATTGGGGCAATTAACTGTCATAACGATGGGACTGTTCCTGTCACATTAACTCTTGATTGTGGTAAATACGAGGTGCATTATGACTAATGAAAAGATATAACTAGTGCCCAACAGGGTTTGATATGGGCCTCCTGCTTTGATGGCCACAGTCAAGAAATCTTATTAGGTGAGAAATCAAATGAATATGCAGATTTTACCCAAAGTTTGTGTATGGAAAATGATGTGATATCAGAGCTTTTGTGGGCCATTCATCTCACATGGCCATACCAAACCAAAATGGTCTATAATCAACTGTAAGTGGGTATCTGTAATGCTATTCAGACAAATCACAACCATCCAACTCTAATATGTTCTTTGTTGAAAAGCATTGCGGATTTAGTGTTTTATGACAACAAGAGATGACAAGAACATGCTTTCAGATTACACCCCTGCCAGTGTGGACCAACAGGTCCGACCGAAACAAACAATGTATGTGAAAAAAAGCTTTCTGTTCTTAATTAAAAAACTTTTGTTGCATGTAATGTTCTGGAAGACTAGTTCTATTCTTTGTCCCTCACTCTCTTAAACGCCAACTAGTGTCCTCCACTAATTTAATAGCGGCAAAATAAATTCAAATCTTAACTGGTGAATGCAATGTTTACAAATGCCCTTTGCACTGGTTGTCTAAACCAGTTTTTACAGCTAGCGATCATCCATGAAAATCTCTTAATATTGCAAGCGGTACTGTAGCTGTTAAAAATTGAGTTGTACTTTCTTGTGCCTATCACTTGATCGGCTACTGTTAAGAAAACTTAATTCTGAATCGAGAAACTCAGATTTCCAGCCTATAGGAGACAGTAGAAGCGTACTAGAAATTAGTCTATCCCACAGTGATTTATGTCTGTACTCAGAAAAGAATGTACAGAATGATAAAACTAAAACAAAATAACCACTTTGCCTGAAGAAGTAAGATAATGCCAGTACTTTTGCTTGGAGAGGGCAAAAAAAGGGGAAAAAAGGAAGAGAAAAAGCAGCTCAGAGTTTCAGGGACAAGTCAATGGTCTGCACTTCATCTTGTTTGGTATCCAAATGATTCACACTGCCCCACCAGAATCCTCCCATCCCTTCAGCAGCAGAAGGAATCTTCCTGACTCCATCGAATCTGCCGACCCCGGAATTTGATGATGATCCTGTGGTGGTTATTCCCACATGAAAAGAATCCTGTACCACAAGTTTTCCAACTGCAGGCTGCTGATTCAGTGATTGCCGTGTCCACCCGTCTTGCCCGTAAGTGTGAGACGGCTTGCGGATCATAGAATGCACTTGAATGCCAAGAGATCTGTTATAAGAGCCATGCAGAGGCAGGGAGGCCATGCTGGAATAACCAAAGCCACCGATTCGGCGACGCTTTGCTAGCGTCCGCTCTCGCTTGTGCGCATTCTGGTGTCCTCCGAGTGCTTGAGAGCTGTAAAATTTCCTCTGACAATAGTTGCATGAAAACACTCTTGGCTCGTTTTCACTACCTTGAAGGGTGTCTTCAGAGTTGCGAGGTGAATCAGAGTCGAAACCTCGGATGAGATCCAGTTCCAGATTCGACCCATGACTGGAATCTTCCCTAGAGAGGCTTAGATCCAGGATAAGAGCGGAATTCTTGCTTTCTCTGTCTCTCTGATAATCTTTCCCTAGTTGTTGCATCCCCTCCATGGAACTTCAGATGATATAGGCTGATGTTGGGTTTTCTGAATGACCTGCTCTCACTTTGGAGGGTACGTGTGGAGGAAATTAGCAAAAGCAATTTACTAGTTATGTGGCATGGAGATAACCTTTTTGTAGCAGAGAAATATATTCAAATTCAAAAGCTTTTTGATGGGCCAGTGACAAAAGCTCTGAGCTATGTATGGAAGGAACTGCTCCTGTTTTGCAGTTACAAGGTCTTAATATAGAAGGACTAGGATACGAGGACTAGGACATTTTTGGAAGAGAGAGAGAGAGAGAGAGAGAGAGAGAGAGAGAGAGAGATATGTTACAAACTCTTGATTGAAACTCATGAGCGATATCGGGCACATATCCTTGTATGCACTAAAAACGTGTACATTTATTCTTCTCCCTGCCTCAAACTCTCTGTCTTCTTGCCATTATTGTGTTTGTGTTTTGCGGTCCTCCTTTGTGAATGTCCGTGGCTGCGTCATCAAACATTAAAACCAAGACCGAATAAATCCGCCTTTTTGGCTTTTGGAGTTATGCGAATCTTGGAATAGACTCATCTTAAAAAAGATGTGGCTTTGTAAAGTTTGGCACCCGAATGAAGGATATGCAATATCTTCACAGAAAAGGTCATGTCCTTATCTTGCGTAAGAGTTCATTCATTGTAGGAGCAATCGCTTGTCCATACTTTGCACTATAGTATGTCAGTGCACACCAGAAGTTAGTGGGTGCCTACGCAAATATAGTTCAAAATAGGTGATGTTGTTCATAAAATAATCACCATATGTGAGTTGTGGACCAAGATAGTGTCATCATTTTGAAGTCTCAGCAGTCAGCACAGTTTGTGCAGATAGCCAATCTCTTGGGTCAACTAATTAATTCTAACAGTTCTGCTGGTCAAGCTTCTGATTAGGTTTTTTGATGATTGTTGCTTTACAATTGCAGATTATAGACCCCGAGAGCATAACAATGATCTCCTTGTTATTGCACCGGATGATTTTTGAAAAGGTTAAAGCATATTGAAAATAAAAGCTCGCATCAGCTGCTTGCGAGATGCCATCCGAGAAATCACCCGAAGGGGTTCTCGTACTAACCAGCCTTAGCTAAACTAAGTTCCTTTAACCTTAATCTTTTGTTAAATTGCCATTTCATCAGTTCATGGGAAACTTCTATTTCAAGTTCAACTAAAGCAGGAAAAAATATGGAAATTTCTCAACATCCTTCATCTCTCCAAACTGTGGCACCAGAAATTGCCACAGAAAGTTCGTCGACATGTTTCGCCCATAGAAGTGACATATATTTGTAATGATCTGTGCACATTGTTAGGTAAGCTGCCACGCTGAGAAAGTTAAGAGGCTACATATATGTATCGTTTTCTATGCCTAGGAATCTGCTTTAGTCAATATCTAATCCTCTGTGAGCTAGCAGAATTGATGGTTAAATACAAACCTCTGCCTTTCTTTTTCCATCTTAGTGGTCTCCTTGGGAATCAATTCACAGACATTGGATAGCAAATTGAGAGTTGGAAACACGGGTTGTACAGGTAACTCTTTTTCGGTATGTGTCCTCTCTGCGTGTGTAATGAGATAGTGACAGAAAGCTGTCACTTGTGTCTGTGTTGGATTTTAAGTCTGTAGGCCAGAGCTTTGCAAGAAGACAAATACAGGTAGATGGAGTGGGAATGTCAGAATTTACCTAGAAGACGTTGGGCATCAAAGTGCTTCTCCATGGTAACTGGCTAGTGTTCCAAGGGTTCTTCAGATGAACCATATCAATTTCATCCATCAAATTGCAGCGAGCGTCTTTACCGATGATTTAATGATAAAAATATCAATTATCTACAGATAGATCATGTCCATGTAGATCTTATTACTCAGAGAACATCGGAAACAGCAGAGTGACTAGGATGCAATAACCAGAGTCCAAAGTCCAATGAGACAGTTGCCATAGCATGCTTAGACTAAGGTTACTCTATTTGACTCTCATACATCTAACTCGACTTCTCATTACATGGCGGTTTGAATATGATTTCTTCCCCTCTCACCACGGGTAGTTTGCATCTAGTAAATAGGAACAAAGACACCTAAGATTACCTTAAAAGTTTAGCATCATCTCCATTGAATGCCATGGAGCCACTATCAAAATTGTAAAGGGCCGTGTGCTTGTAGTTGCAGTTTGTCTTGCGATTACTGGGTGCCTCCCTTAGTATTATACGCTGTCCAGTAATTTCGCAAGTAATGACCTAGAAGCAAGGGTAGAGAGATAGGTATCTGTCAAGAGTGAATAAGTGTAAAGCTGTGCCTACTTTATGTGATTTTTTCAGACCAGCATGACCTGATTTTGACAAACACCTAATTATGACTCCTAAGACCCTATCATCGTCACTTCAACTTGGGGCATCCTTCTCGAAGTAAACTAGTTTTCCATTGGCCTTCAAGCCTTGA
Organism: Syzygium syzygioides; assembly: GCA_031216285.1. Lineage (NCBI taxonomy): Eukaryota > Viridiplantae > Streptophyta > Magnoliopsida > Myrtales > Myrtaceae > Syzygium > Syzygium syzygioides. Next base: position 27,711,090 of record CM062251.1, read on the forward strand.
ATCCTGATTGAAAGGAAGACTGGAAGTACAAGTCCCTCTCTTCAAAACTCTTGTCTCTATTGCCCACACTACCAGTCAACTTGGGGGGGGGGGGGGGGGGGGGTGGTGGTGGTGGCCCAGTCAAAAACTTCATGTGCACAAATGAAAAGTCCAATTCAATCCACATGAAAACAGAAGATTCGTTTGTCGTCTCGCAGTGGCAAAAGTTTAGTTCACAAACAAGTGGCAGACAGGTGGATGGAGGAGTTGATGGAAATGGCCCTTAACATGCTCCCGGATTGCCGTCCTACGCATGTTAATCCTCATCAATCATGCTCATTTTCCTGAAATTAAGCCCGAGATAAAACAAGAGCTGAGACAAATTGTTTGATCAATCAGGAAGAGTGAATGATGGGCATGCATAACAGTCTAACTGGTTGTAAAAGGACTTGCTTTTGAACCGTTTGATCTTCTCCTGTACGTATGTTAAACATGATTTGTTAGGCGATGTTAAGCCTGCCTTGTCTAATCAAATTGGAACGAGGTATCTCTCTAGATTTCTCTGTCCGTTCATTTTGTATATTTAAAGTTTTTCATATAGTTTTAAAGTTACAGGAACTTCAACCTTATCCAATCGCAGCAGTGACAACTACTCTTCTCCTTAGCACCCGAAAGAAATGGAACCCCATCTCTTTAACACCTACCCTCGGGCTTTTAAAGGTTCTGCAAAGGTACAGAGACTGAGATGTCATAATTTCCACAACTAGGAACCCACAACTATTGTTTATACTATTGAAATTGCAGTTCTATGATGACCCTCAGAGAATGTCATTCTCTCTCTCTTGATTTGTTTCCCCGGATTATTTAGTACAGATGTACAGCAGAAGTGTAACAGAACGTCTCAAGATTGAGACGTTCGAATTAGGCCGGCCTTTGACAAAGTCCTCTAATTATTGAACTCCCTAGCCAATCATATTGAACATATCATATTTGCAACGTATTGAATAGGAGGGAATCAGTGGAAGTACATGTCCCCAAGCAAGAAGGATTGTCCCTTTCAGATTTGAACATCAGGCACCAACCTAATGTACATGGAACTCTTTTCTCTAAAGGGTGTGCTCGCGCATCACGGTGTCGCCGCATCCCCCTTCCTTGCCTCTTCCTTGCAAGTTGAGTGGACCTTGGCCAGCTTTATGTCTTGGAGAGGTGGTCCTAAGAATCGGTCACTTTCTGGCTCGGTTGAAATACAGATGTACTTGTAATGGTATCTTCTTAGCTTATTCGCTTTCAGGTTTCAGCCTCACTTGACGGCCGACTTGGAGAACAATTCTACTTCACTCATTTCAGTGGTAAGATATTAAAGGGAAGTTTTTCTTTCCACATGGACATCACAGGTATTCAAGTAAAATAATCTATTTTTTTTTGTCATACAAGTGAAATAATCTAAACAAGCTCGAGTGTGACATCAATGAGAGTAAGTTTGAATGCGCATTTTCGATTGATTTACCAAGTGAGAACAACTAAAAAGTTATAAATGTCAACAAAATCCTCATAGCTGGAAAAAAATTACAGCAGTGACAACATCATCCCTACCGCCAATTCATCCTCAAAATACCAAATTAAAATCCAGGTCAAACTCAAAACATTTGAGAAAAGCATAGTTCCAACTCGATAGAGTGAAGATATACAAACGATATGCCACACTGCTCATTAAGCGTATCATCATGAATATCCCTCATGACAAACATTGAATTTAATATGTCCTGTAGCCTTGCAACGAAAACAGATTCCCCAGGCAAAGGCAAGTAAATGACTAAACAGAATGTGCTGCAGGTTTTCCCAGTTGTTGATCAAAGTTGGGATTGCCACAACACCATTATGGCATTATCACATTATTCTCTTCAAGCAATGGGTAATGGGGAATGAGCTCGAAAGCTCTACAAAGATAATGGTGGACCCAAAAGCCTCGAAGTGCATCGGGTATTGTCTCTATAAACAGTAAAATGCAGATACAGAATCCATTTAGAGGATAAAGAAAAGCTATAAAAAGACAGTTGAGGCATTCTAAAGAACAACTAATTACAAAACATCGAGAAATTGACCCATACTGACAACCCACTAGCAACGCTACTAATGACATCGTTACTTCCTCAGCCAATATATAAAAATGAGAAATGTGCAAATAGAAGCAACAAGAGAGAGTACAATGGTATCCATAGACTTTTTCCTCTTTATTGCCGAGAGAATTTGATTAACCTGCAGCAACATACCAGAGAAAATTACATCGTTTCATACAACACATGTAGAAATATTACATATGAGCTAACAAAATATAGAACCATCCGTCCTTCATACTTGATCTATTACTTACATAGATTTTGCTTCCCATCATGTTTACCCTCTTAATATCAATATCCTACAGGTCTTCTTTTGGTTAAACCAAGAAAAAACTTATTCAAAGGGACTATAACTTTTTACATTATGACATCACTATGACGTTTTGTGGCTTCATATGCAACCATTCTTTCAAGTCCCCAGGGGTGTTTTTCCTGATACATATATTGATGTTAGCATATTTAAAAATTAAACTATGCCTTCATCTAGCAACTTAAACCTTTAGAACAGTCGGTTGTGATCTCATAAAATCTCACAGTATCAAAACATGATGGTCCTGAGCTCAGATCATTCCAGATCTCTTATCTGCCTCCTCATTATATATTTTCATCCTTTAATCTTTGGTCAAAGTCCAGCTTATGTGTAAGAGAAAGTATCAGAGTGTTTAATTGTAAATCATGCATTTATCTTACAATTTAGACTTTTAGCACATTTGGATGTGTTCCATAGAATTTTATAATTGAAATGATCACTTACCGATGGGAGGCGGCTGCTGACATTGCTAAGTTTTGAATTGATGCCCCCGAAAGTGGAACGTTGCAAAACAAGGGCACCGATTGTTGCTTGTGCTTGGGATATGACATTGTCCATCTGGAGCAAAGGAACATGTTCAATAAGCTGGTCCAACAAATTACCAAGGTTTTTCGTTTTGCCAACAATTCATCCATACAAATACCTAAGTTAAAACCTATATTCTTACAGTTGGGTACAAATTGGCATTCCCACACTACACCGAACTGATCACCTAAGGTTGTCCAGCCAGTGGCTTACAAACGTATAGCTTCACGCATCCATTGATACAGTAAAAAAAAAGCAATAATCACAGAAGAACACATGGATAACCATCACGTTATTTGACATTAAGGAAGCCCAGGTGGTGAAAGAGCAGATGAAACTAAAAATTGATACTAAAGAAACTGGGACAGCACATAATCAGATTCTACCCAACATAGCAAAAGCAAAAAATATAGAGTCATGATTGAAGCTGATACCTAACAGTGAAAATCCCAGTAGAATGTTTCAAGAGATCTCCATAACAACCACAGGTTATGACTAAAAACAAAATAGCAAACAGTGAAATGACCACGAAATTAAGAGTTGTTGATAACACATACGGATGTATATAAAAGCCATGCGAAGCTGTTCTTGTCGTAAGGTCATACCATAATGTCAACACCCTATAAGATCAAAAAAACTACATGTGAAACCTCATCAACCAAAACAAACAATAACCTCACTACCGGCACACTGTGCATCATAGTTCAACTTCATTTTCATCAGCAATAAGCAAATTGTTGCACCATAATTTTAGAAGCCAATATTGCATACCTGTCCTGTACTTCTGCCAATGGATGCACGCTCCTTAAGGAGGGCTTGCTCTGGAGAACCATGGCCATCTTCCAAGTCCAGCCTTGTCCTATCAAACTCCCTAAAATCCTCAAGGAGTGAAGCATGCTCTTGTTTAGCTCTTAGGCTGGATCGAAGTCGATAGAACTCCTGCATTGATGTAAATTAAGGTAATTTGGCCAATTCAATGAGGAATAGAACTGGAAGTTCAAGGGAGAAGTTTCCTCAAAACCCAAATGAGTCATGATAATTTACCCCAAAAGAAAGTTAGTCATGGCAAGATAAAATCCCTCATCCATACTGGAAAATTTGATTAATAACATTCCACATCCCCAACAAATATGAGATTCCAATGTAAAACAAATTACCCTGGTTCTTCTTACATAGAGCAACCAATATTGAGAGAGAGAGAGAGAGAGAGAGAGAGAGAGAGAGAGAGAGAGATAGAGAGAATGCATATAAGAGGGAAAGTAAAAGAGGCTAATTTTATTTTTTGATCAGTTAAAGTGGAAGATACAGGATCAAGAAAGGAGGTATTTTAATTAAACTGAGAGACTTGAGAATGGCAAAGTCATGCCCTTCTAAGAAAAGATGGTCATGTCTTGTAATCTTCATGAACTTGAGCATCTCATCTCTAAGTACAAGTGACCTTTTCTATCTCTACTTAATATACAAATACACTAGAGTGCCAACAGAAATAGGAAGGATAAGTCCGTTAAATTGCCCAACTAAAAATATCCCACTAGAATACTAAACTCTGTCCAGAATGACATATTGCACAGCCATCTGACCAAAACAATAATATTTCAGTTACAGGTACTAGGTACCTAGCAAGAAAATTATCCCCTACCAGCCAAGAATAACAGCAAAAGTATAGAGCAAAATGCAGTACAAATTTTTTATTACACTGGCAATGCTCGCATGAAGGATAATCTGAAAGTCAGGAGGGAAGTATTGAAGTTTGCAGGTAGGCATATGGAAATAAATTATGTAGAACAAGAATGGAGTTGTGACCACTGCTGCAGTCAAGCTGCGCCAGAAGAAACATTCTCATTAAGAAGGACATGGTAAAACATCAGCAACTCACGGTAATCTGCAGGGTCTTTAAAATTGACAAGTTTGGTGAGGGTGCAAGGGAAAAGGAAAAGGAAAGTCCTAAGAAGGCGGAAACATGAAGAATATTTTGATCATATTGACATTATGCAAAGTGAAATTTGACACCACTTAATAGTCGAAGGCTATGTTGTTACTTTTTATCAAATGGAAAAGAGTGGCAAACGCTGAGGTAGCTCTAGAATTTGTGGCACAATGGGTGGATAATGATTTTATCTGCCATCCAGTATGTAGCCAATTGAAGTTAGTGTGATTTATGATTATGTCTAGTCACCTTCCTGAAGCAGATTTGAATCAAGAAAGGAGTGGGCAGTCCGTCTGCCTATATCGATGGTTTGCACTGATTAAAGATTTGCCAATAAATCAATAATTTCCTACAGAAGATTCAACCATTTTTCAAAACGCGTGCATTTTTCAATTAGGTTCTTAAATTTGCTCCCGACTTATCCTATGATGCACACCAATCTGTACAATATTATAGGAAATGATAACTTCGAGTCCCTGATTTGATTAGTCTACTGGGATGAGCTTATAATATACGAGCAATCAAGAAAAATTCTGGCACGGTCCTATTCTATCTTGTCCAGTCTGATATTCTGATGTGCGACCAAAAACACAGCTAGGACTCAAAGATCTCAAGTTGACTGTAAATTAACCAACATTGAAGTATCATTTGGTGCTTAGGCCAAATTAAATCTCGAAACAACGTCCCTACCAAGCAATATCAAACTGCCAAAAATACCTGCGTAAGATCTTGTAGAATTTCTTGATGCCGTGTCAATGTATGAGAAACCATCTCAGATCCTCCAGATGATACCCAAGCTTGCATTTGTATATTTACTTGTTCAAGCTGTTTCAGTTGTCGATCTATCCCAGTTTCAACATCCGTCTCCGTCGCATCAGCTTTAGAAGAAGCCTTTGCAGAGACAATCCTCCTATACAAATTCATCTGCTCATCCAACTGAGCTTCGATCTTTCTCGCCTACACTCAAAAGGTCAAGAGACATTAGAAGCGAAAGACACATGCAGTAGGGACAGTCATAGGAATCACGATGAGACGGGAAAATAAGATCCAGGAACTGTCATTGAGTCGTTCTGACAATTATACTTATTCTAAGGAAATTATAAATGGGTCAGGATGCTCGAGGAAAATAGTAGCTTTGCTAAGTGGGGAACATTAAGATCATTTACCTTACCAAAAAAAAAAAAACATTAAGATCATTTCCACTTGGGCAACAAAAGGTCATCCTCCCCTCGTTAGCCCTTGTGGTATAATTGTCATTACAATTCACAAACAGCTGCAAAACATTTGTATTAGGAATCCGAACACTCCTACAATCTCTGTGGCGCCTCGCACACACATCCAGCATTTCCATAGTCCTTGGCTTTAGAACAGGAATACTGAGCAAACAACTTTGCACTCCCGACGTCTCTCGTGAAACACAATCGAGGATATCGAGATGAAAGTGATCGAAATGCAGCTTTACCGACTTCGCATGTAGATGATCCGGAGTGTCGAATACTCAAGGAACAAAGATCCTAACTTTCCAGAACCGTTCAGTGGAATCCTCACCAGATCGGACAATCAACCTTAATCAACTAACATCCATAAAAACTGACTCCACCGTACATCCTAGACTTCTCGTAGATCAGACGTCGGAGACAATAAAACGAAATTCGAGTCAAACGAAATCCCAAATCAAGCAAAAACCCGAGGCCTGGCCGAGAGGATCTCCAGCAAGTCAACAAACAAATTCACCCATTCAAACATCAGCTAGGCAAATCGATCCCGACGGGGACAACGAGGAAGAGAAACTAGAACCTGCTTGCGAAGGGCGTCCCATGAGCTCGGCACATCCATGAATCGAACAGCTCGAACCGAACTTTTTATCGCCGGATTGAATCGGAGAAGGGCGACGAACGCGACGAGAATCCTTCGTGCTGGATCCCGACGCTGGAACGTTTCTCTGGTTCTCGAAGCAGAATTGAAACGGCAGGTAATCGGAGGTGTTCTTGTGGCTGATTTCGATTTGGGTTTCGTGAACTTTGTCGAGAGAGACGGAGACAGGTCGCCTGATCCTCACCGGCAATTGGCCCAGTTCGCTTCTTCCTCAATCCATCACGTATTTTTTTTTTTTTGGGGGGGGGGTGTTTTCTGGATTTCTCCTCTTCTTCTTTTTTTTTTCTTTTCTAATTGCGGCAAATTACTTTTTCATTTTCTTGCAAAATTGCCGCCATTTTCCCCCCGACCGGTCGCAAGTCATTTCTTATATCTACCCTTAATAAATCAACCTCAACCTATACAATTCACATAAATCAAAAATTTATGGAATTTCGTAAAGGTTAAATCCAACGGCTAATTGAGTCTTAAGACTTTCAAATAACATAATTATGTATTTCCATTAAGTAAGTCCATATCGAGAGATAAATTCTGATGTGCTATTCTTTTTCAAAGACCATTAGTTCACGACTTTTATAGTAAGTTAGAATTGTGTTGCCCAAAAAATCTATGGACTTGTTAAGCCGAATCCAACTTTAGGGGTGATCAATTCTCAATCCGGTTCAATGGAATGAGTCACAATTTTTTTCTCACTACTTGTTACCATATGTTTTGAAACTAGAATTGTGTTCTCCATATTGACCATACATAATTACAACGTGCAATTCGAGCCAATATAATGATGAATTGTGTTCCTAATACCAACTACATATATGTTCTAAAATTAAAATTGTACTCCCCATGTCGACTACACATAATAAAAAAAAAAAGTATATATAGTCGGTTCGGTTCGATTCTCCCTTGAAAATGGGAACCATATTGCCTAGACACTGGTTTTACTTTTCAAAATCGGGAATCGGATCCAATTGGTAGATTCGATTTGGTTTAGGCAGTTCTCGATTCTTGCGGTCCGTTTTACACACCCATATTTAAATTCATTCAATCCTCCTTTTCTTGAATGGCCAAGATAGAGTCAAAGTATTGCCATCCTTTTCGACAGCTTGGGTTGATTTTTTCATATTAATTACCATTTAAAATTATTATACGATGTCAGACAAAAAAAGAATATCATATGATAGTTGCCGTATTGCAGCATTGCATGCCCTCGTTTTGTCAGACACACGAGTGGGGATTGTTAGAATTACTTATTACTTAAATATTACAGCGAAAAAAGATATAGTCGGAAGCGTTATTCTTTTTCCCTTAAACCTCTCGGCCAAACCCTAGTCCGCCACCAGAACTAGAAGCACGCATTGTGGTCGTTCTTCTGCGCTTATCCGCCGATCAGTTAGCTTCTTCTCAACTTGTTCGCTGCGATGGTTACCGTTTCACTGGCTTATCGACGCTTGTGTACTGTTCTTAGTCCAGGGCTCTTTGATTTGGGGGAATTCGATGGCGGAGGAGGCGGCGGCGGCGGCGGAGCCATTGACGTACGTGCAAGAGGCGATACTAAAGAAGAGGAAGAGCACCGAGGAATTGGCCCTCCGGAGGAGAGCCCAGCTCCAGCTGAGCCAGAAGAGGTCGAAGCAATCCAAGTCGAGCGACTTCAAAATGCCCGAGCAGTTCATCAGAGATTATAGAGACAAGGTACTGTCTCTTTTTTAACTTTCTACTCTAGTTTGGATATCATCGCGGTGGTTCGTTACTTCCTGTGTAGCTTGTGTGGATAGTTGCGGGTTTACTGGGAATTGGAAACAGTAATTCGTGATTGGGTTCCTAAATCTCAATTATCATGGAAGAAGGTGTGTAATTCAATTGCTTAGGCTTGCTTGGCTAGTGTGTAGATGGCTATCATAGTTTGTCCTCTCGGTGTATATCCGTTTGGGACCGATTTAATAGGTGCTTTGGAGACATTCGTGTATGATGGTGGCTGCTTCGACGGTACAATTGTTGAGAACACTCGACTTTTGCTCTATGAAGAGTCAGCTTCATAGTGTTGGCAACAATGATTTTGGAGGCTAATTGTTCGCTTGTAACGCCTACCCGGTAACCTAACCAGTGGAATAAGAACTTTGCTGAGAACTTCCATTAAGCTCTAGAGGTATTTGGGTATTATATGGACTTTGTTACACCTTCAGCTTAGTTGGACCCTTTTTCCTCTCATGTTTCAGCCATTGTCTTTGTAACTTTCCTTCTGTTCTTTCCTTTTTTTGGTTGACGATGCTTACTATTGACTTAACTGGTGCTACAACTACAATTTTGCGGGAACATTCAGTGGTTTCACAGTATAGGTTGTGTTTGGTTTCTTGATGATGTCCATGCGGTCCTCTGTTGACTTCTGAATGTGGAAAATAAATGAAACGGGACACAAAATCATTTACCTTACTTTTTTATGTGTAGGAACTTGATCTCATCCGAATGAAACATAGGGTTAAGAGACGAGTGCCGCCTGTAGCTCCATTGAACTCGAAGCTGCTCTTCATTATCCGCATTCAAGGGTGGGATTCTTGCCTAGTGGAGGTTCTTTCTTATGGGTAGTTTGCTAGAGTTGTCCTTACAATCTGAACTCTGCCTTCTCCTCCTCCCAGGAAAAATGACATGCATCCAAAAACTAAAAAGATCTTAAACAATCTGAGACTAAGAAGAGTCCTCAGCGGTATCTTTGTGAAGGCAAATGATGCAATCCTGGCGATGCTGCAAAAGGTGGAGCCGTATGTCACATATGGGTAGGCAACTTAAATTCTGCTTCACATCCTTCTTTGATTTTGTAGTAGTAATTGTCACGTTGCCGACAGCTATAGGAGCTGGTGACAATTTTGGGGTTTGTTCCTCAACTTGTGGTTCAACTGCAGAAGACCCTTTGAAGTCAACCAAACTGAAATTTTTTAGAGTGGATAGAAATACAAATTGTCTTTTACAGCCCTGCCTGTTTGGGACCCATGGATCACATGCTGCTGAATATTAGTGGAGCTGGCCTAAAATGCTTAGTAACATCCCTCGGCTTGAGGAGCTTTTGATAAGTCATAACTACTCTTAATAATTCAAAAATATAGGCCTCAACTATTTCCACATCTCCATCTTTGACAGTTCTTAATAAGAATTTATTGGTCATTAATAGTCGTCTGCCCTTGGAGTAGAGTTTACTACCTGACCTTAGTTGAATGTTAGCATCACAATTAGCATTTGAATGCCATCTTCTACATATGCCCTGTGAGTATTTTGACCCCTGTTAATACCTTCATGATTATCCTAACCTGACTTAGTCCTTTGCACCTGGGCATTTCATGGAGGATCTTTTTTTTTCCTTTTTGAAGGTATCCTAACCTTGCCAATGTGAGGGAGCTTATTATCAAGAAGGGATTTGCAAACATTGACAAGCAGAGAGTTCCTTTGACGGACAATAACATTGTTGAGCAGGTACTTCATCATGAAATCTAGTCGATGAAATTTGTTCACGAAGCATCTGCTTTCTTCCCTTAATTTTGTTGAAACTTTTCCAAACCCCTTTGTATCATCATGTGTCGTCTTGTGTTTCGTGTGTGTGAATAACCTTCTTTAGGGATTTTGTTTTGAGCAGGAATTGGGCAAGTATGGCATCTTATGCACGGAGGATATAGTCCATGAGATCGCAAATGTGGGTCCACATTTTAAGGAGGTTACTAGCTTCCTGTGGCCTTTTATGCTGAACAAGCCGGACGGAGGCCTAAGAAGAACTAAAAGAATGTACAAGGATGGGGGAGAGACTGGCAATCGAGAGGATCACATCAATGAACTAATCAGCAAATTGAACTAGCATAGGCTGATCTTGCTTGTGAAGACAGACATGGACTAGTGATACAGTTTTGTAATTTGTGGCTCTTATCTAAATTTTGAAATTAATGCTAGTGGTATTGCTTTCTTCTGTCTGTAGTGATAAAACTCAAGGATAATTGTTCTCCTCCTTCCCTCCTCCTTATTGATTATAGGGATTTGCACTCTCTGTGTAGCCACAACCATGTGGAATGCTGAGCATGTGGTGGTTGCATACCGTTTGTGATTTTGGAATATCTCCGCTGCTAGCTAACATCATCTTCATTCTTATTAACCGGAATCGAGAAATATGTCCTCAAACCATTATGAGGCGAAACGTACCGCTTGCAATTAGAAGGATTTGGTTATGTCTTCAGGTATGACACCAGCCGCATAAATTAAGAAAATGCAATAAGATGTTTCACTTTTAGTACTCTATGCTCGTTGTTTCAACTTCAAAATTTGGGCAATTAAGATTTCGCCACGCTACAAGCACTTGCGTTTAAGTTTAATCTACGGCTATTAGCAAAAATAAGATTTGCTTGTGCATCGACTCAAAGAAAAAGGAAAGAAAAAGGCAACTCTCATTTTCCCTTGGGCTAATTCCAAAAAAACACACAAACTTAAGGTCGAGTGATAATTTTGGCCTAAGCCTTTTTTTGTTCCGTAAAAAAATATCAACTTTAGATCAAGTGATGATTCTAGTCCAAACCTTTTTTTTGTCTCATTAAAAATCAACTTTCACCCTTATCCCAAATTTAGCTGCTCATTGACTTTCTGTTTGAAGTTTCTCTTGTTTGAGTAAAAAAGTTATGGTCATGAGTTTGGCATATCTCGTCCATGGCATCTATCGACGGGCGGTGGTCTACAACTTCAAATTATGATAAAACGACAAAATCTAACCAAAGAGATTCAATCCGGATATCTTTTTGACTTGCTGGTAAAGTGAAGGAGATGAACAATTTCACCGTTATTATTCAAGCTATGGTTCAGAGAAGATGACAATGAATAGTATTTTAAATCTAGTTAGCAAGCCACGTGGATTTATTGCTGAGGTGGAATAGTTAAGTTGGATAACCAATGGTTCTAAGGCCCCATTTGGTTTGGCTTTCCCGGGAGACTTTGAGCCCCTAAAGCCCTATGAGAAAAATATGAGGTGTTTGGAAAGCATTAAGGAGGTTGGAAGGTGTGGGAGGTGCTTTGGGCTTTTAGCATTCCGAGAATGCTATTATAGGAGGTTTAATAAATTTTTTACTTTCCATTATTGCCCTCACCGATAATTATGTGTTCCACTTTTGTCCTTAAAAGTTACTATCTTCTTCAATCATTGTCTTTCATCTTCTTCAACCCATCATCTCTGTGCTCAGTGGCTGAGTAGTCGCTGACCGCTAAGGTCAAGGTCAACGGTCACTGAGGTCGAGATCCCATAGGTCGAGGGTCGACGTCGAAGTCATGCATCCTCGTGGCACTTGCCTGGGTCGCTTTGAACGTCGAAGGGCCAAATCTGAGTCGCTCGGTGGTAGCGCAACCTCGGCGTTGCCTCGCCTGGCGTCACGCATCCTCCGCGGCCCTTGCCTTGGTCGCTTCGATCGTCGAAGGGCTAGATTTGAGTTGTCCAGTTGTCGCGCAACCTCGGCGTTGCCTCGCTTGGCGTTGCGCATCCTCCGCGGCCCTCGCTTGGGTCGCTTCGATCGTCGAAGCGCCAGATCTGAGTTGCTCGACGGTTGCCCAACCTCAACGTTGCCTCACTTGGTGTCTCACATCATCCGCGGCCCTTGCCTGGCTCGCTTTGACCTTTGGCCCCACAGCTGTGTGATCTTGGCGTTGCCTCATCTAGCGTCGTGCATCCTTCACGGCCCTCGACTGGCGCCACCTCAATAGCATATTGTCTGCCTGGTGTGGCACGATCAATCTTAGGTATCGCTAGACTTGTCAAGTAGATGGGTCAGGTCGGATTTGAGTCGAATCATAAATGGTACGATCCAAATTGACCCATTAATCCGTTTATGACCCATTTATGCGCAATGCAATTTTCTTAACCTATACTAACCCGACTCATACCCAATCAATACCTGATCAGACCCATGTTGCTAAAACACTTCATATTTAATTAAATATAGGAAAATTCATACCCAAGCTGAAATGAGAATACAGAATAAGTGAGTGTAATATTAAGTGAGGGTGAGAGAAATGCGTTGAGTTTAAATCAGTTCTAAACTCATTTATAGCCCATTTGCGATCCATTTAACACCAATATAAAACTTCTACCTATTTATGACCCATTTACTAAATATAACTAATACATTTATAACTCATTTACTAATATATGGGTTAAGAAATGGATTTATGATCTATTTTGACAGGTTTAGGTATCACATAGTAGCCAACACGAGAGAGTTTGTAGAGATCAGGGCTTTCGGATTGAGGATTTGCAGAGAGATGGGGGATGGGAGAGATGCTGCAAGCTCTAGCCCTTGCTTCAACGAAGAGGATGAACAGTGCCATGCGTTTTTCTTTTCATTTTATTTAATTTTAAAATAATTTGCAAAAAGCTACACTAAAAATGAAACAACTAATTTAGGAATACTTAGGCTGTGTTTGGTCGTTGGGATTTCTGATTAGGATAAGATTGGATAGGTTAGGATAAGAAATACAAGGATTTGGCCATATCCTAACCATTGTTTGGTGAACTGCAGATTTAAAGTTGATATTCTCATATCCTATCCTATCCTGCGTTTGGTAGAAACCGTATATCAATATAAAGAACATATATGCCCCTATGTGATGCTCATGAAAATTGTCATCATCGTCTTTATGTTTGTCCCATGAACTTGAAGCCTTTTCCATACACAATCAAGCAGAGGTTGCAATCTATGGAAAATAGAGCGCCCACTCTAAGGAAACCTTTTCATGTGTAATAGCATAAGATCCTTCAGAATAATGAACAAGTTTTTCTTGGCGTTATCTTAGAGAGCTGACCCCTCTCCAATCTATACTGACTTTCACCGCTAAATATCTTGCCTAGGAAGGCAGTGACGAATGAGCAAAAAGAAAAAAAGACTGAGCAAAAAAATAATAATATGAAAGCAAGGGTACGACGAGACTACAACATCAACTATGAATAAAGCTCCAAACTTCACAAGAAACAACACATTCCAAAAACTAAAGCATTCCAATAAATAGTAAAATCAATATTATTCGATGTTGTTCATTGTCTAAAAAATAGCAAAAAGAGACCATACACGGCATTACTCTTCTATCATCTCTTGGAGAAGCATGTCCACAAATGCCTTCCTGTCATCTCCTTGAAATCCAAAAAAAAGATGAATATTCTCAGGATCCTTCATAATTTTTCTGCACAATTTTATTATGTCCATGGTATCTAGAGACATCTTAAGAAGCTCGTCGTTGATTTTTCTTTTGTCATCATCCAAATCTTTCGCATGTCCAATGCGACTAGCAATCATCTCCATCCTCTCGTTAGCTTTTTCCATAAAAGAGCCAAAAGTGATTGCAATTTCAACTAACCCAGCAGTCCACTTGTCACTTGCGTTAGCCCTTTTTCTTCTTGAAGAATCAGCAACATTTTGCATTTGAGAAGATGATAGTGGCGGTAAGTTTTGATTTGCACCAGTAGTAGCCACGTCAGAATGATTCTCACTTTCTTCATTATCTACGGCCGCATGAGCTTCTGAAGGGTCTTCACTGAGATTTCCCTTGGCACGGTCTCTTCCAAATACAGTTGCTAGTCGATCATATAGGAAGGACTTTCCCACCCGCCTGGGTGGCGCTGCTGGAACGCGCACTCTTCCTCTCGCAAAAGGTTGAGTGTTCGAATCCCGGGCACCGTAGGGTGACTTAACCGGTGGCATGTGTGTGGTGGCTGGCATGTGTCGCCCCCAGGGTTTACTCCCCGGCTGTCGACCGTGCGGGGGTTCCCTGGGTTACCAAAAAAAAAAAAACAAGTTGTAAAGAAGAAAAATGAGAAGAGGTAACACTAACCTTGCAATATTTTTTCCAACTATCTTCCGAATGAATATCAACAGAATGTTTTCATGATCCCATCCAAAGCCACTTTGATCCATCAAGTCATAAATCTGATTATACAACTTTTTCAAGTTTCTCATTTTCAACTCAATATGAGGATTACCCTTAATGCCAGAACCAGGAAACTTTTCTTGAACCCACTTCTCTAACATAATCATGTAACCACTCTTGAAGCCGTTATCGGCTTTCATTCCTCGCGCAACTAGTTCTTCAAGACCACCTAGAAGTGCATTTTCTTCATCTATTGTCCATACACGTAGGTGTCTCTTTGTTTCCCTTCCTTGAGTTTGACTAAAATCGCTACCTTCTATTCCTAAACATCTCATTGTAATTTTACAAAATTTAATGATAGATGATAGCATGGTAGAGAAAATTTAATGATAAAAACAGCATAGTATTAAAAATTTAAAATGATATAGCCAGAATTCAAACATTACATAAAGAATATTTTTCTCCATGATGACAAATCCGCACCATATTATACATGTCTAATAGCAATGGAAACAAAAACATCTTACAAAACAAGCCTTACAATAATTAGAAACAAATGAGACAAGGAATAATGTCAAATCAGGCGACTCCTCCATGTCCTCGACTTGCATTCCACTCATTAAACATTTGTATTGCCAAATTTTGCCTCCATGTTGTCCAATGATTCGATGGCTCAAGAACATTAATTGTTTCCACATCTTCAATGGTGTTAGCAACTTCATCTAATTGTGGCTCAATTGGATCAATAGCCATTTCTCTTCTTATCAAGTTGTGTATAAGGCAACAAACTATAATAATTCGTGTTTGCATTTTAATTGGATAAAAAGATGGACTCCTAAGAATAGCCCACTGTAACTTTAATAGACCGAAGCATCATTCTATGACATTTCTAGCTTGAGAATGCTTCATGTTGAAGTACTCCTCAAGGGAATTTGGCATACAACCTTCGCTCCACTCGGATAGGTGGTATCGAGTACTTCTATAATGAGCAAGAAAGCCCTCCCCATTTGTGTATTCGGCATCGACAAGATAATAATTACCTAATAACAAATGATAACATTATTAATTGTTTTAGAATTGTCAAACCCTACATGTTAAATAATATAACATATTGATAAGGGCTTATCTTACCAATGGGAATCTTCAGACCATTGGGTTTAACTAAAGCATCTCGAAGCACTCTAGAATCTGCTGCTGAGCCTTCCCATCCAGGTAAAACGTATACGAATCTCATATCACGTGAGCAAACTCCTAACACATTGGTCGCTATCTCACCCTTTCTATTTCGATACCTTGGTTTATCAACCTCTGGAACACGTACCCTAATGTATGTGCCATCTAATGCTCCTAAGCAACCCTAGAAACATGAAATTAATAGAATAACCTTATGTTTACAGTATTAAATTAATCCATGTAATAGCAAATCAAAAATACTTTAAACCATTTCCATCTCTTGTCGGTACATTCCTTTAGAACTAGTTCAGGTGACACAAGAAGCACACTATGCATTCTTATCACAGCACTTAAAACTAAGTTAAAATACCTACTTATTGTCTCCCCAGACCTCATAAATCTGAACTTGATAACACGATTTTTCACATGATGGGCAAGTAAATGTAGGAACATTGCCACTTGTTCTTCTATAGTCACAATTCCATCTTCTTTTAACCCACCAATTGTACGTGCCAACTCGCATAGTAGAGTAAATGTACGTCTATTCATTCTAAGTTGTTCCACACAATTCGAGTCACTACTGTTAATGAGGCGATCAAGGCGATCTAAACGAGCTTGCCTTTTAAAAAATGTGCGATCCTTCAATATATGTTTACGGTAGTGCCTTTTAGCAACTGTGGATGCCACAATCATATACATCATACACAAAAGCAACATCTGCAGGTTCATCTTTTCTAATATCAAAATGCTAAAAATTTCCTCCCTCTCATCGTGATCCATTTCTAATAAAGGAAAAAAAAACAATAACATTAGGCAAATACTAAGTAATAGGTTAGAACATTGACAAAATCTGTCATATTCACCAAATATTAAGTGCTTTTGGATAGAAATGTCTCGTTAGCTTAGCTGCTTGCAATGCAAAACAATGCTATAGCTTTTATCATAGAAATGGAGCTAGTTTTTGCACATAAGAGAACCAGAATAGCTACAATACTACTCCCCATAAATCAAAATAGTGACTGCTTCTACTTTGCTTTTCTTTACAGTCCTAACAATCACGATGTCTACAAAGTAGAGAAGTCTCTATTGCTACAGTTGAGCAACAAACAAACAATGTAGGTAAATGACAGGGAAAATGCATAAGTTGTTCTCTCATTCTTAACATCGAACAGTCCAAAAATAAAAGGCGTGTCCGCCTATCCAGGCATAGACTTAACGACAGTTGCAATCAAGGGCATCTTAAAATATTTTGGATTCATTAAATCACCTCGATAAGCTAAAAGACCCTATTCTCTCCCCATTATTATCTAGTCAACCAACAAAAGATGGACATGACCCGCAGAAATCATCCAATGAACAAGAACAACCTGGTGAGATAGTTATGTGTCTCTCACAGAAATTGGTGCTCATTGGCATCATCATTTTTTTTGCTAGAACATTGGCATCATCATTTAGTAGCATGAATACTTGAAAAGCAAAATAGTGCAAAAGGGACCTCAAGATCAAGAGATCAATGAAAGCTAAAAAAAACTCCATCTTCAGTGTAGGAACATTATGTGTCGGGTACTTATAACAATGTATATACTTCTTCCAGAAGGGAATGTTATATTTTGAAAACCCACACATCAAACTCTATTTAAAATATAGCCGTCTTATCTCGATGAAACATTATCCCAACTAGCTGCAAAATAACTCTTTCCTTAAATTCTCATATAATTTGGTTGTCAAACAGCGATGTTTTCTTTGGCAACTAAAAATTTTACTCTAATAAGATCAAACATTGCTGCCTCGTGAAAAGAGAACTCAATGGATTAGTTCTCAATGAAAAGAGAACTCAAAAATTTTACTTCTAGGGAGCTATTAATATGGAAGTTGTTGCAGAGAATGAATGTCTATTATAATTAAGACAGCCTCTAACATAAGGGTGTGATGCTTATGTATTTTACTTGTTTATGAAAACAGAGGTGGAGATTGGGATTCAAGTGGGACATGTAATGGAGAAACAGGACCGATCTCAAGTGGGGGCTTCCGCAACAACTATCCTTTGAAAATGAGGATAGTGGAGCAGTTCGTCAGGGAAATGCGAGTTCCCGTGATGCTTCTCAACGTCACAAGGTTGACCAACTTCCGCAAGGACGGCCATCCGTCAGTATATGGAAAAAACACCACTGGCGGAACTCAAAGCCGACCACCACCCGAGAGAGAAAAAAGAAAGAGGAACATGATAAACAACTCTCATCATCTAAAAGCACTCAAAACTCTCACAGCATGCAGACACGATATCCTTGACATGGAGCCCAGCGAAGGACTCGTTTATGACAACTTCATCGTTCGATTACCGGTTAACAAATAATGAAAATTATAAACCCAAACTATTGAAAAAAATTGCAGAATCAAGCTGTAGACGATTATGGATGAATACATACCTTCGCAAATTGCAGAAGCAAGCTGTAGCATGGGTGAAGGAGTGCGTGAATGAAGGGGTAGGGTTTCTAAAAAGTAGCTTTTATATGACGGATAAGAGAAATCCTATCCAACCTTATCCTACCCCCCTCTCTCGGATTTTTTAATCCAGGTTATATCCCTTCTATATCCGATATTATACTATCTGAGACACTTACGGACAACGAAACGCAGCCTTAGGGGGGAAAATCTTTGGCAAAATGTAAAGGACTTTAAGTTTAAGAAGTTTTCCAAAATGTAAATTGTGTTTGGTAAGTTGTAACTTAGAAGTCTGTTGTAAAGTAACTTTGGATAAAATAGCATTTGGAAAAATTATACTTGCAAGGCACTCTTTTATTTTTTATTAAAGAAAAATTGAAATCCTTTGTCGGAGCCGGTGAAGGGCACGTGGCTGCTAGCAACCCAAATTTGGCATCGGCGGCCGTCGTTTGAGATCAAACAACAAGGGTAGCCCCTGGCGACCATCGACGTGGGCTGCTTGGGGTCGAGAGATCACCGACGAGGGTTGCAAAACCCAGGCAACGGCCGCTGACAACCCAGATTTGACAATGCGCGGCTGTCGTCTGAGGCCGAATGACGAGGGTAGCCCCGGCGACCACCAACGAGGGCCGTGCGAAACCCAGGCGAAGCAGCCCAGGTCGGTAGTTGATGGGGTTGCTTGAGGTCATTCGGCCTTAGATGACGGCCGTGCGGCATCACATTTGGGTCATTGGTGGCCCTCGCTTGGGTTTCGCGACCCTCGTCGGGGGTCTCTTAAACCCAGGCAGCCCTCGTCGATGGTCGCTAAGGGCTGCCCTCATTGTTCAACCTTAGACGACAGCTGCTAGCTCTAGATTTGGATCGCCGACGGCCCTCAACGGTTGTCTAGGTAGCATGCCCTTAACCGAAATCACGCATCACCTCTCCGAGGTCATGTGAGTTCTCGGTGAGGACTGTCTAGGTCGCACGATCTCAGGCAGCCCTCACTTAGGTTGTGTGGCCCATCGCGGTGGTTGTGCGACTCCAGGCGACGGTTGATGGATTGCGCGACCATGCCAACCCGTCGCCGTCCACTCACAACCACATTGCTGAGCTAAGCAGAGAAGACGATGAACAGTAACAAATGAGGGCAAAACCGGAAAATAAAAAAATAAATGAGGGTAATTTTGGAAGAAATGTCTATTACTTAATCGATACTGTTGCTTACTGAAAAGGCTGAAATGCCAAGGCACCTTAGAGGCTGTCTTGAGCTTTTAGCCTTCGAAAGGCCAACTTTGGCTTAATGGGGTTTCTAAAAGAAATTTCCAAACACCATATTTTAGCTCAAAGGGCTTTAGATGCCCGAAGTAGTTTTCCAAAGCCATTCCCGAATGCATCCTAAATGCATTTACCTTGAGCAAAATACCCTTGAGTAAAAGATCCTTGGGAAATGGCTTTGCATTCTCTCAAAATTCAATCAAATGAGGTCTAAGTCAAAGGGTTGAGATCATTCAGGTGCGTTTTTTGGGAGTTAGGCCTATTTTCCTGCATCGCCATTTCGCTCTTCAAATCCGAAAGTATCAGCTGGAGCATGACGTAAACGACAATGGTCTCTCGCGACGACCCATGGCTCGCGCGCGACAAGCTCTACCACGTCCTCTTCTGCCTCTTCCTCGCACTCCTCTTCTCTCACCTCGCCTCCCTCACCAACCGCCCCTTCCTCCGCCGCCACTCCCTCCTCGTCGGGTCCATCGCCTCCCTCCTCGCCGGCGCCGCCAAGGAGGCCGCCGACCAGCTCGGCATCTTCCCCTCCGACGGCGCCTCAGCCAAGGACGCCTTTGCCGACGTCCTCGGCGTTCTTATCGCCGCCTGCGCCCTCTCCCTCCGCAGCCGCAGGTCCTCGACCCGACCCACGCCGGAAACGGGTCAGCCCAGTGTTGCCTCGATGGTTTGACTCGTTTGAGCGGGTTGCTGGGTCTCATTGCTTCGTTTTGGTGAAGAATTTGCGGCTTTTTTTTTTATCTCGATCTGATTGCTACATCGGAGAAGGATAGTTGTGAAGCTCTGAAATGCTGGATCTTCTAGCGAGGTACTCGAAAAAAGCTCGAATTTTGAGGTGGGTGCTATTTGGGATACCAACTCTTTCTGCTTAGCGTAGTCCAGTTTTTACGGCATTGACTATGTTGTGTTGCTTAGAATTTTGGGACAAGATTCGATTTTTTCATTTTGCTCCTGTCAAGACAGCAGAGTGTAGTCTATGGTTCAGTTAATCAATGGAGGAAACTGGTTTGGGTTCGTGTCACTATGAGGACATTATGTCAAGAATGATGTTCCTCTCTGAAGTAAGATGAATATCAAGTAAATGCATTCCGAAGTTTAGATTTAGCTCTTATGCTTAGTGACGTGGCAATACAGATATCATTGCTTAACTTGTGGTTTTCTTTCTGCCGCTGAGTAAGTTAGCTTTGCGTTTGTAACAATCGATGTCGGGGGCCAGCTACTAGCCTAAATGCGTGATCTAAAACAGACTAAGTTTGCTCGATTCATGGTTTTGTATTTTCTTTCCAATACATGACTTCCATAAACAATGTAGTCGGGTATATACGAGTGCTTGACACATTTCTTATTAAAAAATGTTTATAAACTTCCTTTGTACATCTAAAGTTTACTTGTTGTTTCATTGTGTTGTACTGATATTAAGACCCTAATAGTCATATCTTAAAAATCATATAGAGTTCCCAAGAAAGCCGCATAAGATTCTACATGGATTGTGCATGGTAATCAGTTCTATAAGCCTCATAAGCATGTTTTAAGACCATACAAAGATTGCAAATTTCACCTGCAGTGTTGTTTTTTTTGGTAAGGACACCTGCAATGTTGTTGAAATCCATAATTATCAATCATTTACCACCAATCTACTCTTTGTAAGCACGAGATTTCGCTGTTTCATGACTATGTTAACCTTGATGAATATTATTCTATTACATATGTTCTCTGCGATCGCAAATACATAGATCAAGAAGCCAAATGTCCAAATGTATGCATAACTTCTCTTCACTGTAGCTACAGACCAATATTCTGCTTTGAAGCAAAAAGGGAATAAAGCAAGATAGAAATGAAGAGGACAATATAGCTAGCTCCATCTATGTACATTGCCAACCTAGTACATTGTTGATATTGTAGATCTATATGTCATGCTTGTTTTATTGGAGTTTCTGTTAAATGTGGCAGTATAGTGTTGTCTTTGCCTGTTGCCTCCTGAAGCTACGTAAAAGTTGAAGGCTTTTCGTGGTTGTTTCCTCCATCATCTGGCAACTTGACAGCAGTGTATATTCCAGCTCCACAAAGCGCGCCAAGTATGGGAGCGGTGAGGTAAATCCAAATGCCTCTGTACTTTCCTGCTGCTATGGCCGGTCCCAATGTCCTTACTGGATTCATTGAAGCTCCTGTGGTTGGCCTGTGCAATGAAACAGAAAGAGATGCCCCTGTGGCTCATATTGATTTCTATGTTCCGTAGTTTTCAAAACTGACTCAACAATATTTCCTTTTCCTTTCTCTGGTCTATCAAGTCTGTCCCTTTCGGTGGTTTTATGTATTTGTGTCAGCATGAGCTAAGGACGAAAAGTAAGTTTTATCACATTTGTTCATCAGTATCCAAGAGAGGTTTTTATTCTTATTGATATCAATGTGCTTTCATGCTGTTTTTTTTTTTTTGTTTTCCTCAAGCTCCTTTGGCTTGATGGAGTAATTTTGTCTCGAAACATACAAACAGCAGTATTTATATCAAAGTTGCCTGTTGCCTGAAATACAGAGAGATACAGTCTTAAGGTATTACATATTCGGCATGCAGGAAAGACCTTTTGTGTTGGTCACACAAAACTTCTCGGGCATTGGTATCTTTGGAGGTTTAATAGATTTCCATACGAGAGAAGTATGGACAATACCTAATTTTGCCGGCTTGGATTGATTTTTACTTCTCATTTTTTTCTTAATCTAAAGGTGATTTACAAGCTGTGTTGGTGGTGGAAATCTTGGAAATCATTTGCATTTATGTGGCATGTATTTAGGACAATAAAAGTTCCATAATCAATTAAAATCTAAAGCCACTAGAAATTCCGAGTTACCCGGCGATGAGGATGTTGAGCATAACGGTAGCTCCCACTGCGATTCCCGACAACTCTCCAACCTGCGTGTACATTTTCAATTGAAAATTGATTAACTATGCCGATGGGTAGACGAATGGATCTTTCATTCTATTTCATTTTTGTTCATATGTGCAAGTGTTCCTTTTACTCGTGAAACAAACAGCAGACCAGAACTTGAGATCAGGAATATTAGAAGTGCAAGCGACCATGCATTGCTGCATCTATTACTGTTCAGTTACCTCGATTATAGAGAGAGGAAAGAGCCAGCTTCCTTTTAGATACCTGATGTTTTTTACCATGGGCACGTGAGAGCCTGAGAGGTCAATCTCTGCACTGGTTTGAATTTTAATTTCTTTGCAGTATTACTGTGCCAAAGTGGCGCTTGCATTTGACCATTATTTGTGGATTTCGAGGAAATGCAGAAGGAAACACCGAAGATGTCTCCTTTTCCTCGGATTAAACTAAGATGAATTGTCTTGCATCGAGGACACAATGCATGTTGTATCCAATTAATCACAGATCTGCACACCTATAAGGAAATAATATCCACCCGCATAAACGAGGACTGACTGGACAAAGATCATGTATAGATCATGTGCACTATCAGTGAGCTGATCATCATCACAGAAACCTTCGTTTTGAACCGAAATGAGGTCTGACTGGACAAAGTGATGGCGATGAGTCCAATTATTCGTTCTTTCGGAGTTGTGATGGCTTGTTTATGAGGACTGATATTTCAGACAAAACAAAAGAGAGTAGTTCAAACATGAAGAGTCCCTTACAGCTCTAGTGTCAGTGGCCACTGCAGTGACAACCAACATGAGGTTGAAGCTGATGATAAACTCCAGAGCAAAAGCTTGACCATCACTAACACCTGCTGCAGGAACAGTCACTCCTCCGCCCATTACCGGGTGAAATATCCGTTTCAGCGCAAACGCTGCACACAGCGAGGCCGCTGCCTGTGCTCCAATGTAAACAGGCACCTATACCCGAACGAAATTAGAGCAAAACTATTAGTACCTGCAGAACATTTTTCGTGTTAGTAAATTATGATATCTTGGTGACTTCTATACATGTTTCCATGGGAAGTGCTTGAGAGCTGCAAAGGAAATGGTGAGAGCCGGGTTGAGATGGCCTCCGGAGATGTGGCCAGTTGCAAGTATCACAATCATGACTGCGAGACCTGAGGAGGCGGCAAGGCCAAGGAGTGTCTCCGATCCATTAGTCTTCTGGTTCACTATGGGTGTGGCTGTTCCAGCAAATACTAGTATGAGGGTGCCAATGAATTCTGCTCCCACCTGGTTTTTGCAATGGCACAGGATTCATACGAGGCAATGAAAATAATGGGGCAGTTTAAAAATTGAATTTTTAAACACCATGAGTACCTTTCTTGCAAGTGAAACAGGTGGGTGTGGCAATGAGCTAGACAGAGATCTGGGCATTCCTCCTTCCATGGACCAAGGTTCCACAGAGAAGCAACCAGAGCAGTTCCTGAGAAGTGACTTCCTTCCATGACTTCTCACTGCCTTATGACCACCTCCAAAGAGTGGAGCTCCAGGAGTGCCTGGAGTAACAGGAGTTGAAGGGGCTGATGGGACTTCCTCATTCTCCATTTTTGAGTTTCCAACTTCACTTCAGATAAGCTGTAAGAAGTACTCTTTTGGGAACCAGTTATGCAACAACCAGTAGGTGGGCAAGTACTGAAGCTTTGGGTACTTGTTTGTAACTTGTTTTGAAAAGCAATAACACTGGCTGGAGGTATTTAAAGGAGGAGAAAGATAGGTTGACTTGGAGAATCCCAAGACAGCGAGTGAGAGAAGAGAGAGAGAGCAATTAGTGGTTAGAACTGGAGATGCATGAATAAATTGCCATGTAAAATTGTCATGTTTTTCGACAAAAAAAAATTGTCTTGTTTACATTTCCCTTTTCTCCTTTTCTGATTGGGTGTTTTCATTTTCTTTTTATCTCGCTATTGGTTATGTGTGCGGAGGAGACGGAACTTGGCAAGTTTCTCTGCAATCATGTCATGTGCATTTTTCACTTTATCTGCCATAGTTATGCAAAGCGAACTTTGGATGACATTTTGAGTCGCATTTGCTTGGTTAAATATAGCTTGGATTGAGCTTTTTTTCGGGGTGTTAATATTTAGCAACTAACTGTTTGAGGATTGATCAAAACTTATATAAGTACACGAAAAATGTGTATTATATTTTTTTTCTGTAATTGATTCGGTCTATCATATTAACGAAAGAAAAAAAAAATCTATGCCACATGCTTTGATAGTATGGTAAACCGAGTTTCAAGTATTCAGTACATGTTGTTATTAGACATGCATGCAATGTGGAAGTTTCATCAGTTAAAGGGAATCTTCGTTTTTTTAAGTGTGTGAGTCGTAAATTGTGCACCTAACATCTCTTGAATTTAGTTAATAAAAGGACTCCAGTGATCTGGCCACCGCTGGTGTCAACCATTGAAATAATTAAAGAAAGTGCTTTAATAAACTTGATTATAATCAATTCTTAAGATTTGCAAGTACTAAGCTGACCGAATTAGATGCCAATCAACACATTTTGAAACTCAAATTCAAGAATAATTGTTCCTCATCAGTCCATACAAGACACCGAGATCCTCGAACGTGTCGACATGTTTTTGAGGTGGATCTGGAAGCTGAAGGCTAAGATTGGTTTCTGCACTTTGTTATCGGGTCTGGAAAAAGTAGCCCGAGCTTCGCAAATTATGTCCTTGTTCTCTCTCCTGTGGGCATGTGTTTCTTTAGACTTAAAGTGAGCCGTTCATGATTTTCTGTTCTCTCTCATGTACTGAGCTAATTTCTTATTTTCTGCAACAAGGTTTTCAGCAGAGGACATTTTCGTTAAGCATGCATAAAACAAAGTGTACCTCAATGTCGACAATCCATTCATCAAACGAAAAGACCATAATGCTTGAGGTAGGCATCTGAATCCAACTGAATTACTGAATTAAGTAACAAAAATGGATATGGGATTGGGATGCAATGTCCATGGAGACAGGTAAAAATGATTTGATCCCCAGCTCTCTTGCTAGCCATTACGACGTAGCTTATGAAACTAGGAATTCGCTATCGGCAGCTTGACCATGGCATAACTTATGAAGCTAGGAATCCGCTATCGGCAGCTTGACCATGGTAGAGTCCACGTGGGATCCACATGGCTCGATGACTAACAGCACAGAGGCCATGACTCCATGTCTTTCTATGAAACAATCTCTAGTTGCACATCACATCCCGTGAGAATCAGCAGAGGAGACTGTTTATACCTATACTTGTTACCTAAGAAAATGCCTTTAAACCTAGGGGGCATAAATTCTCCTCATCCAAGGATGTGTGGTCTCCCCCAGATTACCTGTTTCCTTCTCCACTCTTCTCCTGGACCTCAATTCAGCTTAAAATCAAAGCTCCGTGCCTTAAATTCCCTTTCTCACTTGATAGCAGTCTCCGTCAAAGCTTTGAGATCGTGTAAGACTGTAGGAACATCCTGTGCGGAAATAAAGGATTATTGTCAAATCAACCAGTTGCACAAAAAGAACACCAAGAGTATTCTAGTAAGGACCATTATTTTGTTGTGCATGTTAACAATGGAAGAGGAATATGTAAATCAAGCATAGAAAATGAAAGCCATTGCTAGCCAGTTATTTTGGACAAAAAGAGGCCTTTAGAATAAATTTGTTTCTTTCATGGGGCGACATCATAGACCCAAAAATGCTCTGTAGGGTTCACAGGACAATTTCATTAAAGAACCTGGATGCTATACCGAGAACCCCAATGTTATCTGCATATGAAACATCGGGAGGTGATAATAGCCAACTATTTTCAGGGAAAAAGTAGGCAGCCTAAGTGAATATAGAACAGCAACAAATATAAAACAGGCACCATCACACTCAATTGTAGAAAAGGGAAATCATCCTATCCCAACAAGTACACAAAATGATCGCATCCCATTGCTCAACACAGCACTCAATCATGCTGGAACTGAGAGATTACTGCATTCGATGGAACTAGCAGTGAGGGCGCACAACAAAACCTGGAGAGAACAAAGTTTTAGAAAGGACTACAGGTTTACCAGAAAAAATGAAAACAAGAACTTTGTTTAAAACTTCAACTTGATCACTTCACGGTGTTATTAACACCAACATTTTTTAATGTGTTCTGTCACATCAAAGTAACGTAACAATGCCTTAAAAGACCAAACAGCAAATGAACTAGCATTCCTAAATCCTGAGGACAAGTTCAACAATGATGCATATAATTTATAAAAAATCTAGCTATCAGCTCGGAGAACTTCAACATATATTCTCTAACATATCATTCAGTAGTTTGAACCTCAATAGGTTACTCAATCAGATATCAAGGGCATTGCACGATAAAACTCCTGTAGGACACATCAAGAAGCAAAAAAAGCGGACACAAATCCCATATACCCCTATAACTGAATCCAAGAACAACCATTTCGGACAGCAAGATCTACAGATAGCAAGAGTGGCTGGCCCAACATGCAGTACAAACTGTTTCGTTGTTAGGTAATGTACTTGAAACATGATGGTAATCTATATGTGTATTTCTTGTTCATCATCTGGAGAATTCACTAATACACGAATTGATATATGATACTTCCGTAACATCATGGAGAAGCGGAAGATGGTACAACCAGCATCAGAAGAAGAGATTTCAAAATCCAGGAGTAAACCAAATCTTGCCAGGTATTTTACTTCCAGATATTGTGTTAACATGTAATCTTGAAAATAATTTGTACACTCACAAGATGACCTCGTTCAGAACATAATTTGCTCCTCAAACATGTTTAAGTGCAAAAGCTTCTTTGAGATGTATCAAAGCCAAAAACAATTCTAAACCAGCTTACCTCATCAATTTCAAAACAACCAAAAGATATGGTGGACCTATTATAGCAAGGTGAGACTTTTAACTTACAAAACTCCGCCAAAAGTTCACAGAGCAGAGTTTGCATAAGACAAAGTAGAACAAACAGCTTCAAAAACAACCCTTCTACTAAATTCTATTTCATGTTCATTGTGTACTTTGTCCATTTTCCACACCTAGACCATACAATACACCAGCATATTTTTCCAGTGATCCACTAAAGAAATTGTCTTTCAATTTTCTAAAAGTACAGGATGTCAACAAACTATCTGATCCCGCTTGGTGACAAATCCCCACTCTTTCCACTTCCAACAACTCCGCGAGCTTGTTCAGACCTCCATGAAGACTGTTGCAGAACTTCACCAGGTGCTTGATGTCGTATAACATTGGGAAATACATGTTTATCAATTTAAAGAATTCTGCTTGTGTGTTGGGCAAATCCTGACACGTCAACAGCTTGAGCACATATCCAAAATCATAACCGCTGTGGAAAGTCACCCAATAAACGCTATCATTCAGCACGATGCCAGACGACATCAATAACTCCCCAAATTGCCTTGCGTCAACGCCCTTCTCATTGTTCTTCCTGAAAGCTATGCCACACTGCTTGAGAAGCTCGATGGAATCACTTGCGAAGACATCCTCATTCAAATCGAATTCCCGAAAGTTGAATTGCCAAATGCAACACTTATCCGTCCCGCAGGTAGGCAAGTTCCCTTTCTCATCAGAGAACGTGAGACCCAACTGAATCAGCTTCAGCAGATTGACATTGTCCCTCAATGTTTGGTAGTGGTAGTCATTCAGGCTCTTGAAACTGCCCACAGGGCGAAGAACAACGCCAGGGAACTCGGTATCCATCGCGATGTATGGATAATCGTCGACTATCGCGCGGATTAGCTCAAATTCTTGCTCAAGGTTATCGTTCCACACCTCGCGGATATGAATCAAGTCGCTCTTGGGCAACAGCGACATCCCTCCGAGGCATAAATGGAACCGAAATGGACGAAATTTCAGCGCCTCTAAACAGAGACTTCCGCGATCGACACGACAAAGAAAACTCAGAAGCTTATCCGAAAGCCTATTGGGTTGAACCGGATCTGCAAAGGGTCACGTAAAGTTCTAAACTTTAAATACGAACAACGAAATTGATTGACACCCAACATAGATCCGTAAAGTAAAGAATCAAAACCAACGCAGAAACATGGACAACATGCAAAACAACAAAACTGGAACATACGGTTATCGAAACCGACCTTCGGAACGGACTAGTGATGAAGGGTCGACGCAGGGAACTCGAGCTGGAAAAGATGGGCGATACCGGAGCGGAATAACAGAGACAGAGAAACGGAGACAGGGAACGAATGGCCTCCCCCCCTCTCCCTCTCCTTCTCCCTCTTTCTAGAGGCTGGATTTAATAGTAGTGCTGCGTGTTCATTTGAAGGCGGTTATGACTTATGAGACCGCAAGAACAAATTTTTAATCAGCGTTTATTCTTTTTGAATAATCAAATTTTGTTGTTGCTGTCGTGTTTCTTTCATCCACGGTCGTTCCTTGCCTCGTCCTAAATCCACTCCTAATTTGGCTGTATACCCACCCAGGAAATGACAATGACGAATGTACCCAAATTGCGGGTTTCCCAGTCGCGTTTCTTTGCTCTGACACTCCAAACATCTCGTCTGTTTTCTCTCCTCACGGCTCTCGTGGGTGGGTTGCTTTTGGGCTGCTGTCCCTGCCTCCGCCCTTGTTACTCCGAGTTCCAACTTCGCGCCACGGTGATTGCTGGGATGCCGTTATAGGTAGTTGGCCGGAGCGAGCTCGATCCAAGGTGGTGTGCTCGGAGATAGCCTCCATCCCCGAGCGTGGGGCGACGGGAGCAAAGTGGAGAGAGAGAGAATGCCTGTGGCATAGCCTCAATGGGACTTTGGGATCCATAATGTGGGTATATTTGTCATTTTTAATCCCCTAAGGTGTGCACGGAGCCAAAGTTGGGGTGAATTTAGTGTTCTACGTTTTTTTTGGGTTAATATTATTAAAAACTCTAAATTATGTCTATTATGATGCTAATATCTCAAAAAAATTTTATGCCACTAAAACCCTAAACTTTGTCTATTATAACATCCATATCCTTAATCATAGTGATATTAATACTCTAAATTCTTTTTGTACACTAAAAACCAAAACTTGTATTAAAATGACAAATATAACCTTAATCATAGTTACGTTCAAAACAACTGTTAAAAATCTTACGGAGCAACTTGCGAGGATAACAATAGGCAAACCAAATTGACTTGGGATTAGAAATCAAAATGACATCGTTTAGCACAGTTACTAGAGGGATATGATGTTTTGTAGCTGCATTATATTATTTCCTTCTAGAAATGATATCGTTTTGGTTTTACTAAAGCTTTGCCAAAGAAAAACAAATTACTAAACGGATGATAAGTGGTCATAATTATGTCACGTGGCTTGTTACATGGCGATTATAAACTAAACATTTTTTCAGTTCCAGTCTCAATATAATAGATACAATGCAGATTAATTGATTTGGGCACACAAAGAAACTGTAAAGAAAACCCAAATTCAGAGTCCAACTGAAGAGTGATTGAAGTACAAAAATCCTGGAGAAAAACTAAAAAGGAAATGAAATGGAAAGTGAATTTTGTCCTCCAAATTCCTTAAGTCCCCAAAGATTTGACACACCTTTAAAGCTCTTATTTTTATTATTATTTTCACTCAAAAGAAGCAAACGTGAAAGCGCCAATGAAGAGCACAGTCCCACAGTCGAAGGAGCCAGCCGAGGAACCAAAAATGGGAGCTCATTCAAAACCCAAGAATTCAGACCAAATTCATCGTATTGGCGGAATCCGAATATGGGTGTTCCTTAATTTCATTCTTGGATGCATCCCCGTGCATGGTCTACACTTTGCTTCGAATCCCCAATTGCTGCCTTTCCACTCTTGCTCTTGAGTTGCCCAGTTTTGATTCACCTCTGAAACCACACCATGAGTTTCAGATTGCTCTCACTGCGAAGTCTTCGAGAAAGTATCGGTGATCTTTGTGTTCTTTTAGCGTAAGGGTGGGTGGGTGAGTGACCACTCCAAGTAAAGAGAGATAAAAATGGCGTCTTGTTCTTCCTCGTTTGAGAGAAGTCTGGAAGGGAAACTCAGACTGGTTGGCAATGGCCTCCTCAACGCCCCTTCTTCTGCTGATGAGCTTCTCTCTCTTCTCGATGTATGGTGCCCAATTTGCCCATTCATGCATTTGTATACGATGATCTGGTGTACAGTGTTTCTTTGCCTTACTCGCATTGGGTTTTTATACTGTTGTCATTGGGATAAAAATGATAGCTTGATGGTGTTTGAATAGTTGTTTGGTAGTGTTCAGTATTTGTGCCGAATTACTACTCATCAACGTTCTTTGCCTTTGGAACTGATTGTCATTTCTGTTCTGAATTTTTTTCCATCATTCTTCTGTATCACATGGACTGATTCTTTGTATGGTTTTGTAGATTATGTCCTTTTCCTTCCAAGATTGCAGCTTTAAGCTCATTTGATCGCCTTTTGGCTACATATGATATCTCTTGTCATCTGACGTTATGTATTCAGTCCCCATTGCGGTATTTTTTTTTTTTGGTCCGAAAACACCCATTGTGGTGATTCATATGGTACTTTTTTGAGTGAAATATGGTAACTTTGTACTTCTAGTTACTCATTTGTTAATTGTTATGTGTCAAATGTCCCCTTGCTGTCTTGCTGGATCTTCTCTTGCTAACGCTGGCAATTGGGACATGTCAAGAATCATCAGGAAATAATCGTAGCAAATATACTAAGTTCTCTGGTAGATGAAATTTTACTCGGAGGCCTAGTTCAGATAATATCTACATTCTACTTTAAGGTTGTGTAATGGCTTTCAAACTCTGTTCTGTATGATAATATATCAGATATGGTGTTTTAATTAATTAATTTATTTTTTGTTGTGGATGCAACTGAATGCTTTATTTACATTGCTCGTTGTGCTTAATGTTTCTTCATCGTTTGCTTCTTAGCATGATTAATGATGTATGTGCCACCATGAGCTTCAAAATTCTGTTGCTAATTATGATTTCTCATCCCCCTTGTACACTTGATGATTTTTTATCTGTTCAATGACATCACTTATCCACCTCTTTACTATTTTCAATGAGTGTGCCTTTTCTTCTTGTGATTTTGGAAGCATTTCTCTTATCAGGTACGTTATTGCTTTGACTTACATGTTCCACTGCATTTCAGGATGCTGAGGATCTGTTAGCTAACATGGAGCAAGGACCATCAGACCCTCTCCAAGATTCCCTTCTTCCAGTTATGAAGGCACTAATTGCTGATTCTCTTTTGAAACATTCTGTTGAGGGTGTTAGAGTTTCTGTAACATATTGCTTCAGTGAGGTTCTGAGGATAAGTGCACCTCAAGAACCATTCAATGATGACCAGATGAAGGTGTAATAACTGATATCATACTTTGATGTGGCCAACACTTTTCATTCTAATTAAAATTAGCTTGTTGGTATCAAATGGTTTTCATATCAATCCATTTCATTTGCATGCAGGTGATTTTTGAGTTAATTGTGGAGGCATTTTCTAAGTTATCTCAGCCATCCATGCAATATTATGAAAAGGCCCTGTCCATTCTTGAGACTGTTGCAAAGGTCAAAGCATGCCTTCTTATGCTTGACCTTCAATGCAATGCGCTAGTTGTCCAGATGTTTCAAATTTTCTGGGCAATCATTAGGTAAAAGGCTTACTGGATACATTTGTTTATGAACTTACATTCTATCTTTCATATAATAATTGGATTTTTTTTGAGAGACTGAAAGCTCTTCTATTGATGAGAATATAAGGGAACCTTTTGTAATTGATTGATAATTCTATTAACATTGCTCTTTTGAGTCCTTCAATTTGGCTGTAGAAATTTGGCTTGTCCTTATATCTAGTAACCTTACTTTTGACTCAAATATGTTGAGCCTGACACTATGAAATTTGCTGATTACATTCACCAAAGCTAATCTACGTGGTAGGTTACCTTTTATGGTTGGAAAAATCTGGTTAACCAGTTCACATGGTTTTCCTCGGTACTTATGACCTTCTCTTTGGTTATATAGGCATAGATTCTCCTGCTAAACTCAATTTAGGGGGGTCTGCACTAAACATTTGGCCTTAAGCCGATTGTGATGGCAAAAAATTTCCATTGTAAATCCTAAATGACATTATGGTGGCTGGGTTATCCTAAAATCAAAATATTGAAGCACAAGAAATAGTAGTAGAAAAGTCTATCTCTTCTTCTCTTGATTTTGTTATTCTGTCTTCCTGTTTCTTTATCATATATTGCCTCTTCTTTTCATGTGTGCTTTTGTTGATGCCAACATTGAAAAATTAAGTTCACCTTTCACTAGTGTGAATGGGGCAATGTCTACGATTTCTATATGACACTTTTTGTCATCTTTGGCAAGAAGAGTACATGCTTCAACTGGTAAGATGTTGTGATCATGAACAAAATACAAGTAGAATATTTATGAAAAGGAAGCAGTCCCCAAGGAAGGATTTTGTAGTATATTGTGCATTAAGTAGTGATCCTATTCATCTTGGAGAAAAGGTGACTATCTAGTTTGAATATCAACACTTCTTTGATAGGACACTGTGTCAATGCTCTCATTTGATGGCTTACTTAAATAAAATTATAGTTCTTGACATATTCCTTTCTTTTCTCAGTAGTGTTCACCTTTGATACCCCGTCATTTTTTTTGATGATCTCTTCTTGGTCAAGGTCGGATCCCACAGATGATGTACTGTGGGCTGTGGAGCAAATCATGACGGACATCCTCGATGAAAGCGAGGATATCTCCTTGGGGCTTCTTAGTCCTCTTCTTGCTAGTGTTCTAAAAGAAAATAAGGTAATTGTCTTATTCTTTTCTGCCATTTCAGCATGGTTTCTGTGTGCTTTAGTTTCTGATAGGGTGTATACTGTCATTTAGAATGCCGCACCTTTGTGTTGGAAGCTTGGAGAGAGGGTCATCGCCAGGTGTGCAGCTAAGCTTGGACCTGTTCTTCACGGAGCAGTACAATCCAATGGCACCACTGTGGATGATTACTCTCCTATTGTGGCTTCCATATGCGAAAATGAGCCTACAACTATGGAGAATAATTATGCTAATGGTTCTTTGCAACCAGTGGTGCGTCTCTTGATTTTTATAGGTTCCCATCCTTTCTCTTTATGCTGAATACAATTGTATTGCTTCTGATTTTCCATCCTTCCATGGAATAGGGTTCTAGATGAAATGGAACTTCGGTGCTGACTCTTTATTGTCTTTTCCGATAAAGATTTTCCATTGTCCATGATAAGCTGCTAAAATCTTGAAACTTTTACTCTGGCTCCTTCATCTCATTTTTGTTCTCTTGGATGGTGGATATACAATGCTTTTCCATACAAAAGCTGATATACAGGGCTTGATTTCTTGGAATTGTCCTACTTCTTGTCTAGCTTTGTGCATTTTTCTGTCATTAATGTATTTTGAGGTGCTTCATGCCATATTAAGTGGTTGTATGAGCCAGAAAAGACTTTAGACAAAAGACAAAAGGTCAATGGAGAAGTATGACTGTATCGAACCCTTCTCCAGCCCGTCTCCACCATTTGTCTAATGAGCCCTCCAGGGTTGGCTGTTATAATCAAATCCCTCATTGTATATAATTTTGTTGGTAGTCTTTCACTCCAGTAGGCTTTCTCTCTATCTGTTAGTCTTCCCCTCGTTTTCTTTTCTCCTTGGCTGAACTGAACCTATTAAATGGCTGAAGAGAATCATTATTGTCACATTCAACTTTTTGCCATCAGGCGGCTCATGGGCTTGATTTTTCCCCTGGAGAAGTTGTTCCTGATCTGGATAGTGCTCCTGGATCGAGTACAAGTGATGCTGCTGCCCTTCTTTTCCCCAATAATATTGTTCCTGTTGCTAAAACAACGACAGACAAGGCTGATTCTGCAGATTCCAAGGGTTCAACCAAGCTAGAAATTGACTTTAAGGCGCTTCCAAAGAAAAGGGAACGGAAGCCAAACAAGTTGATGAACCCTGACGAAGGCTACAAAATCTCTTGGCTATGCGTAGATAGGAAAAAATTTGGTCGTAGAAGGGTCCTTACAAATGGCCATGATCATTCAGCTGCCCCTAAAATTTCTTCGAGAAAGAGAAGAACCTGGCAAAAGGTGAATGTTGAACCAGATGCAGGTGAGAGCACCGTTGCTTGCGATGAGGAAGCTCCAGTCCCTGGTGATCTCGCAGGGAAAAAATCAAAGCTCTCAATAGTGGGGGAAAGGACCAGCAATTTCAACAAGGCCATATCAGAGGTATATTTGTAATTTTGGTTTGATGGTGTACTTTTATTATTGTTTCTTTACTATGAAGTCTTCCTTTCTTTCAATTAACATTGTGAAGTATATCAAAAAGTTTTTGTTGAACTTTCAATACTGTCATCAAACAGTCTGGAACTGCTTCTCTTTTTCTTTTTGCTGTACAGCATATTCTTTGCCCCTCAGTTTGATTTTCACAAATTCAAATTCCTTTTATTAAATTTATTCAGGGGTCTGGGGTGCCTGGCAGACGATTAGTGGGTCGGAAAATAAAGGTTTGGTGGCCATTGGACGAGATGTGAGTACTCGAGGACCTTCACCCTGGGATATTACATCTTCATTTGGGTTTATCATGTTTATTTCTTTCTCAATCTTCTTACTCTTGCACCCACTACTGCTGTTGCTTTATTGTGAGGGTCAGTAGCACTAATGGTAGTTATCAATTACTTCCTATTGCTTATTTACAGGTTTTATTATGGTGTCATTCAATCTTATGACCCTTTTAGGAAGAGGCACAAGGTGAGATGAATTTCATATATTAAAACTTCTTCAACTGTCGCTTGCCATATGTTCTTGTCAGTTCAGTTAGCTTCCTGTATGCATCTGGATGGTGCAGATCGTTAGTTTCTATGATTATCCTCATTTCCTGTCTAACAGGCTTCTTTGAACTAAGACGTTTGCTCAACTTGTCTATCTTGTCCCTTGCGCTGCTTGTCGCTACCTCCTAACTTTGCTCCTACCCCTTGCAATCTAGCAATCGCACGTTCTTTGATATTGAAGTATATTTCGCCTGATTGTGGACTGTAGGTCTTGTACGATGATGGGGACATAGAAACGTTAAACCTTGAGAAGGAACGGTGGGAGTTCGTTAAGGATGATTTGCCAGATGAAGTAAGTGTTGACTTTAAGTCGTGCTGTCTGTGTTTCCTCACAAGTTTGAAACTTAGAACTAATTGCTATGAAATGTCCTTTTCTGGGTGTTTTATAGCACCGACAGGAGGCTGATTATCCGAAACCCGAACCTCCACCCATCATGTAAGTTTTGCCTTTCACTCACTATCTTTGCCTGCATTCACTTCTTGTGTTTCATGGTGATATCGCTTATTTTGTTTGGTTCTGATTTCCATCAGGCGGGCATACAAAAAGGGCAGCAGCAAGAAGTCACAGTCACCGAGGAAATTAGTGATAGAACAGAATGTTGAAAGGTCTGATCTGGATACTTTCATGTTGTTTGCTTCACTTGACTAGAGGTTTAATTCCAATGCTTTTGTTGCAGGGCTGAAGCATCCTCCAGAGTCCCAGAAGTTAAAGTTCCACAGTTTGGGAACCAAAATGTGGGCAGAGACGAGTCCAGTGACGATGAGAGCACTGAAGATAATTTATATGAGATCAGGGTCCGGTCGAAGGATGTCCAGCGAGAATATCCTAGCTCAAGCACATCGGATGATTCGACTCCTGAAGCTAGCCCTCCTAGACCTTGGTGGCTGAAGTGAAGCTTTGTCGTCATCAGCTTGGAAAATTTTGAGGCTGCTTTGGAAGTAGAGTAGCTTTATGTAGTGGTAGAATTACTAGAAGTAATGCGCAAGATCTTACAAGTTGGCTTCCTTACGCAAAGTATAGAGGTCTACGTGCAAGAGCTTGTAGTCTTTTGGCCCTTGTATAGGCATCAGTGATTTGTCATTGCTCCTGGAAATGTCTGCAACGATGGAAATGCAAGTATTTGTGAGGCTTGTAAGAGCGATGGCTTATGTTCATTTCAAATGATCTAGAAATGGAATCCGTATTTATTCATTCTTTGGAAAGCTAAGAGTGTGGATCAGTTCCTTGTTAGTCATGTTACTCGATCTCTTTCTCCCTGCATAATTGGGGAAGCCTCCAATATGATGAATCCCCAGCTTTCTTGATACCTGGCGATAATAATGCACATGAAATGAATGGCGGTTCTTTTGAAAATAATAAGCTCGATAAAGTGCGGCTGTTTTCTCAAAGTGCTCTATGAACTTGAGTTTGTCTTGAATGATCTCCGTACCTGGTAAGTGTCCTAGAATCAGCAAGGGGCTTAGGCGGATGATCCTAGAGATAGAGAGTGAAAGAGGTAAGTGTCCTAGAATCAGCAAGGGGCTTAGGTATAATCCTAGAGATAGAGAGTGAAAGAGAGGGAGGGCGGGGGTAAGGGGAAGGGGCACGTAGGACGGTGATGGTGTCGTAGAATCAGCAAGGTGCTTAGGCGAATGCCCTGCCCACGTCGCTGCTTTGAGCATGGTGGCCCTAGGCGTTCATATTGCTGGAGTTCTGAGCGTTTTCTGTGTTTTTTTCTCTGGCAATGGTTTTGAGTTTCGAGCACTTGCATCTTTACATTGTTAGGACAGTTGGAATTTTACTCCTTTTTCAGCGTCAATTATGTGGTCGTGTCCGAGATTCCGTTTGGATGAGGAGCGAGAAGAGAACCGCGCTGTTCGGGATTGGGCCATGTCTTGGAG
Source organism: Syzygium syzygioides (assembly GCA_031216285.1). Taxonomy (NCBI): domain Eukaryota; kingdom Viridiplantae; phylum Streptophyta; class Magnoliopsida; order Myrtales; family Myrtaceae; genus Syzygium; species Syzygium syzygioides. The sequence continues at coordinate 27,748,191 of CM062251.1, forward strand.
GACTTGTCGTTGATGCTTGGTATTGGAGTGGGGCCGTAAAGGGTTTGCTTCAACAAGTGGGCGGGGCGAGTTGCCACTTCGTAACTTCTTTGTCATTGGGGGATAGATGCATCTAAAGGAATTAACGAGTGAACTTTCTTGGTATTTCTATTGGTATTTCACTTCACTTTGGGATTGAATCGTACCTGTTCCTATGGTTCCTGGATCTCCTGATTCGAAGCGCTGATGATGGTGGTGAGTATGCATGAGTCCGGTGAGGTTGGCTTGTCTTTGGTTCTTGGACAGCATCCCCACCACCCAGCTCCGCCCGCCGCTTTGTCCTCTCTCTCCATCTCTTTCTCTCTCTACTATTCTAGGCTTCATCATTTTATTATTATTTTGATTTTCTGCACAATTTATTTATTTGCGAACAAAAATGCCCCTGATATTGACGCACAATGTGCACGCGAGATGCACATGCTTGGCGGCCGGCCATTTTTTCCATCCGCCATCGTTTCACGGTGCAATTTGATGTACACTTAGGGAGCTAATTGCATTTGACGAGATAATAATGGGGTCATTCTATAAAATAATGGGTATCTTTTTCTAGCCCCCAAAAGAACAGAATCTCCAATTAATGGAGCAAAATTTTCATATGGGCTCCGTTACGATTTGAACTGGCCCATCTACTAAAAGTACAAGAAGATTCAAGACAGTCTCCCTCTCTCTCTCTTTACTCCACAGCCTCTGCTCTTGGTTGAACTTGTGGGGTCTCCGAAAAGAGGAAGACAATGGCCAAAACAGCAAGAAACAAGAAGAAGAAAAGAGGAAGATGGTCTCGACCGCTTCGTTCGTCTATCTGTTCCCAGGTTCGTGTTCATCTATGATGGTTGTCAACCCTTTTTCTTTTTTCTCTGTTTGTCGATTGGCCTTGCAGCTTGGTTCCATCAATGTCGGGTACTTGGTGTTTCCTTAGCTCCCATTTTCTAGGAGCAAAGAACAATGCATTCATCTCTTTGTGGTTCAAAATGAAAAGATACCTCTGTTCTGCTTAAAATTTGTTGATTTTTTTGCCATTTGCAGAAAAATCATTGCTACTTATTATTGCGAAAGCCAAGCTGCAAAATTTTCTAACAGAGTTTGCTTCAACATGTACGTGTGCATGCTTAAGTTGATTTTGTTGTTTCCCCATTGAGTTCAATGGAGTTTTTTTCTTTCTTGTTTTCGCGTCTGCATAACTTGACAATGTAAGCTTCGTCGATTGCAGACCATCAACATTTGTTTTTTTTTTTTTCTCTCTAAGCAAAAGAACTAACACCCACATAAGGCTATCATGATATGAGTAACCATAATGGCATATGTCTCCTTTGTGGGTTGATGTTTTCCTTCTCAAAGTTAAAAGTCAATCGTTCCTCTGTAGGCTGTATCCATATGATTTTTTTCTACGAATTATGAAATCCCTTCTCACAACAGTATGGATTCTGGGTTTTCTCAAATGGTTTGGGGAAAAGCTGATATGAGCCTGTAGCTTGGCTAATTTAATAGTGTCTTACACCAGCCTATAACAGACAAACTTTTGGGTTGAAGTGAAGACCAGAAAAGGTCTATCCACACTTTCTAATGAACTGAAATCTATTTCATTTTCAGATGTGAATTTCAACAAATACCTGAAAAATTCAGGTGTATGTCGATATTAACAGGTAAACCAATGAGATAACGGAGTTAGTAGTAATCAATGCTGTGGGACTTAACCCAAAGAGCAACAGTTATGCACGCACCTTTAGCTTGAAACTTTTGCGACTAAGATATCTCTACTTATAGTTCCAGTTGCACTTGCTTTTTCCCTCCTGCAAGCATGGCAGTATTTTAGAAATGGTGTACATCTTTTTCACTATCTTAAGATCTCTTTTTTGGTCACAATTTAGCAGAAGCCATAAAAATTGGAATTCTAGTGAACTTTAATGGGGGTTAATCATCCATACATGCTATTTTCAAGTTATTTGCTACACCAGCTACCCTATCACCTTTATGTAGGTAGTCATATCTTTTTGAGTTTACTAATTAAAGGTGAGGCTCAAGGCTTGTGTAAAGCGACGGTTTGGATATATTGTTGTGTCCGATCAGTTCACTCAGATTACATCATTCTTCAAATTTTTTCCGACTACTCTTTATTTTTTATCAGATTTTTAAATATTCATGCTTATTTTTGGATGTCTTCTAGCTATAATGGGAAATTTTTTTTTCCTGGTCTCAAGTAACATTCTTTTCTACGTAAGAGCCTTGCATATATCCCTTTAACTTCTTCCGAACTTTAAATTTTGCAAGCCAATCCGAACCCTAAAGCCAAACTCTTTAAAGTGCCAAGACCAGATGAATAGGGAGAAATCTGCTCTTCTTGTTTGAGCCTCATACTTTGGCGTCTACATAGTACAAATTTCTTTAAATGGTCAACCTTTGTAGAACATTAGAATATCACGAACTTTATATATGATCTGCAGTTCTACATTAGTTGAGGAAAGAGTCATACATAAAACAGTGTTGGGAGTTAGAACATCTAGTGTCTAAATAGATCTCTTATATATTTGGGTTACAATGTCATATGGGGATAAGAGGAGCAATGATGGCACACGTCATAAAAGATACATATACAGAGTACAAAGGAGGATAGGTATGAATATGTGGAATAATAAAAAAGTGGTGAATTGAAAAAGAAAAGGAAAACAGAAAAAAGGCAGTATGTATACTACTGCCTGGGTAACTGTAATTCTTCCTTCCTGCCACTGGCACCACTTGTCTGTGCTCGTATTGCACAAAGATGTGTCCACTGGAATTGCCAAGTCCTCCATTTCATGGCTTTTCCTCTGTACCACTGAATCACCACTCCTATGCACCGATATTCTCCAAACTAATGGTTTTGACTTGATACACCCCTTTAGTTTAGTTTTGAGGTCAAGGAGTTTTAACCTGTGACCTTGTGTGGTATAGCAACGTTCCTGCAATTTGGCCAATTGCCTAGCACATGGTTTTGGAACAACTATACTTATTTTTAATTTGTTTACAAGATACGGTGTGTTTCATTTTTCAATACTCGGAGTTCCAACTATACATATTCATTTTTGCATGTTGTATTTAGAGTATGGAATTTCATATTATAAGACGTAAAATTATTATTGAACAAGGACCACATGAAAGGTCACAGTTTTTTGTGTTGGGTTTGCATGAGGAGGTCATATTAGAGATATATATTATCATACGGAAGTATAGAGAATTTGATCTGACTGAAATGAGTAACTTCGTTTTCCAGGCCAATGTGAAATGGATAAGTACTAATTCAAGCCTTTTCCAGTTGTAGATATTATTAAATACCTTCTTGATATGCCAACGTGGTTTTGTCAATTTTGTTTTGATGTTACTGAGGTTTTAATTTTGAAATGAGTTGTACATCCAAACTGGCATCTTCATATTTAATCACCATATCACGAAAAGGGAAAAACATTCAGATTTGATAACAAAATGAGAAGGTATTTTTCCTTTTCACACCTACCAGATAGGGTAAGTTAGAAATCAACCATTGATGAATCTTCCAAGAGTAGATGGTGGATAATTTTTCTTTGATGTAGCTTTCAAATTTGTCTTAAACAATGAGATTTTATTCTTAATTGATAGTATATCCACAACAATTTCCTCCTAATACCCTTCTTGCCGAAAAAGGTCGGATTGCCAAAATCTTGCACCCATGTGAGACTTTATCAACTTTCAATACTTGCTGGAAAATTCTACAAAAAACTGGAGGAAATTTTATCATGAAAATGTTTATACAACATGAAGAATAAAAAAGTTTATCCCCTTCAACAAGTTCAGGCTGTGAGGGAAGTCGAAAATCTTTCAGCATTAGGCGAGTCATCTAATTTTCACTGAAAATCAACATGTATTATAAGGCTTAAAAAGTTTGGACAAGCATCGTCATCTAAATTTCAGTGAAAATCATCTTAGGTTGTATGGCAAGTTGAAAAACTTTTTGACCCAACCAATGAAGGTGCTAAAGCTAATCTTTCATATCATTGAATAAAATCATCATCAATGTTTGGTATCATCTAGGAATAGAAAGACTAGTCTTGTTACCAAAATTTGCCGATGAAATCCACTAACAGGAGGAAGTCTTGTTTTAACAGCTGGCTACTTTTGTAATTCATAATCATCTTGGGTTATGATCTTCTCCAATCACTCCCTATGCTTTGCTTTCTCCTCAACTTTCAAAACCTATCCTCATTCCTACTGTTCTTTTTTGTTTTCTTGATGCAACTGATATAAATGTTGTTATACAAATTTGTTGCCAAAAAAAAAAAAAGCTAATGTGGGCTAGTGTTACTTTCTATGAGTTGTTTAAATAATAGCTTTTCATCGTATTGCTAATTGAACTTCGATGAAGCTAAATAAAATATAATTTATAAACGAGTCACGTGACATGTCACATTCGCAGCAATACTTATTGACATGAGTATGTCACGTGCGGAGTCAACCAATGAACAATTTTAACCTAGATTTATCTTGAGAAATCTCATTGGAGGTGGCGGCGCACTATGGCATATCATCCCTTATAAATACCCGTATGTCCTCACTGTATCACCTCACACATAGCACCTTCGATAATCTACTAGACTGATCTAGCATTTATTCTTCATCCTTGGTTTTGTATTCATTTTGTTTGAATTGAATAATTTCGCTGAAGGGCTCTGTTGATCGAAAATCCTTCAGATATAGGAGTACTACAGTTTATCATCCAAAAAGCAAGCAAGAAAGAGTTTGTAGATATTTGGTTGGAGAAAAACTTGAAGGTGGCTGTCTTTGTTGTCAGAGGAGATATGTATCTACTTTCATTCTTGTTTGTTAAAATGTTACTGCTCTGATCACACTATTTTATTTTTTAATTTCTGTCTGTTTATGCCCTTGCTGCAATTCTCGTTGTGTTGCAAAGATAAGAAAAACTCTTTATGAGCAGGTACCTACTGTTTTTTCAATTTTCCAATTTTGAAAAGGAAATAGCCTAGAAAGCTTTTGTTTGTTAACAATGAACCGTGCATATAAATTGCTATTGCTTCCAATGTACATTGAGATCACATTCAGATCTAATTGTTTTCAGAAACTTAACATGATGTAAGAACCAAATCAAACGCCTGAGACCAGAGTTATGATTTTTCAGGATTTGTAAATCACTTACACATGTTCTAAGTTCGAATGGAAGTTGGGAACTGGAGGTCATGTGCATCTCTAAAGCAAGAAAAGAATCTGATTGATTGAGACTAGTACTGTCCATAATTCAGTAACTGAGGAAATTGAGGTGACATATAATTTGCACCTTAGAATATTCATAACAGCTTAAATTCTAGAGATGAATCTGATTGAAAGTACAGTCTGAAAATTAAACAATTAATAGTTCATTGGTTTTCTGGTATGTGACTCATCAATGCAAAGGTTAGTTTTTTTTTTTTTGTTGCAGGAAGGCAATAACAAGTTAAACTCTACTTCTTAGGGGTGTAACCAAGTGGAGTCTATGCAATGCGCAGCTTGAACTTAAAAACCTGGACAAATAATGTTTGATTTCTCATTTCTGTGCCCTATTTGACAATTTAAGTTGAGTTGAGATGGACTCAGCTAACCAACCTATTTTTAATTTTTTATGAAGTTTGAGCCAAGTTTGGGATCGACGCGATCTGGATGGAAATCTGGTTGCTTTGTCACGTTTATTAGCAATTTATGTCATATCCTTTGGCTTTATTTTGAGCACAAGTAGTGCACATGGTGAAAATGATTTTGTTTGAAAATAGAAAGAGAAAATTGAATCGAATCCCAGGCGCCGCAGGGTGACTTAACCGGTGGCACGTGTGTGGTGGCTAGCACGTGTCGCCCCTAGGGTTTACTCCCCGGCTGTTGGCCGTGCGGGGGTTCCCTGGGTTACCAAAAAAAAAAAAAAATTGAATCGAATCATTTCAATTGTGACTCATTGTGCTCGTGTTGTGTTAAAATTGTATTTGTGTTTGTGGTCTCATTGCTGTACTTATCTCCAATTTGGTTGTACCATTGTATGTTCAGAACTATCAGCTTGATACCAATATTCTGTAAAAACCAACTATAATAAACATGTTGAATGGAAAGACTTTTCATGCTAAGTGGAGTTGGTTATATGAATCTATTTATGTTCTTTGCATCTTACCTATTAAGACATGTATATTCATTCACATAAATTAAAATCTAATGCATTAGTATGCAGGAAAAATGCACATTGAACCAAATATCAAAGTCAATTATCTATCGAGTGACTTCTAGTAGTGAGCAGCTTGATTTGATTTCACCCCTCAGGATTGGCAAAGTCAATGTAACACATGGAGAAACTAATTGGCAGAAAATACTTGGTGGCAGAGACCTCATGGGATTGCCATATTAATTGGAGAAGCAGCTTGTGTGAGTTTCCTGAAATGCTCTGTTTTAGTGTTATACACATATATTGCATTTGTTGTTAGATCAAATAAATCATCTATTACCTTGATTTGCTTGTCATCTGAAAATGCAGCTGCTGTAAGTATTTTTGTGACTGAAACCCCATACACTTCCCCTTTATTGTTTATCTGCAATCTACCTAGACATATATGATATAAAGGGATGAATGATTGACCTGTATTGGGGTGGAGAAAGATAAATGACACCATGCTGCAGGTATTGGGATCAATTAAAAATTGTTGAATAGAACTTCATTGAAGCTTATTTAGGCTGTCAATTTTCTACTGACATGGTAATAATATAATACTTACCTAGCTCAATATGTGACAAATTTCTTAAGAATCAGGTTAAAGGGCATAGATATAGCAATTCACTATGATGGTATTAGCCGCAGGACAAATTTGTACTCAGACTCGCACTGTTGTACAAATAGCTCATCTTTACAGATGAGCTTGAAAACATAGATATACTGATATCTAGGTACTTTAAGTGTTTAGAGTCATGGTTCTTAGGACTTTGCAATCGATATTATGTGAAGTTCAATAATGGCCTAGGAGGTATTCACGGTTTTTGAAGCATATATAAGTCAACTACATGATAGGGGAGGTGAATACACTCTATTTGGCTTAAAAAAAACCTTAATATTTGTTGATGTCCATGATGTACAAAACCAAGTAAGGACTTCTTTGTATGTGACTAAGTAAAAGCAAAAGTACATTTTAAATTATTATGAAGAACTTACATGTGAATCTATGTGTCAACATTCAAATTTTGTAAAGTTTCGGTGTTTCAGGTTAAAAAAATTCGAAGTGTGTTTGTTGCAAAATTTAGATTAAGCAAAAAGCAAAAAGTAGAAGTCTATCTAGACATGCTTTAAAATAAGACATTCCATACATGGAGGAATGGCGAAAATTGACATAAAGAGAACATTTCTCCTGGTGAGTGGCTTAGAAACTTTAAAGACATCCCTAATCGTGTACTTCCATCAAGTTTATTGGTTTTTGCTAGTACTACAATGGTTTATGTGCAAGGTTTTCTTTTCAGGTTATAGAAGAAGGTATTCTATTTTCAAGTAAAAAATCCAGTTAGTCTGATTATGATGCTCAATTAGTGGAATTGCAGAAATCATTCCCTTACAGAAAATGGAAATAGGAATTGTAATTCCATATAGATCTTTTAGCAATAAAAAAAAATTAAGCTGTTTTAAAAAATGGATCAAGAATATGCATATCTCAAGCTTATTTGGTTCTTTTAATATACGTAAAACTTATCCTGTCAAAATGCATCTGAATCAGGTCCTAGGGACTCTAATGCCTTTCCTTCTTTACCCTTACCAAATTTGTCTCCCCCTCCAAAAAAAGAAAACATAATCCATTTGATACCAATATTGTCTGCTTCTATCTTGTCGTTAATATATAGAAACCAATATTGAGCAGGTTAATAATTAGGAAAACCAGAAAAATCAAAATCTGGATCGCAATTTGAGAGTGATTAGGTACAGAATCCAGTGCAAAAGCCAATGGAATGGCAAGTAATTGGTCCTCCTAAGTCCCCAAGATTTGAAATGCCATTTGAAGCTATCATGTTCATTTTTTGTCACGAAAGCGAAGAGCACACAGTCAGAGCCCAACCAAGAAACCAAAATTGACAGCTAAATCAGGACCCAAGAAATAAGAGCAAGTTCATAGCATAGGTGGAAACTTACTGTGTTTCCATTTCTTCCCCTGAATTGCACATTTTTTATTTCCCTATAAATTGCAGATGAGTTTCTGATTACTCCCCGTGCAAATCTGCAAGAGAATACTAGTACTCTCTGTATTTGTTTGAGCTTTATAGCGTGTGTGGCCACCCAAAGCAAAAAGAGAAAAAATGGTGTCGTCTTCTTCTTCATTCGAGAGGACTTTGGCAGTGCAGCTTAGATCGGTTGGCAATGGCCTCCTGAAGGCCCCTTCTTCTGTTGATGAACTCCTCACTCTTCTTGATGTATGCTGCCCCAATTTACCAATTCATGCATATAATGATTTACTGAGCCGTTATGCTTTTACTTGCATTGGGATTTCGTATTTGTGTTTCATTGGGATAAATTTGAATGCTTGAGGGTGGTTGATGGTTGTTTGGGGGATGATTGATCTTCTGTCTTTGGATTTCTTATCAGGTATATTTTTTGTTTTAGTTGGTCGATACATGCTAAGCTATTTGGTGGTTATGCTTGTACGTAAACGCATCTAGTTCCTATGGAACAGGAAGTGAGTTCATATAATGGCTTTCAAACTCCTGTCTAAACGACACAATTTTGGCTTCAGCATATTACGTTAAGCAAGTTAAATGGGTATCGTTTAAGTATTGCTCCTTGTACTTGGTGTTCTTTGCTGTCCACTTCTCCATCCGCTGGATGATTTTCTTAAAGGACATACATCACCAATCATTGGAGCATTTGAAAGGGTGTTCTCTTTCTACGTTTCCAGAAAGATTTCTGTACTCTTTAATATTGTTTATTTGGATATAGGAACTGACTTTTGCTTTCATCTACATGTCTCCTCTGCATAGAACGCTGAGGATCTCTTGGTGAATATGGAGCAAGAACCATCGGACTTCCTCCTAGATGCCCTTCTTCCTGTCATGAAGGGTCTAATAGCTGAAGCTCTGTTCAAACATTGTAATGAGGATGTTAGAGTTACAGTGGCATCTTGCCTCAGTGAGATTCTTAGGATAACGTCGCCTGAACAACCATTTAATGACAATCAAATGAAGGTGTATAAAACAAAACTCTGGAGAATTTCTAATACAATGAACTCACTCCTTTCCAGATAAAATTTTGTTCTTTCACAGTTTCTTAACTATACATTCATGGGCAGGCAATTTTTCAACTGATTGTGGAGGCTCTTTCGAAGCTATCTCAACCGTCGACACGGTGTTATGAAAAGGCCCTCTCTATACTTGAAACCATTGCAAGGGTCAAGGCATGTCTGCTAATGCTTGACCTTGAATGTGAGGCGCTAGTTCTTTATATGTGCCAACATTTATGGGTATTTACTAGGTAATATTATTATCAGTAACATTTTACGCGCTCTTTTTCTTCTTTTCGCTTAATAGTTTACCAGATATAATAAGAAAAGGATAGCTTTCTTAACCTTTGACCAATAATGGTAGTTAATGGAAATTGCTCTTCTGAGTTCCATTTTAGTTTCTTGGAATATCACAATTTGGCTTGTCTTGCTTTCTAGTAACCTTTCTTATGACTCTAAAGGATGATATTTGTAGTTATTTAATTGCATATGAGTTTCCATGTACATCAGTGTTCATTTATAAGTTAATTTGCCTTTCATGATTGAAAGAATCTTTCGACTATTTCATGTGGTTTTGTTTTGGTACTTTAAACCTTTCAATTTTGTTAAAGAATCTCCTGTTAAACTCAATGTTCTGCTTGGTGTAGCAAGGACTTTTTATTTAAGATATTACACTGCTATCTTTACAATAGAGATTGAGATTTAGCGATATCTGTGCAAGCTCTTGACCTTAATTCTAAGGTAGTGAAAAATAATGACACCTAAATGGCTTTGTGGTAGTTGGATTATAACTTGGCTTAACAGTTGTGTTATGACAGACTGCAACAACACTCTTATGACTTTACTAAATGATAGTTCTCAGCATCTTTTTATCTTTGACATTTTAGTGTTTACCTTTCGATACCTTCTTATTTTTTGATGGTTTCTTTTTTATTAAGGTTAAATCCATCTGCTGATAAATACTGGGCTGTGGAACAAATAATGGCCGACATCCTCGCCGAAAGTGAAGATATCAGCCCAGATCTTCTGAGCCCTCTCCTGGCTAGTGTGCTTAAGGAGAATGAGGTTACTGTCATTTTTGACAGGTCTGCTGTTTTAGCTTGGTTTTGATTTGTTCATTCTCTAATAGGGAATATACCATCTTGCAGAAAGTGGCACCTTCCTGTTGGAAATTGGGAGAGAAACTGATCTCCAACTATGCAGCAAAGCTGAGACCTGTTCTTAGGGGAGCACTTCGATCAAAAGGCACCACTTTGGATGATTATTCTCCTGTAGTGGCTTTATTATACCAAAATGAATCTACTACAGAGCAAAATGATACCAGTGGTTCCCATAAAAAAGGCAGCACTGATTTCCTAGACTCCAAGGTTTCAATACTTCCCAGGAAAAGGGAGCCAATACCCAATTCATCTATGAGACCCAAGGAAGGTTATGATCTTTCTTGGTTGTACAGAGAGGGTCAAACTACTAAACAGCCCCATAAAAAAGGGATCTCCATAAGCAGTACTGATCTTTCAGCTATGCCTACATTTCCTACAATAAAGGGAAGTACTGCACTGCAGTCAAATGTGGAGACTGTGCAAGGTGAGGCAGCTCTGATCCCCACTGATCTTGGAGAAAAAAAAATGAAGCTGCCAACCGGAGGTGGAAATAACGCTCGGAAAGGCACCTCAAGGGTATGATTGTAACTGATTGGATCTGATATTATATATCTATTACATTATTTGTCGTCATATCATTATGTATGCCTTATTCGAATTTTATTATTATCATTATCATTATTATGAAACTGAAGTATCTTGCAAAGCTCTGCGGACTTTTGTGGTTATGGCTATTAAAGAGTGTTAGCACTCAGTTTAGTTCTTACTTTTTTCTAATTACTATGAGGCATAGTCTTTGGGCCTTTTTTTTTAGTTTTCATCAAGTCATGCATTTTCTTAAACAATTTTCAGGAGTCTGGGGTGCTTGCTGATGGACTACTTGGTCATAGAATAAAGGTCTGGTGGCCATTGGATGAGATGTGAGCACTCTAGGACCCTCACTTGCGATACTTTGTTTCTGTCTTGGTTGAGCATATTATTTTTCAATCCTCATCTCCTTCTTGCACTTGCTACTGCTGTTCCTTCAGTGATGGCCAGCTGCTGCTGTTTCAATGATGGTCTCCAGCACTAGGGTTGTTTTCATTTTCTTCCTATTCCTAATTGGTTGTTTTACAGGTTCTATGATGGCCAAATACAATCTTACGACCCTGTAACAAAAAAGCACAAGGTGAGATCACTATCATAGTCTTCAGAAGCTTCTGTAACTGTGACCTACCATCTGTTTTGATCGGCTTGGTTAGCTTCTTGAATGTATCTGAATAATGCAGATCAGTTCATTTTTTATCATCAAGTCCTATTTGATAGCGAACTTTTTAGAATTATGTAATTGTTTGAGCAGGCGTGCCTTGCTCTATGCGCTGCTACCTCTTATCTTTAACTCTGAGATCTTGCAACTACATGTTCTTTGATATTGTGTTAAATATATATGGCCTGATTGGGACTATAGGTTTTGTACGATGACGGGCATAAAGAAACCCTAAACCTTGAGATGGAATGGTGGGAGTTCATTGAGGATGATTTGCCAGATGAAGTGAGTGTTCATTTTAATTTGTTATCTTTCTGTGTTTCTTATCATTAAGTCAGAAATAACTCCCTGCTTTTCTCCTTCACGGATATCTTGTTGCATCGACAGGTGGCTGTTAATCCCAAGCCCATTACTTCACCCGTCATGTAAGTTTTGCCTTTTTTTGATTTTTGTGCCTGCATATGTTTCTTTTTTGTCCTAATGAAACTACCTGTCTTATTTGGTCCTGATTGTCATATCAGAGTAAGAAAGCAGAATGGGAATGACGGAAGTTTTCAGCCCACAATAATATTGGACTATAAAGAATATGTGAAGAGGTTAGATTTCAATACGCATGATTTTACAATCTTTATTGTTCGCTTGGCTGCAGGCTTATTTCTCGTGTTTCTTTACAGGGCCGGAGCAGCCACAAGATTGCAAGAAGTTGAAGAAGCTCTGAATTTGGGCAACCAAAATATAGGTGGAAACAAGTCCAATGATGATGAAAGCTCTGAGGATAATGTCTTTGAGTTCAGGGCAAGATCAAAGGATGTCCAAATAGATAATCCTAGTACGAGCACATCTGATGATTCAACTCCAGAAGCGAGCCCGCCAGGAGCAATCAGGGTTGGATCAAAGGATTTGCAGCTCGAAAATCCCGGCAGAAGCACATCCGATGATTTGACTCCAGAAGCCAGCCCGCTTAGACACATCAGGGCGAAATCAAAGGATGTTCAACTACAAAGCACATCCATTGATTCAACTTTGGAAGCTAGCTTGCCTAGATACATCAGGGCGAAATCAAAGGATGTCCAACTGCAAAGCACATCCGATGATTCAACTCCAGAAGGTAGCCCACCTAGACCTTGGGGACTCTGGCGGAGTTGGCATCGCTAATTTGAAAGTCAAGGGTGCAGAGCATGGGAAAGGTTATAGTTTTGGTAAAATCATAGTAGTTACAAATCTTGATAAGGCATCAATGTGCAAGAGCTTACAATCTAGACCCCTGTACAAAAGATACAGAGGTTGAAGAAGTTCCTGATGTCCAGGAGCTTTTTGTTATCAGCCCTTGTAAATGTGAGTCGATTATAGTTAGCAACAAAATAGAAAAAGCAAGCTTGTAATGAGTTATGGCTCATAATTCATTTTGTCTAAAATGGAATCTATATTCTTTTATTGGTCATAAAATAGCAAGTGTGATTCAACTCATTCAGTCATCACTCTCATTTTTTCCCCTCCATAGTCGGGGTTGTGGATCATCATTCCCTGAAAATTACTATCTAACATATGTCCGCATTAATAATGTAAATTCAGCTTTCCACGTCCGCTAATATGTTTTGTTTTATTAAAAAGAATCCTTCGAACATTGGAAATTTGTAGCTCCTGTAGTTAGTAATTTCTCCACATGGCAAGATATGAAAATGAAAGATAAGCAAGAATTCCGCTAATTTAAGTTTTCATGGTGATTATTGATTAACATTTTTAATATAAATTTTTTTTATAAATAATCCCGTAAATTTTTATATATGATCAGTAATTTTAAATTAGGAATTTTTTTGATGAAATTATGTATAATTAATGATAGATGAGGTCAGAAAAATGATAGTAACTTTTCATATAAAAGAAAAAACAGTTTGACCTCTTGAGTATAAGTAGTGAAACTTATTCATACCCCAAAATGAAAAATTCAGCTCCCTCTGTCTCTTTCTCCGTCCGCCTCTCCCCGGCTCTTGCATGAGCCTGTGGAGTAAACGGAAAGAGGAATATGATGGCCAAAAAGACAAAAACAGAACAACGAGGAAGACGGTCATTGATCGATGGATGTCTATTGTTTTCTTTTCCTGAATTTTACTGGTACCTCTCTCCAATTACGGGAGATTCAAAGAGCGAGCGGAAATCAAGAATTGCCACCCGACTCAGTTATCTTTGGAGTTTGATCCTGATCTCGTCTCGATCACTTTGTCATAGTGCCGAATGGTTTTGGAAACATTGCAGCTTTGTTTGGTCAAATTGTCCAATGATAAGGTATGAATTGACGTTTTTGGTAGTGGATTAGAAGTCGGTCATCCATTTCGTTGACGGACCTGATTAGGTCTATGGAGTTGACTTACTATCTAATTAAAGGCTGAGACTAGTGCAGAAACATAATTGTTTACTTTGTGCGCAATCCTTCAATTCTGTTCCTACTTGTTTTTATTCTACTCTCATATTTCGAGTATTCACGTGTCAATTTGAATTTCATATAAGAAAAAAGATTATGTGAACGTCATTCTCTTCTCTCTAAGTGCCTCGTATGCATCACCTGCAAGTTCTTATGAATCGTAGATTTTCAAGCCAACCCAAACCAAAAAGCCAAACTTGGTGAAGGCCAACACACCAGATAAATAGGAAGAAAGCCACTCCTCTTATTTTAGACATGTGCTTTGACTTCTCTGTAATATATGAAAATGGTCAACCTTCTTTCAACAATACATCATATGTTATATCTGACATTCACTTCTGTATTATATAATAATGGGTTTCGTTTTCAGGGCCCCAAGACAAAACTCCTTTTTATTATGCACGATTTCCTATGGGTGGTTGTGTCAGGATCCAAATTGGCCTATCTTCTACCAAACATACTGAAATATTCAAGAGAGTCTCTCTCCACTCCACAGTCCCTGCTATTGCATGAACTAGTTGAGTCTCAGTAAAGAGGAAGACGATGGCCAAAACGAGAACAAATGGAAAGAACAGATGAAGATGGTCTCAGTCGACTGCTTTGTTCCTCTCTCTCTGATCCCAGGTTCGTATTCATCTATGATGGTTGCGAATCCTTGTTCATATTTCTCTGTTTGTCGATCGGCATTGCTGCTTAGTTTCATCGGTGTCGGGTACTTTGGTGTTTTCTTAGCTCCTCCTTTTTTTTCAAGAAAAACTAACAAAACATTCATCTTTTCATGGTTCAAAGCGAAAAGATACCTCTGTTCTGCTTTAAAGTTTGCTGATTTTTGCTATTTGCAGATAAATTCAGGTTTTTGCTACTCGTTATTGACAAAGCCCAGCTGCAAAATTTTCTGATCGAGTATGCTTCAACAAGTACGTGTGCAAGCTTAAGTTGACTTTGTCATTTTCCTATTGAGTTCGATGAAGTTTTTTTCTTTTTGTTTTCGCGTCTGCATAACTCGTCAAAGTAAGCTTCGTCGATTGCAGACTATCAACATTTATTTTTTTCCCCCTCCCAATGCCCTTCTTGCCAACAAAAGGCCGGATTGCCAAAATCTTGCACCCTTGCGAAACTTTGTCACCTTTCAATACTTGCTGACATCCTTCATAAATTAAACAAAAAGCTGGAGGAAAATTTATCATGAAAATGTTCGTACAGCATGTATAATAAAGAAGAAAATCCCCTTCAACAAGTTCAGGCTGTGAGGGAAGTCGAAAAATTTACAGCATGCATAATAAGGCGAGTCATCTTGATTCCACTGAAAATCAACATGTACTATAAGGCTTAAACTGTTTGGACAAGCATTTATAAAAACTTTTCAACCGAACCAATGAATGTGCTAAAACTACATAACATCGAATAAAATCATCATCAACGTTTTGGTATCATCAAGGAATAGAAAGACTAGTCTTGTTACCAGAATTTGCCAATGAAATCCACTAAAAGCAGGAAGTCTTGTTTTAACAACTGGCTAGTTTTGTAATTCACAATCATCTTGGATTATGATTTTCAGACTTTCTCCAATTACACCCCGGGCGGCGCTTTCTCCTTAACTTTCAAAACCCATCGTCATTCCCGCTGTTCCTTTTTCTCTTGATGTAACTGATATAAATTTTGTTATGCATATTCTTTACCCAAAAAAGGGTATAGCTAATGTGGCCTAGTGTTGCTTTGTATAGTTGTTAATATAATAGCTTCTCATGGAGGTGACGGCGCACTATGGTCATCCCGTATAAATATTCATAAATCCTCTCTGTATCAACTCACACATAGCACCTGCGATTATCTACTAGGCTGATCTAGCTTTAATTCTTCATCCTAGGTTTTGTATTCGTTTTGTTTGAATTGTATAATTCTGCTGAAGGACTCCGTTGATAAAAAAATCCTGGAGATATAGGAGGAGTGCTACAGTTTATCTCTAAAAGCAAGCAAGAAAGAGTTTGTGGCTAACTGGTTAGAGAAAACTTTGAAGGTGAATGTCTTTGGTATAAGACAAGATACATATCTCCTAGCTCACTATGTGACAAATTTATTTAGGCTTATTTAGGCTGTCAATTTTCTTCTCACATGGTCATATACTTACCTAGCTCAAAATGTGACAAATATCTGAAGAATCAGTTAAAAGGGCATACCGAAATAGCAATCAACTACGATGGTAATTGCCTCGGGACAAATTCGTACTCTTACTGGCACTGTTGTACAAATGATCAAAGTTAGATGAACTTTAGAGATGAGCTTTAAAACAACATAAATGTAGTGCTATCTAGTTACTTTAATTGTTTAGAGTCATGTTTTTTAGGGCTTTGCAATCAATATTTTGCTGAGTTCAAGACTGGCCTAAGAGCTGTTCACAATTTTTGAAGCATATATAAGTCAACTATATGATAGGGCAGGTTAATACGCTCTATTTGGCTTCAAACAGATCGTTAATATTTGCTGAAGTTGATGTACAAAACCAAGTAAAGGATTGTTTGTAAAGGATTAAGTAAAAGCAAAAAGTACATTTTTGTTTTCCCGCCAAAATTTAAGACAATATTTGAATATTAATATATTACGAAGAACTTTTTTTTTTGCTAAAAATATATTATGAAGGACTTGTATGTGAATGTTCGTGTCAACATTCAAATGTTGTAAAAGTTTAGGGCGTTTCAGGTCAAAGTGTGTTTGTTGCAAAGTTTAGATTAAGCAAAAAGCAAAAAGTGAAGTCTATCTAGAGATGCCCTAAAATAAGACAATCCAAATATGGAGGAATGGCAAAAAATTGACATAAAGAGAATGTTTCTCCTAGTGAGTAGCTTAGAAACGTAAAATACATCCCTAATCTTGTACCTGCACCAAGTTTATTGGTTTTTGCTAATATTACAGTGGTTTATGTGAAATCCAGTTATTCTTATTAGGATGCTTAGTTAGTGGAATTACAGAAATCAGTCCATCACAGGAAATGGAAATATGAATTGTAATTGCATATAAATCTTTTGGTAATAATAAAATTTATGAGCTGTTTTCAAAAAATAAAGCAAGGATGTACATAATAAAGCTTATTTTGGTAGTTTGGTTCTTGTAATTATGCGATAAGTCATAGACCATGCATAAAACTTATCCTGTCAAAATGCATCTGAATGACCCTAGGAACTTTAATGCCTTTCTCAGTTTTCCCTTACCAAATTTGTCTCCCCCTCCAGAACTAGAAAATATAATCTATTTAATATGATTTCAGCGGTATAAGTCATTCATCACACACACCATATATTGTAACACTTGCACCTATTCATGTTTGGCACATTATATCAAGCCAAAAAAGTGTTGCCTGCCAATATAAAAATATTATACATGTATGTATATCACTATGATTTTAGCAAATGTTTCTGGAAAATATAATCAAAGAATAAGAAGAACATTTCATTTGTAGTTGCATGACTATCTTTTAAAACATAAATTTAATATTTGCATGTCTAACTCTTTATATTGGTGATATAATATACCTTGTTCCTTTTTGACAATCTCATTTTGTTTTATGATCATATCATATGCCTTTTATGATAAAGTATGGAAATAATATCTTCTTCTGTCTCGTTCTGAAATATATGGTAACCAATACAGAGCAGGTTGAAAACTAGGAAAACCAGAAAAATCAAAATCTGGAGTGCAATTAAAGAGTGATTAAATACAGAATTCAAAAGCAATGAATGGCAAGTAATTGGTCCTCCTGATTTGAAATACCTTTTGAAGTTGTCGTGCTTATTTATTGTCATGAAAGTGAAGAGCACATAGTGAGAGCCAGCCAAGAAACCAAAATTGAGAGCTAATTCAGAACCCAAGACATATGAACAAGTTCATAGCATAGGTGGAAACTTACTGTGTTTCCTTTTCTTCCTTTGAATTGCCCAGTTTTGATTTCCCTATAAATTATAGATGAGTTTCAGATTACTTTCTGTGCAAATCTGCAAGAGAATACCAGTGCTCTCTGTGCTTGTTTGAGCTTTTTAGCGTGTGGCCACCCAAAGTAAATTGAGAAAAAATGGCACCATCTTTTTGTTCACTTGAGAGGACTTCGGCGGTGCAGCTCAAATTGGTTGGCAATGGCCTCCTCAATGCCCCTTCTTCTGTTGATGGGCTTCTCGCTCTTCTCAATGTATGGTGCCAATTTGCCCATTCTTGCATTTGCATGTGATGACGTGGTGTGCTGTGTTGCTTTACCTTACTTGCATTAGGTTTTATTGTGCATGCTGTGCTCATTGAGAAAAAATGATAGCTTGATGGTGTTTGATAATTGTTTGGTGCTGTGCAGTATCTGCGCCAAAGTACTCAGCAGCGTTCTTTGCCTTTCGAACTAATTGTCATTTCTGTTTTGAATTTTTTTTTATCATTCGTCTGTATCACATGTACTGTTTCTCATTTGGTTTTGTAGATTATGTCCTTTTCCTTCCAAGATTTCAGCTTTAAGTCCATTTGATCTCCTTTTAGGCTACATACAATATCTGTTGTGGTGATCAGCTGATGTTATGTATTCAGGCCACATTGTGGTGATCCATGCGTTGCCTTTTTGAGGGCAAAATATTTTAACTTTGTACTTCTAGTTACTCATTCATTAATTCCTATGTGTCAAATGCCCCATTGCTGCTTGCTGGGTCTTGACTCTTGCTAAACAAGGGCAATCGGGACATGTCAAGAACAATCAAGGACATAATCGTGGCAGATATGCTAATTTATCTGATAGATAGACTTTTATTTGGGGGACTGATTCAGATAATATCTACCTTCTACTTTAAGGTCGTATGAAGGCTTTCAAACTCTGTTCTGATTGATACAATATCAGATATAGTGTTTTTAAATATTTATTTATTTTTAGTTGTGGAGGCAACTGGTTGCTTTATTACATTGCTCGTTGTGGTTAATGTTTCTTTGGCATTTGCTTCTTTGCATCATTAATGGTAGTTTGTGCCACCTTGAGCTTCAAAACTCTAGTTTCTACTTATGTTTCCCTCATACACGATGACTTTTTATCTGTTCAATGACATCACCTATCCACCTCTTTACTGTTTTCAATGAGTTTGCCTTCTCTTCTTGTGATTTTAAAGCATTTCTCTTATTATCTAATGTTGTTGCTCTATTCTTAAAAACAACTGTTTGCTTTGCCTTACGTGTCCCACTGCATTTCAGGATGCTGGGGATTTGTTAGCTAACATGGAGCAACGACCATCAGACCCTCTCCAAGATTCCCTTCTTCCTGTCATGAAGGCACTAACTGCTGATTCTCTTTTAAAACATTCTGTTGAGGGTGTCAGAGTTTCTGTAGCATATTGCCATAGTGAGATTCTGAGGATAAGTGCGCCTCAAGAACCGTTCAGTGATGACCAGATGAAGGTGTAATATCTGATATTGTACTTTAAAATGACTAATTAGATGTGGCCAACACTTTTCATTCTAGGAAAAAATTAGCCTGCTGGTATTGAATGATTTTCATATCATTTAATTTCATTGACGTGCAGGTGATTTTTGAGATAATTGTGGAGGCATTTTCGAAGTTATCTCAGGCATCCTCGCAATATTATGAAAAGGCCCTCTCCATACTTGAGACTGTCGCACGGGTCAAAGCATGCCTTCTTATGCTTGACCTTAACTGTGATGCACTAGTTGTCCAGATGTTTCAAAGTTTCTGGGCAGTCATTAGGTGAAAGGCTTACCAGATACATTTATTTTCTAACCTACATTCTTCTTTCGGTGTAATAATTGGACTTGTTTTGAAAGACTGAATGCTCTTCTATTGATGAGAATAGAGAAAAACTTTTTGTTATTAATCGATAATTCTAGAGGATAACATTACTCTTCTGAGTCCTTCCAGTTTGCCGTATAAATTTGGCTTGTCTTTTTTTCTAGTAACCTTTCTTTTGATTTAAATATATTAAGCCTGATACTATGAATTTTGCTGATTACATTCACCAGAGCTAATCTCCGAGGTAGTTTGCCTTTATTAATTGGAAAAGTCTGGTTAACTCAGTTAAAAGAATCTGCGCTAAGCATTTGGCCTTAAGCTGATTATAATGACGGAAAATTCCGTTATAAATGACTTTGGGGTGGCTAGGTTATCCTGAAATCAAAATATTGAAGCGCAAGAAATAGCAGCAATAAAGTCTCTTAACTTTTCTTTTTTTTTCTTTTTTACTGTGTTTTTTTTTTCTGGGGGGAAGGAAGTGTGGGGGCATTTGTTAAGAGCAAAACCTACCTTTTTGGATGGACAAGGTGGGTTATAGGGTACAACTGCAAGTGCCTTCTTCATTTTGTTATTCTGTAATCCTGTTTCTCTATCATATGTTGGCTCTTCTTTTCATGAGTGTTTTTGTTGATGCTAATATTGAAAGATTAATTTCACCTTTCACTAGTGTGAAATGGTGCGATGTCTATGAGTTCTACACGACACTTTGTCATCTTTGGCAAGACGAGTAGATGCTTTAACTGGTAAGATGTTGTGATCGTGAAGAAAATACGAATAGAATGTTCATGAAAAGGAAACAGTCCCCGAGTAAGGATTTTGTAGTATATTGTGCATTAAGTAATGATCCTATTTATCTTGGCGAAAAAGGTGACTTTCCAGTGTTAATATCAACACTTACTTGATAGGACACTCTGTCAATGCTCCCATTTGATCGTTTATTTAAGAAAAATCGTAGTTCTTGACGTTAGTCTATCTTTTCTCCTTTTCTTGTCTCTGTAGTTTTTTTTTATTGGTCAAACTTGTCTCTTGTCTCTGTAGTGTTCACGTTTGATATATTGTCATTTTTTGATGATCTCTTCTTCATCAAGGTCAGATCCCACAGATGATGTATCGTGGGCTGTGGAGCAAATTATGATGGATATCCTCAGTGAAAGTGAGGATTTCTCCTTGGGCCTTCTCAATCCTCTTCTAGCTAGTGTTCTAAAAGAAAATAAGGTAATTGACTTGTTCTTTGGTGCCATTTCAGTGTGGTTTCTATTTGCATTAGTTTCTAATAGGGTGTATGCTATTATTTAGAATGTTGCACCTTCGTGTTGGAAGCTCGGAGAGAGGGTCATCGCAAGCTGTGCAGCTAAGCTTGGACCTGCTCTTCAAGGAGCACTACAATCCAATGGCACCACTGTGGATGATTACTCCCCTGTTGTGGCTTCTATATGTGAAAATGAGCCTATTACTATGGAGAATGATCATGCAAATGGTTCTACACAACCGGTGGTGCGTCTCTTGATTTTTATAGATGTCTTTTTGCCAGATACAACAGTATTGCTTCTGATTTGCCATCCTTCCGCGGAATAAGTTTCTAGGTGAAATGGACTTCCATGCTGAACTTTTATTGTCTTTTCCGATAAAGATTTTTCCATTGCCTATGATAAGCTGCTAAAATCCTGAAATTTTTTGCTCTGGCTCCTTCACCTCATTGTTGTTTTCTGGGATGGTGGATATACGATGCTTTGCCATACAAAAGCTGATTTACAGGCTTGATCTCTTGGAGTTGTCTTACTTCATGTCTAGCTTTGCGCATCTTTCTGTTGTTCATGTATCACTTACCTTCGTTCTAAACTGATTGGGATGATAGTGACTAGTGAGGTGAACCTTGTTTCTGGTCTCTGGCATGGTTGATGACAATTATATTTGTTGTTACATTAATTGGACTATATCGATTTTGAGGCGCTGCAATGACATATTAAGTGGCTGTTGGAGCCAGAAAAGACTTTGGACAACAAAAATAACAAAGAAGGTAAAAGACTACAGACAAAATAAAAAGGGTCAACAGAGAAGTATGCCATCCATAACGTACCTTTTTCAACCATTTGGCTGTTAACAATCAAATCCCTCATTTAACACAAGTTTCTTTGTAGTTTTCCATTCCAGGAGGCTTTCTTTCTATCTGTTAGTCCTTCCCCTTGTTTTCTTTTCCCCTTGGCTGTACTGAAACCTATTAAATTGCTGAACAGACTCATTATTCTCACATTCAAAGTCTTTACCTCAGGTGGCTCATGGGGTCGTGTCTTCCATTGGAGAAGTTCCTGATCTGGGTGGTGCTCCTGGATCGAACACTGAGTGATGCTGCTGCCCTTCTTTTCCCCAATGATATTGTTCCCGTTGCTCGAACTAGTACAGACAAGGCTGATTCTGCAGATTCCAAGGGTTCAACCAAGCTGGAAATTGACTTAGAGTGGGGCAACGGGAATTTTTTTATTTTGGTTTAGTAATGTTTATGATATAAAAATAATAAATGATTCCGGACTTTTCAATAATGTTGTGAAATCTCAATTAGGTCAATAATATTGTGATGTGTGGAAAATTCGAAAGATATTTTCCATGTCCGTGGTTTTCCGGAATGCGATTCTGGTAAAGTTAGAAAACTAGGAGAAGTTATAATTTAGGGAAATAAATTAAAATATATATTTACTAACTTTATATGATTAAAGTAATAGATATTAATATATGTGCGGATTATATTGAGCTATGGGGAAAAACATATCGACATAGTATTTGTCGGTGGGGATTGATATGTACCGAAATAGGTATCGGATGATTTTTGAAGTTGAGATTTTCTTAATGTTCGATAGCTTAATTTAAATGGGTACAAAATATTTTTCTGACTTACAGTTTTTAGAACGAATATCGATTTTCCTGTCTATTTACGAAATATAAATAATCATCCCATATTATCAAATCATCTTCATCTTTTTTCACCATAATCAAGTCACTTGTTACTCAAATAATATGCTCTTAATTTGTGACATTGAACTAAGCCTGTCAAACGTTGACAACCTAATTTAATCATGGTTTAAAGTAATCATTGACGGTGAAGACAAGAAAAGAAAACAAATAAAATCATCCCATTTCCTTCTCTTGAATGAATCAAACTTCTCCATTTCCATTTCTTCAAGTTCAATTGTTTTATGGGTGCGATCATATCGGCACTAAAGCAATGGATCTCATCAGAACTTAAAGTTAAGCGTGTTTGGGCGATAATAGTATTAGGATGGATGATCTTTTGAGTAGTCCTCGGTATTGCACCCCTCTTTGTTACGCCCCGAACCCCATCGAGCTCGCGATATCCCCTGTTGCGGTCGAATTAGTTGCGACGTCCCAGGAACGTCGCCGACCCAACCCAAACATCAAAGCCACATGCGGAAGCGGATATAAAAACCCCAAGATTAAAAAGATGACGACAACGGGGTAGACCACCAAAACAATCAAACAACAACATATTCATACAGCACCAAATATACAAACATTATATTACAGGCATAATTAACAAATTAGCATCCGAAATCACCATCATGACAAAATATCAAGATCTGGTTAACTTAACTTCCCTATGAGTCAACCCGATTTACACAACCCCTAAAATACCCTAGGGAAAACCTAAGGATCGCCTTCCGATCTACTCCTGAATCTCTGGTTTGAACCTCCGAAAACTCACCTGCTGCTCCACTGGGCACCAAAGGCAATTCCCCGGACTTCCAAAAAGAGAAGGCGGACTTTTCGGGTCTAAGGTTGGGGGTTTGAAATTATGGATTATACAGCTATGAGACGAATCTCAATAAATGTACAACCCCAAACCCCACGTAGGCACTCACATACCGCCAGACGAAAACACGCAGAACACACATAATCAATTAAACTAACAACCACACACGATCCTACCTGGAATCCATTATGCACGTTCCTGCACGTTAAACAATAATACAATCAGCACAACACAGCAATACATCACAGACGCTCGCGTGCCTCAATTATAAAATAAAAATCACTTGGGTACGTCCCATACCGTGCCTAGCCGTTTCTACCCCATAATTATGCATCACATCACGCGATACAAACACACTCGCACACTACTCACACCATGCGTCACTTTCTCAAACCTCGCACCTCAAGCCAATTTCCGCTCATTCTTAACTCTTCCATCACTACCGCGCTTGCGTAAAACGCATCAGGCCAACGGTCTTATGATCTTGTCAGGCATCGACACCCCGTTGGGCCGAGCATCGTCACCTTGTTAGGGACGGCATTGTCCCACGTAAACGAACACGCCTCAGGACGGAATCCTACACACACTTTCCTTCTACCGCGCCTGCATAAAACGCATCAGGCCAACGGTTTTCTAAACACGTCAAGCATCGTCACCCTGTCGGGCCAGGCATCGTCACCTCGTCGAGGACGGCATCGTCCCGCGTAAACGTACACGCCTCAGGACGGATCCTTTCCAACCAACCCAACATTTCCATATCCTCATTCCACTCAAACCACACTTACACACGGCCAACAAACACACGACCAAACATACACACTTCACACACACATTTCACAATTTCACATTCTCGTCACACGAACACGCCACCCAATCACATTCTTGGCACGCTAATTCAATGCATGTTCACACGACCACGCCCCTACACCTCACGGCCACGTACACACGGCGTAGCACCACATCACATTCGGCCCAAGCACAATCCAAATTAGCCCCCAATCACAAATCACACAACTAAGTACACAATTCAATTCATAGAATCAGGGTAAATCTGGGCAGTTTACACAGTGGCTGAAATCCATTTGAAAATAGCAAATTAATTCCAAAAATTCTGAAATTTGGATATATTGTACAAAACATCTCGATCAACATTTTCCATGAAGAACTCGAAACCCAGTTCTAACCGTAAACATCTCGTTTTAACACTCAAAGTCAGACAAAATCCGGTTCGCTCAGACAGCCCCTCAGGCCATCAAAATACAACTCATTCGGTACCCAAATCATTTTGGAAAACCTTGAAATTTTTATATGTTATAGCTACAAATGTCCCCAACAATTTTTGTGAAGGAAGTATTTTGAAAATAGGCCTCGAAAAATTTATAAAAATTCTAACAGACCCGAAGATTGGGTGAACAGTAAATCGGGCAGTTTTATTTCGATCCAAAGATGGACTTCCGAATGGCATCAAATGATTTCCAAAAATTCCCAAATTAAAATATGTTATACTTCAAGATGTTGGAAACAACTTTCATGAAGAACACTTCTTCAAATTCGGCCCCCAAAATTCTCCACAAAAATAACAAACTGGACGGGCATAGTAGTCACAAATCCGAAAATTACACCAAATCACACGAATTCAAACAGTAATCGTTCCGTATCATCACGGCCCTATCCGAACCTCCCAAACCTCATATTTTCAATCTCCATATCAATCCACAACCACCCGAACAACCAGCCACTATATCAGTCCAAAACAGCCACGAAAATCACCTAAACCGAACCCTAAACGAGCCTAGCAATACCCGAGGTCCTAGGTGTCGATTGAGGAAGTCACTTACCTAAGAAAGGCGAGACGAACGGGCTGGATGGGTGACTAAAACGGGCGGAACAGCAGCAGCAGCAGTAGCGCCGGCGGTGATGTGAGGAAACGAAGATGAAGAGAGAGAGAGAGAGAGAGAGAGAGAGAGAGAGAGAGAGAACACGGGAGAGTGAGGGGGAGGGAGTGATCGGCTAGAACAAGAATGGGAGGAGAGAGAGGTTTGACTAAGTTGGACCAACTTTTCCAAAATGCCTAAAATGCCTTTGAACACTTGGCTCACATTAATCCTTATCCAATAATTAAGGGGTATTTGGTAATTCACTAGGCTACATTATTGGGCTAATATTATCCATAAAATATCCCCAAAATAATTTTTCAAAAATTCGGAATCCCCAAAACTAAACCTAGGGGCAAAATGGCCATTTTTCGGTCCCGAGTCGAAATTTCATTTTTCGATTGTACCAACCCCAAATATGTGTGGCTAACATAACATGGCGTCGGAATCGCGAAAATAGTTTCTTAAGCCCTCGAAAATCGATTGTAAAGTCCTGAAAATAAAATAATATTATTTTTCACTTCCGAGCCAAAATTTCAATTTTTGACCGTAATAACTCTAAATGTGCGTGGCCACCCTAAAATGACATCGGGCGTGAAAAATAATCTCAGATGGCCTCAAAATCAACGTTGGGGTCCAGAGGGACAAAATCGTAATTTTTCCGGTCCAGAACCGAAATCCATTTTTTTGCAGAAATGGGTGGCCTCGTCAGAATCGCGAAAATAGCTTCTTAAACTCTCGAAAATCGACTGTAAAGTCCTAAAAATAAAATAATATTATTTTTCACTTCCGAGCCAAAACTTTAATTTTTGACCATAATAACTCTAAATGTGCATGGCCACCCTAAAATGACATCGGCCGCGAAAAATAATCTCATCCGGCCTCAAAATCAACGTCGGGGTCCAGAGGGGCAAAATCGTAATTTTTTCGATCCCGAACCAAAATCTATTTTTTTGCAGAAATGGGTGGCCACAAGGTTGGCAAAGCCAAAAATGTCATCGGCCGCTCAAAATTGTCACTTTCAAAATTCTCGATTCCTAGGCCCGAATTCCAAAAAATTACTAGAATCGAATAATTGCAATTTTAGCTTATCTCTAGATAACGGGTGGCTCATTGGGATTATGCGCTCTCGACCCATGACCGATACTAAGTCAAATCACGTTTAAGTTTACTCTACCCAAGACGACCTCGATTGTCATATAATTGTGAGAGTCTGTCATTAGTTCCCTTCGGACACGATCAATCAATTAGACCGGTCTCGGTTGGCTCAAAACATTCTCTCGTCAATCTATATGGTTGAA
Organism: Syzygium syzygioides; assembly: GCA_031216285.1. NCBI lineage: Eukaryota > Viridiplantae > Streptophyta > Magnoliopsida > Myrtales > Myrtaceae > Syzygium > Syzygium syzygioides. The sequence goes on from CM062251.1 coordinate 27,774,912, forward strand.
GATCGAACCTAGGTCGAGTTCTTTGGTCGTGCGAACTCAATCTCGTAATAGCCCTACCCCAAAGGTTAGCATCCCGAGAATGCGCGGGTCCTGGGTGAGATCTCACTATAGTGTATTGGTCAAATTTATTTCTTAAATTCCGGGAAAAAGGATCGAAATTTCATACTATTACACTCTTTTTTTTTTACCAAAAAAAAATCGTATTGTTCTTACCTTCCAATCTTCAACAAAGAGAGCCTTCGCTCAACTTTCAACCAAACACAAGTCTATCCAATTTGTGTTGTTCCGCCCATCAAGTGTCTTATAAGGTAAATTCATGGACTCATTTTTATCGAACTAGCTTTGTTGTGAAAAATAGATAGTTGTTAACTTTTATTCTTGTTTATTTTCTTATTAAGATTTTGAGTTGTTCAAGTCTTTTACTCAAGGTGAATGAAAACTCTAGTTTGATGTTCTCCACTAGTTTTATGTGACTTATTGACCCCATTGGCGTGTATGGTACCAGTGATTGACGTCCAGCATTATCCAACATAACATAGAAGACAATAAGTCTAGCTTGCTTACAAGAAATTTAGAAATGGTCGTCATATGGCATGATTGATTTTTGCAAAAATTGACTCGTGAGGAACATGCCTAACATGAACAAGAAGTAAATGATGACATCTTATCATCCAAATCATGTCAAGGGACATGACACTGAATTTAATAGACACTATTTTTTGGTGTAATTTATGAGTAATTACGGGTAATTTATCTTTTCACATTAATTCAAAACGTACTTGTGTTTTAATTTAATTTAACTGAAATAGTGCTTTCCATTCATTTTCGTCAATTAATTTTTTATTATTATGGATTTTTCGAAAAGAATTAGTTTATATGTTTTAAAAAGAAAACCAGCCCGTGCCTAGTTTCCAGACTGGTCAGCATTCTCTCCCTACATGTCACGAATTGCTGTTTTTCCAAGTCAGAAATAGAATCCATCGATAGAATCACTTGTTGAAATAAACCAAAAATCATTATCGATCATCATTACATTATCCAATGCTGCCTTAGCCAAGAAACATATGATCTCTGCTGCGAACCACCTGAGGAGGATATTGGCCTATGGGTACTAGGGGTGAGCATGATTTGGGTGAGCGATTCCCATCCTAAAATTGGGAATTGCCCACTAAGGACTAGTTCGGTAAAATTGAAACTAGGAATCGGACAGCCGGTCCAGTCTGTTTCCCAAGTAGGTCTATGGAACCGGTCTCCTCAACCATGGACGGAGAAGGAGACGATAAGGTGAGCATCGACCGAAAAGAGTAAGAGAGTGAGGCGAAAGCAAAAGAAGATATTTCTCGGTTCAATGTGAGGCTGTAAAGCGAGTTAGGGTTTAGTTTATGAATTTATGATTTTTTAAAAATTAAAAATTAAATAAATATATTATATTGCATATTATTATTATTATTATATTACTAGTTCGGTTCGGGTAGACGGTTTCACACCTGGAACCGGAAACCATATCAGTACCCACCGATTCTCAAAATTGGAACTGGAAATTGGACCAGTTCAAGTTAGGTTTCGAGCGATTTTTGGTTCTTTTGCACACCCCTAACGGGTAGTCCTCAGAACTTCAACAGTTCATCGATACTCCCGGTCCTTCAATTTCTTGCTTCCTTTGGGCTTCACAATGGGAGCATTCATTCCAGCCATCTTCGCGCTGCACTTGGCGCTGAGAGGGTCATTGTCGTTCCAACTGCATTACAAGCAAACATCAAATTAAGTTCCTATCAGCATTTATGAATCGGTAGTATATTGTTCTCTTCGAATTTCCAGTCCCAAGTAGTGTACTTGAAACAAGATGGAATGCCATATTCGTAGAAAGACGGCATCCGCATGACCAAAACAAACTTCCCTATGCAGTTAATGAGTTCAGGGTCCGCTCGAAGGATGTCCACCAGGAATGTCCTCGCTCAAGCACTCCCAATGATTCGACTCCTGGAGCTAGCCACTCCTAGACCTTGGTGGCTGAAGCGAAGCTCTGTCGTCGTCAACTTGGAAAATTTTTTTGGCTGCAGCGGAAGTAAATAGCTTTATGCATCGGTAGAATTACTAGAAGTAGTGCGCAAGATGTTATGAGTTTGGTTCCTCGCACAAAGTACATAAAGGTATACGTGCAAGAACTTGTAGATTTTTGGCCATTGCATAGACATCGGTGATTTTTTCATTGCTCCTGCAAATGTCTGCAATGATGGAAATGCAAGTACTTGCGAAGCTTGTAGCGAGCGATGGCTTCGTTTCACTCAGTCCAGAAACGGAATCTGTGTTTATTCATTCTTCGGAAAGTAGTGATGTTACTCCACTTCGACTCCCTGCATAATTGGAGAAGCATTCGATATGATACAATCCCAACCCAAGTTGTCTTGGTCCTGGATAATGGTGGCTTTTCATGAAAATAATGATGGAAAATCTTAACCAGCCTCATTATTTTCTCCGATCGACCCTTGAACTTAAATTTGTCCCAGATGATCCCTGTACTCGTTAAGCGATGTTGGTGGTTTTTTCCGTCAGCGATTATGGCAAGGGCTATCTGATTCTGATACGCTCTAATCAAGTCTATGGGCTCATCTCAGATGAAGTAACGGGGTTTGTTCACTGAGATTCTGGGTTTTGAACAAAAACTCCATGTGATGGGGCGAGATCTCCTGTGGGTTGTGTAACGATTCAAATGGGCCCATCTACCGAAAATACTCAATTTAAGAGTCTCTCTCTGCACTCCACGACATAGCCTCTGCTGCTCTTGCATGAACTGGTGGAGCATCAGAAGAGAGGAAGACGATGGCCAAAAAAAGGAAAAAGAAAAGAGATAAAGATGGTCTCGCTCGACCGCTTCGTCCCTCTCTCTCTGTTCCCAGGTTCGTATACTTCTATGATGGCTGTGAATTTTTTTTCTTTTTTCTCTGTTTGTCGATTGGCGTTGCAGCTTCGTTTCATCAGTGTCGGGTACTTGCTGTTTTTCTTGGCTCCTTTTTTTTTTTCAAGAAAAAGAGAAATACATTCATCTTTTCCTGGTTTAAAGCGAAAAGATGCCTCTGTTCTGCTTACAAACTTGCTGATTTTTGCTATTTGCAGATAAAATCAGGTTTTCCCTACTTATTATTGACAAAGCCAAGCCTAAAGATTTTCTAATCGAGTATACTTCAACTTGTACGTGTGCAAGCTCAAGCTGATTTTGTCATTTTCCTATTGCGTTAGATGAGGTTTTTTTCTTTTTGTTTTCGCGTCTGCATAACTCGTCAATGCAAGCTTCGTCGATTGCAGACCATCCGCATTTGCTCTTTCGCTAAGCAAAGAAACTTCACCCATATAGGGCTACCGTGATATAAGTAATATAGTTGCATATGTCTCCTTTATGGGTTGATGTTTTGCTTCTCCAAGTTAAAAGTCAGTCCTTCCTCTGTGGGCTATTGCATATCATTTTCCTGAGAATTATGAAATCCCTTCTCCCGATAGTGTGGATGATGGTTTTTGTGTCAAATGATTTGAGGAAAGGTTGACATGAATCTGTAGCTTGGCTAATTTAATAGGATCCACTGTTCTTACACCATCCTATTACAGATAAATCTTTGGGTTGAAGGGGAACCCAAAAAGATCTATCCAAACTTTCTAGTGAACTGAAATCTCTTGAATGCTCAGATGGACTTAACCTGAAGAGCAACAGTAAAGCACAAAGCTTTTAGCTTGAAACTTTTGCGGCTAAGATATCTATACTTATAGTTCCAGTTTAACTTGCTTTTGCCCTCCTACAAGGATGGCATTTTTTCAGAAATTGAGTTCATCTGTTTAACTGTCTTAAAGATCTCTTTTTTGGTCATAAGTTGCCCTTCTTGCATCTTGGAGTGCTGGCTTGAATGAGTGAAAGTGGATGTCTAGTAGACTTTAACAGGGTTAATCCTCAATACACGATATTTGCAAATTGTTTGCTATACCAGCTACCTCCCTCACCTTGATATAGGTAGTCGTATCTTAGCTATACCAGCTACCTCCCTCACCTTGATATAGGTAGTCGTATCTTTTGGAGTTTACTAATTATTTGTGAGGCTCGAGGCTTGTGTAAAACTTCAGTTCGGATATGCTGTGTCCGATCTTTTCACTCAAATTACATCATTCTTCAATTTATTTCCGACTACTCTTTATTTTCTTATTATACTTGAAGTATTCATGCTCCATTTTGGATGCCTTCTAGCTATTATGGGAAATTTTTTTTCCTTGGTCTCCAGTAACATTCTTTTCTGTATAAGAGCCTTGCATATAACCCTCCAACTTCTTCTGAATTTTAGATTCTGCAAGCCAATCCAAACCCAAAAGCCAAACTCTGGAAAGAACCAACACCAGATAAATAGGAAGAAAGCTGCTCCTCTTATTTGCGCCTTGTGCTTTGGCTTCTATGTAACACGAATTTCCAGATACGATCAATGAAAAACAAAATACAATACCTATACTACCACCTGGATAACTGTAATTTTTCCTTCCTGCGACTATCACCACTGGTCAGCGCTAGTAAGATGTGTCCACTAGAATTGCCGAGTCCTCCATTATGTGGCTTTCCCTTTGTACCACTGTATCACCACTCCTATGCACCGATATTCTCCAAAATGATGATTTTGATGTGACAAACCCGTTGATGTTTAGTTTTAAGGTCATGGGGTTTAAACCTGTGACATTGTGTGGCCATATCAACTTTCCTGCAATCAGGTGAAGTGCCTAGCACATGGTTTTGGAACAACTTATTAGTAGTTTGTTCACAAGATGGCTTATAATCAATACTTTAAAGATACATGCTTTTGGATTTCCAACTACACATTCATTTTTGCATGTTGTATATGGAATTTCAAATTAGAAGATGTAGAATCTTAATCGGATTGAAGGTCCACAAGAAAGGTTACAGGTTTTTGTGTTGGGTCTGCATGGAGAGGTCTATTTGTATAGATGTATTTATGTATGCATATGGAAAAATAGAGAATATAATCTGAGTGTGAAACGAGTAACTTCGTTTTTTAGGCCTATGTGAGAAGGATAAGTACTAATTCAAGCTTTTTCTAGTTGTAGATATCTAATAATACCTTCTTGATATGCTTATGTGGTTATTCTCAATTTTAGTTTGATAATAATGAGGTTTCATATTCGAAATGAGTTGTATATCCAAACTGGTCTTCCTCATTTTATATTGCGGTATCGATCATGCAAAGGGAAAAATATTCAGATATCATATTAAAATGAGAAGTTATTTTTCCTTTTCACACCTACCACATACGGTAAGTTAGTATTCAACCATTGATGAACCTTCCAAGAGTAGATGGTGGATAAAGATGCTTTGGTGCGGCTTTCGAATTTTCCATAAACGATGAGATTTTATTCTTGATTTATGGCATATCCATAAACATTTCCTCCTAATACCCTTCTTGCCACAAAAGGCCAGATTGCCAAAGTCTTGCACCCTTGTCACCTTTCAATAGTTGTTGACATCCTTCATAACATAAACAAAAAGCTGCAGAGGCAAGCTGAAAATTTTTCAGCATGTATAATAAGGTGAGTCATCGAAATTTCACTGAAAATCAAGGTTTAAACAGTTTGGATGAGCATTGTCATCTAAATTTCATTGAAAATCATCTTAGGTTGTGAGGCAAGTTGAAAAACTTTTTGACCCAACCAATGGAGGTGCAAAACTAATCTTCCATAAGATTGAATAAAATCATTATCACCGTTTGGCATCATATAGGAATAGAAAGACTAGTCTTGTTCCCAAAATTTTCCGTAAAAAACCACTGAAAGGAGGAAGTCTTGTTTTAACAATTGACTACTTTTGTAATTCACAATCATCTTGGATTATGATCTTCAGAGTTTCTGCAATCACTCCCTATGCTATGCTTTCTCCTCAACTTTCAAATTATCCTCACTCCTGCTGTTCTTTTTTTTTCTTGATGCAACTGATAGAAATTTTGTTATATGGATTTTTACCCAAAAAAAAGAACAATAGCTAATGTGGGGTAGTGTCACTTCGTGTTAGTTATTAAAATAATAGCTTTTCATGGTATTGCTAGTTGAACTTCAAATAAGCTAAATCAAATATGATTTATAAACAAGTCGCACAACATGCCACATTGACAGCATTACTTATTGACATGAGCATGTAATGTGTGGAGTTAACCAACGAACAATTTTAACCTAGATTGGAGTTGGTGGCGCACTGTGGCATTTTATTCCTTATAAATACCCCTATATCCTCCCTGTATCACCTCAAAAATAGCACCTTCGATAATCTACAAGACTGATCTAGCTTTGATCCTTCATCCTAGCTTCTGTATACATTTTGTTTGATTTGCATAATTTGCTGAAGGACTCCGTTGATCGAAAATCCTTCAGATACCGGAGTAGTACGACAGTTTATCATCCAAAAGCAAGCAAGAAAGAGTTTGCAGATATGTGGTCGGAGAAAAATTTGAAGGTGAATATCTTCATAATTGGCTGAATTACATTATCTCTTTTCATTCTTGTTCAGTAAAATGTTACTCCACTTATCACACTTTTCTTTTTATTTCTCTCTTTTAAATTGCCTTGCAGCAATTCTCCTTGTGTTACAAAGATAAGAAGAAACTCCATATGAGCAGGTACCCACTCTTTCTCGATTTTTCAATATGGAAAATGAAATGGCACAGAGAGCTTTTATTTATTAACAATGAGCCATGTATATAAATTGCTATTGATTCCAATGTACCTCAAAATCACTTTCAGATCTAATTCTTTTCAGAAACTTAACATGATGTAAGAACCAATCTCGCAACTGAGACCAGAGTTATGATTTTTGAGGATTTGTGAATCATTTACGTGTTCTGAGTTCTAATGGAAGTCGGCAACTTGAGGTTATATGCATCTCTAAGCAAGAAAAGAATCAGATTGATGGAGACTATTTCTGTCCATAACTGAGGAAATTTAGGTGATATATAATATGCACCTTAGAATCTTCATAATGTAGCTTGAAATATAGAGATGAATATGATGAAAGTGCAGATCTGAAAATTATACAATTGAATAGTCATTCGTTTTCTGATATCCAACTCATTAAGGCAAAGTTAGATTATATATGTTTTGTTGCAGGAAGGCAATAACAAGTTAAAGTCTGCTTCTCAGGGGTGTAACCAAGTGGAGTCAATGCAATGTGCTGCTTGAATTTAAAACCTGAACAAATAACGTTTGGTTTCTCATTTACGAGCTCTATTCGACAGTTTAACTTGACTTGAGATGGACTGGCTATCCAACTAATTTTTAATTTGGATGAATTTGAGCCAACTTTGAGATCGACTGCATCTGAATTGAAATTTGGTTGCTTTGAATGAAAAGACTTTTCATGCTAAGTGAGTTGGTTATATGAATCCTTTTATGTTCTTTGCATCTTACTTATTAAGACAAGTATATTTACGTAAATTAAAATCTAACGCATTAGTATTCATAAATAACGCACATTGAACAATAATCCAAATATCAAAGTCAATTATCCATTGAGTGAGTTCTAATAGTCATGAGCAGCTCGATTTGTTTGCACCCCTCAGAATTGGCAAGGTCAGCGTAAAGCATGGTGCAACTATTTTTTGGCAGAAAGTGCTTGATGGCAGAGACCTTCTCGTGGGATTGCCAAAATAATTCAAGAAGCAGCTTGTGTGAGTTTCCTGAAATTTTCTCTTTGTCATAACACACACACACACATACAGACATGCCCTAAAATTCGGAGTGTGTTTGTTGCAAAATTTAGATGAAGCAAAAAGAAAAAAGTAATAGTCTATCCAGACACGCTCTAAAATAAGATAAGGAGGAATAACAAAAATTGACATAAAGAGAAGGTTTCTCCTAGTGAGTGGCTTAGAAACTTTAGATACATCCCTAATCGTGAGACTCCACCAAGTTTATTGGTTATGGTGATTTATGTGTAAGGTTTTATTTTCAGGTTATAGAAAAAGCTATTCTACTTTTTGATTAAAAATCCAGTTATTCTCAATAGGATGCTTAGTTGGTGGAATTACAGAAATCAGCCCCTCACAGGAAATGGAAACTCGAATTGCAATTGCAGATAAATCTTTTAATAATAATAGAATTTTAAAGCTGTTTTAATAAAAATCCACCAAGGATATACATATCTAAAGCTTTTATTGGTAGGTTGGTTCTTGTAATTCTGCAATGAGCCACAGACCATGTATAAAACCTATCCTGTCAAAATGCATCTGAATCAAAACCTAGGGACTTTGATACCTTTCCAATTTTTCCCTTAACAAATTTGTCTCCCCCTCCAAAAAAAGAAAATATGATTTATCTCATATGACTTCACCTTTATAAGTCATTCATCACATACACCAAATTGTAATACTTGCACCTATTAAGCCAAAAAAGTGTTGGACAAGCATATGTGTACGTCACTGTGAGTTTTTAATAACTGTTTCATGAAAATATTACCAAAGAATGAGGGCAAAAGTACTTCATTTGCATTTACACGACAATCTTTTAGAATATATATTTATTGCTTGCATGTCTATGTCTTAATATTGGTGATATAACATACCCTGTTCTTTTTTGACAAGCTCATATTGTTTTATGGTCATATCATATTTCTTGATAAAAAAATGGAAGTAATGTCTTCTTCTATCTCATTCGGGAATATATAGAAACCAATATAGAGCAGGTTAATAATTAGGAAAACCAGAAAAACAAAATATGGAGGGCAATTAAAGAGTGATTAAATATGGAATGCAGCACAAAAAGCAATGGAATGGCAAGTAATCAGTCCTCCGAAGTCCCTGAGATTTGAAATACCGTTTGAACCTATAATGTTTAATTTTTGTCATGAAAGCGAAGAGCACACAGTCAGAGCCCAACCAAGAAACCAAATTGACAGCTAATTCAGAACACAAGAAATAAGACCAAGTTCATGGCATATGTGGAAACTTACTATGTTTCCAATTCTTCCTTTGAATTGCCCAGTTTTGATTTCCCTATAAATTATAGATGAGTTCCAGATTACTCTTGTGCAAATCTGCAAGAGAGTAGTAGTACATGCTGTGCTTGTTTGAGCTTTTTAGTCTGTGTGGCCACATAAAGTAAAGAGAGAAAAAATGGTGTCATCTTCTTCTTCATTTGAGAGGACTTTGGCAGTGCAGCGCAGATCGGTTGGCAATGGCCTCCTCAATACCCCTTCTTCTGTTGACGAGCTTCTTGCTCTTCTAAATGTATGGTGCCCCACTTTACCAATTCATGCATATAATGATTTACCGAGACGTAAAGCTTTACTTGCATTGGCATTCTTGTCTGGGTTTCATTGGGCTAATTCGAATGCTTGATGGTGGTTGATGCTTGTTTGGGCAATGGTCAACCTCCGTTGTGTAGGTTTGTCATGAATATGCTCATCGGGCGTCTTTGTTCTTTTAGTTGGTCGATGTATGCTAATCTATTTGGTTATACTTGCATACAGAGGCATCTAGTTCATATGGAGCAGGAGATTCAGATCATATAATGGATTTCAAACTCCTTTCTAAATGATACAACTTTGGTGTCAGTATATTACTTTAAGGGAGTTAAATGGATATCATATGTCATTACTCCTGTCATGAAGGGTCTCATAGCTGAAGCTCTGTTCAAACATTCAAATGAGGATGTCAGAATTACAGTTGCATCTTGGTTCAGTGAGATTCTGAGGATAACAGCACTACAACAACCGTATGGTGATGACCAAATGAAGGTGTATAAAATAAAACTCGAGACTTTTCTGATACAATGAACTCACTCCACTCCAGATGAATTTTGTTCTTTCATAGTTTCTTAAGTGTCTATCTCGTGGGTAGGCAATTTTTCAACTGATTGTGGATGCTCTTTCCAAGCTATCTCAACCATCAACACGGTGTTATGAAAAGGCCCTCTCCGTACTTCAAAATATTGCAAGGGTCAAGGCATGTCTGCTAATGCTTGACCTTGAATGTGAGGCACTATTTCCTCAAATGTGTCAACAGCTCTGGGTTATTACTAGGTAATTTTATGAACAGTACATTTTTATGTACTCTTTTTCTTCTTTTCGCGTAATAGTTTGACAGATATCTTTAATATTTGGGGACTGGGAACTCTTGTATCCATAAGAAAAGGATAGCTTTGTTAACCTTTGACCAAAAACACTAGTTAATGAAGTTGCTCTTTTCAGTTTCATTTAGTTTTGTGGAATGTCACAATTTGGCTTGTCTAGCTATCTAGTAACCTTTCTTATGACTCAGGGTATGATATTTGTAGTTAGTAAATTGTGGATGAGTTTCCACAGACATCAGAGTTCATTTATATGTTAGTTTGCCTATTAATGATTGGATAAATCTTTCAACTATTTCATGTGGTTATGTTTTGGTATTTTAGAACTTTCAATTTTAATCTCCTGCTAAAGTCAATTTTCTCCTTGGTGTACTAAGGACTTTTTACACAAGATGTTGCACTTCTAGATTCTTTTTGAGAGAGATTGAGAATAAGCGATATCAGTGCAAGCTTTGACCTTAATTCAAGGTTAGTGAAAAATAAAGGCGCTTAAATGGCTTTGTGGTTCTGACCAAAAAAAAAAAAAGAGGCTTTGTGGTAGTTGGAATAAAACTTGGCTTAAGATGTTATAACAGACTGCAACAACACTCTGTTGATGACTTTTCTAAATGATAGTTCTCAGCATCTTTATATCTGTCGTCGTTTACAGCATTTACCTTTTGTACTCTCTTATTTTTTGCGGGTCCTTTTTTATTAAGGTCAAATCCCTCCGTTGATGCATACTGGGCTGTGGAACAAATAATGGCTGACATCTTCACTTTCAGTGAAGATATCAGTCCAGATCTTGTATTCCCTCTCCTGGCTAGTGTGCTTAAGGAGAATGAGGTTACTGTCTTTTCAACGTCTCCGCTGTTTTAGTTTGGTTTTGGTTTCTTCATTCTCTAGTATGATATATATCGCCTTGCAGAAAGTGGCACCTTCCTGTCGGAAATTGGGAGAGAAATTGATCTCAGATTCTGCAGCAAAGCTGAGACCTATTCTTAGGGGAGCACTACGATCAAAAGGCACGACTTTGGATGATTATTCTCCTGTAGTGGCCTTTATATGCCCAGATAAATCTGCTACAGAGTATAATCATACTAATGGTTCTCCTAAACGAGGCATCGCTGATTCTGGAGACTCCAAGGGTTCAATACTTCCCAGAGAAAGGGAATCAAAAGCCAGTTCATTAATGAGACCCAAGGAAGATTATAATCTTTCTTGGCTGTACAGAGAAAGTCAAACAACTAAACAGCCACAAAATAGAACAATCTCCGTTAGCAGAAGCAATTTTACAGCTGTGCCTACAGTTTCTTCGAGAAAGAGAAAACCTGCACCGAAGTCAAATGTGGAAAGTGTGCGAGACGAGGCAGCTGTGGTCTCCAGTGATCTTAGAGATAAAAGGATGAAGCTGCCAACCAAAGGAGGAAGCAACAATAAGAAAGGCACATTAAGGGTATTGATAGTAACTGTTGCAGTATGGTTTTCATACAGTGATTGGTATCTTATAATGCATACTTATTACATTCTTGTCATTATATTATTAAGTATGCCTTCTTTGATTGTTATTTATTATCACTGTTATTTTTACAATAAAACTGAAGTATCTTTAAAAGCTCTGCTGAATTTTGTGGTTACAGTTATTTGAGTGTTGACACACAATTAAGTTTTTTTTCACTTTTTTCCTAATTGCTACGTGGCATGGTCTTTGCACCTTTGTTTGATCTATCATAAAGTCGTGTATTTTTACAACGATTTCCAGGAGTTTGGAGTGCTGGCCGGAGTATTAGTGGGCCGTCGAATAAAGGTCTGGTGGCCATTGGATGAAATGTGAGCACTCCAAGGCCCTCACTTGCAAATACTTTATTTCTGTCTTGGTCGACATTACTTGTCAATCCTCATATCCTTCTTGCATGGGTCTTCCTTAAGTTATGAGCGGCTGCTGCTGTTGCTTCATTGATGGTCTAGAGCTAATGGTTGGTTATATCATTTTCTTCCTATTCCTAATTATTTGTTTTACAGGTTCTATGATGGCCTCATTCAGTCTTATGACCCCGTAATGAAGAAGCACAGGGTAAGATGACTATGATAGTGTTCAGAAGCTTTTGTATTTGTGACCTTTTCGCCATGTGTCGATGACAAAACTATTAACGTTAAATATTTTAGGGTGCATTTATTTCGTGAAATGAATAATTCGGAATACGTTTTTATAAAAATGATCGCTTGTATTGTTTACAAAAATGAATGAATGAAAAATATTTTCATCGTTCGCAAGAATGTTTAAATATAAATGATTATCGATAACAAAAATGTTTTTCATTAACTATTTTTTTTCAAGTGATATAAATGATTAATTTTAGGAAAATGCTTTTTAAATTATTCATTTTTCATAAAACAAACAGAACAATTTCATTTGATCGATTCAGTTAGCTTCTTGCATGTATGCATATCAGTCCTTTTAAAGTCCCGTATGATAGCTAACTGTTTAGAATTACGTAATTGTCTGAGGAGGCGTCTCTTGCCATACGCGCTTCTAGCTCTTATTGTTAACTCTGAGATCTTGCAACTGCATGTTCTTTGATGTTGTGTTAAATATATATGGCCCGACTGGGGACTATAGGTTTTGTACGACGACAAGGACGAAGAAACCTTGAACCTTGAGAAGGAACGGTGGGAGTTTATTGAAGATGATTTGCCGGATGAAGTAAGTGTGCGATTTAATTTTTTTTCTCTTGCCATGTTTCATATCATTAAGTCAGAAGTAAATCCCTGCTTATGTGCTTTTTGGATATAACATCAACAGGAGGCTGAAAATCCCAAACCCTTTACTTCACCCGCCATGTAAGTTTTGTCTTTCATTGATATTTTTGTGCTTGCATATGTTTCTTTTTGTCCTAAAGAAATTATTTGTCTTGTTTGGTCCTGATTGTCACATCAGACTGACAAAGCAGAGTGGGAGTGGCAAAAGTTCAGAGTCAATGAAGATATCGAACTACAAAGAAAATGTTAAGAGGTTAGATTTTGATACACTTTATTTTACAATTTTTATCGTTCAATTGGCTACAGGCTTATGTCTCATATTTCTTTCCAGGGCTGGAGAAGCCACCAGATTACCAGAAGTTGAAGCTCCCAAGTTAAGGAACCAAAATATAGGTGGAGACGAGTCCAGTGATGATGAAAGCAATGATGACAAAGTCTTTGAGATCATGGCTCGATCAAAGGATGTCCATTTAGAAAGGATGTGCAACTCGAAAATCCTAGTATAAGCACATCTGATGAATCGATTCCAGAAGGCAGCCCACTCAGATATATCAGGGCGAAATCAACGGATGTCCAACTACAAAGCACATCTGATGATTCAACTCCAGAAGCTAGCCCGCCTAGACCTTGGGGACAGTGGCAGAGTCGATCTCCGGATCACTAACTTGAAAGTCGAGTTGCAGAGCATGGGTAACAGCTATAGTTTTGGTAAAAATAATAGAAGTTACAAATCTAAAGAAGGCATCAATATGCAAGAGCGTACAATTAGACCCCTGTACAAAGATACAGAGGTTGAAGAAGTTCCTGATGTCCAGGAGCTTTTTAGTTATCAGCCCTTGTATAGGCATAGATTTTTTCTTGCTTTTGTAAATGTGTGATGATTATAGACCTTAGCTGAAAAACAGAAACGCAAGCTTGTAATGAGCTATGGCTCATATTCATTTTGCCTGAAATGGAATCTGTATTCTTTGATGGATCATTAAATAGCAAGTGTCAGTCAACTCGTTCAGTCATTACTTCCATCTTTCCCCCTGCATAGTTGTAGTTTTGGACCATCAGATGATCCCTAGTAATATATACCCAGCGGCTTTGAGAATAAAAGTCCTTCCCCAAAAATTAATCACATGAATACGTATTATCTAACTTATTTCTGCATTATCAAACAAAAAAAAAACTTATTTCTGCATTGATAATGTACATTCAGCTTTCCGCGCTTTCTTTTAAAAGGTAACCTTCGAACATTGCAAGTTAGTGGCTCTTGTATCTAGTAATTCCTCCACATGGCTGGATGTGAAAATAAAAAATAAGTAAGAAGTTATGTTTTTCCATTGATGATTTACATTTTTACAATAAGAATATGCTTGTTAACAACCAGTAAATTTTTATACGTGATCAGTAATTTTGGATAAGGAAAATGAACGAGTGATTTTTACACTTGGAAGCGCCATGTGACATGCTTCCTAGGCCTCTCCCCCCCGGTTCCCAGACTTATCCACATAAACAAACATACTCGGGAAGGTACTGAAAGATAGCGGGCATACAAGTATGACACCAGAAAATAGATATGTCATGATTATTAACTGATTTAATTTGATTTCGAACATGCTGGACTTCTTCCAACCATCGAGATTGCATCAATATTTGCATATTTTGTCAAGCCCTCTTACATTATCCAGTGTTGCCTCATCGCAAACACCTTAAGGATAAAAACCTGGCCTATGGTTACTCCTCAGCACTTCAACAACTCATCGAGACTCCCAGTCCTTCAATTTCTTGCTTCCTTTGGGTTTCGACATTGGAGCATTCATTCCAGGCATCTTCACATTGTACTTCGCCCTCAGAGGGTCATTGTAGGTCTAACTGCATCAAAAGAAAACATCAAATTAAGTTCCTATCAGCATTATGAATCAGTAATAAATTGTTCTCTTTGATTTCCAGTCTCAGGTAGCGTACTTGAAACAAGACAGAATGCCATAGTCATATTAGAAAGAATTTTTTTTTTTGGTAAAGACCATATTAGAAAGATGGCATCAATAGAACCCAAAAAACTTCCCTATGCAGTTAATGATTTTATTAAATGTCCAGACCAAATGAAGGAACTTTGTATTTCCATGAAGAACTCAGGAATGGGAAATGAGTTCTCATCTACAATTCCACTTGAAGAACATTAGATCGTAGCATTTAATATAACCATAATGTTGGTTCAATTGGTGAACAAGGAGGGTGCCTTTTTCAATGAAGAAACAGTGGCCACAAAGGTGGATTTCACAAATATTACAAGGACATTTCGCATGCTCTTATGTCCAACGTCTTGGATAAACTTGTTAAAATGAGCCATAAACCCATTTTTTTAACCCATATTTGATTGGGTGAGTTGTTATATGAATTGGTTATATTCAGTAAATGGGTTATAAATAAAAAAGTTGAGAGTTTAGAGCATGGAAAACAATTGTAGTTTTGCGAAAATCATATAAGTAATAAATCTTAAGAAGGCATCAATATGCAAGAGCTTACAATTAGGCCCCTGTACAAAGATACAGAGGTTGAAGAAGTTCCTGATGTCCAGGAGCTTTCAGTTATCAGCCCTCATATAGGCCTAGAGTTTTTTTTCTTGCTTTTGTAAATACGTGTTGATTATAGTCCTTAGGTAGAAAACATAAATGCAAGCTTGTAATGAGCTTTGGCTCATAATTTATTTTGTCTAAAATGGAATTACATTCTTTTTTTATTCATAAAATAGGAACTTTGAGTTAACTCATTCAGTCAATTATTCATTAAATAGGAAGTGTGAGTTAAATCATTCAGTCATTCTTTCCCCCTGCATAATTGTGGTTGTGGATCATCAGATGATCCCAGGTAACATAGCCAGGGGCTTTGATAATAATGAAGTCCTTCCCTGAAAAATATTAACATGAATACATATCATCAATTTCATTTCTGCATTGATAATGTAAATTCACCTTTCCGCGCTTTCCAATATGTATTGTCTCATTAAAAAGTATCCTTTGAACGTTGGAAAATTAGTAGCTCATGTAAATAGCCTCCAATTTTCTTTAGGTGACCGATGAACTTAAATTTGTCCGAGATGATCCCATGTACTCCTTAAGCGATGATGGTGGTTTGTTTTTTCTCCATTCGCAATTATAGTAACACTTATTTGATGCACTGTTGCTCAGGATGAGGAAGCTCTGGTCCCTGGTGATCTTGCCGGGAAAAAATCAAAGCTCTCGATAGTGGGGGGATGGATGATCGATTCTAACAATGCCATATCAGAGGTATGATTGTAATTTTTGCAGTATAATCTGCTTATGTCAATAACTATGATGGTATACTTTTATTATCTTTTCTTAATTATGAAGTCTTCCTTTCTTTCAATTAGGCTGCGCATGACAACTTGCCAAACAGTGTTTGATTCTCTTCTTTTGTTCCCAGAATCAGTTTTGGAAAAGAAATACGTTTGTTTAATTTTTTGATTCTGAGCACAATTTTCTCAAAAACTTTTTCCAGAATCAATTTTCAAGAATAAAAAAAAATATCTTCTTGATTTTGGGAACAATTTTGAGAATCAACTTTTTTTCTTCTTTCTTTTCTTGGTTTTTAATGTAGTTTCTAATGTTCGGCCCGAGGAGCGCCCTCGCCAGATCTGACGAGAATAAAATATTTTAATAAAAAAATCATTAATAAAAAAATTATTAAAATAAAAAATATTTTACCGGCCATGGTCAGCGACCAGACCATGGCCAAAAAAAAGAAAAAATATATTTTTAATAAAAGTATTTTAATAAAAAAATATTATTAACAAAAAAAATATTTTACCTGCCATGGCCGGTGACTAGACCGTGGCAAAAAAATAAAAATATATATATTTAATAAAAAATATTATTAATAAAAAAATATTTTACCGGCCATGGCCAGTGACCGGGCCATGGCAAAAAAAAATAAAAATGTATATTTTTAATAAAAATGTTTTAATAAAAAATATTATTAATAAAAAAAAATATTTTACAAGCCATGGCCGGCGATCGGGCCATGGCCAAAAAAAAGAAAAATATATTTTTTTAATAAAAAAATTTTAATAAAAAAATATTTTACCAGTCATGGCTGGCGTCCAAGCCATGGCCAAAAAAATAAAAATATATATTTTTAATAAAAATAATTTAATAAAAAATATTATTAATAAAAAAATATTTTACCGGCCATGACCAAAAAAATAAAATATATATTTTTAATAAAAATATTATAAATAAAAAAATATTTTACCGGTCATGGCCGGCAACCAGGCCATGGCAAAAAAAATACTTTTAATAAAAATATTATTAATAAAAAAATATTTTACCGGTCATGGCTGGCGAGCAGGCCATGGCCAAGAAGGAGGAAAAGAAAAAAAGAAAAGAAAAAAAAGAAAGAAATATTAAAATATTTAAAAATATTATTAATAAAAAGAAATTTTGTGGCGTTACCAAACATATTTCTGTTCTTTTTCTATTCCAGGGATGAAATTTCGGGCCATTAACAAACGACTTAAAATGCTCAGAATCAATTCCAGACACAAAATAAAAAAAAAATCATTTCTGAGTAGAATCTGCTCCCGGGCACAGAATCGTTGTCATGCGCAGCCTTAACATAATAAAGTATGTCAAAAAGTTTCCATTGAACTTTTTTGACAGAGTCATCAAACAGTTCTGGAACTGCTTCTCTTTTTCTTTGTCGTGCAGCATATTCTTCCCCCCTCAGTTTTATTTTGACAAGCTCAATTTCCTTTTGACTTTATCTAGGGGTCTGGTTTGCCTGGCAGAAATTAAAGGTTTGGTGGCCATTGGATGAGACGTGAGTACTCTAGGACCTTCACTTTGGGATATTACATATTCGTTTGGGTTTAGCGTGTTTATTTCTTTCTCAATTCTCTTACTCTTGCAACTGCTACTGCTGTTGCCTCATGTGATGGTGAATAGCACTAAGTGTAGTCGTTATCAATTACTTCATATTGTTTATTTTACAGGTTTTATTATGGTGTCGTTCAATCTTATGACCCGTTTAGGAAGAGGCACAACGTGAGATCAATTTCATATAATGTAACTTCTTCCACTGTCAACTACCATATGTTTTTATCAGTTCAGTTAGCTTCCCGTGTCCATCTGAATGATGCAGATCGATACGTCCTATGGCTATCCCGAATTCCTGTCTGATGGCAATTCCTTGAAAACTTGTCTATCTTGTCCCTTGCTCTGCTAGTTGCTATCTCCTAACGTTGCTCCTACCCATTGCGATCTGGCAATCCCATGTTCTTTGATATTGACGTATGTATCATCTAATTGTGGACTGTGGGTCTTGCACAATGATGGGGACACAGAAACGTTAAACCTCGAGAAGGAACGGTGGGAGTTAATCAAGGATGATTTGCCAGCTGAAGTAAGTGTTCAGTTTAATTCGTTTTCTCTATGTTTCGCTGCAAGTTCGAAACTTAGAACTAACTGCCATGCAGTGTCCTTTTTGTGTATTTTATAGCACCGGCAGGAGGCTGATCATCCCAAACCCGACCCTTCACCCGTCATGTAAGTTTAGCCTTTCATTCAATATCTTTGCCTGCATTCAATTCTTGTTTTGCACCGTGACATCGTCTATTTTGTTTGGTTCTGATTTCAATCAAGGCTGGAATACAAAAAGGGCAGCGGCAAGAAGTCGGAGTCACCAAGGAAATTATCGATCAAACAGAACGTTTAAAGGTCTGATCAGGATACTGTTTATTTTCTGTTGTTCGCTTCACTTGCCTGGAGGCTTATTTCCACTGCTTTCATTCTAGGGCTGAAGCATCCTCCCGATTCCCAGAAGTTGAAGTTTCACAGTTTGGGAACCAAAATGTGGGCATAGACGAGTCCAATGATGATGAGAACACTGAAGATAATGTATATGAGATCAGGTTCCCGTCCAAGGATGTCCAGCTCCGACTACAAAGCACATCCGATGATTCAACTCCAGAAGCCAGCCCGCCTACACCTTGGGGACAGTGGCGGAGTCGATTTCAGCGTCACTAACTTGAAAGTCGAGGGTGCAGAGCATGGAAAACAGCTATAGTGTTGCTAAATTAATATAAATAATAAACGTTAACAAGGCATAGATATGCAAGAGCTTACAATTAGGCCACTGTACAAAGGTATAGAGGTTGTAGAAGTTCCTGATGTCCAGGAGCTTTTAGTTATCAGCCCTTGTATAGGCCTAGATTTGTTTTTTACTTGCATTTGTAAATGGGTGTTGATTATAGTCCTTAGCAACAAGATAGAAAAGCAAGTTGTAATGAGCTATGGCTCATTATTCATTTTGTGTAAAATGAATCTATATTCTTTTATTGATCATAAAATAGGAAATGCGCGTCAACTCATTCAGTCATTACTCTCATCTTTTCCCCTCCATAGTCGTGGTTGTAAATCATCAGATGATCCCTGGTAATATAGCCAGGGGCTTTGAGAGCAATGAAGTCTTTCCCTGAAAAACAATTATATGAGAATGTACTATCTAAGTCATGTCTGCATTGATAGTGTAAATTGAGCTTTCCACGCTTTCTAATATGTTTTGTTTTATGAAAAAGAAACCTTCGAGCCTTGGACATTTGTAGCTCCTGTTTCTAGTAATTCTTCCACATGGCAAGATATGAAAATGGAAAATAAGCTAGGATTCTGCAAAGTTAAGTTTGCCATGGTGATTACTGATCAACATTTTCATGATTGATTTTGTTATTAATAATCTGTTCATATATTTGATCAGTAATTTTAATTAGAGAACTTTTTTCGACGAAATTATGTATGATCGATAATAAATAAGGTCATCAAAATGATAGTAACTTTTCATATAAAAGAAAAAATAGTTTTACCATTTAAGTAGTGAAGCTTATTTATACCCCAAAATATATGGGAAAAAGTCTATGTACTTTGTCTTCAATGACATTCTCTTCTCTCCAAGTGCACTGTATGCATCACCTGCAAGTTTTTATGAATTATAGATTTTCAAGCCAACCCAAACCTAAAAGCCAAACTTTGTCAAGGCCAACACCAGATAAATAGGAAGAAAGCCACTCCTCTTATTTTAGCCTTGTGCTTTGACTTCTAAGTAACATAAATATATAAAAATCATACACCTTCGTTTAACCATAGATCATCACCTATGTTATATATGATGTACACTTGTATATTATCTAAGAAAAGCTTTGCGGGAGTAACTTTTTGAGGGTTTAGAACATCTGGACTATTTGGATATTGATACGAATGGGGATAATCGGAGACATAACGAGAATGTAAAGGTGCAAGAAATGTCTCGGATTCAGTCGAGCAACCCGAGCCATTCCGTTTTCTATATATAATGTTGGTTCAATTGGTGAACAAGGAGGGTGCCTTTCTCAACGAAGCAAACGTGGCCATGAAGATGAATTTCCCAAATATTACCAGAAGATTTTGTATGCTCTTGACATCCACTGTCTTGGGTAAATTTGTCAAAATGGATCATAAATGGGTTTAGATTCAACTTTATGGATCATAAATGAGTTTAATGTGTGTTAAATGAGTTTACAACTTACTTATATAATAAATCTAGCTTGTTTGTGAAAAATTTAGAAATGGTTGTCGTATTGCATGATTGACTTTTGGAAAAATTAGACTCCTAAGGAAAATGCCTAACATGAACAAGAGAACAATGATGACATCGTATCATTCCAATCACGTTGAAGGACACAGCACTGAGTATATTAGACGTTCTCTTTTAATGTAATTTATGTGTGATTTTTATTAGGACAACCCATACTGGGTAAATGTCCTTGTGTTTCAATTTAATTTAACCAACTGCTACGAGCTCGATGTAGATGCAGTTTTCTTCACCAAGACTCAGGTTAAGCTCCGTCTCGGAACCTTGCATGGCAGCTAATATAGAAGAATAAGACGGGTTGGAAAAGTAGAAAAATAGCTCCACGCTAGAATGACAAAAAGCTTAACACCTCTCATTATTATTACTACTCTTTCATATATATTGAAAAAGAGTTGTGAAAAGTTCTTGATAGCATCCGAACCGAATAAATTGAAGGGAGGAATCGAACCGTATCAATTGTTTTATAGATCGTTTTTCATTATCAATATTATTACATTTCAAAAGAATTAGATTAATTTTCTAAAAAGAACGACCAGGCCGTGCCTGGTGTCCAGCCTGGTTAACATTCTCTCCCCGCATGAATTGCTGTTTTTCTAGTCAGAAACAGAATCCATCAACAGAATCACTTGTCGAAACAAACCAAAACCATTCTCGATTTATCCTTGCAACACTCGGAGGCTCCATGTGACATCATGCATTGCTTCTTGCTTCCTAAGCCTCTCTCCCCTGGTTCCCCAACTAACTAGCATAGACAAACATACTGGGGAAGGAACTGAAAGTTGGCGACCATACAAATATAACGCCAGAAAATAGATCTGTCTAGACTAATCAGTCACTAATTAAATGTAAAATATCTAACGTGCTGGACTTCTTCCAACCATCAAGATTGCATCAATATCTGCATCTTTGGGGCGTCAACCCTTCTTATATTATCCAGTGGTGCCTCAGCCAAGAGAGACATATGGTCTCAGCTACAGAACAGCTAAGGAGGACATCTTGCCTTATGGGGTACTCCCCAGCAGTTCAACAACTCATCGGGACTCCCAGTCCTTCAATTTCTTGCTTCCTTTGGGTTTCGATATGGGAGCATTCATTCCAGCCATCTTCGCATTGTACTTTGCCCTGAGAGGGTCATTGTAGGTCCAACTGCATCACAAGCGAACGTCAAATTAAGTTCCTATTGGCATTATGAATCAGTAATAAATTGTTCTCTTCAAACATCCGGTCACAGGTAGTGCACTTGAAACTAGATGCAATGCCATATTCATAGAAAAATGACATGAATAGAACCAGAACAAACTTCCCTATGCAATTAATGATTTTTTAAATGTCCAGAACAAATAAAGGCACTCTGTTTTTCCATGAAGAACTCAGGAACAAGAAATGAGTTCTCGCATACAATTCCATTTGAACAACATTAGATCGCCGCATTTACTAAAACCTAAATATTTTGTGACAAAGATAAGCAGACCAATGAATAAATTCACCATGCTCCACATCAACAGCTGCAAGTTTATTTCATAATACAATGACAATATAAATTAATTATGACAAGCATCATGCCCAGTTAACTTTGCTATAAACACCCTCCATAGCCATCAAATTACTATTAATGCACTTTAATCTCAATTATGCAAATAAGAGAGGCGTACACAAGGTCGGATGCGTAAGGAAGGGAAACAGGAGAGCTGTATCAGAGTGAAACAATCAATAGATAAGTAAGACTTACGGATTGTTCCAATCAGTTGTATCTTCATTAACAAGATGAGTCCACTTCGTCCTTCCACTCCGACCAAAGTGCTTGACTTGCATGACTTTCGGCAAAATAGTTTTGTCCATTTTATCCTCTCCAGTTGGAGCAGAGAAATCGCGGCCGTAAATGTAATCCGATCCGGCTGTTCCAGCACGGTCATCGGTTTCTGACTGGAAGAAGGCACCCTTGTGGTAATACTTCTGCATGAACCTCCACTTCTGCTTCGGCGCCGAAGCAGGTCTGGGATTCTTTCTTTCCCACTCCCTCCTTTCCTCCTCTGTCATGTTTCTCACCTTCTCAATCTCTTCCTTCGCCTTCAACATTGCTTCACGGTCCTCTCTATCCCTCTTGATCCTTGCAATCTCTCTTGCTTTCCACGCTTCATACTCTTCAGCCTCGTTAAGTTCATCATCAGTCTCCACGTCAGCAATGTTCGCCTCAATTTCCAGATTCTTTTGGATTTCTTCGTCTTTCCGGATCTCCTCAACCACAATCTGCTTCGTCTCCGCCTTTCTCTCCTCTTGCCTCCTCTTCATTAGCTCCTCGATGGCTCTTTCTTCCGCCTCAAGCCGCTGTCTTTCAGCTATAGTATCCCTCTCCGACTTGACGACAAAAACCGGCTTCACCATGGCAATACCTTTCGTCTCTTCTTCTGAGTCTGTCTCATACTCAGATTCCTCTTCTTCCTCCTCCTCTTCCTCCTCCTCCTCCTCTTCAGGAAGAAGCGCTGCGTCTTCTTGTTCCCTCAGAAGCAACTTCGCCCTTATCTTTTTTCTCCGTTCTTCTAAAGCCTCTGCATCCTCTTCTTCTGCTTCCAGACCCTCCTGTCTTCTGTTTTCCTCTTCAATGGTAGAAATGATCTCAGCTTGTCGAATGCGACGGTGATCAGCTCTGATTTCATCACGGTTATCTATCCTGCTCTCGGCCAAACGCCGCAACCTGGGATCATCTTTCTTGCTAATATCTGAATCTTCATGAGTAGGAAAAGCTTTCGCCAGGGCAACTGCCCTGGACATCCTGATATCCCCTTCTTCATCAGCTTCCTCTGCCCACTCAGGAACTTTACCAGGCCAATACCTTTTGACCTTAGTCTGTCCAATTTTACCCCTAAGTTTATCCCTAATGGCAATTACAGTGTCACTCACTCCCGCTGTCACCGACATTGTTGTGTGTATTGTATGGCACAAAATGATTGAGAAAAAATATTTATGACCAGCAGACCACGCTGTACTATTACTCTTCCAGGACCAAGTTATGCCGCAATTAAAGCTGCTCTGTGCACAATGAAAGAAAAAATCTGTAAATATTCAGCGGATAATATGGCATATAAACCTTATTTTCATCAAAACAGAAAGTGTTTTTGGATTACTGGGGGGGGAGGGTGGGGGTGGAGAGGGCATATATCAAGAACATACAAATCCTATTGCAAATAGGAAAAACCAGAACATCCAAAACTAAATCGAACGTCAATTGTGCAATTACAATTTAGAAGCGGTTAACACGTTGTCCAGATATATTTAGATCCGATTGATGCACCGATCAGATCAGGTGCAGACTCGTCAAGCTATCCACAAGTAGTTCAGACTCTAATGGGGAAGCAAGAATTTTTTTTATTTATATTTTTCGGGTGATTGTGCACCTAGTTCAACCTCACCCAGACACGGATTTGTGAAACTAGCTTTCCTTATTACGTATTTTAACTCCAGAAAGAAGTCAGAATTTTCCTGTAGCAACAGATGCAAGTGCCAACCGGTTGCCTGATGTGCTAGGACTGCTAGACACATCGAGCACCAGTTCAGGGGCTTCCACTCAGAGTATCACCACCAAGAATTCACTATTAAAGTAACGTAAATCATCAGAATGTCAGTGACAACGACGGATGCAGCTCTGAAACAAGCTGCAGTTTAAGAGAACAAATCTTCCCAGCAGAGAAGTATTCCTTCCCAGAATTACAGCAGCTCGGCTGCGTACAACTATCAGAGAGGAGGCCCCTTCTCAAAAGGGCAAGTGCATAAAAGCATAACGAATCCTAAAGATGCAAAGTCCTCCTTTCAAATAAAAGGCTGCGGTAAAAATATGTCCCGAGTCGAAGTCGGAACAGGGTTACCCAAATCCCCCGTGAACCTGCGATTCGCAAGCGCCCTCCGGCGATCCCGTTATGGAAGGAAGGCACGGAACAAAATGATGGAAACCCTAGCTCAGAGAAAGGGGAAAGCTAACTCAAAGTGCAGGGGGCTCTCCTTTCATTTTCAAGATTTTAGAGCATTGCGAGCTGTAATCCAACTTGCGATCAGGGCTGCTAAAGCAACGATTGGCATTACCATTAAAAAAAAAAGAAAAGAAAGAAAGAAGTGATCGGCGACAAATGTCTCGCAAAGCAATTCACGATGCACAAAGAATCGAAGAGCACCCTGAAACCCTACCATCGGTGTCACAATGGCAACAGTCGAACGCAAGTCGCCGTATTAAAACTTAAAAGAAGCATCGGCAATCGGCAATCGTTGGTATGGTTTTGCCTCCACAAAAGATTTCGAAAGCCCGAGCTTTTACCTGATACAGGGATGCGGATGCTCCCTCCAATCGGCGGCAATGGATGGGGAGAGAGAGAGAGAGAGAGAGAGAGAAATGGGGCTCGGAAGAAGAGGGAGGAGACGACGGTACGGAGCAGTCGGGTAGTATCAATTGCTCACGTCCTCCGGAGTTGTGCTGTGGAAGAAGCCACCCATGAACATACCTCTCGTGTCTCGACCTGCTCGCTGCTTGTATCGTCTTCTTCTTTACTATCCCACGCATGAACCGCTCGACCTCCGCTCCTCGTCTAATGGGGGTGTGTGCGTTTGGATTGGAAAGTGCGTCGTCTGCGTCAGGCCCAATTGTGTTTCGGCCCAACAGTTCATATT
Source organism: Syzygium syzygioides (assembly GCA_031216285.1). NCBI lineage: Eukaryota > Viridiplantae > Streptophyta > Magnoliopsida > Myrtales > Myrtaceae > Syzygium > Syzygium syzygioides. Next base: position 27,800,028 of record CM062251.1, read on the forward strand.
TCCTTTTTTGGAAAAGTATCAAAAAAAGTCTTAGACATATTACATCAATACTAGTTCAGTCCATCTTATCAATTTAGGCCGGAAGTCGATGCATGGAGGCCTGCGGTCTTACGCGGCACAGCCGGAGCCGACACGAAATTTTTTAATAATTTTTTTTATGAAATTTCTCTTTTTTTTTCCTTTCCCCTTTATTTTTGGCAATGGCCGGTCGCCGACCACCGGCCTTAGGTCATGGCCGGCGAGGATGACCCTCACCTAGGCCAAGGTGTCACTTGGGCGAGGGCCACCTTGCAAATCTGGGTAAGGCTTGCGGGGTCTTGCATTTGCCCTCACCTAGGTGATGCTCGGCAAAGCAGCCCTGGCCTAGGTGAGGGTCTGCCTTGTCGGCACTCACCCTCGCCAACCACTGCCAAAAAGAAAAGGAAAACAAAACTATTAAAAATGGTCGCATCAGTAAGACCGTTAGTGTTCACGTTAGCAATTTCTAACCTAAATTGATCGGGTGGATCGAATTTGCATCAATATGAAAATTTTTAGGATTAAATCGGTCCAATTGAAAAGTTTAGAACTGAATTGGTACTGATGCAATGGATTTAGGACCTTCTTTTTTATACCTTTTTCCTTTTCTTTTTTTGAAAATTCTCTGTTTCTTGGACTCGAATACCGTCCTCGACGAGCCCACCAACTCCATTAAGGGTCTCTTGGGTTCTTTAGGTGGAGACGCTGGCCTGTTTACGAGCTTTAGGTTGGGCCTATGATAAGCCCAACGTCCATGGTATCCCAAGGCCCTCCTCGTGATGGCCCGGTTCCTAAGATATTCGAGTAACCCGTCGCTGACGGCTTCCAATCGAGTGGCGGACCGGATAGTCAAAGCCGGCAAACTGAAAGCTTTGAAATTGCAATTGGGTCAAGAGAACTCAGCTAATTTCAATTACGCTTTTCGTCCAATTTCTCGGTTGTCCCGAGAACTCGATCGAATGTGAACACCCGTCGGCCTTCGAACAGATCGCTCGAGTGCTTGGTGGTTGGGCATTGAAAGAACAGTGAAACATGACCAAATTCCCTAACCAAAACCGTCAGAGATTGGAGGCCAAAAAAGATTCATGAGATAGGGTTTGACCGGGCCTAGCTCTCCGGCGGTCAATCATTAGATGCCGTAACTTATTCAAAGAGTCATAGTTCATATGACCACCCATTTTCAACCAACGCAATATCGCAAATAATTTTCATTGACCCGAGGCTCGGGGGTTGGTGATGTAAGACGTCGACTCTTTCCAATCTGCCAACCATCAACTTTCAAACCGGTCCAGGAACTTTCCCGGAAAAAGAAGGACGGAAGGAAAAGCAGCCGAGAAAATCGATGCCAAGGAACGGGGAGAAGAAGTGGCACGAGAACTGGAGATGGATGCGAAGACGAAGACCACGTCAAAGCGGGAGGCATGCACACAATTAGTATAATAATGGGTTGTTTCATTTGATAGAAGTACAATAGAAGAGAGGTGGTTGCTGGCAAGTTTGGACAGTGATTGAGATTGATGAAGATAACAGCACGTCAAGCAGTGTTTGAATTAGACACTCTCTAACTCCGAATCCGATCCAACACAATCTTTTTATTTCCCTTAAGACGTTGAACAAAATCCCTTGTGTATACGGATCAAATCGAGGGGCCATTTCCGTAAGAAAATCGCACCTGACTATATCACATTACGGTTAGTGCCGTCCCAACCACGGACTTCTTGCCCATCACTCGATTCAGTGAAGTGCAATCCCGCCCCTCCCCCCACCCACAAAATCTTGAAAAACTTCGCTTAGAAACCGAAATGGATCCGTGGATTGCCGCCACGTCAGTGATTTCCAGCGAATATAGACGTGCATGACGTCGTACAACAGTGCCCTCGCCCTCATGGCCTTCTCCCCCATCACTCGATTTGATGAAGTGCAATCTCTCCCTCACCACCAACAAGATCTTGCAAACTTTACTCACCAAATTAAAATGCCGATCTGATTCATAGAACCCACCATGACAATAACTTGTCTTGGTTGTCCATCCATGTTAGCGCATACTAGTGCACTCTCGCGGATCATTTTTTTTGGTGTCTCTCGGACTTGGAACAACGATAAAATTTGCTGCGTTGAGCTAATTTAGTACGAATTGAGCTCTTCCTCTTTGATCTGTCTTCGATGAACTGCCTTTTGAATAAATGAAAGGATGTCTTCTTTAGGAACACTCACTCACTCTCCCTCTCCTTCTTTCCTCCCTTACATGCAATTTTGAGAATTCAAGTGATTATATTGGAGACACTAGCCATGTCGGTCGAATGGCATATGTATACTTAATTGTTTGAGCACTAATGAAAGCACGAGGTGTTCTTGTTGGTCGAATATCGATTGCACTCCTAAAGTATCTTTTGCATTTTGATTGATCACGTAGCTTCATGCCATGAGCGCACTAAAAACCACGCTCAAAGTTTAGTTTAATTTTGCCCTAAAACCCTAGGTTATGCGATTGATTATTAAAAATGTGTAAGTTTCGTTCACTAATAAAAAATACATTTATAAGCTTAGGACTTGCTTACACCATCTTAAAATTTTAGTTTTTTTTTTAATTACGTGTTATATACAAATTTTAGGATATTTGGGGCAGTTGTTCGTAGACCCATCGAAGGAATATTATATCGAGTAGGTTTCCCGTCCGTTGTTCTTTTCCGATTCTGAGTAGGTCTTATCCGGTTCGAACAGCATCGTGTAGTATCGGTCTGTTAATTAAGAATTGCTTTAGGTGTGGAGGATTTCTTGCCATTTTTTACTTGTAAGAATAAAAGGTCTTTCCCAAAGATTTGCTTGAATGTATGTTTTCGAAGCCGATGACAATACAAACTTATCGGATCCGGAACAAAAAGGGAAAAAATTACTAAAAAAATCATAAATTTATTGCACTTGTGCCAATTCAATCTTAAACCTTTCAATTTATCCAATTGTGCCCTAAACCTTTTGACAATTTTTCAATTTAGTTATTTCGGCTAATTTTGATAGGAAATCGTTGACATTAGATACCGGACATCCTACATGATATAATTGGTGCTGACGTGAATAATTTTTAAAGATTTTACTGAAATTTTTTGTTGTTTTTATTTTTTTTTTCTTCTCTTTTTTCTTTTTTTTTCCCTTTTTACTTTCTTTCTTTCGGTTATTTTTTTCTTCTAAGCCCGGCTAGGATCGCTGGCCAACCCTCGCCGGCCACTGCACAAGGCCCACGACTAGTGAGGGCTTTGCAGCCCTTGCCTAGTGGCGACCGGTGACCTTTGCCGACCTTCATATAAAAAAGAAGGAAAAGAAAGAAAGAAAATAAGAAAATAAAAATTTAGAAAAATATTTCGAAAATTTTAAAAATTAATAAATTATAAATATTATCCACTTTGGTGCCGCGCGATCCTACGTGGCAGTATTGACATCCATGTCGACGATTTTCAACCAAAATTAACGGGATTGGGCTAAATTGGCAAATCGTCAAAAGGTTTAGGACTAAATTACCTAAATTAAAAGGATTTTTTTTGTCGACTAAATTGAATTGTTTAGAACTGAATCGGCACAATTGCACTGCGTTTATGATTTTTTTTTTTTGTAATTTTTCCTGACATAAAGGACATGCCTCTAATTAGAGCCAGGACAAAAGGAACTATGTATTTGTTCCTAAATGACCTACATGTTTGTGCATTTTAAGTACGTTATGTAATCAAATTAGGCGAGGATATTGATAACACTCGTTTACAAAATGGCAACATTCCTTACGTACTTTCAGTGCAGCCGAAAGTAATGCTTTAAAAAAGGAATATTTCCGCAAGAGCCTTGCGAACAACAGTCATGGGGCACTCGACATGATTACCAAAAATAGTAAAAAACAACACACATTTCAATGCACCTTGAAGAATTGAAATTGAACATATTTAAGCAAAATAGATTTCTAAGAGAAAAAATTCTCACAATTCAAAGCACAATTATTAACCCTAAACCAGTGCCCTTAAGAGTTATCTTGACCTTTTGCTTCGAATGATTGCCTCTACTTGCTCCTCCAACATACCTAACAAGTGGGTATAGTCCAACTTTTACGGCATTGACCACACACACAAGACAAAAAAAAAAAAAAGAGAGAGAGAGAAAAATCGATCCTTGAGATTTATAACCATTTCCCATTTGTATTGTTTAGAAAAATTACTCGATCAATTTTTTTCATTTAACAATAACAATTTAGGGCAAAAGTTACTAAAAATTCTAAATTATGTTCACAGTGACATATTTACCTTAAATTTTTTTCCGTGATACTAAAAATCTCAAACTTATACCCGTTTGAGACATTTGCTTTCCGTCAAAGTTTTATAAATGAGAACCGTTAAAAAAAATGCCCACATGGATGCCAAAAAGTAAACAAAGTTAACATGGTGCTCACGGGATTTAAGTAAAATAACAATGACTTTGTTTTAGTTGAAAAATCATTTGACGAAACCTTAAGTGAGGACAAATGCGTCACGCAGGTACAAGTTTTGGATGTTTAGGATAAATATGTTATGGTAGGCATACTTTGAGATTTTTTTTAGCTTTTTCCCTACGATTTATGCATCAATGACTGATTGTTCCAAACTGTATGAATAATCATTTTCATAAAAATATTTCCTAAATCGTTACTTTTTCGTAGGGGTGAGCATGGTTCGGGCAAGCGATTTCTAACATGGAGTCTGGAATCGCCTACTAAGAACTGGTTCCGAGAAGTTGGAACTGGGAACCGCCCATTGGATCTATTGATCCACCCTATCCGGTCTGGTTCCCTATTGGGTTTATAGAACAGGTCCCACCAAGTTTCACACAAATAGAGGTGATCGAGAGTGAGAGAGGGAAGCAATGAATAGCTAGAAACGCGACCGTGAGTTAATGGGAGTTAAGAATAGAGCTTCAAATTAGGAATTTTATGGTTTTCATTTTTCTAAAAATGTTTTCTTTTCTTCTTTTTTTGTTGAAATTTTTCTTAAAAATTATATTTATATATATATTATCGGTCCGATCTGGTCTGGATAGACGGGTAGGTGGTTTTACGCCTGAAATCCGAAATCGGACCGGTACTCACTGGTTTTAGTTAATTAAAACTGGGAATCGGACTGGTCCTCACGGAACTGCCGGTTTCGGGCCAATCCGATCCGTTCCGATTATGGGCGATTCCCGATTTCTTTTGACACCCTTATTTTTACGTGCAACAATTGCGACCGTAAACACGAACTTATGGAATTCCTTGCTTGTGATACACAAATCCAAGCACAACAATCTCATCCTTTTGATCATGGACACTAAGAGCGCTCTCTCTCTCTCTCTTCAGGAAAGTTCTTATTGGGGTGCGGGTCGTTTCATGCGGTAGGTGAGTCTTGGTGAGCACTGTTTTTTCCCTTATAAATAGATAAAGTGCTGGGCAACTTCGAACCAGGCCATCCCCCCCAAGTCCGGCCTTTCCTGTGCATGCCAGACAAGAGAGCCTCTCCTCATCTCTCCCCTCTCCAACCACCCCTCAAAAGGCAGCGTCTCCCTTCTTCCCCGGTGCCCCGCCGCCCTCCCCTCGCCGGAACACCCACCATGCCCGTCGACACCCTCCCCGGTTCCGGCCAGACCATCTGCGTCACCGGCGCGGGCGGCTTCATCGCCTCTTGGATGGTCAAGCTGCTCCTCGACAGAGGCTATGCGGTGCGCGGAACCCTCAGGAACCCAGGTAGACGATGAAAAGACAACGCGAGTTCGATGCGGTTGATATGTGAGATAAGACTTTTTTTTCGGGGAGATAATCCGTGTGATTGTGTATAGACGATCCGAAGAATGCGCATCTGAGAGAGCTGGAAGGAGCCAGCGAGAGACTGACGCTGCACAAGGGTGATCTGCTGGACTACGAGAGCTTGAGGGAAGCCATCATGGGGTGCGACGGCGTCTTCCACACCGCCTCTCCGGTCACCGATGATCCTGTGAGTCCCCCAACCAACCATCTCTTCACCGTCCCCTCTTAGCTAAGTCTACTTCCGGTCCTGGCCACGAGCTTTTACAGGGTTGTACTGGGTGTGTCTAAGCTTTCAACGCATGTCATTTCGTTCGGTCTTTTCGAGGGACAGATGGCCGAGACACGTTCCAGTTCACAGGGACTACGTCTTGGAACTGATTACGCGAATCCTGTGATCTTGAACTGATGAATTCACGTGAAACTGGCTTTTCTTTTTGGCAATTGTAGACGACCCTTTTCATCCCATGTTGCATCCGACGAGCGCGCATGCCTTGAAAGATCATCCGACCATCATTCGGGTCGATTTAGGGAGGTATCATCAGAGAGAGGAGATAGAATAGAGTAAACATTTTGACCATGAGTCCTCTTTCTTCTGGTTTTTTATCTCCTCCCACCAACCAAAACCATATGGACGCCGGACCAAACACCGAAAGCGACATCAAACTTAATACGTGCCGGTGCTTGATTGGCTTACCTCGCTATGATGTGTTAGGTGGCCCCCACTTAAAAGAGATACCGGCATATTTCTCACGCTACGATTATGGTGACGTCGACCATCAGACATGTATTTGATAATTGATTCATCTCCGCACGTTAGTTGCATTTTCATAAAGCCCCACATTAAACGTCACGCGCGACCATATATAGATGTTGTCACGGCACTCAGAACGTTTCGATGGTCTCAATCTATTTGTCCTTTGAATTTGAAGGAACAAATGGTGGAACCGGCAGTGATCGGGACAAAAAACGTGATCGTCGCGGCGGCAGAAGCCAAGGTCCGGCGAGTGGTGTTCACCTCCTCCATCGGCGCAGTTACCATGGACCCCAACCGAGGTCCGGAGGTCGTGGTGGACGAGTCTTGTTGGAGCGACCTCGAATTTTGCAAGAGTACCAAGGTCATATTTGATTAGTTATAATGCTCGTTACCATCCACATGTCCAGCATTTGCCCACACGTACTAATTGCCCATGATTGACATAGATCCTATATTTGAACCTCGCAGAACTGGTATTGCTACGGCAAGGCGGTGGCGGAACAGGCTGCTTGGGAGGAGGCGAAGGAGAGAGGGGTCGACCTCGTGGTGATCAACCCCGTGCTAGTGCTCGGACCGTTGCTTCAGTCGACGATCAATGCGAGCATCATCCACATCCTCAAGTACTTGACCGGGTCGGCCAAGACCTACGCCAACTCGGTCCAAGCGTACGTGCACGTCAAGGACGTCGTGCTCGCTCACATCCTCGTCTTCGAGACCCCATCTGCCTCGGGCCGCTATTTGTGCGCCGAGAGCGTCCTCCACCGCGGCGACGTGGTGGAAATCCTCGCCAAGTTCTTCCCTGAGTACCCCTTCCCGACCAAGTAAGTAATCTTTTATGGACGGTTCACTTCTATTGTCGATGCTTTTACTACGATCCTCAACAAGCATTTTGATAAGAGATTGCTAAAAACTTAGGTAGTCCTGAGATTGATTACTGTAAGTGTACATGATAGTTAAAACAAAGGTTACAGCCCATGGTAAATTTGGTGGAGCCTGACATTTACATAATGAGTAAAATGATTTCAATGTTTAAAATAGCTTTGAACGATAAGTTCTTAGAATTACTCAAGACTAAATGTGGTCCAAGCGTCGATTTTGCAATATTTCTGGACATAAAGATTGGACCGACTGAAGGCGTGGGGTGTCGGATCATCCATGTAAGATCCAATTGCCAGGTGCGTCGTTGTTGGTGGGGGCAACAGGGAGGAAATTTGAGATAATTCTGCTGAGAGCTTCATGACGCAAACCTATTATCATTATCTCAAAACTAAGAAAATGAACAAAGAAAAGTAAAACAAAACTAAAAAAAAATTGTAATTTTTTTATAGAGTTAATACTACGAAAAACCCCAATTCGGTACATCTGTGATAAATTTACCTTAAATTATTTTTTTACCGCAAAAATCCTCAAACTAGTATACATGTGACAATTTTACCCCGAACTAATTTTTTAATCATCAAAAATCCTAAACCGATATTTGTAACAATTTTATCTCGAACTAATTTTTTTATTACAAAAAACCACAAACTAGTATACATATGATAAATTTACCTTCCATTAGTTTTCGTTAAATTTTACTGTCAAATTATTGAGTTTGATGACACGTGATAGTTAACGGGTGTACCGGATTGGAGCTTTACCCATCTGTTTGTCACAAGTTTATCAATTTGTGATTTTTCATTATATTAATTCAATTTAATGGACACTAACGGAGGATAAATTTATTACAAATGCACCAATTTGGGGTTTTTAGTGATCAAAAAATTAATTTGAAATAAAATTATCATAAGTGTACTAATTCAAGATTTTTTGTGATAAAAAAATTAGTTCAAGATAAAATTGTCACAAGTGTATTGGTGAGGAATTTTTGGTTATCAAAAAAATAGTTCAGGTAGATTTATCAAGGGTGTATTAATTTGAGATTTTTTGTGATCAAAAAATTAATTCAAGATAAAATTATAATTAATATGTCAGTTTGGAATTTCTCTCGGTATTAATTATTTTTATAATAGGAACAAGATACTGTGGGCGGCATATTATTCTCCTACGGACATCATTATTTTTTTTTTCCTCTTTTTTCGGGTCCAGTTTTTTCTTTTGATGTAGTGGCCTAGTGGGGCAGTTGTTGTACCGACCTTTTGACTTACCACACAGAGAAGATAATGATTCTGAGACATTGATGAGATGCTAGATCAGAAAAGTAGTCTGTGTGGAGGAGAAGTGTCCTCACCTAACTCCCCCAACCCAATCCATGTCTCCCTTTCTCTGAATTGGGCCCTGCTATGCATCTTCACCTACCCTTCGTACACGTCTTGCTTCTTCCATCCCACCACGGTGAAGCTAAGCTTGCAGGGACCATGGTTCGATCGATGCTTTGGACCTGAATAACTTTGATCAGTCATTTTCTCTTCCCTTCTTCCATCCTTACAAGACATCACATGTTGGTGGACAATTTTTCCATCAATCTCGATCGTATGAAGTCACTTTAGTTCTTGTTTGTTTGTTGAATCCATGTAACGTGTTGAGAATAGGTCTGGGTCATTCTCAGCTGACGTTCTGATGGCCCCCATGTGCAGGTGCTCTGATGAGGTGAATCCAAGAGCCAAACCATATAAATTCTCCAACCAGAAGCTGAGAGACTTGGGGCTCGAGTTCACCCCGGTGAAGCAGTGCCTGTACGAAACCGTCAAGAGCTTGCAGGAGAAAGGTCACCTGCCGGTCCCTCCCTCGCCGGAAGATTCGGTGCGTATTCAGGCATGATCTAGATCCGTCATGGTGCCCATTCTTAATTCGGAGATATGAGACCGATGCGTGGGAATTTGTCTGTACTTTTTCTTATTCAAACCAGGGGATATCAACCCGGAGTTGTGTATTGGAATGGAAGTTGTCGATCCAATCATTGTAAGTCATCGCTGGCATAAAGGGAATATCAATTACCATCCCAACAAGCATATTCACACGTTAGATTTTCTTATCTTTCACGGTAAAATCCATGTTGAAGGTCAGTCTATCATGTTCTTCCCTACTGTCCAGATTTTCTTCCTGAGATCTGGACCCTGAAATACATGGGATTCGTGTTGCCTCGATTTGTCTGTCCACGGAAGCATTTTCCACTGTTTGAGTCGATGAAATTGAAGACCGTCTCTGGCCACGGCTCGAATCCTATTCTCTCGAACATACCGCTATAATATGTCGAGTTAAGTGGTCGAATGCTGACCCACTTGTATTTTAAATTACACATTCATAAGAATGTTTTGACCTCGTTTTCAGTAGTTGTCCTCGTGATACAGGTCGTGTTGGTAGTTGAAAACGTGATTAGGAATTGCTAATATTGAACGGCAGAGACAAGGCTTTACAGGATTTACAATAAACTACAAGAGCTCCATCCTGAATCTAATCATTATTATCATATCCATTAATTTATGTCACTGATTTATAAGGAGGGTTGGTGGGTGAGCGTGTAGTGTCGTATACTCCAGCTTACAGTCTTGGGCATTGTCAGCATCTGAGGCGCAGTATGCAGAAGCTGCCCCCAAAGAATCTTAACGGGACTGAAGCCAAGTAGTCATCTAGAAGAGTTCCATCCTAAATTGTACAGGGTGTCAGGAACGAAGAGGCGTACTCTCGATGTGAAAGGACCGTGGCTTCTAACAGGTCTGACAAATACTCTTTGATTGCATCTAAATATACTGCCAAAACAAGTTAAAAGAGTGGAACAGGTCATTCAGAATTTACAAATGAAAAACTTTGGTATTTAATATTAGAGTCAACAGTGACTAATGTTATGTTCATCTTTATTTCTGAAAGTTAAAGCTGCTCTCTCTATCTGTCTGCATTCCCAACAATTATTAGTCAAGATCCACCCGAGTCCTTTGAGGCAACTGCATACTTACTATATCTTCTCGTGGGTGACTGAACATTGATGCGTCGCCTTGTCCATTGTCCGATTGCCAGCTTTCGGCTGTTGTCAAGGCCAGAAGATGAGAAGCCTCCTTATTCTTGCGTAGTACCAAGTATATGATTCCAGCCAAGTACACAGCCATCCCCGAAAAGCCCAGAATTCCGCAGAAAACCTTGGCCCCGAGTTTCAAATGGCTATTAAGGAGCAACTTAATGAAGCCACTCACAAGGTAATATACGTTTATGCCCATTATCAGAGAACCAATCATCCAAGTGACTGCAGCTACCTGAAGAGAATACAAAATCAATGAGAGGAAGAAGACAAACCACGGGGAGGGAGAGAGAGAGAGAGAGAGAGAGAGAGAGAGAGAGAGAGAGAGAGAGAGATGGCAAAGGCATGAGCACTGAGCAGTCTGTAGCTTCTCTGATGCCCCGCTTGAGTAATCGAGGACACTAGTCGCCTATATCATCATGCTTAGTACTGATAACCATGCAAACTTCTACATCCACTGGAGAGGGAGATTGTTCACAATCTACTCTAATTAATAATATAACATCCAGTACAGTAGCATTTATAGCCGTCTCGGCATTGGGCTTTACCGCTATTGAGTTTGCATATTGCCCCATCTTGGTCTTGCTACTGGTGAACTTCAGAAGTGGAATGAGAGCAAAAGGAAGTTCAAATGATAAAATCATCTGCAAGAACAAATCAACCAATCGAATATGAAACAGGCACCTCACAAAATTCCTGCACATTCACTCTCTTGGGAGTCAAAAGTTGTAATGCCTCTAGGACACCTCATCAATTGGTCATACTTCAAAACTTAAAGCCATAGTAATTTGTTATATAACCAGCGCGTTAGCAGTCAAAGAGAAATATAAGGCAAGGATTGTTACCGATGCAATAATAATTAGTTTTCCAGCTCCTGCAGAGCCACCAGCTAGTGCAACAATCAAACTGGGAATTATTGCTAAGCATCTCGTTAGAAAGTTCCGAACCCATGGTGTCAATCGTAAATCTAGAAAGCCCTGGCAGTGACATCAAATAAGCAAAAATTAGTAAACAAGCTAGAGACTCAAGAAACGCCACTAAACAACTCAATCACAAAATGCACAAGAACTCGCAGGAAACAAAAAGCTTGTCAAACAAATTGATTGCGAAAGGTATTTTGAACTGCTTTAAGCCCTAATTTTTATTTAAGACTGTTCAGGTAAAATATAGATATTCCACAAAAAGTACCTAGTTACAATATTTTTTCGTTCTCTCTCGTATAATTTGACCCCAATGCCAAGTGTGTTCGAATTTCCAATGGCAAATTTGAACTTCAAAAATGGAAGCAGAATTAGATTATTTCACCTCCATACTATAGAGAATCAACTCGCGAATACCTGCATTACATACTGCCCTGCATATGTTCCTGTTATGGTAGAACTCTGACCCGATGCCAGTAAAGCAATTGCAAAGAGTTTAGAACTCCAATGACCTAAAACATTCTGCAAAAATTCATTCAAATTATGGCTATACTTCCTTCAATTGACAAATGCATAACAAAATATCCAAACAGCACTTGTGAGATATTTCTTTTATAATATCTTGCTAAAATCACATACTCTTAGCAAAAAGGAGGCTTTGTTCAAGTCCAAATCCTGGCAGCCAGCCTGATCTTGTGGATTCAAGCTTGTTAAGTTGCAAACTGCGCCGCTTACGGATATGATTGAGATGTTAATGAGAAATGCCAACATGAGAGCAAAGGCGCTTTCTATCATATAAAACCTGCAAGCTTCCTGTCCGAAAGTGCCACAAATGCTTACCATTAGTTTGCTGAGCTAACTATCACAGCCAGAGAAAGAGATTTGAGAAAAAATATAAAATTCTCTATGTCTTTCCATTAACCTTCTGTATGAACCAAAACAAGTGAAGGATCTTTTTGGGTTCAATAAATGCTTGTTTTTGTAATAATGTGCATGAATTGGTCAATGCATGAATTTGTCAGCAAAGAGCCAAGCGAATGACTAGATATGAGTCGATTTAAGATATTTGGTGGAAATGGAGTACGACGGTGATTTTAATTGTCTTAGGGTCTTGGGGAGATCAACATGGACTTTACCCTCTTTACCCAAAAAAAAAAACATGGACTTTACCTTTGACAAAAAAAACTTCTATGAAAGACGAGACATCGCAATCAAGCCTTTGGGCAACTCAAAGAGGTACAGGCTAAAAGCGAAAGATGGTTGCACACTCAAGGCACCACCGCATGAAATTACTACGATTACACTGTGGAAACTGTAGAGTTACAAAAGAAATTACTTTGATGCCACGAACCGATCGTGGTATTTTTCGTGAAAGCACCAACGCCGAATGGAGGAACAAATTATGCCTGAATGAATAGAACCCAACAAGTATCAGATGAATTTTGAGCAGAAAAAGATCATAAATATATCTGCACAAGTTAGATACTTACGGCATAACCATAGCCCCGAGCAATGATATTGCAAGACCTGTTGCGCCATCTCCTTTTAGTTGGGGAACGAAAAGCCCATCAAGGACTTCACTAGCAACCGGTTTTGCATAGCCAAGCTCCCCAAAAAAGCAGGCCGCGATTGTTGATACAAGAAAAGCAATTAAGAACTCAAGTTTCCTGACCTGTAAAACATAAACCACATGAATGGTGAACCCAAAATCAAGTTCGACCTTTTTAATCTATGATCTTCTCGCAACATACCCCTGCATTAACGTATTCACTGCTGTACTTTTTATCTATCTTATTAGATATCAAGAATCGAGGAAATGAACTTTAGCCTGAAATAAGATAGACATGAACAATTGTCATCGTACCCCATACTGCTGCAATGCTAGAAGCATCAATGTGCTGAGCCCTGTCAATAGAACACCACACCATACTGGAATCTTGAAGAGCATGTTTAATGCGAAGGCAGTTCCAATCACTGGAGCGAATAAAAGGACACTTAAAAGTTCGTTTGATGAGCTGCATATCCTAAAAAATAAATATGGGCGACAAATGTGGAAGATGCAATGTGCTTAGTTGTGCAGCCATGGTAATTGCAACTATTAAAGTGTTGAAGTATTATCCCACATCGATTGACAATAGGTCCTAAAAGTTTTTTATATTCATGTGGTCTCCCTCCACCTAATAGTTTAAGCTTTTGGATTGGACTTTCTAACATGGTATCTGGGTGGGGTTGTTGAAATGTTGTCCCACATTGATTGACAACGGGTCATAAATGCTATTTATATTTATGTGGTCTCCCCCTATCTAATAGTTTAAGCTTTGGGGTTGGATTTTCTAACACAAAGTCTCTGACTAGTGCCACAAGTTAGATCCACTAAAATCTGTCGGGGCCAACAGAGAATATTACCTTCAGGAATGTCACAGGCAACTATAGCAATTTCAGCGAGAACCCATAATATGAAATTCGGCAACTTAGGATATTCCATCCTGAAATGTTCCGCTAGATGCTTCCCTGTGGTGAACAATTTAAAAAACAGAATTTTAAGAATTCACGTAGGAGGACATGAAAGAAGAGCATGTTGGCATTCGTAAAGATGCAGAAAGTAACTTGTCTGGAGATCTTGCCTGTAACAACCCCTAGTTTGGCTGCAAGAGACTGAATAATCAGAGCAGCACAAGAAGCCACCAAAATGATCCAAAGCAACTGCATAGAATGAAGTAAATTAATTATGTAGCACATACAGATGAACCTAGCAGCAAGCTCCCAGTAATTCTCTGCTCGAAACATCATTGCTTGATGTATCAGGCCATCTTATGTCTCAACAACGGTGAAACTAAAGACAGCCATTCAGTCATCAGTCCACGTGAAGTATGGCAGGAACTTCATGCTCACATACCACTCTAGCAATATGCTATTGCTGGGGGATCCTCACTCTTAATTTCGAAGACTACGCTACAAGAAGTTCCAAAGTTACTAAATCTCGCAGTCTGAGTTCAACAATAAGAGGGCCATGAATCGATAAGTTACACGTACCCCATACTTGTATTGGGCTCCAGCCTGTAGATCCGTTTCAACTGCATCATTGGAGACAAAAGGCTATTCTAAGTACCACTGCAGAAGAGTTCGTAAGTTGTGACAACAAAAGATTTTCTTGAATGATAATCTTACAGTTTCCAGGATCAATATAAGCTATTGATACGAGAAATCCTGGACCAATATATGCAAAGATGTTCTTCCAGCTCTTCCTCTGCATGGAAAAATTGCACATGGAGCAGTTAAGTGACGTCAAATTTATTGTTCCTAGAAGTTGGTAGGAATAAATGATTGATCGGGCAGGCATCCCATCCTATTTGTCGCTCAGCGAGTTATTTATAGACAAGCTAAAATGAGTGCATGCCCGACAGAAAACTCTATCTGCTATAGAAGTGTTTCTAAATTTGAGATCTTAGCTAGAGTTCTCTACCCCTCAAGGCGACTCGCTGAAAGATGGGAATACAGAAAAAAGTGCTTCACTATTCTGAGCTACAGATTGCATAAAGGCACAACGATTAAGTTCACATGGAATCGTAAGCTGATCACCCACCCCAGGCTGGAAAAAGAAAAAGAAAAAAACTAAATGGGATGAAAGTGACGATGCTCGAAGTATCGGTTCTCACGTCGGGTACGACGATCTGATCTTCGGAGTCCTGGATCAACGGGGTATCGTCGAAGCCGTGATTCCCCGTGCTCGCGATGAACTGCGGCTGCCCAGACGCCGAAGCCATCGAAGACGTCCTCTTGCTGCTTTATCCTGCAAGCCCAGGATGGACGAATCAAAGCCCAGAGAAGCGAAGTGCAAGAGAATCACCCTATCAAGTAAGCACGAGAACCATGCAGTGCGGCTAGCTCTAGTCAATCCAACTCATTGCTCCGTCAAAAAGCAATCACGGGAACGGGCCCGCCCGCCCATCAATCGCTATCCCATCAACATTCATCAGAGCTCAACAAAAAAGCATAACGCTCTCTCCTCTTCGCGACTCCATCGACACGGAAAGGCAAACCGCTTGTCGCGAAACCCGCGGCAACCGAAAAAGTTCCGGAGAATCAGAAACCGGCGATTGCTCCGGACAGGAAAACACTGGGAAAAGGGGACACGCACCTCGGGTTCTGCGAATGGAGGAAGAGGCCGCCACCCTCAATCAACTGAGGAGCGCCGAGGAGTCGTCGTCGTCGTCTTCTTCTTCTTCTTCTTCTTCTTCTTCTTCTTCTTCACCTTCTTCTTCTTCGAGAGCTCTGTGACACACACACTCTCTCTCACTCTATATATATAGAGAGATAGAGAGAGAGAGGGAGGGAGGGAGAAGTATCTACCTGAGCTTCGCTCATTCGGTTCGCGTGAATTTGAACTCGGGGTGGGAGGAGTCCAATCCGCGCAGGAGTCGGAGATAAGCACCCCCCGCCTCGTCCAAACCTCGCTCAGTCAGAGGGTCTGGTCTCACAGGCTGCGCTGTCGTGCGGCCAGCCAGTGAGAATCCGCCACGTAAGCAAAAAGGGCAGGGGATGGATGGGCCCCGCCCCCGCCCCCCTTCGATCCTTGCTGCAGAAGCAGAACGGGAGGTCGCCCGCTCTTTTTGCTGTCCACCTCTGATGTTGCGCATCCGAGTCTTTTGTTTTTTTTTCAGTCCCTACTTTCCCGCAGGGGTCCCACCCGATTTGTACTTGCTATATTTATAATGTGGTCTTACATTTAGGTTTGATCCACATTTTTTTTTAAGTGACGGTTATTCATATACTGTTTTTTCACGATTCGTACCCCTTCGGTGATAACCGCCGTTCGGTGATAACCGCCCTCTTCGGTAACCGCCTTGATGAGAAGCGGTTTATAAAGGTGAACGTTCATTCCATAAGGGCTAATACAAGATCTAACGCAAATCCTCTCATTCGGTAATACACCATCAGTACGCGAGGGGATTAGGTTAGTAAAGTGCGTCTGTAATCACTTTGAATTGACGTCGAACTACTGTGGATTTCCGATGAATGTAAATTGAACAATGGCTAGAGGTCAGTTTATTTTCGATCATGTTTTCCGCTTTTAATTCTAATTATGCATGAATTTTGTTCTTCTATGCACGATAGAATCCTTCAGTTTTAGTCTTACATTTGGTATCAGAGCAAGTTTAGTACATCTGCCTTGTTTTTGTTGAATTTTTTGTGTATTTTCGGGGCTTTTTGAGATAAACAGTAATTCGGCATTTTGGGGCTAAGAAAGGAAATCGCAGATTCCAGCCAAATTCTGGTGACCGACCGCTCGACTTTGGACAGGCAAAGTCGCACCGCCATGGAGAAGGATAGCCCTAAATTAATCTGGCATATTGGTAATTGCCAAAGGCTATTTGAGCGGCGGAAGTTGCGGGTTAGGGCTTGTGTGTTTGGACGGAATTTTGCTTGATTCGAGCCAATTTCTTGGTTGTTTTCGCCGAATTTTGGGTCCATATGGTCGCGCCGACGTGGTCTCCGAAACCCATTAATTATTTTGGTGTGATATAGGCTACCGGAGGAAACCCATTCGGTCGAATGCGCGGCGGAACGGCGAAGAACGGTGAAAAATGGCGAGAAAACGCTACTGTTCGCATGGAGGAAGAAGCGCGTGGCCCCCACGCGCGTGCAACCGCTGGAGTGTGATCACCACCCGCGCGCAACTGCAGGCGTGTGCGGCCCATGCGCGCCGCAGTTGCAGGCGCATGCGCCGCACATGCCCACGTAGTAATGAAGGCGCATGCGCGCCACGCGCCGACGCAAAAGGCAGGAGCGTTCGCGGCACGCGCCCTGGGAACCGGAAATTCTCCTTCCGTTTTTTACGTTTTTACCTCTACTTTTTACCCATTATTGCGATTATGCCCCTCGCCAAATTAAATTTATTATTTTGTCTTTCATGCATTTTATGAATATTTTTATGCATGAAATTAAATGTCCGGTGATCCATATATTTTTTAATTAATTGGAGAGTAGCCACAGTATCTTTAATTAATTAAATTATATATTAAGGGCATTCGGATCACATTTGAAAATGGACATTGATTATAATTAATTTTATTAATATGATGAATTTAATCCCACAGGAATTTTCATTATATTAATTTGATTAATTAGGTTGAAATATCATATTATTTTTCTTAATTTACCCACAAGAATAAAGGAAAGGGATATAATATGATAGTTTTTTCATGAAGCATTTATGAATCTATTTAAATTAAAAACTTAGCCCACATGCAGTTTTTATGTTATGTGATTCATATTTTGTAACATATTTTACATTGGTAGAACATGATATATGTTAATTTTCCCTCAAATTTTGTGACATAAGCATGATTGTTTGATATGCAGTTTTACAACCTGTGAATTTTTCTGAATTTAAGAGTGATGTTCCCATACTGAATAGTGAAAACTATAAAGTTTGGAATGAGTCAATTCTTCTTCATTTGGGGTGCATGGACATTGGCTATGCTATAAGGAAATATGAACCACCTACTCCTACTGGCACTAGCACTGCAGCTGAGATGGCCCTTTATGAACAGTAGGAGCGGTCCAACCGCCTGAGTGTGATGTTCATAAGGACTAAAGTATCTCCTAGTATCCGTGGTTCAGTCACTCAGCATAGCAATGCTAAGGCTTTATTGGAGGCCATTGATACGCAGTTTGAGACTTCAGAAAAGGCACATACCATGACCCTAATAATGAATTTATCATCTCTAAAGCTCACAAATGTTAGAGGTGTGCGTGAGCACATCATGAAGATGAGGGACATTGCAGTTCAGCTGAAAAACCTTGAGATTGAGATATCTAAATCATTTCTTGTGTATTATATTTTGAACACTCTCCCACAACAGTATGCACCTTTCGAGATCTCTTACAACACACATAAGAATAAATGGTCAATTAATAAACTTATGACCATGTGTGTTAAAGAGGAAGAGAGGCTGACTATGGAATTGGGAGAAAGTGCTCATTTGGCAACACAAGAAAGGTTTAAGAGTCACGGCAAGCACAAGGGGAAAGGTAAAATACCTCCCCAAGTTGACATTAAGAAGGAATCCAAATGTTTCTTCTGTAGAAAAAAGGGGCATATGAAGAAGTTTTGCGTCAGATTTAAAGCCTGACTCGAGAAGAAAGGTAATCCAACCTCTTATGTTTGTTATGAATCTAATATGGCTGATGTGAGTCACAATACTTGGTGGATTGATTCTGGTTCTACAATCCATATTTCGAATTCCTTGCAGGGTTTTCAAAACCATAAGAAGCTAGTAGGAAGTGAACAAAGCATTTATTCGGGAAACAAGATGCGTTTGCCTGTAGAAGCTATTGGGACATGTAGATTAGTTCTCAATAATGGCTTTGTTTTGAATTTGGAAAGGACCTTTTATGTTCCAAATTTCTCTAGAAACTTAATTTCAATTTCAAGACTCGTACCTTTGGGTTACTCTTTAACTTTTCAGATTCAAACTTCAGTTTATTGTTTAAATCTGAAATTGTTGGGAGTGGTATTTTGTCTGATGGTCTTTTTCGAATTAATTTGCAAGACAATGCCTATTATAATGCGATGCATGTTCATGATAATGCTGGTATAAAACGATGTGTTGTGAATGAAGATTCCTCTATGTTGTGGCACCGGAGATTGGGACATATCTCCATAGATATAATTAAGCGATTAGTAAATGGTGGAGTACTCGGTATTTTGGATTTTACTGATTATGATATTTGCGTGGACTGCATAAAGGGAAAGCAGACCAACAAGACAAAGAAAGGTGTCAAGAGGAGTACAGACATATTAGAAATCATACACACAGACATTTGTAGTCCTGATATGGACTCGTATGGTCATAAATACTTTATCTCCTTCATTGATGATTACTCACGTTACATGTATCTCTGCTTGCTTCATAATAAGCATGAAGTGTTGGATGCCTTTAAGGGTTTTTAAGGCAGAAGTAGAGAAACAATGCGGCAAGCAAATTAAGATCATGAGATCAGATAGAGGTGGAGAATTTTATGGTAGATACATTGAAGATGGACAAGCACCTGGTCCGTTTGCGAAGTTTCTTCAAGAGAATGGGATAGTTGCCCAATACACTATGCCAGGTTCACCAGACCAAAATGGAGTAGCAGAAAGAAGAAATCGAACTTTATTGGACATAGTGCGGAGTATGCTTAATAGCTCCAAACTTCCTAAGTCTTTATGGACTGAAACTCTTAAGACGACAGTGTACATATTAAATCGAGTTCCAACCAAGGCTGTCCCAAAGACGCCTTTTGAGTTATTCAAAAATTGGAA
Source organism: Syzygium syzygioides (assembly GCA_031216285.1). Taxonomy (NCBI): domain Eukaryota; kingdom Viridiplantae; phylum Streptophyta; class Magnoliopsida; order Myrtales; family Myrtaceae; genus Syzygium; species Syzygium syzygioides. Next base: position 27,819,768 of record CM062251.1, read on the forward strand.
GCCAAGTTTGCAACATGTGCGAGTTTGGGGATGCCCGTCTGAAGTAAGAGTTTATAATCCACAGGAAAAAAAGTTGGACCCAAGGACTGTAAGTGGGTATTTCATTGGATATGCTGAAAAGTCCAAGGGATACATGTTTTATTGTCTATCTCACACTACTAGGATTGTGGAATCACGAAATGCTAAGTTTCTTGAAAGTGACTTGATTAGTGGGAGTAATCGATTGAAGGATATTGTTTCTCAGAAAGATCATTCATATACTCAACTTTCCACTTCAAGTACTAGGTTGGTTATTGTTCATAACGCCCCTTCAGTTCAACCGGCTATTAAACAACCAACTATTGAAGTTCCACAACTTGCTAATAATGATCCGGTAGATCCAGTTGTTCAATAATTACCAGAAGCTGTTGAACAACCAATTGAACAACACGCTCCTCCAGAGAATGTTGATACAACATTAAGAAGATCTACTAGAATGAGGAAATCAGCAATTCCTAGTAATTATATTGTGTATCTACAAGAGTCTGACTACAATATTGGAGCTGAAAATGATCCTGAAACGTTTTCACAAGCCATTAATAGTGATGAATCCAATTTATGGTACAATGCCACGAAGGATGAGATGAGTTTTATGGCATCAAATAAAGTCTGGGATTTGATTGAGTTGTCTAATGGTGCAAAAGCTTTTGGTTGTGAATGGGTCTTCAAAACTAAGAAGGACTGGTTGGGCAACATTGAGAGATATAAAGCTAGACTCGTCGCCAAAGGATTCACTCAAAAAGAAGGAATCGATTACACGAAGACCTTTTCTCCTGTATTTAAGAAAGATTCTCTTCGTATTGTTTTAACCTTGGTTGCCCATTTTGATATGGAATTATATCAAATGGATGTGAAAATGGCGTTCCTCAATGGGGACCTAGAGGAGGAGGTATACATGAAACAACCTAAAGGATTCTCCTCTAGTAAAAGTGAGCAATTGGTGTGCAAGCTTAAGAAATCTATATATGGCTTGAAACAAGCATCCCGTCAATGGTATTTAAGGTTCCATGATGTCATTTCTTCATTCAGTTTTATAGAGAATATCATGGATCAATGCATATATCAAAAAGTCAGTGGGAGCAAAATTTGTTTTCTTGTACTGTATATGGATGATATTTTACTTGCAACCAATGATAAGGGGTTGTTGCATGAGGTGAAACAATTCCTCTCTAAAAGTTTTGACATGAAAGATATGGGTGAGGCATCTTATGTCATTGGCATTAAGATCCATAGAGATAGAACTCGAGGAGTTCTAGGACTATCTTAAGAAACCTATATCAATAAGGTCTTAGAGAGATTTCGGATGAAAGATTGTTCACCAAGTATAGCACCCATTGTGAAGGGTGATAGGTTCAATTTGAACCAGTGCCCAAAAAACGATTTGGAAAGGGAACAAATGAAGAACATCCTATATGCTTCTGCTGTCGGAAGCTTGATGTATGTTCAGGTTTGCACTCAACCTGACATCGCTTTTGCGGTGGGAATGTTGGGAAGATATCAGAGTAATCTAGGGATTGACCACTAGAAAGCTGCAAAGAAAGTGATGAGATACCTTCAAGGTACTAAAGGCTACACGCTTATGTATAGACAGACTGACAACTTAGAAGTAGTTGGTTATTCGGATGCGGATTACGCTGGTTGCGTTGATTCTCTAAAATCAACATCGAGGTACATTTTTATGTTAGCTAGCGGAGCCGTGTCATGGAGGAGTGCGAAGCAGACTTTAACTGCTACTTCCACTATGGAGGCTGAGTTCGTTTCTTGTTTTGAGGCTACCTCACATGGTGTATGGTTGAAGAGTTTCATTTCAGGGCTTAGAATTGTTGATTCTATTTCTAGGCCATTAATAATATATTGTGACAATTCAGCTGCGGTTTTTACGGCTAAAAATGCTAGAAGTGGCAATCGAAGTAAGCACATCGACATTAAGTATTTAGCCATAAAAGGACGTGTTAAGGAGAATAAAGTGGTCATTGAATACGTTCGCACTGAATTGATGATAGCCGATCCTTTAACTAAAGGCATGTCACCTATGAAGTATAAGGATCATGTGACCAGTATGGGAATAGTTCTCATGATGTGATTTATCGTCGTATGGATGACTTTTGTTGTTTGAAACTCTTATTCAATTGTAATGCTATTCTCAATTTCTGGTGTACATATTCAGTTGTTTATGAGAATAACAATTATCCTTGGTTCTGGAATAAACATAGGGTTTATTCATTAAGATGTGTTGTCACATATGGGCTAACATTAAAGAAATAAGATGCATTGTAATACATGGAAGATATTACTCGCTCTTAGAGGACGTGTCGCCATGATTCATGTGTCTTGTTTCTTTTCTTAAGCATATGGTTTTCGTGGATTTGGTTGGATAATCTGTATGATGAAAATGTTGGGATCAAGTGGGAGAATGTTATATTTATAATGTGATCCGACATTTAGGTTTGACCAACGTTTTCTCTTTTAAGTGACGGTTATCCACATACGATTTTTTCACAGTTCGTACCCCTTCGGTGATAACCGCCCTCTTCGGTAACCGGCTTGATGGAAAGCGGTTTATAAAGGTGAATGTTCATTCCATAAGGGCTAACACAAGATCTAATGCAAACCCTCTCATTCGGTAATATTTCATCAGCACGCAAGGGGATTGGGTTAGTAAAGTGCCCCCGTAATCGCTTCGAATTGACATGGAACTACTGTGGATTTCCGACGAACGTAAATTGAACAATGGCTGGAGGTTAGTTTATTTTCGATCCTGTTTTCCGCTTTTGATTCTAATTGTGCATGAATTTTGTTCTTCTATGCACGATAGAATCTTTCAGTTTTAGTCTTACAGTACTCCCTTCAGCGAACAGGCCAGATTTGGTCATGGCGTGGGCCAACCCACGACGGACGCGCGCGATCGATGCGGTTCACCCGCACCGTTCGTTTGATGAGCGGTGGTGATTCCGTCTCCAGATTTGATTGGACCGGGTTTTCGCTGCTAATGGTCTTTGTCGAGTTGGACTCCATCTATCTTCATATATGCAGATGGAAGTACTTGCATCCTTAAGTTTTTTTTGGGTGGACAGCGACAAAAGCACGCTAAACGACAAAAAAACCCACGAGTGCCTATAGCCTTTAGGGCTGTCAAAATAATAATAATATAATAATAGTAGGGGCGAGAGGCTGCCACCTTTGCTATAAATATTCGGGGGCACGTTTGAGATTCTCCGATCACTAATTTATTTAGTGGGTGCAAATGCTGCACCGTGGACTACATTCACGAGCATGTCGAGAGCACAGGGAAAATTGGGCATATATCTCTCCGAAAGCAAGATGACCACTTGACTCTTTGCTGCAAAAGATTTGAGGAGATCGAAGAGACAAGGACACCCACTTAAATGCAAACCAATGCCGAACGTGATCGTGAATCTCGCCTTCGGAGCCCTCCGTTTCGGGGGCATCTGCCTGCGAGAACATAAACCCGTTTTCCACCCGGGAACATATTCGCATTGGACGGGGGGCCTCCGGAGCAAAAGCAAAGAAAGAAGAAAGAGAAGAAAAGAAAAAACTATGGTTTGGACATGGGAAATTTGCCTGCTGATGTTTGGTGTTGATCGTCGAGGCGGACCATGAAATAAGTTGTTTATGGCATCTAAAAGCGGATTAGTCTCAAAGGTAATAACCTAATTAGTCTCTTCGTACGGGTTGTTTCATGAATTGGTTGACTCGGACTTGGCAAGGTGACTCTATTGTGTAGCGTGGTGGGCCGTTTTGTGATTTTTTGCTCCTTCATTACGAGTTGCGCGGGCCTTGTGACTGCAATCGGGCCTTACAATGCCTTTGACACGGTACAACTATTCAAGGCCCAATGTCGTATGGGCCCCTAAGAGAATTCTAGCCACCGGCCCAGATTACGAGGTTTCGGCCACTTTGATTCCTACGTGGCCCAACCCACCGGAAAACGAGACCTTGTTGGGCGGCCTTTTTCTCTAATCCAATGGAGTCACCACAGTCTGTCAATCCCGCAGCCGTCGGGTAAATTGCTCGAGCAAAAGATTCGCGGGGGCCGATAATGGTTGCTGTACACGATGTTATTACATTTTCGATCTTATCATCTGCGGATACCGGTTGCTGTACACGATGTTAGTTCATTTTCGATCTTATCATCTGCGGATACGATAAAAATTATCATTCATTGAATAGAAAAAGAGAATCGGCATTGATGATTGCAAGTCACAACAAGGGATGACAAAATTATACGGTCTCATAGAACCAAACAGTGTTTTGCGCTAATCCTCGCACTTTGATTTCAATCTAACTTCACACCTTCAAACAGACTAGACATCACAATTAATTACTCACAAAAAAAAAAATTCAGCTTCGACTTGACGAGTTACATAACGGGAGATCGTGTTAAACTATGGGTGTGGATGTCGATTTCTCTCGATAGTATTGGCCCTAGGTGTACCTTATCGCTTCGTTCACATCAATTGCCATTACACAGGTGGCAGATACATGGGAAGCCCGCGGCAATCAACCAAAGGAGCTACTACCACGTCATGCCAATCGCTTGGTAAATGGATTTGGATTTTGACATCCTGATCCGAATCAAATCCATCGCTTTTGTCGCCTCCCCACTCTTTCCCTTTATGCAATGCGATCGACTCAATCTCTCCCATCCCCGGGCCCGATGATTCAATAGGTCATTGCAATCATGCATGGCCGCCATGATTCATTTCCCATGAACCCCTTGAATTTTGCATCTCTTCAATCAAAAGCTTCGCTTAGTCCGGTGAGCCAACAGGTGTCGGGTCCACGTTAGCTCCAACAACGCTCGACGTTGCCATGCCTCGTAGGGGCCCCCGACATTTGTGGGCCGACACGGATATGTACAGGTACTGACACGACACTAATTAACTCGCAACCGACGTGAATTGACATGTTTTTGCTTGTTCTTGAAACTATGTAACAGCACGAATTGACACGTATAACCGTCATGAGCGAGCATGATCAACAAACACGAATCGTCGGCTCGCGGACGTTGCGATGTGATCTCGCCAAGTGTTTGCTCCGGCAGTCCTATGATCAAAACTTTTGTGAAAGATGGTTACAATACCAGGGGTGCCCACGTTAGAAAGGCACCTTCCTTCCTCCATGTACCAACCTTTGGCCAGTGATTCCGGGAAATCGTTTCATGTGTTCGTTTGTACCATTTTCCTCGTTTGGCTGCTTCTCCTCCCTGTACACAACTTTCATGTATTACAAATTTGGCAGGAACTGGGAAGTTACCCCAAAGCAATATAATCATAGAACAATTGAGGGTATATTTGCTTATACCTTTTGCTTTCCCTTACCAAATTTTTTTTAAAAAAAGCAACCTTTCAATTTTTTAAAAAATCAATACTTGCATATTTCAAAAACCTTTCGGATGTTTTTGCAATAAAAAGTTAAATGGTGCAAGTCGTAACATTTGGAAAAAAAAAAAAACTAAGAAAATTAGTATTAAAAAATCACTCTCGATGGACCCGTAAGGTCAAGTGAAATTTGACAAGATGACTAAGCGGGTTTTCAACGTTCACATAATTATAAAGTCTCATTTTCTAATGAACTAAGACTATAAGAGATTTTACTTATACAACAACAAAGCACGGACTCCTCTGCATAAATTTTGATTCGACTTATTTTATGAAATGGACCTAAACCGTGAAATTTTTACGGGTGCTTCCATTTAAATTTGTAAGAGCTTATGATATTGTGTTGTCGTTACGTGGTACTTTTACTTTAATGCTATAGTTTCGGATCCAAAAAAATGAATGTTTTGGTCATTGTGTTAGTTGTGTTAAAATGAAAGGACATCGGCCCTAAATATAATTGAAATTTTTCCGAGCGAAATTAATGGTTGAAAGTGATATCCAGTTCAATTTCTAATGTGGAGATCAGGCACATCTCCTCGGCGGGACTGAATATCAGTTTCAACCGCAAGTTTCGCTCGGAAAAATTTCAATTATATTCAGGATCGATATTCTTTCATTTTAACATGGATGTATCCTTTCTTTCATTTTAAAGCGATATTCAGTACGATTTCTAATTTAGAGACGTGGGTGGCACATCTGCTCAGCGGGACTGACCGAAAGTCATGATGCTATGCCCACCCTAATTAATAAGGGCTATAGAAATTGACAGAGGGAATGCTCAGAATTCCAAAAAACGCACATGCCCGAAGAAGAAAAACCAAGTTGCAGCAGCAGCAGCCGTGGCTGGCAAAAGCTGGGCGCCACTTGTCTTCAGGATTAAGCAAAAGAAGGCCAGGCCGACGAGCCTTTCCCGCTTCTTTTTTCTGGGGCCTTCCACACTCGCTTTTTTCCTCGTGGGGTCTATTTCCGCAGAGGAGCCATGGACCAGAGAGGGATTGACAAGTCAAAACACCTCTCTTTCCTTGGGTCCCTCTTGCAGGGTCCAGACCCCTAGTCAGTGGCCACCGCATAGCATCGGATGGGGAACAATTATGGCGGCAAACGAAAGACAAACATTAACTACCAGTCAATCCTTCACGCCCCAACTGCAAGCATGGCAACCACTGGTCATGGAGACCATCTTTAGGTCTCTCCCTTTCCTTTTTGTAAGTCCTCTTCCTGCCTCCTGAACAAAGTTGCACTATTTGGAAGGAACAGAAGAGAGAAGAGACCAGACCACAGATTGATTGCTTCCATTACCACTCGTGTTAGATTCTTCCTGGGGTAGTTTCTAATCGTTAAACAAAGTGTCCCTAGAAATATGGCTGCCCAAGAATTGCATCAGAGTAGAGGTATTTGCGACGATACCGGCATGACAGAAAGTGACAACCCGGCCGATGTGCCTGCTGAACAATCTATCCAAATAACCTGTGAATGATGTCTAAGCAGAGGAGAACAAGAAAATAGCAATAAAGAAAAAGGTTAGCAGACAACAGGAGTCATGACTCGTGATCAGCACCCTTGTGATTCTGAGATAGTATGATTGGCTAATTAAATATTAAGAGTGAGGTTTAGCGGAGACAGGTATTTTCACCTTGCCACATCATTTTCTAATTTCCTGACAGTATTTTGTCTTCAGGGCATCATTTTTCAACCAGTGTGCTTCATTAGGAGATCAAATTCCATTTCGTTTTCTTTTTAGCCTTAATCTCCACATCCACCAAAAGCTTGATTGATAGACTGCAACGAGAGACTATGCATCTCAGCTCCATGCTTCGCCAAATCAGCCGCCACCACGGATATCAGATAAGATTCACATGACTTAAGGGCCAACTTACACGGAAAGAGCGCTATATCATCCACAACTCAATTTCCAAAAACCAGTAGATTACAATGAAGATCACCCAAAAAGCTATATTCCCATTCCCCGGAAAATCTGTGCCGGCTTACTGACCACACGAGTTCGATATGAACAATACACGATCGCACGGACCGGCATAGGAACAATATTTACATAGAACAAACTGCTGCGTAACCATGGATAAAAATGAAAGTGCAAATTCCCAAGAAATGGAATGTGAACTGGTTATATCCGGTCTACTTTAAGCTCCTACTCTAATGGATGGCCCTTGAGTCTTGACCTCACGGTTAGTTAGTGACAGTCATTCTCCCCCTGCCAACTCCACACGATGTCCTTGAGCGCAGGCCTGACATCCTCCTCGCAGAACTTCTTGTACTCGAGAGTGTCGCCGGCGCACTTTGAGAACTCGACCACCACGACCTCTGGCGCCACCTCGAAGACTTCCGCTGTCACTGCCAGCTTCCCTTTCCTCCCTTCCTTCTTCCCCTGCAGCTTCAGCTTGAAGTCCTTCAAGCTCACCACCCCAAAATTCAGCCTCCTGGCCAGCGCCTCTAGCTTCCCAACTATCGCCGAGGCCGAGCACTTGGAAGTGAACATGGAGCCCGACTTGCGTTGGCTCTCAAACATGCTGGACAAGTCGAACCCCGACGACATGGATGATATAAACTCGAACGCGTTGTAAAAAGACGGCTTTGAGTTTGATCTCACCAGCTCCAACTCGCAACTGCAGTTCTCATCATTTTTCTCCAATTCCTGTTCCTCAATAGAGAAAGCCACAGGCCTAGTGAACCCATTTTGAAACCATGAGGTCCCCATAATCTCTGGAATCGAAATCCTCTTTTCGGGGTCTGCAACGAGAAGCTTGGAAACCAGTTTCTTAGCATCAGGCGAGAACCAAGGTGGGCACTTATACTCAGCCTTGAACACCTTCCTGTACATTCTCATCATATTCTCGTCCTGAAACGGCAAATACCCTGCAAGCAGCACATACAGGATCACCCCACAAGACCACAAATCCGCCTTCGCCCCATCGTACCCCTTCCTCCGTAAGACCTCCGGCGCAACATACGCTGGAGTCCCACACTGCGTGTGCAGCAACCCGTCATTCCTGAGCTGCTCCGGCAAAGCCGACAGGCCAAAGTCGGAGACTTTAAGGTCCTCATTCTCGTCCAGCAGGAGATTTTCGGGCTTCAGGTCGCGGTGCGACACGCCGCGGCTGTGGCAGAAATCAACGGCGCTAACCAATTGCTGAAAGTACTTCCTGGCCACATCCTCCTTCAATTTGCCCTTGGCAACTTTGGCGAACAATTCACCGCCTCTTACGTACTCCATCGCAAAGAAGATCTTTTGCTTGGTGGCCATGACCTCCTTGAGCTCCACTATGTTGGGGTGACGCACCAGGCGCATCACGGAGATCTCGCGCTTGATCTGCTCCATCAGGCCTTCCTTCTTCACCTGGTCCTTGCTGACCACCTTGATGGCCACGCTCTCTTGGGTCAACAGGTTCTTGCCATAGTAGACCTTCGCGAAAGTGCCCTTACCCAACAGCCTCCCCATCTCGTACTTCCCGAACAGAACGTTCCTTGGACGCTCTGTTTTGCCATTTGGTGCTCCATCGTGCTCTGTCTGGTCACCCATCTGGGTCCTGAGGAGGGGGGCAAAAGCTCGAGAACTAATGGAGTCCCTGTGAAAATAAGCAGGAAGATGATGGGTTTTCAGTCTCTAGGACAGAACTCAACACAAAGCTTATGGACGGTGCATGCGAGTCATCTGTTGGTGTAGAAGTGGATATGGAGGGAAAGAAACGGAGCGATTCTTGTCCTGTCTCCATAGGACACGGTTTCGGAGCAGTGGGCGAATCTGTAGGGTTGCGGCAAGCACATAGAAATATCTCGTAGTTTACAATAGTCGGAGGAGAAAATAACAATTTGCCATTTGCGAGGTGGAGGACACTTGGCGGTTGGGTGGGACACGACTGATGTATGACATCCTTGGACTCTGTTCAGCCAACTCAGGTTTACGGTTATGGCGAAGCTTCCCCATCCAGTGAAGTGAAGTTGCGGTGGATGCCATATCACCATTATCGGAAACACCACAAGGTTTCGATTTCAATGGACATTATTATTCCTTGGTTCTGATTCTGAAGTATTCCGAATTTACCATAACAGTTTGCTCCACTTTCTTTTTTGAGGAAATGTAGTTTCCAAAATCATAATAAAGACCAACAGTATGGGTTATCTCATTGGACCTTATTCATCGGCCCACGAATCCATAACCCGGCATCGGGGTCTTCCCAATTTGGGAGCTAGGGCCGAACATCCGAAACACAAATCGAGTGCCAAAGGCTCGATCATGATCGAGGCTATCGTTTTGGGATCGCGGTTTGTGCTCTCGAGCCTAGCATTGTGGACTTGGGTCCCGGCAGTAAGAACCACGTCGGGACAACCGAGAGGGTCAACGACGGCGATACGGAATAAATCTTAGTAGTCGGAAATTGAAATTGGATCAAAGCGTGGATGGTTTTGGCGAATGGGAATAGTGGTTTGAAATTAGATGTTGATAGTATATTTTTGGTGAGAAAATAGGGATAGAGCATCCCGGAATTAGTGGCAAAACGGATGACTCCAGCAACCCAAAATGAGCTATCAGATTAGGAGCGGTTACTTAATTGATTACAATACTATTTTAACCCAATTAAATGAAATAATTTGAACTTAATTAAGGTTGAATCTGCTTCTTGGAGTGGACCCACCATTATTCACAGCCACAGCCCACAGGTCAGTTTTATACATGGTATAATTGGGCTAGGCTTACAAGGTTCTCCTCCTCATGGGGGTTTGGTAAAGCCCATTAACGAGAAAGGGGCCCTTTAGAAACTCAGATCCTTTCCGCTTTTACTTCTCTGGCTCGTTAGATGTAGACTTTATACTTGAAGAAATGTCAGATTACAGCATGTCATATGTTCTTAGAAGGTACTTCCGTATGCTTTTCATGAGGGCAATAAGCACTCCAGTCATTATGAGAATCGACGGGTCAGGATAGATTGATGTCGAGCATTTTCAACATGACGTTCTACAGCTCATTGGCACAGTACGTCACGTCGTTGCCGCACCCTCTATCGTGTGAATACGTCTCGAGTGCTCAAACTAAAATTTAGTATATGTGCCACGCCTCATCGAATAGTATGCTCGTGTCGCACGAAAAAAAAGGGGTAATCCCTCTCTAAGTTCCATCATGTATGTGGATGGAAGACCCTCGTCAACCCCAACTAAAGAAGACTTGACTACTATGTAACAACTATAGGTGGAGTAGAGTAAGTATCTGCACTATCCTTTGCCCAAGTTTTTGGACTGTTCAGACACTAATCGAATAGTACGCATTGCAAGATATTTGTGATGCTCCATGCCTAACAAAAATTTAAGTCTCCAATGTTATGAAAGCACAAAGTAAATGATAAAAGTCCTCTATTTATGTACGTATTCTCCTTATTTGTTATTGACTTTTCATTTTTAACTTTTACTCTTTTTTTTGGCCCAAATCTTTGTATCTTCGGTTTGGACTTTATCCGGTGCAACTCAGATCAAAGCAGCGACGCTACTGGAAACCCTAAATCACCTGCGAGCACAAACCGGAGAGTGTTGGGAGAGTTGGGGTCTGAGAACTCTGAACTGATGAGTAGAGGTGTCGAGCGCGAGAGAGATGGGATGCGAGTGTGCTTATTAATGACGCCCGAGCCGTTTAAAACTCCTTCTCTGATTTCAATCCAGCCCATTGCGATCATGAAGCTGACCGAGCGGCAGACTGGGTGGCTAAAACCCGAAGACGAAACGTTCTCCCTTCAAGCCGGGTTTCTCGTCCCCTCCCCCTACAAGTCCTTGGGGGGCTCTTATATGTTCTGGAGCTTCGCTTCTATTATGTATGTTCGAGCTCAAGCTTTTTTCAATGAGAAATTATCTTATGACCCAAAAAAGAAAGAAAAACTTTATTGGGCGCGATACGGTCCGGAACCTTTATAATTACAAACATATCAGTATGCAGAACGGTACACATCTTCCACAAGTTTTTGCAATTTTGAACTTGGTTTTTTTCCTTGTAATTTTTCAAAGGGAAGGGAAAAGAATTTTCTTGTAGGGTAACCCAAAACAGAGGAGATGGGCTGACCTTATCCACATTCAAAAGAGGGTGTGCTGCTGAACGTGAATTCTGGAGAGGATCGATTTTCAACAAGCGAACCTTTCGTGAGACCCACGGTGTTTGAACGGGATCCGCCCCCCCTGTTTTTTACCCCTCCGGGTGCTGTCCTTTCAATCGAAGGGAGGCGAGGTGGTGGACCGGCCACCAACTTGGCCACTTGCTGGCGTGCGGGCGGTGGGTGCCCACCGGTTGGTGTAATTTTGGGTCTGACGGTTTGACTCGGGACGCGGGGTGACCGATCATTTCAAGACCGACGGTGACCTCACCCCCGACGTCGCGCGGCACCGTCGGCGCCGCCCATTTCAATTCCACAGTTAATCGCTGATCTGCAATAAAGAATAGCCGCCACCAAATAATGATTAATATCCGGAGTGCGTATGTCCCGTAAAAAAAAGATGATTTCAAAAATATTTTTTTTGAAAAATCGCTTTGTAAAAATAAATGGGTGAAAAATATTCTCATTGCCCACGAAGATGTTAAAAAAGAAATCGTTATCAATAATAAAAATATTTTTCACTGGCTAATTATTTCAAACGGTACGAATTATCGCTTTTTAAGGAATAGTCTTCCGCATCATTCGCTTTCTAGAAAACAGTTTTCATTTTCTACGAAATAAATGGAGGTATTTCGCCCAAAATGAATTATTCGGAAGACATTTTCCCGAAAGTTTTGGCTCGAATCGCTTACAAAAATGAAGGAACTAGAAATATTCTCATCGATCACGCAGTTCATAGCGAAGACATTTTTCGTTAGCTAATTCTTTCGAGCGCGATACGTGCTCACGAAGAAGTCTCGGAGAATCATTACTTTACCACGAAAACGAGCAGAGCATTAACGCGATTCAACCGAAGGTGGAGAAACATCATAAAAGAATTAAGGCACGTTCTAAAGGGTTGACTCTAGCTTTAAAAAGGTGTAACGCAAGCCCACATCGTTCAGATGGAGTATTAAACTACACACGTCTCGTCCTCCCTTTTTCTAAACTTCATTCCTTGGACAACACTTCTCGGAACGAGAACATCCAAATTTCAAAAGGTCAAGGCACAATCCCACGCGACCTTTTTGCATTATCGGAGAAAAACCAGAGGCAACACGCGAAAAACGTTTCGCCGAAATCGAAAAAGGCCAAAAGGCCAGTTTCCTTGTCGTCGCCATCCACATTCAAATTGCCCATAAAGCTGGTACGTCAGGTCAGCGCTGAATGTCGACATGCGCATACTTGGTCTCCCATGTCGTGCTTGACTTTGACTTTCCCCTCCCCCCTTTGGAACCGAGAATTGACTCCACCGACTCGTCGTTTGAATCCCATCCTCACCCACCCAATCCCCAACTTTTCTTCCTTAAACGAATTCGCCCGATTGATTAAGGAAAAAAAAAGGTCAAGTATCGTTTCTTTTTCTCTCTATTTTTTTCTGTGCGTAGTTGATACTTAGGAGATCCCTTTTCTTTTGGGTAAAGAAAAATACGGTAGAATACACGTAAAGCAATTATAGCAAGACCCATCTACGGAATTCGTATATAAAGGACGTTAGAAATATTATAGATCACGGTATATCATGTTCAGCTTCGAAACGCCATTTTGCCGTGTTGCCCGATTTGCTTATATGGATCTGATTAAGGAATGTCTCGAGGCACTGATACCGGATATTTGATTAGTGCCGTAGGAAATACCCGTTGACAAAAGCCTATTAATTTTAGAGGCGGAATCATGGTGATACATATATTTAGCAATCGCTCATGGTTTATATGCAAGCATTCTCGTTTATTTAATAATTGCGATATCAGTAATTGGATTCCTCTTTTAAGATCACGTGGCAAAATAAAGCGTTGACAGCTCTTCTACAGCTCTCGATCTTATCGGCCTCTTCCCTCCTTCCTCCCTCGTTCCTCAAAGCCGGCCCGAAGACCTTCTTCTTGGTTCGCGCTCTATAAATATGCGCGTCCCCAGTTCAGCTCCGCACTTGGTCAATTTGCGATAAATTCGGCGCTTCGGCATTCGAGAGGATTGTCTCTGAAGAAGTTGGCTTTTGCTTTGGTCACCGTCTTCAACTTGCTTTCTGCGAGCTCCATCCGATTCCCGCGAGAGCAAGAACTCCGACCCTTGTCTTCGGCGCCTGCGCGGTTACATGGGTTCTTCTTCCTGGATTACTTCGGCTTTGGACCTCAGCATGAGGCCTTTGCAAGGCCCAGATCGAGCTCCGGTAAGTTGCTCGTGCCGTTTTCGCTCGAAACATCTTGGCAAATTGCAGAAGCATCGGCCTAATTTCTCGTTTCTTGACGCAAATCTCTGATATTTCTTCTTCTGGGTTCTTGCTTTTTCCAGACCAAAGTGGTGGAGTGCGACTTCATGGAGTTGGGAAGGACTTGTTCAGGGACCGAAGATCAGGTTAGCTCCTTTTTCTCTTGCTGTATTTTATTTTGTCATACTCGAGTCTTAGCCCATAATTTGTATGCATGTCGTGTAAGTGCTTAATCTTAAGCCTCTCGTGATGATCCTCTGAAGCTTCTTAATCACCCGGCTTTCCCTTATAGAAATGACAATTTCCAAAAAAAAGAACATTAAGTATGTTGAGGTTCATGTTTTTACTAAAATCTGCTTTGAATTAGTGATAGTGCCCGCTCTCTTTTTGAAGTTATTTCCAAACAAACGCCTGTCGCTGTAACGACTTCTACATGCTTCAAAGCAGCAACTTGTGTCGCGTCGTTGTTTTTGTAATTTCGCATGCTAATCGGCGTTGCTAATTGTACTGTCATGTTTTGTTTCCATATTCCAGAGTGGTGCTTTAGTGGAGGAGCTGAATCGGCTGGCTGCTGAAAACAAGAAGCTCACTCAAATGCTGATGACGGTGTGTGAGAACTACAATGCCTTGAGAAACCAGGTGATTGGAATTATGAGCAAGAATGCTGAGAGGGAGATCAGCCCATCATCCAAGAAAAGAAAGTCCGAGAGCAGCGCTGACGACAGTGGCAATGAGATAGTAGTTAATAAAGCCTCGGAGAGCAGCTCGACGGATGATGATGATTTGTGCAAGAAACCAAGGGAAGAAACAGTCAAGGCGAAGATCACGAGGGTTTATTATAGGACCAAAGCATCGGATACTAGCCTTGTAAGTCAAAAGTGCTCTCATACCGTCTTGTTCGAGAGTTGAGCTCTAGCTCCTCAAGTTTTTGCTCATTGAGCTATCTCGTGTGTCTTGCAGATTGTGAAGGATGGACACCAGTGGAGAAAGTATGGACAAAAGATCACCAGGGACAACCCTTGTCCCAGAGCCTACTTCAAATGCGCTCACGCTCCAAGCTGCCCTGTCAAGAAGAAGGTCAGCCAAGAACATTCCCACTTTGTTCATTTTGGGAAATTTCATATTATGACAGAACTACTATCTGCTAGCTGCTTGCTTTTTCTAATTTGACGTGCAAATGAAATGTGACTAAGAAGAATACTCAAAGAATCACTCTTGGGATTTCAGGTGCAAAGAAGTGCCGAAGACCAATCGGTCATAGTCGCGACTTATGAAGGCGAGCACAACCATCCAAGTTCATCTCTTCTTGAGGCAACATGTGGCTCAAATGCCCGTGCCACTCTTGGTTCAGTTCCCCGCTCGGCCTCTCTTAGTTCATCTGGACAAACTGTAACTCTCGACTTGATGAAACCCGAGCTGGAAACCGATGTCAAAATTTCGCAACCGAAAGTAGATTCACCAGAACTGAGGCAGTTTCTGATAGAACAGATGGCATCCTCCTTGACAAAAGACCCGAGCTTTACGACCGCTCTCGCCGCAGCTATATCGGGGAAAATCGTCGGCCCATATCCAACCGAAAAATGTTTATAAAATGGCGAGACCGGGATGATTTTCTCATTGTTTCTCCAAAGGAATTCCAGGATGTGTCCGTACATACAGCAGTAGGAGGGAAAAAGCCAACAGGAAAAAGTCTCAAGCTTCGGGCTCTGTCCAACTTGACCATTGACTGCTGCTTGGGTTGAATATTTCAAGTGGGAAATAGTTGAAGTTGTAATTCAGAACAGAAGTCGATTGGTTATCGCCGTTGTCGGCTGTTGAATTTCCAATTCGGCGGACATACTATTCATCACGATGAAGATTGTAACTTGAAAGCAACCACTTCGTGTACTACCTTTTGACATTTTTCTAATATATTTGGCTAAGCGCGCCTCTTTGACATTTCTGTCGTCTGTAATATTTCCACGCTTGAGAGTTGAAAAGTCGATGCATGAAGACGACAAGTACGACTTATAGACTAACCCGGTTCAACTTGTTTTTCCTCTTTGATTTCATCAAAATCTTCTCTTGAAATTTGACCATTATAAATTAGTTTTCGCGAATACATCATTACAATCATGGATGATTTACCTCTAATTAGATCGAGAAGTGGATAGTAGTTTATTGAGCAGGAAGAATGTAGAATCATATGGTATGGAAATGAAATTTGTCATTGATATAGTGCTAAGATTCATACGTCGAGAAACTCAATGCCACTATTCCACTCTTCTTGAACAACTTGGAGCCAGGCCTTCATTTCGCACTATTACGGATACGAAAATAATGGAAAAAATTGAATTCAATTCTCAACTGCGCCTATCGAAAATAGGATTGAATACGGATTCGAGCCCTAGAACAAGGTTTCATAAAACTGTACGATTTTCCCGATCTACATCAAGCAGATTTAACTCGAAGAAGATTTGGCTCGGCATATTCTATTCAATACAGATAAGAAAAGCAGTATTTTTAAAAAATAGAGAAATTAGAATCAAGTCACAATGATACAGGTTAACACCTTCTTCTTGCGCTAGTGTAAGGAAATGCACTGCGGCCTCTAGAGGGAGAGAGAGAAATGGAGAGGACATGGTGTGACATGGGTGGCCTAGTGTACAAAACTACAGTAAGTTAATGCGTTGTCGTCCATGTTATCGGGTGAATTCCCTAAAAAACTCAAAACTTTAGGTCAAGTCCCAAATCTGCCCCGAACTTTTTTTATCTAAGAAAAAACTCTAAACTTTAGGTCCAGTCCCAAATCTGCCCCAAACTTTTTTTTGTCTCGAAAAAAACCTCAAACTTTAGGTTCAGTCCCAAATCCGCCCCGAACTTTTTTTTGTCTCGAAAAAAATCCCAAACTTTAAATTCAATCCTAAATCTACCCCGAATTTTGTTTTATGTAGAAAAAATCAGCAAATTTCAATTTATTTTAAAAAATATACCCCCGTGATCCCATCCCAACTTGACGTGATACTTCCACGTCATAACAAATCAACATCAGCAAAGTAATGGGATGATAGAAATAGACCGACGTTGAGTTTTCACTTCGATAACAAATCAAACCAAATAAAAATTGTTGAAATTCTCTGAAATAAAACCAAATAAA
This sequence comes from Syzygium syzygioides, assembly GCA_031216285.1. Taxonomy (NCBI): domain Eukaryota; kingdom Viridiplantae; phylum Streptophyta; class Magnoliopsida; order Myrtales; family Myrtaceae; genus Syzygium; species Syzygium syzygioides. Next base: position 27,836,679 of record CM062251.1, read on the forward strand.
ATCATTTAGTATCGACATAGAAATGTCACGTCAAGTTGGAACTGGATTATCGGGGTATATTTTTGAAAATAAATTGAATTTTGGTGATTTTTTTTACATAAAACAAAATTTGGGGTAGATTTGGGACTGAACCTAAAGTTTGGGGTTTTTTTCAAGACAAAAAAAAGTTTAGGGTAGATTTGGGATTTGACCTAAAGTTTTGGATTTTTTCTGAGACAAAAAAAAGTTCGGGACAGATTTTGGACTTAACTTAAAGTTTGGGATTTTTTCTTAGACAAAAAAAAGTTCGGGGTAGATTTTGGACTTAATCTAAAGTTGAGGGTTTTTTTAGGGAATTAGGCCCAATGTTATCTAACATCTTTAGCCCCTTTTTTTTTATAGAAAGTATACATTGAGTGAAACTCCAAAAGTTCGAAGAGTAAATTCAAATCAAAATGAAGAACATTATTGAATATTGAGTAAAAATTCGGAGATTACCCATAATATTACTCCTTGATAATATATAATAAATGTTGGTGAAATATTATGAGATACTAACATTGATAAGCATATGGAGAAATTATCACAATGCTGCCTATATAATACAAAAATAATGAGAGTTTCCCCCTTCATATTACGAAGGTAACACTTACATGTCATTTGTACACTGCATTGAAAAATTGCTTCTTGTTTCAATGCAAATACAACAAAAGATGCCCTTTTTTAAGGACCTAATTCCTTAAAAAATCTCAAATAATTCTATCTCGAACTTTTTTTGTTTAAAAAAAATCGACGACTTTCATTATAGTTATAAATCTGTCGACTTGTTGAAAAATTTCCACTAGTTTCTTAAAAAATATCAACATCAAAGCCAATTAAAGTTTCATAAGTAGAAGTTGCATTTTCATCGACGACAGGTTCCTAATGTTGATAATTTTGACAAAAAATCGATGGCGATTTTTAGACGTGTGGGTAGATTTGGGACAAGAGTGAAGTTGGGAATTTTTTTTTTTTTTAAGTTCAGGATGGAATTATGATTTGACCTAAAATTGAGAACTTGTTAGGGTTTGAGCCTCCTTTAAAGTGTATCTTTTAAAAGCATTTTTCTTGTCAACATTGATTTTCTTTTGTCATAATGTCATCATTCAATCATTCACTCTAATACATTAAAACTCAACAAATTGAGGTGTAACAACCCAGTCCGATGAGAACGGGGAGTGATCGCCAGGGCCAGAGAGTCTGGACAAGAAGCGGCTCCTGGTAGGCTTCTAGGATGGCGAAGGGAACGAAAATAAACCGAACTGTACACCGAACATGGAGAGAACGATTTTGGAATATATATGTGAAAACTGAAATTAACTCACAGATGCGCCTTTTGATGTAACGGCAAACTTTGTTTTGGAATTTCAAAGTTAAGCAATCCTAGGCCAGAGCATTACTAGCATGGATAACCTCTTGGAAAAGTGTTTGTCTGTATACCAATGGATAAAACCGTGAAGTTCGGTATGGGACGGCCAAAGCGAACAATATATCGAGTGAGTTAATCCAGGGATGTCACGCAAGGTGCTTCAAATATTTTAAATTATTGATAAATCAACGCATTTAATTAATTTTGGATCGCATAGTATAACACCATTACATTATTCTCATATGAAATGTGGACTCTACTCTCAAGTAGAAACAAAATTACATAAGAAGATGGTTCATACATTTGATATTTATTCAAAAAAACTTATATTCTTCTAAATACTTACAGAAACACAAATCAAAACAATATTTCTACTAAATTAAAAATCCATAGTGATTTTCTTTTAGGAAAAATGACACGAATAATTCTTGAATTCTGGCTCAATGTGTAACGTGGTTCATAAACTTTTAATTTGTTAAATGTGATTTCTAAAATTTAGCACAATGTATAATGTGGTCATGAACTTTTAATTTGTTCAATGTAGTCCCTGAGTTTTTGGTACATATTTAGTATAGTCCATAAATTTTATGAAAATGTTCAATATTGTTCTTAATCAGGGACTAAACTGAACATGTACCAAAAGTCCACAAACCATATTAAATAAATTAAAAGTTTAAATATTACATTTAATATTGACCTAAAATTTAGAAATCGTATTGAACAAATTAAAAGTCCAAAACTTATGTCGCGCGTTAAACCAAAGTTGAGTGATAATTTGTCTCGTTCTCCCTTTCGTTTAACCAAATTTACCCTTCCTTTTCTTATTCTTTTTTCCGCTCGAGCTTCATATTTTGACGAGGTGGGCTTCTCTCTCTTCTGTGGGGGACTCCGCAGTTTCACTTCCACCGGAAAGCCCATGCTCGAGCGGGCGAAGGAAGGGAAGAGAAGAGACGAGAATCGATACCCAAAATGGCGAGCGAAGCAAAGACCGACGGTGGAGGGGGAGCAGGCGGCTTCAGGGCGAGGATGGAACGCTATTTGTACAGCGGCGACAAGAAGCACGTCCTGGCCGGCATCGCCGTCATCACCGTCATCTTCGGTGCTCCCTGGTTCCTCATGAATCGAGGTTCCATTCCCCTTTCTCCCTTTCTCTCTCTTTCTCGGTCTCTTGCAGCTTCCTCGTACCAATTTGGTTGCACGTGGGGGCATGATAGTGGAAAAAGTTGAGACCTTTCGCGGTTTCTGATCCCTTGTCCTGTGTTTGGGCTTGATTGGCTTCTGGGGTTCCTGCTGCTCTGCGTAATTCTCTGTGTAGCATTGGATTGAGGTGTGTTTTTTTCCTTTGGAGGTAAGGTTGGGTTGGATGGTCTGTGAAGTGATCGATAGGTGGGAGCTTTAGAACATCCTTTTAGATGGATCGGATTGATTTGGAGGAGGAACTGCCACTTGAATGTTCTGTGCAGATTTATTGGAAGCTTAGGCAAAATGCTGCTACTTTGGCTTATGGGACAAAACAGAAAAGAAGGATTGTTCTTGATTTCTTCTTCGGCAGGATGTTTGCGGTTGGCCTGGGTGCCCCGCATTTATTGCTCATGGTTTTTACTATAGTTCGGTGAAGACAAAATTTTCTGTCATCGGTAGACTTTCATGTATTCATTCTGCTTCATCGTGGCCGTGCCTCAATAGCTTTGATTTGTATCAAAGCTTTCAGAGAGGAATATGCGGGTAGGCGACTAGAGATGTGAAAGCTTTCTAAGAAGCAAAATGTCGCTCAATGTTGGGCTGAGGAGGTTTATATAAAAGCAGTTAGGGTTGGAATTCACTTAGCTGACGAAAATGGCACATTTCTTTGAACTCCTGGATCCATACTTTATATAAAAGAAGTCAAACTCTTGTTTATCATGAATTAGCCCGGGAGTTCCATGTTGTTAATACTTCATATATATAACTACAGTCACTGGAAGTGACATCAAAAAACACATATAGGGACTCCATTCTGTCTTTTATGGATATATCATAGTTCGCTATTCCTGCTTTTGTAATGTGCTTTTATTAGTATGAACAAGGAAGATATTGGGCGGATGAGAATTTTTCAGTTTGAATGCTACTCAACTCTATCATGTTTCGGATGTTTCATTGTTTCATGAGTTGAAATGTTCTTATGTTGTCAATATTTGCCATGCAACTATTTTAGATGATTTGATATCAACTCCATGTCCTCTCTGGTAATTAGTTTGACATTGCTAGGTGGTTCTACCTGAAAGATTTACTGAGCAGGGTAATTTTCTCAGGTAGTTTTGTGACGTCATCGATCTCATGAACTTATGGCCTTGTGTTGGTGTGATAGGAAGATATCAAGCTATCATCTCTTCATCTTCTATTCAGCTAAAAGTCTGTGTCAGTACCTATATAGAAAATTTTTATGCTGGACATCTGGATATTTATCTAACTTGAAAAAGACACCCCCCCTCCCTCCTTTCCTCTGCCCCCTCTTCTCAAACTTTGCCAGAGGAATAGGATCACTCATTCATTAGAACAATTTGGCTGGGATTCATGAAAAGATTGCTCTTAATCATCCATTTGTTATGATGAAAGTTTGTGCAGAGTCTAATTTTTTGACATGTAACATATTGGAAACAACAAAAAAAGGTTTAGGGCAGGTTTGTGGTTGCTACTATTGGTTGGTAGACCGAGGTCCATACTGTGAATAACCTGGGGAAACTGTGTAACATTGGGATTTGGCTTGTTTGTTTGCTTAATTTTCTAGATGAGTGTTATATTTTCTATTCTGGTGGGAGAGAAGAAGGCGTAGCTTCGTATGATTTCAGTTAAAGATTGTTCATTGTCGTGATGGTTTTCTTCAAGGGTTTGAGTACCATTTGGAATTCAATCGAAGCATGTTGTGATTGATTGCATGGACATATGTGCTGTTTTTTTCCTTATAGCAGTGCTCTATGGCTTTGAATGTAGATAAGAAACTTGTACATACGGAGTCTTCCATGCATACTTACCGTTTTGTCATTGTCGCGATGGTTTTCTCAGAACTGGGCTTTTAGTGCCATATAAAAGTCATAACATGCATGTGGTGATTATTATTTGGACTTAGATGCTATTAATTCCCATTGTATTAGTACTCACAGATATTATTGCGTTTAAGCAACTCGTTGTACATATGGAACCACAGATCCTTATGGACTGCAAACTTGAGATACTGACAGTGTCAAACTTAATATTTCCTTTGAGAACTAAATGCAGGAATACGTCACTCTTACGTTTTTGACATATATTCATAATAACAAGCTGACAAGTTCTCTTTCTATTGTAGGGTCAAAGCACCAGTCCCATCAAGATTACATGGAAAAAGCGGACAAGGCTCGGAAAGATAGACTTTCTTCATCTTCTAAATGACACTATAGCACCAGTGGTGTTTTGCTGACCAGTTTTGATTGTTGAGGATGTAAAAGTGTTTGTCGTTAGAACAAGATAGAATTGATAAAATTTTACCAATAAGGTTGTTTCGGCACTGTATTTGCGAATTGCTATTGAGGCAGGTAGCAAAGTTATTTCTCTTCTTTCATGTCTTGGTGGTGCAACAATGTGAGCTCACTATTTTAGTGTTCTACCATTCAACTACGCGCACTTGCTGGTGTCTGGCGTTGCCTTTTTCGATTTAGAATGTGTCAATTTATTTTCAAAAGTGATAATCTGGAAATCTTGACCATCAACTTGTGAACTCAACAGTGGGTTATACATTTCTCAATCTGATTTATCAACAACGCAGAAGTGATGAAACACGGTAAATGCCATAGCACAACAGCAGGACGATCTTACCTGATGGCTCTGAAACAAGATGAGCTAGGATAAGAGCGAGTTTATGACACTCCCACTGACAAGTTTAACGATCATAAAACCAAAAATTGCCATCAATCTGGGGTGTCTATACAGCAGTTTCGAAAAAAATTCACCATTACTGTTGGTCGAGTTTCACTGAGTAATCTTATATGGCAAACAAAACTTGTTCACGTCTCCTGAGACAAAGCACCAACAAGACTGACACACGTGAAACTTTACAACAATTGTGTGTGCTGCCTCGGATCCATCGGTCATCTGCTTATCTCTGTTACTAGCAATTGCTTTGCACGGTGCTGTCATCGTCTTTCACTCCACTTCTCTAGAGTTTTTCATAGGCCTAGCTGAAGAAATCAATATATGCATCAAAGTCAATTTCAAGAGCTTCATGAATGGTCTCGTGCTGGCACAAATTTCCAACTGCAAATTCATCGACACTGTCATAAAAAACAGAGGAAAATGCTTCCTCAGCGGAAGTTTGACATCCCTCATTCAAGAGGAGAACATAGTAAAAGTAGACCGCAGGATAGTCAGACCAAGTTGACAGCATTTATGCTCGAGAGCAAGGAAAACTGCCTAAAAAGTTGCAGCCATTGCATGAATTGTCTCCACTGAGCCATCAAATATAAACCATTCCCCAAGAATATATGCGCATTCTCTTCTCATGTTGTTTCAAGACAACACCTCCAGCGCAAGACATGTGTGGTGATGTTAATTTGTCACCACAGTGTTGGCATGAAGCGCTTCTTTCCCCATAAGTTAGACCCCAACTGTAACTTCTGATTAGGCATTGACGTTTAATTTGGAAACACCACGTAATGTCCTCCCATTCTCCATGTTTGATCTTCTACAAATTTTCTTTGCTATCTCGGTATAGTTCCTCTCTTAATGTTCACACCAGCCCCACTCTCGTCTTCTCCGGCATGCCATTCCCTTTTATCCTTCTTACGTCTTGCAGTTCTGTACAACAGTTTCTTCAACTTTGGATCATCTGAGAGCCCTTTGGCTCTCATCTCAGAATAAATTTCCTTGGCTTTAATGAGATAACGAGATGCTGCCAATCCATGCACCACTTTGAGGTAATGCGCGGCAACTGGCACTATTTCATGTTGCCTCATTTCAACCCAAATCCTCAAAGCATTCTCCACTTGGCTCTGCTTGAAAAACTTCTCAAGAATTAGGAGGAATGTATCTCCAGTAGGACCTACACCAGCTTTCCTCATTATAGAAAGAACTTCCAGTGTCCCTTCAAAATCGGTGACTTCAAGAAACGAATGGTAGGTTTCAACTGTTGGCTGAATGTTATCACCTATCATGGAAGATAGAACAGCTCTTGCCTCATCTAGCTTTTTGGCTTCACATAGAGGACGTATCATGGAATCATAAGTGGTGTGATTTGGCTGCAAACCCGCTTCTTTCAGTTTCTCCAACATTTTTAGGGCCTTACTAAAGCAATTCTCCCTAGTAAGCACGTATATTAGAGAGTTGTACACCTCAAGTCCAGGAACCCAACCTCTTTTCTTCATCTCATCATATAATCTCAAAGAGTCAAAGAGGTTACTAACCTTTGAGAAGCAGGAGATCATGTGAGTATATGATGTCGCATTTGGTGTGATGCAGCATCTCGACATCTCTCTCCAAATTCTCTTGGCTTCAAGCACGTCAACAGTAACATTAGACCAACCATTCAGAATAATGTTGAAACTCTCAGTTTCCAGGGGGAAGAGCTTCTTATTAAGAAACACGAACTCTTCTGCTTCTTCAATGTTTCCGTTCTTACAGAGAGCAGTCAGGAGGGTGCAGTACGCTTCCTCATCCGGAGCAGCTCTGAATTTCTCCATAACGTGAAAAGTCCAGATTGCCTTTGTCGGATTGTTTGCAGCTGCATACCTATAGAACAGCATAAGGGAAAGATCCATAACCAATCGTGAATCAGCAAGTCTTGAATTTAACTTTCTGAGGCTTACTTCAGAAAAAAAAAACAGGTCACTGAATTTAAGCAACGCATCATCATTGAAAGAAACAATTGCACAACAATAAACTTCATGCTTGGTTCTTTTGCACTCGAGTCGTGTGACTGAAACTCAAAAGTAATAGGAAGAAACCCATCTCACCGATCAATCATAACTAGCATAGCCTGCCTCGTATCCACTGAAGACCGATGCGAATCCCGTATCAAGCACCAGGCGATATTGAACTTTCCGTGACTTCCCAATACCCAAGTCATCAAATTGAGAACTTTCTCGTCAATGCAGCCCCACTTATCGCCCCATTTGAAAGCCAAAAAAGACAGCCTCCACTCTTCCCTCAACGCCCACACGGCCGAATAAATCAAGTCTCCATTCGGGACAATCCCAGAAGTCTTCAAAGATTCCATGGCCTCTGCTTCCGTGGGAAGCAGAGCGACACTTTTGAGCAATTCGATCACGGTTGACTCTCGGGAGTCACTCTCTGCTGCTTCCCGGTCGCGAAAGACAACTGGGTCGCCGCAAATCTGCATGGAAAAGAACCTGAGGCAAGCAAGACGGGCACATTGAGAGTAATCACAAGATGTTCGACGAAATGCCCCAGAGAGTGAATGCCGAAGCTGATCGTAGCCGGGATGCGAGCGAGGCGAAGCTGATGGAAGAGTGGAGATGGGAAAGATGGAGAGGGAAGGGAAGGCATGAGGACATGGCACTTGACGCAGTCTTCTTGTGAGGGCATGAAGTGCCATCAGCAGCTACCATTTGCAGCGACAAGCTTCTTCGCTCATTCGCGACTAGTGAACCGTCGCTAAAGCAGCAAAGCCTTATGCTTATGGTCAGGAAGGTCAATAGAAAGAAGCATTGTTTCGACAGTAAGAGCCCGATTTTATATTGCCTAGAAAAAAAAATGAATGAAAAATATATTCATCCCTGAACTTTTGATTTATGCGATGTGATCAATGAATTTTGTCTCAATATGTAATATCGTCCCTAGACTTTTAATTTGTTAAATGTAGTCTATGAATATTATATGAAAATGTAAGTTCAAGAATCACATTAAATAATGGACCAAAATTCAGAAACCACATTAAACAAATTAAAAAATTATGGACAACATTGCATAGAAAATCAAGAGATCATATTGAATAAATTAAAATTTTGAGAATGACTCTACACATTGAATCAAAATTCATGAACCATTTGTGTCATTTTCTTGAACCCTGATGGTTTGCTATCTTTAAAGTGCCATCAAAATCATCTCATTTGTCCAATCAATTTTGAGTTCAATTGTAAGACATTGTGTTCACAGGATTTGATTCAGGAATGACATTTCGCGCCGAGTTACGAAAGGTGAGACATTCTCCAGCCTTATATAGTGAGAAAAACTATAAGAATGATGCTGATGAATCGCCAAAAGAAAGAAGCACATTCTCATTTCCAATTATGCTGTCGATGAATTACGCATTGACTAACTATAAGAATGATGCTGATGAATGATTATACGATTCCTTTAATGGCAAATCCAATCCTTGCATATCTGTCTATAGCGGCATTAATCTTCTGTACTTGAAGAAACAACAAAATGCTAAGAATATGGTGATCCCAGTCACTCCTGTAATCATGAGGACCCACTTAAAGGCCTCTGCATCATCAAATAATGGTATCGCAAAGTTCATCCCGAAGATCCCAGCCACCACGCCAAAGATGGCAACTACAAAAGTCGCGGTTGTCAGCAGCAGCTCGAATTGGATTAGCTGGTTCCGGACATTGTCCTGCAAAAGTTTTTCAAATACACTATGTGAAGTTGAAGAAGAGGAATTTCAGACATCAAATTATGTCCTTCCACAGGATATACTGGTCTACTTCTCTGAAGACTAGCGTGAGAGTCTTGAAGTCGATAAATGAAGAATGATCCAACGCCTACCTATTTATTCTCACAAGGCTTCGATAATGTAAAGATGAGCAAATTACATAACATAAATAGCATTGGACAGGGATGCGTCATCGTCTGCCCATCTCTGCTTCAGTGGTCTAGGCAAATTTCGCTCAGATAATAAGCCAACCTAAGAAACTACAAGTCGATGAGATGCAACAAGCAATGAGAAGAGGACAGAAACAATTACCAGCTGAATATTGATGAAATCTTCTGTGTCGTCAATGTACTCCTTCAACTGAAACAAGAGGCAATAAGAGAGTTCTGTGAGTTTCCGTCCTTCGAAATCATACAAAAGAGAATCGTTGATTTAAGATGACAGCGAGGCCATACTGAGGTCAACTTGTTTAATGTGCTATCGATCACAACAAAATATGCTTCCAGCAACATCTCAAGTTCTTCAATGCTCTCCATCGCACTTTCTGAACTCCTCATGCTCTCGTGCCGGCTCCTGGCAATACTCAAGCTCTTCTCCAGCTTCCGCCCATCTGGAGGGGAACCAATGGGAGAAACTGGTGCAGAGACAGATAAAGCACCATCAGTTGATCTGTATCCCAACAAAGACTGATCACCATAAATTGTTGACTCCATCCTTCTTTTCTTTTCAGTGAGGTACATCTCTGCCATGTCTCCATCATCATCCATCAGCTGCTCTATCTCATCTCTAACCTACATACATTAGGGCATTTAAGAGTAAGATTAATCCCAATAAGGCTGAGAGAGAGAGAGAGAGAGAGAGAGCTGATATCATTCACCAGCACAAGTCGTCACAAGAATAACAAATATTTCCCAGTACCTTCTGCACTCTCCTAGTTAATGCAACGAGTCTGCTTTTCAATCGACGGACACGCTCCAAATTCAACGTGCTAATCTTCGAAGTAAGCTCATCCAGCAAGGGATAAGCTTCAATCTCGAGTTCTGCTGCCTATAGAATATGAATATGATGGTGTTACTACTTTGCACAGCTAACTTTGAATCAATTAGAACTGCTTAAATTAGCATCAAAATTAGGAGAAGCAGATCTTCAAATTCTGATACATCATGAAAGCAAGTGCAATTTCAATAATCAAAGTGAAGCCTTCCATGACAGCTTTTTAATGCAGAAAAAACAACAAAATCAGCTTAGAAGATATCGAGACATGAGTCATGATTCATTTAAAGCAATTCAGTCCAGACACAATACTAACATTATCTCAACATAAAAACAAATCTGACTGAAGCTCTCAAAAATGAAGTATGGATCTATGTTTCGATCAGCAAATTTCACAAACCTGAGAATCAAGAAAAGTACAGGCAGCTTCAAGCGCTACTTCAAGGGCCCTAAATTCAAAAGGAAGATTATCCGGGGATGTATCCCCAAAAATATTGTCAAAGTTTCTGCTTCCTCTTCTGCCGCTCAAGTCAGCACATTCGGCCTTCCAGACTCTGCCCACCCCAGCTGTGGTCAACCGGCGTTGTAGCTCCACAACATACTGTAAAACATAGCTATCAAGGGAATTCAAAAGCAGAACCTCATCTGCTGTGATGATACACCGAATCTGCTCCAAGTTAACCACAATTGCCTTCTCTCGACCAAGAATGGTGGAGGGGTACACAAACAATGGATCGAGCAAGCGTAAATCACGGGCAGGAAGATCACATCGACGCATCATCGTGAACTTGTCCACCTCAATGACCTCTGAGTTACCAGAAGTGTCGACACGAATCCAAGAGCGAAGGCCTTGGCCCCGCTTTTTCAGCCCTAGAACATCCACACCATGGAAAGGTTGGCGTCCAGATGTGGATAGTCTATAGGATGCCTCCCTAAGGTTTATAGCAGATGCTGGTTTTGGTGGGAGGAGACGCTCCTTCAGGTCTGCCATTGATGGCTCCAGAGCTGAAATTAAGCAACAAGCAAGAGCATAACTCGCCAAAATACAACAATCAGCAAACAAACAATAAATTGTGGGGCCAACGAAAGACCAACCGTTTGGCCTTAAAATGAGCCTAGCCATTAGCATATAACAAAGCGGAGGCTCCAGAATGAAACAGTAGTATGCGCACCACCAAACAGGTAGCCCTACTATGTAGAGTAAAGATAAGGGATACAAATGTGGATCACCAACCGACATCTAGCATCCAATTGAAGAATTATCCGAATATCAGTCTACCTCAAATGATATATCTAGTTTTGGTGTCAGGAGCAAACTAGAAGGGCCAGTTATAATGGTCCAAAGCGCCCCAAGTCCCCACTCCAATTCAAGAGAGAAAACAGTTGTTAACAGACTGTTTGTTCTCGGAAGCCTGACCAGACAAATGAATCTCAATAGCCTCACATTTTATTCAGACAAAGTTCAGCCACATTGACAGCTTCAGAGAAAACTCAAGTATCATCTAGAGCACAAGCTAACACATCTCCCCTTTTCTGACTGACCCGGACTCATTGTCTTCCAAATGTCTTTCCAATTCTTAGCCTCCGAAAGGATGGATTCGCTTTCTCACCCGTTCCAGAAAATGAATCCAAAATTTTCCCGCATCCCTCCTTGGCAAAGCAAACAGAATCAAAACGATTTTCTCCTTTCTTTTCTGTGCGGAGATCTTTCTTCTCCGCGATTGAACGTCACCGAATCAATGTGACTTACACTTTCCTCTGAATTGGATTTGTCGCGTTCTCATTGCTCATATAAGTGGTGCTGGCTATAGAGTCTCGGCAAAATTGGATCACACCAAGTCTACGCACACCTAGTGCATTTTGGTCATGGAAAGCGCTTTAACTGAACAAATCACATCCCAAGAGCTATACAAACCGATAATTCGGATACCCATCCACAGCAATCCACAACATTTCTTTCCAACGGGTATCACAGACACCGTTCAGCTCAAGCAAACTATAGAACCAAACCAAACGACAATCGCCCAATGAATTAACAGAAAAAACTAAAAACCAAGAGGACCGATTAGGAGTAGAACAACACAGAGCACCGCCCACGAAGCAAAGAAGCCAAATCAAAGCCCGCATGCCACAAAGATCGAATTTTTAAACGAAAGAACAGGACCCCGACTCTGTTGAGTACCTGTGAGAGACAGAGCTATCGAGGGGAGCGCGAGGCGCGGAGGGGAGAGAGACGGCGGACCAATCCCAGAACGCCGGAACGAGTGCGGTCCCAATGCGGTGGGATTGTTTCAGGAGCGCAGCTGAAAATGAAACGAGCCCACCATTGACGGGGGCAAGAACAGAGTCGGGATTTCGATGTCGGCGGGCCTTTCGAATTTGAATGGAAAATTTTTCCAAAAATCGAATTGAATGCGAAGGCACGGAGCAGACGCTTGCGTCTTCGGAAGACAGCGCCCTGGGATCGAAGACGAAGACGACAGTGAATTCGGCAAAGGGGGAAGTGCGTCGCACCACCAAAGACTCCAGGAAGCAACAACAGCAAGCAATCACTCTTCCTTTCTTTGAGAGTTTTATAGTTTAAAATGATGATTATAAAAAAAAAACCAAAAATAAGGAAATGAAATGGGTGTAAATCAAAGAACCAGCCGACCTCGCAAATTTTTTTTGTTTTTGTCGAGGAATCTTCGGATTTGAGCAACGATACGGAAGGAACTTTCCCTGAGTTTTTGCCCCCATTTGTTCCGTGCCCCCGGCCCCACACGATATCCTGTTTTAACCAATTTCGTCTTAGAATTGGGCTGCCTTTCTTTTGGAAAATACACGGGAGTACGCAACATGTACAAGAAAGAGGGTATGTTCTGGCTTAATTCCCTTATAAAGCATCAATTTTAGAAAATAGTTCTAACTCTTATCCAAACTTTTTTATCTTACGAAAAAGCATCAATTTTGATTCGTACACCAATTTCGTCTTAAATTTTTGTTTTGTTTTTGTAAAAGAAGCTCAATTCGGAATCAAATTTTTGTTGTCTCATAAAAAGGTGTTGGCTTTCAGTCGTTATCAAATTCGACCCCCGTCAAGTTTCCATCAAATAATGCGCCGAATGATTCGATGTGTCAATCAATGTGCACTCGGCGTAAACTCGAGAGAAGCCAGATTTGGGCACCGCCCTAAAGCAAGGGCTTTCTTACGAGACAAGAAAAGTTCGGACCAGTATTAAGACCCACATAAAGTTGGTTTTTTTCTTTTTTTTTTCAAAAAAGCGAAAGTAAGTTCGAGCCAAAATTCGGACCTGAGTTAAAGTTGGTGTTTTCAAAGGGAATTGGCCCTTTGTTCTATTCTAATCAAAGTTCCTCGTGGAATTGAATATGCTCTTCTTAAGCTTCCTTTTGCGTCTTGTTTGTTAGTTTTTCATAGTGCTGCTTAGTTTTGTCAAGCATTTTTACCTTGTAATCTTGCCGCATCATTTTTCCTCAACCACGAAAAACGATGAAGAAGGCTCTTCCTTTGAGGTTCCAATGTCAAGCATGCGATTCGAAACCAAGCCAAGTCAAAATGAACGAACCCCACTTATGTCCAATCTACTGTGGGAGGGAGCAATATGATGAAGTCTTTTACTTCATTAGAGAACTTGCGAATCAGGGAAATAGCACATCGCTTTTTCTATGATGGGTAAAGCATAATCAAAGATAATGTAGAAAACTAGGGCCACATCATGTTGACGGATTGTCCATCGCAGTCAAGTCAACAGCAACGTTTCCTACCAAAGAGGCAAGCGACCCGATAACGAGCGCATCATAGAGGAAAGCTTACAGTTGACCTTAATTAACAAAGAGGAGCATCAAAGTTTGATACACAGAAATATGAACAAGAATCTGATGATAGAGAGCCGGATATGGTCGATCATAGCTCAGGATGTTTATCCAGTTTTTATTCATACCAGATTGCCGATCAATTAATCTGACAGAGAGACTAACGACGGTTCGAGTTCACTATCACTAGCTGCACAGATGTGGCCAAGCAGATCATTACAAGAGCGTGCAGAACATATGAAAATTGGGCCAAGCCTGCCACTTCTTAAGATGAGATTAGGCTCAATATTTAATAGGCAATTTGGTCAATGAACCTTCGAGCTTCAAACTATGATTTGGGAACATGGATCGACTTGTATAATTGCCTCTGGCTTATATGAACTTGCTTCTCGTCGAAGCCCACTTTCCCGCACAAATTTGTTGAATATATCCGACCTAGAGAACCTTCAAAAGAAGCTTGAATTCATCCAGTGTTTTATAGACCTTTCACCCAGCGAAAGAAGGAACGTTCCTTATTTGCAGTCGCCTTACTCAGCGCTATCTTTAAAAGATTGTTTCCAAATTCCAACTGGATTTCCAGATCCATGCATGGCCCTCCGACATTCTCTCTGAGTTGCACGGAAATAGAATAAATCCAGGACTCACTCTTAAGCCAAGTTCAAGCATCTTCTTACTTGCAATCAACTTTTAAGGCCAAAAATCATGGACAATTAGCGCCTACAATGACTGACAGAAAAGAAAACACGCTCCAACTTGAGTCCCCCCTTCAGAATATCTGTAGTTTCATAAGCCGTCTTTTTTTTTATGGATAATGCAGCAATGACGATGGGAAGACATGAAACAAAGTCTCTTCGATACAAGATACCCCCCAAATCATTTAAACTTTGGGGACTTTCTTCCACTATAGATTGCATAATATATACAAAGAACAATGACCCCATCACCCATCTTCCACTTACATACACAAGAAGACCCCATCTTTTTTTTGGGGGGGTGGGGGGGGTGAAATGGGGGCCGCCATTCATGATTTATAAAAAACAAGACACAAGAAAGATGCAAATAATTTTCAGATGTAGGGATTGATGTGAGAGGTGTAATCACGAATTCCAGCACCCTCCCATCCCATCCACTCTTCCCACATGTCCCACTCAGGATCGTTCATCCCTCTGAACTCCTCATCACCTCCTTGTTCATATGCACATGGCGATGATTCATACATCTCTTGCGCACTTGATTCGCCCCTCAAACTGCTCATCACAACCTGAACACATTATTAACATATCAATACAAAACAGATTCAGGCAACCAATTTTTGTAGACGTAGAGCACAATCCCCCCGTAACAAGGCTCAAAAGAAAGCAGTTCTTACGATTCTGGATGTTATTTCTTTAATCTTGTTCATTTTCAGCTTGCTGAGCGAAAAACGGATCTCCAATTCAAGTATCAGCACCCGCGTTTATTAATTAGAGAACTGACTAATCTTAGATATCCCCCAGCTTGTAATCCTTTTGAGTGCTCATTTCATTATTTGTTAAAGAAGTGATCAATCTTTCAAAATCCTCCGGCCAAGCTTTACACGAGCCTTTGGAGCGCTCGTCTCTGTATTCAGCATCGTTAAGGGCCTCAATCTTTATTCTAGTGCAATTTCAATGTCGAATACCCATAAAACACCTTCATTCTAGTGCAATTTCATCAGACAAGTAGCAAAGTATATCCAACTCTGCGCGACTTAAAATTCCATCGATGCAATTAGTTAGAAACAGAACAGAACACCAAGTCCACCTGACCCACCGTGTTCAGGGAATACTAAAACCTTAAAAGATGACCGCGTTGGTTCAGCACTTCATCAATCACTAACATCTATAAACCATTTCAGATAAATGTCTCGAGATTCATTGGAATGGAACGAGAAGCCGTCGGATGAATGTCCCACCCGCCTCAATCGACGTCTATTAATCAGCTCAAGACAGGAAAAAGAAAAGCCCAGAGCAACATGACAGGGAAAATGGAAGTCTTACATCGTACGCTTCATTTATCCGATGAAACTGCACCCCGCAATTGCTCCCTCTGCAAACGTCCGGATGATACTGAAAAACGAGCCAAGAACAACCGAACGTCAACCGAACGCCATAAAGTTCCCAACTTTAAGCCAGAGTCCTCCTAGAAAAAGATCCGGAAAACGCGGAACGGAGAAGGAAGGAAGGAAGGAAGGAAGGGAGGGCAGGCACGAGAAGAAAAGAAGAAAAAACCGAACCTGGAGAGCGAGCTGCCTGAAGGCCTTCTTGACCTCGGATTCGGAAGCGCCGGGTTGAATCCTCAGGGTCTGGTACGGATCCAGCACCGACGAAGAGGAAGAAGAATAAGAGCAAGAGACTTTGACCCCTCGATTCCTATCGGCCCCGCTCTTCACCTTCCGGCCTCCGACCCGAACCCACTGAGAACCGGTCTTCCCGATCACGCCAACAACAGAAGTAGCCATTGCCTGCAACCTTTCGTGTTCACTCCCCACCCACCCAAAACGATCAAAAGGGAGACAACGAACCAAAGACGATGTCCGCAAACCCCAAAAAGGAGCGTCCTTGAAATATGGATCCGCAGGAAGGGAGGAAGGAAGAGTGGTTCGTCAATGAAAGGGTTGGGGGACAGTCCGATGAGATCTCGGTCTGAATAACCGCGACGAGGAATGGATAGACGATGATGGAAGGGAGGCGTGTCGCTGAATATAAAGAAAGCGAAGAACGGATGGTGGCGCTCTTATCTTAATGCCCGGAGACGCGTGATGTCGTTTTTCGTGGAACGAGGAAGGCGGTCCTCCGCTTTTCTTTTTGCCCTTTTTTTTTTGGGTGCCGCTTCTTATCCGGGCTTTTGTTTTTTTGTCGGGTGCCTAGTCAGCTTCCTATCGGGTAACGACTTTTCTCTCGGTTTCTCGTTTTTTTCCTTCTTTTTTCTTTTTTCTTTTCTCCTATAATTTTGGGGAATATTCGTCCGAATTTTTGTACGATTTATTGCGCTCGTTTTGTTTGCGCGTAATGGTTCTTCGCTTCGACCAAAAAAAAAAAGTAATGATTCTTCACCCAAAAAAAAAAAACGAAATATAACGTGAATTTGTGGAGACGGCAGAATTAGCTCGACGGGCACGTTTTTGTTGCTTTGGATTTAATGAAGTACCGCTTCATAATTGCTTAAAGAAATTACAGATTTGAAAACCATACCATAGCACCACACGAATCGCGAGCCTTATATCTCGGGGAAACCATCAAAAAAGTCCTAAATTTATCGTGTGGCGGCTAATACGGTCATAAATTTTGCAATTTTATCGATTTAATCATAAATTGTTATGACGATTTGCTGAATCCTTCCAGTCAATTTTGAAGTTTAGAACTAAACTAGGAAAAAAAATTAAAAGTTCAAGACTAAATCGGTCATCGTACAACAAGTTTAGGACCTTTTTACGGTAATTATTCATGCAGCCCCCTTATTATCTAACCTTCGTGCTCTAGGCCTTATGATGGGTACCCATAGCTCTAATTCTTCCTTTCTTTGTTTTTTTTTCTTTGCCGGTGCGCCCCCCCTAAATTCAAGGCATACCCCAGTTTCCAGATATTAGTGAATTTTCATGCATTTGTTTGTTTATTCTTCAGCAGATACCGTTACGTAGATGGGCACGCCACTACATCCAAAAACGCTCCTTCGACCGACCCCCCTCACACAACCAAGTAAATGCGTCGTTTTCAACACCACGTTCTAAACCGTATGTCTCCATTCGGCCTCATTACAAAACCAACAGTTTCGGGTCAAAGTTTATAAGGGCCATGTAGGTCATTTTCCTTCCGTTCTGCGACTTTTAGGGTCGAAATGAAGACGCGGGTAGGGCTTGTTCATGACGTCCTTAATTGAATTTGGGCATGGAAATAGAGGAACTCGTGGGAGGGGGGAACGAATTGTAGTTTTAATCTTTACTAATAGGCGCTTGGAGACGTGGCCTCTTTGCTCGTGAGACGAGGCAAAGCCGTGACCCAACAAAGCAAAAGAAAATACATCCGTTTCCTAATTCCGAGGTCTGAAAAGTCCCAGCCATGGCTTGATTTGACGGGGGAAAAGGTCAAAAGATCGGCGCGCTAGGGTTTTGCTTTCCGTGCACAAGTGGGAAAAGAAGGGAAGGGAAGGCACGAAAAGGACACGTGTTTCGCATGCGGGAATGAGGGTTTTTTCAGATCAAGCGGTCTGAATTTTGTCAGACGCAGCCAATGGTCATGATACGCGTCGTACGTTGTTAGAGTTAAAGCCAATGTCCTTTTTTTTTTCCATGTAACCTCACCCGCTCCAATAATGCATTCAGGTTTTCGTATGGTACCTGAGCTCTATAACTTATATATCAATGCTCTAAATTTTTCATTAACTTTTTAAAACCCAACAAAAATTAAGAAGTAATCAATTGAAAATTATGATATTCAAGTAAATATTTTTTTTTAAAATTATATCATTCAAGTGATTGAAAAAAAACTATAGTATTTATGATATCCTATTACTTCGATTTTTCGATTGGATTCCTCCATCTTTATCCATATCTTATCAGCTTGGGAACCTAATATCTCAACCCTTTCCGACAAAAGGGCAAAGGGTAAGGTAAAGGGAAAGGGGATAAGAGACGAACCCCCCCACCACCGCGAGTGACAGTGTTTTTCTAGGGCTTTGCGCTTTTCAGAGAGGTGGATGGACGGATGGATGGATAAGAAGACGGGGGAAGGTAGTTGACACGTGAATCCAATGCGGATCTTCGCAGCGAACAACGAGGAATATCTATGTACGCGGAGATGGCTGCCACGTGTCGAGGTCAAGGCCGCTTGTACGTCCACCTAAAAATAGAAAAAGTGAATGAGAGGCATCGAAATGGGAACGCCCCCCTCCTCGTCTTCTTCGATTCTGGCCAGTCAAAAACACTAAACAAGAAACACGTGTGAAGATATTTATATTTTATATGATCATACGAAAATAGCCGAAACCTGATGCGTCCGATCTGATAGCGTTCAGCCGGGCAACCAACTTTGATGCTTGGGTTTCATTAGAGGCTCCTCTAAGGAGGATAAAAAATGAATTCGCAGATATACTCAACAATGACACAAAAGAAGCACAACGCTGTTGACAAATACAAAAAGAAGAAGAAGAAGAAGAAGAAACCATTAACATCCGTAGTGTTTCTTCGAGGTGAGAGCTTGTCCTCCTCCGAATATCACTCCAGTGATTTTGTCAAACGATTGCATTATCTGTTTGCAGATTCTTTTGAGATTGAGCAGCGCATTCACGAGCTTAAACCCTCCCTCAAATGGATTTCCAGACTAGTTAGCCACTCTTTATAGGGAGCCACGAAGGAGATGCATCCGCAGCAGGACTCCTCACACATGCTCCTCTGCCACTCAACAAAAGAGGAAACTGGTTTGCAGAAGTGCCATCCTGAAGGCGTCGGATCAAAAAACCATGTTCTCCTAGACCTTCTGGATAGGTGGCCCTTCCATTCGTTAAAGGGCTCGGACCTTCACTTGCGACTCTTCCAAACGCACGGCGGGCTCGGAGAGTTGATTGGACGCCGAATGTTGTCGCACTTCCACAGAACTGCTGCTGCATGTAGAGGATTTCTAAAACTGAACTAGAATCATGGTCATGTTGTCGCATCCTTCACCGCCAGCAGAGGGCGCCAAATATCTCTCGAAGACTCTCTCACAGATAGCTGAAAGTTTGCTTTCCAGCAGAGTTTTCCATTTAGCAAATACCTAAGTTCTCTTCTATAGTTTTTCCTGCATTGCCAACAGTTGAGGAACCTAATATCTCAAGTTAAGAATGTGCCATGTGTAACTAACTGTTCCCTAACGTAGTCCACCAGCTGCTGGCTTGACATGCAATCCCTGGCGAGCAAGATAATTTTCGTCAGACAGGATTCCCAAGAATTAACAAACTACAGACACTTGAATTAAAATATACGCCAACAATTCCACCAAGTCATATAACTAGCTGATTTAATTATAAGGAAAAGAAAATAAAAACTCTAGATGGAGGGGGTAGATTTTGGAAAGGATACTCCAGTATATATGGTCCCTTCACTACTGAATTTAGCTGACGGGAATTTTTGGTTGCAAAAACACGAGCCATAAGGGATGAATATTGCAAGAAAAGACGTGACTACTTTTTCAGTGAAAAGGAGGTTTACTTGAGTATAAGGTCGTAGCATAAGCTTTTGAATTGGAATCACTATCAACAACGCATCGCCTACTAAGAGAAGAAAAATTCTCTTCGAAGTCATATACTCGCCAAAGAAAATAAATCTATTTAGTAGCTAGAGTCAACAAAATGAAAGCAACCTAATCACTCCTCATATCCACTATGCTGTAGCCATTTGGCAGTCGAAACAAGTTACACCCTTGAAAAGCAATGGAACTACAGGGCCATACGTAATTCAAATGTTCGTCTGGTATTTTCTAGTCCACACTAATTATTAATGCAAAGTACTCATGTCGTGTCGCACGTCTGTTTCAAGTTCACTTCCTCAAGCTTATGGACACAAAAGTAGTTCTCTGTCAGATTATTTGTTGGTAGATAAAAATGATATAAGCAAAAAGTCGTAATGAATTACCATATTCCGTCACATGCTAGTACAAGAAACTCATCATCTTTGCAGAGCTCAGTCTACAAGATTGGACAAAAAAGAGGAAAAAGGATAAATAGAAGCAATTGTGAGGGTAAGAAATCACTACAAAAAAAATATGTTTTTTGTGATGAATTTTGCGACAAAAAAATTGCAAAAATCCGTTGCAAATCGATTTTGCGACGAATTTAGCGACGGAAAAAAAATTCGACGAATTTTGCGACGAATTGCAAAAATTTTTTGCTACTAGGTCGTCGCAAATTTTTGTGACGGAAAAAAAATTCGTCGCAAACTTCGTCGCAAATAATTTGTTGCAAAATTCGTCGCAAAGTTCGTTGCAAATAATTCGTCGCAAAATTCTTCGCAAAGTTCGTCGCAAATAATTCGTCACAAATTTCGTCGCAAAAATTTTCCGTCACAAAAATTACGACGGATTAATTTTTCCGTCGCAAAATTTGTCGCTAATTTGGAGCGAATTTTTTTTTTTTGTAATTTGCGACAAACTTACTTGTGGCAAAATTTGTCGCAAATTTGTCATGAAAAATTTTTATTTTTGCCATGAACATTATTCATGAACAAATTTAGCAATAATTTTTTATTAATTCTTTAGCGACAAATTCTACGATGAATATTGTTTAGGGACGAAATTAGAGACAAAATTTTATTTTTGTAACGAACTTTTATAATTTGTGATCGTACGATAAAATCATTTATTTTATTTTTCGGTTTTAAACTTAATTAAAGGCAAAATTTTCTGAAATTTATATTTAACATGATTAAGCACTTAATAACATCAAAATATTATAATAATATGAAAATGAAATACATTCATCTACATTTTCCACAAGAATGACAAATATTTTTCTTTATAGTATACATAATGAGAGAATAAATAATCTTGCATAATAGCTAATCTTGCACAATAAACAATGACGACAGAAATGAATCAAAAAAGAATATCTGGCTTTTAGCGACAATCTCCATCATATAAATACGGAACAAAATTAAAGACACGGTCCATGTGAGAAGCTCACTTCCTTTGCTTTGTGAAGTTCACGTATTGATCAAGTGCTTTCTTGTTTACATGACTAAATTATCAGAGCTGCTTGTTGCATCTGTGAAGCATCTTCTGCAACTCTTTGATGCTCCTCCGTCTATACCAATAATCTCAAACATATAAAACTCTTTGACGCGGTCCCTGGCCTCGGTGACGACCACGTCGGGGGCCCTGTCGCAATGCTTCCGGTGATTTCTTTCAACTTGTAGGCAGAACAAGACTTCCTAGAAGATTACAAAAGCACTATTCTATGAAGAAGAAGACAAGGAAAAAGCCACAATAAGCGGAGTCCAAGTGCAAAGGCATTATGAAAGCTTATGTAACTCTCTTGACAAGGAGGATATGAAAAGGTCACGTGTGTATGAGAGCGTGCCCACAACCAAACATGCATGCTTGTGCGCCTTTGTGTGGGTGCATGTGCATTTCTGCCAAATATTCATCCCCATTCTATATGTGTACGAAAAAAGATAGATAGCCAAGTAACTGCCTTTTTAGATGGACATGTTTGTGAGTGCATGTATTTGTAATTGTATATGTAATGACTTTTCTGTATGTGCATGTTATCCATGGATTGAACCTTTTCCTAATCTAGCAACAAACAATTGTTTCTATTGCAGCACTTTTTAGAAGGATGTTGATGATGCACTATTTGTGACTTACCAATCCTTAGCAAAATGCCATCTCCTTTCCATGAATGGACTAAGAACAACCTACTCTTACATGGACTAGAGCTTTCACATGTCAATAACATATTTCACATACGCAAATTGAAAAGACATAAAAAATAAGTTCACATCAGCTAAGCACCTATTACAATTGTATCTACATCAGAGTTCGGTAGATTGTTAATGGGATGATCAAATCGGCATTTTCATGATCGCAGAAGTTCAGCAAACATTGAAGGAGCCCCATATGATGGTTGCCAAAGAAATGTTTACTTCTCGAATCTGGACATCTAAGGAACTTATGCTGTCCATCTAATTACTATTAATTGAAGAGCCATTGAATGGAAAGGGAATGACTGGACTATCTCAATTAGACATGAGGGCTTGCAATAGAATCAAGCTCAAGAGGCCAACCAGACTTATAAGGCCAAGGAAGATGAGCAAGCTCGACCTACCAAGGCATCTGAAGTTCTAAGATCCACCCAATTGACCAAGATTACTCCATCAACAGCCACCCCCAAAAAGATTTCCCTTCTTTTGTAATTTAAATGAAGGTGGTAAAGATTATCATGTTGGATTCAAAGTTTCTGCCCTCATTCCCCGCAGATCGATCACTACACATCCACATTGAACCTATATTACACAATCCAACCATAATTTCTAAAGAATTTATACCGGTGCCAGAAACACTGCCCGTGGCACATACACCCGAGCGGTCCGTGCTTGAAAGATAGAGTGTGAGAGCTGGAAACCTCCACGTCGAGTGTGAGGTTCTGTGCTATGCTAGTGTCAAGGAAATAATTGACGAGGATCTCTTCGTCCACCGGTCCTCCATCCAGTCCGAGGGCTTCCGCAGCCTCGCTGAGGGCGAGATCATTGAGTTCCAGATCGAGTGCGACTCGTTATCCTCAACGATTTCAGGACCCATAATTTCTAAAGAAAGAAAATCCAAAGCATTGGAGAACATGGAGAGAATGCGGACAAATAGGTAAAACGGTGGTGACCCATTCCGCCAAATGAAACATTGCATTTAAGGGGAAAAAACACAAAACGTCATCAACAAACAGGGAGAGGGGAAAAAAACCAAGAAGAGCAGATCTAACCATTTGTTCAAATTCTCAGATTTCTCTGTAGTCACTTGGACCTCCAAACACCACCTTGCTGATTCCATCCGAAGGCTAACAACATCATCCCCCAGAACAACCCGTTAAAAAAGGAAAGCCCAAGAAGATAAAAAAAAAAGGAGGCAAAAGGTGATAGCGAACGCCGCACCTGGTGAGAACGAGCATTGGAGCGAGAGGAAGTCGAACCAGGCGCGACCGAATCGTGGGGAGGCGGAGTCTCCGACCACGTGAGCAGATATGAAGTCTAAGTGTGAGGCTTCCTCACTGGCGTGCTCCTCTCCATTTTCTTCCTTTTCCCCAGAAAAAAAAGGAAGAACACCCAAGAAAGAACTCACGCCGATTCGAGCCTCGCCTCGCTCTCGCTCTCCGCGAACGCGGTCCCAAAGAACGGGCTCCACGCGGTGATGTAGAGCTCGCCGATCCTGCCCCCGACCACCACGCAATCAACCAATCCCCCGCCGGCGGCCCTCGGCAACGAAGCATCGAATCCCGGCCTCGCCCATGGCCACCACTCGCCCTCGCCGTCGCCCAGATCTGGGGCGAGGCGAGGGAGGGCTGGTGGGCACAGAACGGGCGTATGGTGACGGAGGAGGAGGCAACGGCGGCGGCGGTGAGGGTGGCCATCATGGCTGGCGGAGGGGAGGAGGGAGCGACTGAGGGGTGTTTGGCGAAGTGGGGGGTTTCTGAGGAATAGCAGAGAGAGAGAAAAACTGTGGTGAGGGCAGGCAGATTTGAGAGATTGGCGGGGAGCTTGCGACGGATTTTTTTTTTTCGTAGCAAATTGCGACGGATTTTTTTCGTCGCAAATTTGCGACGGAATTTTTTTTCCGTCGCAAATTTGCAACAGATTTTTTTTCCATTACAAATTTGAGATGGAAAATTTTTTTCCGTCGCAAATTTGTGATTTTTTTTTTGCGCAAATTGGCGACGGATTTTTTTTTTCGTTGCAAATTTGCGACTGATTTTTTTTTCAATCCGTCGCAAATTTTTGCGATGGATTTTTTTTTCAATCCGTCGCAAATTTTTGCGACGGATTTTTTTTTCGTCACAAATTTGCGAAGGATTTTTTTTCAATCTGCGACGGTTTCTTTTTCCGTCGTAAATTTGCGACAGAGTTTTTTTCTATCGCTAATTCCATCGCAAATTTGCGATGGATTTATTTTCCTGTCACAAATTTGCGACGAATTTTTATTTCGTGGCAAATTTCGTTGCAAATTAGCTACAAAAATTATTCGGCGCTAATTTGCGACGGAAAAAAAATCCGTCGCAAATTTCGTCACAAATTAGCGACGAAAAATTTTCCGTCGCAAATTTCCGTGGAAAAATCCATATTTTTTTGTAGTGAATAATGTCAATAAATGGACAAAATCATCTAGAATTCCTGCATTTTATCAACAGGAGTTCAACCATCTTGATATGTAGATAACCTCACTAGACTGCAAGATTATATCTCGACTAGCTATCACATACAATAGTTATGTCAGGATTTGCAGTTACAATCTGTCTTTCAGCTGGGGGTGATTTGTTCTGCTTGAATTCCACGTCTCCTGCAGCCAACAGATATTACATCCCCAATTCACATTAGACGGTGTGCACCCAATAAACATCCACAAACTCACGTGCATACACGCGTGGGCGTGCTGAGAGAGAGAGACAGAGAGAGTCTCCTTCCACTCTATCAGCTGGTCATCGAGAGTAAAATTTAGAAGTAGTACCAATAGCTCTTGCTAGATTCAAACTTCCATTGACCCGCCCAACTTGAATGAAACCCCCAGCTTGAAGAGTTCTCTCTCTCTCTCAAATCTCAAGGTCCGGCTGGTGATCTTTAGACAAATTATATGTCTGCTTAAAGCTAGAAACGGCAAAAGAACACTACAAGTGCCATAACTTGTGTACGGCGCTCACTTTTATGCCATAACTCTTTTTTTGGATCACTTTAGTGCTAAAATTTTTGAAAAACGATCACTTAAGTGCTAAAATTTTTGAAAAATGATCACTTGAGTGCCAACTCCGGTGCTGTACACAATTTTTTTGCAGGAAATCCGACGTGGCATTTTTTTTATTAATTTTTGAAGCTGACGTGGCTCGCTGGAGATTGACACTTAAGTGATCGTTTTTCAAAAATTTTAGCACTTAAATGATCGTTTTTTAAAAATTTTAGCACTTAAGTGATCGTTTTTCAAAAATTTTAGCACTGAAGTGATACAAAAAAAAGTTATGATACTTAAGTGATCGTTTTTTCTCCGACTTGGCATCAAAGTGATCCGAAAAAAAGTTATGGCACCAAAGTGAGCGCCGTACACAAGTTATGGCACTTATAGTGTCTTTTTGCCAGCTAGAAACACTTGCCTTAGTTACTGTTCATTTTTCCCTAATGAAGGTAACCAGAGCATCACTGTCCTATCCAAGATACAATCTTAGCTACTAATGATATCACCGTCCACATACTACAGCACAAAACCCAGGCATGTTTGGCAGATTCATGGTTGATGCATGAGTTCTCCTGGTGCCGAATTACCGCATAAATATCAATTACGGCATTCCCGAGAAATCAAGTTTTGTATCCAAAGCAAAGATATGATGTTGGAATTGAGTGCACAAACTTGGCATTAAACATCACTGATTTTATTAATCGGGGCAGGCTATGCTACTTATGATTGATCGGTGAGTAAGCACGTAAATTATAATTTAGGGCCTCACTAAAGCAATTCTCCCGACTAAGCATGTAAATTAGAGAGTTGTACACCTCAAGTCTAGGAAACCATCCTCTTTTCGTCATCTCATCATATAGTCTTAAAGAGCCGAAAAAGGTTCCCAACCTTCCAGAAGCAGGAGATCATGTGAGAATACGATGTCGCACTTGGTGTGATGCAGCATCTCGACATCTCTCTCCGAATTCTCTTAGCTTTAAGCACGTTGACAGTAACATCAGACCAACCATTCAAAATAACGTTGAAGCTCTCCGTTTAGTTTTGTCTTCTTCATAATTAGTGAGCCCTAATGCTCACTATATATAGAGAGAGATGATGTAATCTGAAAAAGTGAATGGCGATTATTTTTTTTTATCATGGTTTCAAAGCCTACGATCATCACCAAAATCCTCCTCCACTTTCAGTAAAAAAAAAAAAACCTAGATCTAGAGCGGCCAGCGTTGCTCGACGCAGCACAAATTTGGCATCACCCGACCCTGCCCAGTGTCACCTAACGTCCATATCCGGCGAAGCATCGCCAACCAGCGTCACCCGACACTTGGCGTCGTCGCCTATCTCGCGCAAGACTTTACATCGTGGCTCGATAAAGCACAGGGCAAGAACTGAACAGAGAGATATTAGGCACAGGTTGGCGGTAACTTCTCTTATTGTTAATGCCCTTGGGTATTGCTACACAATCTGCTCATCCTGCTTGCTTCTCGCCTGATTACAAATACTCGAGGTAAAGAGTTCTTTTGAAGAAGCGATTTGGATTGTTGCCGACCCAATATTTTTTTTTAAAAGGATCTTCATCAATTGCAAAAGACCTAATCCTATCGGCAATAGATATTCTACCCTTGCCGCTCCCCTTATTGTATAGACAAGCCATTGAAGAAGGCTCGCCTGTCTTAGAAGATGCGAATCTCGTGGTAGAGCCGGAACTTTTCTTTAGCTTTGATGAAAAACAACCGCCTTAGAAATACTAAACGTGGGATATCGCATAGGGATTCTTTTCTTGCGAAAATAAGGTCCCTGCCTGGTGTTGAAGTTTACTAACGATGGTTGATTATTGGGTTTGTTAATGCCCTTTGTTGATTTGTGCTTCTGTTCTGATGAGTTATTGTGTTTGGTGGTAATTGGTGGTAATTATTACGTTTGGTGCACAAGGTGCAAATTTCTGTTAAGTTCACTTTATTATTGAGTTATGACTAGCAATTCCATAAACATAAATACTAGTCTCACTAATCTGAAGTTGACCTCTGTTAAGCTTGATGGGATCAATTACCCTTATTGGTCTATGGCAGTCGAAACATATCTTTTGCCCACCAGCAGCTGAGTTATCTGACTTCGTCTCCACCTACGAATAAAACAAAGGAGGATGATTGGCGCTCTAGCGATGCTAATATTCGGACATTGTTGTGGAATACCATGGATTCCAATATTAGTCTTCAGTTTATGCAGTGTACATCAACCAAAGCTATTTGAAACAAATGTGCTCTTATGTTTTCAGGTCGTGATAATATGACCCGTGTTTGTGATGTGTGGGAGGAGCTATTTGGCCTACATATTGGAGACATGTCTGCATCCGATTACTATCCTAAGTTCATCATCCTTTGTGAGAAACTGGATACTTATTTGCCTGCCACTGATGAGATTAAAGAGTTGGCCAAGCGCCAACAGGAATGAGAGTTGTGTTGTTTTTCCAGGGGCCTGGTCCTACTCATTCTTCTCTCTAACAACAGATTATCTCTCAAGGTATTCTTCCATCAGTAGATGAGGTCTTTTCTCGAGTCTCTCAATGCGTGCCTGACTTATTATCATCTACACCTGTAGCGAGTGCTATCGTCTCTCAGTCTTCTGGTGGTCGTGGAGGCTAGGGGCGTGGTCCTCGGGGTCGTGGTAGGTCCGTCTTTTCTCTAGATCATGTCCAAGATGGTGGTAGGGGTGCTAGAAGTTTTCGTTATTGCAACCATTGTCAATGAGCTGGCCATACTAAGCCTTATTGCTATACCCTACATTCTGAGCTTCGTCCACAAGTTGCTTATGCCGAAGCAGTAGAATCTCCAGTACAGAAGGTTTCTGATTAGTCACAAGAGTAGCCTAGTACCATTATGCTGACTTACATAGAGTACGAGTCCTTAGTGAATCCCAACCAGGTGGTGGATTCCTCTGCTCTTACTACTACTTTGGCATAGACTACTTCAAGTAGTCCGTCCTATTTACTCTCTTTTGAGCCCACTTTTTGGGTTGTAGACTTTGGTGCCACAAATCATATGATCGGTAATTCTAAGTTGTTGTCTGGTATTACCTCTATGTCACCTAGTTCCGTTACACTTGCTGATGGTTCACAGTCCCATATCACTGGTCAAGGGAATGCAACCTTGGGTCCCTCTCTTACTTTCATCTATTTGCCATTTGCCAGCTTTTCCATATAACTTGCTTTCTGTTAGTTCTCTTACTAGAGATTTGAATTGTTCTGTAACGTTTACTTCCACTCGTTGCGTCTTTCAGGATTTGAGGACCGGACGGATGATTGATGACGAACATGAGTCCCATGGGCTGTACTACTTGAACAAAGGCTTTATTGTTGTGGCTGCTCAAAAGAAAATTGCTTCCAACTTATTTTAGATGCATTGTCATATGGGTCATTTACCACCTGACATTCTTCGTCATTTTTCACCTGTTTCTAAATCTATGAGTCCTATCTAGTGTGATGTTTGCCAATTTGGCAAACACCATTGGGTATCGTGTCCAGCATCGTATGTCAAGTCCTTTTGAGTTGGTCCATTCTGAAGTTTGGGGACCGTGTCATGTCAGTGATATGTCTAGTTATAAATATTTTATTACATTCGTGGATGATTATTTCCGAATGATGTGGTTATATTTAATAAAAGATCGAACTGAAGTTTTTTCTTGTTTCTGTATGTTTTACTTTGAAATTCTCAATCAATATCATGTTTCTATTAAATTTTTGTGTTCTGATAATGCTAAAGAATATATGGTTGTTTCCTCTAGTTTTCAATCATTTCTTATATCTCATGGGATTTTGCATAAGACTTTTTGTCCCTATACCCCCAACAGGATGGGGTGGCTTAACGAAAAATCGTCATCTCTTGAATGTGGCTCGTTGCCTCCTTTTTCATATGAACCTTCCCAAAATGTACTAGGGGCATGCTGTTCTCACAGCATGCTATTTCATAAATTGCCTTTTTGATCCTCGAACTCAAAAAGGGTATAAGTGTTATAGTCCAGTTAGTTCGCGGTTGTATGTCTTAGCAGATTTAACCTTTTTCGAGGAATAGTCATATTACTCCTCTATAGCTGGTCTTTCTAAAGATGTTCTATCTTCGACTCTGGCTCCACTACTGTCTATTCCCTTGGCGAGTATGCCTGAGTCATCAGCGTCATCGCCTAGTTTTTAGTTCGCTGACAAGACCTATCAACAGCGCCGGTTTATTCAACGTGAGGTAGTACAGTCGCCACCTGCATTGGATATGCATGATTCTCCACCAGTCAATGTCCTGTCTTCTGATCCACTAGTTGCTTCTAAGCCTGATTCTACTACTGACATTCCCATTTCATTGCATAAAGGTACACGTTTCTGTGTTGGTCAACCCAATTCTCGGTTTACTCCTTATAGCGATTTGTCTTGTCATAGACATACTCGTTACCTTCTTTTTCGATTTTTATCCTATGATTGTCTTTTTTCTACATATTCTTCGTTTGTTACTTCTTTATCTGCTGTGTCTATGCCAAGTACTATTGCAGAGGCTCTTACTCATCCAGGATGGCGACAGGCTATGGAGGATAAAATGCAGGTGCTACAGGATAATGGGACATGGCAATTTACATCGTTACCTGCTGAGAAATAGGCTGTGGGGTGCCGTTGGATTTTCACAGTGAAGTTTCAACCAAATAGTACTGTTGAGCGTTTGAAGGCATGTCTAATTGCCAAAGGTTACACCTAGACATATGGAGTTGATTATAATGATACATTCTCTCTTGTAACAAAGATATCTTCCGTTCGTCTTTTCATCTCTTTTGTTGTCCATTATGATTGGACTCTTTACCAACTTAATGTCAATAATGCCTTCTTCATGGGGACTTGGCAGAGGAGGTATATATGGAGCAATCCCTGGGGTTCGTTACTCAGGGGGAGTCTATCAGTGTTTGTCACCTAAGCAAGGCATTATATGGGTTGAAATAGTCTCATCGTGCTTGGTTTGGTCATTTCAATGATGGAGTTATTCGGTTTGGTTTGCAACATTGTACTGTAGATCATTTTGTATTTAGCTCTACTTCCCCTGCTGGGTGTGTTCTTCTAGTTGTGTATGTGGATGATATTATCATTACCGGTAGTGATTCTGTGAGCATAAAAAAATTAAAACAGTTTTTACAGACAGAGTTTAGCATAAAAGATATAGGTTGTTTGCGATATTTCTTGGGCATTGAGGTGACCTACTCACGTGAAGCTTGATGCAGAACGTGGTGAATTACTTCATGATCCAAGTAACTATCGGAGATCGGTGGGTAAGCTTAATTATTTAACTGTTACCCGACCATATATCTCTTTTGCTATTAGTGTTGTTAGTCAATTTATGAGTACTCCCCGTACTACACATTAGGAGGCAACTGTATGTATAGTTAAATACTTAAAGGGACAATCAGGTAAAGAGATATTGTTCAAGAATAATGGACATCTTGATGTTATTGGCTACTATGATGCTGATTGAGCTGGTTGTCCTTTTGATAGGTGGTCAACTTCTAGTTACTGTGTATTCTTGGGAGGCAATCTTGTGACTTGGAAAAGTAAGAAACAACAGGTGGTGTCTCGATCGAGTGCTGAGGCAGAATATTGAGCCATGGCTCATGTGACTAGTGAGTTGATTTGGTTGAGGATGTTATTATCCAAACTTAGTATGTCATCTTCAGCTCCCTCAGTTCTATATTGTGATAACCAATCTGCTATGCATATCGCTTCAAATCCAGTTTTTCATGAGCGCACGAAGCATATTGAAGTAGATTGCCATTTTGTGCAAGAAAAGATTCAAAACAAGGACATAACACTTTAATACACATGGATTGAAGACCAACTTGCTAATCTTTTCACTAAGTCATTGCAGGGCAGTAGAGTGATTACTTTGTGTAACAAGTTGGGGCTCTTTGATATTAATGCCCCAACTTAAGGGAGAATGTTGAAAGTGTAGTTTTGTCTTCTCCATAATTAGTGAGCCCCAATACTCACTATATATAAAGATGATGTAATTTGAAAAAGTGAATGACGATTATGTTTTTCATCAAGAAACATGAACTCTTCGGCTTCTTCTAAGTTTCCGTTTTTATAAAGAACAGTCAGGAGAGAGCAGTACGCTTCCTCATCCGGCGAAGTAATGAATTTCTCCGTAACGTCAAATGTCCAGATTGCTTTTGCTGAATTTTTTGCAGCTGCATACCTATAGAACAGCAAAAGCCAAAGATCCCTATTCAATCGTGAATCAGCAAGTCTTAGCTTAATTCAGAAAAATGGTCCACTGAATTTAAGCAACGGCAGCATCATTGAAAGAAACAAATGCACAACATTAAAACTGCATGGTTCATTTTTATGTACTAACGCCGAATGACTGAAACTCAAAAGTAATAAGAAGAAACCATCTCACCGATCAATCATAACTAGCATACCCCGCCTCGTATCCACTGAAGATTGATGCGAATCCCGTATCAAACACCTGGCAATACTGTACTTTTCGTGACTTCCCAATACCCAAGTCATCAAATTGTGAGCTTTCTCGTCAATGCAGCCCCACTAATAGCCCCATTTGAAAGCCAAAAAAGCCAACCTCCTCTCTTCCCTCGCCCACACTGCCAAACATATCTGGACTCCATTCGCACACAGAAGTCTCCGAAGATTCCATGGCCTTTCCTTCCGTGGGAAGTAGACCGACGTTTCTGAGCATTTCGATCACGGTTGAATCTTGGGAGTCGCTTTCTGGTGCTTGCCACACGGGGAAGACAATTGGGTCGCCGTAAATCTGGATGGAGAAAAACCTCAGGCAAGAAAGACGGGAACATGGGGAGTAATGGCAAGGTTTCTAACGAAATGCCCCGGAGAGGGAATGCCGAAGTCGATCATAGCCGCGATGTAAGCGAGGCGAAACTGACGGAAGGGTGCAGATGTGGAAGACGGAGAGGGAAGGGAAGAGATGGGGGCATGTCACTTGACGCGGTCTTCTTGTCCAATTGGGAAGGGAAGGCTGCTTGAGTGGCGAGGAGTGTGTACCATCAGTTAAGCAGCAAGGCCAACGGTAGAAGGCTAGAACTAGAAGCATTATTTCGAAACTAATTACTAGGTGCCTGGCTTTATCTTGTTAAACAATAAAAATAACTAAAATATAAATTTACATTTTCCGATGCATTTTCGTAAGAGTTGATAACAGTTTTTGGACCACCGTAAAAGTAAAAGCATATTACGAATCACAAATTTTTGAAGAAGTGAATCCTCAATAATTTCTTTTTATTTGTTATTTATATTTTTTTGGTACAGAATAGATTGTCATTATCACAATGTATTAAAGATACTTGCTTAATCATTTTCCTTTTTTGTAATATATTTTAAAAACGGAACAATTCTTTCATAGACTGGGTCCTCCGACTAAGTAATGATATCGGTTAGGTTTGCATCGATGGACGGCATAGCTCAAATCCAATTGACATTACTGTGTCATTTGCTAGATCTTGCCGAATTAGTACTAATTGAAAGCATATGAGGGTATGAAACATTGGGTTCGCGGTACCTGATTTGATTTAGGAAGGGACATTTCGCGCTGAGTTAAGAAGGGTGAGACATTCTTCAGCCTGCTACAGTGAGAAAAATAAGTAACAAATTCAAAGAATCGCCACAAGAAACAAGCACATTCTCACTTCCAATTATAGTTTCAATGCGATACACATTGACCAACGGTAACAATGATGCCGATCATACACTTCCTTTAAAGGCAAATTTAATCCTTGCATATCTATCTATTGCTGCATAAGTCTTCTAAACTTGAAGAAACAATAGAATGCTAGGAACATGGTGATTCCAATCCCTCCCGTAATTATGAGGACCCACTTAAAGGCACCTGCATTGTGGAATAATGGTACCGGAAAGTTCATGCCGAAGATCCCAGCCACTAAGCCAAAGATGGCGACTACAAAAGTCGCAGTTGTCATCAGCAGCTCAAATTGGATTAGCTTGTTCCGGACACTGTCCTGCATAAGTTTTCAAATACACTAGATGAAGTTGAAGATGAGGAATTCCCAACATCAAATCATGTGCCTCCACACAGGACATACTAGTCTACTTCTTTGAAGACTGGCGCGACGATCGACGATCAGAATGATCATAAGCCTACTTATTTTTTCTTACAAGGCATCGATAATGTAAAGATGAGCAAATTACATAGTGTCTACTTCAGTGATCTAGTGAAATTTCACTCCAATGATAAGCCACCCTAAGACCCTAAAACTCGAGATGCAGCAAACAATGAGAAGAGGACAGAAATCATCTACCATCTGCATATTGACGAAGTCTAGTGTGTCATCAATGTACTCCTTCAGCTGAAATAAGAGGCAATAAGAAACTTCCGTGAGTTTCCATCCTCCTTCCAAATCTAAAAAGAGAACCATTGAGTGAAGATGACGGCGAGGCCATACCGAGGTAAACTTGTTCAATGTTTTATCCAGCACAACAAAATGTGCTTCCAGCAACATCTCAAGTTCCGTGGTCTTCCTGGCACTTTCTGAACTCCTCATGCTCTCGTGCCGGCTCCTGGCAATACTCGAGCTCTTCTCCAACATCCGCCCATCTGGAGGGGAACCAACGGGAGAAA
Source organism: Syzygium syzygioides (assembly GCA_031216285.1). Classification (NCBI taxonomy): domain Eukaryota; kingdom Viridiplantae; phylum Streptophyta; class Magnoliopsida; order Myrtales; family Myrtaceae; genus Syzygium; species Syzygium syzygioides. Next base: position 27,870,540 of record CM062251.1, read on the forward strand.
CTGGTGCAGAGACAGATAAAGCACCATCAGTTGATCTGTTTCCCATCAAAGACTGATCACCATAAATTGTTGACTCCGTCCTTCGTTTCTTTTCAGTGAGGTACATTTCTGCCATGTCTCCATCATCATCCATCAGCTGCTCGATCTCATCTCTAACCTACATACATTAGCGCATTTAAGAGGAAGCTGTTAGAAACCGTTAGTCCCAATAAGGCTGAGAGAGAGCAAGAGAGAGAGAGAGAGAGAGTTGATATCATTCACCAGCACGAGTCGTCACAAGAATAACAAATATTTACCAGTACCTGCTGCACTCTCTTAGTTAATGCAACGAGTCTTCTTTTCAATTGACGCGCACGCTCCAAATTCAACGTGCTAATCTTCGAAGTAATCTCATCTAGGAAAGGATAAGCTTCAATCTCGAGTTCTGCTGCCTATAGAATATGAATATGATGGTGTTACTACTTTGCCCAGCTAAATTTGAATCAATCAAAACTGATTAAATGAGCGTCCTAATTATCCATGGAAGCAGATCTTAATTATTACAATAAATTCTGAAACAGTACAAAAGTAAGTGCTATTCTAATAATCAAAGCGAAGCATTCCATGACAGCCTTTAATGCAACTAAAGCAACAAAATCAGTTTAGAAGATATCGAGACGCAAGTCACAAGTTACTCGAAGCAATTCAGTCCAGACACGTTACACGTTATCAAAACATAAAACTAATCCTACTGAAGCTCTCAAAAATGAAGTATGGATCTATGTTTCGATCAGCAAATTTCACAAACCTGAGAATCAAGAAAAGTACAGGCAGCTTCAAGCGCTACTTCAAGGGCCCTAAATTCAAAAGGAAGACATTCTGGGGATGTATTCCCAAATTTGTTGTCGAATTTTCTACGTCCCCGTCTCCGGCTCAATTCAGCACATTCAGAGTTCGAGACTTCGCCCGCCCCAGCTGTGGTCAACCGGCGTTGTAGCTCCACAACATACTGTAAAACATAGCTATCAAGGGAATTAAACAGCAGAACCTCATCTGCTGTGATGATACACCGAATCTGCTCCAAGTTAACCACAATCGCCTTCTCTCGACCCAGAATGATGGGGGGTAATCAAACAAGGGATCGAGCAAGCGGAAATCACGGGCAGGAAGATCAAACCGAAGCATCATCGTGGCCTTGTCCACCTCAATGACCTTTGAGTTACCAGAAGTGTCGACGAGAATCCAAGATCGAAGGCCTGCCATTTCATCAGCTTCAGAGCCGAAATCAAGCAACAAGCAAGAGCATAACTATAGCCTAAGTACCACGGACACGTTATTTGTGCTTCCAAATCGGTGTCCGACACGCCGGCGACACGCTCGGACACGCAGTCAACGCGTGTCGGAGATCCGACACACGGTCAACGCGCCGGACACCCGGAGCAAAAGGGACATAGAAGAAAGAAAAGCCCCCTCTCGTCAGATCTCTCGCTCGGCAAATCGAGGCTTGGATGCTGCGACCCCCACCACTTGGGGGGAGAGAATTTGCCCGGGGGAGGGAGAGAGGGAGAGAGCGCCAGAGACTGACACGGAGATGAGAGATAGAGAGATAGAGTCAAAAGACGAGAAAATCTAGAGAAAGAAAAGTAAAGTGGGCTGGCTGCCTTTTTTTATTTTTTATTTTGTACCTTTTTTTTTCAAATTTAATTATTTACTTTTAATTTCTTAATTAATATATTTATTTATATATAACTATTTTTTGAAAATTTATGTGTATAATTTTTTAGGGTAAGTTCACTCTAGGCTTTTTATTATTATTTATTTACTTATTTGAATCAAATTCAAAAATAATAATTAATCATATATATATAAATATATATTTAATATACAACGTATCTCAATGTGTTGGAATTCTCTATTTTCGAGAAATGACGTGTCGCGTGTCCGTGCTACTTTTTTTTTTATCGGTCCTACTCTATCTCTTATTCACGATACACACTCAAATTTGCGCCTCACCTTTTACATGGCGTGGGCGTCGAAACCCACATCTTAAATTATGCGGCCCCACCCCTACCCTCTGTGAAGGTGGACATTCGAACTCCCCATCTCCCCCTTCTCAAGTGAGAAGGATGGCCACTGGGGTAAACCTTTAGTGGTTCCGTGCTACTTAGACTATAGCCAAAATACTACAACAATCAACAAACCAACCGTCTATTAGGGGTGATCGGTTCCAGAGTGGATTGGGTCCGAACCTAGAACCTGAAACCAACCATGTTATAACCGGTTCCCAATTTTTGGAACCTGAAACTAACCATTTTTTTCTAGACTCTGTTTTGGAACCAACCCTGTTTTTCCGGTCCGGTTTCAGGGTCTACCCGAGAACCCATTTTTTTTTTGTTCCTTTTTTCGATTTCATTTTTTTCTAGCAAAATAATATAGGTAGCAATGAAACAATTTAAAATAAAAAATGAATAACAAAAATCACTATTCGTCAAAAGTAACAATCTCCGAAATGAGCAATTGAAATTAAAATCCATCAAAATCAACAATCCAAAAGCACTATGTGGCAAGACATAGTCTAATCACATAAATCTTTAAGAGTCACATTTCCAGGGAATTTATTCAACATGTTTAACTCTTTATTTTGCGCTATAATGAGATAACTCCTCACTTCTGTTTCCGAATGAAATATCTTGAAAAAAAAATCAAGAGACTTAGCGGTATGGCATATGCTCTCACTAGAAAAATGTCTATATATCTCATCTGAATCACACAATATTTAGATGACTTTAAGGGCCATGCTATTTCACTCATAGTTGTAAAACATATTTCAATATTAAACCAAAAATCGTTCTAAAATCAGTGAAGTAGGGTAACGTGATATAGGCTTTTTACTTTTTTGTACATTACCTCAAAACCGGTTCTAAAACAGGTTTGAGATCGTTTTTACTTTGAATCGGAAACCAGACTGGTTCTAATCGATTCCCAAAAAATGGAACCGGTACCCAGACCAGTTCTTGTTAGAACTAGTTCCCGAACCTATTTTTCGGGTGGGTTGGTCCGGTTTCTGGGTAAACCCAGTCTGGTTGCACACCCCTACCGTCTATTATGGGGGCCATAAAAGACCGCCTATTGCATATAATAAACAGGTTAATAAAAAAAAAAAGCACTAACTTTAGGTCAAAGACAATTCTGGTCCAAACTTTTTTGTTCCGTAAAAAAATATCAACTTTAAGTCGAGTGACAATTGTGGCCCCAACTTTTTTTGTCTTATAAAAAAACACCAATTTTTACTTAAATCTCAAATTTGGCCCCAATTGATTTAAAATCATTGATTATCCAACTTGACTATTCCATATTAACAATAAATCCACTAACTTACTAACTGGATTTAAAGCATTATTTATTGTCTTATTCTTTGAGCCACAGCTTGAAGAATAACGGTGAAACTGTTTATCTCTTTCACTTCATCGGCAAGTAAAAAATATCTCTAGATTGAATCTCTCTAGGTAGACTTCGTCGTTTTGTCATAATTTAAAGCTGTAAACCACTGCCCGTCGACAGATACCATAGATGAGATTCGCCAGACTCACCACTATAACCTTTTTTCTCAAACAAGGATGACTTAAGACGGAAAGTCAATGGGAGGCCTTATTCTCTGTCAAGTTCAAATTGCACTCATAAGAGTTGGGTGGTATCGCTTGTAGTTTTATAAGTCATATTTTTTCTTGTATCGTGATCTTTTAATTGGTGCTTAATTAAATCACATCTTTTACAAATGAGAGGTGCTTAAAAATATGAGTCTATATTAATGATAAGTATTACATGACAGATGATTTGATGATAGCTTAGTCTATACTTTTGTTTTCCATGACATCATTATTGAAGTTATTATTACAGAGAAGACAGTGATGCAATATTACCACAACCCCGTGATTGAACCATGCATTAAAAAATGAGGCCTATATGTACTCTTTTGTCTGATAGAGCTTTGTCGGTGGAAAAAAGCTATGAGCGTTAGGCTCGGAAGATGCAATAATTTTTCTAAAATTAGATAGTGGGATATCCCATCTCCCTCTCGAGTCCACCTTTAATAAAGATGCTTTTGAAAAAGCTAAATAGATGAAAGCTGAGCATCAAAGCCGAGAGATTCTCGCTATAAATGTGGAAATAAATCAGTAGATTAATGATAAGTGAAGATGATTATAATGAGATCTTTGGAAACAAAATATGCGGAGGAATCATGAAAGTTTGATTGTTAACAACTTTTTCCAACAAAAAGTTGCTGTATTTTGATGCTGCCCGCCCTTCATTCTGTTTTGCAATCAAATCTTTTAACCTTCTTCGTCTCTCACCGTTGTTCTTGCTCTGTTTTGCTCTTTCTTTTTCTGGGCACAACCATTCTTCCCCCACCTTCCTCTTCTTCAGCATCTGCTCTTCTTTTTCATCATTCTCTCTGTCTCTCTGTGTTTTGTTTTTTTGAGTTCCTATAATTTTCTCATTCTTTCTTTCTCAGAAGAAAAATCAAAGAAAATTGTCTATTGATGTTGCCGTTTGAGAATAATAGAAAAATTTACATTAAACTCATATCAATAAGTAATATTTAAAAGGAGCAAGAACAGAGAGACATTAACAAAATTCCAACCATATCATCTTATGGCAATTTTATGATAATTATTTCACATTCTAATCTAATAATTATAGTTGGCATAAAAATTAAATAGCTTCAATTTTATTTTGTGAACTAAGTTTTTTTTCCCTTAAAGGGACAACAAAGCTATGAAAGATGATATGTGAAATGTCGAGACTTATTGTCAATTAATGGTTAATATTAATTAGGTGTAAGAGTCTAAATTAACTCAAATCTGATGTGTCAATAAAGAAATATTATCAAAATTGCTAATCGATATATACTTTCTATGTTGGCAAATCATCGAGATCACCCATCTCTTAAACTCTTAATGGGACATCACATATCCTCACGCAACAAGGATTAACTGAAGTCAAGGGAAAGCTTGTTCATCTGAGCCTCATCAAAGAGTCAGTTTTAGCTTAATAATTGGGGACACTTCGCTTGGCTGATCATCGCCTCGGCGGAGGTGAAAGTGGGAAAGCAATGTTTCTCGACAGTAAAAGGAATGAGGCAACCGGTCAGCTGTCATACATTTACACGTGTGCGTACATGTTTGCCCAGCGGCGGTGGACGAAAGGACGTGGAGATAAACAATGGTGACGGCGACCGGTCGAGAAAAGGAACAGTAAAATGCAGAAAAGCCATCCATTTCTAGAAGAGGGATTTGTCGGAACTTGGAACTTACCTGTCCAATCACAAATTTTAGAGTCGAATCTAGGATTTTACAGATTTTTTTTTCATTTTTAATTAAGAAAAATGAAAATGAAAGATTCTCATTGATTCAGCCAATCAAAAAAAAAAAAACAACCAAGGGCTATTGTATTAGTTCAATTTTAAAATTACGATTATATATGGATACGGGCTAAGTGCGGTATTTAAACAATTCAAACCCACTTACGATTATATACGTAGACATTTCATGCTCTTTCAAGTAAGTATCACCTCTCTTTTTCATTGTGAAGATGAATTTATAATTACTCTCTTTGTCAATAAAACCGAACACGTAAAGTGTAAGCTATTAATCTCACAAATTCCAAATAAATTATGCTCGGACTCACACTCTGGTACTCAACGTGGGCTAAGTTCAATAAGTGATCATCAAGTACAATCTTGCATAATTAAGCTCCTTAAATTGAGTTCCCAAAAAGAGAAATTGTCATAACGGACATAGCATACGACGTTCATCTAATGGCATACAAAGCCACGACAAAATAAAAGGTAAACAGAGGAAGAAAATTAGGGATTCAGGGTTCTCGGTCCAGTTCCCAGTTCGGTTCTGATCAGGAAGGGCGAGCCGGAGGGAGGGCGGCGTGCGTGGGCTGGGTTTGGTCGCTGCAGCGGCGGCGGTGGCGGCGGGGGCCTGGAGGCCGGGCAGCACCAGGAGTCTTCATCGGGGGAAGAGACGACCAGCGGGCTCGGCTTGGGAGGGCGGCGGCGGAGGATGAGGGGGTGGGGGTGGCGGAAATGGCGGCACTCGCGGCGTTTGGGCTTGGTGGGCGGTGGGTTTTGGAGCTTGAGTGGAGGTGGTGGCGGTAGCTGTGGTGGCCATGGGAAAACGTTGGAATTTGTCCTCGGTGATTAATAACGCGTCTCTTTTTTTTGGTCATAATATAATAACGTGTCCTTTAGCTCCGCGTACATCGGCATCAGAGACAGAGAGAGAAAAGGGACATTTTGGGAGGCGGTGTTAAACGAGAGAGACAGAGAGACAAGGAGACGGAGGGAGCATCAATGAGTCTCTGACGGAGGCGGTGCAAACGAGAGAGACAGAGAGACAAGGGGATGTTTGCAGCGCGCTCTCTCTCTCCCTCCCTCCCATTAAATTGATTAAATTGATCGTTTCGGCTCGAAACTTAGGATATGGTCAATGCACCGCACCTTTTAGGTAACATTCGCTGTGAAATCGACGGATCCACGTCCGTTCGTACGGCGAGAGATCCGTTGCATTTCAATCCAATCGCGAAAACGGACCATGTTGCCGGATACAAAAACTCGTTTTTGTCTCTCTTTTTTTTTTTATCCTTTCACGGTTTGGGGACTTTGGCTCTTGTAGTTGTTAGGCGCCAAGTCGCTTCCGTATCGGAAAATGACTTTTGGTTTCGGTTTTTCTTTTGTATCGTTTTGGGGCATCATAGTCCTCCATTTTTGTACTATTTGTTGTGCTTGTTAGCGGGTGCAATGCGAAAATACAGCGTGAATTTGTTGGGTGGAGGGGGGACCGCTTCTAAAGACAAGAGGCGGCACAACTCAATCGAATTGGCATGTTTTTCTTACTTTTAATTTAATAAAATGCACTTCACAATAGTTCGAAATTATTTCATAAATAACAATATGAATTATCGAAATACGGGGGGCTAATTCCAAAAAGACAAAGACAAATTTTATCTTGAGCGATAATTTTAGCTCGAATTTTTTTTTTTGTCTCATTAGAAAGTACCAACTTTCATTTGAATCTCAAATCTGGCCCATTTGACTTTCACTTGAATTCCAAATCTGGTCAAAATAATTTTACAACAGCTGAGCCAGATTTAGGAAAATTTAGATCTTCCACGTGGTGACGCCCCAAAAAAGAACTATTTGTCTTCATACGCGGTGGCAACTCCCAAGTTATTGTCGCGGTTGTTTCACTTTCTGGATTTCTTTTTTCTTTTTCCTTGTTTCAGCTGCCCTGTCAAAACGAAGCGGGTATGGGTATGGAAATAGAGGACCTACCTTGTGGGGCGCGAATTGTGAATTAGTCTTTAATAGGTGCTGGCAAACGTGGTCCCTTTTGCTCATGAGACGAGCAAAGGCGGGACCCAACAAAACAAAACCTAAAAAATACGACGTTTCCCAATTCTCAGGTCAAGTCAAGCCACGGTTTGCATGCACAATGAGATTAGATCTAGCGGTCTAAATTTAATTTCAGTGCTGTTAGACAGCCAGTGGTCGTGGTACGCGTCGGGCATGGCAAAGTTAAAGCCCGTGTTTTTTAACGGATCCATCTCATTTCATCAATTCAAAATAATCGCCTTTAAATGAGACCCCTAATTAGATGATGAACGGCGAGTGTCGTCGATTTCTCAATTGTCTTCGCCAATAAAAAAATTCGCTCGATTGCACACGTGAACTCCCATTTTCACCCTTTTTCACCTCAAAACACGTCTTGACTTTTCAATTCTATTATTAGGCGGAATTATTCCTCCACCTAACCTAAAAACAATAAGTGAATGCGGCATTGAAATGAAATGGGACCCCCTCTCCTTCTTCTTCGAATCTTGGCCAGTTAGAAATAAAAACAAAAAAAAAAATAGAGAGGGAGGAAGAGACAAACTTGAGGGTTGAAATTGGACAATTCAAAGGTTCTCGATCGTTTGTCGTCAATGGGATTTCGCAATCGAGCAATGTTATCGCTTCTAGTTTCACCATCTAATTAGAAATAGGAGCAACATTTATTTTTATCCATGTGGGTCTGAAATAATGTCATTAAGCTTTTGCTCCACAGGGATAAGAACATTTCCCCATTGAAGAGGACACGCTCGCGTATATCACATAAACAAATATACGAGTATCGTTTACCGGCGGAGATCCACTGGCCAGCTTGCGGGAGCGATTATGTATATCCGGATGTGAATATTCTCGGTGGAGATGCCTAAATTACCCTTTAACAGAAAGCATGATATTCGAATATAAGGAAATACATCAATCTTGGGATCTGACCGTTTTCTAATTCGCGCTTTTGCCCGGGTTTTGTTTTGATACCTTTAGAGTGATATGCCATGGGGAATATATCGAAGAGTGGCCAACCGGTCCGCCTAAAGTGAACTCTTGCATAAAGCGTTCGTCCCATTATCGGGCAAACAACCCCGTCTCCAACACCTAACCTCGATTAATCTTGGCAAAATTCCAAATAAGATTTAGAAGTAAGATTATTTTATCTAAAGAGGGTTCAAAGTGAACATTGCTTCAAATAAATACCTGAAATTGACAAGTCAATTTCCAATTAGGTCATAAAGTGAATAAGTCAATCTCAAACAAGGAACTGAGAATATCGGCCGGAAGAATCGAGTAATTGCTGCTCAAACTTTTATTGAGACTAACTTGGCCACTCAATACCCCTATGAGAAACAAAATCCGCTTTGTGCCCTCATTTGAGAAAATCACTTCACTTTGGCCTTCATGTAGAATTTTCCCATAGATATTTGAACTAACTAAAAACGCTTCATCTCATCCCCACAATGAGAGATCAAAGCTATCACCATCCGGCATCCACAGAAGATGCTCCTTGCAACGATAAGTTGCCCTTTTTCCTGTGGCAACCAAACCCAAGAACACAATGCGATAGATGCAGTTTTGGTTTCATCAGGCTCCTCTAACGAAGACAAAATAAATTCGCAGATGCACAACTCACAAGACACAAAAGAAGTAAAACGCTGATGAAAATATAGAAAACCATTAACATCCACAGTGTTTCTTCAAGGCGAGCCTCGTCCCCCGAGTATTGCGCTCCAGTGAATTTGTCGATGATTATATTATCTGTTTGCAGATTCTTTGAGATTGAGCAGCGTATTCATGAGCTTAAACCCCCCTCAAATGAATTTCCAGACTAATTAGCCACTCTTATAGGGATGCCTGGAGGAGATGCATCCGCAGCAGGGCTTCTCACACATGCCCAACTCCTACTCAAGAAAAGAAGAAACTGATTTACAAAAGTGCCACAGATTGCTACCCAAAGGTGTCTGATCTAAAAACCATGTTCTCCTGGACCTTCTGGATAGTTGGCCCTTCCATGGGTTCAAGGGCTCACACTTCTACATCTGACTATTGGAAAAATATGATGGGCTCGGAGAGTTGATTGGACGCAGCAGATTGCACTTCCACAGAACTGCTGGATGTAGAGGATTTCTTAAACTGAACCAAAATCATGGTCATGTTGTCACATCCTTCACCACCAGCAGAGGGTGCCAAACATCTCTCAAAGACTCTCTCACAGATGGCTGAAAGTTTGCTTTCCTGCAGAGATTTTCAGTATAGCAAATACCTAAGTTTTCTTCTCAATCTTTGGCTGCATTAGTTTGGAAGTGTTATATCTTATGTGTTAAGAATGTACCATGTGCAACTGTTCCCTAACACAGTCCACCAGCTGCTGGCTTGACATGCAATCCCTGGTGAAAAAGAAATTTTCGTCATACAGGATCCCAAGAATAAGCAAACTACAGATGCCATAAACTAAAGTATTCCACCGAGTCATATGACTAGCTGATTAAATAATTAAACTAAGGAAAATAAGAGCTCTAGATGGAGGGGACAGATCTTCGAAAGGATACTTTAGTATGGCCCCTTCACTTTAAAATTTAGCTGACAGGGAACTTTGGTTGCAAAAAACCACGAGCCATAAGGGATGAAAATTGCATGAGAAGATGTGAACACTTTTTCGGTAAAAAGGAGGCTACTTGAGTGCAGGGTCATAGCATAGGCTTTTAAATGGGAATCATTAATCAACAATACATCACCTGCTAAGAGAAAAATTCTCTTCGAAGTCATGCTCGACAAAGAAAGTAAATCCATTCATAGAGTCAACAAAATGAAAGCAACCTAATCAATCCTCACATCCACGTTATGGAACTACAGGGCCCCACGTAACAAGTACACCCTTGTAAGCTATGGAACTACAGGGCCCCACGTAAGTTACATATTAGTCAGGTATTTCAAGTCCCCACTAATTATTAATGCTAGGTGCTCATGTAATTTGTGGCATTTCCGTTTCAAGTTCACTTCCTCAAGCTTATGGACACAAAAATAGTTGGTTGTAAGATCATTTGTTGGCAGAGAAAATGATATCAGCAAAAAGACGTAATGAAGTACCATATTCCGTCGCATGCTAGTACAAGGAACTCATCATCTTCACAGAGTTCAATCTACAAGATTGGAGAAAAAAGAGAAAAAAAAAGATTAAACGCGTTATAGAAGCAATTGTAAGTGTAAATAATAATGTTAATAAATGGACAAATTCATCTAGAATTCCTGCATTAAATCAACAGGAGTTCAACTATCTTGATTAAAGGAATGTAGATAAACTCACAAGACTGCAAGATTATATCTCGACTAGCTATCACATACAGTAGTTATGTCGGGATTTGCAGTTACAATCTGTTTTTCAGCTGGGAGTGATTTGTTCTGCTTGAATTCCACATCTCCTGCAGCCAACAGGCATTACATCCCCAATTCACATTAGACGGTGTGTACCCAATAAACATCCACAAACACATGTGCATAGGCGCATGCACTGAGAGAGAGAGAGAAAAAGAGAGAGAGTGCCTATCCACTCTATCAATTGGTCATCGAGAATAAAAATTTTACCAATAGCTCTTGCTAGATTCAAACTTCCATTGACCCGTCCAACTTGAATGAAACCCCCGGCTTGAAGAATTCTTTCTCTCTCAATCTCAAGGTCTGGTTTATGATCTTTAGACAAATTGTATGCCTGCATAGAGCTAGAAACACTTGCCTTAGTTACTGTTTTTTTCCCTAATGAAGGTAACAAGAGCATCATTATTTTAAGAGAGTACTCTATACTAATGATAACACTGTCTACATACTCCCGCACAAAACCCAGGCATGTTTGGCAGATTCATGGTTGATGTATGAGTTCTCCTGGTGTCAAATTGCCGCATAAAAATCTATCACAGCATTTTTGAGCTTCCCCAGAAATCAAGATTTGTATCTAAAGCAAAGATATAATGTTGGAATTAGTTACTCTTATTGTAATGGGTAATTAATTGAGTGCAAGAACTTGGCATGGGAAAACTGATCTCATCTTCATTCGTCTCAATCCTTGATAGCAGGCATCTCTCTTTTCTGCAATTATTAATGTTTAAATCCACAGGTCTGGGTTTTCCCAGCGTTCGAACCCATCTCTTGCCTCTATCCCCTCTCCTCACTTGCCACCAGGCATTTAAAGGATTAACAGCAAGCACCCTTACTTCGCACATCCTTTTCCTTCCACAGATGAACAAGTGCCAATTGAATGTACAAATGAAAACCGCAAATACATATGCACTATTTGGACAACATGACTTCATACTTAAAACCAAGTTAACACTTTTTTCCGATCTACTCAAGGTGAGTTATAATTTAGGGAAATACATTTGCCATTTAATATCTAAGAGACGTTCCCTGACCATGCTCAACTTTTATCCAATCAAAAGCAGAACTCTGATGATTTAACTTATGCGAAAAGAATTACCAGACCCTTCCGAGATAGCACGCAACGAGAATCGCCAGCATTTATTACAATTAATTGTTTGTCCCGGATGATCGCGACACAAGCAGTGCTTCCACATGTGGGTCCAGGAAAATCAGAGTGAGGCCCCTAGTTTTGACATGGAAATTGAACACGTCAATTATCTGCCCCAAAAAATTTGGAGACAGAAATGAATAAAACAAACAGGAAAATGAAAGACTACACTAGCTTATAATAACCCGTCAGTAGCTTTTGAAAAAGCTCATTATCCAAATAATTTTTGTCTAATATTTACTCAAAAGAGTAGAATTTCTCCTTTCTCTTTACAGAATTTGCTAGTTTCTTGTCAATGAACAGTACAACAGCAATAATGAAGTTCAGCATTCCCAAGAACTCAAAGGTGCTTCATGTCAACATAGTCGACATTAAATGGCAAGTTCACCGATGAGATAGTTATGACTTATGATCCCAATACAAAGAATGGATCATGTCACAGAAGGAAAGATGCACCCTGGTCCCACACTTAGGTTTCTGTCTAGCTTGGTGGAATAGGTAAAATCATTGTGTCAGATGCAATAATTGAAGACAATGGACCAAGTGATGCAGTTAAGACGCAATCAAGTTTAGCTTATTAAAAAACTGGTTCCGGAGATTTGTGGTAAATACGTTAAGGAAGCAAGAAGCCTGTTGGAGTGTTCATTAAAAAAGGCTGGCCAGGCTCAGGGGCAGGTGAAAATTTTGTCTGGCCTAAATAGTAGGCCCAGCCCGATAGAAGGGAAAATGGCCCCAGCCTGAATAATCACCGTTCAATCAGTCCAGTTTGGGCCTAGCCCAAACTATTATATGAAAGATCTGCAGGCGTGGCTAATACACTCAAAATAATCAAGGCAAAACCTAAATAAAATAATCAAAACGTGATCATTTTTGGGGCCAGATCTAAACACCTTATTCAAACAAAATAATGAATATTAACATTCGATTCACCAACAGATTAACCACATTCAACTTTTGATGCACCAATGGTACAAAAGAACAAAACTAAAGCCAAGATATGCAGATCGTGGCTTCATAAAACACCAAATCCTATACTTGTTGATCAGAAGATGGGGGGTGAGGTGCTGTGCTTTTTGCACATTCCAGATTCACTAATTCGCTCCTCGCATGAGGGTTAGTGGTGCTCCAGTAGGAGGCAAGGAGACGGCTGAGAGGTCGATTGAGCAAGACGAGAGGGATTTGAGAGATCAGAGGGATTCGAGAGGGACATAGTCATAGAGATGAGAGGGAAGACGAGTGCATGAGAATGAGAAGATTTGGGAGGAAGTGTTAAGTTCTGGTATTATTCACATGTAATTTTGTACTGGGTCAGTTTTCTCCAGGCCTATGTCCTCAGGGGCCCCAAAGGTCGAACTGGCCTGAGAGTGACCTGAAATTCCGGACTGAGTTTGTCTAGGACCGAAAATCGGGCTGGTCCCGTTTAGGCCGACGGGGTTTTCAGGCCAGCAGGCTTTTTGAACACCCCTACTTTAAAGTACTTCTTTAAGATGATAGTAACTCGATAGCAAAAAATGCCCTTTCAACTTATAAGTAGTACAGAATATGTAATTTTGGAAGTCAGATATATGATATAGAACCATCTCATTAGCCTTATTTCACTTTTGGCTACTGTTTTTTAAATGAGCGTGTGGGGAGACAGCAAACTTGATGTGTGACATACCTCTTCGGAGCGCCAATCACCACTCTGCTCATTGGTGTCGGTACTCCTGGGAGACCAAATAAATCCTTCTATCATTCCAGAAAACTTGTCCATCTTGTCTCCTAATATTGCTAATTCCCTCCAACCTCTTTGCCCACGCATCATCTCATCCATTCTGTACCAATAAAGATCATTTGGTCAGAAGCATGAAATCAGCAAACCAGAAGATGGCATGAACTGTTGCTTCCAGTCATAAAGAAGTTGCCATAAAATTTGCGAGAAACAGAACCTTAACTACTAACATTCAGGAAATGATACAAAATAGCACTGTTCTTAATGATCAAGCGGTCCTAAAGACTCCGAAAGAGACTTTGATTGTGAAAATTTCGTTATGGTGCAATTAAAACCAGTGTACAAACCTGAGAAAAGCTCTCCGTGCAGGAGTGCTCAAATCTCCAGCAGCATAAGCTTCATGCTTGAGTACCTGCTGATGGAGATACTTTGCACAAAACTTAGCAACTGCTTTGCCTGTAAGCAAATTGCTTCCGTGAGTATATAATATGGTCAATAAAACCGGAAAAATTGAAGTGCAAGCTTCATCAAATGCTTTTCAGAAAGTCTATTTGAATGTGCAATGAGCAAAGGTCGAGTTATGATAGAGTTGAACGAAATCACACTTCGAAAGGAGCACAACGCTTTAATGTGAATGTAGTAGTTTGTGGGTGGTTGGTGGTTATGGGAATGGGGGTTATCGGGACCAATCTGTGAACTATGCTTTTGTACTACGCGTGAGGTGTAAAGACCTCAATGTGGTAGTCCTGATTGTTAATTGATAGAATGGCTTCCTATTCCACGCAAGAAGCACCGATCACATTGAAAAAGGAAAGACATAAACAACGGTTAAACAACGCGAACAAATAGATCAATTCCCAACAAGGGAAGTAGAATATGCATGGCCATTCTAAACCAATCTGCTTTCAACACATTGTCTTGTGTACATATAAAGATATCATAACCTGCCTGCACTTTGAGTAAGTTCCCTTATTCGATATGGTCATATATTGGTTAGAGGATAGGAGAACAAGGGTGAATGTCAACAAGATTTATTGAAAAAACAATGTTAGAAAACGGTTTTGATCCAAAATTATAGTGCGAGTGCAGGAAGAAGAATATGAAATGTAGCTAGGCATTCTTTTTGGCCAGATAACTAGGCATAGGTTGAATTGGTCTCCCAAGGATATAAAAATAAGAACCAAGTGAACTAGTTCTAACCTCCATGACCATCGTAGACTCCAAAGAAAGACGTGGAATCATCAAGATCTGGATAAGCTGCATGCTGAGAAGACTACATATCAATGCACTGTTGAGTGCCAAGATTGAGCAAGCTTGAGAGTGCATAACATGATGAATTCATGAATAACTTAAAGTAAGCTCCAGCTTGGGAGTTGGGGGCACTAAAAAGGCCCAACCATAGCTTCCGGCAGAAAAGGTGCAAGCAAAACGTTACTTCAAAAGCTGAAAATTAAGCCTACAGCTACAAACCATGGCAACCTAAACACAAAATACGCCAATCTTTGGAGAAACTACTTCACAAGTGGCATTGACAAATTTTAGTCGCCTCACCATATAATTGCTAATTCTCCCAGCAAATTTCAAAAGCAGATGAAGGGCACTCACAAGCAGTTTTATTAAACAAACCAAAGGCACACCTAGGATGCAGCATTTGAATTAACTTTAGAAAATTTTGAGCTACAAAGAACCAACTGCCGAGATTCGCCAAACTAATTTAAAACCAGGAACGCTAGTTTTCATGGAATAGATCGTACAAAAGGCAAAGCAAAATATTGGACCTCAGCTAGCAATATGCAGCTTAATTAAGAGTATAATTATATGGAAACAACATTAAGCAACATAGAAAGAATATTAACTGCATCTTCCATGGTTGAACGCCACCCTTGCATGGAGGACAGCCCATAAGAAAGCCTATCGTTCCCACCATCTTCTGAGAACTTGTCAGTTTTTGGAGAGCTGAGATATATGCCCATATCTAGCTGCAAAACAGATGAAACCTCTGCAGCCAATTAAAATGCAAAAGGAAGAACTCGTAACCCGACTTTCTCTTGTTAATAAGGTAAAAGCCAATATATTTCCACGGCCCGGAATCTATTACATATAGGCACAGGAATGGAGGAAAGCAAGCAGCTATTTCCCCCTTCTATTTAGCCGCATAGGAACTGCTTTTCCTTTCTAAATCGGATGGCAAGTAGAAATGAAAAAATTTGTAATTAAAACAGCTTGTGGAGTCACTTTTCAGAATCGAGCAAGGACCTCCAAAGGACCAATACTTCATCGAATCGACTCCAATCAAGAGTTGAACTGACCGCTGAGCGCCAAGGAATAATGTCACTCAGCAAGCCGGCACAACTCCAAGTGCATTATCCGTACACACATACATCACATCGAAAGCTGCGTGCTTAACAAATGAACTCGACATCGCACTTCAGCACGAACCAATCCAATCCGCGCCTTCGACCTATATACGCTCAGCACGTTCGTACAGCCACTGCAAACCCGCAGGAGCAAAGCTAATCCAGCTAATAAGACCGACCGAGCGATCGCTTCAACCACTACACATCGCCATACAACGATCGAGGAAAACTCAGAACACACAACCGCGCCAGTCATCCTAAGAAGCTACCGCTAGGCGAAGGAAGCGGACGAGCACGCGAGGCCCGATGCGACGCCGACGCGATCGACGTCGAAAATCGAAGGACGCGAGGCGAAATCGGATCGAGATAAGAGGGAACGAGAGCAAGAGTTTCAGGTCGATGAGCTCACTCGCCAGATTAACGACGCTGCGCTTCTTCCTCGAGCGCACAGAGAGAGAGAGAGAGAGAGAGAGAGAGAGATCGATCTTTGAGATGATTGTGATTTTCGCCTGATCGGCGATTTGGTCGTTACTGCCTGACCAGCGTGTGCAGTGGCGCTACGGCCTCACACGAGCTCAGATTTTTGCTATTCTCGGGTCGAGATCGGGCTTGACATTCGAGGCCCAATGGGCTGGACTGTAGGGCCCGGTCTCATTGGGCCCTTGGTCCGTCATTTTCTAGAACGGAACCCCTGGAGAGCCCGTTGCGTTTTCGAACCTCTCTTGGCCCTCGAGCTCCACTCGATTACGTTTTCAATTTGCTCGAGCTACACTAAAGTCATCGATATTTTAACTCTCATCTCGGCCCGGGTGATTGCGTTTTCGAACCTCTCCTAGCCCTCGAGCTCGACCTCCACGAAGCTTGGGATTCTCGAGCTCGAGCTCCGCTCGGTTTTGTTTTCGATTTGTTTGGGCAAGACTAAAGTCATCGGGACCTTAACTCTAATCTTGGGTGATTGCATTTTCAAGCACAGAGAGAGAGCTCTTTCTGTTGGTAGAAGTGTCAAACGATTGTGATTTTCGCTGATTGGCGATTTGTTCGTTTCTACCTGACCAGTGTGCACTGGTTACGCCGTCGCACGAGTTCCCATTTTTCTAATCTTTGGTTGAGATCGGGCTTGAACAGAGAGGCCCAATGGGCTCGACTGTAAGGCCTAGTCTTGTTGGGCCTTCGGTCCGTCATTTTCTAGAACGAACCTCGAGGAGCCTTTTGCATTTTCGAACCCCGCTTGGCCCTCGAGCTCAACGTCGACGAAGTTGGGGTTTTCGAGCTCGAGCTACACTCGATTATGTTTCAATTTGCTCGAGCTAGACTTAAGCGATTGGAGACTTTATTATAATCTCCGGAGATTGCAGTTTCAGACCTCTCTTAGCCCCCCAGCTTGACCTTGACGAAACTGGGATTGTCGAGCTTGAGCTCCACTCGATTATGTTTTCAATCCGCTCGAGCTAGACTTAAGTCATCGAGACCTCAACTCTAATCTCGGGTGAAGCTCAAACTCAATTATCATAAATACACTAATGTTGCAAGATAATATCCTTTTACCTATTCATTGATAACTGTGCACGAATTTATGTCAGTCAAATTACGATAAAAACACAATTTCACAATTCAGCTCTCTCAGTCGCGAGTCAATTATTTTCTAATTTAAGCTAGACTCGATCATGATTGATGTTTGCCATTAATTATACGGGGATTTTCGTCTTCATTGGCACACCTCCACTTTATTACGTTCTTTGTCATGTTTGTGAAACTATATAGTCGGGGCCGCCCACCTTAATTTAATTCTTGCCGTCTAATTGAAGAACCAGCTCCTAAAAGTTGGTTCTTGGGTGTAGTTGGGAGGTTGATGGATGGAAAAGTAGGGCCAACGGCACGTGTTGGAGTAATGCAACGTTGGGATTGCCATCGCTTCTTGAAATTCAGATCTACAGCTACAGCATCTTGGTCAGATCTACAACTACAACATCTTGGTGGGACGATCATCTTCCCGAATTAATTCAAACTTGAATTCACTAGAGTCCCTCCCACCCCCTTCCCCCCACATATTTATTATACTCTTGTCTATGTAGTAGGGGTGTCAAAACTAAATACAATACCCAAACCGAAACACGAACTGACCCGAACCGGCCTGAAATTTTAAGGTATTTTCGGTTCGGGTCTTACTATGTTCAGGTATACATTTATAAAATGGGTATTGTGACTTGTTTCGGTTCGGTTTGGTTTGGGTCATAACACGAACCGAACCGAAACATGTTAGTTTACCAAAATTGAATTGAAACCCCTAAATATTAATTCGCGATACACTCTCTCTCTCACGGAACGATTTGTCTCCTTCACAACCCCTCAATCGAGGCCATCTTGGTCTCCCCCTTGGTCGCCGGCATTGATTCCGCCTCCATCTTGGTCGTCCTTCAATGAGGAGGTTTCGTACGTTTTTCTATTAACTTTAACGAGGAGCCTTCGCAGTTCTCTACTCCGAATAATTTGTCTTTTAGTTCATCGCTTAATTCTATGAGGGAAAAGGTATTTATTTGTTATGGCAATTGAGCTCCTTTTCTAGATTGTTGGATGTTGCTGTTGCTTCCAGTGCAATTGGATTCTATACTCTTTTTGGGCGTTAAAGATGGTGAAGCTTACGGTTTAAGTTAAAAAGCTCTTGTACACAAGTTGATTTCAGTACAAGCAATTTAGTTGTATTCAAAGTGACGAGCGGCTTAATAAATACCCACTCTATAAAAAAAAAGGTTCTTACTAGACTTGCTTCTAAACGCACCCTCCGGAAAAACCCGAAACCCGACCGATCCAACTCAACCCGAATCGGGTTTTTAGTACGGGTCCTATGCGATTCAGGTCGGGTTTGGGTCAGAGAGAGCACGAACACTTATGATTCGGATCAGGTCAGGTAGTAGTGGAAGCCAACTCGACTCATTGACACCCTTGCTATGTAGCATCGCCCATAACAACTTTTATGGGCAAGTCCTCTGTTAGTTCAACTTGAATTCACTAGAGTCCCTCCCACCTCCTTCCCCCCCACATATTTATTATAATCTTATCTATGTAGCACCGCCCATAGCAACCTTTACAGGCAAGTCCTCTATTACTGGGATTCGATCGCTTGAATTGTCATTAAACCCGTCAAAATAGGTTACGGATCCATTTCGTAACCCATATTTAATGGGTTGATTGTTAGAAAGGTTAGTATTTTTATTAAATTGGTCATCAATTGTTCAATAATGATAAAGTCTAAAATAATACGAGTATTAAATGATTTGCAACTTACTTTAACCCAACTCACTTTAATGACTCTCTTTTCATTCTTCCTCATCTACACTCGAGTTCGCGTTTGCTTTTTACATGCTTTTACTTCAATTTCGATATGATTTTTCTTATATCGGGTTACATATATAAGTATTTTAGCGATAATGATCGGATCGGTTATGGATTCGTATGAATTAAATTGGACATGAGTCATTAAATTTTTATTATATAATTTTGATTGAATCATTTTCAATTTCGATTAATCCGTTTGACCGATCTAATTGCCATAAATGAGCCTGGCGAGAAGGTGAGAGAATTTCATATGATGGTACTCGATACGCGATGCCGGAAGTGTTGGATGTCCGCTCGAATTGAGGACGGCGATGGCGATGATAAGATGGACAGTCCAGCTCAGTGCCTCGTTCGAGGAGCATTGCACCACCCTCGTAGCGTAGCGTGCGTGTTCTTCACGCGAGGAGGTTGACCGAGACCCAGAAGTTTCGTTTGGTTTTTGACTCCTTCAACGGCGCGTCCCATTCACCCCCGCACCGGACTTCGCGTGATCCCAAGTTCACCTGAGGTCATGTGAAGCAGGTGGGGAGCTGGTGCTGTCAGGGACGACTAATCAAAATGTTCTGCTCGACATTCTTTGACCAGGCTTATTTGACATTATCAAATCGTCATCCCCACGCAGATGCGCAATCGTGCATTCCCAATCTAAAACCATCGAATTAATTAAGGTCTCATTAAGGTGACCGTGCTCGGACAAACTTTCATTATGGGCTTTAATTTCTTCTCTTTCCCCCCTCGCCCTCTTCTGGGTTCACAGCATAACTTGGATTTGTACGCAATCTTATTCTACGAGGCAAATCCACCTGCGAGGGTTTGACTTGGAAATCATCAATCATGATTAGCCGGGTCGTCCAGGCTGAATTCCAAAAGAAGAAAAGGAAGCGATTGCCATTTTTGTAATCTCGGGATTTTCCGTGTGACTCTCCATCGGCTACAGCTATTCATAACAAGGAGGAGAGAAGAAGAAGAAGAAGCAGAGGAAGAAGACGACAAAACCAGGGGACTTTGACTTGATGCCGTCACGATGACTTCGCGAAACGACAACCGTTGCGACCGATCTGACACGAGTGCCACCAACCCCGCCACGATAGTGACACGTGGCGGGGCAACAGCGTCGTGCGGGGGAGCCTAATTGGATTGGGATTGGGGGGATGGGGGTGCTGGGGCAGCTCCAACTCCCACCAAACCCCCTCAAGTGGGCCCCCCCAACAAGGGACTCCCGCGGTGGGCGGGGGAGGGGTTGGTCGCGGGGGTTTTTCTCGATTCCCTCAGATGGTTGCGCTCTTCCACGCGGGGTCCACTACCCGGGACTTGCCTCCTTGTCCTCCGATAAATTTCTAAAATCGCGAATTTCAAATACAATTACGGAGCGTTATTATTTTCTCAAATAAGAATTTAGAATGAATTTCGTTTTAAACAAAAATGAGAAAATGGCCACATCAATCTTGAAAAAGGATATAATCTTGCCAGCTAAAAGTCATTTTCGTTCTTTAGTTTTTTGAATTTATTTTCCTTTTTTTTTCCTTACTTTTGCATTTTGCTATTCTTTTCTTGTTCTTTTTCCCTCTTTCCATTATTGGGCGTTGTCGTTGGCCAACGAAGAAAATGATGACGCTTTAGATCCTTATTTGAGAAAATGATGACTCTTCAAGTTTTTTTTTTTGAGATTTTCTCTACCTATTACGATACGAATTGCGTTTCGAAAGGCTCGTCAAACATTCTCCGCTGGCTCGTCAAACATTCTCCGCGACAGCAGTTGGAATTTCCCTAGCATCACTGGACATGCGCTACGAGCTAAAGATATCTAATATCGATCTACTTTCGAATACCGCAATGCAACGATCTCACGTCTGATCCGCGAGCGTATTTCGGGTCCGCATTGCTTCGCACGTGTCAAAACCAAGGTCCCAACAACCCAAGCCCTAATAACAAATAAGGATACGATTCACGAACAAGTGTTTCGGATTGGGGATGGCGCGACGTAAAAGAATAGGATAAGTTTTGGTGGGGGGGAGGGGAGTTCTGGAGGTGGAGGTGGAGGTGGAGGTGGGTGGCGGCGGGGCCGGAGCTTCGTGCACTTGCAAGTTTTCGATTAGGTCGCTGTCTCACCAACCTCCATCTCGGCCTTTTCTCCCCCTTACGAATTTTGTCCATTCTAATCCATCGTGTGACCAAATAGCGTTTGATGTCATCGATCTTATCTTACCAACCCGCCCCAAAAGTCAAATTTTATACTCGGGGGATCCGTCTTCCCCAACCTCAGCCCGCGCGATGACCCGGCCTCCGCTTTGACCCCCTGTCGATTCATCTCTGTGAATTGTTTTGAGAGAGAGGAGAGGGGATAGCAATCGGGCTCCCTCTCTTGGAATTGCATCTGGCCGCTTAAAAAGCATGCAAAATGGATTAATACATGATGTGTTTCACGAATACTTGGAAAGGTTGTATTTGCATATGGTAATCGCGGCGGCATGATTAGTGTGAACTGGGTTTTCGGCGGTTCGATGCGCATTCCTTTCATTTCGATTCATGAGGGGCAATGCGGTTGGGATAAGAGGAGAATGCTTGCTTTCACTGGGTGCTCCCCAACCCATGTTAGCTAGTTGCTGCAACCACACAGTGTATGGCGGTCCTTGGAAAGTTCTTGTACAAGAAGGAATAATTTGTAGCGGATGAACGAGTCTTTACCTTCTCTTACCTTCTCCGGCGGTTCGATTTAGTCAACTGTTTCTAACATGAGCTCATATAAAGCGAGCTAATGTGGGTTGAACATAGCTAATGTATTTTCTCCTGGACTGAACTAGTCATATCGCCAAAGACTTTGGGCTCATCGAATAGGCTACTCGTTCATCTATTTTCTCATCCGTACCAAAAAAAAAAATTGAAGGACTTATTTATTGTCTATCATGTTAGATTTCAAATTTTTTCTAGCGAAGTAAATATTAAGGGCCCGTTTGTGATTTATAAAAGGTAAAAAATTGTTCGGAATTTTAAGCATTATCCAAGTTTCAAAATATTCTGAAGAAATTATACACAAACTTAGGCGAGAACATTTTATATATCATGAAAGTTTTAAATGTTTCAAGATAAGAAAGAGTCAAGATGGGTCCGTCGCAACATTTAAATTAAAATGAAAAATAAAAAAAAAAGAAAAAGTCTATTACCGGTGAAGACTTATGAGGGGTAAAATAAATGAACAATTAATGTAAAACACAACCTATAATTTTCCATTTTCAACTTAATGAAAACACAAATCATTAGTGGTCTTCTTTTGTAGCTCGGGTCGAAGGAAGGAAGGAAGGCGGGGAAAGAGTGGGTGCGCGCGCCAGGCCAAGGGCCCGGGGGGGATGACGTGGCAGCTGGGCAGCGGTCAACGTCAGTAGGCGCGGTAGGTGAGTAACAGTGCGGTGCGGTGGCCCGACCCGAGTTCGACCCGCCTTCCTCTCCCTCCGTTTTTCCTTATATATATGGTCTCCGACCGAACATCGTCAATCTCTCCGTCTTCTCCTTCTCTCTCTCTGCAACATACTCTCGCCGAATCAACACCACCAACAACAATCTCTCCTCCTCCGTCTTCCTCTCCGTTCCTTCGCTCCTCCTGGTGATCTCCGCCGCCCGCATTTCCCTCTCCCTCCCTGCTCGGAGCTCGCCGGCGTCGTTCGCAGGTAATACCGCGCGCTCTCTCTCTCTCTGGGTCTTCCTCCTCGGTCGCTTTTTCCGGCCTCGTTTTCGTTGCTCGGCGTCGCAACCCAAAATGCGATCTTCGAGCTCGCGCGAGCAGATTCTGCTCGACGGTCGTCGAGAACCCTTCTCTTCGTTTTGGGTTGTCTTTGGAAAAGTAAAAAAAAGGGGTCTCGGGGGACTGCTTGATTAGAGCCTAATGCGCTGATGATGATGTAACGATTTTACTTAAGCTATTAGCATCGAGGATTAGGTGAATAGTCGCCGGCAACGGCAAATGCATGTGTTGCTGATTTTTTCGAGGGGGACCAGTTACTTGCTCAGGTTAGCTTCACCTGCAAAAAAAAAAAAAAGAAAAAAAAAAGAAGGGCCTTAGTCACGAGAAGATATCGAGGGTGATGGGTGAGCTAGTTGCATTAAATGTGAGTGTTAATACCATAAAAAATCTCGAACTGATATATTTATGATAAATTTATCAAAAATTATTTTTTTAATTACAAAAAACTCCAAACTAGTATACTTGTGATAATTTTACCTCCGAACTAATTTTTTGACCATCAAAAACTCCAAACTGGTACACCTGTGATAAATTTACCCTCCGTTAGTTTTACTTAAATTTTATTGTGAAATTGTTAAATTTAATGACACGTGTTAATTGACAGGTGTATTGGTTTTGGGTTTTACTCCTATGTTTGTCACAAGTTTACTAATTTGTAATTTTTCATGGTATTAATCCGATTTAACAGACACTAATAAAAGGTAAATTTATCACAAATGTATCAGTTTGAGGTTTTTAGTGGTCAAAAAATTAGTTCAGGTAAAATTGTCACATGTGTATTAGTATGGGGTTTTTGGTGATCAAAAAATTAATTTAGGGGTAAAATTGTCATAGGTGTACAAGTTTGAGATTTTTTATGGTAAAAAAAATAATTCGGAGTAAATTTGTCACGGATGTACAAGTTTGAAGTTTTTTGTGATAAAAAAAATAGTTCGGGGTAAAATTGTCATAAGTGTACCAGTTTGAGATTTTTCGTGTATTAACCCTAAATGTTAAAAAGATAGAACTTTTAGGGTAAGCTGTACCCACTTCAATTGAGCAGCAGTGAAGTCAGAATTTTTTTGGCTGAGCTTTCTCCTCTGGGAATTCTCAGGACAGCAGATCGATACAGGGGAAAGCATTGTCCGGTTCAATATGATTGTCAATGTGAGAGGGTCAGCGATGGTGCGCCCGGCTGGGGAGACGCCGACGCACGCCCTATGGAATTCCAATGTGGACCTGGTGGTGCCCAGCATGCACACCCCCAGCGTCTACTTCTATAGGCCGAATGGCTCCCCTGACTTCTTCGATCCCAAAGTGCTCAAGGAAGGACTCAGCAAGGCCCTTGTGCCTTTCTATCCCATGGCTGGGCGGTTGAGGCGCGATGAGGATGGTCGCATTGAGATCGACTGCAACGCTGAAGGTGTGCTATTCGTGGAGGCCGAAACGAACTCCGTTGTCGATGATTTTGGCGATTTCGCCCCGACATTGGAGCTTCGGAAGCTCATTCCAGCTGTAGACTATTCGGCAGGGCTTTCCTCTTATCCTCTTTTGGTACTGCAGGTATTGTCGTTTTCCCTAATGTTGTCTTAGCGTTATTGTTTTCTGGAGATTGTCTTCCCCCTTTTCTGATGTCTGATAATCCGTAGCCACAGCTGTTGGTAGGTCTAATTTGGACATTCATTCAACTTGATTTGTAGGAAGTGAAACCTATTCTCATCTAAATTTCTGAAATATTGGTGTAAGAGTTATGTGCTATTGATCCAACTTACAATTTAGGACAAAGATTATAACTGAAGATCCTGACTACCGAGTGGTGGATTGGAACGTAAGAAAGCCTTTGCATGGTTCTCACTTGCATTGATAGCACTTGTTGGTCGATGCGTAAAACTCGTAATAAATGCTGATATTATAGTTGTGGAGATGTCTTGTAATTATGTAGTTGGTCCATCTTAACGTATTATTCAAGCACGTTTTTGCCATTAAGAAAGCAAGACTGGAGAAGGGACGAGAAATAAAATTTTATATCGCAAAGTTCCTTTTTATCTCTGTAGCATCTCCAGAGATCATCAGTAAACTAGACCTCTATTGGAGGGGAAAAACTGAAGGATAAGTTCCATCCTAGTTTCCTCAGGATCTTAAGGAAACATTTAGCTGAAGTAAGTGAGTTCTCTCGTGATTACCCTATGGCCCGGGAGAAGTCTTTGGTGGTTCTTATTGCTCGAGCCAATGCCATGTCACAAGACAGCTATTGCAAGTAAATGGGTGCAAAAGGATACACTCCTTTATTGGTTTGCATTTATAGATTGGAGGCCAAGTTAGCTACAGATTTGGACCGTTCAATTGTTCCACATAAACAAGTGGCCCAAGGAGAAAACAAATGACTGAAAGACGACAAATGCATAGAAATCTTAGACTACTGGCAAAAGACGTTGGGGTGCAGGCTGTTCTGCCTGCCTCGGAAGCAACAGTTCCAATTCCAATAAATTCAGAAAGGTGAAAATTGACCATCTACCTAAGTTAGTATAATTCTTCTGTACTGTATAAAAAGTAACCTGGCAACCCAAGCTAAAATATGATGCACTGAATGAATTGTTTTGCTGGGGATGTGAGCTTTGTGGTGCTTATTCACTGCAATGACAGCTATGACTTTTGAACTAGTTGGTCACCATTCTGTGTAGGATTCATGTCATGTGCATTAGTAACTCATCGAGAGTAAATGTCCTAGTATGGCTACTTCTGCATTGCATCTATTAGAAATGATTCTTTAGCATGAATGAACTTTAGGATCAATTTTATCATTGTGCTTGCATATTTTGATTTACTTAGGTCTAACTAGTGAAACAAGACACCCTACATATGTTACTGGAGAGGACGGTATTTCCTGTCCTGGCATCTTAGTACTGTTAATTTGCTCCCAGCATCTCACGTTCTACAGTTAATTGCCCAAAATAGAATTTTCACAGCAAGAGCCTGTTAATTGGGTGACTGCTATGGTTTGTGAACGTGATGTGTCCCTCAGCAAACACAATAAAATGTCATCGCAGTTCTTCACTTAGGAAAACTTTTTGCTCTCAATTAGTCTTTACCACTAAGTTTTTCTCTCCAGATAATCTTCTTCTCACAGATGCAGAAATATCTTGAGGTTACAAACCATGCAGCTGTTTAAATTTTTATGCCAGTCATGCACTATATTAGACTTTTGAAAAGAGATCTTAACATTTTTGTGGCTAAAATGGTAATGACATCTGCAGATATGCAGTAATTGGGTGTGTCGTATTTATCTCTCGTCTTGATTAGCATGGCAAATAAATAAAGAACCGGGAATTGAATATTGACCCTGTCGCCATCTTTTCTCATGCAAATATAACATTTAAGAACTTGTGTCAAGTTTGTGTGTTGGTAGTGTAATGTTCTATGTCTTTGTTTGCCTGCTATCTGCATTTAATCTCTTCATTGACCTATCTTTACTTATGGAAAATCTGAAAAATACTTTTGAAGTCATCCCTTAGGCTTGATGCTTGCTTACAAGTACATACAACATGCATAAAAGACTGACCATTCATAATAATAGTCTGTGCTTCGTACTTTAGTTTATCATATGAAATTTCACCTTCAGGAGACTGAAATTATGGAAGAAGCGAATGCTGCAGATTGAATTGCTTGAGTCGCAAAGCGCTCCATAAGAATTTGCTTATAACAGAATTATCTTAAAAATTTACACAGGTGACGTACTTCAAGTGTGGTGGAGTTTCGCTTGGTGTTGGCATGCAACATCATACAGCAGATGGATTTTCTGGCCTTCACTTTGTTAACACATGGTCAGACATGGCTCGTGGTCTTGACCTCACAACCCCACCCTTCATTGACCGCACCCTATTGCGTGCTCGTGATCCACCGCAGCCTCAATTTAAGCACATAGAATACCAGGCTCCACCTGCCCTCAAAGCACCGCCATCGCAAACTACTAAATCCGGTGCGGAGAGCACAGCCATCGCCATCTTCAAAATAACTAGGGACCAGCTTAACAAGCTCAAAGGCAAGTCAAAGGAAGATGGAAACACTGTCAACTATAGCTCTTATGAGATGCTGGCAGGTCATGTTTGGAGATGTGCATGCCAGGCACGTGAGCTCGCTGATGATCAAGAAAGCAAATTGTATATTGCTACTGATGGACGGTCCAGACTAAATCCGCCTCTTCCGTCCGGTTATTTTGGCAATGTGATCTTCACTACGACGCCACTTGCTGTTGCCGGTGACCTCCAATCCAAACCAACATGGTATGCGGCAAGCCGGATCCATGATGCTTTGGGTCGCATGGACAACGACTATCTCAGATCTGCCCTGGATTACCTAGAGCTCCAGCCTGATCTATCTGCCCTTGTTCGCGGAGCCCATACATTTAGGTGTCCAAATCTTGGCATAACTAGTTGGGTTAGGCTCCCTATCCATGACGCTGATTTCGGCTGGGGCAGGCCTATATTTATGGGGCCCGGTGGAATTGCATATGAAGGATTATCGTTCATCTTGCCTAGTCCCACCAATGATGGGAGCTTGTCAGTGGCCATCTCCCTGCAAACCGAGCATATGAAGGTGTTCAAGAACTTGTTGTATGAAATCTAAAGAGGGTTTGAGGAGAACCTTTCAGGTCAGATAAATTGTAGCTGGTCGGATCAAGTGCATTGAAAAAGTTTTCCACCCGACGATTGTGTTTGTTCCCTAGGACCGTACCAATGCAATCTTGATGTTAATTCTATGCTAGTACAAATGTTCCTGTACGACACTATTTTTGTCACACAAATTGCACATTTAAGGACGCTTGAACCAATTGTATTATCTTTTATCTCTGCCGGTTCTGTTGGTTCTAGTATGCGCTTTCTTTACCTGTTTGATTGATTCTTCGAGCACCTCTGATCACATTACACAGTTTGTTCCTTGAATAGAGAAAGCCTTGGAAGCACTCTCTCGGGAGAAAAAGCTGCGAAAGTAGGAATGAGAGCAAGGCACGCAAAACCATAGATACAAGTAGAACAGAGACGTTTTGGCAAAAACATAAAAAAAGGAAGTAGAACAGAGATGTAAGTAGCAATTGACAAGGATGCTTCACTTTGTTGTTCCATCATTGAACGAACACTTCCTTTGCCTCCCTTCCCCGTACGCTTCCCTTTTCTTGAGAAGAAAATTCTGTCCATTCTCTCGTATCTCAAGTCATCACCACTTGCATGCAACAATCCATTACTTAACCCGGTTGAATCTGCATATGTAATGTACGTCAGCGTGTTACTAGCCCAAAAAATGGAGAACCAAACGTGATGATTAGCAGGTATCTTGTCACCCAAGACTCTTCTATTTACCAGAATCTTGGTCTAGAACACCTTGTTTCATACGTTTTATTCAAGCAACAATGAATTGGAAAAAATATTTTTTCATCTCACTAGTCAAATTAATGTACGCAGATAAGAGGGACGATCACATACCAAAGCATGAGCTTCTTGTACTCTCTCATCGCACCAATTGAGGTGGTAATGTTGCCATTAGCACAATTGGAACTTGGATTAGAGAAGCTACCGATGGCCAAGCTAAAAGAGGCTAATTGGATGAATAAGAGGCATGCAGTGCATAATCTTACTTTCCTCTTCATTTTATGAATTCCCATTTGTCACTTTCCCCTCATTCGCATTCCCTGTTCATATGGGAAATTGGGGGAGTGTTGGGGGTGGAGTTGATCAGGAGTACAATTATAGCCAGAAAGACATTGCTTTAATGATGTCTAAACGCAGGTCAAATAAAAAATGGAGATTTGTTATGGCAATTGTAGCCGGATTAGGAAAGGAAATTATAATAACATTTTCGCGATTCACAGCCTTGGATGGATTTCATAATAAGCCTATTTCATTTTCCTCTTCCTGCTCTGTCTAGAGGATTTGTGGGAACGGTCAGCTTTGTGGAACTTTTAATCATATTGTAGTATGCTTAATGACATGTGAGAGGCATGATCAATTAAAGACAATACAGGACATTGAGAGTGTGGAAGGAAACAATTTAATGAATAGCATTAAATCGATGGTTAAGAAGAACATGTTAACTCCCCATGTCCTTTTAACACTTTCAAGAACTGATATGGTCCATTTCAATTAACTAAACTTTCTGTTAAATGACCTAAAGTTCATTTCTACTGATGTTGATGCCTCCTACGGTTAGAGTGGCGAACTAAGTGATTAAGTGAAAGCAAAAACTTGGAATTGGCCAAGTAAGGAGAAACTCAACTACTAATTCGTGGATATCATTCTCATGGCCAATTGTCAAGAAGTAATTCATCAGAATTTTTATTAGGAAGGCCATTGTAACCTCTCGGAATTCATTGACAAGTTTTA
Organism: Syzygium syzygioides; assembly: GCA_031216285.1. Classification (NCBI taxonomy): domain Eukaryota; kingdom Viridiplantae; phylum Streptophyta; class Magnoliopsida; order Myrtales; family Myrtaceae; genus Syzygium; species Syzygium syzygioides. Next base: position 27,899,915 of record CM062251.1, read on the forward strand.
AATTTCACACTGGTATATAATTCAATAAATTCCTTACGTGGACACACACTAATAAAAGCTATAAAAAAGAACTGGGCAGTCATGAAGATGACTTCATTTTTTTTTTTTTTTGGTAAATTGAGATGACTTCATTTCATACAAGTTGAAACTTAAAAATTACATCAAAGAAGAAAGATAAACTCCCAGTAGCTCACACCGCACTCCCATCATTTCTTATATGTTACATGAAACCACTCGTAGTTTATGTTTCAAGGTGCCTAAAGCCCAAAACAGAGCAATGGCGGCAACCCATGGAAAAAACAGAGCAGCAATTTCTAGACAGATGCTTAGTCAACCTCTTCAATCTTTGGGCCAGCACCGCCGCTGCTGCCTCTGGATCCGGGCTTGCTGTAACCACCACCGGGCATGTCCGCACCACCACCCATCGGCACATCGCTGCCACCGGGTCCGCCCTGGTACATCTTGGCGATGATCGGATTGCACAGCCCCTCTAGCTCCTTCAATTTATCCTCCAACTCATCCACCTCAGCCAGCTGGTTCCGGTCCAGCCACTCGATCGCCTCGTCGATTGCCTTCTCAATCTTCTGCTTATCCGCCGGGTCAAGCTTCCCGGCAAACTTGTCGTCCCTCACCGTGTTCCTCATGTTGTACGCGTAATTCTCGAGCGCATTCTTGGCGTCAACCTTCTTCTTCACCTCCTCGTCCTGTGCTTTGTACTTCTCTGCCTCCTGCACCATCCTCTCAATGTCTTCCTTGCTTAATCGACCCTTGTCGTTCGTGATCGTGATCTGATTCTTCACTCCTGCCGTCTTATCCTCTGCTGACACGTTGAGGATCCCATTCGCGTCGATGTCAAAGCATACATTGATCTGTGGCACACCTCTTGGCGCCGGTGGAATGCCCTTGAGCTCGAACGTGCCCAAGAGGTTGTTGTCCTTAGTCCTGGCCCTCTCGCCTTCGTACACTTGGATCAGCACGCTGGTCTGATTGTCTGAGTACGTCGAGAACACCTGCTCCTTCTTGGTTGGAATCGTGGTGTTCCTAGGGATCAGCACCGTCATGACACCACCAGCGGTCTCTATCCCAAGGCTCAGCGGGGTGACATCAAGGAGCAGCAAGTCCTGGACTCTCTGATTGCCCTCACCGCTCAAGATTGCGGCCTGAACTGCAGCTCCATACGCGACGGCTTCGTCAGGATTGATGCTCTTGCACAATTCCTTCCCATTGAAGAAATCCTGAAGCAATTGCTGCACTTTCGGGATTCTGGTCGACCCGCCAACGAGGACAACGTCATGGACCTGGCTCTTGTCGATCTTGGCGTCCCTCAGACACTTCTCGACGGGCTCCATGCACTTCCTGAACAGGTCCATGTTGAGCTCCTCAAACCGGGCCCTTGTGATGGTCGCATAGAAGTCGATCCCCTCGTAGAGGGAGTCGATCTCGATGGTGGTCTGTGTGGTTGACGACAGCGTCCGCTTCGCCCGCTCACAGGCGGTCCGGAGCCGCCGCAGGGCCCTGGCGTTCCCGCTGATGTCCTTCTTGTGCTTCCTCTTGAACTCCTGCACGAAGTGGTTAACCAACCTGTTGTCGAAGTCCTCACCGCCCAGGTGCGTGTCGCCGGCTGTTGCCTTCACTTCGAAGATGCCTTCTTCGATCGTCAGCAGAGAGACATCGAAAGTCCCGCCACCCAAATCAAAGATGAGCACGTTCTTCTCGCTGGTCCTCTCCGCTTTCTTGTCGAGTCCATAGGCGATCGCAGCGGCCGTTGGCTCGTTGATGATCCTCAGAACGTTCAGGCCCGCGATCGCGCCAGCGTCCTTGGTGGCCTGCCTCTGAGAGTCGTTGAAGTAGGCAGGGACGGTGATGACGGCGTTCTTGATGGGGTGACCCAAGAAAGCCTCGGCGATCTCCTTCATCTTGGTGAGCACCATGGAGGATATCTCCTCGGCGGAGAACTGCTTCTCCTCGCCCTTGTAGGTGACGACGATCATGGGCTTGTCGCCGGGGCCGGGGATGACGCGGAAGGGCCAGTGCTTCATGTCTGCCTGCACGGAGGGGTCTGAGAAGCGGCGCCCGATGAGGCGCTTGGCGTCGAAGACGGTGTTGTGGGGGTTCATGGCGACCTGGTTCTTTGCAGCATCGCCGATGAGGCGCTCGGTGTCAGTGAAGGCGACGTAGGAGGGGGTGGTGCGGTTGCCCTGGTCATTGGCGATGATCTCGATGCGGTCGTTCTGCCAGACGCCGACGCAGCTGTAGGTGGTGCCGAGGTCGATGCCTATGGCTTTGGAGGCCATTGTTGTCTGCAGATGAAACGGATGAAGCGGGTGTGTTTCTTTTGCAGTGATGAGGTTTCTTTCTTTCGTGTTTGTTGGGAACGGGACGAGATAGCGTGCGTGTATATATACAAATGTAGATAAAGCGAAGGAGGGAAGTTTATGGAAAAGTGGAGATGGTGGGAGAGACTACTGGGAGTGTTCGAGAAGTGGAGGAGGAGGAAGAGAGCATTTTTGACTCTGGAATTTGAGAGGTACAGCGAAGCGGGGACGAGAGTGTTCGAGAGGAGTTCGAGAGACTTGCTGTCGGTTGATTGGACTCTCGTCGCTGTTGATTGGGTCCAAGTATGTAGGATGCATGTCGGGCTGGTTGATTGGCCCAAGCGTGCTTGCTGCACTGGTTGACTGGGCCCTCTGTGTAACCTGTGAAGTTTAGTTGGGATCCATTAAATTCAGGAGATGAATTTACAATCTCAAAATTGATCCATCAGCACAAATGCATTTAAATGACCCAATTTCCTTTTAATTTTCCGTTCTCCTCACTCCCTCTGCCCTTCTTGTCCTCGGCACCCATTGCCCCCATCTGTCACGGGTCGGCAGATCCTAGACTGCGGAATAGCTCGTGCGACGCTTGGTGAGCTGAGAACACCAGTCCAACCTTTCTTTTATGGTCGTTCTTAAGAACAATACGGTGAATAACATATTCGTATCGGATCATATCACACCCAATTTAATTCGGGTATCTAATCTCTCGAGCGAGACATACAGAACACTTTGGCACGACAGTTGGTTTCGGCTTATCATGGCCTAATCAGGAGAGCGGTATAAGCTCGCAACTAGTTTGTTCAGAGGAGGCCAACCCCGCTTTCAAAGCTCCTAGAGTTATAATCGATTAATCCTAGAACTCTTAACACAAACGACTTGATGCCACTCCTACGCACCAGTTTTATCGTTTCTTTTGCATCACTCATTCTTTATCCCAATACCACTAAGCTCCACTCACAATGGTATGTGAGTACGCAAGAATCCCCGCATCACTCACACGGTCTGTGACACATGCACAGACCACCTCCTTTGATATCACCGCTTTGTCGTGGCCGTCGACCCCCCATCCAAGCCCCGCGACCCATCACTTTCGTTGCCTGCATCGATTAGCCTCCTAGTCCCTCTTTGTCCCAAGCAGTGGAGGAACCGTACCCAAAATGACGGAGAGGCAGAACAATGAGTCCTCTCTCCTCAGTAGCAGAACCTGCAACCATAACACCGCGGAGTGCAGCTTGTGTATTAGTCACTGAGTCATCTATTCTAGCATGAGGCCAATGCCATTCGGAATTCGATATGACATCAGATGCCTTACGATCGATATGCAAAGAGGAGTCATACTGAGCTCTTCTAGGATGAACCTCCAACAAGGCACCATGAGGATGCCAATTATCCCCATCACAACTAGGCGTTTTTGCCATTACCAACCAAGTTCAATAAAAAGGTTAAAGGAAGGATCTAGCCTTTAAAATCTTCCTCCAAGCATACGTTGAATATGCAGCAGCTGAAACAGCCCAGTTGGTACTTTCAGCTGGACATTAGATTAAGTAACAAGTAGTGAAACTTTGCACAGGACTCTACAATGTTGCATAATCCTTTCGAATCTGACTTGAGGGTGAGAAGAAAACTAGTGCAACGATAAAGCTTTGCAATGTAAATCCTTGTTTCGAAAGTACCAGAAGCAATGCTTATGCATAATTGCGTCTGACTAATTTATTTTTTCCATTTGACAAAAATACGATCGCTTCTTATTTGGAACAGTTTTTCCAAAATAAGTGATATAAACGTCGAGCGTCATTCTCTACTTAACTGAAGTCATCCCTTAATTTCATTACTTTTGCCTTAAAGAAATGAGGTTTCAAAAAAAAAAAAAACATTCGAAAGTACTAAGGCAACTTCCATATATATATATATATGTATGTATATATATGTAGATATTAATGAATAGTTCCTCTTGTTTTGGGACACGTATGATACTTGCACAAAGTGGCCTATATTAAGGAATGAGATGCTAAGATTCTCAAGATTAAAGGATAACGAGAGAGAAATTACTATCCACACCTCGAGCCAATCACATATTAAGCAATATGAAATCCCCATCTGGTCCGTACATAAATGGTTCTGTCCAACTTATACCATGGAATAAATCCATGCAATACTTTCCTAGGTAAATCCTTTCTTCACATTCAAACCTTTTAAACAAACATGATTTCCGAGGAAATTGTCAAAAAAGTCCTAAATCTATTGTACGGCGGCCAATTCAGTCCTAAACCTTTTAAGTCTGCCAATTCAGTCCTAAACTTTTTAAATTCTTGCCAATTGAGTCCTTTTGGCCAATTTTGGCCGGCCGGTACTGATGTAGCCGCCAGCCGTCCGATCAATGCTGATGTAGTAATTTTTAATTATTTTTTAAATATTTTTTTCTTTTTTTTTTTGCTTTCTTCCCTCTAGCTGGTCCAGCGACCGGCGACCAGCCAGAGGGGAGGGCCAGCGAGGTCAACCTCACCGGCCCTTGGCTGGGCGAGGCGAGGTTGAGCCTCGCCTAGATCTGGTGAGGCTCGACCTCGCCCAGATTTAGTGAGGCTCGACCTCACATCGCCCAGCAGAGGCAAGGTTGGCCGCGTTGATCGGACGGCTAGCGCCGGCCGGTAGTCACGTCAGTACCGGCTGACCAAAATTGGCCGGAAGAACTCAATTGGCGAGGATTTAAAAGGTTTATGACTGAATTGGCAAACTTAAAAAGTTTAGAATTGAATTGGCCGCCGTACAATAAGTTTAGGACTTTTTTGACAATTTTCCCCATGATTTCCTAATGACAGACGTAAGATCATTGTAATTGACAATAGGCATAGACCGCCTATTATTGGAGACACTTTGCCTCTTTAGTTTGTGCGCAAACCATGCAAGAAAGAAGAGAAAGCTGGACCTACTTATGTTGCGCACACACTGTGATTATGGTGATGGCATGTCATGATTACGAGGGTGTCTCGAAAGTGTTGAGTCATAAAACTTTCAAAAAATGTAATGAAGTTTTAAAACTTGTTACTAAAGTACAATTAAGTCCTAAAGTATTCAAAAATGCAATCAAATCCTTAAACTTGTGGAGTTGGTGCAATCAAATTTAAAAATTTATTAGCATTTTTCGTTTTTCAAGTTGGACGGAGTCAATAAAAGGATTTAATTTCATAAACTCGAAAAGTTTTAGGATTTGGTTGCACTTTTGAAAGTTTTAGAACTCAATTTCACTATTGTGACAAGTTTTAGAGCTTGATTGCACTTTTTGAAATTTTTAGGACTCAATTGCATTTTCAAGATAAGTTTTAAGACTTTCAGTATACTTTTCTCTAAAAAAAAGAAAAGCCAAGATTGCAGGTCAGCCATCTTCCCACGGTGACGGCAGTGAAATCGGCCCCTCTTTCATTCACTGTACAATTCTTTATCTTCACATGCAACCACTGTGTATGTAGAACTTCATGATGAATCATACAAATCAACGACTTATGTCTCAATTAATAAACCCTCAAGTATGTACGAAGAGGCATATATATATATATACACTGTCAAGTTTCTGCGGGACTTCACTTGTTGCAAATGCCGTACTCTAAAAAAGAATTGAAGTTGCCATTCTCTCAATTTAGAGTCGAGTCCATTCTTGATCCTTAAATGTTCAAGTTGAGTCGGGTTTGAGAACTGTATCAACTCGAATCAACTTGATTGTACCATTATCTCTGAACGAGGAATTATACGAAGGTTCTTTTATAATCAATTTCGAATCAAAGCTCTGCTAGAGGTTGTAACAATCCGAACGATACCACTACATGAGGACCCCTTCGACATTGCACAAGAACCGTTGCTTTACTTTTAACTAGCACTAAACACTGTTATAAGTCGTCCAAATTGCCAAGAAATAGTTCCTTTGCACGAGCAAAAAACCAATGTATTTTCACACAGGGAATCTCATTCCACCGTTCGTGAGTTCTTTCGAATTTCTTGTGAAGTGAAGTGTAATCAAACAAAGATGAAGGAGAATTTGCTTTAAGAATTTGCATAAGGAACTTGCATAATCAAACAAAGTGGAGAATTTGCATAAGGAACTTCCTACGGGACGGATTTAGAACTGACGGAGAGACTTAGTCAAGCAGTACAAGAATAAGCACAAAGATCAGCGCTGGAAAGTTTGACAATCGATTAGCTTGCAAAAACAATGGCATTAAGAGTGTTGACGTGTAACTCTGGGTTCATACATCAAATAGTTTATCCAGAAAATCCTGTATTTTATGCTGTAATTTGTTTGTTACTTAAGAGATTTGATCTGAAAAGCTTTGTTCTTATTCTTGTTCAAATGGCACCAGCCCAACTGGTCGACACCCACGGTTTTAGCACCCCTGGTTTTTTAGAAACTTTGAGCCGAGTTTTGCCATACCTTTGACTTTGATAAAAATTCAATTCATTTCCCCTCCTCACGTGTCAACAAATTGTTTTTAATTGTTCACGGCCACAGTAGTCTTACTTGGAGGGCTTCTCCAGCAAAACTCCTTGACCACGAACTACATTCATATGTCTTCCCTCTCTCTTCACGTTGTAGACTTGACCAAAATCAGTTGTTCAGCATGATCATTTTGCTAATCATGGTTATCAAGAATATAACATCAGGCAAGAAAGCATTGTTAAAAGTTGTGATTCTGTGCTAGTCATGATCATTCATACTTCGTTAGTAAACTTTTTATAAAGGCACTTAAAAATCATGAATTTGGGGAATTTATCATTCCAATTTCTGATTTGTGAGACAGCAGTCCAAGATTTTCACTTAAAAAATAATAATATGTATGTGATTTTAAAATGGGAAAAAGGAAAAGGCCTAGTCTATCTGTAAATGCTGGTATTGGGTAAGTCCCCTCATAGAATAATATTAGGGGTAGGTTAATGAACAACTTGATCACTAGAATATCCCAAAACCAAGCCATTTTCTGCTGTACGTGCGCCTATAAAAGGCGCCAACTTCAGTTGAAAGACAAACTGAAACTCAAACTCTGTCGTTCTCTGCAGTGCAAAGTGCAAATCTTCCTTGGTCTTGATTAATTTTGAGATGGAGTTACAGTATGTAAGTGGAACTATTGTAGCTCTTCTGTTACTAGGATGTGGTTTTTCATTGCGAATGTCGAGAAGAAAGAGGCGAAGCAAAGGTGGCTCAATTGGGTTTCAGAAACATGGGAATGGAAACGGACATCGGGACACTGCTGAAAGTGACGATGTCCTTATTGTTGGTGCCGGGGTGGTTGGCTCTGCTCTTGCCTATGCTCTTGGCAAGGTAATATCATGACCTGAACACGGTATTATTCTAAATGGAACATTTTGTAGTAAAAATCTTTTATACGAACAGAGTGAGATATCAATTTTCACAAATTCTCTCGTTAGGCAAGGTTGCGGAAACATATGAATGGCAATGGCAATTTGATATGCAGGCACATTTCCTGCATTTTCTATTCCACTTAATGAGCATTTTTACTGGTTACAGGAAGGGCGTCGGGTTCATGTGATCGAAAGAGACCTGTCTGAACCAGACAGGATTGTTGGCGAACTTCTTCAACCGGGAGGCTATTTGAAATTAGTGGAGTTGGGTCTAGAGGGTAAGCCGGAAATTTAAAGCACCCTTAAGAAGTAATTATGAAACTTCTCATCTTTACTTTGAGATTCTATCTGACACGAATGTTTCACTTCAGATTGTGTAAAAGAGATTGATGCACAAGAAGTTTTCGGGTATGCTCTTTTCAAGGATGGAAAGAAGACGAGAATTCCATATCCCTTAAAGAATTTTCGCTCGGACGTTGCCGGGAGAAGCTTCCACCATGGAAGATTTATCCAGCGATTAAGGGAGAAAGCATCGTCTTTATCAAAGTACATACTTTCAATCGTCGATTCATTCATTGTGGATTCACTCGATCTTCCTCTTGTTCAATATATCTGTCATGTGCGATCATCACAAATGGCTGTTTTTATTTCTCGCACATGGTTTTAGCATTGGAATATGTGGTTTTTCTTGTTTCAGGCAAGTGTCTGATCATTCTGTCCCCATTGCAGTGTGAGACTAGAACAAGGTACGGTAACATCCCTGCTTGAGGAAAATGGGATGATCAAAGGGGTGAATTACAAGACAAGGACTGGGGAAGCATCGACTGCATATGCTTGCCTTACGGTTGTGTGTGACGGTTGTTACTCAAATCTCCGACGCTCACTTTGTAATCCTAAGGTCAGAGAATTTGGTTGATCTCTTAAGGATGACTTTATCTTTTTCTCGAAAATGAAGGTCATGGATATGCCAACTTGCTCGTTTGTCCCCTGAAAATGGCGTTGTCTTCATGCAGGTAGATGTCCCTTCGTGTTTTGTTGGTTTAGTCCTAAAGAACTGTCAACTTCCATTTGAAAATCACGGGCATGTCATTCTGGCGGATCCGTCGCCCATCCTGTTTTATCCAATAAGTAGTCAAGAGATTCGCTGTTTAGTTGATGTACCTGGCCAAAATGTGCCTTCCATCACAAATGGTGAATTGGCGCAGTACTTGAAGACTGTCGTGGCACCACAGGTACTTACTGATCACTAGCATATTTCATTGGTAGTTACTTAGATTCGGACCTAATCAGGAATTGAGTGGGCAAATTTTTCTTCCTATGGTCTCTGAGCACTTGATATTATATGCATTTATGGAATAAGTAAAGAGATCTCGTTCTTCAGGTGCCTCCTGAGCTGCACGATTCCTTCATGACTGCAATTGACTCGGGGAATGTAAAACCGATGGCCAACAGAAGCATGCCGGCCGATCCTTGTCCCACTCCCGGGGCAGTTTTGTTGGGAGACGCATTTAACATGCGACATCCCTTAACTGGTGGAGGAATGACTGTGGCTTTATCAGACGTTGTTGTTCTACGAGATCTACTCAGACCTTTAAATGATTTTGACGATGCATCAACCCTGTGCCGATATCTTGAATCTTTCTATACAATTCGTAAGGTGAGCAATGAGCAGCAGGCTTTTTAGGATAAAAGCTACATGATAGAAATAGTTTTGTTCCTATTGTTATAGTCTTTGAAGACTGCATAGGGTTCGCAGTCAAGCAACATTAAACCACCTTGTATGACGTAATGGAAAGATTGTATCAATCTCTAAGCATTTTGTTTTTGCAGCCCATGGCATCAACGATAAATACACTAGCAGGTGCCCTATACAAGGTCTTCTGTGCATCTCCTGATCCTGCAAGAAAGGAAATGCGCCAAGCATGTTTCGACTATCTGAGCCTTGGAGGCATATTTTCACTCGGACCGATTGCAATACTCTCTGGACTCAATCCTCGACCACTGAGCTTGGTTCTCCACTTCTTTGCTGTGGCCGTGTATGGCTTTTGGCGCTTGATGCTGCCTTTTCCTTCCCCAGACCGCATTTATACCGGGGCAAGATTGATTTCAGTGAGTGATCCATTTATCCTTGTTTAGACTTTGAGTAGGAATTTTCCTTTACAAATCATGTCGGAAGTAAAAAAGTTTCTCACTTATTTGTTTTTGGTTGCTTGTAATGAAATTATCAGGGTGCGTCTGGCATCATCTTTCCCATACTCAAAGCTGAAGGCATTAGACAGATGTTCTTTCCATTCTTCATGCCGGCGTACTACAGAGCTCCCCTGTTGAGGCAAATCAGACAGAAGAAAGAACCACGCACATGATCGACGAGATGTCCCATTAGCATTTATTCTACACATGTTTCCATCTGCAAAATTGGTAATAGTACAGTGTTACACTGCTCGAACAGAGAATTTAGTGCGGTCTAGTTTCTTCATTCTCGGAGCGGATTTAAATTCTTAGTTCTCAATTATAGGATCCTAGTACAATAGAAATTTGTCTGTTATGTCTGGCCTGTACAAGTTTCTCAGCACAAAAGCAAATACGTTCCTTGATCATTTTATGCTATCAAGAGTAGAAAATCTCAACATCGGATTGCAATGGTGCGTGATTGCTAGTCAGTCTGTTCACGTTAGCTAAAAAAAGGGAAGCTTGTCTTCCACTCCCATCTGGAATTGTAAAGTTACAAAGCGAATGGCGACTCAGCAAATAACTCTTTGGAGGAATGAGACAAGTTGAAATCCAAACCGGCGTTGTTTCCAGTATTTTTCCTTAGCAGAATAGTTATATCTGAATGCTGAAAGAGCATTGTAACAGAGAGACTAGTCCTGAAAAGTGTAGGGTTACTCTAGTGTTAAAAATACAGCGGAATCTATAAATCGAAATCCTAGACAGGATTTATGAGTATATTGAAATCTAAACAGAAGTTCGACACGTACCTTTTTGCAAATTGAAGGTAAATTGACAATCGATTGTGTCTGGATTAGCACCCCAAGTGTTGCGCCTTTACCGATATCCACACACACGAATGGAAGTTTCCAACGATCCAAGTGCTAACTAAAGATCTTGAACTTCTTTTTTCTGATCGCCTTTGATTTTCGAGACTCTCTCAAAGATTTCTAAACAGAGAACAATTCTCTTCGTATTCTCTTAGAGGCATTTTTTTTTTCTCTTAGGGTTTTTTGTCACCCACACGTTATATATATATCCTCATTATCTACGCAAATTAAAAGAAGTGGGGCTGGGCGATTTGGGCCCGCCAAACTATCCATCTTCAATCGTACGTTTAATCGTTATCTCATAATGTGCACAACCACGTAGATAAGTTGAATAGAGAATAAATTAAAATCTACTTATTATTGTAAGTAGATCTCGGCGCACAGAAAATATTAACTCAGTTCGTTATTGTGTATGACCCTATAGGTTCACTGAACATTAGCAATGTTTTCAAAACCCTTTTTGATCTACAAGTCATAAACGGTGTCTAGCAAGACATTATGACTACCTAAGTATAGTGAAAGTCGGTTTTCCGACACAACTTAATCCACAATTAATATTAGAGTATCAACCTTGATTGATTCCTATGGCATATCATTAACAAAAAGTATTGTTCATCTTGCATCCTTCGTTTGTAGTAGTTCATCTGGAAAACATATGGAACTACAAAAGCAAACGTGTCTATCAATTAACCAGACACATAATACTCAGAAAATAACATCTTTGTACTCGTTGGAGTTTCTTAAAACTCGACGACAATGAAAATGTGTAACAATGGCTTGCGTATTCTGTCAAAACAAGTCACCCTCCCTGCTGTTCCGAGGAAATTGTGAGAAGCCACTGTTTATATTCCTAGGCAATTGATCACAACCAGGTAGATTTATGACCTGTTTTTTACTTCGAGAAAGGTATGAAATCCGCCTTAAAAGAATCTGTGGTGCTACTTATATTTATATGTTGTGATTGATCCTGTCTTTAGAATCAGTGATTTGGGCAAATTTAGACACTTTTACCAAATGAACCATACTGCGACCAACAATACTGACAAGTGAAAAATGTAAAGATTCCTTTTCCATGTCAGTAAATTTTAGAATTGCTGGTAGATATCATGAGCTATTGGTTAAAAAAAAATGACAGGTGATTTTTCTTTTCTTCTTCAGGTAACTAGTTAGTGTTTGCAAAAAAAAAATGACCAACTTTTGATTATTATCGACACGTGATAGACTTAGTCGATCAAAGCAGAGTTTGGTAATTGATGGACAGAATTATTCAAAACTTGATGAATCGACACCTTGAACGAATTGACAAAAAGTGGAGTCGATATCTTGGATGCAATCGTTACAGAAGCAACCGTCAACATAGTAGAATAAAGCAACTGTGAAGACAGTGGAGTCGAAGAAACCGTCAAGGTAGTGGAGTCAACATAACTGTCGATATAACAATTCGGTAACCATTTATGACATCTATTTGTAACTTCCGGTAATAACCGTCGATTGTAGGCTTTAAAGAGCTACGTCGTACTCTTCGGAGACTTCCATGTGCACAAACAAATGATCGTGTTATATTTTAATTATCTTTAAATTCCTGCACATTAGTTAAAGTTTTCAGACTTGCTTAGTCGATTAAATTTGGGCATATTTCTTAGTTGTAGAATCTAGATCCATGTCGTCAATTAAATTCCGATGTGTATGTTTGCCGTATATCCTGAGGGCCTCGTCACCGATTGAATGCCAGTGTTGCATCTTTACGTTTGCAAGTTTTTTCGTTGATTAAATTCTAGCATAGTTTGTGTATGTTCGATTTTGTTGAAGTGGTCGCGTTCTCAGGTTTTATCGTCGATTAAATTCCGGAACAATTTGTATACGTTCAGTTTCATTTGAAGTAAGGTTATCGATTTTCTTGTCTATCTGTGATATTTCTTGTTCACATTTGCCACATGACTTGTCTCCTATAATAAAAACTGAAGAATGATTTTTAGTTAAAGATATTTCATCATCGAATTCAATTAGAGTGAAAAATCTTTTTGGCACGCCTGGTGAATTTGAGGAAGTACAATATTGAGAACAAGGAATCATCAAGAGCTTGATCATGGTACGGGCAACTACTCAGTCCGAGACATCAACTGCTCCAGCAACAAAGCCAAGCCAAGAGGCAACATTGAAATCCCACAGCAATTGATGGAGGAGCAGACTAGGGAGTTAGCACCAAACCTTACCTTGGTGGTTATCATGAAGAGGCTGTTCAACTAACAATAGAATAAGATGACGAATCACATAGCAAGACACATTTCTAATGTGATTAGGTCGATGGTCATCAATATGATTAACGATATCATCTTTAGGCCCCGAACATTCGATCAATCCATACCAATCCAATCGAACACAATAATTTCTAGGTATGTTCCTCCAACTCTCAATCAATTGAACGGCGGAAGTATTTAGGCTAAGTGATCACACCACCAATGAGGATTTTACAAAGGCCTAAAAATTGTATCGGCCCTGAATTTACAGAGCAAGAAGGTCAAGTCTATCGACCTATCTACCCTGAACCTAGGGGGTAGGAAGAGTGTCAACTTGCTAAAAGGTGTATATATATATATATATATATATATATATATATATATATTAGAATATTAATGGTTAATGATCTCTGACATAAGACAATTTGATAAATAATAAAAGAGGTTTTTGTTGAGATATAAATTGTTGTTGATAATGAAAATATTTAGAAAATACTTTTCTTAAATGATTGTTTGAATTACTTACAAAAACAAATGAACGAAAATATCTCTGACAAAAAACTTCTCTTATATATATCAATGGTTAATAATCTCCGACAAAAAATATATTTACCCTGAATTCTCTTATGTCAGAGATAAGATATATATATACACACACTTTAAAAAAGCCGCTAACTAACTCAAATAAGAGTTAGAAATGCAAAATTAATTGGTAATTTAATGTATAAAAAGAGTTTGTAAGTAATGTAAGTAGAGTTGTAACTCTATATAAAATTTGATAAATTATAAATACAAAATGAACGTTAATAAGTAACTTAAATTAGAGTTGTTAACAAACCCAACGGTTAACTCAATAGGAGAAAAAGTGGCAATGCACACAAAATGGGTTGTTAATTTCACATTATAGTTGGTGAGCTTAAGGTGTTCCTAAGAAAGGTAAATAAAAGTTGGTAATCTTATGGCCTTTGGCAAAATTGGTAAATGATCAGAGAAGTCTTTTCCTTGTTAGAGATGAAAGAAATTTATATTTTATAAAAACCAAATAAACATTGGTAACTAACTCAAATATGAGTTGGTAATGCTAAATTAATTAGTAACTTAGTTGGAGAAGTCGGCAATCACTCGAATTGAGTTCGGAAATTTCTAAAAAGAGTTAAAAAAATTTAAAAAGTTGGCAAGTAAGACAAAGAAAGTGGTAATTCAATAGAGAAGTTGATAAATTAAGAAAATAAAATAATTACAATTGGCAATAAGCAACTCAACTGAGAGTTGGTAACCCAAGTAACTTAATTAGAGAAAAGTGATAACTCACTCAAACGAAGGTTGGTAATTTCAAACAATAGTTGATAATTTTAAGGCGTCGGTAAAAACAGTAAAGAAAAATTGTAAATGAAAAAGAAACTCTTTTATTAGAGATAAGAGAAGTTGAATATATGTATATAAAATCGCAGTAACTAACTCAAATGATGAGGTGGTAATGCAAAACCTGTCGGTCGGCTTGTAAGGCAAATAAAAATTGATAATTGCAAAAAGAGTTAGTAAATTTAACTAGTTGGTAAGTAAGATGTATAAAAGTTGGTAACTTAATAGAAAAATTTGATAAACTTAAAAAAACTAAATAAACATTAATAAGCAATACATATGAGACTTGACAAACCAAAACTAGTTGATGACAAAAAAAAAAACTAGTAAGTTGCACAAATTAAGATGGCTATATTCATATAGAATTGATAAATTTGAGACATCTATAAGCGAGACAAATACGAGTTGATATATGACAACAAAAATTGGTAAATTAGAAAAAGTGAAAATAAAGTTGGTAAATATCTCAAATGAAAGTTAGCATCTTAAAAGTGATTGGTAATTTTGTCGAAAAAATTTGGTAAGTCATTCAACGGAAAATTTATACGGGAATTGGTAAATTTGAGGTGTTAAAAAAAAAAGCCAATTAAACTTAGTAAACTATAGGAAAACTTCATAACCCCTACAATTATAAAAAATAAAAGTTAGTAATTTCATGAAGGTATCAATAAGTTATCAATGAGTAATCGGAAAATTAGGTGGACGGTAACTTTTTTCACAACGATATTTTAACACTTATCGACTCTTCTAGACACATATCGATATGAAATAAAAAAAAAATATTTTTAGGATGAAACTATTCGATGGTCCACATTCATGAGCTACAAAGTCTACTTTTTCTACATCTCTTGGTGTCATAATTTAAGGTTTTAACTCATGAACTAGGGAGTCTACTTTTTCTACACCTCTTGGTGTCATAATTAAAGGTTTAAACTCCTGATTCAACTGATGTTCTCATGCTGTGGCGGCAGAAGACAAGGACTATTCATGTGCATGTGACTGCATTGGCGGGCCGGGGGGCGGGCCAACCAAAGCCAACATGGGAACAGCTTTGCAGAGGAGAATCCATACTAACAGATTTGCAGAGCAGTTTGACTCCATTAGGAAAATCATTTGATTAGATTAGGTCCCACTCCACTAGCCAGTAAACGTTCTTACTTGCATTTTCATCCGCAAGTCTCAAGATTTGGGGTGCATTTACGAGGCGCATCAAGTGAATTCATGTGAGCTCACTCCATCACGGCCATTTAATTTTCTAAAGTCTCAAATGAAATCGAACAAAATGAGAGTCATGAGCATATGTATCATGCGTGCATATAAGCTAAGTACCCCTAATTGTACGAAGTATTATAGGTCGATCACTTGGAGTCCAACGCATAGATTGTGCTAAAGATATTTTGGATTATGTTTAAGTAATCAATATAGCAATAGTGGATCGGTCGCGAAGGCATGGTTATAGCTCGGCTGCGTGGGATAAGGGTAACATTGTGATATGACGTACCGAGTCATATGCCTAAAAGATCTCTATACATTGGACATTACTGAAAGTAAAAATTATGCATTGCCCGCAAATTCTGACTATATGAGCAAAGTTTCTCAATTGGATGATTGCTTTAGCCAAAAAGACATAATGCATTCAGAGTTACTTAATCCAAGATGCAAATATATTGAAACAATTAAAATTTTTACCTAGCTTTTTTGTTTCCCTTTCACTAATATCAAATCACTGCAGATACACACTTCCTGCTTAATGTAACGGTTTGAATTGTCTTACTTGCATTATCTATATTAGTACTATGTAAAGTAAGCACTTGAATTTCGAACCAAATAAAAGTAAGCGCTTGAATTTAGTGTCACATCCCAAGAAGACAATAATAATCTTGCGAATTATGTAATTTTTGATTAAGGTACTCATAAATTTCCATTTTGACAAATGTGATACCGACTTAGTCTCATCAATTATTATTAAACTTTTACAGCAAAACATTCTTCATTGAGCATCTTTTACAGAAATTTCACGTGCTTGGCAATATAGCTCAGGCAACTGCAGCTCTCAAAAAGTTATATTTATTTAAATGGGAAGAACCTAATGTTTTTTTTCATTCAAATATACAGATATGGATATATAGATAATATTTGAATTTTGGCGACAAATTCATCAATAAAGTATCTTTTCGCTGAGAGATGCTAAGCAAAAGAAAGTAAACCCTTACTCTTCGGCGCCATATCGCACGTGGATGGATGCACAAGTGATGACCTACCCCCACTTACAAAAATGCATGTGCACCTCAAGCAAGCATAACAAAAAAAAACAAGAGGGGAATGCTGTCCTTACGAGCATCGGGATGTACTATTTTCTTATTTAATTCTCACCAAAACATGGATTAATTAAATTTACGACATGTGGTTAAGGAAAGGTTGGTAACCTAAATGACTTTCTGGTGAAGTACAATTCCCGCTGGAGCTTGTGCGGGAGTGACTTTACCGACCAGCATGCACAAACAGATTTTCCTTCATTGGCAACTCAACTAGATGATCGCTTGAATAATTTGAACGATATTTTTCGAAAAAATGATCGCTTGAATCATTTACATAAAAAAAACGAACGAAAAAAAATATTTTTATCGTCTACGAAATTGTTTAAATATAAATTATTATCAATAATGAAAATATATTTAATTAGCTAATCATTTCAAGCGATACAAATAATTATCTTCTGAAAAATATTTTTCAAATCATTCGTTTTTCGCGAAACAAACGGAATTGTAGTACAAAAAATAGTCTAAACTTAAGTAAGATCGACCGGTAGCGAAGAAGTTTGATTGGACATGCATGTTTGTATAATCAAACATTAAAAATCATGATGTTCATATTTTTGGGAACCTAATCATTATGAAAATGTCCATACACCTTAGAGTAAAGATGGAATATCCGTACATACTTTTTACATATATGTTTTTTCCCTGTGACGTGAGAATCGGGACCCTTATCAAATCTAGGGTTTCATTCGCTTTTTCTTTCTTCCTTCCTTCTTTTTCCTTTTACTTTGTTCTTCTTTGTTGCAGTGTCTATGTAAGTAAGATGCCTACCGAGAGATTAACATAGACTTCACATCCATGTCCTCATACACACACACACACACATATATATATAACCAGGAGAAAATGGGAGAAGATGCCTAACAGTAGAATCACGAAAAGTTTGTGATAAAAACAACGAGGGAAAATATTTTCTTAGCTAATTAGGTGACTGTGTGTTTCATAAATCCCACTTTAATCGCTGAGGAGTAGTAGATAGATATGGTTCTAGATTCATCCACTATCTGTCGACCTCATCAACCCTGAGCTCTGCTGTTTTGGATCTTCTGACACTTGCAGAAGATGGATATATAATTGTCCTCTAAGGTTGATAAGACTGTACATTGTCTGCTTGATGCGAACTTAAGTATTTTGATAAGTGAGTTCGAACTACAGGATTTTGGACTTGTTTACGCACTCGTACATATCACGCCGTATCATTTTGTATTCCATTCTGATGTACCACTCATATGTCGAATATCAAAATTCGATCATATCAACGATACAAGAAAGTAATGGAAATTTGCACAACACAAGAATTTACGTGGTTTAGCAGGGGAGATATTCCGCCTACCTATGTCCACGGGGAGAAGAAATCCATTTCACTTATAACGTAAAAAAGTGTACAGCTACTTTTTCTCACCCCCTGCCTCTATTCTAGAGATCCGTTTGTTCTAAATATAGCGAAACTCTACATGGCACAAATTACAAAATTGCCCATATAGCCTAAAATATTTAGTTTTTTCATATAAATCATTCTATGATTGAACATAAAATGCCTCTGGCGGCTTGGGGGCACTGCCCCCGCGACCCTCGCCGAGGCAACCCTCCCAGACTCCCTCCTGCTCACTGGGAAGCGAGACCCCTGTGCTGTCCAGTCTTCAGGGGCCTTTCGAAATCGCCTCATAATTTATTGGATAACAGAATACAAGATATCGACCTCAACACCATATACATGAATAGCATTCTCAATATCGATCTCGATTTTATTTGAAAAACATGACGCATGACATGCAAGAACATATTAATATCAAATAAGGGTTTGGTTTTCGAGGAATTTGTTAGAATGTCCAATTCGAAAATTTAAACAAGTAATTGAAGGAAGACTACATATATGCAAAAGGTATTACGATAAAGTACTTAAGCGTTATGAGTTCGTACTTATTGAATATTCAAATAAGTGAGAATGAATAAAGTGATTGGGCTTTCAACATATATATCATTGTAGAATCAAATTGTAAAGGAATTCTAGTAAATAATTTTCTTTATAGCATTTGTAGATGAGAGTTTGCACTTCATTACTGTTTGCATAAATAATGCTTTATGCGAGGGTCATACTATATATAAATCCTTAATAGATTGATGTGTCTTTTGTGTATGCTTGTTTTAGAAAGAAATGGTTCAGATGACGGCGGGAATGACATATTCCAATTAATAAGGGTAATGATAATTGGTTGAGATACTATAATTAGTCAAGAGCATCATTAAAGTGCTTGAGCCATCATTATAGATTAGTAAATATTTTATAGCAAGACAAAAAGTTAAGATAATACATCGAAAAGTGAATATCTAACAGCTGCAAAAAAAAAACAAAAAAAATTTCGACCAAAAAAAAATAGCTACAAAAAAATAAATCACAGCGAAAAAACAAAGAAAAGATGTATAGTTACTTCGATTCGGTTAAATCATATGTTAGGAAAACATTTGAACCTAAGTAAAATCCATGGATATATGATCAATCAAATCGACATGTACCGCTCATATTTTCTATGTTGTAATTGATATGCTAAATAAGTTATCATAAGAGCGAGTCTACCAATAATTAGCTATTTTCTTATAAATCACATACAGATCATGAGATATATCGACAAATTGATAATGGGTTTCTACCTAAATTAGTTAGTTCTTGACGCTGTAATAGTGATTTTGTGCCGTCAAAATTGAACAGAAACTGTAGCATGTAATGGAGTTATAATTCAAGATCAAAAGGCGACACAAAGTGAAATGCACCACGTGCTGCGACCGGCCGCTAGTTCTGCACGTGGTGCGACACCTAACTTCGACTCAACTCCGTACGTCCAACTCAACTTGTTCTCGTTCCTGCATGCCGACGGAAATCAACACGCACAGCTCGAAGACTCTCCCCCCAGAAAACACACAGAGAGTCAAAGAAAACACAAGCGTTGACCACGACCATCCGGGGACTCTTCATTTTCCAAAGCGCTTAAAAAAAACTGAAAACCCTAAAATGTGAAAGGAGGAAGACCGTGCAGTGAGGACAAGGTCTTGTTTGTTGAGTGATTGTCTTCATTCAATGAGAGAGACAGAGAGAGACAGAAAGAGAGAACTGGTATTTCGTATTTGTATTGCCAATTAAATTCTGCGTGGACCGCGCGCGCTAGTACATGCAATCCTCAGTTCAACACAGGAGTGGAGCCACGGAAAAATGGGGAAGAAGACCAAGAAAAGGTTGTCTCCTGTGGCTAGTCTTTATTAAACTGAGGAAACGGTGGCGTTACAGCTTTGACGTCAACATTTACATACTCCAGATAAGCGATCTCGCTTCTATATATAGCCACTTGAGTTAACCTTAATGGGTATCATTAATGAGGAGCAACCCCATTGGGACGCAAGGGTTCCAATCATGGGGGCTTCTCACTGTTCTTTTGCTCACTCTCTGTCTAATCTCCTCCTCCTCCTCCTCCTCCTTCTGGCCATTGCTGCTCAAGTTCGAGCAAGACCTCTACTTGCAGGTAGCCCTTCCGACTTTGCCCATTCGCTACAACATGATTTTTCCCTTGCCGCAGTTCGCGTTTAATGTTTTTGGACTCTAGTTCTTTTCATGTGTATCACATGAGAAGTTCTATCATGACACTCTAGCTAATGATCTGGTCATTTCAATAGGTGTTAGCATAAGATTTTTTGCTGCATGCAGTTTTTCGAAATAAAAAGATCATCTTTCATGTATGAATGACAAGAAAGAAGATCTAAAGCTGGCTCAGCCGCTAATAAACCGCTTTTGGTTTCCAAGGACTATCTTGATTTTCACTGGAAAGCTGAAACTGGTAACTGAAGAATTATATTGCGTGTGAACTGCAGAGAGTTTGAGGATGACAATTGACGACTATGGAAGGTCATTGAGGCGACTGACTCTGCGACATGCGGCGTCGCCACCTGTAACGAGGCCACGCAAGGAGATGCCTGCCACAGCGGTGACTACGACAACAAATAACGATCATTATGACGAAGTTGTGGGACGGCCATTCTCTCCACCACCACCAGCTGCTCCAAAAGTATCTCCACCGATCCACCACATCACGTGCTTATACTGTCCTCCTTCGGACGATGATTTAATCATATCAATGGTTATTGATATCGATTCTGAGGCACCATCTATATCACCACCTCCACCTCCAAAAGTATCACCGCCATTGAAGCAAGCAAAGGATGATCTTGAGAGGCCATCAAGATCACCACCTCCACCTCCAAAAGTAGCGCCCCCACGGAAACCAGGGACCGAAGATTTTAAGGCGCCATCAAGATCACCACCTCCAGCTCCAAAAGTAGCACCCCCGTGGAAACCAGGGACCAACGATTTTGAGGCGCCATCAAGATCACCACCTCCACCCCAAAAGGTATCACTCCCATCCCAGCATATTAACAATTCCAAGAGGACAAACAAATCACCACAGCCATCTCAGAATTCATCGCCTTCGACCCACCAGTTCACCGAAGAATTTGGCCGAATTATTATGAGTAATTTCGAAAGGTCCCCACCCTCTGCGGAGTCATATCACTCAGCTTATTAATTCCCTTCATAGTCCTTAGTTCTAAGAGCTGCCTTTAATTTTGGGTGTGTTGATCGTTTGATTTTGTAGCGGTCGAATTTTTTTGCATCGAGCGTGATGTGAATATGAAGTGTTTTCAACGTATAATGTTGTAAAGTAGCGGCTAGTTAGTGTACTTTGTAATTAGATGGAAGTTTAGCTGGATCAGTTCAAATCTGTATGAAGCTCCAAACTACAGTTGGTTGGGTACATATCTCGGAGTTGACTAAGATTGTAAGAGTATGTATCCAGCTAAGCTGCGTGGCTCTTGCCATTGTGTGTGTGTGTGTGTGTGTGTGTGTGTGTGTGTGTGTGTGTGTGTGTGTGTGTTTTCAGATAACTGGGATTTATAAAAGAAAAACATGCTTCCTGGATTTAGAATATGTTCTCGCTCTCTAGGTTATACCAAGAAAAAGTCCATCTTCTAGATATTGACTTGCTCGCAGTTTGGACTTGGAGTTGGGGAGCTCTCATTGAATATTGTCAGTAAACTAAACTCGTATTTTGAAACACAATCGCGTGTTTGCATCTTGATCTCAATGTTCTACTTGGCGTATATACATACTCTAGATTCCCATTAACTGATCTCCAACCAAATGTTTGTCTGAATCTTGTCCATGGAGAGCTAGTTTTTTGAGCTATGGATTGAGCAAGACTTGAAATGTTCATGGTATAGTATCAGTACATAATTTCTCCTCGTAAGCAAAAGCAATAAAAGAGAGCAAAGAAAAAAGATACTTCATTCCACGAACGATTAAGAGTGATCGACCATTCATCTTTTGGCCTGCGCTCACCGACAAAGGAGGCGCAAAAATTGAAAAGGATGATTTTTACATGTATGATTTTTCTAGTAATGTGAGATTTATGGTTTCATTTTCTGTCTTAAGAGTATAAGCTTGCTATTTGTAGTTCTCTGGATCAGTTTTGTGGCAAGCCGACGGAGTCAGCATGGACCGAAATGGGATATTCCAATTAAGTTGAAACTTTCAAATCTTACTTTGAATAAGTTGGCTTCCAAAGTAACAAAAACTGAATTTCATCTAGTATTGAGGAATTAATAAATGCTTTGGAACTTTGCTAGTAACAACAATAAATTACTTTGATATTGAAAAAGTTATTAACAACTCACCGAAATCACTAATTACTGTAAGGCGAAAACTTGCATTTCAAAGAAATTACAAATCAATGTGAAAGATTACGAAATGTGATGTACTACAATTTACTTAGGAATGTTCAAAGGACACATTCAGTGAGTTTCTTGACGAACTCGTAAATTTTCATTCAAAGTAACCAAAAGTGATTCATGAAATTACATCTTGTATTGACAAAATTCTAAAAACTTTGGAAAGTCGCTAAAAATTGATTTTTATAATACAAGAAGACTTACTTTTTAAATGCAAAATTATTAACCATTGGACAAGCAACGTGATTACTTCTTCAGCAACTTCTTAGTGACCTTCAAATTCAGTTAATACTATTGAATTTGAAAGCTAAGTTTCATCTTATGAAGTAACCCAATTATAATGTCAAATAGATCTATAAAAGCATTATATCCAATAAATTAGACAATGATTATTTAATATGTTTTGATAATTTAATACTTTTCTTCTTCTTTTTCTTTATAAAAAAAAGCAGTTGTATTCTTATAATTCATGTTGAGTAACTCTGAAATAGCTTGAAAGAAAACGCTTGGACATTTGATTTTTTTAGTGGTCTCTAACCCCTTTTTATTTGTCTTCTCTACATTTTAGTAAATTTTACAGTCAAAGGAGTATATTTAGATCTATAAATTATTCGTATTACTCCATGTTTGCGGTAATTTATCAAAGTCAAAAGCAGTGCATCAGTCGTGAGTTAGATAGCAATTTTTATTGCACCACACTAGGTTGAAGAGATAATAAAGAAAATCAGACATTTTAGAATAAACTACTTTTTCAACAGTTCATATAAGCACATTTGAAATTCAATGACCTTTGTCTTATAAATAAAAAAGTTGGATCTCTTTTCATTTTTCTTTCTTTCAATTGGTTTATCATACCTAAGTATAGTTACAATAAGCGAGCAACAATTTCATAAATAATAGTAATGTCATACACTTACAAATCTGTGCTCTCTCATCTTCACTAAAATTAGTAAAAAGTAATGTCATGTACTTCAATAATTTTCCGATGTAAAGTTGAGTTTTATAGTGTCCAAATGAAAAAAAGGGGAAAAGTATGAAAAAGTTCTAAATCTATTGTATTGGTATTAATTCAGTCTTAAATCCATCAATTGGATCAATTTATTGGCACCAATTTAGTCCATCCGGTCAATTTAGGCCGGAAATTTTTAACATGAATGCTGGCTGTCCTCCGTACCATGATTGGCGCTAACGTGAACATTTTTATTTAATTTTTAAATATTTTTTGATTTTTTTAATTAATTTTTTCTTTTCACCAACCTCCATAATGGCCAGCGACCTGTCAGCCGCTAGGGAGGGCGAGGGCTAGGATGCCATGGCCGGCCTTTCGCAAGAGTTGGATGAGGCTGGCCCTCGCAAAATCTGGTGAGGGGATCCTTGCCTAGCCCTCACTCTTTCTCGATGAGGAAATGCAAAATCGTGGCCCACGAAAAATGATGAGATGACGAGAGAGAGAGAGAGAGAGAGAGAGGCAGCAGCTAAGGGAAGACTAGGGTTTGAGATGAGGACATAAGGAACGTACGGATTCAGGAAAGAGAAATCAGGAGAGGTTTCGGCGAGGATGGGGTGAGGAATCAAATGTATGACTACTTATCCTCGGTAACTTATAACCTATGATTGATTATTTTTGTATACAGTGATAGATCTAATGCTCTAGAAATATATAAATACTAAAATTAGCATATATAAATTGATTTTGGGCCGGGCTATCACTAACTTCTTGGATGATGAAGTAAAGATGATGCATTCGTTTCGCGAAAAATAAGTGATTTAAAAAATATTTTCCAAAAAATGATTGCTTATATCGTTTAGAAAAATTAGTCAACGAAAAATATTTTCATCATCGATAACAATCTATGCTTAATTATTTTCGTGGGTAATGAAAAAATTTTCTATTTATTTATTTTTGTAAACGATACAAGAGATTATTTTTTGGAAAATGTTTTTCAAATCATTCATTTTTTACGAAACAAACACACACTAAGTGAAAAATTAGCTTAGTATAAGATTTGCATGGGCACAAGGTGAAAATCTATGGAAAGCCCCACGCAATTGCTGGTTATCCTACGTGGCACGGTTGGCGTTAACTTGGACATTTCATTTAATTTTTTAAATATTTTTTTGAATTTTTTTCTTTTGTTTTTTCCTTATTTCCCTTCGCTAATCGCCAACCTTTGTGATGGTCAATGAAGACAAGGGTCGGGATGCCCTCGCCAAATCCGATGAGAGGACCCTTACTTAACCCTCAACCTTGGCTGGCGAGGAAATACAAAATAGCAACAACTCCGATGAAAAATGGAGAGAGAGAGAGAGAGAGAGAGAGAGAGAGAGAGAGAGAGAGAGAGAGAGAGAGGGGACTGGGGTTTGAGATGAGGGCTTAAGGAACTTATGAATTCAGGAAAGAGAGAGCAAGAGAGGTTTTTTTCGAGGATGGGGTGAGGAAAACAAAGAAAAGAGAGATCAGCAATGCAATCTCATGCGGTATGAAAATTCATTTTTTATTATATAAGTATCAAACTTTCGACTCCACTAATCTCAAAATATGCATGCAAACTACTCCATTCACATATGTCGATGAATCTACTCAAAGGCAAATCGATGGGCATAACCCCTGGCATTACTATGAGTAGAAGGCTCTACTAGACTAGCCGAATCCAAAGTTAAGTGCATTGCCAATTATCTATAGTCCATAATTGGTTAAGATTGTATACATTGATCATGTATTACAAATGTATGTATTACAAATGTGAAAATGTATTACAAATGTGAAAGTATTATAATAAACATATAGATTCACGAGCGTGGCTCTTAAGTTTACTATGAGTACGACAAACATGATTCCAGCATGAGATCCATAATAACATAATTAAATGTATGACTACTTATACTCGGCAACTTATATTCTATGATTAATTATTTTGGTATACAGTAATAGATCTAATGCTTTAGAAGTATATAAATACTAAAATTACTTCAGATATAAATTTATTTTAGGCCCGACCTACCACTTGATTTCTTAACGACGAAGTGAAGATCCTAAACAGAAAACTCGGCTTAGTATAAAGATTTGCATGGGCACGGGGTGAAAATCCGTGGAAAGCCCCCCAGGCTTCTTGGAATTTGGCCGTTTGATTCAACGTGGCTGTGCCTGGTCCCCCTACTCTGGAGACACGAAATGGACCCGACACGACATCATCGTCAAGTCGTCCTCCTCTCTCTCTCTCTCTCTCTTGGGTTTCTTTGGTGAGAGCAGCTGAAACTCCAAGAAAGCTGATGCGGAAGCAATCTTCTGCAACCATAAAGATCGATCCTTTTAGCGCTTCTGTACGATCTCTTTCGTGGTGCACGAGGCGGGGTCCTGGGATTTTGTTTGCTCTGATCTCTTCCAATGGAGCCAGCGTCCAACAACAGTCCGAATGGGACTCTGCAAGGCTTCTCTCATGCGACCGATGCTCCACTTCTTTGGAAATCTCGAAAGAGATCGGGTATCGACTGCCTAAACAGTACAATTGTTCAGCTCTGTTTCTGCTCTGTTTTTGAATATGGGTTAGAGTTTAAGAGAACTGATGATTGATTGATGCATGGATGATGGGGGAGGGGGTGGGGGCGGATGTCATTTAGGAACTAACTGTAGCAGAACCCATCTGGGTTTTCAATTGGGGCTATGCATGATTGCGGAAGATAGGGTCCTGTGAAGGATTCTATTATAGTTTTACTTGTTTTTTCTGACTTGCTATTAGCTGAATTATGTTAAGACCGTTTGAATAGTGCATTGTGTTGCACCTTCATTTGCTTCCCCAATGGAGGGTAATGATCTTACTCAGTACCTGGAATTCCATCCACCAGGAAAATGGTAAAAAAAAGAACTCCTCTCGCTGAAATTTCTTCTTCGTCACCTCTTATTCTTCCTCTCTGAAATGCTGGTGCTTGAAAATATGAATGTCTAGGACTCTGTCTGTCATGCTGTGCAACTAATGTTTCACTAGCACATTTCTCTGATTCAATGGGCTGTAAAATAGCAGATACCATTAAGTCACTAACAGCCGAGTCGTTTAAGTCATCCCAATGACAAAAGTGCTATTTCACATATGATGCAATTCATCTTTAACTTTGTGCTGCAACAAATTTCCGTCTTGTCAATAGATTATGAGAGTTCTGCACTTGGAGCTGCCCTTCTACTTCATTCCTTTCTCTGATGGAAAGATCAATGGATATGCTAGGAGTTGAATACTTTATTATTGGTGCCCCTCCAATTTCTTGGTGATGACTTAAGTATGACGAAAGTCCGAGTTCTTTTATTAAATTTAGGCTATCAGATTGCAGGATGAGATTGACAAGTTGCAGAATCGGCTACTCATCGCTTGCACTTTTTATTGTTCTCCTTTTATGCCATTCCTGAATCTGATGATCGGGAAAAGTTTGTCCATTTTCAAAATTAAAGCTCTAGTGTTTCTAATGAAATATGGATCCCACCCATTTCATTTGTTCGTGAGTCTTAGTGAAGCGTGACCCATCATGTCATTATGACCCGAGCAGCAGGATCTTCCATTGTAAGCTTCAGTATCTCCGGAAAATTCTTTGAAATCTAAAGCAAGAAAGGCCCTTTCGTTTTCAAATATCTGAAAGTGAAAGGAGGATACTTTGCATCTACGTTCGCATGTTCTCAGTGGTACTCTTTGTAATTGTTAGGTACGGAATGAATGGTTTGCCCAAGCATCATATCTGTGGTTAGTCCCTCTTATGAAATCTCTGCTTACTTTTGCCGCACACAGAAGAACATATGGTGTTGATACTTGGTTCCACGAACTATACCCGTTACAAATATTATGGGCACTCTATAAGTTGCTTGATTTTAGTTAGAATTGAGTCTCAATAACTTGGAACTATAAATGCTATATTTTGATTTTCACAGCAAATGCCCGGAATTTTGACAAGACCATGGCAGACGCTGCTGATAATACACCTACTAAACAAGAAGAGATGACAATGGAGGAGAAGATGCAGGATTCAACACCACTGTCCGTTCTGTCTGTGAAGCGCAAGGCTCTTTTTGAGCCATTAGAACCGATAAAGGATATCAACAGTGGAAGACCATCTGCTGAATCCCTGCTCCCGCCACCAGATTTCGACACAGCAAGCTATCCACGTGGCTGGCTAGTTGGAAAGAAACGCAAACTAGTTAATGTGGATGTTGTTGAAAGCATGAGAAGAATTGCCATTCAAGAGATGAACAGAAAGGTGCAACTCCTCTTATCTCAGAAGTTATCCTCAGTCTTGCTTCTTCATTATATTAGAAAGTCTGAAACAGAGAACTAAGGATCTCGTGCTTGCAATTTCTGTGTGCAGGACCGGGAAATTGATGGTCTAAATGAGCAGCTGGAAGAGGACTCTCGGGTACTGGAACATCTTCAGCTACAGCTCCTGGAGGAAAAGAGGAAACGCGTGGAAGTAGAGAGGGAAAATGCAATGCTGCAGGATCAAATATCAATGCTGATGAATATGATGCAGGAGAATGACCAGATAGATGAAGAAAGGCAAGGCGTACCATGATCACCGAGTCTTTGTTTGATAAATAGTTTTCTCAATTCTGGGTAAATCTCGTTCAGTATTCATCTTATATAGCTAAAATCGACCATGCATATATGTTAGTAATATCATCAATGGATCCTTGTGCATATTATATCTCTAGCGAGCTCGAATATGCTTAACTATCGTAGTACTCCAACCTACATCTGTACCTGGTTTCGGTGAAATCTTGTAGATATTGAAAGCATAAGTTAAGTTGTTAGTTTCCTATGGATCATACTTCTCTCGAACAACAAGCAAGATAGATCAAATAGCAATTTCTTCCACTTCAGGACTTACATTGACATTAGAAAGTTAAGGAGAGAAGACCTTTCATTGTTTGGTTTCTGAGACTGCCTGTGATATGAGTTACTATTCGGATGCCTTCCTCAACTTCATCTGTGCTACTCGTGACTGGTGATTCTTGTTTTGAGACCTCATGTTCCACGCAAAGAGAGAATGTATGGTACCGCAATGGTTCCAGAATCTTGGTTTGAGATTCCATCACTTGTGCACATTCCAGCCATTTGGCATCATAAAATATGCATGTAACGGTGAATGGGCACATAATTAGCTTCATCAACGTGAAGTTATTTTGCAAGAGTCCCCTTTTGGATAGCCATGACAGTTCTAGTGGGTTTCAGAGTTGTTGGTTTTGGTTTTGTGAACAAACAGGGGTTTCATGCTTGGTTGAATTGCCGATAAAACGCATGGAAGTTGCTAATCTTTCAGTCGAGAAAGCTATGTGTGATTAGAAGTAAATTTCTGTGAAACTTCGGAACCAAATGGAGAAGGTATTCACAACTAGATATGGTTTATGCCCTACAGATGGAACTTGTTTATTGCTTTCATGTTGCTCGAGAGGGAAAAGAAAAGGGACTTTTCATCACCCTGTGAGTGCTAAAATCAGCCAGCTTTTGCCATTGCAAATACTAAATTAGGCTCGGGAAACTTTTCTACTGGATGACGTAAACCTACTCATTATTGTTTGCGTTAAATGAATGCAGTTTTTCTCTTCTTTTTACCTTTTTCTTGAATCTCAACAACCGCTCCGCATTTGTTTCCTAGGAGATCCAAGAATGCAGCTCACTCTCTCAAGCATTTGGGCTTTTAGATAAGAGCCATGAACTGCTACTTTCGGTCTCTTTTGATGCTCCTTTTACTTAGACAAAAGCTGTACTGATGGATGGATTCTCCTCTTTCTTTTCTCTATCAGAATAATAATGATGAAATTATGGCGCGGAAACAATTATATGGGAAAGTTCCGAGAGATATTTCATGACTTTTTACATGATGGTTCAATTAATTCTTCACAATTTGAACATCACTGATCCCATAGATTGCACTCGGGCTCTGATAATGCTCAATACTGAACTTTGATTCTTCAAAGAATCCTCAAAAGCCTGCACATGCACTTTCTGAGGAATTTTTGGGGAAGATGCTTAAGTTAGACCCCAAGAAAAAGAGAGCAAGACCGAACATTACGGGGTTGGAGAGATTATCTGAGTCTCTGAGAGCTTACCTATGCCCTTCTTTGCTTATATGCACGTTCAACTGATTACATTACGGGCTTGGATATCACTTCGTTGTGTCGCAAGACCGCACATCATTTTGTAACAAGATCAATTTTCTTGCCAGGGAAGCAGGTTGCCCATGTTTTATATCTTGATCAGGAAAGATCACTTTCAGAGCAGATGTGTAGGAAGTTGAATTACAAAGCTATGCTGATATCCAAGAGGTAGGGGCTGACTTTATCACATTACAAGCAAAGCATTGAATGAACACATAAACGAGTGGACAATATGCTCCTAGATCTACATAGGATTTTCCCCACCTCCGAAGCTTTCTAATCATCAAAAGCCTACGTTTGTGTCTGAGAATTATTTTACATACAATCAAGAAAGAGCGTTTTGAGATGGAAGCAAATACAACTAATAAAATCACAGACTCAGTCACCAGGGAAAGCTCAACCAACTTCTTTTGCACCGCTTTCACAGCCCAAGATAGAGCTCTACGAGGCCTATCATCTAAAGTAGGACTTGCATGCTAATTTGAATATGTAGTTGAGGCCTCTGTCTCAGCAAGAAAATGAGGAGTTCCCCATCTTTTAAGGGTATGGCGAGAGGCTTAAAACCATTAAATCAAAGAATTGTTCATTTACTATTCTTCATGTATATAGGGGCAATAAATTCTACAGCAAAATGGTGATTCAATTCAATGTTGTACAAAGGAAAATTAGATCCGCTTGTAAACGATACAGATAAAAAGATTGGTAGTTGCTTCGATAATTAGTCCTCTTTGTGACCACATAAGATGCCCTCATGTCCTGGCTAAATGTATAATTAAATTCTGAATTTTGCTAGGATATGAAAATGCTTTCTAACTCTAACTTAACCATGGTAAGCATGTACTGCCTTTAAAATTCGAGAGAGTTTTGGCTATGTTAGAAGAGCCATACCTCACGAAGCAAAACCTCATTTCGTTTAAGGCTGGCTTGCAGGTGTTGTTTAGTGGTGGTACTTGTGGTGCCACTTCGACCCATCGAAACCCCAATCCATCAAAGCACTCCCAACCCCAACAAAAAATCAATGGCAAACTTATTCGCTATTCTCTATCACTGAAACTGCAACCCTAGAAGTGCCTAGTTTATCCTTTGCATGAAGATATGGTCCATTACAAGATGACATATGCAGCACATCCAAAAGTTGCGTAGTCATCATAGAAGAAAAGAAAACATACCGCATGATATTCTCTTGTGACTTTGTTCTTTTGTGGGGGAACAAAATCTATGCTGTTCACTTCCTCCCTCTAACTGGCTTCAAATCCTAGCAACAGCAGTGATGACTACTTGAGGAACAATGGCGACTGCAATAACAATAAGAAAAGCAGATTTGCTTCAGGTAGAACTGTCAAGAAATATACAATCGGAGACTACGGAGTTTGATATCACAACCAGTCATACATAGGATTGCTTGCAATTGTTAAAATGGGTCATCGTTAGGGTAAGTAACGTTGCGATGTTCCCGATATAGTGGTTGTGTCCAAATATGCTTTACAATGATTTCATTTGTTAAGCTCATCACAATTATAGTCATGTTGAGAGAAGTACTACGAAGAGCATGTGATTGAAACAGACATCTCACATCTCCCATGAATAAAATGCAAACTAGATTTGCTTGTTTCCCACTATCATGAGAAATCTGCTTGCTGTGCTACATATTTCATTTCACGAGTTACCTTTCTAGAATTTGTGAGGGAGAAACATCACTGACAACCTTACCAAAAAAAAAAACATCACTGACAAGGAACACTGTAAAGATCATTACAGATGACTTCCTCCATGACGGGTGGAGAGAGAAATCATTGTCAGTGCATCATTACAACGAAGAAATGAGAAAAAAGCCAGCACAGGGTCAAATTTTTCTCTCTTGATGGAGGATGAAAAGACCAATTCTTAAGTTCCGATCAGGGTGAATTACTAGTAGATCGATCTCTTAATTCGAAATGAAGGTACAATTATCTACCTGACCTATGAAGAGACAAATTCGACACAGGACAAGAAACTCATTGCATGGGAAAGAGAAAAGGATGAGCTCACATTCCCCAATCTTATCTTTAATAGTAAACCAGATTCTAATGTCAGATTTGAATGTATTGATTGGATTCTTGCGATGAAATATAGATATTAAACTCAAGCAAACAGTGCATGTGTGGACTAATTAATTATCAATATTCTCCTCGTCTGTCAAGGGAATATAAGGACCAACATGGTCTAGAGCTACATGCAAGTCAAGTTGACGCAAGGGACAAGCTCAAATGCTCTAGCAGAGAGGAAGTTGTGACAGTTGATTCCGTGAAGAGAGAGAGAGTCCTTATCTTTTGAAAGCTCAGCAAGCACAATTAAAAAACCTACTTGAAATCACAAGCTCTCAATCCCACTTGACAATAACAAAGAAAAACACCAAAGGCAGTGTCCGAATTTTTTATATCTTTGGATCAACGGTGGAGAGGGGGCAGGAAAATTAGGAGGAGGGGAGATAAAGAACTGTTCCGTGATATGCAAATCCACTATATAAATTTTAGCGTATATCTATGAGTTAGAAAGAGACAACCGCAACGAGTCCTGTGTCCATGATCGTCGAGGGTAGAAAATAATATTTCTAATGACGATGTAACATTTGAAAGAGAAAATTAGTCACAAACAACACAATGGGAATTATACCATGCATGTGTAAACTCAAATGTCATTATTAATGGTTGTTTGAAGTGTTTTTTATACTAAAATTTCATTCGTTTTTTCTTGCAAAGAACGTGCACGTGAAACCCCAATAATTTCTCATGCACCCGTGGGTCCTCAAGCCAGCCCTTCTTCTTTTGTTCTCGTCCCAAACTCCAACTCCTAAGAATCTCCCTCTCCCTCACTCTCGCTCTCTCTCGCTCTCTCACACACACACACACACAGGGAAGTGCTATTTCTTCTTTTGCTTTTGAATGCATATCTGCACCTTGTGAACTCTTGCACTGTTCTGAACAATGGCACAAGCAACACAACTACCTCAACTAGAACTGTCTCTCCTCCTTCTCGTGCTCCTTCTTGGCACTGCTCATGAGGTTCACAGTCTTGAAGGCAAGAAAGCTCTCAGCTTGAGAAACTTGTTCTGGGATCAAATGACCAGCACTCCAAACTGCTTCTCTCAGAAATCAAGTGAGTTTAAATTAAAAAAAGAAGGCTATAACAAGAATTGAACATGGTGAAACGGTATTCTGTGTTCATGGACATGGCTTTTCTTTCTCTTTTTCTTATTTTGTTCTTCCACTTCGGGATTTGCAACTCAGGGCTGCTTCTTTTTGTTAGAATGTTAGCTTTGTTCATCATTGCTCGCTTTTGGGGTTGACATGTAACCATGATGCTCTCTCTCTCTCTCTCTCTTTGCGCGCGCGCGGGGGAAGTAGGAGCCAGCTGTATTTGATAAAGCAATTTTAGGTTTTTGCTTTGCTTTACCATTTAATTAGCAAAGTACCGGCTGTTCTCCGTTCGGTAATACAATGTCAATAGTTTTAAGTAAGAAATTGAAGAACTATGTGTAGTTCTACCTTTTGCTACTATATTCCACATCATGCGACTCATAGTTCCTCACAATCAAGAAGCATTCTCAGAAACTCTTGTTTGATTGTTTGGAATTGTAGTACAAAAGAATGGTGCAACCATATTGGAAATAGTACACCAGGATCACTGCTCAGGGAAGACCGTGAACTGGAACCAGAAGCTGCAAAAGCGCTTAATCTTGGATGATGCCCAGGTCCGAATGCTCCAACATCGTATCAAAAACGCGCACTCCAGCAACATTAAAGAAGATGTTGCAAGAACTCAACTTCCATTAACTTCTGGCGTACGTCTTCAGACTCTAAATTACATAGTCACTGTGGAACTGGGTGGTCGAAAGATGAGCGTGATTTTAGACACAGGGAGTGATCTCACATGGGTCCAGTGCCAACCTTGCAGAGTATGCTATAACCAACAAGACCCTCTATTCAATCCTTCGGCTTCTCCTTCCTACAAATCAATTCCCTGCAATTCATCGACTTGTCAGTCCTTAGAATATGCCACTGGGAACTTAGGAGTGTGTGATCCCAGAATACTGATATGTAACTATTTTGTTAGCTATGGAGATGGTTCCTACACTCACGGCGAGCTTGGTGTGGAACATCTAAACCTTGGAGCGACTCCTGTGGACAATTTTGTATTTGGGTGTGGGAGAAATAACAAAGGCCTTTTTGGTGGTGCTTCTGGTCTTATGGGTCTGGGGAGAAGCTCTCTCTCAATGGTCTCTCAAACTTCAAACCTCTTTGGTGGTGTTTTCTCATATTGTTTGCCATCTGCAGAAGTTGCAGCGTCAGGGTCTTTAGCTTTTGGTGGTGACTTTTCAGTCTACAAGAACTCCACTCCCATTTCTTACACTGCTATGATCCCAAACCCGCAGCTGCCAACCTTCTACTTCCTTAATCTTACTGGTATTAGTGTGGGTGGAGAGGTGACACAGTCTCCAAGTTTCGGTAAAGCTGGAATTCTGATTGATTCCGGTACAGTGATTTCAAGACTTCCTCCCTCAATGTACCGGGCTCTGAAGGAAGAATTCTTAAAGAAATTTACTGGGTATCCTCCAGCGCCGGGCTTCTCGATCTTGGATACGTGTTTTAATCTGAGTGCATATCAAGAAGTGGAGATCCCTACAATAGACATGCACTTTGATGGTGACACCGAGTTGAAAGTTGATGTGAATGGAATATTTTATTTTGCAAAAACTGATGCATCTCAGGTGTGCCTGGCCCTTGCAAGCCTCACATACGAAGATGAGATCGGCATCATTGGTAATTATCAGCAGAAGAACCAAAGGGTTGTATATGACACCACGGGATCTAAATTGGGATTTGCAGGGGAAACTTGTAGCTTCATATAACAGGACCTCGAAAGCAATAAGTATGTGGTTGTGAATATATTCAAGAGGAAAAGCCAAGAAGCTTGTTGGCCGAAAAAGAACAGGTAGTGGTTTTTTCTTATTCCACAGTAAACTAAAGTGGTATTGATCACCTCCTGAGAAAGTCTAAGAAACTCGAGTGGAGTGTGGTTTCCGTGTGATGTATTTGACATGCAATATTACTTTCCAAAGCAGAGTGCAAGTTATTTACATGGAATATATAAAATGGTGGTGCAATTCTTCTTCTGCATATGAACTGCTTTACAGAGGTACTTAGAAAGATAGTAAAAGCTAAAAAGAATAAAGGCATAATCTGTGATCATCAAAATAAGAAGGTTCCGACACCTATAGTATAGCAAACAAGTTGAAAAAAAAAATTCTGATAGATGTTCACATTTTGTAAGGTAATAAGGAAAAATAAATTGATGTTGTTAGCAGATCACCAATCATTATGCAGGATATGGAATTTTTCATATCGCTAAGAGATATATATGCAAAAGGAAAAAGGCAAAAAAAAGGCAAAAAAATTTCTTTGGCAATGCTTTTACGTCAAGAGTATGCTAACCTGCTAAGAGCTTCTT
Organism: Syzygium syzygioides; assembly: GCA_031216285.1. Classification (NCBI taxonomy): domain Eukaryota; kingdom Viridiplantae; phylum Streptophyta; class Magnoliopsida; order Myrtales; family Myrtaceae; genus Syzygium; species Syzygium syzygioides. The sequence continues at coordinate 27,934,922 of CM062251.1, forward strand.
GGAAAATTGCAATCACGTGAAGAAGCAATCCCCCAATACTAAGAAACAAGCATTGGGACATCCTCTTTACACATATTATGCAGAAAATGGCCCTGTCATTACCGGGTTTCTTTCAGTGAGGAGACGAGTAAATGGACAAAGTACTTCTGTGTTTCTTTCCTACTCCCAGAAGATAGTGTTGAATCTAACACTGGTTGTAGGAAAAGATTTCGATCCCAACTCAACAGGAGTTGCGTTCCAAGTATCGTCGGCTCAATTCAACACATAGCACATTACAAAATGAACCAGGGAAGCCATCCTACCATTCTTTGTTCCCCAAGCTCCTCCTTGACATTGCACATTACAATATTAAACTAAAAAGGCGTTTCAATGACTTCACTTTTAAGCCAATCATCCCCACTGAAATTCCTTGTTGTTCTCCCAGAAAAGAATGGTCGAGTCCTGATCACTTCTGTGAGTAAACAAGTGAAATGGAATTACTTCATCTCAATGTTGCTAGAGCCAGGTCTCTTTGGGACCCTAAAGTCAATCATTTCACCTCTCAAAAATTCCACATCACCCCATCTTCGTGCTTCAGAGTAAATGTTTGATAAGAGCACATAATCACCATCCTGAGTAGGTTCCAAATCTGTAAGCTCTTGGAAGGATAACTCTGCCAACTCAACATTGCCATGTACCCTACAAGCACCAAGTAACGTTCTCCACAAGACAGAGTTTGCTTGGAAGGGTATGCTCTTGATCATCTCATAAGCTTCACTTAACAACCCCCATCTGCTTAGTAGATCAACCATGCACCCATAGTGTTTCATGTCAGGCTCTATCTTGTACTCCTTCCTCATGCGACCAAAGAACTCACGGCCCTTATCCACCAAGCCCTTATGGCTACAAGCAATGAGCACTCCAATAAAGGTGACCCGATTTGGTCTAACTTCATCAATCCTCCTCTCCATCTCTGCAAACAACTCCAAAGCTTCGTCAGAATAACCATGGACAGCCAAACCCACAATCATTGCATTCCAGCAACTAACAGGTTTCATTTTCACTTGACTGAATACTTCCCAAGCAAGACTCAAGTTTCCGCATTTGGAGTACATGTCAACAATCGCAATACCTAAGTAACCTTCAATTTTATATCCCTTGGCTTCTAAGGACTCATGGATCATCCCGCCTACTTTCAGATCACCCGTCTCCGCACAAGCACCCAGAACAGAAATAAGCGTTATCTCTGTTGCTTCAATATTTGCATTTAACATTTCATGAAACAGACTTAACGCGCCATTATAATCTTTGACTTGAACATAACCTGCAATCATCGAGTTCCAGGAAACCGCATCTCTCTCGGGCATCTCCAGGAACACCTTCTTTGCCGCTGCAAGATCGCCCATCCTGATGTACCGCCCTATCAAGGTATTCCAAGAAACCACATTCTTTGCAGGCATCAACTCGAGAAGACGATCTGCGGATGTGAAGTCACCCGATCGATCATAGGCCGATATAATTATGTTCCACGAAGCGACTGTCCTTTGCGTCATTTCATCAAAAAGGCGGCGGGCGTGACTCACCGACCCACACTGCGAATACACATGGAGCAGAGAATTCTGAATATACTGATCCCGGTCGAACCCCACCTTCCAGACTCTGCAATGAATCTCAGCTCCCTTGGAAGCAATATCAATACGCTCAACCGCCCTCGCATCATCTTTGGTGCACCAGAGTATTCTACCACAGGCCTTGAGCACGAAATTGTAGGTGAAGTGATCACGCTCAACGTGCGCGCCATGCATGCGGTTGTAGATGAGTACAACTTTGATGGGGAACACGCTCTTTGAGTAAGCTCGAATCATAGTGTTACAGACAAAGGGGTTGTCCATGCTGGTTTCTTGAAACATTTCTTGGGCACGCGAGAGGCTACCCGCTGGAGAGAGACAAGCGAAGGATATGAGCTTGGGAACGATGCCGGAGTGGTCCCAAAGGGCTGCTTTGATGATGGAAGCATGGGCTTGTTCTGCTTCCTTCAAAGATTGAAGCTTTGAGACCATCTGTATCAACCTGCTCCTCACCATCGCCCATTGACGTAGCTCCCAACTTCGTAGCAATATTGCATTGCTTTCGCAGACACGAGTCAAAAGAAAGGTCCAACTTCCGGGATCCGGACCGACAGTCGAAGAATGATAGACCTCCGCTGAGTGACAATTTCGCTATTGGTTATGTCATTTGATACGAGAAAAATATATATTCAATTTAATAAGGTAAATAAAATGAGCTTCATTTTAAATAAGCGCCTTTTTTTCTTAAATGAAATTCTGAAGTAAAATCTTTACTTCGAACAAGGGACTGATGTGGCCATATTAGTCCAAATAAAGGCCCGAATTGCTAAAAAAACTATCTAAAGATTTCAAAGTGCTAAAGCCAGTCAGGGTTTGATACAAAATACCTTGCAAATTAAATTAAGAGGCAAATTAATATACAGTGTAACTGCAAGTTTCAGATTCAAAGTTCAGATATTGTTAAAATGATCATCTTCACGCGAATGCTTTAGCCTTTCATGGAAGTGGTCAAAGGCCGACACTGAAAATTAGGCTCGCAAACGAGCGGTCTCACCGGCATATCATCATATCCATAGGCCTCTCTTGGTCCACTTAGAAGGCTTTTTCATTTTTGATGGCACCTAACTCCAAAAGAGTAGTGCAAATTGTAGGCTCATTTCATCAACAAACATGTAGAGAAAGCATAGTAGACAACGAAAACGACAAAAAGAAGGAAATGTCCCTTTTGATTTGGAAGATGGGACGGCAAGAGATACACGTGCTTTGCCTCTGAAACGGCCCATAATTGTCATCTCGACATGTTTTGCCTCTACAAAAATGGCGCCATTATGCTTCTGTATGAAGCAGTGGGATAGCACCGAAAAGATGAAGATACAACATCTGATATCTGTATTCAGAGATTGAACTACAGATTCAGGAGGGCAAGCACAGTGTCATCACATTGTGCAGCATAGCTTTGAATCCATGGAGGCCAAACAAATGCAGAATGCTTGATAACCTGTCAAAGGGTACCTGCATGACGAGATAAAATTACAAAAATTTTCATATCTTGGTTGCAAAACATGGTTTAAGTCAAAGTACCTTAAAATGCAATTTATACCTGTAGTCCATGACATATTTAGATTTTCCCACCCGTCCGAGCTGCAGGATTGTTTGCTTACCATTCTCCTGAAGAAAATGTGTCAATATCAGCCATCATAATCACCTGTTTGGGACCATCTATTCTCTTTGCATTTTAGACCACAGATGAAGTGCGAGCAGCTCTTTGCATTTTAGACCACAGATGAAGTGCGAGCAGGTGTATAAAAATCCATGAGCATGGGATGGGTATAATCATTGTTGGAGGTAACGCATAACAACTATCATTGTTCCTTGCTCACTTTCGAATTTATATGAATTAAACGTTCGGAGTTGTATATACCTCCAACTTGAGCTGGAAATTCTTGACCGATCGCTGGATTTTAAGTCCAGCTCTTCCTCTGTCTCTGAAATCTAACTCGTATTGCTTAGAGATCTGAGATTGCAAAAAGCAACAGAAGAATCTTAGCTACCTAACTCAAGGCAGAGAATGAAAAGTTTGATCCAAGCAGATTGCTTCGAAAAAAACATTTCCCCTACACGTGCAACCCTGTTTCTTAATAAAATAAAAAAAAGAGGACATGCTATATTACCTTATTGTACTGTGGAACCCTTGACACTAGCTGATGGACTCTATCTGTTCTTTCCTCCCAGTCGTTCGGGAGTCCACTGATGTGTGGAACCTGACAGCAGAAAAAAGACCGACAGCTTTTTCATTGGAGACTTAGGAAGGTAGAAACAAGCAGCAAGTTATTGGCTGAATTTCTGTCAAAAGAATTCCATTAAGCTCACATGAGTTGCGTTCTTCAGCTGCATTGATTGGTGCTTTGGTATGTAAGCTCTCATGGTCCTGTGGCTGCCTGTCCAAGTGGCTATGGTAGGCACAAATCTGCATAACCAGAGGAAATCCAACTCTCGTAATTTTCGATTTTGCATTTTGAGTGTGTGAGTGTGTGTGTTGTGTGTATGTGTGTGAGAGAGAGAGATTGCTCACGTTACAACTGCTAAAAGACCTTTAGTTCGTCTAGCTACAGAGTTCAAAGAGACCCCCTGAAAAAAGGACCGAATTAATCTGAATTGTCCGATTAATTCCAACCATATAAGATACTTTCAACGAATGAGGGACTCCACCAAGTTTTGGTTGTCGGTGTTATCTAGGCTAAAGTTTCAAGAAGACGAACCTGATCCCATATATGGTACTTTGAACCCATGACATTGGCTGTTACTGCACCGATGTAACTATCATCGCCATTGGATAATAAGCCTTTCACAGACTGAGCTATGGTGAAGATGGATTTTCCATTGCGTCGCTTGCAGAAGGCAACAGCTAGTTTTCGATCTTGTCGTCCCTTACCTTCCTGCAAGTGTAAGATGCCCAGCAAATCATACCAACTCTAAAAACTGCTTTGTCTTTCACACCTAGAGATTCTGAAGCATACACATATACCTACCCACTAATAGCTAGCAAGAGAAGTTGATAGTGAAAATCTAGAGTGAAGCAAATGGTGGACGTGCATCATCAATGAGACAATCATATGATCCACCTCAAGAGAAGCTATGAATATTCACAGTTCTGATACTTAGCCAAAATTGCATTTGCATTAGATCTTCAGATTCTATCAAGAAGGATTGGTATCTGTCCAATTGACAAGTTATAACCAATTAAAAGTGCTACCCTTTGAAATCATTGTTCAGACGTTCTTCCGTTGGTCATCAGTGCAATTTTCAAAATAAAACTAAGAAATTATAAATTAGTGGAACATCCTAGACGTGATGAAAGTATGCTCAGTTCAGCAGAATCTGAGCTACGAAATAAAAACAAGCAACACAGTACCACATTCAGAAGCCCATGGTAATGCAGATGCATGCCAATCCGGCAGTGTCACTATGAGAAAAGCACAAGGTTTACCTATATCATAAGGATAAACTGATTATCCTGAAAAAGAAAATAAAGATCCATTCATGCATGTGACGGATCAATTATGCCCTATCTGCGATTGTAAAGAAATTTTTGGAAGCTTTTGAAAAATACCCGAGTTACAGAATCATCACCCATCAGAAAATGATAGCTTATCATGCGGCATCTGGGAACATTGAACCCAAGTATATGAGGAATCTGACGAGTTTAACTTCATTGAAGCTACCTTATACTTCTCATAGGTTGTGTACACTATGGTCTTAACAGTATTTCATTGGTCCCAATATGATTTAACCATGTCTTTAATTCCAAATGTCAAGCTTCGCCCAACAAACTGACTATAAAAAGCAAAATAGAAAAGGGAAAGTAAATCTTGAGTTTAAAATATCAATGAAACAGGGATATAAAACAGACTGAAGTACATCCAGAAAATTGACTTACGTTGGTATATAGAGAATACAGAGTACCACCACGAACTCCGTCAACAGAAGTTTCCCTCACAATAACACAAGTGCACCTCCCAATGTCCACAGGCAATGGTCTGCACAACAGAGTCCTGAAACCACACCAAACATGACATATATACATCAACCCCCAAATTCTGACTCGTGAACAAACACATCGCCCAAATTCGAGATTTCAAGGAATAACAGATGGTACTTTCATCGGAGCCGAAACTCACCTATTTGGCAGTGTAGACCAAGACGAAGCTGGAGCTGCCTCCGAGTCAGAGTAATCCCAGATATTCACAGAATGCGAGTTCTCTGACCCAATTGGGTCCCTTAATTTGGACCCCAAAGCCGAATCTTTCTCTTGCATCTGCATGCAGAACTGAAGAGAAGACGGCTTCAAGTTCAGAGCTTTCCCCGTGGACAAAGACTTCAGATTCGAGGAATTCTTGGAAACAGCGGAAGACCAAGTTCTCGGAGCCGCATTCTCTTTATCATCTCCAGACGCCGCGTCCTGTTCCTGGCTGGGACGGGCATACTCCCTGTTGCCGCCGAGCTTAACAGGGCTGTGATTCGAGTGGCCTTCGAGGGTGACTCCTTCGCTGCAGCTCCGGACGTGCCTGGTGTCGTTCAGGGGGTTCACGTAGAGGGTGTTGTACGAGAATTGGCGCGGGATAACTTTGGTGACAGCCATCCTCTCGAAAGAGAACTACAGAAAACAGAGTATCTGTGTCCGTGTGTGGTGAGCGTTGGAAGGTGGAAAGGAAGGAAAGAAACAGGGCGTCCCCGCCTGTGCGGTGACAATCGACGCTTGGAGAGTTGGCTTGTTCTGGGTAAAGAAAGGAGGGTCAGTCACGAGCGATCCCTGACGGGGTTGGGGTGGGGTGATGTTTTGCGTTGGAAATGAGGAGGTTTTTGGATGGGTCTTCAGATATCCGCCCAAGAACAAGAAGCCATTTTTGAAATGTCGCAAGCGGACGCACTTCGAGAAAAAAGATGGTGAAGACTTTGCCGCAGCTAAGTCGCTTTATGTATGAAGTGAAATCCTAAGTGACTTTACCGCAGAAGCTCATGATTTATGATTTACACCAGAATAGTATCGTATCAATAATTAATTATGGAGATTCCATCGTAACATCTATAAACCATACAGTATCTTTCTTACTAGGAAAGGAATATTACATGATTTGAAAACCTTATCAAAGAATTTAATGCGAGTAGCCACTTCATATGTTAGGTGAAGTGAAATTGCAAAGTGCGATGGTATCGGGGGAGGCAGAGATCTGTGGCCAGTCATCTTTTGCCACGTAGGGAGCCCATCGGGTGGGTCCCGCATGACAATCTGACGTGGCGCTCTCGAAGCGTTTTTGGGGGTCTGATGTGTTTTATTTATTTATTGATTTGGGTGTGGGGGGGGTGGGGGTTGCATTTCTATGGTGTTTAAATTTGAAAATGCACGGGGAACTGTGCATAGATAATTGGAATGCAGCTTTTCAGATGCGGGCGGGGGTTAACGGTAGCCATCGGAACTCGCCGTCGTTTCGTGCGCTTTCGGAGACCGAAACGACTGGGCTCTTCTTCTGTCTTTTGACTTCGTGGTTGCATCTCTCGGAAGTGTGCTGGTGGGAAAAAGCGGGAGTGCTGTTTGAATGTGGATGCCTCCTGATTGAAGTAAAGCTATGCGAAAAGTGGCAGCAATTATTGGGGTGCGATACTTGTGGCATGTAGACTTTGTACAGTGTTTGATAGTTGCCCTTTATTGTTGAGCAATTATTCGGGTCGCCCAAGACATGATTAACTATTATCGTTCGATGTAAGAACGAATGAAAATACTTAACTAGCTGATGGTATCATATAAATATATCGCGCGAGCGGTACTTATTACGCTCGTCCTAAACACAAGGCTTTGAAAGATGAGGATAAGGATGAGCTCGCCTACTTGTTTTCGTAACATTGTCTTGAAATGAATATGATGCATTGGACTTGCTGAAAAAAATTGTGCTTTTTATTAGCTACACGATGATGATAAGCATACGTGTATGATTTGCTTGATAATTTTATTGCAATGCGTCTTGCCAAAAACAAAAAGGTTGAGCTCATAGGGTTTGTATCCCGTGAAGTGTGAAGTTTCAAATTCAACTTCAATCTTACAAGAAAGATTTCAAGTTTACTGAGATCAATCTGAAAACTTTAACGGAATTAACTAATAATTAGTCGAGGTTAAATTTCGGAATTTGGTTGCCTCGCGGAAGGGATGGCGAGTCCTCTGCATGAATAAGATTAACTAAGAAATGGAGGTTCTGTAACACCAAAAGAATGAAGTACTGGAAGTTCATGTTCTTTTCTATGGTCATTTTATCCGTGACTATTAGGCTGCAACATATTTTAGGAAGAAACACGAGTGGAGATCATGACTAGTACTTGTTACATTCCTCTCAGTGACATAGCATTCATAGTTCGGGTCATTTTACTATTGAAATACCTTAATCAGCCCAAAATACATCAGGTGCATTTCATGATAGCCTCAAATCAAAAGCCTATGTCTGCACTATATTTGTTTAATGTTCACTTTTCAAGTATTCAAAAACAGGTCATGACAATAATCCCAAGTACTTGTTATGCGTACTTAATCTCAGATAACTCACTTTTCAAAGGAATGATTGTGCATGACAGAGGACGATTGATGCAATTGGACCTGGAAAATTTCCTTAATTGACTGCTCGACAAGAGTCCCAGAAAACTCGTTAATGAAATCCTTCAAAAACACACCAGATCGTTAATCTTACTGAACATGTAATGTAAAGACATTCCCCCCTCCTATACTTATCACGAATCACTGTATTAAACATGAAGAGTTTTGCCGATTGACTGATGGAAGACGCCGCAATGTCATTTGGAAGGACTCTTTCCAGTTATTTCTTCATTGTTGTGGGGAATAAGCACGATTCTCATCGATTGATAGAAGATGCCACGACGGCTGCAAAGACAAGCCGAGCATGGAGTACTCCTTTCCTTTCACTCCGATACCAAATCAGCTACTGGAAATATGGGAGCAATGTCCACTGGGACCTGAAACCATTAGGCAAAGACGTGAGAAATACACCAGCATACTGAAAAATAGTCTCACTTCACAGTAGATTCCACGAGGACATGTTTTTTACTGCTCTGCATGGGGTGTCTCTCTCTTTATTTGGCTGATCTAGTGCTGCTCATCAACATCTTAGGATGTCCGTATTAAACCCAAGGAAAAGTATGACGAAATTTGTAGATGCAAAAGTCATAGAATTCTACCTGAATGTTATCTAGTCTCTGCAAAGCAGCTTTGAGTGGATCTGTCATTTTGCAATATCTATCCATGAGGGACCTTGCAGCCGGCTTGTCACCTTTTGCTTGTATGGTGAGTATCTCCCGGCTCAAGCTTTCTACAGCACCTTCAACCTTACAAAAGATTCATAGAAATCAATTGGTTATTCTAAACAGAAGATGAGATTAAGGATGTTGGCAATGCCAAAGGTACTACCTTTGTAAAATCAACGCTAAATGTTTCATCATGATGCAAAACGACTGCTCCTTTCTCAAATAACCAGTTGAACTGCAACGCCTGACCTTTTCTGGTGATATAACAAGACCATAAACAGCTCAATGGGTATTGTCAGTGTGATGGAACAAGGATCCATGAATAGCTAGCTTACCCATGAGCTTCCTCTAAACCAAAACGAACTGAGCGAAAGCATCCAGCCAAAAAAGAGACATACATCGACTTAACCAAATCCTTTGGAAGCAAGTCCTGAATGCCATTGCAAATCGTAAGAGTAAGAACATCAGCCTTATTTTAGATATTTCCAGAACCTGAAACATCATTACCTGGTCAATGAAAAACTTTAGCGCCCAAAGACCAACTATATCAGCTTTTGCTTCTTCCAAAGCTGAGTGAAGTTCTTGAAGCTCCTGCATTGGTATATAGAAGAATGTCACCGAAGCCGAGAGAGAATGACACTGGAATTCTTACATGAATTTCCTACACGGAAGGTCTGTCTACACTCCCAAGTCAATAAGGACACGATAGTATCCCATGCAGTAACTTTTCTCAAAATGAGCAATATTTTCAACATTGGCAGTGATCTTAGTACTAGTTCCATTATTATCAAGCAGATCAAGTAATGGTCTCCGGACAGCAGACACAGTATATATAGACATGGTATCGTATGAGTTTCAAGATATATTGGCGAAAAAGTAATGAGGGTAAAGTAGCTCTTGAAGTATATACTTTCACTTTTATGGGTGTACACTGTGAATAAAAGAGGTTTCATCAAATCAATCATCTCAAAATTGCCTAGGCATTTTGGAGCTGCCGTGCTGTACCCTGTAATGGGATTCTCTTCACTGTCTATTGCAATGTGTTAGCATCAAAAGCACAATCTTCATTTTCTATTAACATGCATTAGCCAAAAAACACAACTTGCTATTTAACAACAATGAGAAGGAAATGGGAAAAAAAAGTAGGACAAGGTAAAGTTGAGGGGACTAACTAATCTCACTGTAGACTTCTGACCATTTGGGAGAGTTATGGTATGGGGGCCAATTCCATGGCAGCACTCATGGCAAATCGTGTGAGTAAAGAAAGAATCAAAATCTACTAGCCCACTTTGTTCCCTTGAAATGCATCCAGCCGCTATGGGCTGGAGAATATGCTTGAACCTGGTTTTAATAAGAAGAGAGTTGAGAAGCATAACAAGCAATTTCAGGGCATAAAATATCAGATCCAGACACATGCTGTAATTCAACAATCACAAAGATGACAAGGAAGTCGTACTTTGCTTCTGAAACATTCTTGAGCATAACCATTGATGTTCCTCGATCCTTCACGATACGCTCGTCATTTGGTAAATTAAAAGCAACAGTTTGAGGGCCCTTGACATCCTGGATATCAATCCATCAATCAGTTTTCAGAAAATGAAAGAATCAGGGTGTCTATGATAAGATAACTATTAGTCTAATCGTCAAATGATGAATAGAAAATTGTTACCATTGAACTGGCAATGGAAAATACGTGTTCACAATCTTATGCCAGAAAAAGGTGATCATTAACGGTAGTTTAAGACCATTACATGGAAAAAATTCCAGAGGCAAGTGTAATGATTCACGTTCTGCTGAGTAACCAAAAACTCACCCCTGCATTGTAAACAAGCTGAATGACACGTATTGGTGCAGCAATCACATCTTGTGATTTGTATACACTGTCCAGTGGGAGATTTTGTTCCAATACCTTGTGCGATGTTACAAAAAATAAGAAAGTATACTCCATCAGTAAAGTTGGACTTCATTTGTTGAGTCTCTGTGGAAGAAGATTTGACAAGGGTACCTGAAGATTATCTCCAAACAGTTTTAATTGAGCAGTTGCCTTGTCATCTCGGATACCAATAAATGCCTCAAACATCGCCTAATACAATTGCGAATTGATAGCAGCATTGCCAAAGAAGTAGAGACAAATATTAGTACGAGATCATGGACATATTAAAGAGTATAAAGTTGCACCTAAAGTGTGTTCAAGCATTAGCACGAGGCCTATCAACAATTTGTAGCATATGGTATTCCATACTACACAGACAAAAGTGGGTACTCCTTTTTTGCACATTTTCTCCCTTTCCGACTTAAATATAATTCATCTCTTGCTTTGATAACCGGTCTTTTAGATTGAGGACAGATACATAAAGTAGAAAGCTTTTAGAGCAAATAGATAATAAGCATTAAGTAGTCAGTCAAAAACAAATCACCAGAAACATCAAACTTTTGATTCCCTTTCCATACTTTTCTCGCTCTAACATATTTATTTTGCACCATTTACTCATAGTCACATAATATTCTTTCATCTTTAACATTTCAATCATGGAAGTAACTTTTTTCTTTGAAGGTCTTTTAAGTGCATGCAATTGGGACATATCTCAAGGCTACTGAGGAATTAAATAACAGGACCAGTGGAGTTATTACATGCATGAGTAGCAAGATCAGAACTTCAAAGAAGAGAAAGGAACAAAGAATTTTATTAGAACTTCAAAAAGTCTGGCGACTACAGTATGAATGTTATGCACATAGATTTCTAGCGGAAGTCCGGTACTGTCCAATGAAGGAGTTTCAACAATTTATCAGCTCCACAAACTACAAATCTGTACATGATAGGAGAAGACCAGACTTCAGGATCCAGGCTCTGCAAGTATTGTTTACAAAGGTTCCAACCAGTTGGCGGTTGTATGCTGCCAGAGATCAATTACAGTAGTTTTTCAGATTTTCTCATGTAATTATAGCAAGAGATGTTTTCTCTTGTCTGCTTTGTAGAAGGTTGAAAATCAGAAGATCAAGTTCTTCTTTGCTCAAAATCATATGCCTGAGACCTATCAATGATATGCATAAATGTCATGGTCTACCATTGATCTCTAAAGACAACCACCTCAGTCATTGCTGTTCCATGAAGAAATAGTACATTTTTAGACTGCTAATGCAATCAAGCAATCTTCTTCCGAGGTCAGTATCCAACAATGATATACGTAAAACAACCTTTATGAGAGTGAATCACATATAGGCTCTATAACATACATGCATGATGAACCTACAATGCATGGAATAAAATGCAAGAAGAAAGATTCTGGGTAAATAATACCTTGTAGCCAAATAGTGTATCTTCATAAGTCTCATAAGGACCGATAGTCACATCCAACTTGGAGTCCTTCAAATTAGAAAAAAGTGAAAAGAGTATCATTATATTAGCAATATCGGACTACTTCCAGTACTTGATTTTCAAAGGTAAGCATCCTCATCTCCTTCCCAGCAATTCTAGATCATGAGATACCCAACTTCACAAATATTGCCACTGAAAATTGAACATAATGACCATTTTTTCGATTGTCCATCCAGCCATAACCTGGCTTGGTACCAATGCTCAAGCTGAGTCAGAAGTCTGTATAATTACTAGGCCAGTGACAACGATGCAGCATTAAACTACTGAGAATAGAACCAGCTCTAGAACGTAAAAATGTTCTCCAAAGCATTTACTCCTCAACACCAACAGGAGAACTGACAAAATCATCACTGGTTTGCAGCAAAGAGGTCTGAGAAGGGGATACAATTGACACCGTTCTTAAGCTGAGTATTTGTTAAAGAGAGTCACTCATGATGAATCTTTTATTTTTTATAAAAAAAGGTCACAGCATTGTTTGCAACCAGTGGAAGGAAGTTCGTCTTACTCAGCTGGTGAAATAAGATCTCAGAATTCCACCCAAAACCCTATCTCAATTTTATCAAATTATCACCCTAATCCTAAACATGGTGGCAACAGTCTCTGCAACCTTTATCTCTCTTAGTCGAGCTTCTACATTTTCTGGTCCTGATATGTAACTACTAAGGCAAATTCTGTAGTTCCTAATAGGTGAGACAGAAGACTCTCTCTTCCTCCAGTAGATAAAGCTCATAGGTATGCTAAAATGTCGCCAGAATATTTGTCCAGTCAGAATACTCTAGGTCCTCTCTCCCATTGTAGATATACAACCACATACTTCAGCCATCTACTGCAATGATGAAACAAAAGGCAACGTATACTAACCAACTCCATCCAGGCAATGTCTGAGTCATAATAGTCATTGGACAAAAAGGCCTCAGCCTTGCTTTGCAATAGTCTCTTCAAGCTACATGATGCAAGAAAGGACAGTGGTTTAAGAACAGATTAGCCAGCATTGGCATATTTATGTTTAAAGAATGACCTATCGATCGTAAATTGTAATACTTCAATTAACCATACCTTGGGGAGCTAGTTGAATTTCCAGCTTTATGCAACAGTTCAGCAGCTTTTGTAAGCAAAGCCCTGTACTCTTGTGAATAGGGGACAATAAAAAGGTCATGAACCGGTTTGTCTTTATTATTATTACTTTCATCAGAAGCTATAGACAAGGCTTCATCCAAACAGAATTGACTTCTCCGCTTAATAACATTGAAAAAGCCAGTTGCCTCCTCTTTTTCATCTTTTGATAAGCTGCTCTTCCATAAATCAAATTCCTGCTTCCACACAAGCAGTTAAAATGACTTCTAGCAGATATATCAAAGAATAGACAGCTTCAATGATTACAAATTCCTATTTTGAATGGATGTTAGCTGGCGTAGGTCATTCTTGAATTTTGATCAATTTAAAGAATTACCTTTTTGTCCATGTCAGGAGGATAAAAGTTTGCACCAGGTGGTTTTTGCATGGGAAATGCGGCCTTATACTCGATACCCTTCCACCCACTTACTTGCTTCGCGGGTTTAGAGAGCAACTTAACGGCTGAATCTGCAGTTGTCAAAAATGCCTCATTCTCATCAAGGCAAGACCTGTGGACATTGAATCATTGTTCTAAGTTGAAACAATTATTCTTTGACAATTCTAGACGTCATAAAGGTCATTAATATTAGAAAAGGTGAACCCCAATGCAAAATCAAATGGTAGTGTTAAAAGGATGCAGTTAACATCATGTCAGTCCCCTAACCAACAGTCTGAAGCATTCACTGAAGAAAATTATTCGTGGCAATAACCTTTTCGACAAAACCAACACAAATGCTATAAAAGATCATCTATGAGAGTTTTAATGAATGAAGCTAGTAGGGTGCGGGTGCCTGAACTGGGTGATTGTCTCTGAACTGATCACTAGTCTTGACTGATTCTTATCTCTCTATGTTATCAAGCAAACTCAAAGCAACTTTCCATCTCAAACTTACACCCAACACTTCCATGAAAGATAAGATGAATGATAGCTGTATATTACTGAAATATGGGCAAAGTAATAATTTAAAAGGGTTGACAAACTGCTATTTTATCTCATAGATCTCTCACGAACTCTAAATTTAAATTAACCTTCACATCCAACAAGCATTTCGATGAATTTCCTGAAATAACTCAAATCACACTCTTTCCTTGTCAAAATTTGCACACACGTATGAGAGTGTCATTTTTGCTAGCCAACAAAGAAAGAAGAGAGACGTGAATAAAAGAATTGAGAGACATGTCAACTCAGAGCTTTGGATCTCAGTTTACCATGGACTTTTATTTATTGAATAGTATATCCATTTAAACTTGTCCAGCTCTGATGAAGCAGCATGCTCCTTCAACCAATCTCTGAGAGCTGGATTGTTGTACCATACCTAAAATAATCAACAAAAAGTCACCCACCAAAATTAAATCAAGCAGAAAGCTGCTTAAGTTGTAGTATAGAAGGATTATCAACCCCTCTTATAATCGAGGAATTAATACATCTGTCTTCTATAATAAGTTTGACTAGAAGAAAACAATGCTTAATATTTCATGATCCTACTGCTATCTTCACAGAGCAACTACCATCCTTGCCTTATAAAAATCGATCAAGGGATAATTGAAGAAGGCATATAACGATTTATAAAAGCAGCCAAAAATATGCAGAATGATGCACAGCCTGACAGTAAGGACTATATTCAAAGCATTTGAAATTTATAGAAAATTTTTTCACCAGTTGAATTAGATAAGCAATTAACTTAAGACTGCATCAAAGTTCTTTAATGATAGCAACAACAAGCTTTTCCCCATATCAGCATCAACTATATAGATCATCTCATGGCATTGAACGTCTTATCTAATATTATCTTCTCATTCTGTGACTATCGGACCACCCTTTTATGTTGCAAGTGACTGAATAAAATAAACTGTATCAGTACTTGACTCGAGATAGGCTAGTTCCTTCAGTCCAAGGGTCCATCTTATGGGGAAGAATTACCAATTGATAGGTAGAACGCATACACCATATCTAAATATATACCAATCAAAGGTAGAGGTAAAGCATACTTCACTTAAGATAGGTCAGTATCAACTCAGAAATAATTGTGCATATACATGTCTAGTTTTACCAACCTGCAGGTAGAAGATCTCATCAATAACTTTTGCAGCCTTAATTACTAAAAGCAGAGCTTCCCTGTCTCCATTTGAAAGCCCAGAAAGCTGCACAAGAAAATGTGAGTGAAATAAAAAGGTGAATATTGTTTCTTTTTTTATAAGTAAGGACGTGAATAATGTTTCTTATGCATGCAAGAAAAAATAAAGTGAACAAGAACCCTGAAGAATAAGAAGTAAATTCCGCTACTACTTTTGAGCAAGCCAGTGCAAAGGACATTTTGGATGACATCACGTAATTAAGACTGAACGTGTCCTCACAATATATTTTCCACATATAAGATACATAGATATGAAGAAAAAGTCACCTAGACAACCGCGCATTACACATTACACTTTTTCTAAATTCTCTCAGAGAAGTAGAAAATGAGCTTCTTTGTGTAATGCCTAGGAGTGCTACAATCATCTGGTGCTGGGACTGGGGTGGCATGTATTTAGGCCTCTTTAAGGAACATCGTTCGACAATGGAACTAAAAACAAGTCCTAATCATGGGCAAGCAAAAAGAAGAAAAGGAACTTACAAAAAGTAGCAATTACATCTACAAGTAGTGCAATGAGTTAGAGTAATAAAAAACTTAAAATAATCAAGCGGATTATGTGGTTCTTTATCCCCTTCGGTTAAAACAATAAACAACCCAAGAATCATATGCAACAATGAGATCCCACAAATTATGCCAGATATGAAAAAAAAAAAAATTCTACGTGGATTCCACCAAAGGATTACAACCTCTGCATTGAGTGTAACAGAAGCATAGCGACGGATTTTCTTTTGTAGAGCCAAGCTGCGGTCCATGGTCTTCTGGTTGTACCTTTAATATTTAGATAAAATAGATTATGTAAATGGTAAAAAAAATTGCAAATGACCATAAGGATAAGATTACCCAATAGTCTTTCATTTACTTCTCAAGTTTTTTTTTTGGTCATTATTTACTTCTCAAGTTAATAATTGGAGTTAATAAACTAAATGGTAGGATATCTAGCCAAAATTAAAACTTCTCCAAATGTAATAACAAATGTTCTTTAGGCTTTCTCGTGGCAAGCATCTATTCCATAGCTTACCTTTGTGCAACTATGTCAAATAGTTGCCCATATTGTCCATTTACATCATAAGGGACGTATTCAGGATCTTCTTTGGCAAGGACACTTTTGTACTCATCGTAAGATAAGTATTTAACAGCAGATACTTCACTTTCCTATACAGCAAAAAAATCTCAGATTGTATAGTTGTTGAAAACCTCTTCAATAGTAGATAATAAGAAGGATTTTGTTAAGGGCACTTGTCAAATATCTCAAATAAGAAATAAATGTCATTCCAATGTATTTTCATTTTCGTGTTACAAGTAAGCAATGCATTGGAAATGAAAAAAATTTCCTTATCAAGCATGGCTAGTAAGTGTCCCGGGTGCACTTGTTAACAAGACCCTGATAAGATATATGTCGTGAAATTACAGTAAACAAGTACTCGAATAAAAGAAGCAATTAATATGAAAAAGCAAAATCCTGGAGATGCCAGTGATCATTCAATATGAAGCTCAGTTTTGGGGATAAACAAATTCTCAGTTCTCCATGAAACTGAATAACCCTAAATAACTTAACATTCTAACAAAGGACAAATTGACAAAGAATATGTTCCCATATATATTTGTATGTTTCCATGGGTATGTTCAGGTACATACCTACCTAGATGCATATTGATTACTATTCATACGTACTATTATCTTAATGATCCCCCAATTTATACATAAACACCATCTTCTGAGTGGGGAAGAACAAACCTCACTTTATGCAAGAGCAAGTTACCTGCAGCGTAAAGGCCTCCAATGGAATTGGATCAAGAGTAGTCACCAGATAGACATCATTAAATTCATTATTGATGAAATTACCATCATTTATCACACTGCATTGGAAAGAACTACAAGAAGTCAATGAATTGAGAATACCCTGAACTTCTAATAAGTAAATAAAAAAAAACATAAAGATATATTAAAGCCGGTTGAAACTTCTAAAATCATTTGTTAATAAAGATCTCAAGAAAATTGACTTTTGACAATTTATCTTAATAAAACCTCATGAAGATATCATATATGTGCACAGTGCTCACTAAGAAGATAGGATGCCTTCTACTTATTCAGTTATTGATGATGCAACTTCCGGATCTCATGCTTGTCGAAGTATGTAACCAGATTTCTTCACTCTAGATAATGAAAACTACGATTTTGCTAATTTTTAGTTCAAAATTGGTTTTATTAAATCTCCACATGAGGATATTCAATTTTGATTGACCAAATTCCATAAGCAACATCTTGTACAAGTAAAGAATGGCAATGGGGGAAGACAGTCAGAGCTCGACAGCCAAAAGCAACGATGCTGCAAGCAAGACATCAAATGACTAGCCAATAAAGCACTTAAGAAAGGCTGTGGAAGTATTTTTTTTTTTTTGATAACCCAGGGAACCCCCGCACGGCCGACAGCCGGGGAGTAAACCCTGGGGGCGACACGTGCTAGCCACCACACACGTGCCACCGGTTAAGTCACCCTGCGGCGCCAGGGATGGCTGTGGAAGTATTCATTGTGTCATTTTCAAATAAAGTTTAAAACTAGAAAAAAACATGATATCCTATCTTGGAACTTCCATTATTTGACATGGACCCGTCAAAACCAAGTAACCCCTAGTTTATGCACAATGTTCCGACGGTACCGCTGCAGTTTATAACTTGAAACATGAGAAAATTCCTCAATCCGTTGACATGAAGAGGAACAAATACAGAATTTTGAAATTGTCTAGCCTGGTTGATGCATCTTCAGAGGGAAAGGAAACAGTTGCAGAAATGGAGGTAAGGGTCACTAACCACTCTTGAAGAAATATAAATAACAACTCAAACGCATCTTTCGGAAGGACTATCCCTAGCTCCTCTTCAAGTTCCCTCCTAAAGTATACAAAGTTTATCTCAGAATAAGTATGATTGAGCAAGCACATAATTCTTTTTTTGGGTGGCCAGAGCAAGCATGTAATTAAGAGACCATAAAACATTAAGCCAGGAACATATAAATTCAGTAAATGTAAAGGAAATGACATGAATTTCTCTTTGTATTTAGTTTCTGTTCTTGATCTAAATATTAAATAGATTCTGGACTGATAGAATTGTAAAAAGTTTCTTCACAATCAGGTCTGTAACTCACAGGAGCCTTCATAAACAATCATAAGCCAGCCCTCCAAAATCAGTTTTTACAGTTATATATGAAGCATCTTCTTTCCACAATTGACATTATCATTTTATTGAAGGAAGAAAGTACTCTACCTCCTGAATTCTCATTAGATTTCTAAGACATGGTCCTATACATAATGAAAGCATTCATGGTCATAAAGGCCTTGGCCAAGGTGCATCCTCTTATTCTTTCCTTTTCTGCCAGGCAAAGTCAGAATTATGAGCTCGGTGGGTTTAGAACTGCACTTTCAGACTCAAAGACAGATCATTTTGCTCGGGCATCAAGATAAGAATTGAGACAATTATAGGTCCTGGAAGGCAATTCTAAAGAAAAATCATGCATACTTTTAAATTGCAACTAGCTAACAGCCAAATTAGTTTCTAGAGTGGCAGGAGTACTTCAGTCAGATATCACAATTTACAGATGTTGTCATGGACACGGCAAGATGAACAGAAACCGCAAACAGTCTCAAAAAAAAATGCTAATGAATGAAAATTACGAATATGTACACAAAGAAAGGCAAAAAATTGCAACGATGGCCATCTACATCAAAAGCAGCTCTTTTAGAATCATCGCCAGTAGAAAAACATGATCTCAAGAACTTTGTAAAATATAGATCAAACTGGTGGTTTTTAGGCTAACTAACTTTCTCCCAAGGTAACCTGTGATTGCAAGATAACAAACTATAGCCTTACTTCTTTCTAGGTAACAGTACTGTGGGGAGCATTGCCTCTAGAAATTGGACCCAGGTAACAACTAAACACAACTTAGTAGAAGTCATGCATAAATCTTGAACCACAGCAAAATATAAGGCCCAAATCTTAGTGTAGATGCCACAAAGATGAAACCTTAATAAGAGTTGCTTCAGAGCATAGAATTACTCTGAACCTAGAAGCAGAGAATGAAGCATATTTTAAGGATTGAGTTTGTTAACTGGGCTGTCACAAGCGAGGAATCGCCAGCAGATATATGGCCAGCACTCGAAATATCCCATTGGCCTGGCCATGAGTCCTTGCAGTCAGCACGCTTCTGTAGCAGAAGTTCCTGTGTACTCTCTGAAAATATCCACACATGAACTGCTCGATGGTAGTCCCCACCACGATGAACATCGCCCCTACACACGATAACAGCAATATTATGCAGATAAGGGGAAGGGTCAAAAAGACCAGTCAATAAATATTTTTGCAGCAAACAAAGGGTTCTTCAATTGATGTCTTGATGCTTATGAGCAAACAACGCTGATTGTGATGAAAGATATTGCGTCCGGCGAAAACACCGGTACCAGACAGTAAGCCATAAACTGATGAATGGTTTGAATGTGTAAAGTTGGTAGAGACAAGCTTAGCACAAACTTATTCCAGCTGTTCAATTACCAGCTTGATTACCCAACACAAGCAGTGCTATGATGAGGAACGACCAAAAACATAGCATAGTTTCACCATCTATGATATTATGACTGGAGAGAAACTTCGCAATGTCAGGACTCGCGATACACTCAAAGCTGAGCACTTTTCATATCGCTCCCGTTTTCCAGCCGACCAAAGAAGTGAGCCCATCAGCATTCAAAAGAATTGCATCGTCAAGAACCCATGATTTGAACGGAAGAATTCATATCCGGGTGTCTCATCAAGTTCCTTTTTTTCAATCAAATATCAAGGCAGCAAACGAAGAACGAAAGAAGGGGTGGACGAAGAGATGGAGAGGTGCGTGCCTGGGTTTGCGAATGCCGGTTTTTTCACTGGTGCTGGTGAGGACGTCAAGGTACTCAATTTCAGGGTGAGCTGAAGCAGCTTCCGCCATGTTTCAGTATCTCAGGTTCACCCCTCCGATCGTTCTCTTTCAGTGTCCCAATGTCAGATATCCGAGAGAGAGAGAGAGAGAGAGAGAATGACCCAGCGTGTAATCTCGGCTGAGTATTGATTCGGGTTCTGGTGCAGTCAAATCCAATACGGCTGAGGATGTCTTCTCGGAGAAAAAAGTGTCTGGGTGCAATCGTTGACCTCATGTTTTCAAGTTGGTTTTCACTTGTGCATATAAAACGGGTATAGAAAAATGATTTTTTTCATCTTTAAACCCAACAGTAGATTACCGATTATTTTGAATTTTACAAGTGATCCCCCTGTGAGTTAGTAGGTTACGAATTGCTTAAACAATTTACTAGTGATAACTAATTTACCATTATGAAATTTTACTATATTATTAATAATGCTCTGATCTTACGAGTACCGAAATTTTATTTGCCAGTAACATACAAGCGAAATAGTCGATTGATCATGTTGAAATACTCTTTTAAATCACGTACAGTCAAGCGTTTTCACAAATGATCCCGTTCTTCTATTAGTAGACTACGAATCGCTTGCATACTTCTCACCCTTGCGTATTGGATAAGTCATTGGAGTCAATCAAATGGTATCAAAACCATACACATTTTGACTAGCGGTATGCATACCAGCCACCGTACTCAGTTACATTTTTGTCTCCAGTCGCCATCGTTCCTAGCAAACACGGCCTGATAGCTTTTTTCCCTACCACCGGTCAACATTCAGCAATTTCTCACCACCTTGTCCAAAGTCGGAACCCTTTTGAAAATGCCACTTGGTCAGTTTTCTCACCAGGAAAGCAATCCCTACAAGAATGAACATCGAGGAAAAATCTATTCTCGCCCAGGCATGTCAAATTCTACTTGGTCATGAACTGCTGACAAAATTCTCTGAGCATCAGCCTCATGGAACCGAAATACTATGCTCTGGTTAAAAAAATATTACTAGTCGAATATTTAACAAGTTAGCCATGGCAACGGCCTAGGAGAGCATGACGGTCAGGCCCGCCTTGATGCAACATCATTGAAGTATGCAGTTATGCCCTTGAATTTGCCATCCACGTAATTTTCTTCAATCTGCAAATCTTTCCTATCATGTTATGCAGTGAAGACAAATCAAGTCCATCGAAAAGGTTATAATCTAACAAGGCAGTACCTCAACGTGTAAAGGAGGAGAAGAAAGCCAAGAGAGCCCTTCCACTTGGTTTAAGTCCATGTTGCGGGGAAGAAACATGACGATGTTTGGTGTTATCCTCTGAGCAGCTTGAAATACTGAATAGCTGTAATCAGATTGATATTAGGTACATTTTTTTTGGAAACAAAGGTGATAATTATTTTCTGAGCCACAAAAATGCAAGTCTCAGAATTAGGTGACAACAGAGCCGCAGAATCGCACTACCTATAGACCATATTCATCTTGATTAAGTTTTGTGATAGCACCAAGTCCATGCAAGCGTGAGAGAACTATTGATATATAAAGAATGCATCTGTAAAAGTTAAGTTCAGAGAAAATATTGTCTGATCTCCTTTCTCCTTTCAGTTATTCATACCATTAACCTATGACACTACTACAAAGAACAGAATAATCGGTGCTTATTTAGATAAAGAAAGAGAAACATTTGTATAAAGTTCGTTCAGAGAAAATATTGCCTGATCTCCTTTTTCCTTTCGGTTATTCAAACCATGGACGTATGACACTACTACAAAGAACAGAACTCTTGGTGCTTGTTTAGATAAAGAAAGAGAAACATTTCTATTAGTGCTCATATTATTCTCAAATAAAAGTTGATTTAGGTAATTTTAAGCCTCTAGTATAATAAGTTAAACACAACCATTAACTTTATCATCATGTGAAAAGGCCTTTCCCTTAGAAGTGACCAAGAATGTCCATGAAGAAATTCTGCATACCCGTCTTTTGGCTTGAGCAGATCAAGATTAAACTGCTGAATCATTTTGTATGATGGGCCACCCCATGGAGGTGAAAGGTAAACAATATCACCCTGATGAAACAAAATCAAGGGGCATTTTACTTACAGCAAAGCAGAATGCAGCACAAAGTTTTGACCCTGAATGATAAGAACCCAAGCAACACACTTGCAACTTCAGTACAGAGAAAGAATTTTAACTGGATAATTACGCTAGACATGTGATTGCAAAGCGATATTGGAGGATAAGCATCAAGGCACCTACCAAGCATTATATGATGCATTCATAAAACAAAAGCAAGGCTCAATCTGAAGCATCAAATCATTGCCAGAAGCCACCTGCCAAATGGTTGGCATTACTTGCTCTATTCTTCTTATATCGTATAACCATATTAATAACATATAAGTGTCTCCAACTCAACAAAATGTAACAATTGAACTGTAACAGCTTATTCTAACTACATGTGGCATGTAAGGAGCACAATAAAACCAGACTTCCTCAACTACCTTCGCAACATGAACGCATGAGCACTGAGTATGACTAGAATAGAGTAGCATCTCTTCTACATTATATCATTACCTTCAGTGATGGAGCGAGTTGGAAGAAGTCCCCAACAATGAAATCAATACGGTCTTCTACCCCATATATTTTGGCATTATGAAAAGCCAATTCAATTTTTTGAGGATCAATATCAATTGCAACAACATGGTGACATCTACAGCAAGTAAAGATAATCTCAAGTCATAAACTTAAGAAACTCCCATAATGAGATAAACTAATTTGGCTTAAAAGTCACAATATCAGGAACTTTCTCAACAGACAGTCAAGAAAGGGCTGTTATATAAGTACCTCAAGCATGTAACCACTATCAAGATTACTGAAACTCCCATTGAGGATTCCTAAACTTGTAACGAAGGCAGGTACGTAATTCTCTCAACTTTACCACCAAAACATTTCGCACAACTGCTTTTTAGAATCAGTAGATAGAGTGTTTAACGAAGCAGAGAACGTAGAACTTACAGTATAGCAAACTGAATGGCATTGCCACCAACACCAGCAAAGCAATCAATCACGGTTCTTCCACGACATCTCTCTGCATGTCGGACAGCAATCTCCTCAGGAGTTACGGAATACCACCCTTCCTCATCCAATTTGACGCCTTCATCATACCTCGAGAACAGGTGATATCTTTGTAACCAGTACTTCTTGACTAGAGGACTGATAATGGCATTTTCCCTGCGCTTCCCTGTACTTCGCTTCAACTTAACTGAAAGAACATGCAATGAATTGATCTCAACAAGCGAGCGACAGAACAAGAAGAAGACATTTGTTTTTCCTGGGGTCACCACACGAGAGAAAAAGGCCATTGCTTTGAGGTTTAGCCTGTAGCAACTAGCAACCCAGTCTGCCATCTCATTTGGGTTTCCACAAAAAGTGCGCATTGTCGACATTTGCTGCTCGATCAACTGAGTAACCGAACTCGGAAGAGGGAAAAAGAAGAAAAAGGGAATAGCTTTGCTTGAAAATTCACTCCAGGAAGAGCTGAAATGGAGAATAGCAGAGATTAATAAGCAAAAAGAGAAGCACCTCGCTTGCGTTTCTTGAAACGACGAGAATGGGAAGCTTGAACGGCAACTCTCTCGTTCCCCGTCATCGACAGCTTCCTGCTCTCGCTCGTTTGTGCCAAGTTGGGAGGGTGGCTTTCCTCGTTCTGCTGTTTGCCTTCTTGCTTCAGCCTCGTAGGTACCATTTTTCTTTCTTAGCTTTCTCTGCTTTCGGTTTTTCTTCTTCTTTGTGTTTTTGGTTTCAGAATCGAATGTTTGAATTTAGTCAAATACTTCATATAATTTCCCCCTGTCTCGGTCCCGTCGCTTCGTTTACCAAAAAAAATGCTACTTCTTTTAATGGGTCAAGGGCAAACCCAAGTTTGATGCCTTTGCCGGATTGTAGCTTATTATTTCGGTGGAAAGCAGGATAGTTCAATTGCCCCCAATTAGCTTCTCCATGTAAATGTGACTAATTTTATCTTGCTCTTTGCAATTAGGCTTGGTCATTCATCTTTCCTTGTATGCTTACATTGTAGACTCCACAGTTCACAGTACACACGATTAGTTTATTTATTATTGGGATTCATTTATAGCAGTAATCACCAATTGTACTACTTGCTTTGCACCAGACAATGTGCCGACATTTTGCTTTCCCCTTATCCAAGTGTAGATTGCATCGGCCGAGAGTGAGGATGAGGGCGGCTTCATGCTTCGTATCCTGCTGCGCTGCATGTGCATGCGACGTGTTTTGAACTGTCGTCTTGGGAGTTAGCAGGAGGTCGGCTCGGATTGCATATTGTGGTCTCTATGGGCTTTCTGTGATGGTGTCATGGATTTTCCGTGAGGTCGCTGCCCCTCTAATGAGGAAGCTCCCTAGTAAGTCTTCGACATTGCTTCTTGTGTTATAATTTGCGTCACTTTTAGTGTGATTTGTTGAAGCAGGTTCTGCGGTAAGGTATAGATCATGAAATCTTGTTCTTTTGGATGTATTGTTCAACGTTTGGGACGTAAGCATTTAATTGAGTCTAATGGGTTCTTCCGTAGAGCAGATTTATTTTGTTGCCATGGTGGTGCAGGGTTGAATCATTTCCACCAGAAACCAAACAGGCAGTGGTTTGAAACAGATGCCGTCCTGCAAGTTAGCTTGGCGAATATTCTCTTTTTTACTATTCTAGCACTTATGATGATGAGCGTGAAAAATCAGAGGGATCCCCAGGAGAGTATTTATCAGGGTGGATGGGTGATGAAAATCATATGCTGTGCATTTTGGTGATTTTCATGTTTTTCCTTCCAAATGGGGTCATCAGCTTTTATGGTCAGCCCCATCTCATCTGTGTCCACTGCAACACCATGTTTCCTGTAAAGATGTTTTGCTTATAGTATTCCACTTAAAGAGATGAGGTGAACAAATTGTCAAGCATAAGAGCCACCGCAGTTATCCTGTCATTATGACTGGTCGAGCGGTGTACCCTATAGGCATGGACCACTTGTAGACATGGAAAATCGACGATCAAACTCCTGTTCCACCACAGTGATGCCCCCGCTCGGGTCACAAGCCCGCGCAACTGAGCTTGGCAGGCATGGACCACTTGTAGACTAGGAAAATCGACAATCAAACTCCTGTGTATTACGGACCAAAAAATAAAAAACTCTCCTGTGTACTCATATATAGATTATTACCACGCAGATCCTCTTGTCATCAAAGTGGTAACATCAGGTGGTAACGTCTCCAGTAAAGGTTGCGAATCCACTTTGAAATTATGTCCCTGAATCCCATGGAGCTGGCTAAGGAGGGACCCGGAAAAACAGCACGGAGTTCAGCCTTGACTGAAGAACAAATGCCAACAGATTTGGCAAAGCCTCTTCTCCAAGTTCCGGATTGGTCTCGAATGAGCCCTCCTACTGAGGCATTGCCCAGGTTGCCGCACATATTAACAAGCTACACCAAAAGTAAGTGCCCAATCATTATCTCGATATTATTGTGAATTTTGAGGTTCAGGAAATTAATTATTTAACACTCCTTGTAGGCCAAAGAGTGCACATCAACATACAGGGGCTTACTCAGGGACATGGCAACTTGACATCCAGATCAAAAACAAAATTCATTGATTCAATGTAATCTCCAGAATTCTCATATTTAGCAGTCATGTAGACACAAACTAGTCCAACCAACAATGTCAAGTTGACAACAATTGTTCACCCTTTAACAGCGCCCAGCAAAGATGAGTCCTTCATCCTTTACGTTGTCATCCAGCATGAAAGTAAGGACATGAATACTCAGCCTCATGTGGTCTCTTCCATCTTTCCTTCATCAAAAGAAGAAGTCCATAGATTCATTCCATACATACCCAACTAAATCATCCAATGCCAAGAACAATTTGAGAGCCAAAAAAGAAATTCAAATTGCCTTTGCCCTTCCCAAAAACCAAATAAGAAGAAGAAGAAGAAGAAGGAAGATCATCCAGACAACCAATGAAATGCCAGGCAGTCAACATGTCAGACCCAAAAAGAAAAAAATTTCGACAATATAATTTACTCTAAGAAAAACTATGAGCCTGAAGGAAAAAAAAGTCGCTGCTCAATCCTCAAAATCTCCAGCATGCTCCAATAGATAGTTCGCTGCCAATTCCTCATTCCGGTCACAAGCCAAAAATGCCTCAATGACAAGGGCTCTGTCAAATCCCATTGCTTCAAGCTGTGAACAAACAAAATTAGTACAATGCTACGATAAAGGTGCGATAAGCAAAACTGACAAAGCAAATCCAAATTGGGAGCATACTCGCTCTATGGCCTCCTGCTCAGCTGGCGTCACATTTATAGCATGAGGCATATCTTGCTCAGGCTGATCAAATATATCCCTACAGGGAAGTCAAACCATCAGAATTTTCCTAGTGAACCCTCGAATGAATATCTTCAGAAGTAGGTAGTCTTTTCTTGCGCACCCAAAGGGCACTGCATAGAGTTCCCCCGTCAGCAAATGATATCAAACAGGCTTCACAATGCTTTACAATCAAGGGTGAACAACTACAAATGAGTCCGCTCTATGCAAATTTCATTGACCCAACTCCCAAATAACATAAGAATGAGAAGAAAAGTCACTTTTTAATTGTAGGCGAGGGAGGTGAGAGGAGGCCAATCTAAGAAATCAGGGTATCATCTGGACTCCCAGCCTTTGGGTGTTGCATTCTAATCTGGCAAAAGAAGACCTATACGAGCCCAGTCACCTGAACATTTATTACTTACCCTTCGGACCCATCAAGAGGTTCATTTATCAACTGAAGAAACTCTGCATGGTGCTCCTGTATCAATCGTAAAAGCTGAGGATTTTGCTTTCCAAGTTCCTGAAGCATGGGCTGTTATCAAGCACGAAAGTAAATCGCATCCAGTGTCATTACCTTACAAGAATTACTTTACCAGAGCTGTATCCAAAAAAGATAAAGAAAACAAGAAAGTAGCTAATTCACCTGCAAAATCTGGGGATTTGCTTGCACCATAGAACGCAATGCTTGGAACTAAAATGCAAAAGGAAAAGAAAAATTATATCAGACCACCCGAAAGATCCTAACACCTAATCCATAACTACCCATGCTACTGCATGAAACAAAAATGCAAAAGGAAAAGAAAGAATTATATCAGACCACTTGAAAGATCCTAACACTGAATCCATAACTACCGTAAGTGTTTATACATATTTCTACCTATAGAAACCTTTTATTTTTTTGGAGAAGAAAAAGATGAACACTGTATGACCGACCTTCGGTGATTGATATCCAGTATATAAATGCACAAAGCTTACACATGATGTTGACCTAAATTTTATTTTTCTTAGGCTCCCCCAACCGTAAATTATATGGTAACTGACCATTGACAAAATATAGACCAGTGAAAAAGAAAATCCTAAAGCTTCAGCTCTTCAAACTGAAACTACAAAGACTTTTTTGTATATTAGGAAATGCTCAACAGTAACAATACCTGTTGATTGTTTCGAAGAAAATCGAGTGTTCCAAGTCCACCAGCAGCAGCACTTGAAAGTGCTTCCTGCAAAACAATTTACTTTATGTAAACTTCCAAAACATAAATTGTCCAGGCACACTAAGAAAATGAGCTTTACCTGGGGAAACAAATTTAAAGGAGATGTATTAGGTGCACCAGATGCAGGCACTGGTGGTGCTGCACCTGCTTCATTCGCCTGACTTGCAGGATAATGAGCCCCAGGTACAGCAATTTCAGCTGATTCCGGTATACCCTGAAAATAGGAAGACATTAGAAACAATTGAAGACTAAATACAGAGCAAAACCATCATCAGCCCAATAGACATACGGAATATAGATAATCCACTGCTCGCTCTGGATTATTGTATGCAGCTCGGAGAGCACGTACAACCGTCTCTCTGTCCCAGGTGCCACCACCCATGTCCATTATTTGCTGGATGCTTTCCTCCAGATTATTGCCAGCAACTAAATGGGAAGCAGCTTGACTATAGGGGTCAGAAGGCACACTGCGACAAAGAGATAACAGAGTTATTTGCAAGTAATCAGGTAAACCTATGATAAGGCAATTGTAAAATCTACTATGACACCGGTCACTGCCTCCGCATATTCTCTCACCATTGTGAACTTACCACCCTATTGTCTTCCCCATCACCATTCCTCTTATTATTAGCTTATTCTGCTTGGCCAAAACGGACAGCAAAATTGATTATTTAAATCCACATTTGCTCCTCGACTTTCAGCCCTGATCCTCAAACTACCTATGCTGTATTTCAAGGATATGATAAAGCATTCACATTGGGCTTCTTTTCCATTGAATTCTAACATGAAACCACTTAAAACTATCTAGCAGTCTCTCAGCATGTGAGAGACAGAGGCTATGAGCAAGACAAGCACCAAGCTATGACCGAACCAAGGTAGCATAAGAAGCAAAGCCATGTTATCTTACAACAATCTTCAACAACGACCTGGATATTAACTCATTTTAATGATTGTACCAACATTAACCAGCTTCATAGGAATTAATCTCGGGAAGTCCTTAATAACGCCAGAATACCAACTGGTATCCCCACCAATATCATGAAAGTTGCTCATTCACAAGTATATTTAATTTTGCATGTCACCAACTACATTATATATGAGTTCGCAATATTAAAGGAATCGAAGTATTATAGAGAGAGAGAGAGAGAGAGAGAGAGAGAGAGAGAGAGAGAGAGAGAGATCTCCCATACTTAGCTGTTGACCCTTCTGAAGTGGATGTGGTCTTTGAAGGACTGTAAACATTATCAAAGAGGGTATGAGATTGATTCGCTAAGTTGAACGAAACATTACTGTCAAGCAAATGTAATCTTACGGTGCTTGTGCAGGGGCTTCAGATGCTGGAGAAGGGTTAGAAGTTGGTGCAGTGGCTGCTGCAGTGGTTGCTGCAGTGGTAGAAGCAGGCTGTTTTGACCCCAAAAAAAAATCTTTCATATACCAAGAACTGAATCACTACGCTATCTGAAAAAAAAAAAAAAAAGACTGATAAGAGTATACCTGTGCAGACGAAGTGCCAGCTGAGCCTGAACTCTTGCTCTGCTAAACAAAATGATGAAAAAAAGAAAGGAGGATGTGATAGGTCAGCTTCAAGCTGGAGCTAGGAGATGATAGAACTAGTGCCAATATTGCCCATCGACATAACAATTCAGATCAGTCAATATGCAAGATAATGTTCTGATTAGAAAGATAGAAAGAAAAGAGCACATAAGACTAATGCAAATATATCTATAGATATTTAATTCATCACAAGTCAGGGAGGAAAGAAAATAAATCAAGATTTCTCATATAGCACAAATTATCCTAGAGCACCAAGTATGAGCCAACGTAGCTACAGCTGGCAGCTTCCTACATAAAAGAACCAAGATCATTATCGAAGTCAGATCACAACAGGGGAAGCTTATGGTGCAGATTTGCAGCAGAAATGACTACCCCACCCAAAAAGAAAATGGTCATTATCTCATTCACAGTTTAGAAATCAAGCTCAGAGGACATAAATTTAGAGCCAGAGATCATGATATAAACGCGCTATCCCACCCTCCAGGAAATCGATCCATAGAAATCTTCCTCAATGCATGTGATGTGAACATACTCAAACATCAGATACCTGAACCAGGCAGACACCTCACTCGATAAAACAAAAAGGAAACTTAGCCAATTCCATCATCTCCCGAAAACTTAAATGGAGCTGTTATCTTGGACTTCACTAAAACCATGTTTGATGGACTACAATTACCCAGTGTCATCCTTAAGTTCAAACAGGAATTGAACTTCATTTGAAAGAAAAGGAAAAGGAAGCAAACCAAGAAAATTGGCCAGATTATAGTCGCAACCACAACCAAACCAACACTACTAAATCAACACTATGCGACTTACTGATGATGGCAAGTGGCACACATGAAACATAAAAAAAAATATAAAATTGCTTCATGTACTTAAACTCAAGGCGGGTTATGATTCACCTTGCTGAGCATGACAACAAGGAAGCCATCTTCGGACACCTTGTTGTCGGCCAATGTGGTCTCGTCCTTCAACACCTTACCATTGTGAATCAACAACTGCTGCCCACACGGGTAGTTATCCTTTCCCTGTACATCTTCAATGTTCTTCTTGACAGCCATTATCTACGTTAGCCGGGAAAGACAAAAAGGAAAGGAGTCCCAATCAGAACACAAACAACAACAACAACAACAACAACATTCACAAGGCAAAACCACCCTCCTGGCAAGTCCCACGTGCATCCATATAATACTAGCGAAAACACCAATCAGCCATTGTCCCCAACCCAGCAAATTCCAATGATTCGGGGACGGAAAAAACGCGACCTTTCGCATCCTCCTAAGTAAAAACCCATAATCCGAGCGGTACGTCCCGAGGATTCTAAGACTACGAACGACCCCAATCTTCTCGAAGCTCGCACTTTCCGACGGAAATCAACGGAAACAAACAAAACCCACGTTCCGGCAGCCGGGGAAACCCCGACGAAGGAACGGGGCGGGGGAGGGGGAGAAAACTCACGGTGTCGGTGGGCTGCACTTTAATTTCAAAGTTGGTGCCCTTGAGCGTCTTCACGGTGAGCTTCATGGCGGCGTGAATCACACACGGGTGGGAGAGAGGGATCGACCCGAGACGGGGGCGCCAATTCCGGTTCGTGGGTCGGGCTCGCTATCGAAGTAAAAGCAGGAGAGAACCCTAGAAACTCTCAGTCCCCAGACCCAGAGAGAAGAGCGACGGAAGAGAAGAGCGTGGTGCGTGCGCGTGTACGGCGTATGTATGAATGTATGTCATTGTCATGCGTGGGACTTGCCTGCGCCAGAGGAGCAGAGGGAGGTCTCCGCACGTGCCGCGCACCTGCCGCGCCACCGTGCGTATCTGCACATGTATTTCCTGTTATTATGCCATTCGCTTGTTTTTTTGGGGGGGTCAATTCAACATTATGTAGCTGTTAATAAACTGCTGCGCAAGTTCGGCACTTTAATTGATTAAGGCTCCATTCGCTTCGCGGAAAACTGAATAAGTTGAAAATTATTTTCATCGAAGAATAATCGCTTGTATCGCTTATAAAAATGAATGAACAGAAATATTTTCATCGTTTATGAAAATGTTTAAACATAAAACGTTGCCGATGGCAAAAAATAGCAGCATACAATACGTAAATAAAGAGTTCGATAAAGTTCGGTTTAATCGTATTAATCGTTTTAATCAATTATCTTATATTTTCTTTTAAAAATAACATATGGTACGGTTCCATTTGAACGAAGAGATTCCTATTTTTCAATCGAGATGATCTCTTGAAAACTACAACCTTGTCAAAAAGGAATTTGAAGAGGGATTTATCATTGCATTCTCAATCCTGAACCTGAAGCAATAATAAATGTTGATCCATCTTGCCTGAAAGAATAGGCTGAGAATTCAATCTTCTTTTTATCCTTTTTGTAGGCCAGCTACTCGTTCTGTTAAGTCGAGAGCGAGATTGGTCCATACCAAATGAAGCATTCTAACTAGAATGGTCCAGTTTTTTTTTTTTTGG
The DNA here is from genome assembly GCA_031216285.1 of Syzygium syzygioides. Lineage (NCBI taxonomy): Eukaryota > Viridiplantae > Streptophyta > Magnoliopsida > Myrtales > Myrtaceae > Syzygium > Syzygium syzygioides. Next base: position 27,966,909 of record CM062251.1, read on the forward strand.
GGGGGGGGGGGGGTCGAAAATGGTCCTGTTTTGGAGGACCAATAATTGGCATATCAAGTTCAAGAAATATTTGACATTCGTAAGTTGATTTCCAGCCACGAGTATTCACTTGAAGATCGGATTTAATGCCATCTTTTGTTCTAGGCTGCATCGATAGACTCGATTGTCATGTAATGCGCGCTGCAGTCTTGTGGCCGGTCCGGGTCCTAATCCTGCAGCAGCACAATCCTAGAGGAAACACATCAACATAAGCCAGTGACATGGTGGATTCGAATCCGCCGATGAAACATCCATGCCGTTACATGGTTTCCTACAACTAATCATTCTTTACCTACGGAGTGATTTGTGACGTGTAGTCCTTACAAGTCGAAAAGCGCTGTGACTTTCACCCCAGATTAATTCGTGGGCGAGTTTCTTTAGGATGGTCCGCAATCTGCAGAAGATGGGCGGTCATTAACGATTAGGCTGCGGAGGCCGTGCGCAACCAAGTTTTGCACAAATGTGCAGAACTCGCATCCGCTTGCCAAAAGTGCATGTCACATTACTTTGGTTTGGTTATCATAGTTTTGCATCATATGGCGTTATATTGCGGAAGTTATACGGTTCAAAGCCATCCTGCTCGTACACCATCATGCGTTCATTGCGTTGAGGGTTCTAGCTTGGCGTTTAATCTGCTCCTTCCACCTGGTGCCCTCGGCAAATTATCGACTGACCATCGAAGGACGACATGGCAATTGATGAGGTGCTATAAGTAGAAGGTGAAACGAGTGTCGATGGTCAAGATGGCCTATTTTTAGGTGGTAGTTGCAAATGCACTTGTTGAATGGCCACCTGGCTTACCTACCTGAACAATCTCCACATCTGCTCATTTTTATCCGGACAAACTTCCTTCATATTCGGCGCAAAGGAGGACTAAGGAGCTCGTCTTGAATCCACCAGTTCCAATATAAAGCTCGCCTGAACATATCTATGTTACATCTCCTTCCCTCTGCAGCAACTTTTAAACATGTCTATCAACTCCTTGCATTCTTTGCTCTGCCTATTTTTCCTTCTTTCATCTTCTACAACTGCCTTTAACATCACCAATATCCTAAGCAAATACCCCGAATTCAGCACCTTCAACAATGATCTCACACTATCTCAGGTTGCCAGTGCGATCAATGCGCGAGCAACCATTACCGTCCTGGTGGTGGACAACAGCGCCATGTCGGGATTGTCAGGGCAACCGGCGGAAACTGTCAGAGACATCTTGAGTCTCCATGTGGTGCTTGACTATTACGATCCGCAAAAACTTCAACAATTACCGAATAAAACAGCAATTCTCACCACACTGTTCCAGACAAGTGGACGGGCTGTCGGCCAAGAGGGCTTTCTCAATGTGACCAGTTCGAGCAGTGGTGGGATTGCATTTGGCTCGGCTGTGCAAGGATCGAACCTCCGTTCTAACTTAGTAAAATCTGTCACATCTCAACCATACAATATATCTGTCTTACAAGTAAGCAGTGCAATAGTGCCTCCTAATATAGGGAACGCTAATTCTAGTTCTGGCTCAAACTCAACTTCCTCACCGCCATCCCCAGCACCAGCAAGTCCTAGCCCAAATAAGTCCCCGGTGCCAGCTTCAAGCCCAACAATGGCTCCTGGTGCTGCACCACCAAAGTATGGAAAGGCACCGACACCGGCTGCAGCAGCAACACCCCCATCTAACGGGAGTCAAGCAACCCCACCAGCTGCCGCCACCTCACCCGCCACCTCACCATCAGAGGTGGCTGGTGGTTCACCAACAAGTGCCAATGCTCCAGCAGCAGATGCTCCAGTCGGTTCACCTCCCATGCCTGCCGATGGGCCTGCGGCTTCAGCAGCAGATGCTCCGGGCGGTTCACCTCCCCTGCCTGCGGGTGCCAATGGGCCTGCAGCGGATGATCCGGCGGCTGATGCACCGGGTAGAAACAAATCTGGCGCCCCTAGAGGTTATGGTGTTGACCTTGCAGGAGGTGTAGGACTGTTTGCCACAATGACTTGGTATCTGGCTTTGACAATGTGGTAGAACACGTAAGGAAGAAACATTAGAAGATCACTGTTGTCTCCTGCAGTAAATATGGAGTTTAGTTGCTTGCCTTTTTTACATTTCAAAGTGATGTAGAAGAACTGGTCAGCTGTTACAGATACCGTTACCAAATCTTCCGAATTACATGTTTTTCCTAACGATTCTTCATCTTGGTAGTACCAGTTCCTGCAAAAACTGCTACCGCTAAGTCTACATCTTTTTGGTCCTTGCCATGTCTTTATTCTATTGCCTAATGGCGTCTCTTATACTTCGTGGTGAATGTGAAATCCATGTCAGACTTAGCGTGACTGCTATCGATAATTGCAATTGCTTATCTACTTTACAAACACCCAGATGAGTATCTAACCACAGTAAGTATAGAATGCTTCCTAATTGTTTAAGACTACAATCGATCATTGTGCGGAAACTGGAAAGGACCAAAAGACTGGGGTTAGAAAATGAATGTCGTAAACTATTCAAAGCTGACTTTTAACACGGATCTTAATGATCTCCAATGATTGCAATCAAACTGAAAGTTAGATAACAAGCGGACACGCGGATTGAACATACACAAGTTCAGTGAATTATCAACAGCAATTGTAAGTTTCAAGGATGAAATTACTTGTAGTATACAAAGATCTGTGCAGGATTTATGTGGGAATCCATTGTTACATCTTTAACATAGTTAATTGACTGAGTGGTGTCAGTTTATCTTCTTGATTGAAGAAGTATATTATTCTGTACTCCCCTCCTGATTCTAGTTTGATTTGCTGTTGAAATGCGAATCTCCCTCTCTCTCTCTCTCTCTCTCAACAGCCACATGCAATAATGATATATATTTCAAACCAGAAGAAGTACACATATCTTCAACACTAGCTTTGTCAGCTACAAGTCGAAGCAGCGAAGCTGATGTCTTCTTTCTAGTACAAACAAACTGAATTTTTTGGGAGTGAAAGGGCAGAAAAAAGAAGAAAAAATTCTGAAGCTTAGTCTTTCTGACTTGACAAGCCCAAAACATGTAGACTTCACGAGCGCTGCTATAAAGCTCATTGACTTGGAAAATATCCTGCACCGACTTGGTGCATGTAAGCCTTTATATCAGGCAGGTGCCATTTAACATGATGACTTTGTGAACAAAGAGCCGGCCCACAAAATTGGCTGCGAGTTTTATGCTGCAGAGCTTTTTTTTATGTCTGCTGGTTTTGCTGGGGTGGTTTTTTTTTTTTTTTTGGTTACTCTAATGTGCAACAATAATGGTCATATTTTCTTTACCAAAAAAAAAAAACAATAATGGTCATATTTTAAGCGTGCTCATAAGCATGTATGCAGCTTGCTCAAGTCTCTGTTCTCTGCCAAACCTTTGGCCCATTTGTGGCTCTATGCTCTCAGCATGCAGCTGTTCTTTGGAAAAGCTCCAGTAACAGTATTAAGAACTCAACAGGACATGCTGCAGGCCACGGTGCATTAGACTTAGGAAGATAAATAACTTCAGACGAAAGTATTGGCTTCAAAACTTCTAATGAAAACTTTCCACAAGCAAACCTGCCTTGGTTGCATATTATATCTTGTATGCTCTTTACTTTCATATATTTCTTTCTTCTCTGGTCAAGTCAAAATGACAGATTGCTGAACGTGAGCACTAATGCTGATTGTTGGAAAGTAAATTGAAACATTTAAGCTAACTTGAGGGAGCTCCAGTGATGGTAAGCTACTTGTCTGTACGAACTTGCTGTTGCTTCTGTTCTGTGATTTTTAGTATATGGCACTAAAGGAATTGAGTTTGTAACAGCCACTGCCCATTGTGTGTGGATCAAGTTGAATGTGGACTTACGACAATGTGACGTATATCTACAGAACTTTCTCTTTCTCACATATATTTACAAAACTTGATCCATAAATACAGTGTACACATGTCTCGATTCTCTCTCCCCTGTCAAATGGTGATGTTGCCATGCTGAAACTTTGTCATGGATGAAGTTTCGTGCCTGTTAAGCATGATCTGCAGATAATGTTACTGATGTGCTGTGGCTAGACCATACGAAGACTCTCCAGAAAGGGCGTTGCTTGCTTTTGGAATTATTCGCAATCTGCTCCAGCTCCGATCTTTGTAGCATTTCCCACATGACCCGCACGTCCTCGTACTCACATGTTTGAATGTCATGGTGAAGCTTCAAAAGTCCATCACCTGATTCGAACCAAAAGAAGAAAGTCTCCTTATGTGCTTGAACTTGAAGTCAGAAAGAGCAAAACTTTTGAGTAACCAAGAAAAACTAGTAGAATTCGTCCTTATGGTTGAGAAATGACTTTTGTCTGCACTTATTCAGTGCATTGTTAATCGATAGTAACAAAAGATTGGTCCTGATGCTCAATACATATTCTCTGAAAACGTGAACGGGGAAAAAATCTGGGAATAGCAGCTGGTCTAGGAATTATGCCAATCCTCATCTCAGAATCCATGACTTTTGGTGCAAACAAGCTAAGTTCCTTCATCTTCTTTTTTTCGTTAAAATTGCATATGTTTGTAGGATTTAGGAAAGATTCTACAAACCCGCAATTTGCTAACAAGTGCAAAACTAATGGAAGCTACTAACATGGAATAACTAAGATCTTTTGAAAAAATTACCATAAACCTATTTTAAAAAAGCCAGTGAAGGATAAAGATATTGGTGATTTCTGCTCACGGATTAGTAGTAATTTCCAGGGGTTTAGTCAAAAACCACAGGGGCACAGATATAGAAAGTAGATATAAATGGTCGTTACAAGAGTTTCAGTGACACAACAGGAAACTAAACAGAAACAACCGAGTTTGTTAGTCTAATGCCATGATGGATCAATAGTAATAGACAGATGATACTTCGAGTTCAGCTTGGTGGCATTTGACACGACAGGTCCTTTTTCTACAATGTGGGCTTTGGAGTTAAAGGAAGTTGCTTACCCTACGCTATTCATGTTAAGTCAACATGGAAGTCTTTTTAGATCTTCAATATGTGTTTCCAGAACAGAAATGATATATTAAAAAAAACGGAAATATGAAGAAATCTTTACCTTGTGAAGAGTAAAATGGTTGAAAAAAAAGATTGTTTTCAAATATTACAGAGTTAAAAGACTTAGCAGCAGATGAAGTTTGAAGAACAAGATCTGAAGCATGTATTTAACTTATCTGTGATCATATCGCCTCACCAGAAAACAGTGGCGGGGAGAGGGAGAGAGAGAGAGAGAGAGAGAGAGAGAGAGAGAGAGAGAGAGAGAGAGAGAGAGAGAGAGAGAGAGAGAGAGAGGACTCACGGTGACGGCGAGGCTTGAGGCGAGAGGAAAGAGCGAGCCAAGCCCTTCGGACAGGGGAGAGGAGCATGTTCCACCACTCCATCCACCTTATTTGTTCTCCTGCTCCTCTTATATTGATCTCCACCACAACACCATCGATCCCCACAGTTTCAGTTCATCAACTACCACCAACTGTTTTTCTTCTTCCTTCCAAAAGACAGGCTCTCTCTCTCTCTCTCTTTTCTGTCTCTCTCTCTCTCTCAGCTAAATAAAAACCTGGGGAGACTCCATCACCCTCTGAATATATATAACTACAACCCCAAGATATCTAGTTAATGAGCAAAACAAACTTGGCATCTAGAGAGACACAGAGAGAGATTGCCTCTCACTTTCTGAGGAGCCAACCTTGCGCTCCTGTTATAACCGAATTTCCTTCAATAGGGACGTGCCATCTGATTGTTTTCTGGCCCTTGGACTTTTCGCTCTTTCTCATTTGAGCCCCTATATTCTCGATTTTCTCAACAAGCACCATCTTGTCCTCTTCTAATTCTAGGTCTCTATCTCAATGAGTTTAGGATTAAGTTAATGATCCGTTTGTTCTGCGAAAAATGAATGATTTGAAAAGTATTTTTTTAAAAGTAATCAATTGTATTGCTTGAAATAATTAGTCGATTGAAAATATTTCATTATTAATAATGATTTATATCTAAATATTTTCATGCACGATGAAATTTTTATTCACTCGTTTAAGTTTATAAGTGATACAAGCGATTATCTTTAGGAAAATCTTTAGAAAAGTGTTTTTCAAATCATTCATTTGCCCTTTTAGCACTTTGGTATGGCTCATTTGATTACCAGGTGTCAATTACACATTGATCTTCTCATGCCTTAATCAAGCTCGACTGAGATAAATTCGCAGAGTACGTCGGGGGGTTTTTCGAGAGAACTAAAATGTAGGGGCACAAGTAGATTTTTTGATTGTGCCTTGTTATGAATAGATGTTGAACTAACTGTACCCTTCCATGGACAGTGAAAATAGTTGGAAGCACTGAAAAGTTTGCAATTTCAAGAATTATTTGACGACATTCGAGAAATAAGTGAGAACCGACAACTTTTTTCCCTGTGAACAGAAGGATCATATCGGTTGCATGATCTAGTTGCGATGGACTGATCGAGCCATCTTGTCTAAGTTCAACTCCAAACTAAAATACAAGTGAGCTGCTTATATGATAATTAAAACAAGTTAAGCAGTTCCAAACTTAATCAAATCAAAGTCATCACAACTTGCCTTGTAGACGCAGCTTCCTCCTAAAATATATTTTCATATTGAGAAGCCACACGTGGAACAATTTATGTGGACAACCTCCACTTCTGGACTTCCTTTCCCCTTTCTTTATGTCTTAGGGGTTAATTAAAGTTAAAATTATTGATGAGAGCCCAAAACATGTCTTTGTATTCTAAGGAATGTTCAACTAGATGCTCACTAAAGGGCGGTTTGGCTCCTTATTTTAAATTTTGGACGAAAAAATATTCTAGTTTCCTCCTTATTAGTTTAGACATAAGGTGTAAGATGCGGTGTCGGCAACGGCCGGGTCCAAAGAATCGTTTGGAAAACAACAAAAAAAGATTAGTTGAGTAAACAGAGATTTCTCTTGAGAAAAAAAAACTCATGTTAACCAATTACATGGTGACATGATGCAGTTATCTAGCATGCTTTACACTCTTTTTGAGTGTTGACCTTGCCCCCATCTTTCCTTTTCTTTTTCTGCTTTGGTACCATACATTTATCGATGATCTTGGCACAGAATATATCTGAAATTAAAGTTACAAAAAGTTGATAGAGGAGAGATCTTGAAAATTAAGATCCCATCGAATCAAACTTCGAATGGTCAGAAGATGTTTGTTCTCTTTCTTGACATGGGGTTGGCAAGCTAGTAAGAACAACAGCGATAGAGCATGTCATGCCCTTTTCTTTTTCTAGTCTTTTTGCCTCAATTACTGGTCTAAAGAGTCGTGCGACTTCAGTAGGGCTTCAGAAGCTTGGTGCGCATGGAAATGGCCGGCGGTCGAGTGATGAAACATCAGGCACTGAATCAGATGACAAAATGTGGTCCGTAAGGTGCATGTTGGTTTCAATGTTTTTCAAAACCGAAAAGGGGACGTATCGTGGAATGCGAAACAGTGTAACTTAAAAAAAAAAAAAAAGGCAAAAGAGCTTCTCAAGGGTGAGGGGGAGAAGAAAGGTTAGGTGGTGCTGGGCTGGTGGGGGCTCAATGAACTTTTCAAACCCTTAGTGCCTCTAAACAACGGCATAATCATCACATTCCTGAAGCTTTGTGCAATTCTTTGTATTTGAATTTTAAGCGTCAGTTTGGCCAATGTCTTTGATCAGCATAATCTGAGGCTCACGTCTGCATATGAACTCCCCATTTTTTGTCGATTAGCCCTAATAATGAATTCGAAGTAAAAGAAATTTATGTCCGAATATTCCTATAATCTGAGGCTCACGTCTACATCATCGACCTGTCTGATATTTTTTCGGGAATTGGCAAAGGGGATTCTAGTTTCGGGGTGCAACAACTGCTCGAGATTGAGATAGAAGACAGATAGTTGTGGATAGACATCATCCTCCAATTCATCTCTCCCTCCCTCCCCCCCTCTCCCACAACCACAATTTTGAAGTTTAAAATAGACTTAAAGGTTGGATGACCACTAAGAATAATAGAAAGCAAATTCCACCAACCACAAAGTAAAGACCAGTGGATATTAGAGGTGCATTAAGAAGAAGATATGCCATTTTGACCAGTCACTTGATATTTAGAGGTCAGAAGAGAACAACATCGATCCATGCCCACTATCCCAAATCGGATGGCCTCTGTTACTGGAATCAAATTCACGCCAGCACCCCCCCAATCCTTTTTTTGTCAACCAGAATCTGCCGTCACACTTTTAACAAGCACCCTATTCATCCTTTAATCCAATTCCAACTAAAGCAAAAAAAGAAAAAGATAAGAACCATCATTAGGGCTTCCTCTTTCCTTCTTATTTTGGCATCCGATCAAGTAAATGTTATTCTTCCCCGCCACCCACGCCGCCCCCCCCCCCCCCCCCCACTTTATCTCTGAGCCAACGAGTAAAATACAACGGTCGATAGTCACAACTCATGTGGAGTGGATAGAGATCTTGCATCCTGCAAGTGACTGAGAAAGGGGCTTTAGCTTATTCTTAAGTACTCTTCCATTTCGGTTAATCCAGCACTGGGATAAACTAATTAAGTGGTCAACCTCCAGCAGTTCCCCAACGAATCTTTCTATGCTGAGACTACCCACTCAAATCATTAACCCGAATGAAGTTCTAAAGGTCTAACTTCATCTTTTCATTTCCATGCACATACAATTAATGAGGAATGATACATCAAGAATAACAAGAAGAGAAACATTAAAAAGGAATGGTAATAGTAAAATCACAGATGGATGTGCGGCACATGCAGGCATGCCAAAAAATACAACGATGCAGGTGGATTTCTGCAGCAGTTGCTTGTATTTTGGCATGCAATTGTCACACCAACAAAGTGAGGATACTGGGAAGAAAGGGGAAAAAATTTTAAACGATCAGTGAAGACGTTATAAACACCAGATCCTAACATATAGCAAAATCTATTCATGGACCAAAATTCTGCAAAGTATCGTGCAGCTCTGACTACCCTTCAAGACTCACATTGTTGAGAAAGATGTATACTCAAGTGGTAATATCAAAACCATAGGGCCTCTTGCTTTCATAAGCAAGCGCTCATCTGCTATTTCCATTACCAACATCATCATGTCCAGAGCTTCAGATTCAATCAGATTTTCTGGGCAATATCGGATGCATCTATTGAGGCTATTAGCAATAAAATGAACTTTATTCACAAATGCAAGAATACTTATAAGGACAGGAACTTTCTCATTCTCAATGGCTAAATATGAATAAGATGCACGGAAATTGCAATTGCTGCTTATCTGCTAATCATCTATGTTCTTCATATACTCCTTAGAAAGTTTGGTCTCCATTATCAGCTGCTGCTCTTTGAGAAGAGAATACCCAGACTCAAGTAATGCCTCCAGTGTTTGCTGCTCAAACATGCAACTAATCCCATTTAGGCAATAACGAATACCAAGTTGTATGCATCCAAAACATTCACCCCCCCTAAACAACATATTACATTTAGCTTAGTGAAGTAAACTGCAACCAAGACCAACAACAACTCTTACCTTTGGCGGTGTAAACACTGGAAGCTTCTCATCTTTTCTTCGTTTTAGGAGTTTCTTTCCAAGATCTTCAATTCCGCCATTATCTTCAACCCACTGTGATCCAAAGGAGATAAATAACAAATATCTCCTGGACAAGAACTTATATGTGGAAAAAGAATTTTCCTTTTAGAAGTACTTAGTTTCAAGCCTAAGCATTAATCATGCTCATGAGAAACTATGAGAAAAAACTTGATGTTTACTGAATTACTGGCTATTAAAAAACAACAGCCAACACTCTCTGTGCAAGTGATGGGTCTGAGGTCCGAATACGAGAATATACCACAGATATTAATTACCTCAATCATTCAATCAATATGAAAACAAAGTGTCATCATCCCCACAAAATCAACCAAAGGTGGTTTATGCATGTCCAGAGCATTAAATGTCTCAAAAAAGATGAGAAAATACCAACTTTAAGAGCCACTTAAGCTAACTGGCCGGGTTGTCAGAGAATTTCCCACTTCATAGCACAGTACATAGTTCACACACCAAATTCACCCTTGAATGTCCTGGTGATTGGTTTATTTGGGATATAACAGTAATTCAAAGCATATTTGCCGGATAGACCAAAGTTCCGCCGTCAATCAATTGTATGTACTGGGTAAAGAGCAATGGAACTTACTCATCTTTTTCATCATATCAAATTCAAAGTTCAAAATAGGATTGTTCAGTCTCCTCAATTGGACTTGGATTATTTTATACCTTCAAGATCGACCTGTCATAAGTCCGAGACCTTAGAGCTCCATAGAAGTCCAAGGCTGCACGAATAGATAGAAATTTGAGAGGAGTATGATGATATCATGGTGTCACAATGATACCAGCTTAATGAACCAAGCTAAAGGACAAAAATAATGGCAAGAAAGTATAGTAAGCTTAAGATTGTTACCCTGATTAGGAAAAGTATCCACGACATGTACAACCTCCTTCCTTGAGATGCCGTCCTTCTCATACATTCTGTCAACAATATTTATGATATCTTCATGCGTAGGCTGCCTGTTCATGAAAATATAATCACTTATGTGCCCACTGATAAAGCAATCACCACCAGCGTGCAAATATGTAAAAGTAACTAGAGGAAGAGCTGCACCCTAGCTTGCAAAAATCATGTACCAGTAAAACTTTTCCATACGTCCATCACGAATCAAAGGAGCATATATTGTTGAAAAGTCATTCCCAGTAACAATAACAGGGATTCTATTTGTGACATCTGATTCTCGCCAATCTTGCCCAATGCTTACTCTTGTCGGATTGTCCGACAAATTCATGAGTGTGCCGACTACAATCTGATTATTCACAGTCACTTGAGTATTTCCTGGATAAGAACACAGCATGTGAGGTTCATATGAAAGAACCAAGACTCGACAAATGTCTTTTCTTTATTTATAAGATGACATTCAGGAGACTTAGGATATAGCCCCATTTTAGGGCTTAGAGGTAAGCTGAAATCGAAACTGCCTAGATGCACTGTAGCTTACCAAATCTACCAAGGCCTGCATCAATGTCATTGATCATTAAACAGCTCATTTTACCCTGCATCGCCCAAGGAAATCAAATTAGACTTCCTTGACAACTTATTATAGGGCTTTGCAAACTCCAGTGATGGAACTTCAGAAATGGGAGGCTGGAGTAAATTTCCAACAAAAAGGTATGTCAAATACCAACTAGAAGTTTGAACCACATTCCAGTATAGTGGATTAATGATCTATGGTAAACTTCTTGAACTTCAACGTGCATTCATACAGAGCAATTAAGTACAAAAAGGCAGGAAGAACTCTTCTATATGATTTTAAGTTTCTCTTATGGAATGAAATTATTACGTGGGCTGTCATCAAGTGTCATACTTTGTAGGAAACGATGTTGTGAGATTGCAGTATAAAACAACACTTGCTGGTCCTCACTGAGCACAGCTAGTATGCTCTCCCAGAGTAGGATGGCATTAGAATTTTGAAAGTGAAATGCAGCAGTTTATCAAAATTGACAGGATGTCAGTGAGGAATAGACTATGTAGCAGGCAGAGAAAAATAATTAAATGAATCGACCAATCATTTAGCATGGCACTAACAATTTGAAAGATGCTGCAAAACAGGAAGACAATGACAATTGACGAATAGAAGAAAGGCATTAATGTCCAGATATGAAAAATTGCCACACCACATACATAAATTGATAGTGAAGTGGAAAATCCTAACTTGGTTCTGAACCACTTGAGAAGCTGTTCTATAGCGTTCACGTATCAATCTTCCTGGTTCTCCTGTTCAGTCAAAAATAGTCATGTAGCCATATAAAGAGCAAAGTTTTGAGAAATCAGCGAAAGAACAAGTAGTAAAAGTCCCGATTCGCATGCTAGGACACTAAAGGATGGAAGAAAACCTCTCACCAGCTCTTTCCGATTCTAGTTCCCCGGCAGACATGATTATGGGCTCAACTCCCATTGCCTGAAATATGAGTTCTGTCTGGAATGACTTTCCTTGACCTTTTCCGCCCCAAATACCTGGTAAATAGAATCGTGACGCTTAGACACACAGAAAGTGGAAATTACTCGGCATTCGCTTCTACATCATCTGAAAAAGAATCGTTATTCAATAAAGCACAGCTTTTTTATTCTACCTCAGAAAGAGTGACACTTTTGTACAAAAATTTTAATTACGGACAAATTGATAAATAAATAAGTGTAGATTAACGTGGTGATCAAATCAATCATTTGTAACCGTACATACCAAGGATCAGGGGAACTTTCACATTGAGAAGATGGGCAATGTAGTTCTTGACAATGTGACACACTGCAATATCAGCAGAACATGTGTGAAGAAGATAGCAAGGAAGACAAGAAAGAGGAACACTAGAATGCCAATTGGCATTAATCGTCTTTGTCCAGGTCAAAGAATGCATTGTTCCTATTTACTAAAGCGCAACAGACAAATAAAGGACAGGACGGTCACCAGGGGTATTCATTTCCACGTGTCGTTCTTACAGCACAAAATCAAGTTCCACGGAACTTACCAACTTTATCCTGTGAAAAAAAGGTGAAACATGTCACAACAAGCAATCTATATTCAAGAACAGGATACATAAATTGGAGAACTGAAGACATGAAGCAAAACATGACTTGAATGACCTGCGGTCCATATTTAATGGCAAGACGGCAAGTTGATTAACCATTGATAGGCTTTGGCTTAAATAAATGGTCATAATGCAGTAGCCTCAGAAAATGCAAGTACAAATACATGAAAATGTCGAATACCTCTCCACATTAGCCTTATCAATGAGAAGTTACCCTATAATACTAGTATAATAACCCCAGCGAATGAACTAAAATAGCAACTAGCGTTGGCCGAAACATTTAGCAAGTAGCATGCAAAGAAGCTACACAACAGCACAATGCTTGACATTAAAAACAGTACACTCAGGAAATATCAAAAGCAAATCAATTAAACTTAATCAGAGAGAAAAATAACCGACAGTTGGGGAATTTAATTTACCATGAATAGAGGAGCAATATAATAGTCTCCTTGAAGGTACTCAAATGACCTTGTAGCCTTCTGCCGGTAATCGAACACAACGTCGGCTGCAACAACCATTGAAAAATCGCTCGACCGATTATCATTTTGGAAGAGGATCAGAATTCAGCTGCAACTAACTCGCTACGCGATACTTTCTTATCAACTTCATTTATCACCCACGGATTACAGAGGTCTCTTCATTAAAAATCCTCCAAATGTGATCACTTCCTGCAAAATTCTTTGCCCTGCAGTCCATACTCCTACGCAAACAAACAGAGAGTCCCACCGTCCAAATTCTCTGGACCGGCTAAAAATTTCTAAATATACCACATTCGATCCGATGGATATAGAGAACAATCTTAATCGGACACTACCAAAGGAAAAAAGATGACAACCCGCTTTACCGACAGATTCCTGGTTTAGATGATCTCGACAAACGCGATGTCCTAGCGCTAAAGTCCAAAACATTACATCGCGCGTTGCAGCTGTAATCCGATACGGAGCGAAAGCGAAGGGAGAGGCGAAACGTACAGTCTTTGCCGAGAAAATCGCCGGCGAAGACGTCGTCGATGACACCGGCCCTAGCACCGACGGCGATGTTCATGTTGTCGGCCTCCTGCCCCAGCCGGTACAGGTAGTCCCGGCCCTCCGCGTCCTTGGCCTCCCACGACGACTGCTCCGAGAGCCTCTTGGGGTTCAGCTCGTCGGGCTTGCCGCCGTCGCCGATGCTCCGCGGCTGCTGAGAAGAAGACTTGGAACAAGCGAGCGCGGATGGAGAGGAGGAGGAGGAGGGCGACGACGACGCCGGAGCTTTGATCGGAGGCAGGGACGGGGGATTGAAATAGAAGAGGGATGGCTGGCTGACGGCGATGTTGCAGAGCGCCATTGCGGCGGCGACTGAGCTGAGCTGAGAAGCGAGAGCGCGGACGTTGGATCGATCGACGCCGCCGCCTTTTTTATCCGCTAAGCTCCGGTGAATTTGGCGCCACAAGTTAAGCTCCGGTTTTTTTCCTTTTTCTCTTTCTATTTCCTTTTTCCTTTCGGGTTGAATTTTGGTTTTATTTGAAAGTCAGAATAGTTCGTGCGTATACTTTGATTAAATAAAGAAAACTTCCCAATATATTTGTCGTGTAAGTACCCTTACAAGACAAAGAACGTGTTACGTCAGGAAAGAAAATGTCGAAAAATCTAAAGAATATACGGGCGCCGAGTAAAGTAAATAGCATACATTTCGAGTCAGATTGGTTCTGATCAGAATACGATGGCATATTTTTGTAAAATAATACTAATAAGATGGTGTCGGCTTTTGAAATGTGTAGTCAAAATGGTTCGAACGAAATGAATGAGCACCTTTTATTTTTTTTTTTGATCGGAAAATTAATGAGCACTCGATATCATGTAAATTTTACTAGGAAGTGAGAGAGCTCGACAAGTCTCCGACTTAAAGAAGTCATGGGGCTGGATAAGGCAATGCAAACAAGACATTGTCTGATCAAACCCCTCATGCAAACGAAACCGGAGCGTCTAACAGGACGTAGCAAAACTCCCATCAGAAGCTCCTTTCCTAGTCTTGTTTTTGGCACAGGAAAACGACCAATCATCAACCGCACATCTACGATGAAATGATGTTGCTCGTCCTATGAATTTCTCCAAGACACGACATTCGTCCACGGCGTTGGTGACTCTGTAATTGCAACGAAGCCCAATTCATCTTCTCTGTTAGTTCGAATCTCGGCCAAAGTTCATTCAACTTAAGAGTGTGATGATAACCGATAGCACGATGTCACGCCTTCAAAAGCTCAAGGAACGATAAAACTTGACTAAGGGATATGTTACAGAAAGGGACTCCGATCCATAACAAGCAAGCACTCGAATTATTTTGTAGTTACATTCATGATAGAAAGGAAGCATGAAGGTTGTTCTCAAGGATGCCAATCTTAATTCTATTTATATAGCTATTAAAGCATGATGAGGGCATTTTTGCTGCTAAATTGGATCAACCTCATTGTAGGAAATCCAGTTAACCCCGACATCCTTCACAGCACCGGGAGGGATGTCTGCAATCACCTTCTCTTGGCCCTTTGGGACAGTATATGCTGGTCCGTTCATGGGGAACCCAGCATCCACCATCGCTGCTCCCGGCATGGCTTTTGCTCTTCAGTTCTTCGCCTTCCAGTTTCACCGTGTCTCGCACCGTGTCAGGCTGAACTCTTCTTGTGGTAGGCTTTTTCGAGCACGGGCCTGCCATTTCGAAAGTTTATCTGTCAACAACAGGAGAGGAACACCTAGCGAAAGAAAACAGCTTCGCTTGCATTCAGATTTAGCTCATCAGAAGGCTCTATTGCCCCAAAAAGATCGAAGCTATTTAACATGCGCGACGTTCGTACAATGAGTAAAGATTGAGAGACTTGCTTGAAGAACATGGAGTTCGTGGTCTGTGCTCCTCTGGAGAATGTCCCTGCCATTTCTGAATCTCTTTCAACAGAGAAGGATGGAAGCCCCAGAGAATCATTAGTTGATAAATAAAGGATGAAGAAATGGGTCGTGGATCATGGGGTTTATCCATTTCTCTCTTTCCAAGGAAGTGTTTGTCTTGGCGGGGTTCCGTATCCGCCTTTTGAGTCATCTTTTTTATGGTTGGAAATGTAGTTTCATGAGATTACGTAGGGATGTGTGCCCATACTCCTTCAATCATGTATGTATGGACTGTTGCCCCTATGTCCTTGGGGGAGCTTGTGGCATTGAAATCTGTACCGATGTGCGTCCATATTTGGCCATATCGTGATGGAAGATGATGTGGGTCCTCAATGTTTTTTTCGAAACTGGAAAGTATGTAGACCACAACTACTGAATATGGACGCATCCCCTTTCTTTTTTCCCTGACTAACCTCCTCGTTTTGAAAACTTAGTTCTTGTCAATAAATAGATGCATCTCACTTGATGCTTAGGATAACTGCACAAGAGGCAAAACACTCGCTGTAAACGTCCCTAACTTCCCAAATAGCTAGCACACAAGCATCGGGATTCCTGTTCATGACAGGAACGATCCCTCGGTGCATGCATGTCCGGCTTAAATGAGTTAGATGCACGCAATAATCTTTGAGCAGTGACTATGACCGATTCTCATTGAATGCTGCAATCATCATCCAATGCAGAACAGGTGAAAACAGAGCACATAGGCAAGCGTGGTATGTATTTTGCAACTTGACCAACCTCTTGGGTTAAAAACCCGTCATTCTTCAACATATCAAGAATAGCTAGCAGTTCAGAATTTGATTTAGCAGTGTGAGTGTTTCCTTGGATGCATAATACCAATCATCTGCTTGTAATAACGATGCTGTTCTCGTGCACCAAATATGGAAGTCTCCCCCATCAGAATAAGAATTGTACTTGAGCTTCATAATTTCTCCGAAAAGTAGGCTTAGATATGGTATATTCACATTTCAAGCCTACAGACCAACACAACTGATGACAACTAAAAACCAAGGGTATGGACATTGTATACTACAGCATTCATTCGGAAACAGTTCAATACATAAAGTTACAGTTCACTGCTGTAGCAGTTTAGTAGAAGCTTATTCCTCTACTTTTTCAGTTTTACGCATTGCGTCCATATCATTCTAGTGAGTGAGCAGACTGAAAAATGTAACTATAATGGACCCACATTCAATGTCGAATAGACTGATCGATGCTTTACACTCCCATTCGTACTACATGGTACAATGGCTCAAAAACTCGACTCCTCGGTTGTTGGACGTCTCAAGAAGTACCGCAGACTATTCGCAAGGACCTGTAAAATCACCAAATGAGGAGATCTCCATTCATGAATAGCAACAAGAAAACAAGGTGTGGGGGATAAAGAAAACACTTTATCCCACTTTAATTGTACAGAGATATCTATACTCACTATGGGAGCTTAACTCAAAGTCAACTTCCTTTTTTCTGTCCACTTAGTAACTCGAATCAACCCATATGTACTCTGGCAGTGCAACTCAAGTAAACTATGAAGACTAGAACACTATTTCAATGTGAAAATCACACGCACAACTTGAGATACACATTCTTATGCGCACGCTAGCACATAGAAACAAGCATGCACAGGCGCATTTGCCATTAGGCCCAAACATACATTCACGCACTTATACACGTGAAAATGCCCATGAGAAACCCAAAACCCACTAGTCTCAGAAGCATTTCAATATGGGCACAGCCTCTACATAAGCATCATCATCTTTACCTGCTGGAGAGGCTTGATGATGGCTTTGCCCTTGTAGCTGACATGAAATTTTGCCTTAGCCAGCAACCCCTGGTAACAACACCAAAGAAATTGTGAGTTTGCATTAGTTATGATCACTCAAGGAAATAAAAGTTCAGTGATGATGTGAATAGTGACCTCAGTATCAAACTCTCCTGATTCCACAGCAATATTGATTTCAGTTATGATCTTCACAAGATCCACCAGTAAGCCAGGACGATCAGCCGTCTCCACCAACAGCAAACTGTGACAAGATATAATTTAGGGGTCAACAGACAATTCAATGTCCTCACTTGCAAGAGACATTACCTAACTTGGCATATATAAATGAGACGCAACTAGCAAAACAAAGAAAAAGGAGACACACCCTACCTTCGATCAGGACCATCATCGACAACATTTATGTGCGTGGCTATGTCTACATCAACCTGGGGAACACAAAACGACATCCTTAAGAGTTGAGTTACAAGCTCGTGACATAGGCTTCATGTAATCAAATTGATGAGCAGTGAGTATGTATAATTAGTTTTCCTGGAACCATGAAAAGAATACAATAAAGGATGGAAGAAAACAACTGTGTCATCACAAAACCTCTGTTTTATCTTCCCGTTAAAGGAGCATAGGTCCATGACCATTGACGCTGAGTGCAATTACGCCAGGGATCAATTGCTATCAATTCAAAACTACATTCAATGCATTGCTATAAAACCTAGCAGACATCTCTTTTGAACATGCCTGCTGTGTTGGTGGTACAGCTCCGAATGCGACTCCCATTGCTAATTGTGTACTCGATTCCTGGAGCAGCGATAGAACTCTGTTAAAAGCTCATAATATAGGTCCTAAGCTAAAATTTTAAGCTAGGATGCGGTTATGATGAACAGCAGCAGATAGTGGAAAAGGGGGTTACCGGGTGATACTCCATGAGATTATTAATAACCGTTAATCGAATAGCCTCTAGCAACTCCGGCTCCTCAACCTTTCTTCCAGTATCACTGCAAGCAAACTCAAGACAACACCAGTTCACAGGAGGGAAAGAAAATACAAGGTAATAGGAGCTAAGGAGTAAGGACTACTGTTCTAATCGAGTTAAAAGAAAATAAAAATTCCACTTACACGCATCATATCAGGAATAAAAGATTTTCCCACCTCTCCAGGTAGTAGGTGCCTTGTAAAATGCAATCAAACTTGATTCAAGTACATTTTGGTTGATATGGAGTAGAGAACCATGTAAAGAGAAAATTTTGAACCCCATTTTTTCAACCAAAAAAAAAAAAATATCTCGTCCTTTTGGTCTTCCCACGTCTATTGAATAAACAGTAAAATTAATTGAAAGTACCACAATATATAAAGAATGGCTAACCAACAATACCATATTAGGGGCAAATAAAATGGCTATAAGCAGAAGCAGAACACAGAGAGACTAAATTGAAGGTGATTCTGAAATATGGATTGAGGGCTTCCATTGCAACTTGTGTCAGACAGTTACTATATGATAGCAGGGGTTGACACTGATGCAAGTACAAAAGAAGATCAAAGTATGACAGTCCAAGGAAATTGCCAAGAGCTTACGCTTTGGTTATGGCAAACTTGTTGTGCTTCCCTGACGAATCCAAATATACATTTGCCTTGACAACATTCAGGCCAAGGTTCTTTAATGCGTTCATCTACAAGCGAAATACAAAATTTCAATGTTTGAAACATGGAGTTGAGCCTCTAAATAAACAGGATTAAGCAATCGCCAACAAATGATCATTCCATTTAGAAAAAGGCAGTTGATGGTGCTATACCGTATCAAGGAGAGCTCCGAGGCGATCCCCAAATGTGATCTCCAGAACAGTGGCATCTGGATCGGAGTCCTGATCTATGATAACTTTAGGGGTTGGAACAATGTCAGTTTCACTCTGGCTTCCATCCTGCCAGTAGCATCGAACTTCCCATCAATACTAAAGCACCGATATTGATCGATACTAATAAAGCACCGACACTGATTGACAGCATGATGTGGTCAATACCTCCAGAGTAGTAGCAGCTGATGCTTGTCTAATGACTGTTCTTGAAGACGACAATCTATGAAAAAGCAGATTGAGCTAAAACTAAGAAAAATAGGAAATCAATGGCACAATACTGTTCCTACTGGGATAGAATTAGAGCGTGGATTGCGAAATAATGAAGTCGCCCATATCAATCCTACTACAAGGATAAGCGAGAGAACCTCGCGACATAAAAAAAGATGGAAGAATCAAATCAATGCAGAACACACTGACCCAAAAAAAAAAGGAGAAAAAATAAAGATCAACATAGAGCAGTTGAATCACCAGAGCAGTTGAAGTCAAATTTCCACAGAGCAGTCCAATACGGTCAAATCACCAGAACTCCGCATAAGTCAAGTAAGATAAAAGGCGTGTAGTCAAAATATGACAGAAAGGGCGATGGCGAAATCAGTACTCGAGTTCTTCAACCGTTGCGAAATTCATGCACAACACAAACCAGAACAGGAAGAGAAACTAACCCATTGGCAGTAAACCAGTATCTAGAAGAGCTCCATGAACAGATTAGCTCAAAACAGAAGACAAGAATTCAGAGACAGAAAAAGAAAAGGCCATACCTTTGGCCGTGAAGAGGGCAAGAACGCGCAGCCCACAACCCAGAAGAGGAAAACCCAGCAACCGGAGCCACACTCGATCTGGCAGTTTCAAATGCTTTACTAAGACCGGAGAGGGTCGTGGCGAGGTTGGCAGAGGCCATAGCAACAGCCATTCCCGAGACCCTGCAAGCTCCACCACTCAACCCAACCCAACCCCAAGTAATTCAGAGAAAGGAGAGATTTTGACCCGAGGAAACAGCGCAAGAGGTCAAAGGGTGTCACGGTTCCCGAGAGAAAGCCAAAATGTGATCCATTGGTGGAGGAGGAGATGGCGTCAGCTCAGCTCTGGCAATATCCGCCATGAGATGGAGATAGAAAGGCAGCATCTTCCACCACCCCCCCTATCTATAGGCGAACACGCGCACCCCATAAATAATTCCCTCGCATTTTTCTTCTTTTTTATCCGTGCGCGAACACGGCAAGAAAATTGCATCAGATCAGACAGAACCAGGGAGCGGCAACTTTTCGCGATGTTGTCCGAAAATTAACTTCGCTCGATATACTGAGGTGGCGATGGTCGTGACGGCCGACGACGCTCGTGGCCGAGATTGGACGCCTGTGATCCGTCCGATCTCGCGCGCCATCCATCCACGAAGCTGGCATCGAACTATTGGCGATAATTTTCACGCACTTCGAAATGATAATAGATGAATTATTTAGCTATTTTTGCAGTAGTTTCGGAACGGCGACGCCTGTAAATTCTGATGATCGTTCAATATGATTCAAATGCAAATCGAAAATTCGGTGATCGGCAAGATGTTGGTAAAGTCGGATCTGAATTTGATAATTTTGCCGAACAGACAAGACTGATAAATCTTGACAAACAATTCCGAATGTAAGTTGATAACATAATCAGTTACTAATAATGCTAATCAATTAAATAATCTGCTATTATTTTATATTTATCCAAAACGCGTAAGGAAATACTTTAACACCGTGAAGAGGCTCTGACAGACTAATGAATTTCTGTGACGGATACGCTAATCCTACAACACGACCTCGACTCATCATCCTTTCAAAGGAATTTTCTCATCCTTTTGAAGGAATTGTCCAGTAAAGAACATACTCGCAGAACCAACTCATCCTAATCGGTAATTTTCCATTCTCTTCACTAATTTAAGATTATTACCTCGAAAATCAGATATCTTAGCATGATTATGATGAAGATCATAGGTGGAACCATAGAAAAATCATTTGGTTTCTTTTACATGGGCCTCGCGTCAAACGATCAGTTTTTTCGTGTTCCAACGTTCTGTCAATTCGGAGTTTATATCATCACCAATGCGCATTTCCAACTTGATAATGAGTACCAGAACGACTTGGAAAGGAAAGAGGGGGTAAGAGACACGGACAAGACTCAAATCAATTCGCCGACCAAGACATAGCGCCATCCTACGCAGATACCATTCCATTCTGCTTGGCTCATCAACTCTGTCTAATCTTACTCGACAGCGATCCAATACAAGCAAAGCAACCAAGCCCCCTTCGACTCACTTCCACCATCTAAATTATCATCGTGTTGAAAGTTGCAGATCGCAAAAAATCAAGCAAACTTTGGAATTTTGCATTAACACCGTAGTGGCTGTGTCACTTCACCGCCCCGTAAGGGATGGATGACAAAATAACAAGCATTGAGAAGAATGGATACAATTTGCCGATTCTTACTCAAGTGTGGGATCCTCTCGAATGTACAAAAGCCCAAAGTTCCTTTCCAGCCCGGAATGCCACTGCAATCATCAGAGGCGGAAGGTGGAAGAATAGCACCTGTGGGCGGACACGGAAGCTGTTGACTACGTCGTAGGCAATGCCATCCTTCGTTAATTAGTCATCATCTGCACATAAGTAATGGAGAACGACCATTTTGATGGCATCAGATCTACGTGGTAGAAATGCCTCGGACAATTACTAGATATTATGTTGGAAAGGACATCCAACGCTCTAGGAACTACTCAGGCGCACATTTCCGAGGACACTGGATTTATTTCCAAAAAACGCATTTGGTGCGGAACCACATTTCCACTCCAATTCAACAAAGAAAAACGCATCTTATTTGATGAATGGCGGATAGAAAAGAGTATCATACTCACCAGAAGGATCCACATGCACGAAAAAACTCGCTGCAACAATGAGATAGCACAGGATAAGCATCAAGCCTTTCAGATAATTTGACTTCCCTTCCTGCAAGAAAGAATGCAAAGTTTGTGGAGTCACAAATCACGATAATCCTATTATCAAGATGTATGGCCTTACACGCAAATGTCGATGGTACAATTATGCCCCAGAAAAAGAATTTAACAATATTAGTAGACCATTTAAAAATTAAGTCACGATTTCATCCGTTAGCTTAAACTAATAGATCACCTGGCAATGATCTCCAGGAAATTGTACATAGGAACAGCACAGGTGTCTCTCTAGATTATTAATTTTCATCCCCAAATATCAATCTCAATGCTTTAATCTTAGGAGAAATTTCAGCCTAAGGGTTGTTGGGAGTGTCCGATTTAAAAGTTAAGCCATGCTTAAGTTTTTAGATCAATTAGCAATGGTCGCACAAAATTATACTAATATAATGGGAAATAGAGAATGGGTTTCATCAAAAAATAATCGCACTAATGGAGAGAAGAAGACAAGGGAACTCAATAACTAACCTGCAGCATAAATGTCACTACTAGTACAGCTATGAATAGCGTGGCAGTCTCAAAGAGTTGAAAGTTCAAGTCCATCGGTTTCCCCATTAACCACCCAACAACAACACAGAAGGGTATCTGTAATTATCAACAAAAAAGAAATGACATGCGCACAAAAATTAAATCACGGCAAGTCCTGCAAAAATAAAATTTAGAAGTTTAGTAATGAGAACTAAGATACACATTAGCATGGAGGAATTACCATAAACATTGATATTTGCGTAGATGATCCAATTGCCACTCCAAGTGTAATGTCCTGTAAAAAGTTAGCAGATGGAATCAATAGGCAGCAAAATAAAATAAAACAACATTTTTCAAGCAAACTTACAAGCTTATCCTTCACTGCAAACATTATAGCACTTGCATGCTCTGCCGCATTTCCCACAATTGGAAGAAGTATGACACTAATAAACGCAACAGGAATGTTCAATGAATCGGATGCTCCCTGGAAAGAGGAAGAAAAGCTTCAAATTGATGAATGAATCTTCTGGCAAATGAAAACATCACACCAGACTCTACATGGTTGTGGTCAATGACTTCCTCTGGTCCAATAAGCATGCAACAAATGAGTCTCTAAAGAGGGAATAAACAGAGGGTAAAAACCCAATGCCTAAAATCAAATGCAAAGACAAAATGCTAACCCAAAGGATAAGTCTTCTTGCACTGTAAAAAAAAAACTATTGACAGCTTTGTGAGCTCAGGCTAACTTGTACTTCCGCCTAGACTAGTTTATGCAATGATTTAATCCCAAGTGTCAGATTGAGTGATGACCTAATATCCTACTGCCAAATATAAAAATAATCCACCTCCTTGGCAAAATAAATGACATGGCACAATAAGTGCGAGCATCAGAAGACAATACCTCTATTGCATCTACTAGGTAGCCAGACAATACAGATACCCACATGGTCAAAACAGCTAGCCAACCAATTGCTTCCCACTGGGTTATTTCAGGAGCCTCTTCTTCTTCCTCAGAACCTTCTTCACTGATTCCTTCCTGTCACAAAGGCAAAGAACAATGACAATTAGGGTCTCTTGCACTTGAAAGCTCAGTAGAAAGTGATTTAAGTTAATAACACTACAAAAACCATAACAGTCAATTACATGCCAAATTATCCTGAAAGATTAGAAAAGAGACTGACCTCTTCAACATCGCGATTGACACTAGGTAAACTGGGTTGATGTTTTAGCTGGAAAAAGATATAGCTTGCATATGCAACAAGCATCACGCAGCTGCTAAACCTTGACAGAGCAAGCTCTGACTTTCCAAAGTGAACCTCAGTGTGTGTGAAGTGGAGAACAGCTGGAAACATTATTCCCATTACTGCCATCAAGAGCAACCCCGAGTTCACCAAGGCAGCAGCCTGTTGCAAAGTTAATCCCCTTAACTTCAAACTTAAAGCGTCATACCAACAAGACATCTATTCTCAACTTCGACATAGATAAACAGAGCAACACCTGAGATCTACCTCATTGAACACCTGAACCTTCTTATGGTGTACGATCCCACCAGTGAAGAAGGCACATCCAAGTACTAAAAGCATGTTAGACAAAATAGAGCCGAGCAATGATTGTTGAACGATCCTTATCATTCCATTCTTCAATGCATAAATTGATATTATCAATTCTGTGGCGTTTCCAAACGTGGCGTTCAAAAGACCTCCAACTGCAAAATTGCAAGGGTTCCCATAAAGATCTAGAGAAAGGTTGAAGGTCAATCACACTACAGCTTACGTAAATGGCAAAATATCAGAGTCTGAAGTCACGCATATTATCGCCCATCATCTAAAATGTTTAATGGCTCATTATCCTATATACTTTCTACATCCTTATATTTACGTTCATGTGTAAGTATTATCAAAGACATGTAAAATGTGCATGCATATGTATTACATACAGACATACACATCTGCATGGCCATCAAAGAAATTGTTCATTACATTACAATATGACCCATAGGCAGTCTCCATATTTCACAGCACCCGCCAATTGACAACCTAATACATGCCCGGATCACTTCCGAGACGTGCAACTTGAAAAGTAAATATCACAAGAGTGCTGTAACAACAGATAAAGACAGCTCTATTACCCGTAGGTCCCGTGTAGAATGCAAGCTGCCTGCACAAATGACAGTGAACAGCCTATAAGCATCACCAAAAGCTAAGAGTGGCAAAAGAGCCATTCAATGCTATTTGCTATCTCATGTAATTAGTGATCCTTACTCAGTTGCATAGCCCAACCGCTCTGCGAGAGGTGTGATGCCTAGCATACTTAAGAAGAAGACCAGAACCTACATCAAATGAAGGAACTTGAGATCCAATTTCAAGACTGAGATCATCTTGGATTAAACCGTGGAGCATGTTTTGCTTTTGAAAGAGAAAAAAGGCATCTATCGACAAGCGTCGGAAGCTTAGGACAAAGTAAAGAAGGTCAGAGCTCTGCTTACATGCTTCCCAGTGAGGTAATGTAGCAGTATGGCCAGTGGACCAAAAGGTAGCAATATATTTATCTTCGCTTTCATCAACACAATATAGATACTTATGAGTGGTCTGATCTTTATTTGCTCATGAATCCATGAGTTCACAACACCTCCACGTGGTGCTAAATGTACTGTCTCAAAATCAAATGGATGAACTTTCCTGCCATTTGGAGATGAACGAAAAGGGATTACCTCTTCAGAATCAAGGTCAATTCTCTCCTCCATGGGTCCCATCTGCAAGCACAGAATAATCATCAGAATTCTCGAAAATTAAGCTCCTGCACTGAAGTTACAGATTTCAGCTATACATTCAAGGGCATCTGAACCACTTTCAATCTAATGATAAATTCCCCACGATATGGCATCATCAAGGTGCATTTAAGCCAACTCTTTTAAAGTTATTGCAATGGTATGTCAAAGTGCAGAACAGCTATAAAAAGGAGAAAGCAGTCACTAAGGATAAAACTGTAGGCCGTCATATGTCATTGTTCAAGCCAATGCTTCGACTTCTGCTAAGGAAAACAAATAGAGGTCATATGTTTAGCTTGCTACCAAATGCCACAGGATCCACAAGAATATAATTTGCCACAACAAAAGAGGTCTTTGATGACTCCTTGTCGCAAAAACGAACTGAGTACTCTTCTCCTGACTACAAATGCGACCTGCCTGAGCTATTAGAGGTCATACAAATGGAGGGTTGGCTGTTTTAATAAGTTTGCCGGGCACCGGGCAAGACTTCTGACCATCATCGATCCCCACCTTTGCTATTTTGAAGAATGAACCTCCTCTTGAACTTGACATCACTCTCTTTTAAAGAACAGTCTTATTCACAAGCAGATGTGAGATGTGTAAATCCCAATCACACCATCTCAGCCAAGATGGCAAGATGTGCGAACATATAACACCATAGTTGCTGCCTGTTTTTCCTACCACTCTGTTGAGCACAGGAACCCCACGAAGACGTGGCATTAGCTAGAATACTCGGTTAACTAAGGAAAAGAAAACAAGAACCCTTCTCCGGAACCACAAACCCACACAGGAGATGAAATCGAGTTCCCTTCATATGCCAATTGGCATGACTCGAGCTAAACGAGCTAACCAGTGATTTCTGTAGAGAGAGAGAGAGAGAGAGAGAGAGAGAGAGAGAGAGAGAGAGACCAACCTTTCGCGTCTGAACGAGGGACGAGAGAGACGGAGACAGAGAGAAAGAGAGACAGGAGAGATCAAGAAGCAAATCCACAAGGCATCAAGCCGGGGACGACAATGGGGGCCCCGCGACTGAACAAGGCGATGAAGAAGAAGAAGAAGAAGAAGGAGAAGAAGATGGGGTTTCTACAAAGGGCAGCGCCAGCCTGCCAGATTGACGATGCTGCAACAACGCCCGCCATCCCCGATTGGGTTTTAACCCTCTCTTTTTTTTTTATCTCGTGTGTCTTTTTTTTTCCCTCGACTGTCGCAGGGCAGGGCAGGCCAGAGAAGACTATGCATGGTTTTCGAGCTGACAGAGGAAGCTTCCGCGAAGCATCCCCCTCCGTCTTCCCCCCCAACCCCAACCCTGTCCCAATAATTTTCTTCGTTTAGTGTTTTCGTTAACCGAGGAAGTCAGCGCGCGCGATCCACAGAACTGCGACCGGGAGTGGTGCTCCACCTACACGAGTGCGGCGCGCAGTCAGGAAGTACCGATGATCCGGGAAAATCCCAATTCCATCGGGATTCGGATTGGTTCGATCCGGACAAAATCTTTAGGACGTGCGCGGTGCCCGCTGCGGTCGAGAGATAGAGAGAGAGAGAGCGCACAATCGGAGGGGCGGTTTTTGTTCGGACAAGGTCAATTGGGTTTCGAAAATTCCTCGGACTTGTATTGTGTGGCGTCAAAGTTGGTGAGTTCCCGAAGGCGTAAACCACGGACTTGTCTCAGCCGCCGGCTTCTGCTTTCGTCAAACTTTCCACTTATTTTTTCTACGTGAAAAAACAGAAATAATAACACAAATAATTCCTAAATGTTAACGTAAGAGGTTAACGTCGTATTTAAATTTATCTCCGAATTTTTAATTTATTCGGTCCGTCAATTTTTTGCGCATATTTAATTATGAAAATATTCCCTAAACTTTTAATATATATTCAATTTAGTCAAATGTGAACATGTATTAGAACTCAACGACTACATCGAATAAATTTAGAGTTCATGAATGAGATTACACATTAAGTTAAAATTCAAAGATGACATCGAAGAAATTAAAAGTCAATAGAATATATTAAACATTTGATCAAAATTCAGGAATTATTTATGCCACTTTACTCTCGCAAGGACTCGGGGAAAATTAGAAGAAAAAATTGGGTTTTTCTTTCCGAATGACAAGCAATGTTCCACAAGAAAAATAGCCAAGGACGGCGATGATTACGATGGGGAGCAATACGAAGATGTCAGCCTTCGAGATTTTTTTCGTTTTGGGGCAGATATTGTCCAAGCAAAATGGGCGAAGCTTGGGCTTTTTGGTGACTAGGTTCTTTCCATTTTTGATTGTACGGAAATTGGGCTTCTGGCCCAAAACGCCCCCAACCATTCCTCACTTTGATACTGGCGTGTATCCAAAGCTCGTTCATTTTTAATCATCTTTCAGATCCAATCTTCTTCGTCACTCGTCTTTTCGGATGTTCGTGCCACGTTTCCATCAAATGGAGAGAGACCCATTAACTATGTCACCAATTTTGTGAAATTTCAATTCAACTCCATATTGTAAGTTTTACATATTGATACCATGAAAAAAAGTTAACAAGTCGCTCAATGCTTAAACATCTACCGTGGCCATTAGTTCTAACTAAGCAGCACATGTTGAAAGATGCTTTGCTCAATAGCTCGCTGCTCAGGCTTGTGACCCTTTGCACTGCAGTAAGCTGAAAGGGAGAATTACTCCGCCCTTTTCTTGCTTCAGCCATCCATATCTATACTGCTTATAAAAGAGGGAGATTTGAAGAGCGAATTCCTCCCAAATTGGACCATCTTGCGTCTTACCGTCATCTGTTTGAGTTCCAATTTGATAATGTAACCTCCATATACGATTCTCAGCGCATTTATCCCTTTATCGTCTTGGTTTTTCCCTGATGACCATTCACGCGGGCATTACCGAAAGAATAGTAAACGTGCAGTTGGAGTTGCTGCCTGGATTGAATACAGAGATCTCAAACACGAATCAACATGCATGATTCCGTCTCCCGCCTGGACAAACCTTGCAAGATCCAACATGCCCGAGCATCCGGTATTGGCCTAAATACGGGGATCCGAAGGCGTGGATGTCGCGCAGCTCGAGCCCTACCCAACAGCAGCATCGTGCATCAGACAGGCACCGGACACAAAATCGCACAACTGGAATCCGAATCCCTGTATCTTTCCAATGAAAACGTGAACGACAGACAAGTTTGCTCCAGATTCAAAGACATTCTACATGGGATCGTGCCCAAAATTCATCAAAATCCCATATTACACCATAAATCTCGCCACAGATGCGTCACTCATTCTGCGAGCCTGATGCTTACAGCTAAATTATGTGAAATGAAGGGGAAAAGACTGAACTTTTCATGCTTCTTTTCTCTTGAAGCAATGTCGCTGGACATGTTGTCATCCTATCAAAACCAGCAAATTGATTATGATACCCAATATTTCTTCTCCCCCCCCCCCCCCCCTAAAAACAGAAACTCTACAACCTACACTGACACCCAAATCCAAAACTTGTAATAGAAACCAAGCAAATTCGACATTTTTAATGTCCCAAAGAAGAAAAAATGGAGGAAGACAGACGCCCTCTGAAGTCTTGATATCAGAGCGTGCGGGGTGGAGGTAGTTGCCGATGCAGATTGGGATGGTCGTTGCCGCCGTTCCGCGAGACGAACGGGTGCTGCAGCAGCTTCTCCGCCGTCCACCTCCTCGCCGGGTCCCTCTGCAAGCAGCACGACACGAAATGCCTGAGCTCCGGCGACGCGGAGGGCGGCGCCTGCGGCGGCTCCGCCATGCATATGGCGCAGAAGAGGCTGGACCAGTCGCCGGCCACCCCGAACGGGAACCTGCCCAGGTAGACCTCCAGCACGCTGACCCCGAGGCTCCATATGTCCCCCGCGTACGGGTCGTAGGAGCCCCTGTTGATATCGGTGTCGATCCTCTCGGGGCTCATGTACGCGATCGTGCCCACCGCGGAATTCACGTCCATGGTCTGCGACAGCACTCGGCTCACCCCGAAATCGGCGATCTTGACCTGGTTCCTCGAGTTGATCAGCAAATTGGAGGGCTTTATGTCTCGATGCACGATCTTGCGGGCGTGCAGGTAATGGAGGCCCTTGAGGATTTGGCGGGTGAGGCCGGAGAGGCGGTGCTCGTCGCCTATGTGGGCGCCGTGGAGGGAGCCGCCGTCCATGTACTCGAGGAGCAGGTGGATCTCGCCGGCGGTGGTGCCGTGGCGGTCGGACATGTCGTGGCAACGGACGACGTTGGGGTCGTCGACGTCGCGGAGGATCATGACCTCGCGGTGGATCTGGCGGACGACGGACTCCTCGTAGTTGTCGCCGTGGATGACCTTGAGGGCGTAGAGGCGGCCGGTGGGGCGGTGGACCACCTTGTAGACGGTGCCGCCGTTGCCGCTGCCGATCCGGCTGAGGCGGTCGAGGTCGGCGAAGTCGAGCTGGCGGGGGCGGGCGGCGGAGGCGGATGCGGATGCGGAGGCGGAGGCGGAGGCGGAGGGGGCGGAGGAGGGGGGAGGGAGGGGGAGGGGGACGGCGAGGTTGGTGTTGCGCTGGGGGAGGGGGAGGGTGAGGTCGGGCCGCCGGCGAGACCGTTGGCTGCCCGGCGGGGGTTGGAACGGTCTCATGGCTCAGCCACAGCAACAAACCAACAGTGATCGAATGCAAATCCTTCCCTTCCCTTCCCTTCCCTTCCGCGTGGCTCGCTCTGGTTTGGGCTAAAGAAACACGGGAAACGAAGTCAAAACGATGACAAGTGTGCGTGTGTGTGTATGTATAGGTATGTATATGTATATATATATATGTATATACTACTCCACTACCCAACGTGTAAGAGAAGGAGGAGTTCTGTCAAAAAGTCAAAGCACGAGATACTTCCCACTTTCCCATTTTTATCCACCCCCCTTTTTCAGAAAGCTCGAACGGGGCAGCAAGGGAGGGAGGGAGGGAGGGAGGGATCCAATCATCGAGTGGAGGTGGAGGTGGAGATGGAGGACGGAGATGGAGGCGAATGGGTTTGATCTGATCTCGCCAAGGATTCGTGTGTCATTATATAGTACAGTCGACGAGTAGAAGAAGAAGAAGAAGAAGAAGAAGAAAAAAGAAAGAAGAGGAGGAGGAGCGACGCGGTTCAAGGGGGGGGGGGACCTGGCGTGATTGAACCGGTGAGAGTCTTTGCAGATTTCGTCCGCCTTTGCGTCAGTAAAAGCCAAAGGGCCTCCTCCTCGTTTCGATCCCACATCTGCTCCTCCTTTCACTCGTTATTCCCACGTCCATGTACTCATCTCTTAACTTTGGGGTTCGACACATCTAAACTTCTTTAAAACCTAGACGTTAGGTGGGTTCTGCTTTTGCGATGGTAACATTGGAGGGATCGGCTTTTGGGCGACCCGATACTGGGTACCCCTGTAAATACCAGAAGAGCGTGGATGATGGTCTAGCTTCGAATGCGTTTGGTTCAGCATTTTCAATGAACTTTGGGACTCGAAGTACCTTGGGCAAATGCAAATGGCGTTCGGTAAATTTTTTTTGAAGAACTCTAGGGAAATGCAATTATATTTCCGAAATGGCTTTAAAGGCCTTTTTAGCCCGAGTCAGGTTCGAAAGTGTTTTGAAATGGTGCATATTCTAAAATGCAAATGAATAAATAAATAATTTCTTCCAACTTTGCTCTCGCTCAACTTTCATAATTCTGAGAATGTTCTCAAAAATCCTAACTTGCCGATGAAGGCCTCAGCCACCGGCGAGCGGCCGATGAGCCACTGCCAACCTAGGCAGCCCAAGGTCACGTGATCTCATGCGAGACATTGGGTTGCGCGACCCTAACGACCGTTGCTAGGCGTTGCTCGATCCCGGTGACAACGCCTAGGTTATGGTGATCTCAGGAGAGGCTAGCCGACAGCTAGATTTGGCTACGAACCAGCAGCCGTCGGCAAATTGTTTGAGATATCTTTAAAAATAATAAAAATAATAAAATAAAAGTCCTTTATAAAATGTACTATTCATCAAACGGCATTTAGATCAAAGTTGCTTTCCAACGTGTTTTTTAAAACACATTTTACCAGACACCACTTACATTTCGAAGAACTCTTTTGATTCAATGGCTTTAATATTTTCCCGAAAAAAAAACCGAACCGAAACACACCCATTCATTTGGGTAAGGCTAGATTTTGGCGAAAGCTCACAATGATCGGAGGAACTGAAGGAGCAAGACGCTGTCAAATTCAGGAAAGGAGGAGGGTCAAATGTCAATCGACGGGGGCAAACGATGGAGGGAGAGACGGGGTCAAATTCAAAGGGTCGGGGCCCCCGTTATATCCATCGGTTGTAATCAAATCATTTGGAGTAAAGAAGACTGTGTCTGGGGGGAGGAGGAGGAGGAGGAGGAGGGGGAGGACGTACAACACCGCGTGCATTTGTGTTTGACAATTACCAATAACATCTCTCTCTCTCTTCGCGTCAATACGAAGGGGAATTCCAACCCGACATGTTGTAGTGATTTTTTTAATACGATCGTTGGTATTTCTTGGCGATGGGATTGACTTGGTCTCGTGCCCCAAAACCATGTACAAGTTTGATGTTTGCCCTTTTTATTTTATGTATATGTACGCGCCCAATTATTCTACAACATTTCCCATGATCCCGTTCAATGTGTCTTGGAGTCAATTTGCAAACCCCTCAAACCGTGTCCCTCTTTGAATGAGTAAAAAAAACAACATGGGTAACCACACTCGATCTTTTGGGATTCCCCGATTTAAACCTGAGCTCGAACGCAGGACGATTAGACGAAACGTGATCGTTTACCATCCAAGGGCAACCCCCATGGGATTCGCCCACAAAACATTTCCGCGAGAGGGAAAATGCTAGATTCCGGAATCGCAAGCCGTTCGAGGGCCGACAAAATCTAGAGATGGTGTTTTCTAAGTACCAAATGAAGTATCCGGAACTTTTCAAACATCCGATTAGTTTTTACCGAACATGGCAATGCGATGACGATTCCATTTTCGTGTAGACCTGTTGATAAATAGGCCTATAATACGATGGTCCCATTTTTAAGAACTAAATACAATTGTGGTCAGGCTCGCTCCCCGATTCAACCAGTTCATTGACGATGCCTGATTTTCCGGACTGACATGACATGACTTGTCAACTGTCTATTCTCTTGTAAAAACTTCTGGGTCCCCTAAATTTGACAATGTACAAATCGCGACGGAGGTTAAATTATTGGGGGCAATATAGTTGCACGAAAATATCAGAGACCTACTAGCCAAGTTTCCTAGCGCAACATGAACATTGTTTTTCGTGACAGGTGCTGTACGTCACGCCAAGTGACGTGCAATCGATTAAAACTTCAACGCGGGGATCGGTGAATATGCACGCAGTCATTTGGTTATACCCTTATGTATCATATCAATTGTCTAGTCGATGTATGAAGTACGTTGTCATGACCTAGGCCTTTGGTGTACTATTTATACGCTCATTAAGTTAACGATCTTTTTATTTGCCCTGGTAAGTATTTTTACTAAATGATAAAGATAATGGATAAACACTTTCATTTTCGATAATTATGACAAAGGTTATTCTATAATAGTGCTGTGCGCTGATATTTGTGAGTCTGGAAAAGTTTCAAATATCTCACGTGAATAAACGTGGGACTAAAAGAGCGCCTTTGTTTTTGTCCCTTTTTGCCACCTGAGAACATTGGAAAAGTTGTCCGAAAAGTCCTAAACACGTTGCACTAGTCATGGACTTTTCAATTTTGCCAATTGACTCATAAACATTTTTCATATTTTGCCAATTAAGTCCATTCCACCAATGTTGGTCGAAATTCGCTAACATAGATGCTGAGCGTTCTACGTGGCACGGCTAACCAGCGTCAACATGGACAATTTTTAACAATATTATGATATTTATTTGAATTTGTTATTTAATTTTCCTTTTTTTTGTTTTCCTTCTTCTTTTTTTCAGCCCTTGGCAACCACGGGACAGGCTCGCACGGCCTTGCCCGGATCTAGGTAAGACCAGCTCTGCCATGGCCTTGCTAGGCGGCATCGCTTGCTGCTGCAAGCCCATGGTCAAGAGTTGCATGCAATCGATTCTGAAGTTGGTGAACTCTGTGATTGGAATGGTCAAGATCACCACGATTCTGTATTGCGTTTGGATGAATAGGGTTTGGACAACCATTCTAGGTGAAAGTGGCAGCCGCGGGCGAGGTTGCCTTCGTCCGTGGCCGACAAGGGTATCGTGGCCATCGCTAGCGCCCAGCCAAGACCTGGCGACCCTTGCCAGCCGCTAGTAAAAAAATCACAAGTTGAGAAGGAAAACGAAAAAAAAAAAAGAGAAAAAGAAAAAAATCAATAAAAATTCTAAAATATTAAAATATTTATTAAAATTTATTCACCTCGATACTGGTCGTATCACGTAGGACGCTCGGCGTCTACGTCAGTGAATTCCGGCCAAACTTGGCCGATTGGAATCAATTAGCAAAATATGAAAATGTTTAAAATTCAATTGACAAAAATTGAAAGATTTAAGACTGAATTGGCACGAGTACTATAAGTTTTCAACTTTTTGGATAATTTTTTCGCGAGAATGTCATATTTGAAGAACGTTAATAATCATAAATTATGGTTGAAAATAGAGACAGAGGTATTTTTAGATGAAAAAGGACAATTTGATAAATAAAAACACTAGGGTGAGTGATGCCAGGTGCAATTCGGAGTCCATGTAGCACTCAAAATTAGGTGCGAATTGTGAATTTGGAGACTAAATGGATACAAAAAAAATGCAGAATAATGCTCCTAGTCCTAGGAATTGGCTCTAAGGACGAGGATTGATTGCGAGTCCAAATCTCACGTCACGCATCGAATGTGACATTCATTCACGATGATGGCCTACCAATAATTGGGTATATAAAATTAATTTATTCTCTAACCGACTGATACGGCGAATCCGCAACTATAATACCTACGAGTATAGGCAGCTTTAGAAATTTTAAATAGCACATAAAGTTTAAAAAAACATATATAAAAAATAGGATGAAAGTCACAGAAAAAAAAACTCTAAATCATGCTTGTTATGACACGTTTACTCTAAATTTTTTTTCTGTGCACCAAAATGCCCAAAATTGTACCCAAGCGACATATCCGCCCCTTATCAAAATCCTATCAATGAAAACTGTTAAAATTTTCTCTAAACGCTATTGACATGACACCTACGTGGTATTTTTGTCGAAAAATCATTCAATTGAATCTTAACGGAGGGTAAATAGGTTGCGTAAGTTCAAATTTAGAGTTTTTTATGTCATGGGAAAAAATTTAGAGTAAATGTATCTCAACGGGCGTAATTTGAAGTTTTTAATGTCACGAAACGTGTTGCAATTGGTATGATTCGAAGAAAATGAGAGGGGCACGAGGAGGGGATGTCCATCTTTATCCTCCACGAGAATTTCGTTAAACAATGGCGACTTCTGTCGTAATTTTCGCGTGAACGCGAGTCCTCTACTTCCTCGCACCTTCGTGCCAAATCCTTCGGAAGTCAAGAAGCCAGCGCCAGTGTGCCCCTTCTCTTTAACAATTGGACAAAACGTGTCTTTGCTTGCTGTCGGCCACCACTACGAGCATCGAATCGAAATCGGAGTCGTCGTCGTCGTCGTGGATGTCGATTTTTGTAAGGGTTTTGTCCCCAAAAGAGATTTTGTCTTATATCCCATCACACGTCGAGGACTCGTTCCCCGACCCACCACCGCCACCGCCACCGCCACCGCCGCCATCGCCATGTCCACACTTTGCACCCATCATTTCTCCGTCTAATCACATGCAATCATCTCCTCCCTTTTACATAACTTTTGCCCAGGTCATTTCCAATTCGAGTTAGTAACCCTTTTCACGTCGCACCCACGGACACATGCAATTGCATACAATTGCAAGCCCGTAGTTGGGCTTCGTGCTATCAAGCCAATTATCTAGGGTTATGTTTGGTAATCGGAATAAAATTCAAAATGGGTTAAAATTTATCATCTCTTGAATTTGGTCTTCTCCAAAATAGGATAAAGTCAGATATATGAAGGTTAGAGGCCGGATAAAAATATCCCATGAGGGAGATGGGATGAAGGTGGAAATGATTTTCAATATTCATAATAAAAACGTTATTTCCTTGATTAACAAACTTCTTAAATTAATAAAATTAAAATAAAATTTGAGTATAAGTAATATTTGAATTCTAATATAAAAAGAAAATCATGATAACAAAAAAGTAACAACAATTTCGTTTTTTTATTCATCTATCTGAATTTCTTTCTATCTTATAATATGTATTCAATGTTTATAAATATATATTTGTTATTTTTATTTATTACATATTTGAGGTATATTAGTATAGGTTACTATTTAATAAAATTTTATTAGAGAATGACGGAAGGGGGAAAAAAGAAATAAAAAAGAAGAGAGAGAGAGAGAGAAAAAAAAAAGAAAAGCAAATCAAAATGGAGTAGGCAAAAGTGTCGTTAGAGATTCTTACCGTTTCCATTTTTGCAATTTTTAGGTTTGTTTACACTGATATGCCATTCTATACCAAATAATGGACACAATATGTTGTGAAAATATCCGGTTTTATTACCACAATTTACCAAACTATAGATATGATATAGCAAAATCTATGGATTTTATATCTTATACAATCCGGTCCTATTCTTGCTAGAAATTCAGATCATCATATACAGCCCCAAGGTTTTCATTGGACCGACAACAACAAATTTAAATTGGGGGAAAACAATATCTCTTTCTAATAAGAAGAAAATCACTTTCCTGAAATCATCAAACTAATGAAAACAAATCATGTTTTTTCATAAAAATATATTTTCATTTATCACGAAATCTTTAATGAAACAAACACCCCCTTCAGTTTACTTGTAATCGGACCGTTGAGTAGCTTCAATTAGGCTATCAAGCTAAAAGAAAATGCTTATGATCATGAATTAGCACACTACAAAGCATCATTGGCTAAATAATCACTCAATGCATCGCGACGCATATGACCCAAAATATAAGTGCAATGAGGATGGGGACAGAGATTGGCCGCTCCCTCTCGCCATTTGTCAGCAAGCTTCACGATCCGAAGCACTCTGCATGCTCTGCTCCCATTCTTCTTGTGTGCGCCAATCAATTCCGTTCATTAACTTCATCAGAGGGCAGTTGCAACTTGCAACCGCCATTCACTCTTCCCGCGCTACGTTTATATAACGCCCTTTCAACTGTATCTTCAAGAATCCGCACACACTGAGCAGCGAATTTCAGAGCCAGAAAGATTCCAGGAAAAGCTCTCTCTCTGAATGAGACTGAGACTCCAAGAAGCTCCATCGATGGCGAGACCCTTGAGGCTTTGCTTCCTCCATGCCGTGTTCTTTTGGGTGCTCTTGAGGGCAGCCCTCTCATCTGCCTGGCCACATTCCCGAGAAGGTCGGTCTTATGTCCATCTAATTCGACGATACCCTCGACTTTGTTCCATCGTATCTTGCGTTTCCTCTGTTTGATTGCTCAAGAGTCAGAACGTTGCACTTAGAAGTAGTGAATGTGATCGAAACGATGGAAAGAGAGTGTTTTTCTCTGTCTTCTCTTACTCCGGCTGGTGAACAGATGATTGTCATCTTCAGTTTCGTGGTTATGAAACATCGTGGACTCTGAGCATTTGATGGGTTAGTGTAATCCCCAAATTTTAACCTTGAAAGATTTGTGTTCATTCCTCTCTTGAAGTTTTTTATGCTCTTCTGGATATGCCAGTTGTCAAGAAAACCTTTCTGTTGCAATATTTGTTTCTTTCGTTTTGATTTGCTGGCAAATTGTTTCGAAGAAATGGCAAAACGCATTAGAGTATTTGCGCTCGTGTTTGTTCATTATCAACATCTGCTACTTCTGTGCACATTTTGTTTCATTCAAACATCATTGGTAACCAGGTATTAGTTCTACTTTTTCTTTAGTTTGTGAAGTGCCTTCTCTCTATCTTACTGTAAATTCTCTATTCTTCATGTAAGCAGAGCCACTGTATCTCAAGTTTGTGTTGAATGCTACGGACTTCCCTATGGAGGACTATTATGACTACATCATAGTTGGAGGCGGCACTGCAGGGTGCCCCCTGGCGGCAACGCTCTCTCAATCCTACAGAGTCCTCGTGCTTGAGCGCGGAGGCGTCGGCTATGGCAATCCCAACCTCATGTCGCAAGAAGGCTTCCTCAGGACTCTGATGGAAGTAGACATGTTCCGTTCGCCAGCTCAAGCGTTCACATCTGAAGAAGGAGTCCCCAATGCCAGAGGCCGTGTTCTTGGCGGCAGCAGCACAATAAACGCCGGGTTCTACAGCCGGGCTGACTCCTATTTTTTTCATAACTCAGGGGTGGATTGGGATCTTGGAGTCGTCAACGCGTCTTACGCTTGGGTTGAGAAGGCTGTCGCGTTTCGGCCCAGGTTGAGGAGTTGGCAATCTGCCGTCAGGGATGCACTACTGGAGGCAGGAGTCAATCCATCCAACGGGTTCACTTTCGATCACGTGGTTGGGACCAAGATCGGTGGTTCCACGTTCGATAAGTTTGGGAGAAGACACACCTCCGCTGATCTATTAAGCTACGCGAAACCTTCCAACATTAGAGTGGGAGTACACGCTAGTGTCGAAAGGGTGCTGCTAGCTTCAACTTCCGCGAATTCAGGACTAAAGCCATCCGCAATTGGAGTCGTTTATCGCGACCAAGTGGGTCGCTACCATCATGCAATGGTGCGTGACCATGGCGAAGTGATCCTCTCTGCTGGTGCGATAGGCAGTCCACAGCTGCTGCTACTCAGCGGTGTCGGACCTCGGCCCTATCTTTCTTACTGGGGAATTCCAGTGGCTCACCACCTTCCATTCGTTGGGCAGTTCCTGTATGATAATCCAAGGAATGGGATTTCGATCGTGCCTTCCATACCGTTGGAGCATTCTCTCATTCAGGTCGTCGGGATCACCAAATCAGGAGCCTACATCGAAGCAGCTTCGAACGTGATCCCCTTTTCGTCCCCTGCTCGTGCAGTTTTCCTGCACACACCGTCTTCACTGCTGAATGTGACCGTGGCCACTCTAATGGGGAAGATAGCTGGCCCACTCTCCAGTGGCTCGCTGAGGCTCGCTTCCATGGATGTGAGGATAAATCCGATCGTCCGGTTCAATTACTTCAGCAACCCGGTGGATCTCGAATGCTGCATCGGCGGCACACGCAAGATCGGTGAGGTGCTGAGGAGTCATTCCTTGGATTATTTCAAGTTCAGGGATTGGTACGGGAATAGAGAATTCAGGTATGTGGGCTCTCCCCTCCCGGCTGATTTATCAGACGACACACAAATGGCGGAGCATTGCCGGCAGACGATGACCACCATATGGCACTACCATGGCGGCTGTGTGGTAGGGAAGGTGGTCGATAAAGAGTTCCGAGTGCTTGGAGTTAATGCGCTCCGTATCGTGGATGGTTCCACGTTGAATGTGTCTCCCGGGACTAACCCTCAGGCGACCTTGATGATGCTTGGGAGATATGTTGGGTTGAAGATGAGGAGAGAGAGGTCGAGACCAAAGTGAGTCCAGAAGAATAGAGTCAAAATGCTTGTTGGCTCTCACGCTGCTTCAACCTTATTGCGCGTGTATCTTTAGTGTAGAGAACTGTCTTCTGGCATTTGGTTTCACCGATTCTTTCTTTCGAAAATAGGGAATAGGGATGTTTGCACCAACGGGTGATGAGAGTGGCCGTAGTCTGTGAGCGAATGAAGTGGGAGCATGCGAAGAAATTTAGGCAAGTTGGAACTACACCATTCTTGTTGATACTAATCAGAATACTGAAATCTCTCTCGGTAACGTTCTTTTGGGTTTTTTCTCGTTCACTTCCTTTGGTCATGTTTTTACATGAGTTTATCGGAAATCATAAGATGATGAGGCAAAGGAACCCCTCAGAATGTTGGCATGGGTAAGGAGCCTATATCCAAGTAACGAGTAAGACTTACCATCTAAAATAGTCCGATGAAGAAGTCATACGATTTGAAATGCACTTCAATTTTGACCAAAAAAAAAAATGCACTTCGAAACATCCTAATGGCTACTTGGGTCTGTCAATTGCCAATAGCGACAAAATGCATGATAAAATTCCTAGTAACGAGCACGACAACCATTGGACACAACTTTAGCCTCATATTCATGGTGAAGTGATGCTATTCACTCACAACTACTTAAAAGTGAGGCATGCGCATATAGACTTGCTTGTTACTTGACAGAGCCATTGCTTCCCATTTAACTACAAAATCCGAGCTGAAGTTCAGCAACCACTTTCAGTGGCAAAAGAGCACTAAAGAGTAACCGGTGCAGATACATGTACAAACCAATACAAGTTTGATTTTCAGGAGATCAACATGATCGAAATCAAAACTATTTAAAGATAGAACTCCCACATATTCCGGGTCCACCACCTCAACAGCTCCACCCAAGTGGCTGCCCCTTGTCGATCATTTGCCGCTGGAATACGTCAGGCAGGAAGTAAATTAGAAGAGAACTCACAGTCATACACATGCAGATATCACACATTCGTACAAATGCACGTCTACATACACATGAGAAACAGGGAGTTCACTTACGTGTTCATCATCAGTGTTATGTTATCCCCTTTCAATAAGATCCTTCCTGTGGAAAATATATAGCTCAAGCATGAGAACAGAAAAACTGAGCAAGCAGAAGAAAAATAAATATGATCTCTCCATGACCAACCTAAAGTCTTTCTGGTCTTCTTTTTTATGTTGACTTCTTCGGCGTCATCCAAAACCAGATTCATGTATTCATCAAATCCCTGAAAAAAGTTTTTCATACTCTGGTATCACTAAATGCGAAGAGGATCAAAATAGGAAAATATAAAGGATGTATCAACATAATCGATCTGTAATGTTCTTAGAGAAATGACTGCTTGCGGATGCATTAAAGATCAATAAGTGCAAGGGCAATTAACCTCGCAGTATCTCTAATTGGTGGGAAATGAAAAGTTGTGGGTTCTATGCCTTAAATTGCATATTGCATAGCATCACAATCGACGCTCCTTTTGTATTACGAGCACCATGTTTCCTATTATATATTCTTAAACAAAACAACAGATTCATCTTTTGTTCCCCTCAAATAATCAAATTTGGCTGATTTTCAGCAAAAGAAAACCTAATTAATCTCTGAGGAATACTAACAGAATCCGCATGCCAGTGTTAATGACAGTATCAGCTAAAACAAGCAGTGTTGGGCTGCTCTTTGTATCATCTTTCTCACCATTATGTTCTCTATTTAATGGACTTCACGATGAAAAGATGATCATTACATCAGACCAGTAACTAATACGGTTTGCTCAGCATAAATTAGCTCGGCAAAATTTTCCACTCTACACATCCTTCACTCTGAAATTCTGACAAGCAGATGAATCTCGATTTACTCAGCGTCACAAAAG
Source organism: Syzygium syzygioides (assembly GCA_031216285.1). Lineage (NCBI taxonomy): Eukaryota > Viridiplantae > Streptophyta > Magnoliopsida > Myrtales > Myrtaceae > Syzygium > Syzygium syzygioides. The sequence goes on from CM062251.1 coordinate 28,007,783, forward strand.
GCCGCATAACCATAAAACCAATCTCTACATTTCGCAAGAGACAAATTACTATGGTAAAGGAGTCCCAGCATCGACAGGTCGAACGTGCTAGCTGAAGCTACCCCTTTTTTCCCCCTAATAAGATAATTGAACTGATCATTACCCATTTACTTCACTGAATAAACTCAAAGAATGCACTAACAAGATATCGACGAGACGCCCCACTTCTGAACAGTATCTAACAGCATTAGCAGTCACCAAACCCGGCTAGAACCCAATCCATGCAGACAAACAGGGATATATTGTTGTCCGACAGATGCTTCGCAGCGAGCAAAGCAATAATTCCACAACTTTATAGCTAAACATCTGATCTCATCTAGTAAACAGAGGCAAGGACCCCAAATGCAAAGTGGATACTCACAATTATACGGCCTTCGATCCTCAAATCCTTCTGTTCGAACAGCCAAATCTGAATCCGCGCTTTCTGCATCAGCAAAACCAACGAAATCGAATGCACATCGGGGAAATTCATTCCCTATATATTCTTTCATCCCTTCGAAGTAGAGGAGAAAACCAAAACCAAAACCAAAACGGAACGATGGTGCTGAGGAGCAGGGCAGTGACACGGTACTTACACTCTGAAGAAACCTGAAGATCAGATTCTGAAACGAAGGAAAAAGACACAGCACACGTCATTGCTCCAGACTAACGAAGACCAAAGAGAGCTCAAAACACCCCGAAAAACCAAAGAGAGAGGGGGAGAGAGAGAGAGAGAGAAGGTACAATGGGTTGGGTCATGATTCTCTGCACTTTCGAGGACGCCATGGCTGCGGATTGCTCCGGACCTCCTCTTCTTCAGCTCAACGACGATGCAAAGATGATGACCTCGAAAGAGGGAACTGAAACTGCTCGCCAAGAAGAAGACGAGGAAGAAAGAAGAAGAAGAAGCGGAACGCGAAAAACCCTAGCGGATGGTGAGTAGTAGGAATTTGGGCCAAGCCCATCATGAGAATATTAATAAAGTGCAGGCCCAGGCCCAACCCGTGTTCGCAAAAAGTAAAATTTTAAAAGATTTTGCAAATTCGAATTGTTTCCAACCAAAAAAAAATATTTTGAATTGTTAGGTAATGCAAAAATTATATTGGCACAATATTAAATATTTGTACCCATGTGAAAAGTGAACAAACTATTGCAAGATCTTCTTTTTGTAAGCCTTTTCGTAAGATAGAAAACATCTGAAAACTCGTGTTTATTCGTTGTTAGGATGTTTGTGAAATTACTAATTGAGGATATTTTGAGAAAATAACAATGATGGCATTTTGAGATTCCCTTCACAAAAATAAATGCATCTCTAATGTAAGATGAATGTAGAATAGAAATAAGGGAAAAAAATCACAAAAAAACCTTAAATTATGCCCATCGTGACATATTTACTGTAATATCCTAAAATTCGATCCATTTTCGGGATCAATGAAATAGATATTATTTCTCATTTAATTTTAGTAAGTCTCGCCAAGAATTAATCACTTTAGGGATGCTAATCGAAAGGGAAATGCTAACTAGGAAAACGGCACGTGGACAACGAACTCAACCGCGAATTGAGCACCGATTTCGGGGAACGGCGAGCAAATATTTTGGGCCAATGTGGGCCAATCCTAGGAGGGTGACGGATTGGGTTTAGCCAACGACGTATGATCGGATCACAGGTGATTCCGCACGACCGAGAGTACTCGTGGCGAACAAATTCCGAACTTAACCCAAATGATCGCGACCTCCGAAACTAGCAATAATTCCTTGCGTTCTCTCGAAAATCGAGACCGTCATGACTCGAGTAACCCTAGGTCGATACGCGTAACCCCTAAACAGTCGCCCGTTAGTGAGAGATCCTAAAATTTTAATTAAGCAATTTTGATCGCGAAATTGGATCCGGACTTGGACGTCGAATTTCGTGGACGTACACGACTATTTTGCAAGGACGACATCATTTTAGTGTGGCCAACCATATTAGGGGTCGGTACGATCGAAAAATGAAAATTCGGCCTGGGATCGGAAAACTACGATTTTACCTCTAAGCCTATGCCTTGTATTCCGAATTTTGGAAATTATTGAAGGATATTTTGGGGATTTAATTGGACATGATTAGCCCCTCTTAATTTCCGAAAATTTTGGACAAGATTGCTCCCAAGGTTTTATTCTAGACTTGATCTCAACCCTTGAAGTGAGGGCAAGATGGGAATATATGAGTATTGGTCAACCACTCCCACTAAGATTACCTATATACACTCTCCACTCGCTCTCTCTCCTCACATTCTCACCCTCGCCCGCCCAACCCCTCCCCCCTGCCAAGCTCTCCCTCTCTTCCTTTGTGTCTAGGCCGCGCAAGGAGCTCGCCGCCGCCGTCGGAGGAGTCGCCGCCGCCTCACGCCGCCGCACCACTCATCCTCTCCGCCCAACCTCACCATCCTCACCCCATCTCATCGTCATCTCTCTCTCTCTCTCTCTCTCTGTTCCTTCGCTTGGCCCTGTGAGAACCCATGCCGAAACGCCACCGCCGCGGCCACTCCACCGCCGCTTGCAGCCGCCGTCTTGCCTCACCACCACCACTCGATCGCCCATTCTCTCCTCCCTCAGCCGCCAATCAGCCCCCTCGGTTGTGAAGACGCCGGATCAGACCATCGCCGCCGCTCGCCGGACTGCCGCTCGCAAGGCCGATCGCCGCCGCCGTGCGCGTGAACCGTCGCCGTCACCACTTGACCACCATTCTCCCTCTCCCTCGTCCCGTGCACCATCGACCAGCATCATCATCACCGTCACCCTTGCCGCCTTGGACCGCCGCCTGCCATTGCCGTGGAAGTCGCCAATCGTCGCCGCCGCTTGCACCGCTGCAAGACCAGTTCGGTATGCCCATTTCCCCACCGGTTCAGCCGCATTTTGGAGCTTAGGATTAAGTGAGTATTAATCCCTAAACCCTAATTAGGCCTCCAAGCATTTCTAGATAGGTTAGGGTAATTAAAGGGTTCACGAGGGTATTTATTGAGTTGATTAGTGAGCTAACCATTGGAGGATAATTATGTGATGAATTGGGAAGCTTAATGGGATATTTTGAGGATGATTTGTGGCCGAGATTGACAGAATTGGTGGCTGCCCATGTTGTGATTAAATGGGACTAAGATCGGTTGATTTGGGGTTTAATTATGAAATTCCGAGTAGGACTTGATTCGTCTTTGAAGTGGCTGATTTGTGCTCGTTGGTGACCAATTTTATGATGCCATGTCGCTTGATTGTGTGGCCGAACAATGTGATATGTGATTGGCCAATAATTGGCGTGAATCCCGTTGATTCTGTATACGATATATGAGTACCAATTATATGTTATGATGAGTTGTATTAAATTGGCTAAGTGAGCATATCATGGCACAAATTGAGCATGTTAAATGATTGGTTGAGCGCGTCGTGGCATTGTTTGAGCATGTATTGGCATAAATTGTTGCTGTGCCCACGTGATGTTGAGTGCTCATTGTGAATGGCATTGTTGCTCGAGTACTGGACTGCATAGCCATGCATTTTGCTTGCTAAGCATTGGCTTGAGACGAAAACTGTACGAGTATGCGTGCCTGATATGAGCACGTGATCACTTAATCGCTCTGATGCGTTTTACGCGAGGTTCAGATAAAAATTGGCTGTGTGCACGTGTGATCACATAAAGCCCTGATGCGTTTTACGTGGGGTAATGAACCCATCCTGGACGATACTTGGTTCTACCGGAAGACGGCCAACCTGATGCGTTTTACACGAGTTTTGGTCCATATGAGGAGATCGGTGTTTCCCCTAATGCGTTTTACACGGGCTAGAGACACTGGGCTTGATACGTTTTACGTGGGCCAAGAAGTGTTGAGATTGAATATTAGATCTGATGCGTTTTATGCGGGTCAGATCTGATACGTTTTACGTGAGTCAAATTTTTAATGAGAAATGAGAAGTGTGCTAGTGTGTATTATTGAGCCGGATCATGAGCATAAACATACCGATGGCATATGTGCGAAATGTGCATTGGCAGGTGTGCGGGCATGTACATATTGGTGTACTATGTGTGTAGCAAACACCAAGGAGCATGAGCATGTGCATGGCGTATACGTGAATAAGTATGTTCGCGTATGGGCCTTTCCTGTGATTATTATACGCCTAACCTGCAAGGTCATTGTATTCTCAATCTGAGCCCGAGGGTCTTGGTTAATTGATTGCCAATTGTTACTGATTGTGTGATGGTTTGCCTGTCAGGAGGTGCATCCTAGCCAAATTTAGGTTTAGGGAGTTTTACTCGCTGAGATTTATTCTCACTGTTGTTAAAACCCCAACTTTTTAGACCCCTGGCCCTGAAGATGTCAGGAGTGCCCATTCGTTTGGGATCCCGCATCGCATAGAGCGATCGGTGATCGAGTACTTCGTAGGAACGGGGATACGTATATTAGACATTCTACTATAGTATGGGTAGACGTGGGTGAGCAGTTCTTTCAGGCCCATAGGTACATAGGCTGGTGCTTCCGGGATTACTCTAAGACCTACAGACCCCTCCGGACCTTTGATGTCCCGTTCAATGGGTTAGGTGAGATTGACCCACAGGCTGCAGATGGGGATTTGGCGAGCCCCAAGGCTTCATCCAAGGCGAGTTCTAGTTCAGGCCACCGGCCTATTATTTGGGAGATGGATGAGCCAAACCTAATGGACGAGGAGCCAATGGATTGAGATTTTGACCGGGAGCCGATGGAGTCGGACGACGAGCTGGAGTTGATAGAGTAGGACCCTGAACAAGAGGGCGAGCCTGAGGAGGATGATGCTGAGGAGGAGCCGGCAGAGGCGGAGTCCGAGCTGGATTCTATGGACTCTAAGGAGGAGCCATCTGATAGTTCTTCCGAGTCCTCAGGATCCGACCCGGACTGAGTTCCTTAGGGTTTAGTCTTAACCTTAGTTAGGTTGGGCCGACACCTTTTTGACCTAAGCCCTTCCTTAGCTTAGTAGCCTAATTGTCCTGGCCACCTACCTTTTTTTGTTAGTAGTGGCCGTTGACCCACTTTTGATTTGTCATTTTGTATTTCTTGTTAATGGATATTGTATATGTTTCCCTGTTATTAATATAAGTGCATATTTTCTATATTGATTGTTGGTGTGCTATCCTTGGTCATATGTGTTATCTGTACGGGTGTATATTTCTATTGCTTTCGCATGTGTTTTAATCTCTGTATTGGGTGTTGGGTCGGCGATGCGTCCTAGTAGAGATGGCCACGGGCCAGTTTTGGCCCGGAACCGGACCGGAACTGGCCCGATCAAACCCGGGCCCGGCCCGTTGACCGAGCCCGCGATTCGGAACCGGAATCGGCTCGTGCCCTACGGGCCTAGTTCCGGTTCCCGAAATTTTGGAATCGGCCCGAAACCGCCGGTTCCAGGCCCGGTTCCACCAAAAAAAAAAAGAAAAAAAAAGCTGCTGCACCGTGCACGTCTGCTGCAGGCCGGGCCCCCCTCCCACTCTCTTTCTCTCTCTCTGCTGCAATGCTGCTGCACGTCTGCTGTATGCAAGCCGGGCCCCCTCTCTCTCTCTCTCTCTCTCTCTCTCTCTCTCTCTCTCTCTCTCTCTCTCTCTCGTGCTCTGCAATCCCCCCTCTCTCTCATCGAGCAGCAAGATGAAGAACATGAAACCGCCGCTCTTGCTGTTCATCGTCGTCTTCGTCTCACTCGAAGCGCTCCCGGTCTCGGTCACCGACGACAAAGTTGGCTCTTACCTGCCGACCGATGACATCACCGTCGACTGCGGCTCCTCTAGCTCCTCCAACTAGTCTGCATCTTTCTCCTTCTTTTTCTCCTTTTCCTCCTTCTTCTCCTCCGCCCACCCCTTGGCCCCTATCTTCCCAGATCTAACCCCCGCCGCCTTCGCCGCCGTCGCCCCCGCCCATGGCCGCAGCCGCCAACGCCGACGCCGACGCCCACTCCTCCTTCCCCCTCGCTGCCCTGCTCCTCCTTCCCGTTTCTCCTCCGCCCGCCCCCCGTCTCCCCAGATCTGACTCTCGCCGCCGCCGCCGCCGCCCCCCATGGCCGCAACTGCCGACGCCGACGCCCCCTTCTCCTCCCCTCCTCCCGACCCCGGAGGAGGAGGACCCCCCGCTCCTCCTCCCCGTCCCCGTCCCCGTCCCCGTCCCCGTCCCCCTCCCGGCCCCCTCCTTCTCCCCCTCGCCGTTGCCCCCGTCTCCCACTTCATCTCCTCGCCACCTTGAACCCCGCCTCCCCCACCGTGGCCAAGGCCGCGAAGCCCGAGCGACGACCAACGGAGGACCAGGCCTGCAATTTTTAGTTTATAATTATTTTATTAATTTTAAATAAGGAACCAGTCGGAACCGAAATCGGCCTGGAACTGCCAGTTCCGAACCGGAACCGGAACCGGCCCTTGCGGTTCCGGTTCCGGTTCATACGTGGCCACTAACCGGAACCGGCGGCTCCTGAACCGTGGCCATGACTACGTCCTAGGACGTCGCACAAATTCAACCTCGGTTGAGATGCTCGCGCGCCGTAGAGTTTGGGACATGACATTTACTTTGAACTTTTTTTTGTAACATTAAAAGCTCTAAAACTATGCCTTATGACATATTTACCCTAGGCTTTTTCTTATGACATAAATAACTCAAATTTGTATTTAAGTGATATATTTACTCTCCATTAAGGTTCTTTCATATGATTATTTTAGTTAAAACAATGTCGTTTATATTTCGCTTAAAAAATCTTAATAAAAAAAATATTTCACTTAAACTACGTGAGTACCTTGTCAACAACATTTGCTTTCCAAGGTTAATGTAGGTATATTTTTAACAGTCCTTATTGACGGAACTTTAATGGAGGGTCAATGTGTCACACATAGTATGAGTTTGGAATTTTTTGTGTTACAAAAAAAAAATTTATGGTAAATATATCACAGTAAGCATAGTTTTGAGTTTTTGATGACTTTTGCCCTAAAGAGAAACCGAAGGTCACCATAGGAAGTGTTTTCAAATTCCACGTTCAGCTCTGCAGCTCTGAAGGTTGCATGTAGGACAAACAAGTCCTCTGTGTGGAATCTGAAGTCCATGCACCTGACCATTACCAAGCAACAACGCATCATGTTACTAGTGGTGAGAAGCAATCCCTTCCCAATGATCTACCTTGTTGCATGCCAAACATCTGAATCAGGGAAGAGGCCACCAAGTATTTGTTGTTGGCTAAGTCCGTATATTGGAAGTTGAAATCAAATGTAAAGAAAACAAATCTGAAAGCAGTACAAACAAAAAGAAAATAGAATTTTGATTCGAGCCCAACGAAGTAACGTTGTGTCCTTAAGACGAATTTGGCCCCTTAATCAGTACCCGAGGATATTGAACAATCGTCTTCCAGGATAGAACGGATTTCGTTCCTCTGAAGCAGTACGTATTCAGAGGAAACCTTCGAACGCAAGCTCGCAGAATAATCGCACGAATGAAAATGATGAAGTGAATATGCGTAGAGTGTTTCGGGAAAATGTCTCGTGGGAGTATATATGCCATGAAGTGTCACCCCTTCCGAACTTAACTGTTCGGTCATATTGAAGTGGTGAAAATGAAGAGTTATGAGCTTTTCGTGAACAGTAGTGAAGGTTCACTTGAACCAATTCGGTTCGTGAATAGTTGCGATTCGTGAGCAGTCGCGAAGGGCTTCAGTTTTTCGTGCAGGCGAACCGAACATCACGAACATACATATATGTTTATCCAAAAAAAAAATAATATTATTATTAATTTCAAACGGACCCAAAAAAATAATAATATTATTAACTTTTAACAACATGTCTGTTCAAAAAAAAAACCGATAGAGAATGGACTTGAACCGAGTCGATCGGACGGGCGATGGCGGCGGCGCGAAACCGACCTAACTTGGCGTAGGTCCTCTCCCTTTCACAAAGTACCCCTTGGGGACCAAATCCTATTGAATTTTATGTCTCGAGTTTGAATTGTTTACGGAACGTGACTCGCTTGGATAAATTTCATAGTTTATCGTGAAGATATATATATTTTCTTTTGGAGAAAATATTCAAAATTGCCTATAAAAGAAATCCTTCTGATGGCACGTAAAGTAAAAGACGTCTTCAACAGATAAGAAAAACTGGTGGGCCCTGGTCAAAGTTATTTTTTGTTGACTCTTGGAATTAAATAATAAAATAAAAGAGAAAGAAGGGGCACACATATAAAAGGCATGGTATCTTTTGCAAGGGTTTTGTAGCTGCACTCGTACAGAGCCGCACTAGTCGCGAACGTCTAGGAAGCCCTCAGAGAAGAAGCGCCGCTCGAGAACAAAAGAAAAGAACGTACGGTCGTTCTTGGTTTCAATTGTACGAGAGCGTTTCGCTTTGGGCTTCAACGCACGGTGATTTGTGCAGTGAGTTTATTTGTCCAATTAAATTGTTTATTCGTAAACACTTTGGTTTGGGCTTAAATCTAGGTGTGGGAAACACTCAAGTGTTGAGCGAATTGTAACTCTGATTCTCCGATTATAGTGGATTATTTGTTGCTGGCTCTCCCCGTGGATGTAGGCACGGATATTCGGACCGAACCACGTAAATATCTGATGTCCTTTATTGTTTCTCGTTTATTTCTCTGGTATTTTCGCATTGACTTAATTTGTAAGATCCTATCATTTCCGTGTTATATTTCCAACAATTGGTATCAGAGCTTGAGGATTGGGTTTTCTGGATTGTGATTTGGGGCTTTTGTCTGTCTGATTATTATCTGGAAATTCTGCTATTGCAATTATTTCTGGAGCGAAAGTTGAGATTGAGAAATTTAATGGGAGGAACAACTTTGGGTTATGGAGTGTTAAGATGCATGCGTTATTGACAACCCAAGGTTTGGCTAAAGCATTAGATGGCGAAGATGAGTTGTCCATTATAATGAAAGCGGCTGATAAAGCAGAGCTTATGGAGAGAGCAAAGAGTATAATTCTGCTGAATTTATCGGGTGAAGTGTTAATAGAGGTGGTTGAGGAGAAAGATGCCGTATCATTGTGGGCAAAATTACAGGCACTCTATGTAACGAAGGGTTTGAACAATCGCTTGTACATGTTGAAGAGGATATTTCAATTTCGATATACTGAAGGTACATCGATCAGATCCCACCTAGATGAATTTAATAAACTCATGATGGATTTAAAGAATGTTGGTAAGATACTTGATGATGAGGAACAGGGCATGATGTTATTGGCTTCTTTACCTGAATCATGGGAGCACTTTACTGATTCACTACTCCAAGGGCGTACTACGATTACCTCGAAAGAGGTAAAGTCAGCATTGTTCTCTAAAGAGTGGCAGAGGAAGTTGCGAGATGACAGTCTAGCGCAGGATGTAGCGCGAGGACTAGTGATTCGAGGTAGAGAACAACATCGAGGGTTTAGTAGCAGCAGAGGTAAAAGCAGGTCAAAGTCACACAATAGAAAGTCTAAGGGACGCGTGAAGTGCTTTGAGTGTCATGAGGAGGGGCACATTAGGAGAGATTGTCCGAAGTGAAGAAATAGAGGTGACAAGTAGAATGCCACAAGCAGTGTGGCAAACGTTGCTGAGGAGAGCACTGGTGATGCAGAGGCCGTATTGTGTGTGACTACTGATTCGTTAAGAGACGAATGGGTGCTAGATTCAAGGTGTTCTTATCATATGATGACTCATAGGAACTGATTTATTACTTACCAGACTGCAGATGGTGGTAGAGTTCTGATGGGGAATAATGTAACCTGCAATGTTGTGGGGATAGGGACAGTTCAGATTCAGATGCACGATGGAGTGGTGCGCACACTGACAAACGTGAGGCATGTACTAGAGCTTAAGAAGAATCTTATTTCTTTGGGGACACTCGATGATATCGGGTATAAGTACATTGCTCAAGGTGGAGTGCTGAAGGTCTCTCGAGGTGCCATGACAGTGATGAAGGGAAAGAAAGTGAGTTCTCTCTATCATCGACTAGGAGAGACCATGACCGGAGCTGCTGCAGTTTTATCAGGTGAGTTAGATTCCGACTTGACTCAATTATGGCATATGCATTTGGGGCATATGAGTGAGGCAGGTACGATGATGCTGAGTGATAGGGGGTTGTTGAAGGGTCAGAAAATAGGGAAGTTGGACTTATGTGAGTACTGCATCTTTGGGAAGCAGCGTCGAATTAAGTTTACAACAGCTGTTCATTCGACCAAGCGACCGGTTGAGTGTATTCATTCATACGTCTGGGGCCCATTTCCAGTTCCTTCAAAAGAGGTGCCCGATATATGTTGACATTTATCGACAACTACTCGAGAAAGGTATGCGTTTACTTTCTGAAGTACAAATCTGATGTGTTTGATCAGTTCAAGAAGTTTAAGGCATTGATTGAGAAGCAATCAGATAAACAGATTAAGTGCCTGAGAACCGATAACGATATGGAGTTTTGTGGTAAAGATTTTACCGAGTTCTGCGAGAAAGAAGGGATTATGAGACACTGCACAGTACCCGGGACACCACAGCAGAATGGCGTTGCAGAACGAAAGAACAGAACTTTACTGGAGCGAGCTCGGAGCATGCTTTCGCATGCAAGAATAGGCAAGGAATTTTGGGCTGAAGCAGTGAACATAGCATGTTATTTGGTTAATCGATCTCCATCATCTGCTATTGAGTGGAAGACTCCTGAGGAAGTATGGTCAGGGAAACCTGTTGATTACTTTGGATTACGAGCATTCGGATGTCCTGCGTATGCTCATGCGAGTGATGGTAAGCTTGAGCCGAGGGCGAAGAAGTACATATTTCTAGGTTATGCACATGGGGTGAAAGGCTATCGACTGTGGTGCACTGATTCCAAATCACCCGGTTTTCTAATCAGCAGAGACGTGATCTTCGACGAGATTGCAATGCTTCAAAGGAGGGGTCTTGAGACACAACCAGCAGAGCAGACAGATCATGGTGTTAGTAGTGAGGTGGAGATTCAGGTGGAGACTCCGGAGACCTCGAAGGTAACAGAAGTTGAGATTGCAGATGAGGCCGCAGTTCCTAAAGTCGGTGATAATGAACAATCAGCAGAGCCGCAGCACACTATAGCCGCGGGTAGATAGAAAAGGCAAATTAAACCACCGGTACGTTATGGTTATACAGATATTGCTTATGCATTGACTGTAGGTGACGAGGTGGAGACAAATGAGCCTTCGTCTTACTCTGAGGCGATGGCTAGTTCTGAGTCATCGCAGTGGCTAGGGGCTATGAGTGAAGAGATTAAATCACTTTATCGGAATCAGACGTGGGAGTTGGTCAAAGTACCTAAGACCCAGAAGATTGTCGGTAGCAAGTGGGTCTTTAAACGAAAGGAGGGCATTCCTGGTGTCGAGGCAGCGAGATATAAGGCGAGACCTGTGGTGAAGGGATATACACAGCAGGAGGGCATTGACTACAACGAGGTGTTCTCTCCTGTGATAAGACATACTTCTATTCGTGTTTTACTTGCCTTAGTTGCTGCACAGGATCTCGAGTTGGAGCAGCTAGATGTGAAAACAGCGTTTCTTCATGGCGAGTTGGAGGAGCGGATTTACATGAGGCAGCCAGAGGGATTTGCTATTCCGGGTAAAGAAGATCATGTTTGTTTACTGAAGAAATCTTTATATGGGCTGAAATAGTCTCCTAGACAGTGGTATAAGTGCTTCGATTCTTTCATGGCTAGTCAGAATTATTCCAAAAGCCAGATGGATAGCTGTGTTTACTATAGGAGATTGGAGGATGGGTCTTTGATATATCTGTTACTATATGTTGATGATATGTTGATAATAGTCAAGAGCATCTCTGATATTATTGTGCTGAAAAGGCAATTGAGTGTTGAATTTAAGATGAAAGATTTGGGTGCTGCAAAGAAAATATTGGGTATGGAGATTTTGCGTGACAGGACTATAGGAATTTTACGTCTTTCTCAGAAGAAATATATTGAGAATATTGTTGCACGATTTAATATACAGTCAGCGAAATCTGTAAGTACACATTTGGTGATGCACTTTAAACTTTCAGATAAGTTATCACCACAGACTGATGAGGAGGGGGAGCATATGTCCCGTGTTCCTTATTCTAATGCAGTGGGTAGCATTATGTATGCTATGGTATGCACTAGGCCTGATATTTCACAAGCAGTGAGTGTAGTTAGCCGTTACATCAAGCGACCTGATAAAACTCATTGGGAAGCTGTGAAGTGAATCCTCAGATATTTAAAGGGGACAACAGACGTTAGAATTGTGTACCGAAAGAACAATAATGGCAGTGAGACCACTGGTTATGTGGATTTAGATCACGCAGGTGACTTAGATGAACGCAGGTCTTTAGCAGGGTATGTATTTATGCTAGCAGGTTGTGCAGTTAGTTGGAAGGCATCCTTACAGGATCACGTTGCCTTGTCTTCGACTGAGGCAGAGTACATGGCACTGACCTTTATAGCGAAAGAGGCAATATGGCTAAAAGGTTTACTCTTAGACTTTGGGTTGGATAAGAAAAGTGTTGATATACATTGTGATAACCAAGGTGCGATATATTTGGCATACAATCCGGTTTATCACGAGCGAACGAAGCATATCGACATCAGATACCACTTCATCCGAGATGTCTTAGCGAAGGGTGTGGTTGTTGTTAATAAGATTTCGACAACAGAGAATCCAGCGGACATGATAACTAAGCGTGTTCCTTTAACGAAGCTCAAGCTCTGCTTGAGCACAATTAGCGTCTGTGGAGAGTGAGCGCTTGCCGGGGCGTTGGGAGAGCAGTACTGTTGATAAGCACTATAACTTGGCTACAAACATCGAGCCAAGGTGGAGAATTGTTGAATTTTATGTCTCGAGTTTGAATTGTTTACGGAACATGACTCGCTTGGATAAAATTCATAATTTATCGTGAAGATATATATTCTTTCTTTTGGAGAAAATATTCAAAATTGCCTATAAAAGAAATCCTTCTGATGGCATGTAAAGTGAAGGACGTCTTCAACAGATAAGGAAAACTGGTGGGCCCTAGTCAAAGTTATTCTTTGTTGACTCTTGGAATTAAATAATAAAATAAGAGAGAAAGAAGGGGCACACATATAAAAGGCATGGTATCTTCTACAAGGGTTTTGTAGCCGCACTCGTACAGAGCCGCACTAGCTACGAACGTCTAGGAAGCCATCAGAGAAGAAGCGCCGCTTGAGAACAAAAGAAAAGAACGTACGGTCGTTCTTGGTTTCAATTGTACGAGAGCGTTTCGCTTTGGGCTTCAACGCGCGGTGATTTGTGCAGTGAGTTTATTTGTCCAATTAAATTGTTTATTCGTAAACACTTTGGGTTTGGGCTTAAATTTAGGTGTAGGAAACACTCGAGCGTTGAGCGAATTGTAACTCTGATTCTCCGATTATAGTGGATTATTTGTTGCTGGCTCTCCCCGTGGATATAGGTACTGATATTCGGACTGAACCACGTAAATCTTTGGTGTCCTTTATCGTTTCTCGTTTATTTCTCTGATATTTTCGTATTGACTTAATTTGCAAAATTCGGTCGTTTCCGTGTTATATTTCCAACACCATTTATGAGGCTCAACTATTTGAACCTATATCCTATCTTTCTTCTATTTTATGTGGGACACTCTCATCCACACACTTTTTATTCAATTTCATGGGAGTTGGAAGCCAAAATCCCAACAGTATTTGGATTCTTTGAGAAACCATTACTTCTCTATCTGGTATTTGCTACATTATTCTGCATCAGTGATGCAAAAGTTCCAGCTCCTGAGATGGCCCATTTGGAACGTTCCAACTGATGCTTAATCGACTATTCTCCTTAACAGGTGCAGGAAGGGACGTGTTCAGTCCTTGTAGCAGCGAATGTCTCGGTGTTTAGATACTCTCGTTCTCGCTAAACTAAAACATGACGGAGATCATTTTCGCATGAAGGTGCGAGATGTGATCCAGATATTCAATGGACGAGAGAAAGGACGTGCAAACTTTTAGATTCAAGATGATGGCAAGGCAAGTAACTTTTCCAGAGGCTTCTCTTCAATCAGTTTGGATTTTCCCGATCGTCCTGAGAGCATTTTAACTGCGAAGACGCGGGAGCCACTATGGCTGCCTTCCTTTATCATGCAACTGTAAACCATTACATCTCTGAAGAATATAAATGGAAGATTGAAAAGAAAGAAACCTTTGCCCCTCGTAACTATGGACACTGCTATCGAGGTTAGTGAAATTAGATTTTATCATACGAGAAAGAATCAGAGTTGGAGTGAAAAGAGTAGTTTCTGTGCCCATCTCCATTCATCCCTCTAACAGCATACTCGTGATACGGGGTTCCAGGTTCCGTGGATGATAAGCCCTCATCTGGTGATAACAGACCGTCTTCATGATTGGAAAAGCTGGTTGCACCTAGGGTGAGATGGATTTCTCCTCTACCAGCCATTTCGATTTCTTCTTCTTTGGTCTTTCCCTTCTTTGCCGCCTCATGGGCGTCTTCCTTCTTCTCATCAAATGTCTTCGCAATGGCCGCGACTTTTTGCTTCACTGGTTCCTTGGAGGCTAAGATGTGTCTGTTCTCGTAGAAGAAGTGGATCAAGAAGATGACAAGCGCAGAGGTTGAGGAAAGCCCTGCGATGAGGAAAAGGCCCCTGAAACTGTCCAGCTCCAGCGTGTGGCTGGTGGAGGTTAAAGTGGTCTCGTCTTCCTCTGAACACTCGTCCTGATCGCCAAACCATGCTTTTCTAATTAAAGTCAGGTCAGACGACTCAGTGACTTTCACGATTGCCCTCGATACGTCTGGAACTAGTGGTGAGCCCTTCGGAAATGCCTGAAGACATACAGAGAGCAAATGGATTGCCTTTTTATCCATTAATAAAGGGGTAGAATGAACAAACTTCAATACAAAAAAAGATATGTGTCTATGAGTATTGCCTACTTTGAAATGTTGTGGGCTAATTCTGATCCCAATAACTTTAAGTGGCCATAGGATTAGATTATAGTTAGCCATTATTCATACGAGCAAAATATGATAGAGCAGGCTTTGGATCAATGCCACCAAAAAAATTTAACCGAGCAACCTTTTGCTTTGGTAATCTTTCCACAGTTGTGCAAATACTTAATTATGTGCGCATGGGTGCATGTCGAGTGAGAGACTGAGAACGACTTACAAATCCAAAACCTCCAGTCTTGTTGAGTTGACTGACCAACGTATAATTTGAACAATACTGAGCGAGAAGCAGCCTGAGATAAGGGAGTTCATCCACAATTGCAGATACACCATCATTATTACTGCCTTTAGAAAGTTTCTCATTAAATTCCTCTAAAGTACTCATCGCTTTGAGCTTGGACTCATTTGCATTTAAGTTTTTCAAAAGGTCCAGAATGAAAGAACCCTCCTGGTACCCAATGTACTCTCCATTCCTTATGAGAGCATTGATATCTGTGATTGTTGGTTGGAGCTGTTGTACCGTTAACAGAGAGGTCAAGCTTGCTGTGTAACTCGACGACAGTACTAGGACAGCAAAGATCCATACGATCAACACAAATCTTGACAAGTTGCTGACTACCCTTTCCTCTGCACAATTTTATGAAGCTACAGTTAGAGAGCTACTCCTTGTATATCCATTATCCATCAGTGTTTTCTGTTTCATTCATCAAAAGACAAATGCATTAATCTTCCCTATTTTTCTATGATTCAGTATAAGGTCGTTCGACCTAAACTTATTATCTTGTAGTTTTCATTATTAATAAAGACATTGCTTCCTACAATAATATCACAGAGCTTTACTGATTTTTCTTTATCAAACTTTCTTTCAAGAAACTAACTTGACTAGAAAGATGGATGAGGTGACTTACTGTGGGCATAGACCATTGTAGAGAAAGAGAACCACAAGATCATTCCAACTTGTTTGGATGGAGGCCCTCTGAATTCTTTGTTCTCCCGGTGCTCGAGAACCCATACAACAATCCCGGTGTACAGAAAGAAGGTTCCTGTGGTTATCCACACTTCTGTCTTCAGTGGTTTCAAGAAGATCCACGCACTTTTTTTATCAACAACCTTGGTTGGAACAATCATGAACACACCTGACTCTGTGTAAGGAAGGGTGAAATCCACAGATTTGGCTCGGTTCGCCCTAATGGTTATGTCACCAACAACAGCGTCATATTCCTGCATGTTTGTCCAAAAAACAGAAACGGTTTAGTAGAGAATATAAGCAAGAGGTTGGAAACTGAGATAGGAGTCAGGAAGCAAATTGTTCAAGTAAAACATGCAGCTTAGATCTAATCATATAAAGTCCGAGTTCAGAATTCATTACCTCAGTGGAGACCTTTTTAACAAGATCATCATAATTTCCTGCACTCTCTCCACTGCCTTCACTAGTCTCGAAGGGTTCATACTCATACAGAACAGCATACGGCAATGAATTCATGACAGCTTCAAACACATCTTTGCAATAACCAGTGACAATGGGAGCATTTGTCAGAGGATCTCTTGTCACATTTATGAATTGGCTAAATCCTCTTTTTACCGGGATTCCAACCCTCAACTTCTTCTCATTTGCCGGAATATCCCAACCTTTTGGGATTATTCTTGATTTACCAGGCCAAACAATTTTCTTCAGATAATTCTTCTCTCTGATTGAGTTCTCATTGCTGGTAAGAAGTTGTTCTGTGATGCCATTCTCTGTCCAAGGTCCAATTGGTATTGTATCATCTCCAACCGAGTTTACTATCTGAAAGGCAGATATTGGCATTTGTCCGTATTTGAAATAAACTTCGCCGCTTAATCCGGTGAATTTAGTGTTTAAAACTGACTGGAGGAGCTTTGGCCCTGCCTCTGAGACACCAACGGTTTCCAGATCAGTCATATTATCCAGGATGGCTGGTATACTAAATTGTGAGTTCACTATATTGGCCTTTTCTGCTGCCATTGCTAAAGCAGAAATGCTATCATAGGCACCTAGCCCATAGGTATTGAGCTGAACATGGTCTATCCCTGGATATTCCTCATGAAATCGCCGTTCCCATCTCTTCGAGAATTGATCGAGCTCTTTGGTCTGAGGAATGTAAGTCTTCACCCCTATAACTCCTTGCATAGAATTGATGATGTCAGTATCCATGGAGCCGAGAAGGCTTGCAATCCCATCCGTGACTATCCAGGCATATCCTTTGCTCATCATTCCTGCTTCCTTTGCCTTGAGAAAAAGTCGATATGCAAGATTCGGCAACATATGCACGATGAAAACCCGTGTTTGCATAGTCATTAACTTGTAGAGCTCTTTCAGGATCTGATCATCTGTAGCTGAAGGAGAGATTCCACACCGGTACGGTATCCTTGTACCAATTCCTTGCATGGCATCGGCAAGACCAGAGATAATTCCACTTCCGTAATGAGAGCGTTCATAAATAGGTACAACTTCATGCCACCTGACGGCGTTGACAATGGCAGCTATAGCTTCTAGCTGAGAGGTGTCCACTTGTGCCATTCGGATGAAGTAGGGAGTTTCAAGGTGTGAAAGCAAAGGGCTTGTCGCAGTGAAGGAAATTATGGGGACCTGAGATGTCTTCCCCATGTTAGCTATAAAATCTGCTTGTCTTGATTGTTGAGGCCCCAGAATGGCCTTGACTTGGTGATTCTTTAACAATTCTATTGCTGCCAAATGAGAACATATTGAACTTCAGGTTCTATATTCGTACTTGAAAATTATAGTCAAATTTCCATCCATATACATACTCTTTGCTAGCATCATAAGACAGTAATCTAAGGAGTTGTTTCAAATACTTTACCTAAACAGAAGCTTTTGCCATGAAAATTTCACACTGATATGTATAGATGGAATAATAGAAATAAATTCATTTTTCAGAGATGATGAATGATTTCTGAGTAAATGAATTAGCTGGAAACCTCATTGCTGCATATTATAACACCAAATAACAACTGGGAGCACAATCAGGGGTGAAAGAGCTTTAAATGAAAACTTTACATCCTGTACCTGCAGATGTAGCCCTCACGGCATCGCCCATTGCGTTTCTCATGTGAAGTACTAATCTTGTAGTGTAATTATCATGTGCAGTGTAGAAATCGTGGATCGCCATCTCGAGGCATGTTTTGCTCATCTTCCCAACATATGTATCCATATCTAAAATGACCCCGACATCTATCTTTTTTGCTGTCACGTTCTGACATGTTGATGGTGTCATGAACAAGCATATTAGGCTGGACAATAAAGAAATGCAAAACAAGGATCTCAGGCTCATGTTTTTTTCAGTTTGAGGTTTGGAGTAATTCGTGAATAGTCTAGGAATGAAAAGAATAATCAATATTGGGGAATGTAGGCAATGGAAACATGATAATATAGGGAGAGATCATTTTTAAGCCATATATACGAAGATAAGTCGGGAAGATGTCAGGCTCAGGTTTCTTCAATCAGATGTGAGGACGTTGGAGAAATCATTAGAGGACTTGTGGTTGTGTTTGGCTTAGTCATGCTCTGGCCCACCTCTTGACTATTCAAAATTAGAGCTTAAGCTTAGAATGCAATGAAATGCCTTGCCATGCCCTCAAGATGCCAAGGATTATTTGTAAATGTTCGGATTTCGACTCATAACGGCAGTGATCTGGCCCGGAAAATGATACAACTGTCATTCAAATGATAGCAGTCTGATTTCAATTTTTCTGGGACCATATCTCTAGAATCCAGTCCTTTTCCTAAGTCTTTGGTCAACATTACTTGCTTGGTTGGTCCGCAGATGGAACAAGCAGAGGGGGTTTCCTCTAAGCATTCCAAAGAGGGAGGAAATAGCTGACTTTTACACTTTGACGTTTACGGTGTGTTATGGCATTATCGAACCAAGTCAGACACTCAAGAGAGATGATTTTGATTGGTATATTCTCATGCCATTATATTCAGACTTCATCCCAGGAAAATTCAAAGCCTCCGTTATCAACTGAAAGGGCTGTCAAACGACAAAATAATGCCATTGCTAAAGACAAAAACAAGTAATTCTCTTCACACGGCCCGACCTTGGCTAGATGATGAATCGATCACGACCTCGGCCATGTTGGCTTCACGTTAATACTCACAATTTCTCGGAAAACAACACTTTACCACGATTCACATCTCTGGTCTTGTGCCCGACATTGTTGACGCCCTTAGATGGTAACTTGCCGAGAAAATGCTACCGAATGGTTCCTGGTCAGACTATGCTAGCAGGGGCAATAGCGTGTGCATCTTCACTTGAGTACGCTCTTTATGGGGTTCGGTCACATGAATTGCGCCAAGTCGGTAGATGAGGGATGCAAACGGCTTGCTTGAACGGCTCGTTCTGAACTTTCCTGATTTAGTATGGAGAAGTGACGTAGAGAGAAGCGTAAATTTGGAACAACTCTAAAGAACTCGAAATTTTTATTCAATAATACCGTGTTCTTGATTACAAGACAGACATCTTATATATAGAGATAAGACTCCTAATACTAATGGAAACCAAATAATTAAAGAAACTGCCTAAATGATAATATAGGAAACTGCCTGACTGGTAATATAGGAAACTGCCTAAATAATAATATAGGAAACTGCTTGAATGGTAGTTTCCCCAAAATCAGAAAAACTGTCGAGATTTCTGGTGATTACGGCGATCACATTATTCAAGATAATCACAGGCTAACTGTTCTACATGATTCCCTCTCTCTTCGGAAAAACTCGCCCTCGAGTTATGATCAGGATAAAGGGGTATATTGAAAGCATGATACTCAAATAAGTTTGCCTCATTAAATGTAGGGGAAATGTTGAGATCACCAGGAAGGTCAACTACATAGGCATTATTGTTGATCTTCTTCAGGATGCGGCGAGGACCAATCTTCTTGTGCTTCAGTTTATTATAGGTACCTACAGGAAAACACTCCTTTCGCAAGAAAACCATTACCTCATCGCCTACCTCAAAAATTTTCGAACGTCGCCATTTGTCAGCATCCTCCTTATACTTTGAATTAGAAGCAGCCAATTGACTAGCCACAGCAGCTTGGACTTCATTAATTCTGGTTGCCAAATTCTCTGCCGTGACACTATAGCTTGGAATCTTAGGCAAGGGAACCAAATCCAGAGTATGCTGTGGTGTACGCCCATAAACGACCTGAAAGGGAGATGTACCGGTAAAGCGGTTAACCGAGTTGTTGAAGGCAAACTCAGTAGGAGTAAGATACCTATCCCACTGCTTAGGCATATCACTGCAGAGGTAGCGAATAATATCCGCCATAATACGATTTACAACTTCCGTCTGACCATCCGTTTGGGGATGGAAAGAACTACTATACTGTAAATCAGTCCCAAACAAACGTCATAAAGTACGCTAAAAATGGCTCAGAAATTTCGTGTCACGATCGGAAGTGATTGTCTTCGGCACACCATGGAGACGGACTACTTCACGAAAGAATAAACTTGCCACGTGCAAAGCATCCGAAGTTTTCTTACAAGGGATAAAGTGCGCCATCTTCGAAAACCGGTCAACCACCACGAAAATAGAATCTAAACCCCGTTGAGTGCGGGAAAGTCCCAACACGAAGTCCATCGATATGTCTACCCAAGGACCTGAAGGAATAGGCAATGGAGTATAAAGACCAGTGTTCTGAGAGTGGCCCTTAGCAGTCTGGCAAATGTAGCATTTACTGACAAATCGCCCCACGTCTCGCTTTAGTTAAGGCCAATAGTACCGCTCCTCCACCAAGATTACAGTTTTATCTCGCCCCAAATGTCCACCGAGAGTACCACTATGAAGCTCTCGAATGAGTTGTTCACGCAAGGAACCACGGGGAATGCATAATCTATTGCTAAAGAACAAGAATTTTTCTTGAATTATCATATCGCCATGGCAATCTGTTTCAGAACACTTCTCCCATATCTCATTAAAATCATCATCCTCAAGATAAAGAGAGTATAGGTGATCAAAATCGACAACATCAGTGCGTATGATCACGAGTGTCGCAGCACGTCGACTTAGCGCATCTGCCACTTTATTTAAATGGCATGCTAAAGAACACTTCTCCCATATCTCACCAAAATCATCATCCTCAAGATAAAGAGAGCATAGGTGATTAAAATCGACAACATCAGTGCGTATGATCACGAGTGTCGCAGCACTTCGACTTAGCGCATCTGCCACTTTATTTAAATGGCCTGCTTTGTGACGAAGCACAAAATTAAATTGCTCCAGAAAAGAAACCCATCGTGCATGCATTCGATTTAAGTGCTTATGACTCTTGATATATTTAAGAGCCTGATGATCGGTGTTAAGAACAAATTCCTGCTGATAAAGGACTGCCAATACTTTATAGCTCGCACGACAGCATAATAATCCTGCTCATACGTCGACCAACGCCGGTGAACTTCATTAAGTTTTTCACTAAAGAAGGCTATAGGCTTACCTTCTTGGGAAAGGACAGCGCTAATCGCGACGTTGGAAGCATCAGAGTCCAGCTCGAACACCTTCTCAAAATCAGGGAGTATTAATACCGGCGCCGTAGAGAGTTTTTCTTTTATAAGAGCAAAACTGGCCGAAGCTTCTTCTCCCCAATGGAATTTGCCCTCCTTTAAACAATTAGTGATCGGGGCCATAATAGTACTGAAATCTCGAATAAAACGCCTTCTTGGGAAAGGACAGCGCTAATCGCGACGTTGGAAGCATCAGAGTCCAGCTCGAACACCTTCTCAAAATCAGGGAGTATTAATACCGGCGCCGTAGAGAGTTTTTCTTTTATAAGAGCAAAACTGGCCGAAGCTTCTTCTCCCCAATGGAATTTGCCCTCCTTTAAACAATTAGTGATCGGGGCCATAATAGTACTGAAATCTCGAATAAAACGCCTATAGAATGTTGCAAGACCATGGAAACTTCGAGCCTCGTCAACATTCTTTGGAACTGGCCAATTGCAAATCACGGCCACCTTATCTGCATCAATGTGAAGTCCATCCGCACCAACAACAAAACCCAAAAACAAGAGGCGTTCTGTCATGAAACTACACTTTTTAAGATTAATGAACAATTTATTTTGCTGCAAGGCTAGTAGGACATCCCTCAAGTGCTCCATGTGTAGACGCCCATCCGGACTATATATGAGTATATCATCAATGAAAACTACTACAAACTTGCCAAGAAAAGATTTGAGAACCTGAGTCATTAAACGCATGAAAGTACTAGGTGCGTTAGTGAGTCCAAACGGCATGACAAGCCATTCGTACAAACCCGCACTTGTCTTGAAGGCCATTTTCCATTCGTCGCCAGGACGGATGCGAGCTTGGTGATATCCGCTTCAAAGGTCGATCTTCATAAAAATCCGTGATCCAGCAAGTCTATCTAGCATATCATCAAGTCGTGGAATCGGAAACCTATACTTGACAGTAATCCGGTTAATGGCACGACTGTCTACACACATACGTATGGTGCCGTCTTTCTTTACCCTGAGAAGCGCAGGAATTACACATGGACTTTTGCTTTCACGCAAGAAGCCCTTTTGAAGGAGATCTCTCACCTGCTCCTGTAGAATCTGATTTTCCTTCGAATTCATCCGATAATGCGGCAAATTCGGAAGACTAGCTCCTAGAAGAAAATCAATCTCATGTTGGATATCCCTCAAAAGAGGTAATCTGTTAGGTAAATCCTCAGGCATAACATCACTGAATACCTTTAATAGGGGCTTAAGAATGTCGGGAACACGAACCATAACTTGCTGGTTGCCCTTATCCACAATCATATACATCCCTTCACGCTTTCGGATGTTCATCATAACCCTTGCATTCTGCTTCTTCACAATCTGAGGGGAATTGCTCTTTGGTCTCAAAGTAATTTTAGTCCTTTTTCACACAAAAGAATACGTATTCTCCCTAGCTCGGTGTGTAGCATCAACATCATATTGCCATGGTTGACCCAGTAAAACATGACACGTATCCATCTCCACAACATCACAGACAATAGTATCTTGATATGATTTTCCAATCGAAATAGGTAAACGGCACGATTGGTTTACCTTAAGTTTTGCTCCCTTATGTATCCACCCGATCGTGTAGGGCGCGGGATGCGGCTCCGTCTTTAGTTGCAAGTGATCCACCAAGGCCTTTGACACTATGTTCTCGCAACTTTCGCTGTCACTAATGATATTGCATACTTTGCCATTGACAGTACAGCTAGCGCGGAAAAGATGATTCCGCTGGATATCTTCTATCCGCGGAGCAAATAATAGACGACGCACTACACAATTAACTTGCTCGTCCACTTCATCTTCTACTCCCACTTCTTCTTTCTTTTCCCAATCTTCCTCATACACATCTTCGTCATGTTCAACGATATTGGCCATTCTACGACGAGGACAATCGCTAGAACGATGGCCCAACTCGTTACACTTGTAGCACTTGATCGGTTGGGGTTTGGCATATGGATTCTGGGTATTCTGATTGGGAGTGCGATTGCTTGCTGCGACTGCTTCCTTAGGCGTCCCCGTAGTACTCCCCAGAACTCTGCTTGAATCAGGGATTTGTTGACTAGAAGAACTTGTAACATCAAGCTGTCTTCCTTTCGCGAATGACCCACGATCCAAATAATTTCTACCACGAGTACTAGGGTTAGCCCTCTCCAATTGCATCTCAATTTTTCGCGCCATATCCTGGGTGTCTTCGACAGAGAATAATCCATGCAAAGAAACCCGATCCTGGATATTAAGTCGCAAACCATTAATGTACCTAGTAGTTTGTTGTGCCTCGGACTCATCCAGGTTATTACGAGCGAAAAGTCGAAGAAACTCTTCCGTATAAGCTTGGACCGATCTATTTGACTGTCGGCAATTCTGAAATTGCTGAAATAATAGTTGCTCATAGTCTGTTGGGAGGAACCTCTTCTTCAACTTGTGTTTCATCTGACCCCAAGATCGAATAGGCGCCTTGCCTTGTCGACGTCACGTCAATTGAGTTTGTTCCCACTAAGCTGAAGCGCCACCCTTCAACTTATACACCATAAGTTTCACTTGGCAATTCTCGTCAATATCCATAGCGTCGAAGAATTTTTCGACCTCCCAAAGCCAATCAAGGAAATCTTCAATATCCAAATTCCCATTGAAAGTAGGGAGATCTACCTTTAGTTGATACTGCTTAGGATCTCGTCGATATCCTCCCTGACGTCGATTCTCACGAACATGCTCCTCCTGAAATCCCCTATATCGGTGAACACCACGAATCTGCATCTCCTGGAAATCTTCATCTTCGTCTTCCATATCCTCGACATAGTCTTGATGCCTATGTCGGAGAATTCCTCCACGCCCTATAGCATCTTCGGGATCACGAGCGACAGGATTTCGCTCGGCTGGAAGAGCACCAGGTGCATGGTTTGTGGACAAACGTTGGATGGCATCAAGGATCTCTTGAAACCTCCGATCGGTTTGAGCCACGAATTGATTGAACTCAGCCCACATAATAGGCTCGTTCTCACGGCCCTTAGCAGCGGGGAGATTGATATTCACGTTATTCACCATCGTCACAGGAGAAACTTGCTTTGATACCAAATCACGCAGAGAGAAGCGTAAATTTGGAACAACTCCAAAGAACTTGAAATTTTTATTCAATAATACTGTGTTCTTGATTACAAGACAGACTTCTTATATATAGAGATAAGACTCCTAATACTAATGGAAAATGAATAATTAAAGAAACTGTCTAAATGATAATATAGGAAACTGCTTGACTAGTAATACAGGAAACTGCCTAAATAATAATATAGGAAACTGCTTGAATGGTAGTTTCCCCAAAATCAGAAAAACTGTCAAGATTTCTGGTGATTACGGCGATCACATTGTTTAAGATAATCACAAGTTAACTGTTCTACATCAAGAAGTAGTATTCTGTCTAAGAGTTCTCCTTTCTGAGATACACACCAAGGTTGCACGTTCTCGTCCATTATTATAGTTTAGTAATCTTATGGTTTTGTATCATATTATCCTCCATCGTAAGATGGCAGAAAAAATGGGAGTATCTGAGCTCTTTTGGTGTTTCACATACTGAGCCCATTAAAAAGGAGCCAGAAGAATGAGCCCATGTCTCATGGAGTTTCCACTGTTATTACGAGGAAGTCTTGAAGAAAAGCGAGTAAATGGTCTTTTGATAGTATCCACATGAAATCTTCGGTCATTCTTTCCCTTTAAATTCTATGCTCAGGACTCTCTGGCAGTTTCTTTCTCAATAGTGTTTGCCGATTGAGGCATTACATTCTTTTTGGAGGCCAAATGCCTATGGATTATGCTGATTTGTGAGTTTTATTTAAGCATTTTCACATGCTTGTCCCTCTCTATCACATTTTATTTGCAGAGTCATGCTTGATTCTTGCATGACTGTTACGAACTATTATCACGTGGATCGGATGAGATCAGGATATAGTTCATAGGTAGATAAATAAATGGGACACTCGGTTCAACAACGGGTGAGTGTTTGGTGCTGCTCTATTACTCCTGACAAGTATGCGCATAGACTTATTTGTCCTGGTTATGTGAGTTCACCATATGATGATTAAAGAGAGGCTGACGAGCCACAATATGCGTACGTTCTTTATGAAGTGAATACAGATTCTCTAAGGAGCGAACATCATTTTTATGCATGACACTGAAGCTAGTTTTCCATCCTTATAGATGTAGCCCATATGATCAACTTACCACCTGATGGCCTGTCTAGGTCTGAGTAGTGATAATGTTCCCACATTGAGCGACTGCTGATTCGTCATGCTAATTGGCTGCGAAAGAGGCAGATTCTTTATATGCTTGCTAGTTTCGGACTAATAGCATCTGCTGTTAGTGATGTAGAAAGAACTAGTATATCAATCTGGAAGTTACATGAAATTTTTTAGAAAACTCCTAAGTATTAGAGTCTGTCACTGCTATATGTACATTCCTAGTCTCTCTGCTAGTGAGTGAAGATGATGAAGATCTAAAAACTAAATTCAAAGTGGAGTTTAAATTATAACAACTATAATATAGCCCAAGGAAGAGAAGGATCTCATTGGGCTACCGTGGGAACGCATCTTATACTCTGACCCAGTTCCAGGTTTATTTGCTCCCCATTATCTGCCGGCATTCATACTAGAAAACAGTGAAAACCACAAAGGAGAATAATTTTGCCAGGCAGAAGAGAAGTGTAGTAGCAGCTCCAAAAGCAAACTGAGCAACGAGGCCGAGCTTATCGTCATCATCTGCTGACGTAACATAGAACACAATGTAGATTGGAATACTCATTAGCTCCCGCAGTGACATTAGCCTGAAAGCTTCCATTTTTTTGCACCTCATCGGCTTTGAAAAAGGCCTTTGGTCCTGAAACATCATCTTCCAAGACAGAAACGACCAAACCAAGACTCCAAAGGGCAGCCAGGAACAGTTACGAAGCTGCAGCAAGGATTTCCACTGTCCAACTCCATACGTAGAGATTAACCTATCGAATTATTGCCCGAACTAGAGTCCAGTACAAGATGGCAAAAATCCAAACAAAAAACCACGTGACGAGTGGCTTCTTCCATGTGGACTTTATCCTTGACACCGGTTGTTTTGAGGCATATATGGACCTGTTATTGTAAATGGCAGCCAATACATAGACTATCAATAGCATTCTGACTCGATTCCCAAGAATCATGTTAAATCAAGTGGATCTAACTCAGAGCGCTGGTAGCCATCCTCGACTTTCTCCATGAGTGGCCCTGCTAGAACATAATGAAGGAGGACTATAAAAGAGAAGAAAGAGAATATCAAGAGCACTATTTGGATCATGAGCTTGGGATTTCTTGCCAGTAGCTCGATGGCTTCTACAATCGTACCGATGACACCCAGCTGAAGAGCGGTCCAGTCGGTGGATGCCGGAGGTGAAGCAATGGCCGGTGATGAAAGAACTTCATTTGCCACGGATTAAATTGCATTGAAGGTTTAGCTGGATCAAGGGTGGGAAATGATAATACACAAAAGTTGTGATATTCATATGAGTAGAAGAATAAAAGCAGATCCTTTCAACTTTTAATGCACAGTTCATGGAATTCCTTCCTACTTTGTCCTTTTTGTAGCCAGGAATATATTGCGGTAAACTGTGGATTCCTCTTGCGTCGAGTAAATTAGTGAGTGCTGAGATGGGTTATTTCCAAGACACTTATTTAAAGGAAAATTACATAATAATCTATAAACTTTGATTCAACGTTCAAAGTCATTCTTGGACTTTTACTCCATTTGATGTGGTCCTTAAATTATTTCTAAATATTTATAAAATGTAGCCCTAACCCATGTACACAAAAAATTAATGTTTAAAAGATTTTGCAAAATCGTCTCATTACAAAATATTTGCATTGTTAAGTAATGCAAAAATTATATTGGCACAATATCAAAAAAAATTTGCAAGAAAATCTAAATTTTTTGATAAGGTTTTTCATAAGATACCTTAGAGATAAAATATAATTACTAATTGATGTGTTAGGTTTATGAAATAACTAATTGAGGACATTTTGAAGGAAAAAAATGATTGCGATTCCTTAAAAATTAAGAGATTCTCTTTACGAAGATAAGTGCATATCTTACGTAAGATGAATGCGTAAAATAGAAACAAATTGAAAGTGTCCATAGGAAGTGTTTTCAGATTCAACACTTGGCTCCATAGCTGTTTAGGCTGCATGAAGGACGAAGAAGTCCTCTGAATCGAATCGAAAGTATTTTCTAAGTTGGTCCATGCACCTGACCATCTAAACAACCCATTTTACTAGTGGTGAGATGCTGTCCCTTCCCAACTATCTACATCGTTGCATGCCAAACATCTGATTTAGGGAAGAGCCCACAAAGTATTTGGATTCGGTGAGAAACCATTGCTTATCTATCTGGTATTTGCTGCATTATTTTTGCATCAGTAATACGAAAGTTTCAGTCACAGTTGGCTTGTGATCGTTCCTGCTGCTGGGAATGCCATTTGGAAGGTTCAAACTGACGCTTAATCAACTATTCTCTATAACAGGTGAAGGAACGGACGTGTTCGGTCCTCATAGCTGCGAATGCTAGGTGTTTAGATACTCATTTTTGTTGCTAAACTAAAACAAGGAGAGATTGTTTCGCACCAAGATGCAATCATGAACAAGACAAGTGACTTGCAAACTTTTAGATGCAAGATGATGGCAAGTAATTTCTCCAGAGGGTTCTCCTCAATCAGTTTAGATTTTCCACCTCAATTGTCCTGAGAGCATTCTAACTGTGAAGTGAATCAACAGGGGTTCCTTGATTTATCATGCCAACTGTAAATCATTACATCTCTGAAGAACATATATGAAACATTGAAAAGAAAAAACCATTGCCCCTGATCATGAAGCATAACTACAGACACTGCAATGGGGGTTAGTACAATTAGATTTTATAATACAAGAAAGAATAATTGTTAGTGCCCATCTTCATTCATCTCTATAACAGCATACTCATGACACGGGGTTCCAGGTTCCGTGGATGATAAGCCCTCATCCGGTGAGAACAGCCCTTCTTCATGATTGGAAAAGCTGGTTGCACCTGGGGTGAGATGGATTTCTCTTCTAGCAGCCATTTCGATTCCTTCTTCTTTGCTCTTTTCCTTCTTTGCTGCCTCATGGGCGTCTTCCTTCTTCTCGTCGAATGTCTTCACAATGGCAACAAACTTTTGCTTCACTGGTTCCTGGGAGGCTAAGATGTGTCTGTTTTCATAGAAGAAGTCGATCAAGAAAATGAAGAGCGCAGAGGTTGAGGCAAGCGCTGCAATGAGGAAAAGGCCTTTGAAACTGTCCAGCGGGAGACTGTTGGAGGCTACAGCTGTCTCGTCTAAATCTGAACACTTGTCCTGATCCCCTAACCATGCTTTTGTAATGAAATTCATGCCGGGAGACTCCATGACTCTCAGGATTGCCCTCGATATGTCAGGAACTAGTGGTGAGCCCTTCGGAAATGCCTGAAGACAGAGAGGGAGAATACAGATCAGAGGATTGCCTAATATCTATCAACAAAGAGAGAACGAAAAAACTTTGTTAGGAAAAGATTTCTATCTGAAAGTGTTGTCTGCTTTGAAATGGGGAAGAGCAACTATGATCATGATATTTTTAAGTGGCCATAGGATTAGGTTATTGTTATGGCAACTATTCGTACGAGCAAATTAGGATAGAGCACACTTTGGTTCAATGCCAACAAAAAAGTTTAATGGTGAAACCTTTTGCTTCGATAATCTTTCAACAGCTGTGCGAGTACTTAAAGTATGCGTGCATATTGGGCGAGAGAGTGAGAACGCTTACAAATCCAAAACCTGCAGTTTTGTAGGTTGGACCAACCAACTTATATTTTGAACAATACTTCGAGAGAACAAGCCTGAGATAAGGGAGTTCATCCACAATCGCAGATACCCCATCATTTTTACTGCCTTTGGAAAGTTTCTCATCAAATTCCTCTGAAGTCTTCATCACTCTGAGCTTTGACTCATCTAACCCCAAGCTTTTCAAAAGATCCGGAACAAAAGAACCATCCTGGTACCCAATGTAATCTCCATTCCTTATGAGGGCATTGATATCTGTGACTGTCGGTTGGAGCTGTTCTACAGTTAATAGAGAGGTCAAGCTTGCCGTGTAACTTGACGACAGAACTAGGACAGCAAAGATCCATATGATCAACACAAATCTTGACAAATTGCTGATTACCCTTTCCCCTGCAAAATTAAAGAAGCTACGGTTAGAGAGCCAATCTTTGCATATGCAGCATCCATCAGGGTTTCTGTTTCCACTATCACAAGACAAAAGTAGTATTCTTTCCTATTTTTTGATGATTTTGTATAAGGTCGCTCGACCTATAGCTTATTATCTTGCAGTTTTGCAATTATCAGAGAAGACATTGCTTCCTACAATAACATCACCAAGCTTCACTGATTTTAACCGAACTTTCTTTTTCACGACTCATTTGACTGTATCTTGAAGAAAGATGGATCAGGTGACTTACTGTGGGCATAGACCATTGTAGAGAAGGAGAACCACAAGATCATTCCAATTTCTTTGGATGGAGGTCCTCTAAATTCTTTGTTCACCCGGTGCTCAAGAACCCATATTACAATGCCAGTGTACACAAAGAAGGCTCCTATGGTTATCCATAGTTCTGCCTTCAGCGGTTTCAAGAAGATCCATGCACTTTTTTTATCATCACCCTTGATTGGAACAATCGTGGAGACACCTGACTCTGTGTAAGGAATGGTGAAATCCACAAAATCGGCTCGGTTCGCCCTGATGGTTATGTCGCCAATGACAGCATCAAAACGCTGCATGTTGGTCTCAAAAACAGAAGCACTTTAGTAGAGAATATAAGCAAGAGGTTGGAAACTGAGATAGGGGTCAGGAAGCAAACTGTTCAAGTAAAACACGCAACTTTGATTTAATCATGTGAAATCCGAGTTCAGAATTCATTACCTCATCAGAGACGTTTTTAACAAGATCATCATAACTTCCCGCACTCTCTCCACTGCCTTCACTAGTCTCGAAGGGTTCATACTCATACAGAACAGCATACGGCAATGAGTTCATGACAGCTTCGAACACATCTTTGCAATAACCAGTAACATTGGGAGCATTTGTCAGAGGATCTGTTTCCACATTTATGAATTGGCTAAACCCGGCTTTTACCGGGACTCCAACCCTCAACTTCTTCTCATTTGCCGGAATATCCCAACCTTTTGGGATTATTCTTGATTTACCAGGCCAAACAATTTTTTTCAGATAATTCGTCTCGCTGGTTGAGTTCTCATTACTGGTGGGAAGTTGATCTATGATGCCATTCTCTGCCCAATGCCCAATTGATATTGCATCATTTCCAACCAAGTTCACTATCTGAAAGGCAGATATCGGTAATTGTCCATTTATGAATTCAACTCTGCCACTTAATCCATTGAATTTGGTATTCAAAACTGACTGGAGGAGCTTTGGTCCCGACTCCGAGACACCAATGGTTTCCAGGTCAGTCATATTATTCTGGATGGCTGGTTTACTAAATTGTGAGCTCGCTATATCAGCCTTTTCTACTGCCATTGCTAAAGCAAAAATGCTATCAGAGGCACCTAGGCCAAAGGCATTTAGCTGAACATGGTTTATTCCTGGATATTCCTCATGAAATCGCTCTTCCCATCTCTTCGTGAATTGGTCTAGCTTTTTGGTTTGAGGAAGGTAAGTCTTCACCCCTATAACTCCTTGCATAGAATTGATGACATTGGAATCCATGGAGCTGAGAAGGCTTGCAATCCCATCCGTGACTATCCAGGCATATCCTTTTCTCATCATTCCAGCTTCATTTGCCTTGAGAAAAAGTCGGTATGCAAGATTTGGCAACATATGCACGATGAAAACCCGTGTTTGCATAGTCATTAACTTGTAGAGCTCTTTCAGGATCTGATCATCTGTAGCTGAAGGAGAGATTCCGCACCGGTACGGTATCCTTGTACCGATTCCTTGCATGGCATCAGCAAGATAAGAGATGATTCCACTTCCATAATGAGAACGTTCATAAATAGGTACAACCTCCCTCCACTCGATAGCTTTGACAATGGCAGCTATAGCTTTTAGCTGAGAGGTGTCCACTTGTGCCATTCGGATGAAGTAGGGTGTTTCAAGGTGCGAAAGCAAAGGGCTTGTCGCAGTGAAGGAAATTATAGGGACCTGAGTGGTATTCCCGATATCAGCTATAAAATCTGCTTGTCTTGATTGTTGAGGCCCCAGAATGGCCTTGACTTGATAATTCTTTAACAATTCTATTGCTGCGAAATCAGAACATATTGAACTTCAGGTTTTATATTGGTTTTTGAATATTAGTCATATTTTCCCTCACATACATACACTTTGCTAGCATCTTAAGACAATAATCTAAGGAGTTGTTTCACATACTTTACCTGAAAAGAAAAACCTTTCGCCATGAAAATTTCACACCGACTTCTATAGGTGGAAGAATAGAAATAAATTCATTTTTCAGAGATGATGAATGATTTCTGAGTTATTGCATTAGCGGGAAATATCATTGCTGCAATCAATTGTATTTTGTTTCTTTATAAGTTATACCACCAAGTAACAACTAGGAACACAATCAGGGGTCAAAAAGAAGAAAACTTCACATCCCGTACCTGCAGATGTAGCCACGACCGCATCACTCATTGCGTTTCTCGTGCGAAGGACTAATCTCGTATTGTAATTATCGTGAGCAGAGTAGAAATCGTCGATCACCATCTCAAGGCATGTCTTGCTCATCTTTCCAACATATGTATCCATATCTAGAATGACTCCGACATCTATCGCTGTTGCTGTTACATTCAGACACATTGATGGCGTTATGAACAAGCTTATTATGATGTACAATGAATAAATAGAAAACAAGGATCTAAGTTTCATGTTTTGTGCAGTATGAGGTTTGAAGGTATCGGTGTGTTGACTAGAGGAATGAAAGCATCAAGAACAAATAATGTAGGTAAAGATCATTATTCAGCCTTATACATATAGAGAAGTCGGGGGACGATGGAACAAGCAGAGGGGCTTTCCTGTAAGCAATCTCCAAAGTCCAAAGACGGTGGAAATAGCTGACTTTGACACTTATGATATACACGGCGTGCTGTACCAATATTGGAGCTAGTCATGCACACAACAGAGATGAAATTGTAGGGCAAATTCTCATGCCATTTTAGTCGCACTTTATCCCAGGAAAAGTCAAAGCCGGGAAAATTACAAAAAAAGTCCTAAACCTTTTACAATTTTATCAATTTAGTCCTAAACCTTTTTTTTTTGCCAATTTAGTCCTAAAACTTTTGCAAACCAGCCAATTCAGTCCTTTTGGCCGGCTGGTGCTGACGTGGCCGTCGGCCGGCGTCCATGTGGCAATATTTTAATATTTTTTTATTATTTTCAAAAAAAATTATTTTTTATTATTTTCTTCTTTTCCTTCTCCCCTCAGTCTATCCGGCCAGGGGGGAGGTTCGCCGGCGAGGGCCCAGCTTCGGCGAGCTAGGCCCTCGCCACCGCTGGCCGAGCTCGCCCAGCTCCGGTGAGGTGGAGCTCGCCTTGGCTGGGCGAGCTCCGCCTCGCCAGATCTGGGCGAGGGCGGAGCTCGCCCAGCCATGGCGAGCTCCGCCCTGGCTAGATCTGGGCTCGCCCAGCTTCGACGAGGCGGAGCTCGCCATGGCTAGGCGAGCTCCACCTTGCCGGAGCTGGGCGAGCCCAGATCTGGCCAGGGTGGAGCTCGCCCTGCCATGGCGAGCTCGCCCAGCGGTAGCGAGGGCCCAGCTTGCCGGAGTTGGGCCCTCACCGGTGAGCCTCCCCCCTGGCCGGACAGGCTAGGGGGGAGAAGGAAAAGAAAAAAATAATAAAAAAGAAAAAAATTCGAAAATAATAAAAAATATATTACCACGTGGATGCCGACCGACACCGTAGACGCCGGCAGCCAAAAGGATTGAATTGGCTGATTTGCAAAAGGTTTATGACTGAATTGGAAAAAAAAAAAGATTTAGGACTGAATTGACAAAATTGCAAAAGGTTTAGGACTTTTTTGGTAATTTTCCCGGTCAAAGCCTCTGTAGTCAACTGAAAAGGGCCACCAAGGGACAAGATTATGCCATTGCTAAAGACAAAAAAATAAGTTATTCTCTTCACATGACACGGCCTTGGCTTGATGATGAATCGATCATGACCTTACCCACGTTGGCTCCACATTAGTACTCGAAATTTCCGGGAAAACAACAGTTTTCCACGTTCAACGTCTGTGGTCTTGTGCACCACATTGTTGACGCCCTGATTTGTTAACTTCCCGAGAAATGCTACCGAATGATTCCTTGTCAGGCTACGCTAGCAAGGGCAATATGCATGTGCATCTTCACCGGAATACTCTCGTTTTGGAGTTGGTCGAGTAAATTGGGCCTCGAGTCTATACATGATGGATGCAAATGACCTGCTTCCTCTTTGAACTTTCCTGATTCAGCCTGGAGAGGAAGGATTCTGTCCGAGAGTTCTCCTTTCTGAGATATACAGGGTGGGTCTAAAAAATCACCAAGGTTGCACGATATCTTGTCCACTATAATGCTTTGGTAATCTTACGGTTTTGTGTCATATTATCCTCTTTCGTACCATGGCAGAAAAAATGGGAGCATCTGGGCTCTTTTGGTGTGTCGCATGCTGAGCCCATTAAAAGGAGACAGAAGAGTGAGCCCATGCACGATGAAGTTTCCACTCTTGTTACGAGGGAAATCGATCTTGAAGCACAGCGACTATATCTTCCTAACTTTGCACAGATACCAAAAACGTTCGCTCAATGTTCGTTTCAGTCCCAGAGATATGTTCTTCGAACAGAAAATTTTTGTTTTGGCCTTGCTGATAACCTGCCCCGATCTATTGCTAAAGTCATCTAAGCATTCCATGATGGCATCCATTGGATTTACCAAAACCTCCGCCATTAATAATAGGTCATCGGCGAACGTGAGATGAGAAATTTGTGGTCCTCTCCTTTGAAAACTAAAAGGTTTCCACTGTTTTCAATTCATTGCAACATTAATAAGGTGGGATAATTCTTCCATGCATAACACATATATAGAGTGTGATATAGGCTGATAATTAAAGGGTCTTCCTGAGGTATTTCCCTAATAGAAAAGAATTCCTCCATGGTCTTATCATTTCACAAAACCTGCATGGTTAACGAAGTGATGCTTTTCAAAATTAGCCAAGTCATTGGCACTGGAATACCTAACATATGAATGGTCTCCTCAATAAAGGACCATTTAAGTCGGTCATACACTTTCTCATGATCAATTTTGAGGCTCATATTCTCGTGTTTCCCTTGGAATTTACTCATTGAATGAATTGCTTGTTGTGCAATAATAACGTTGTCATGATTATGTCTACTAGGAACAAAGCTGGTTTGATTAGGCAAAATGAGCTGTGGGAGCACTCCCGTTTACAATCACTTTGGTGAAATTTTATAAGTGACATTACACAGATTAATTGGTTGATCGACTCAGGTTGCTGCACTAGGACTAATGGAATTCTTTTTTTTTTTTGGTAAGGTCTAATGGAATTCTATTAATCTCAGCTCAATTGCATTTTCCGGACCATACTTCAAGAATAAAATTAATCACCGAAAAACCGACTAGATTCCACTGATGTTGAAAGAAAATTGCTTGAAATCCATCCGAGCGCTTTTTAAGGTCCCATGACAAACCGTTAAATTGTGAGATCACAGTTGCTGTTAGTTTGTTTCAGTGAAAAGATTTTATTGTAAAAATCCACCACCATGTCTTTCACTTCCTCTTGGTTAGATATCCATTCACTACTATTATTCTTGAATCCCCCAATTCTATTTCTTGGGATAAATGCATCGGAAGTCCTAAAATTTAATACGAAAATGTAATTGAATCCTAAAAGTTTCAAAAAGTTTAATCAAGTCCAAAAACTTGTCACAAAAGTACAATTAAGTTCTAAAATCTTCAAAAAAATGCAATCAACTGAGGGATTTGATTGGACCATTCTGATAAGTTTTAGGATTTAATTATACTTTTTAAAAGTTATAGGACTTAAGTGCACTTTTACGACAAGTTAACTGCACTTTTTGAAAGTTTTATGATTCAATTGCATTTTCGTAACAAGTTTTAGAACTTCCAATACACTTACTTCTTATTTCTTTTACTTTTAATGACTGCAGTAGCGCGAAAGAACTTTTTTTCTTTATCGTCGAATTGCAGTCACTGATGTCTAGATATTTTATACCAATGAATTTCCACTTGAACTGAGACATCAACAAATTCTGGCTGTAACTTCGCTTCAAGGGTTGACAACAATGAATTTGGACCTTTTTCAAGTGCCTTTTGTATGCCTTCCAGCCTCTCCATCAAATTCTTTTTCCTTCTGGAGATGTTGCCAAGGACATGCTGATTCCATTCCGTGAGTTTATTGGAATTGAGACGGAACAACATGAATCAGCAAATTATCATTCCAATTAAGTTGAGCAAGCTCATTAAATGCCGCATGAGTCAGCCAAGCTGCCTCAAAACAAAAGGATCGAGTTAGCTTAGGGGTATTCTCTTGGTATAGAGAAATCAAGAGAGGATGATGGTCATATTTAACTCCTGGGAGCACCCAAACTATTGCATCAACACACAACAATTGCCAAGAAAGATTACATAGTGCTCTATCGAGGTGCTTGAGTGCCTGATTGTATCAATTTCATTGAGTCCACGCCATGTAAATTTCATTCCTGCCCGCCCAAGATCAATAAGCCGGCATCTGTCAATCCACTCTCTGAACATGTCGTTGAAATCCCCCGTGACCATCCAAGGGGTAAAAGGACACAACAAGTGCCATAAGTTGTGTACGGAGAACACTTTGGTGCTATAACTTTTTTTTTGGATCACTTTAATGCCAAGTCGAAGAAAAGATATCACTTAAGTGTCAATTTGGCCGGAAATCTGACGTGGCATTTTTTATTAATTTCTGACGCCGATGTGGCTCGCCGGAAGATGAGTCAGCATTTTTTTATTTTAAATAATTTTTTTCCTTTTTTTTCCTCTTCTTTCCTTTTTCTTTTCTTTTCTTTTCTCCTCTCGCCGTCTGGTTGCCGGTGGCCGGCCCGGCCACCAGTGAAGCTCGAGAAGGGCTGAACGAGGGCGGCCTTGCCCATGGCCGGCGAGGGGCGACCTCGCTAGATCTGGGCAAGGCAACCCTCACCGGCGACAGGTGAGGCCGTCTCTTGCCCAAGGCCGGCGAGGGGCAGCCTCGCCAGATCTGGGCGAGGCGACCCTCGCCGGTGATAGGTGAGGCCGCCCCTTGCCGGCCATGGGCGAGGGGTGGCCTCGCCAAATCTAGGCGAGGCGACTCTCGCCAGTCATCGGCGAGGGTCGCCTCGCACAGATCTGGTGAGGCTGCCCCTCGCCGACCACGGGCAAGGCCGCCCTCGCCCAGCCCTTCCTGGGCTTCGTCGGTGGCCAAACCGGCTACCGGTAATCAACAGGCGAGGGGAGAAAAGAAAAAAAAGAAAAGAAAGGAAAAAAAAGAAAAAAATTATTTAAAATAAAAAATGCTAATTGTACACACTGACTCATCCTCCGGCGAGCCACGTCAGTGTCAGAAATTAATAAAAAATGCCACGTCAGATTTCCGGTCAAATTGACACTTAAGTGATCTCTATTTTTCCGATTTGGCACTAAAGTAATCCGAAAAAAAATTATAGCACCAAAGAGTCCTCTGTACGCAGCTTATAGCACTTGTAGTGTTCTTTTGCCCTCAGTCATGAGACGATTTGGTCGTGTATTAGTTGCAAAGGATGAATGACTCAATTCATCCTCGCTTGGGGCCTACATGGGAAAAGTAATTGGCCTAATTTGAATCTAAAATTAGAAAATGTGAGCTTTAATCTCCTCATTTGAACAAGTGACTATGTGAATCATAAAATAATAAATACTGGATAGTCTACAGATTACGTAAATAAAATCCATTCGGACTTTTAATCGGGCGGACCTCACCTTGAGATTCATGTAACCAATGATGCTGATGATATTGATCCACGATGGGAATTTAACTCTCCAAATTTGACTTTGACCAGTTAGAGACAGCCCTCTGAATCTTCTTAATGATAGACTACTTTGACCGTAATTCGTTTTGACCGAGCAACCATTGGACTTTGATCTCCACCGTGTATTGTGACACGACAGCGGAGGGGACGGTTGAGGAGTCCCGGATGACAGCATAGGAGAGAGGAGTTTTCTTTGGCAAGGGAGAGAGTAGAATAGAGTTCAACGCGTTCACGTAATTCCCTTGATCAACAATCATTGGACTATGATCACACCGTCTATTTCGACACGTGAGCTGAATGGACGGCTTTAAAGGCATGGGATGACAACAACATGCAGAAGAATTTTCTTGGCTAGAGAGAGAGAGAGAGAGAGAGAGAGAGAGAGTAAAATTGCATGAACATCCTTCAGCGACAAGCGACTCTTGCATATAAAGATGTCCCAACACACGTTAATTTACGTCCGAGATTGCAGCGACTTCTTGCAATATATCCATTTTGATCATTACACAAGAAAATGGTGAGTTATCCATGGCCGTTTTTCTCCCCTCAATTTACTAAGAAAAGAAACTTATACCGAAACATGCCGAATAATCTCGGGTTCTATTCATATACTTCATCTCTCAAGACGCAATTTCAATTTACACTATATTTGCACCTGGAGTTTTCATTGTACTTATTTCGTCTCTGTCATTTGGCATGTATCAGTCTACCGAGTTCAAGTTTGAGGTACACAATCCCTGTTCCTCAGTTCTTCTACTTTTCATTTCCCTTTCTGCATTTGCAGATTTGTTTAACTTGATT
Organism: Syzygium syzygioides; assembly: GCA_031216285.1. Lineage (NCBI taxonomy): Eukaryota > Viridiplantae > Streptophyta > Magnoliopsida > Myrtales > Myrtaceae > Syzygium > Syzygium syzygioides. The sequence continues at coordinate 28,046,129 of CM062251.1, forward strand.
ATATCACGTGAGCGTATTCATCGCTATTAAGTGTGCCTACTTCACTGTCTGGCAAACTAATTAATGTCACTCCTGCACTAGAATGAGATCATTCAAAGGTCAGAGCGAGCTAAATCTGTCGAGTTCCATCCCACAGAACCATGGTAATGAGAATTTGCTTCTGCTTCTTTTGTTCATATCTTTCATTGCTCTAGTATGGTTACAAAGGAGGCTTAACCAGACGTCTATGTTCACAAAACCAAGCTTAAGGATGTTAATTATGAGTGTCTTACCAGAATGATGCTTGTTATTATGCAGGATTCTCGTAAGCTTGCATTCAGGAACTGTCTACATTTGGAACTACCTATCCCAGGTAAATGACAGCCTTCTCTGCTTTAGAAGTTCACATTATGAAGAAATCTGCGATATAATCATCATCATTAAATGTTTCATCGACAAGAAGAAATTGTCTTGATCATATGTTTCTAATTGACATCTACATTGTTTGGCGGTATTTCAGACTACTGAGAAAACATTCAAGGTGGCCGAGTCACCTGGTAAATTTCAAAACACACCAGTTTAAATTTGTATATACACGAATTTCTTTGACATTTCATGATGCCAAACCAGATAATTGTCAATCCTAATCTATAATGCTCGTCATAGTTGCAGTGAGGTCAGCCAAATTTATCTCGAGCAAGCGCTGGGTAATTGTCGGATCGGACGACGCGTTTATTCGTGTGTATGACTATGGCACGATGGAGAAGATTAAAGAGTTCCAAGCGCATACAGATTTTATCAGATGCGTGGGTGTCCATCCTACTCTTCCCTATGTGCTATCAGCATCCGACGATGCAGTTATAAAGCTCTGGGACTGGGAGAAGGACTGGAAGTGTACTCAGACCTTTGAAGGACATTCACATTATGTGATGTGCGTAGCGTTTGATCCTCATGATCCCAATGCTTTTGCAAGTGCATCACTCGATGGAACTATAAAGGTACTCATTTTGGAGGTCTCGCTCTTCGTAAAATACATATTTCAATTTCCAAATACTCTATTTATACTCTTGATACGATTCCCATTTGTTGCAGATTTGGAATGTTCACTCCTCTGTACCCAAATTGACTTTGGATGCGCATGAGAAGGGGCTGAACTTTGTGGATTACTTCTCTAGGGATGATATGCTCTTTCTACTGAGTGGTTCAGATGATTACACTGCTAAGGTTCGCAAACTTCATCGTTCTTAATTTAATATATCGGAGAATTATTAGAAAGAGATCAATTGATATATGATTTGTCAAATAACAAGTACAGGTTTGGGACGACAGAGGCAGAAGCTGTGTACAAACACTCGAGGGACACGAGCACAATGTTACCACTGTATTTGCGCATCCTGAGCTGCCTATAGTAATCACCGGTTCAGAGGATGAGACTCTTCGCATATGGGATGCAAATGGCTTCAGGTATGCACTGTGGTAGTTTGCACAGTTATAGCATGCACTAGAATGCAGCTTCCATTACAGCAGTCAAATAAAAATACCACCTCTGTCTTTTCCAGATTTTCCAAAAGTTACCATAGGATTAGACTGATTATGTCCCTGGATTCTTTCTTGTTTCGTGAATGACTCCGACATTATGTCACGTACAGGCTTAAGGATGTACTGAAATTTGGTCATGGAAGGATTTGGGATATTTCGTATCAGAAAGGATCGCACCGGTAACATTCTTACCTGCTCTAAATGCTTAATTACGCTGTTATATCCATGCTTTGACAATAATAAGCTGTTTTGATGGTCTGAGGTTTTCCATTGCCACTATAAAGAAATTCATGTAGGCTCTGCGGTTTCAGTACAAAGATAAAATCTTCAATGTTGAATGTCTCACTTTTTTCATGGCTTTCTCTGTGCAGGGTTGCAGTTGCTTGCGACGAGGGATTAGCCGTGGTCGAGATAGTGTGCTGATCGTGTGGAGCCTTAAGCCAAATTCTATGTTGAATAAAACAGATCCTGACCTCTACAATTGTTACTTTCAATTTGAAGTTCAAATAAAAGTGCGCATCGTTCTTCTGTCTAAGGAAGAAAGTGTCGCTTTTTACTAGTTTATGTGTATACTCTCTGCGTGCTGCCAGCGGTAGGATTTTCCAGTTTAACTCAAAGATCTCATACTTTCCTTTTGTGGCGTGTCTTGGTGAAGGTTCGTTTACGATCTGTGGCGGATGATGCTCCTAGTCCTAGTGGAATAAATGTCTCTAAAAAATTACTAAAATAGCCTGAAAAAAGAAAAGGGAAAACAATGGCAGCTTCGGAACATGAAACAGACGATCCAGGAGTCTACATTAGTAATATATGGGGAAAGGCATGTTTCAAGACCTCTGTACAAATAAAACAACGAAGATACATATCAAACAAGGAAGATACTTGTAATTATGACTTGAAACAATCCCTAATCTCTAATTACTTTGAATGTGTGATACTTCTAAGACTTTAGGCTATCAGGGATTTGACTCGATCTATGTCCTATTTCCTAACACTAGTTTTTACACATCTATAGCAAATGGGATATGAAAGTGGTTCACATCATGCGAATGTTATTGAAAAAGTAGATTCATTTTGCTCGTAAACAACATCACGGATGGGATTTCGGATAGCATTGGAAGCCACTCAAAAGAGTTACTTGACATATGGTCCGAGTGCCATTTAGCTAGATCAATATTGAGATGAAAGCCTTTTAACAAACTACATCACCAGTCAAAAGATTAAAGTGGAATGCCATGCTATTGCAACATTTTGAGTTATCGAGGTGTAATACTAATCTTCACAACGTGATGTAAATTCATACGAACCTTCTTCTTTGAATGCCTCCGGGTTCTTTGCCTTTGCCCAAAAACCTTCTTCACGGACCAATGTTGAACTCTCGCGGTTGTGTTGTGTCCCACAACCACTCCGATGACCAGTCCGATTTCGAGAACCATCAGACACAATTTTCCAGTCTAGTTCTTCGATCCCGATCCTCAAGTACAAATTGAAGTTGTGACCAGACACAATTGTGGTGTGCACCTTTGATTTGAATTTAAACGGAAAACTAAAAATAATTTATAACAAACAGGGCCTGGTTATGCCAATTCCTCCAAAACATGGAGGCCATGAATCATTACCTTGTTTGATCGAGATTGAAGAAATGAGGGGAAGGAAACTTCTGCATATTGGGTTATTAGAAATGAATTAAGTTGAGAACTTATTCTGGCCAACAAGAGAAAACGTATTCATATCTATCAAAAGAGTATATCAAGTCCATTTCAAGGCAACGATCGCACATTTATAGTTTGCTTGATGAAACTGGAGACACTTTATTCGAAATCTCATATAATGAGATGGTAGATATTTAGATGCCATGGCGAAGCACAGAACATATTGAAAAGGTATGCTGCGATGCACACCTAGCAATGAGCAATCCAGTCATTGAACTTTCACAACAGACTGTAAATAACACAAACCTTATTTGGCACATCCGTCTTCGTTCCCTTCCTCTATAGAACGTCAGGAACCAACACTTAATTCTGGATGCCGTGGTCAACCTCATAACCATGCCAATGACCAACCCGATTCCAAAACCCATCAAGACGATTTTCCAGTCAAGTTCTTCGAACCACGTCCCTAAGTCCTCTTCGGCGAATGCACCAGATGGTGGTGCCGGGGGCGCTTCAACAGGATTGTCCCATTTCTTTGTCAGTGGAACTCCGCATAGCCCTAAGTTCCCTCCATAAGAGTCATTGTCGAATGTAGCGAACTGCTTCGCTTGAGGTATGGGCCCAGAAAGATGGTTGTCCGACACATTGGATAAAGCAAGGAAAATGAGTTGCATGAGTTCCGGAGGGATCATCCCCGAGAGCTTATTGCTTGAAAGGTCAAGAGATTCTAGTTTGGTCAAATTCACCAAGGACAAAGGGATGGAGCCAGTAAGAGCATTGTTGGAGAGATTGACCAGTTGAAGTTCACTTAAACTTCCAACAGAATTTGGGATTTCCCCTGTAAAGTTGTTGCTCGAAAGATCAATCATGTTGAGGTATTCCAATATCGTTTTGTACTCTGTGACAATGCCTTTTGTTGGAGATATGATATTATTGAAGATATGATTGAAGATTATGATAGTAGGAATCGGTATTGATTTAGTCAATCCATGATTAGTTTAGGAAATTAAAAATCTCTTGTATATTATTTCCTATTCTTTTCTCTTTTCGTACATTATAAATAGATCGATGTACATGTTTACAATTAACATAATACAATACAAAAATTCCCCCAATTCTCTTCAGTTTCTGTCATGGTATCAAAGCCTTCAATCCTGGCCTAGCTTCCACATCTTTTAGAATTGCCTCCGTTTTCTTGTTTTCTGGTTTGTTATTGCAATTCATATCCTGCAAAACAAATCAGAAATACCGGAAGGAATTCGATTTCTTGATGCCATGACAAACGACAAAAACACCAACACCGGTGAAATCCACGAACCTTCAATGGAGGAATCCTCTAATCAAATTAATATGACTGAAGAAGAACGTGCTTCTGAGCGACTTTCTGATGGATCTCCCACTAATCCGGTCCAAGTTCCTGGCTCGATCCAATGGCCAGCAATCCAATGGATTCCAATTCAAGGCTATTGGCCAACTGGATCAAGTCAAACATGGACCCAATATGTACCACTCGGAGAGGATAAAACTTCAGTACACGGAACACAGCCGAATGCAAGTGGGCCAGTTCCTCCCACTCCCGGAACAAACCAAAACAGTGGATCGGGTTGGATGGGTCACGGTCACAGACCTGAATCCACCTATCCGAGTCTAGGGGCGAATCCCTACCCAGTTTTCCAACCCGGATTCTTCCCGTATGCGATTCCAGCAAACGGCGGCCGCCTAGAACCCGGCGACCCTTTGTACACTTTGCCGGCGGACGGACCAGAACTCCGACTCATAAGCTTGCAGCTTGCCGGACCGGACAACTACACCGCCTGGGCCCGAGACCTTCGGCAAGCCCTGGTCACAAAAGATAAAGACGGGTTCCTCGACGGAGCCGTCCCCTTTCCCACTGATGAGCGACTACAACGGCACTGGCGACGGTGCAACCAACTGGTTCGCACTTGGATCGGAAATTTCCTAGCACCCGATGTCGCGGCCGGACTGCCACCAACAGAAGATTCAAAAACAATACGGGAAAGCATATGGGAGATGTATGGAATATTAGATCGAGCAAAGATATTCACTCACGCAAGCCATATCTGAATTGAAACAGGGTAACCGATCGGTTACTACGTGCTTCGATCAGTTATCGGCTCTCTAGAACGAGCTCGAGGCAGCCGAGGAGCGGCTCGAGGGACCCGAGACCACGCTCCGACAGTACAAGGAAATAAAGGAGCGGGAGAAGGCTATGAGATTCTTACCCATACTCAACGAATCATATTCATCCTTCCGGTCGCAAATACTTGCAGTGGAACCCGCGCTGCCACTCGGCCGGATCTATCAATTAGCCGTCCGGGAGGAGAGCTAACGATTGGTCGTGTCTGAGAATGCAAGGATGGGTGAAAGCGCCACTCTCGCCGCTTTCCCATCTGGCGCTGTTATGGCGGGATCGACGAACGGAAGTGAAGAAGCTCTCGGGAACGTTGGGCTTCGAAGAGCAGCAGCGACGAAATCGTTGACTGAAGAACAGGGACCTCTTGGTTGCATCACGGGACGAAGAATTGCTGCAACATCCAAAGAAAACGATGTATACCCTAGGTCTTCACGGATCAACGGCTAGGATCAGCGCAAGAGATTAGACGGCCCATATTTGCTCATTAGCCCAACCGAATCTGATGGCTCTAATCAAGCCACATCGGCACAAACTTATAAGGGATCCTACGGCTCACGAATTGCCACGTCATTAGGAAAGGTTAGTGGGCAAAATTCTAAATTCAAAAATAAATTTTGTGAATATTGCAAGCGCCCACACCATACTGTTGATACCTGCTGGAAATTACATGGGAAACCAAGTGATAAAAATAGAAAGGAGAATGAATTTTCTGCTTATCAGGTCTCTGCACAAAGAATTGATGGAGCACATGAAACAAATTACTCGAGAGCAGTATCAGAATATTATGAAGGCTATGAGTCAATTCAAAACCAGTGAAAAAAATGCAAGTTTCTCAGGTACTTTTCTTTACAAGAGGAATTCAATTTGAGTTGATACATGGATAATCGACTCACGAGCCAGTGGCCACATAATTTGCAATGAGCATTTATTTTCCGATACTCATGATTCACATTCCTCCACATTTGTGCGTCTTCCAAATGGAAATATCACACATGTCACTAAAATAGGGACCATCCATCTTGGTCCCAATTTCATCTTGAAGAATGTCCTATAGATTCCTGATTTTGAGTTCATCCTTCTTTCTATCTCAAAAGTCTGCGAAGATAATTCTTGTCGTGCCATATTCAGTTCGGAAAATTGTTTCTTTCAGGACCATTCGACTAGGGAACTGATAGGCTTGGGTAATATAACGCAAGGACTATATTTTTGGATAGATGCTCCAGGAGATTTAGATTCATTGAATAAAAGCATTTCTTGTAATGCAACTATTCATAATAAAAATCTCCTTTTTCATCAACCCTTGGGTCATAGTGCGCGTTTCCCTCATCCAAAATGTCCAATATGTCCTTTGGCTAAACAATCTCGAGCATCCTTTCCAAATAGTACATCTCGAGCAAAAAGTTCATTTTCCTTACTTCATATGGATATTTGGGGTCCTTATCATACCACTCATCATGATGGGTCTCGTTTCTTCCTCACGATTGTTGATGATTATACGCGTGCTACTTAGGTCTTTCTCATGCAATCCAAAAGCCAAACCTTTTCTAATCTATCGAATTTCTTTTCTCTGGTTAAAAATGAATTCGATAAATCTATCCAGTGAATTCGCACAGATAATGGACAAGAATTCTTTACTTATGATTGCATATCATTTCTATCTACCCATGGAATAATTCATGAAAGCTCCTGCACCTACACTCCACAACAAAATGGAATTGTTGAACGCAAGCATAGACATCTCTTGGAAGTAGCTCGAGCACTAAAATATCAAGCTTCCATTCCCGAGAAGTTTTGGGAAGATTGTGTAGTCACGGCAGCCTACTTGATTAATCGCATGCCAACTAGAATTCTTGGTGGCCGTACTCCTTTTGAAATGCTTTATGGAAAGGAGCCAAAAATTGATCATCTTAAAGTTTTTGGCTGTTTATGTTATGCAACAACTGTGGGCCCTCGAAATAAAATGGATCCCCGTGCCACTAAGTGTATTTTCATGGGGTATACTCCTCTTCAAAAGGGATATAGAGTTATGGAGATATCTACAGGACATTTCTTTATCAGCAGGGATGTTATATTTCATGAAGATATATTTCCATTCCAAGAGATGGTGTCTTCATCCCAATCATCCTTATCATCACGGGACCACCGGCAATTCTTATCCGATGAAGATTTATTTATGGCTCCAGAATATCATTTTGTTGCACCGGAATCATCCGATAAAATTATGAGCGATTCTTTGAGCCACACCGAAGAATCACCAGAATCAATATCCAAGTATATTCATTTGCCTACCTCCCCCACGACGGCTTCAACTCCATCGTAGGCGGCCCAAGGATCCCCATCACCTGTACTTGAACAAACTCCAACTGAGGAACTTCGACGCTCTAAACGGAACATCCGTCCACCTACATGGACAAAGGACTATATATGTTCTACTTTGAGTTTTCCAGGTACACAATATCCTATATCCTTATATGTCTCTTCTAATTGACTATCACCAGAATATATGTGTTGCTTTAGTCGCATTTCAGAAGAATATGAGCCATCTTCATATAGTGAAGCAGCACGTGACCCTTGATGGCAAAATGCAATGGCGTCTGAACTTCATGCTCTCATGGAAAACAACACTTGGGATATTGTTCAATTACCCCCACATTGAAAGCCAATCGGTTGTAAGTGGGTGTATAAAATCAAATTCAAAGCTAATGGCTTAGTTGAAAGATATAGGGCCCGATTAGTTGCTAAAGGGTTCACGCAACAAGAAGGGTTTGATTATCATGAAACTTTTTCTTCTGTTGCAAAAGAGGTAACCATCCGTTCTTTCTTGTCAATTGCTGCCATTCACAATTGACAACTACATCAGATGGACGTTCACAATGCATTCCTACATGGAGATCTCGATGAGGAAATTTACATGGAACTTCCACAGGGATTACACATACATGGGGAGTCTCGAGTATGCCGTCTCCGTAAATCCCTATATGGGCTAAAACAGGCATCTAGGCAATGGTATGCTAAATTCACTGCTGCACTAACAAGTGTAGGTTTTCAATATTCCAAACATGATTATGCTCTGTTCTTATGGACTGTAGGTGCTTCATCAATTTATTTGCTGGTATATGTTGATGATATACTTATCATGGGAAATAATGACCTTCTTGTTGGAAAATTTAAAAAATATTTGCATTCTACTTTTCACATCAAGGATCTGGGACCTCCTAAATATTTCCTTGGCATTGAAATTGCTCGGTCTAAAAAAGGAATCAACCTTAGTCAGCGAAAATTCATCTTGAAAATTGTTTCTGAAGGAGGATTATCAGGATGTAAACCAGCCGTCAAACCAATTGAGTAGAATACCAAATTGACAACACATGAGTATGATGCAGGTTCATCTTCATCTATTGAGGATCCATTGCTCAAGGATCTATCAGGATATCGGCGACTTGTTGGGAAACTAATATACCTCACCATGACAAAACCCGACATATGTTATGCCGTGCAAATACTCAGTCAATTCATGCATAACCCGAAACAGTCTCATATGAATGCAGCATTGAAAGTGGTAAAATATTTAAAGGATGCCCAGGACTTGGTATATTTTTGTCTCGTGACTGCAACATGAAGATGACAGCTTATTGTGATACAGATTATGCTACTTGCCCAATGACCAGGAGATTCATCACTGGTTTTTGCATCAAATTGGGAAAATCTTTAATTTCATGGAAAACAAAGAAACAATCAACAGTATCATTGTCATTAGCTGAATCAGAGTATCGAGCCATGGCAAAAACTGTCCGCGAAATAGTTTGGATACGAGGATTACTTTCGGACCTTGGGATGCAAGTCGATGGACCAAGTGAATTGTTTTGTGACAATGATGCTGCACTCAAATTAGCGGCAAATCCAGTATTCCATGAAAGAACGAAACATATAGAAGTTGATTGCCATTTTACTCGGGATAAGATTTGAGAAGGAATGCTTGTAACAAAAGGAATTGGAACTATGGAACAACCTGCAGACATCTTCACTAAACCATTATGTCAAAGACAACATTCATACCTATTGAGCAAGCTAGGTGTCCTCGACATATATAGGCCACCAGCTTGAGGGGGAGTGTTGGAGATATGATATTATTGGAGATATGATTGAAGATTATGATCGTGGGCATCGGTATTGATTTAGTCAATCCATGATTAGTTTAGGAAATTAAAAATCTCTTGTATATTATTTCCTATTCTTTTCTCTTTTCATACATTATAAATAGATTGATGTACATGTTTACAATTAACATAATACAATACAAAAATTCCCCCAATTCTCTTCAGTTTCTGTCACCTTTGTTCATTATTGTAATTGAGTAGTCGTATTTCCATCACATTCTGGTCAGCTTGGTTGTAAGGAGACCCAAAATTCTCATAGTAGTTTGCACCATCTGCATCATAGACTCTCACGGCACTCCAGATATCAAAGTATTCGGATGGAAGGCTACTCGAGAAGTTGTTCATGGATAGATCAACAATTCGTAGGTTAGGAAACCGGTCACGAGCTTCAGGTTCCCCTATGGCTCCATGAAATCTATTGGAGCACAAAATGAGCACCTTCAAATAAGAAAGCGAGCCCATCCATGAAGGAAAAGTGTCGACAATCTGATTATTTCCGAAATTGAGAAACTCCAGACCGCTACAATTAGCTAATCCCCTTGGCAGTGATGCTTGTAGCTGGTTATCACTCAAATCTATCATAAACAACTCACATTCGTCATTGCACAATTGAGGAAATCTCCCATGTAAATCATTGCCATGCAAACTCAAGACTCGAAGGGTCTTGCTCAAATTTCTCAGACGTGGTGGAATAACACCAGTCAATTTGTTCTTTGGACAAATCAAGCATGCTAATAGAGCTTAGCTAACACATCTCCAATGATAATTCTCCATATATCTTATTATTTGAGACAAGGTAGACGTAAATGGCCTTTGGGGGAATCGGAAGTAATCCTTGTATATCGTTGTACCTGAGGTCCAATCCCGCAAGATTTGGCCATTTCAAAGCTGTGAACTGGTAATTAAGTTTCTGGAAAGATTAAAAAATCCCAATTGTTCCGTACTCACATTTAAGAACCATGGAGGTGTCGGCCCATAAATGCTATTTTTGGGATAGGTCCAAACATTCCAACCCACTTTGGTTTGATAGGAAGATGGGGAGCTCACTTAAGTTGCTAGAAGCCAAACCGAGATCGAACAGAAGTGGAAGGCTAGCATTCAGGTCAGGTTCGATGATTGCCGAGAATTCATTGAACGAGAGTGGCAACAATGTTAAATATTGAAGTTTGAGTACTACATCCAGCCGCAAAGTGCCATTCAGGTTGTTTGATTGCAAGCTCAGCTTAGTAAGATTCTCGAGGTTAGAGATGTCTTCAGAAATTGGCCAGGTCAATATGTTGAAGGATAGGTCGAGATTAGTTAACCGGGTGAGGCTAGTAATCTCAACTGGAATTTGACCGGTTAATTGATTGTGATGGAGGTTTAACAAAGTGAGGTTGGTGAGGTTGATCAAGGAAGCAGGAATTTCCCCATAGAGTTGATTCATTTTAAGATCCAAAGAGGAGAGGTGGACGAGCTTCTCAATGGAAGATGGGATTTCACCTGAGAGTTTGTTATTTCTGAAATTTAAGATAGTAAGTTGAGTTAGGTTACCTATTGAAGATGGAATGTTCCCTGATAAATTGGAGTCACTGATATCAAACTCGCTGAGGAAAGCTAAGTTTCCAAGCGAAGGTGGTAGAGGACCCGAAAAATCAGTCCACCCAAGAAACAGCTACTTAATGGGACTGTGCAAGCGAAACTCTGGCAAAATGACCTGACAGCTCTGGATTGTCACCCAAATCAAAAAGCTGTAGCCTTGGCAGCTCGAAGATGGTTGTTGGGAATGTCCCTTGCAAGTCGCAGTATGGGAGTACAAGTGATGTCAAGGAAGATAAATTTGCCACAGCATCAAGAAAAGGAGCCCACACTTCCTACGAGCTAAGATCAAGGTGTTCCAATTTGGTCAAACTCTGAACTACGGTCTCCATGCCGGGATTCCTCAGCTCCAGTTTATGGTTCCAAGAGAGATCGAGGGAGGACAAGTTGGTCAACTTTAGGACTTGAGACGGGATTCGACCTCCGAAACTTAGCATAGAGAGGTTCAGGCTCGTCAACTCCTCAAGATCACCTATGGCGGACGGTATTCGAGAGAAACTGAAGTCATTCCAGGCGAGGTTGAGGCTTTGCAAGTGAGCGAGGCGGAAGAGGCTGGCGTTCGAGTTGATAGGACTAGAGAGACAACTTTCGCTGAGGTGGAGGCCGGTCACGTAGCCCATCCCTTCATCACACTCCACGCCTTCCCAGCTACAGCAATCCCCGTCTTCCAGATTCCACGATTCTAGCTTTAATGGAAATGGGCAAATTTCCTCATGGAAGAGAGAGTGCTTGAATTCTAACAAGGCAGACCGCTCCTCCTCATGGCACTTCGTCGGACTCGTTGAAGGCAATAATGTCTTGGAGGAAGCAAAGTGGAGTGGAATTATTGCGAGGAAAACCACCAAGAGATCAAATCGTGTTCGTCTCATGATGATTAAATTGTTCAATCCAGTCATTGAACGTTGGGGGTGCATTCCCACTTAAACATGAAATAAATAAAAAAAATAAATATATATATAACTTTAGTCTTTTCCTTTAAATCAACTTTATGGAATAATGAGTCTTGCCCGCGTTGATAACACGTAACCACTTGATCTTGGGGTCGTTGTTCTTGTAACGTGATAGTTGGGCGGTTTGAGTAGTCAACGGTAAGACTAGTGAAGGCACTGAAGTCTTTTGTGATTTCACATTGTTACGTGACGTTTCTTTTGCTCCATGAGATTTTCAAACTACAATTATTGGAGCGTTCCAACCGAGTAAGGTTGATGGGATTCCCCGTTCCATTTGTGGGTGCATATGAAACGACCTTTCTTTTTGCAAGGTATGCTCTATTTCTTGGCATTTAAAACTCAATATTTATAGTTGAAAATTGTGATGATAGAAAAGTGCAATATTTTGTACATATTCAAATGATTAATTCATGAGCCTATTAATAGGTTTTACAAGATAACTATTTAAAATAGCAAAATATCAATTAGAGAATCTTCTAAATATAATTCTATTATCCCCTTAAACTCAAGGTGTTTGAAAGAGGTCAACTTAATTTTGAAACAAAGATCCTAAAAAAGCCAAGGTAGATGTGTCTTGGTGATGACATCAGGAGTTCGTTAAGCAAATAAAGTAGAGGCAAGTTGAATAATGCCATAGAGAACATGATACTATGTGAAATGACAATATATCTCAATGTGCTTGGCATGTTTGTGGAAAAATATCATTATGTGATATTTGGATAGCACTTCGGTTGTCGCAATGAATGATTGTTTCGCTACGAAGACACACTCCCATGTCTTCTAGTAGCCATTACAACCATAATGACTTTGATGTCGTATTAGCATGTCATATCAACAAGAGCTCAATGTTATGCTTCTATACTAGGGTGAGTGACAGTGGTCTGTTTCTTACTATTTCATGTGATAAGTGGAGTGTACAAAAAGAAAGAATAGCCCATAGTAAAGCGACGGCCTTGGAGGTCAATGGCCTAGTAAATATCTAAATAAGCTGTCAACTCTAAGGTAGGATAAGAAGAAAAGTGAAAGCCATGAAATAATGTATCTTTGACGTAGCGAAGAATTCGAAGGACTGCAGCAAAATTAGGAGTGAGCAAAGTGGACAGCCCAAACCGGGATCGTACTAGACCGGACTGACCGGTTTGGTCCGGTTCTCAAGAATATCGGTCCAGTTCCCGATTCCTAAAAGTGGAACCGGTTTCCGGGCGGTCCAGTTCCCGGTTCTAGGGTGGGAATCGGACCGGACATGACCTATAAATATATATTTTTCTAATTTTTTTCATATACCATGATCGATCCTATATTTTGTAGAAGTATCTTTTTTTTTTGTTTTAAATAAGTGATAAACTAAGAACAAGTCTCGGAGAAACAGTGAGACAAGCTGACAGGGTTTGAGGGACATGTAGCCAAAACATAGCTTCGGTATGCACAAGTGATGTTTCATTTATGCCTGGTTTCACAGAAGGTGAGGTGCCTAGACCTCTCCCCTTTTGGCGTTGCTTGGACCTTTGTTTCATTGAGGGATGTATGTACACATTCTTCTTTGCCCGTTTTCTTTGTTCTGGCTATTAGAGCTAGCTTCTGCTCGAAGTCATCTGTGCACCCAGACTATAAAAATGCCACATTGAAATTGCTTTAGCGACAAAGTTGCCTGTACCGATCTGCTCAACCGTGGACCAATAAATACATATTGGTCCCATTGGAACCAGACTGGACCGACGGTCCGGTCCGTCCACGGTCCCAAGATTAGCTGGTCCAGTCTCCGGTCCTAGAAACTGAAAACCGGTCCTTGCGGTCTGATTTTCGATTCTTGGGTTGGATCGGACTAGACCGGGAACTGCTCACCCCTAAGCAAAATGAATCATACGGGGTGCATTACAACACAGGCGATGTCGGGTCGAGTAATAGTGAAATATATAAAACTGCCGACTAATAGTGAGATATATTATCAATTGTATAAACGGTAGGGGCATGTGAAGTGAATGATTTGGATTGAAATAAATAAGAATTTGAAATTAAATAATTGCAATAGGCAGAGTAAAAAAATCGCGAATTAGAATTAACCAAAGCGATAGACGTAACAAAAGCAAGAGATGAGCTAGAAGTGCCAAATTCTCGAAGAATGGAATGAAGCTCCTCTAATGAGAGATTGAAATACAATCCATTTGGAGAAGCCTTTATGTTAGCAGCAGCGATAGATGAGCTTGCATGTGAATCGCGATTTCGAGGTCAATTGTCCATCTCTGTAAGTTGCTTGGGTCGTAGTCGATGGTAATTAGGCCTTGAAACTTCTAATTTATAAGTAATATACATTTTTTCAGTTTCAACATACTAGATTAGACAAAAAAATATGGAGAAACCAGTTACACGGGAGCAATTATGGAGACAATAAGGCCAAAAAATGGATCAGCATGTCAAAATGCCTTTGGAATCGATCAAAGATTGCCAAGAATCAATCTGAAGGTTCCTGAACGATCAGAAAAGTGCCTTGAAACCGGTCAGACCGGTTTCACTTAACCGATCAATAGTTAACGCCCAAAGTTCACGTCGGTCAATGGTCAGACATGTTTGACTGACCAACGTGTTTTATATTCTTAGGACTTTAGTCTTCCACTTTAAGTCGACTTTGTGGAATCTTGAGTCTAGCCCGTGTCGATAACACGGAACTACTAATCTCGGAGTCATTGTTCTGTTGAAGGCACTGAAGTCTGCTGTGACTTGACATTATTGCTTGACGTTTCTTTTGCTCCATGAGATGATGGAATTCCACATTCCATAAAAGGCCGCATGTGAAAACACCTTTCTTTTTGTGAGGTATGATCATGTCTTTTATATCTATTGCCATTCCAAACTCAATGTTTACAATGCCCATAGCGATAACATGATCATAGAATTAATCGTGCAAAAAGTGACTCAGGAAATTTTTGATAATATATTATTTAGCCTTTTTCGTTGCCTTGATTTTTTCAGCACCAAGAAGGATGAAGAGACACGTGAGGACATTAGGACCGAAAGAATTGATTACGCGGCTCATATTAAAGGAGCAGAAAGTCCAGATCGACTTTAACTTGTGCATTGTTTTTATTATTCTCCATCTTTGTACATGATGTTCCTAACTATGCCTAGTACTAATGGCTTGTTATGATCATTTCTTTCGCTTTTTCTTTCACTTTCAATTATGAATTTCCTAGATCTCAATAAACTACTGTGATAATAAGCCAAATTCAGTGAGTTCATGATGATTTCGCGCATACTTTCTTGTCGAGCTTAGCAACGATTGCGCTTTCATAACGATTATGAGAAGATTGGTGAAGCCATTTGCTCTATGTCGGTGCACCTATTTGAGGGGAAGTGATAGCACTAATTCTTCTTCATGGGTATTGCTTAAACTTTGAGCCTCCATTCTTGACCCCTCTCGTAAATCATATTTTTTTGGATACCACTTTTGCAATGCTTATCCAGAATAGTGCATGAATAGAAGGGTGATGTTTATATTCTCTAACTATATCCTTGCATTAGTTGACAAAGCATCCATGTTATGTTTGTAATAGGGTTAATATCATGAAAAATCCAAAACTGATACATTCGTATAATTTTACGCCAAACTAATTGAAAAGTATTTTGGGTTGACTAATTATTTTTGGTAAGCCAAATGAGTAAAAGTTAAATAAACTAATTCCGGAAAAACACTTTCCCTCAAATAAACGCATCTTAAGTTGTGATGGGCTCTTCTCTCTCTTTCCTTGTGACTTTCTTTTCTCTTAGAGTGTCTCCATGCGTCAACACCATTCGAATTTAGTGCATCATCATAAGAAACTATCGTGTCTTTAGAAACAATTAGAGGTAAAAAGAAAATCAACAAAATTTACTTAAAATTCCACAGTACACACTAATTGGATAGTGTCTTATCGATTCACTTACTTAGATTTGATGTGTCAAGGGATGAAACTTTTGTTACTGACCAATGCCACAGATAAGAAATAAGGTTATTTGAGCTAAAGAAAACCGAAGAAAATTATAAATAAGGGAATGACATGTAAAAAGGTGAAATTTATAGAGATTCAGCTCATATAGTACTAATACTAAGTAAAATGAGCCAAGGCTCTAAAGAGTTATTTGAATTTCTTAAAATTATAAATACTGCTTTTAGGAATAGTAGTTTAGAGGGATAAATAATCAGGTATGGCCTAACTTCTTTTTGGTTTAGATGCGGATGAAGCATTAAAAGAGAAATTGGAAGAAGCTGCTTAACCAATAACATTCTCAAGAGAAGATGGAAAAATGAGAATATATAAAGAAAATAAAAACGGTGTGATAGAATATTAGAAGAAAAGGATGAGAAAAATTAAAAGAATTACATTTGGTTAAAACAAAAGAATTGTATAAAATAATCATACGTGGGAGTGAGTCAAAAGAAAATGCGTACCTACATCGAAGAGTGCAATTTTTATTTTTATGGAGAAATTTGTGCAACGAAAATCGTTAATGGACTTTTTTTTTAATTAAATAATACGCGTGAAGTTACAAGAACGGGCTTGGACCCATGGACTAGGCCCGTTGACCGGCTCATGTATGCTTTCGGCCCGACCCAACTCGGCCCGATCGAATCGGGCCCGTCTCCCTCCGGCGCTTCCGCTGAGCTGGAAAACGTCTGGCCGAGCCGGTGGTGATTCACGTTCGTTTCCGAGTTTCCAACTCCATTGCAGACGAAGAAGCTTTGATCTCTGGTACAGAAGAGGTGCGATCCCGCGGCGTCAAGATCGCCATTGGTCGGAAGCTTCGATCTCCGGCGCTTGCCGACGGTGATTTCGAGCGGCGATCTTCACCCGTAGAAAAATGGTGCGTCGCTTCGGTTTTCTAACGCGATCTCGAACCTCGATTTCCTTCCCGCTGTTGAATGCGCCGAAAGGATCTGCTGAGTCTCGCATCCTTTGGGGTCCGATTTCGACGTCTCGCCTCGCGTCCGGCTTTCTAGACTTCCGTTTCTACTGATTCGAGCTCGCAAATGCTAGCCTCAGGATCACTGTCCGTTTGTCTGTTTGCTCCTTTTCTTCTGTTGGGCAGAGACACTGGAGGATGCGGATTCGGACTTCGAAACACGTGGCTGTAATGACTCTTAAACATTGGCTTTTGATTCTTGAACCCAAGTCGACATGTTTCATGTGAAGAAAGGCCGAGGTTTTGGGTCTGTTGTGTTCGATAGATTAGATTTTCTGTATAATTTGCTAGAATTAAGTTGGAATTCTCTATTTTTCTTTCTTTTTACGAAGTGAATGGAGTTCGCTGATCCTTGGCTTTGTATAGTTTTAGTTGACAATGAGCTGAAGGAAGAGGATTGCGTGTGTATTCTGTTTCCTGGGTTTTGATTCGGCGCTGATTATTTGTTTTGTTTGTTCATTTGTTCGGCAGCCGCTCAGATTGGAAATCAGGGTTTGTTTCTGGACCGGGTGGATTTGCATTGTCTTTTTAACACGCGATTTGGTATTGATCGTTTCGATTTTAACTGTATCCGTGCCAGAGGAAGTTTATTCAACGGTCGGAGAGAGTGAAGTCTGTAGACCTGCATCCGACAGAACCATGGTCGGCATGACTTTGTTCTTTCAACTCTTTTTCAACTTTCGTATAAAATATATTCGGTGTTGGAAATCAATTTGCACAGTTAGACGAACGACGCTATTGGCTTAACTGTAATTGTTGTTGATGCAGGATCCTAGCAAGTTTGTATGCGGGAACTGTTTGTATATGGGATTACCAGTCACATGTACCGAACGTGAATGGAGATTCACTAGGATCAATACGATAGTACTATCTCGTTCACATGGGCTATTTGATTGCATCTTGAACTGATTCTGACATTTCTAATGTTACTGCAGACAATGGTTTAAGTCCTTTGAAGTCACTGATCTGCCAGGTACTTCACTGCGCATAAATCAGTCCGTGCATGCCTTCTGCTTGTTGGTTTGCTTTTTATTTCTTTTGTGGGGACCGAGAAACTGAAGGAAAATGGCTTCGGGTATGCATGCTCTAGAATGCAGCTTCAATTACAGCAGTCGAATGAAAATAACACCTCTGTCTTTTACAGATTTTCCACAGGATATGACTGTTTATGTCCCTGGATTCTTGGTTGTTTTGCGAATGACTCCAACATCATATCATGTACAGGCTCAAGCACGTATTGACATTCGGTCATGGAAGGATTTGGGATATTTGTATCAGAAAGGATCGCGCCCCGGTAACATTCATACCTGCTCTAAATGCTTCATTTCCTCGTTATATCTATGCTTTGACAATGATATGCTATTATGATGCTCTGAGGTTTTCCATTGCCACTATAAAGACATTCATGTAGGATCCGCGGTTTCAGTACAAAGATAAAATCTTCCATATCC
Organism: Syzygium syzygioides; assembly: GCA_031216285.1. NCBI lineage: Eukaryota > Viridiplantae > Streptophyta > Magnoliopsida > Myrtales > Myrtaceae > Syzygium > Syzygium syzygioides. The sequence continues at coordinate 28,064,522 of CM062251.1, forward strand.
ATTGTCTCACTTTTTTCGTGGCTTTCACTCTGCAGGGTTGCGGTTCCTTGCGACAAGGGAATACCCGTGGTCAAGATAGTGTGCCGATAGTATGGAGCCTTAAGCCAAATTCTATGTCGAATAAAACAGATCCCGACCTCTCACACTGTTGCTTTCACTTTGAGGTTCAAATAAAAGGGCGTATCGTTCTTCTGTCAAAGGAAGAAAGTGTCACTTTGTACTAGTTCATGTGTGTACTCTGTGTGTCCTGCCAGTGGCAGGATTTTCCAGTGCAGCTCAAAGATCTCATACTTTCCTTTTGTGGTGTGTCCCGGTGAAGCTTCGTTTACGATATGTGGTGTATTATGCTCCTAGTGGAATTAATGTCTCTCGAAGATTACTAAAATCACACGAAAAAAGAAAAAAGGAAAATAATGGCAGCTTCGGAACATGAAGCCGACGTTTTAGGAGTCTACATTAGTCATATATGGGCAAGGCATGTTTCAAGACCACTGTACAAATAAAACGAGGAATATACATAGCAAACAGGTTGATACTTGTAAATGACTTGAAATAATTCATGCTCTCTAATGACTTTGAATGCTCCTGCATAGCTCATATTCAACAAGTAGGTGATACTTCTAGGACTTTAAGCTATCAAGGATTTGACTCGATCTATCTCCTAACACAAGTTTCAATAAATCTTTATTAAATGAAATACGAAAGTGCTTCACATCATGCAAGGAAAAAAGACACCAGAAGTGTCATAAGTTATGTATGGAGGATACTTTGGTGCCATAATTTTTTTGGGATCACTTTGATGTCAAGTCGGAAGAAAATAGATCACTTAAGTGTAAATTTGATCGGAAATTCGACGTAGCATTTTCTATTAATTTTTGACGCTGATGTGGCTCGCCGGATGATGAGTCAGCACGTACAATCAACATTTTTTATTTTAAATAATTTTTTTCCTTTTTTTTCTTCTTCTTTCCTTTTTCCTTTCCTTTCTTTTTTTTTCTTTTCTCTCCTCGCCGGCCAGTTGCTGGTGGCCGGCCCGGCCACCGACAAAGCCCGGGAAGGGCTAGGCGAGGATGGCCTTGCCCATGGCCAATGAGGGTCGCCTTGCCTGTCGTCGGCAAGGGTCGCCTCGCCCAGATCTAGTGAGGCTGCCCCTTGTCGGCCATGGGCAAGGTCGCCCTTGCCCAGCCTTCCGAGGCTTCGCCAGTTGTCAGGCCGGCCACCGGCAACCAGCCGGCGAGGGGAGAAAAGAAAAAAAAAAAGAAAAGAAAGGAAAAAGGAAAGAAGAGGAAAAAAAAAGAAAAAAAAGAAAAAAATTATTTAAAATAAAAAATGCTGATTGTACATGCTGACTCATCTTTCGGCGAGCCACGTTGACGTCAAAAATTAATAAAAAAAATGCCACGTCAGATTTCTAACCAAATTGGCACTTAAGTGATATCTTTTTTTCCGACTTGGCACCAAAATGTTCCGAAAAAAAGTTATGGCACCAAAGTATCCTCCGCACATAACTTATGACACTTCTGGTGTCTTTTTGACCCATCCGAGGTTTCGTGAATAGCTACATGCTCAAGTTGGCCCTGCAGTTGAGCTTTAGCTAATTCATCAGGTTTGGCATGTACGGCAGTTAACCACCAGATTCCATCGTCTCCCTTTTTGAGTCGTCCGTGAATAAATTGATGATTTTTATTATTAGCCGACTGTACATCATTACATCCTTGAAGAATGAAAATGGAAGATCGAAAAAAGAAACCGTTGCTCCTGATGATGAAGCATGACTACGGACAATGCTATCGAAGTTAGTGTCATTAGATTTTATCGTACAAGAAAGAATCGGAGTTGGAGTGCAAAGAATACTTTCTGTGCCTATCTTCATCCATCCCTGTAACAGTCCACGCGTGATACAGCGTTCCAGGTTCCGGGGATGATAAGCCGTTATCCGGTGAGAACAGCCCTTGTTCGTCATTGGAAAAGCTGGTTGCACCTGGGGTGAGATGGATTTCTCCTCCGGCAGCCATTTCGATTCCTTCTTCTTTGTACTTTTCCTTCTTTGCCGCCTCGTGGGCGTCTTCCTTCATCTCGTCGAATGTCTTCACAATGGCTGCCACTTTGTGCTTCAACGGTTGCTGCGAGGCTAAGATGTGTCTGTTCTCGTGGAAGAAGTTGATCAAGAAGATGAAGAGCGCAGAGGTTGAGGCAAGCGCCGCGATGATAAAAAGGCCCCTGAAACTGTCCAGCGGGAGGCCATTGGAGGTTACAGTAGTCTCGTCTTCCTCTGAACACTTGTCCTGATCCCCTAACCATGCTTTTGTAATTAAATTCATGTCGGGCGACTCCATGACTCTCAGGATTGCCCTCGATACATGAGGAGCTAGTGGTGAGCCCTTCGGAAATGCCTGAAGACAGAGAGGGAATATACAGATCAGAGGATCGCCTAATATCTATCAACAAAGAGGGAATGAACAAACTTTGTTAGGAAAATATTTCTGTCTGAAAGTGTTGTCTGCTTTGAAATGGAGAAGAGCAACTATAATCGTTCCAATTTTAAGTGGCCATAGGATTATATTATAGTCATGGCAACTACTCGTGCGAGCAAACTATGTTAGAGCACACTTTGGTTCAATACCACCAAAAAAAGTTTAACCAAGCAACCTTTTGCTTTGGTAATCTTTCAGCAGTTGTGCAAGTACTTAAGTATGTGTGCGTGTGTATATTGAGCGAGAGAGTGAGGAACACTCACAAATCCAAAACCTGCAGCTTTGTAGGTCGGACCAACCAACTTATATTTTGAACAATTCTTAGCGAGAACAGCCCTGAGATAAGGGAGTTCGTCCACAATCGCAGATACTCCACCATTAATACTGCCTCTAGCAAGATTCTCATAATATTCCTCTGAAGTATTCATGACTCTGAGCTTTGACTCATCTACCCCTAAGCTTTTCAAAAGATCCGGAACAAAAGAACCATCCTGGTACCCAATGTATTCTTCATTCCTTATGAGAGCATTGACATCTGTGACTGTCGGTTGGAGCTGTTGTACAGTTAATAGAGAGGTCAAGCTTGCTGTGTAACTTGACGAAAGTACTAGGACAGCAAAGATCCATATGATCAACACAAATCTAGACAAATTGCTGATTACCCTTTCCCCTGCAAAATTAAAGAAGCTACAGTTAGAGAGCCACTCTTTATATATGCAGCATCCATCAGGGTTTCTGTTTCCACTATCACAAGACAAAAATAGTATTCTTTCCTATTTTTTAATGATTCAGTATAAGGTCGCTCGACCTATAGCTTATTATCTTGCAGTTTTGCAATTATCAGACAAGACATTGCTTCCTCCAATAATATCACCAAGCTTTACTGATTTTTTTTTTACCAAACTTTCCTTTTCACGACTTATTTGACTACGTATATTGAAGAAAGATGGATGAGGTGACTTACTTTGGGCAAAGACCATTGTAGAGAAGGAGAACCACAAGATCATTCCAATTTGTTTGTGTGGAGGTCCTCTAAAGTCTTTGTTCACCCGGTGCTCAAGAACCCATATTACAATGCCAGTGTACACAAAAAAGGCTCCTATGGTTATCCATAGTTCTGCCTTCAGCGGTTTCAAGAAGATCCATGCACTTTTTTTATCATGACCCTTGATTGGAACAATCATGGAGACACCTGACTCTGTGTAAGGAAGGGTGAAATCCACAAATTCAGCTCGGTTTGCCCTGATGGTTATGTCGCCAATGACAGCATCAAAACGCTGCATGTTGGTCCAAAAAACAAAAGCCCTTTAGTGGAGAATATAAGCGAGAGGTTGGAAACTGAGATAGGGGTCAGGAAGCAAACTGTTCGAGTAAAACACGCAACTTTGATTTAATCATGTGAAATCCGAGTTCAGAATTCATTACCTCAGTAGAGACATTGGCAACAAGTTCATCATAACTTCCTGCACTCACTCCACTGCCTTCACTAGTCTCGAAGGGTTCATACTCATACGGAACAGCATATGGCACTGGCAGTGAGTTCATGACAGCTTCAAACACCTCTTTGCAATAACCGGTAACGTTGGGAGCATTTGTCAGAGGATCTGTTTCGACTTTTATGAATTGGCTAAATCCGGCTTTTACCGGGACTCCAATCCTCAACTTCTTCTTATTTGCTGGAATATCCCAACCTTTTGGGGTCCTTCTTGATTTACCAGGCCAAACAATTTTTTTCAGATAATTCTTCTCGCTGGTTGAGTTCTCATCACTGGCGGGATGTTGATCTATGATGCCATTCTCTGCCCAATGTCCAATTGATATTGCATCATTTCCAACCAAGTTCACTATCTGAAGGGCAGATATCGGTAATTGTCCATTTATGAATTCAACTCTGCCACTTAATCCATTGAATTTGGTATTCAAAACTGACTGGAGGAGCTTTGGTCCCGACTCCGAGACACTAATGGTTTCCAGGTCAGTCATATTGTCCTGGATGGCTGGTTTACTAAATTGTGAGTTCGATATATCAGCCTTTTCTACTGCCATTGCTAAAGAAAAAATGCTATCATAGGCACCTAGGCCAAAGGCATTTAGCTGAACATGGTTGATTCCTGGATATTCCTCATGAAATCGCTCTTCCCATCTCTTCGTGAATTGGTCTAGCTCTTTGGTTTGAGGAAGGTAAGTCTTCACCCCTATAACTCCTTGCATAGAATTGATGACATTGGAATCCATGGAGCCGAGAAGGCTTGCAATCCCATCCGTGACTATCCAAGCATATCCTTTTCTCATCATTCCAGCTTCATTTGCCTTGAGAAAAAGTCGGTATGCAAGACTCGGCAACAAATGCACGATGAAAACCCGTGTTTGCATAGTCATTAACTTGTAGAGCTCTTTCAGGATCTGATCATCTGTAGCTGAAGGAGAGATTCCGCACCGGTACGGTATCCTTGTACCGATTCCTTGCATGGCATCAGCAAGATAAGGGATGATTCCACTTCCGTAATGAGAACGCTCATAAATAGGTACAACCTCCCTCCACTCGGCAGCTTTGACAATGGCAGCGATGGCTTTCAGCTGAGAGGTGTCTACTTGTGCCATTCGGATGAAGTAGGGTGTTTCAAGGTGCGAAAGCAAAGGGCTTGTCACGGTGAAGGAAATTATAGGGACGTGAGTTGTGTTGCCGATATCAGCTATAAAATCTGCTTGTCTTGATTGTTGAGGCCCCAGAATGGCCTTGACTTGATAATTCTTTAACAATTCTATTGCTGCGAAATCAGAACATATTGAACTTCAGGTTCTAAATTGGTCTTTGAAAATTAGTCACATTTTGCCTCATAGACATACACTTTGCTAGCATCTTAATACAGTATTCTAAGGAGTTGTTTCCTATACTTTACCTGAAAAGAAAACCTTTAGCCATGAAAATTTCACGCTGACTTCTATGGATGGAAGAATACAAAAAAATTCATTGTTCACAGATGACGAATGATTTCTGAGTAATTGCATTAGCGGGAAATCTCATTGCCGCAATAAATTGTATTTTGTTTCTTTGTAAGTTAAATCACCACGCAACAACTTGGAACACAATCAGGTGTCAAAGAGAATAAAACTTCACATCCCGTACCTGCAGATGTAGCCACGACCGCATTGCTCGTTGCGTTTCTCGTGTGAAGGACTAATCTTGTAGCGTAATCATCGTGAACAGAGTAGAAATCGTCGATCGCCATCTCAAGGCATGTCTTGCTCATCTTTCCAACATATGTATCCATATCTAGAATGACTCCGACATCTATCGTCGTTGTTGTTACATTCTGACACGTTGATGGCGTTAAGAACAAGCATATTGGGATGTACAATAGATAAATGGAAAACAAAGATCTCGGGTTCATGTTTTGTGCAGTTTGAGGTTTGGAGTAATCGTGTGTCAACAAGAGGAATGAAAGCATCAAGAACAAGATAACCTAGGGAGAGATCATTATTCATCCATATATATATGTAGAGAAGTCGGGCTAATATGTCAAGCTCAAGTTTCTTGAATCAGAAGTTATGATGTTGGAAAAATCAATAGAGAAGGTCCTGTGGTTCTGTTTGGCTTAGTCGTGCTCTTGCACATCTCGACTATTCCATAGGCTGACTCCTATGTTGTCCGACACGCAAAATCCATTCCCTAATCTGGATTGACACCTTTGAATTGTATGCAGAATATGATCATTACTCAGCCACATATATGAAGAGAAGTGGGGGGAAGATGGAACAAGCAGAGGTAGGTTTCCTCTAAGCATTCCAAAGACGGTGGAAATAGCTGACTTGACACTTAACGACATACCCGGTGTGCGATATCGGTATTGGACCAAGTCATACGCACAACAAAGATAAACTTGATGGGCAAATTCTCATGCCATTTTAGTCGCACTTTATCCGAGGAAAAGTCAAAGCCTCTGTAATCAGCTGAAAAGGGCTACCGAAGGACAAAATTATGCCATTGATAAGGTAAGGACAACAAAACAAGTCATTTCTCTTCACACGGCACGGCCTTGGTTTGATGATGAATCGGTCATGACCTTACCCGCGTTGGCTTCACGTTAATACTCGAAATTTCGGGGAAAGCTACAGTTTTCCACGTTCAACATCTCTGTTCTTGTGCACGACATTGTTGACGCCCTTATACGGTAACTTGCCGAGAAATGCTACCGAATGATGCCTGGTCAGGCTTCGCTAGCGAGGGCAATGTGCATGTGCATCTTCACTGGAGTACTCTCGTTTTGGAGTTGGATCGCGTGAATTGGGCCTCGAGTCTGTACATGCCGATGCAAATGGCCTGCGTCCTTTTTGAACTTTCCTGATTCAGTCGGGAAAAGTATCAAGAAATTTCTAAACGTGTTGCACTAGTACTAATTTAGTTCTAAACCTTTTAATTGAATCAATTTGTCCTAAAAATTTTCGCGTTGGTATCAATTCAGTCCACCTAGCAAATTTAGGCCGTAAATTACTGACGTAGTCGCCGGCGGTCCTATGTGGTACAGCTAGCGCTAACGTAAACAAAATTTATCATTTTCTAATAATTTTTTCAGATTTTTTAATCTTTTTTTCGCTTTTTTTTTCTTTCTTTTTTCTTTTCCTAGAAACTGTTGGTCGGCATGGTTGCCCTCGCCTAGATTGACCCTCGTCTGTTGGCCGGCAAGGGCCTCGCCCACCAAGAGCGAGGACGTGAAGGCCCTCACTCGTGGCAACGGATGCCCAGACCAGGTGAGGGTCGCCGGCCCTCACCTATGGCCAGCGATGGTCGGTCGATGACCTCGTTGGCCAACAATTTCTAGAAAAAGAATAAAGAAAAGAAAAGAAAAGAGAAAAAAAGAAGTGGATCAGATCAGGTCAGGATATAGGTGGAAGAACAAGATGAGACACTCAGATCAAGAATGGGCGAGTGTTTGGTGCTGCTCTATTATTGCCTAATAGAATTATGCACTCGTATTAGTTTTGCATGAATTCATTGATGAACAGAGAGTTATTATACCTAGTTCCGCGAGAGTTATTTATTATACCTAGTTCTGTGAGTTCAGCATCCGATGATTATAGAGAGACTAATGAGCCACAGTATGTGTAAGTCTCTTTACGAAGTGAATACACTTTCTCCAAGGAGGTTATACAATTTTTCCTTTGAGGTTAACAAGTGGGATCAGCTTACACCCCAATGGCCATCTAGGTCTGAGTAGCCATAATGTTCCGACATCTTGTGACTTGCTGATTCCTCATGCTAATTGGCGGTGAAAACGGCATATTCTTCATATGCTTGCTAGTTTCGGCTACTGGCATCTGCTGTTAGTGATGTAGAAATAGTAAGTGAATCAGTCTGGCAGTTCATGAAATTGTTGAGAAAAGTTAACGTCATTAGAATCTGTGGCTGCTACATATACATTCCAAGTCTCCATGCTAAGTGAGTGAAGATGATGAGATCTAAAAACAAAATTCAAATTGGAGTTCATGTGTAACAACTATAATATAGCCCAAGGAAGAGAAGGATCTTATTGGGCTACCGTAGGAACCATCTTGTACCCCTGACCCAGTTCCAGGTCTATTTTATCCCCGTGATTCTGTCGACATTCATAGTAGAATACAGTGAAAACCATAAAGGAAAAAAATTTCGCTGTGCAGAAGAGCAGCGTCGCAGCAGCTCCAAAGGCAAACTGAGCGAGAACGCCGAGCTTATCGTCATCATCTGTTGATACGACATAGAACACAATGTAGATTGGAATACTCATTAGTTCCAGCATCGACATTAGCCTGAAAGCTTCCATTTTTTTGCACCTCATCAGCTTTAAAGCTCTTAGAAAGGCCTTCGGTCCTGAAACATCATCTTCCAAGATAGAAACAACCAAACCAAGACTCCAAAGGGCAGCCAGGAACAGATACAAAGATACAGCAAGGATTCCCGCTGTCCATCTCCACACGTAGAGATTAACGCATCGAACTATCACCAAAGCCAGGGCCCAGTACAAGATTGCCAAAATGCAGACAAAAAACCATGTAATGAATGGCTTCTTCCATGTGGACTTTATCCTTGACACCAGTTGTTTGAGGCTTATGGATTTGTTGTTATAAATGACTGCCGATCCATAGACTATCAATAGCATTCCCAGGAAAAAAATTATGCAGGAAGATAGCAAGAATACCGACTCAATTCCCACAAATGATCTTAAATCGCGCGGATCTAACTCGGAGCGCTCGTAACCATCCTCGACTTTCTCCATGAGTGGCCCTGCTAGAACATAATGAAGGAGGACTAGGAAAGAGAAGGGAGAGAATATCAGGAGCATTGTTTGGATCATAAGCTTGGGATTCCTTGCCAGTAGCTCGATGGCTTCTCTAATCGTACGGACAACACCAGGCCGAGGAGCGGACCCATCGGTGGATGCCCGAGGCAAAGTAATGGCCGGTGATGAAAGAACTTCATTTGCCATGGATTGGGTTGGACTCTGTTACTGGGTAAAGTGGGGGAGATGATAATACCCGCAAGTTGTGATATTTGTATGAGTGGAAGAATAACAGTAGATCCTTTCAACCTTAATGTACAGAACACGGACTTTCTAGGCACTTGTCCTATGAGTAGACTTGGAATATTTTGTGGTCAACAGTGGATACGGCCGCGTCTTGTCTCGAGTAAATTAATCGAGTGGTGAAGTTGGTGAGTTTATGAGATGGGTTATTTCCAAGACACTGATTTAATATTTGGTTTTAGGTGAGGATGTTTCGGAAAACCAAAGGCTAAGAGAAGCTAAGATTTGATGGAGTATCACCAGATGGTGATACTATAACAGTGGGGGAGTCCCCCATCGACTTCAGGAACACTTCTTGAGCGTTTCCATCCTCCTACTTCTCTTCTGAAAACAAGAAATCTTCATTCTTATGTCAAGCTGGATTATTAAATCGGAAAGATGGATTGATACGGCACAGAGAGTTGGACGAGAAAGCCATCTGCAACGACAAGAAAAAGGTAGGAAGCATGCCCAGTTAAAGCGACAAGTAGGAGAAAGACGCGTGTCCGTGTTGTTTTGGAAGTTCCTATATCTTAATCACCGATGGGATCGAGGCACGAGATATTATAGTAAAATCACGGACGTAGACGAGGGAAAACTCGAACTGGGGGAGATGTTTTCGGGGGAGAACGCATCGAATGCGGAGAAAGATGTCGGGAATATTTTAAGATAACGTTGATAAAGTTGCACGTCCGGTTCGCATGCATCACCGATTTCGTCCAGCCCAGCCCGACCCAATAAGACCAGATTCGTCCCGTAGACCCGAACGAGAGCGGCGTGGGCGGGCTTCCTCTCATACACGAAACCCATCTGCTCAAACTGGATTTGCTGTCGGTTCAAGAAGACGAGGGAGTGCAATATAAAACGGAAGGTGACAGAGCGAGCTAGGGGAGTTTTATAGCATAATTGACAGTAATTTCGCATTCTCCAATGACACGGCTCGATAACAATGCATATCGTCGGCGTCCATTCTACATATGAAAATAGATTTTTCAATGACATCAGAGCGAGTTTTATAGCATGATTAACATTAATCTACAGTTCCCCAATGACGCAGCTCGATAGCAATGCATAGCATCGGCGTCCATTCTATATATGAAGATAGGTTTTTCGATTTGGACATAGGTCGTCGAGTCATTTTTCAAAGATTTTTGCACTTGGGCAGATAATGAAAAAAGTACTTGCAATGTAAGAGCAATTAATTAGTAGCCGGGGAAGCATAGTTTACTGTTGAGTTCCTTTCTGGGTTGACAATTTCCTCGAGCAAGGACGAGTTTATTCGGATGGACGAGAACATGTACCGGAGGGCTTAGATATCGGCTTGTGCCCGCTGAGCGACATAGGCGCATGCGCGCAAATTCAAGTTTCCTTGAAACCAAACTAAAAAGTCGTCGAAATAACACGTCAATCTCAGGCCACTACGCTATGTATGACCGGGTATCTTCCAATAAGATCCAGATATAGACCTGCCCTATTTGTGATTTAGGTGAGCGGACGGGTCATGACCGGCGTTTGGGATATCAATGATGCCAAGGAAATCCCTGCACTTCTACTGTATAAACGTTTACCGCAGAGCTTGGCAGATATTTTTCTGTCTTATGTAGGGGTGAGCATTCCAGGTATAATCGAACCGGTGGAAATCGATATGGTTTCAAGTTCTAAAATATGCTCGGTAAGTTTCAGGTTCTAAACATCAAAAAATCGGCAACTTAAAGTAAGTCTCTGTGTTTTTCTTATTTTATGTTTTCGCTCAATCATGCGATATTCCATGACGTCTGATGATAAGTGTGTAATCTGAAATCGCTAGTCTAAACTTTTATTTTCAGCAATATCCATGACTCAGACATTTATTTTGTTAATGTTTCGTATTTTTCGTGTGTCTAAATATGAGTTTTGATCAATAGATGTAGGAGTAAATTGTGATCATTAGAAATAATGATTCATTGCAATCGTTTAATTAAGAATATAGGTGAAATTTGAATAGACATGAAATCGATCCTAGAACCCGTGACGATATAGATTTCAGATTTCAAAGTATATATATGGTACATTTCAGATTTTAAAAATTTGAGAAACGATTCCGACAGACAAGTTCTATGTTTCCGTGCCATCTATAAATTGGTCGTCCTATCGCTCATCCCAAGTTCTCTGTTCACGTGAAGGAGATTAGGAAATCCCGCTCGGATTTAATCCTTTCTCTGTCATGGGTTCAATCAGACACGTATGGTACAAGTCCTCGCCACTTGTCCATGGTCAACCCAAAGGGTGATGCGACGTGTAGCGAGGAAGGGTTAGAGACCTGCTCCGTGGTTTGATGGTATTGACTACCTCCCACGGCAGACAACTTCGTTTCATTTGAGGTTCCGGTTCAGCACCAGTAGAGCCACTGCTTAGAAAACTGCAACGATGCCCCCTAGAATAATGGGTTCGGCTAGTATGACCGTCCTCCATAAAATGAAAGAGTGGCAGTCAATTGTCAGCCACAAGACTTTTTTTTTTGAGGAAACCCTAAGCTTTCTCAGCCGGTTTCATTTTGACTTTATGTTTTCTTTTTCTTTTTTTTTAATTGATTTCTATGTTTCCTTATTGCAAGGTCAAATTGAGAGAAAAAGTCGTGAGAGGGCCCACATAATCAATTTTCTCGAATATGAAGAACGAAAAAAAAACTAGATAACACACCCATTAGTGACCGCGTTGGTTTGCGCTCAATTCCTTTCACGAGAGGTCATGGATTCAAACTCGTCTATCGGTGATTTAAGTGGAAGATTGTCGCGGTGGGATGCTGCGCTAACCCCCCTCGAGGACTAGTTGGACATCACCGCTGGTTTGAGTCCTAACTCGCCGGCCGCGCAGACACCTCGATTATCAAAAATAAAATAAAAAAATAAACTAGATACCGAAATATACATAATTACAGGTATAAAAATATAATCGCTTACTTAAAAGAAATCGTTAATGTCATTATATACCTCTATTAAATTTAAAAGATGAAAAAGCACTTAAAACGTTGTATTTGCAAGTAATAATAAAATCACTGTGCAGTAAATTGGTTTCTCATTCCTTTCACTCAAATCAAATTACTTTAGAAGAACTCTCCCATAACCTAAAATTAAGACCAATGATATCGATTATGCATAAAACAAATGAAGTAAAGAAAAGATCAAAATAAGAATAATGAATTAGTAGAGCAAAAAATTTACCCCACTGATCCAAATATCGCAAATCAAGATGTGTTGGGACCTAAAACATTATAAAATCAATCTCAGGATCACATGAGTCAAAGCTAAAGTTAAAACAAATGATTTTTGATCGATTTTTACACAAATTTTACCCAATATAGCTTCAACGTTTGATTCATTGAAAAGATTCACACGACCACGAGACACCCGACCCTATATAATTTCATATGAATAAAAAAGTCAATTTATTGTAAGATATTTTATTTCAAAACAAAATAATAACAAGTCCCGGTAACGATTGAAAACCTCCGGCTCTTTCTTGATTGCAAATCAAATTTTGAGAATAGCTACAGTGCCTCATCTCATCTGAATTCTCAATTAAATGAAAATCAATGAAATTCTTTGTACTCTCATCCTAGCGGATTGTATTCATTAATTTAACTAGTAGATGCGATGACATATATTTCCAAAGAATTCAATTTGTTTCTTATGATTTTGTCTCCCAATCTAAGCTTGCGATAAAAAATTGTAAAAGTTTCGAAAAAACAGAAAAGGCAACCGTGGAGTCAAAATTTGAAATCGATTGACGAAGTTTACCGGTTTCCTAAAAAATTCCTGTGGTTGTCAATTGACCGTCCCTCCGTCATACGGAGGACGGTCATCTCAGCATTTTCCTAGAATAATTATTGGCAAAATCCTTCTTTTATTGCGTAATCCAAGTTGATCTCGAAACAAGGGATAAAATCTCTGACTTTGATGAACTTGACTAATTCATCGCGGCACATATTTCATATTAAATTATACAGCGTAGCATTTATGTGATCGGCCATTCCCGTTAATGTCTCTATTTAATGCGAGCTTCTGTCGAAATGCCTACTCCCAATTCTCTCCCTTCTCTTCCTCCTCTACTGTTGTTCATCTACATCTTGACTGAATTTTAGAAGCCATGACAGGGTTGGTATCGCCATCACCTTGTGCTCATGTGGTGGTGTTCCCTCACATGGCTCAGGGACATGCACTCCCGTTACTAGACACATGCAAGGCCCTCGCAAGCCTCGGCCTCAAAGTCACCATCATCACCACCCCAAAGAATGCCCCACTCATCATGTCAAAGGTATCGAACTACCCTGAAATCTCCTTGCACACCATACAGTTTCCTAGAGTCCCAGAGCTTCCCGAAGGATGCGAGAACACTGCCGATCTGCCTTCCATGGCTTTGTTGCTGCCTTTCTTGAAAGCCACCAAGTCCATGAGACCTGCCTTTGAGTGTATTCTCAGGGAGATGTCTGAAGCCGGGTCTCTCCCGCTCTGCGTGATTACTGATTTTTTCCTAGGATGGACGCTCGACGTGTGTCAGTCTTTTGGAATTCCTAGGATTGCCTTCCATGGGATGGGGGTTTTGTCTATGGTCATCTTCAAAACTGTCTTCGGGAATGTCCCGTCCCTCATGGCGATGCCCGATACCGATCCTATCAGACTGCCGAAGTTGAGCGTTCCTTTCACAGTCTATAAGTCTGACATCTCCGATTTGGAGCGGTGCAAAGACCCGAATGACCCTTTCTTGCCTATACTAGCAGAGCTTGGAGAGGCGGATGCAAACAGCGCGGGCCTAATTGTCAACAGCTTCGAAGAGCTCGAAGGTGATTATGTTGCTGCCCTGGAAACATTTTACTGCCAGGGGGCAAGAGCTTGGTGCATCGGGCCGGCTTTACTCTACGACCAGAATCAGATAGAGAGACCTGTGGGATCCAAACAGGCAGACCCACCTCAGTCCTACATCAAGTGGCTGGATGAGCGTGTTGAAACGAGCGGAGTGATATATGTATCATTCGGAACACAAGCACACTCGAGTGACCTGCAAATGGACAATATAGCTCATGGACTGGAGATGGCAGGGTATCCGTTCATATGGGCAGTAAAATCGGCAACTTGGGTGTTGCCGGACAACCGATGGGAGGATCGGCTGAAAGGGAGGGGCTTGGTGGTGCACGATTGGGTGGACCAGCGGCGCATCCTGTCGCACCCAGCAATAGGCGGGTTCTTGAGTCATTGCGGGTGGAACTCGGTGCTGGAAAGCTTGTCAGAGGAGGTGCCGATACTGGCGTGGCCAACGGGTAATGACCAGCCACTGAATGCTAAGCTTGTGGTGACGGGGCTCGGGGCCGGGGTTATGGTGAGAGAAGGTGGTGTCGGGGGGACAATTGCTAGCGAGGTGATAAGGGATGGAGTTAAGGAACTGATGGGAGGGGAGAGAGGAAGGCAGGCTAGGGAGAGGGCAAGAAAGATTGGTAGATTGGCAAGGCAAGCTGTGGAGAAGGAGGGTGGATCATCCTACAAGAATTTGGAAGGCTTCATTAAGTTTCTTAAAGAAAGAGTTAAGGAGAGAGTTTAGGTAGGTTCTTTTATTTTGTTTTCCTGGCACAATGAGGCTTAGAATTAGATGATACTTGGAGGTGGTAACTACGTAAAAAATAAAACATGTAACAGAGCCTCATCGAAATATTGTGCCTCATTTCTCTTTCGATATGTGACTAGTTTCGGCAAAGGATATCTTGCCGCCATGATGTAGATATAATAGTAGAACTTATGTGCTTCCTTAAATTCGTACTATTTCATTTACGGGAATTGTCGCCAGATTGCGTAACTTCTCATGGACAGGAAGCTGCCCTGATGCATGCTAAGCTTAACAGAAAGTTTGCTGAAACGTTAACTTCCTCAACAGAAAGAATTAAAGGTTAATCTTGCCTCTAGGGTAACATCTTTTCTCCTCAACTGTGTCTCCCTCAACCTTCAACTTAAGGTTCAAGGTGCCACCCACCATCTCTACTGCGTGGGATAAAACACATGCTGATCGCTACTTTGATGTCTTGCATTGTGCACATTCACAAAGTCACGTAGTGTTGAGATAGTCTTGAAGTCTCGTTTGGGTATTAGATCGAAATTGAATTTTGATACCTAAATTAAAATTCGTGACGACCCGACTTGAGAATAAATAATTGCAAGTTTATCGTTGGCAGCGGAGGGCCTTGGCTAGCCCAACATTGGAGCCGTATGAATACTGTTTTCATCAAGTTATCAGTTTTGAAGTATAGACAAAAATTTGACCCAAAAAAAAAGTGAGACAGAAAGAGTTTTAAGGTTTTCTTTTTTCAAGCCACCTTTTACAATTTTTGAATTTTCATAGTGGATTTTGCTTTTTTCCCCGTTATTTTTCCTTGCAAGTGCTTTTCACTTAAATCTGAGTGTTCTTTTATTCTTCTTAGTTTTAATTTCGTTGTAGTTTCTGCATTGGTCATATATGATATTAGAGCCATAAAGTTTTTTGATTTTTTAGTTATTGCTTCAAGTTCAACAACGAAATTTGATATTGAAAAGTTTGATGAGAATAGCAATTTCAACCTATGGCGGGTTCGTATGTTAGTTGTTCTTACTCAACTGGATTTGAAAAAAACTCTACTAGGGAAAGGAAAGAAACCGTAGGCACGTCGGATGAAACTTGGGAAGAATTGAATGAAAAGGCTATGTCTATTATCCAATTTTGTCTCGAATGTACTAGATCAGAAAATAGTTGCACATTTACAGATGAAATTGGAGAATATATTTTTTAGAAAATCTCTCATTAATTGATTGAAGCTCAAGCAACGACTCTTCATTTTTTTTATGACCAAGGGTAATTTGCTCAAGTCTCATATTTCTAAGTTCAGTATTATTATCTCTAAAATAAGAAGTATTGATGTTAAGATTGAAGGTGAAAATCAAGCTCTTTTATTGTTAGTTTCGTTACCTCCCTCTTATAACAAGTTTAGAGAGACCACGATTGTTAGTGGAGAAATTATCGATCTTGATTATATCAAGCCTAGTCTTCTAAATAAGAAGAAATTAGATACATAATTGACTTTGAATGTGCAATGATCATGGGGCTGGTTTAGTTATTAGGGGATAGTATGTTGAAAAGCAATGATGGAAAGAGCAGGTCAAAATCAAATCATAAGAATTAGACTTGCAATTACCATAAGTCTAAGGGGCATATCAAGAAAAATTGTCTGAAATTGAAAGCAAAACAACAAAGAGAAAATATTTTGAATAAGCAAAATCAAGGAAATGCAAATCGGTAAAATAATCAAAATTACTTAAACAGATAGAATCAAGGAAATGAAAATTTTGGCTCAAGCTGGTGTTGTCAAAGAAGAAAACGAAGATTAGTTATTGGCTACAGATGATAAAGACAAATGCAGTGATAGTTGCGTTTTTTATTCAGGCTGCTTGTATCACATGTGTCCTAATCATGATTGGTTCTCCACGTATAAGGAATATAATTATGGAGCTATTTTAATGGGAAACAAAGCTAAATGCTAAGCAGTTGGAATTGGGGCTGTCAGTATTAAGATGCACAACGGCATAATCAGAATCTTGAAAATGTCAGATGTGTTCTTGACTTGAAGAAGAACCTCAACTCTTTAGGTATACTTGATGCTAACAGTTGTAGGTATACAACTGAAGGTGGAATTATGGGAGAGGTTCATTTCTGATGATGAAAGGGCTGAAAAATGGCACTTCGTATTAATTGTAAGGCATTACAATTACTGGTTCAACTACAGTTTCATTTGTGATGACATAATTAGGCAACACTAACTTATGGCATGTGAGATTAGGCCATAAGAGAATCAGAGGGATGGATGTGCTGAGTAAGAGAGGTTATCTGTGTGGTGAGAAAATTAGAAAACTAGACTTCTGTAAGCATTATATTTTCGAGAAACGAAAAAGGGTTGGTCTCTAAATAAAAATTCACACAACAAAGGTCACTCTGGATTCTATTCATTCTAAACTTTGCAAGCCTGCAAAAATTCCTTCAAAAGGCCTTGGTTCAGGGTATCTACTCTCATTGATGATTTTTCAAGGAAGGTTTTGATCTATTTTCTAAAGCAGGAGAGTGATATTTTTATTACATTTAAGCAATGGAAAACATTGATTAAGAAGCAGACCAGTAAAAAAATCAAAAGGCTGAGAACAAATAATGGGCTGGAATTTTGTGGAGGCGAGTTTAATGAGTTATGCAAAAATGAATATATTGTGAGGCATCATACTATAATATATACCACAATAGAATGGTATTGCAAAACGCATGAATAAAACTTTATTAGAAAGGATTAGGGGCATATTGTCTAATGCTGGTTTGGGTAAAGAGTTCTAAGCGAAGCTATCCAGTAAATTCTCAGCGAGCTGTGCTTGTTAGTATGCGGCTGTTGTTGCCTTCTCCTTTTGTAGGTTTGCCGACGCCCTTAATCTCCCTAATCGGCAACATTACAGCGACTAACTAGTCCCAGCACCAGAGGCATCACCCAGGCGAGCTCTCACAGCGATTCCGGCATCCACAGTTCGGTAATCATCCAGCAAATACCGCCTGCAAGTTTCAGGTTTTCCAACCATCCGACCAATAGCGGTTCGCTGGAGTCTCACGCCATTGCTCACAGCACATCTAGCAACGACGGATACCGCCATTCTTACCGGCGAAAACAGCCATTCATCATCGATCTCTTAAAACCGAATTAGAGTTTCGATTTGGGGTTCAGATTTGGGGGAAACATGTAAACAGCGGCATTAAAACTATTAACGCTGACTACGCACACCAGCGGCCACGTGGGTTGGAGAAATTGAGAAAAAAAATTGCCACATTGAATTTCCAGCTACCCGAATCAAAGTGAATACTTAAGTGATGATTTTGTTTTAAAAGTGACAATTAAGTGATTCAAAAAAAAATTTCGCACTAAAGTGAGTATCGTATACAACTTTTGATACTTCTAGTGTTCTTTTACCAATTAAATTAGGCTCATATCCCCCTTACTTAAGTCGGTCAAATTATGAGGGGTGGCCTCGCCAGTCGCTGGCGAGGGTCGCCTCGATCAGATCTAGCAAGGCCACCCCTCACCGGCCATGGGCGAGGCCGCCCCTCGCCAGTTGCCGGCGAGGGTCGCCTTGCCCAGATCTGGCGAGGCCGGCCCTCGCTGGGCATGGGCAAGGTCGCCACGGCCGGCCATGGGCAAGACCGCCCTCGCCCAGCCCTTCCTGGACTTCGCTGGTGGTCGGGCCGGCCACTGGCAACCGGCCGGCGAGGGGAGAAAAGAAAAAAAAGGAAAGAAAGGAAAAAAGAAAGAAGAGGAAAAAAAAAAGAAAAAAGAGGAAAAAAATATTTAAAATAAAAAATGCTAACTGTACACGCTGACTCATCCTCCGGCAAGCCACATCGACGTCAAAAATTAATAACAAATGCCACGTCGGATTTCCGGCCAAATTGGCACTTAATTGATCTATTTTTCACCAACTTGGCACCAAAGTGTTCGAAAAAAAAGTTTATGACACCAAAGTGTCCTCCATACACAACTTATGGCACTTCTGGTGTCTTTTTGCCCCATCTAAGGTTTCGTGAATAGCTACATGCTCAAGTTGGCCCCGCAGTTAAGCTTTAGCTAATTCATCAGGTTTGGCATGTACGGCAGTTAACCACCAGATTCAATCGTCTCCCTTTTTGAGTCGTACGTGAATAAATTGATGATTTTTATTAGGGTTAATACCACGAAAAATCATAAACTAGTAAACTTGTGACACATTTACCCCAAACTATTTTTTTTATCATAAAAAATCTCAAACTGGTACACCTGTGACAATTTTACCCTGAGCTATTTTTTTGACCACCAAAAACCCCAAACCGGTACACTTGTGACAATTTTACTCTGAACTTACCACAAAAAACCCCACAAACTGATACATATGTGACAATTTTACCCTGAATTAAAATTTTAATATTATTTTTTTCTAATTTTTATTTATTTTTATTCTTTTCTTTTCATTTTCTTTTTCATTTTCAAACTCTGGCCAGTCGCCAATCTGGCGACTGGCCAAAGGCGGAAGCCGGCGTCGAGCGAGGGCGAGGGCGACCCTCGCCGACTCGGGTGAGGGTGGGCTGGCGAGGGCCCGACGCAGGCGAGGGTCACCCTCGCCAGATCAGGCGAGGGTCGCCCTCGCCTGAGTCGAGCGAGGGTAGCCCTTGCCCTGGGCAGGCGAGGGTCGACCTCGCCAGATCCAACAAGAGTGGCCCTTGCTTGCATCGGGCAACGGCTACCCGATGCCGACGAGGGCCGCCCAACGCAGGCGAAAGCAACCCTCGTCGGGTTCCGCCTCTGGCCGGTCATCGGACTGGCGACCGGCCAGAGTTTGAAATGAAAAAAAAAAAGAAAGGAAAAGAAAAGAAAAAATTAAAAAAAATTAAAAAAATTAATATTAAAAATTAGTTCAGGGTACCAGTTTGGGATTTTTTGTGGTATGTTCGGGATAAAATTATCGCAGGTGTACCAATTTGGGGTTTTTTATGATAAAAAAAATAGCTTGAGGTAAATGTGTCACAAGTGTATTAGTTTAGAATTTTTCGTGGTATTAACCATTTTTATTATTAGTCAACTGTACATCATTACATCCCTGAAGAATGAAAATGGAAGATCGAAAAAAGAAACCGTTGCCCCTGATGATGAAGCATGACTACGGACAATGCTATCGAAGTTAGTGTCACTAGATTTTATCGTACAAGAAAGAATCGGAGTTGGAGTGAAAAGAATACTTTCTGTGCCTATCTTCATCCATCCCTGTAACAGTCCACGCGTGATACAGCGTTCCAGGTTCCGGGGATGATAAGCCGTTATCCGGTGAGAACAGCCCTTGTTCGTCATTTGAAAAGCTGGTTGCACCTGGGGTGAGATGGATTTCTCCTCCGGCAGCCAGTTCGATTCCTTCTTCTTTGTACTTTTCCTTCTTTGCCGCCTCGCGGGCGTCTTCCTTCATCTCGTCGAATGTCTTCACAATGGCTGCCACTTTTTGCTTCAACGGTTGCTGGGAGGCTAAGATGTGTCTGTTCTCGTGGAAGAAGTCGATCAAGAAGATGAAGAGCGCAGAGGTTGAGGCAAGCGCTGCAATGATAAAAAGGCCCCTGAAACTGTCCAGCGGGAGGCTGTTGGAGGTTAAACTGGTCTCGTCTTCCTCTGAACACTTGTCCTGATCCCGAAGCCATGTATTTGTAATTGAAGTCATGTCGGAGGACTCCATGACTTTCAGGACTGCCTTCGATACGACAGGAACTAGTGGTGAACCCTTCGGAAATGCCTGATGACATAGAGGGAAAACGCAGATCAGAGGATCGCCTTTCATCTATCAATAGAGAGAGAACGAAAAAACTTTGTCGGGAAAAGATTTCTGTCTGAAAGTGTTGTCTGCTTTGAAATGGAGAAGAGCAACTGTAATCATTACAATTTTAAGTGGCCACAGGATTAGATTATAGTTATGGCAACTACCTGTGCGAG
The DNA here is from genome assembly GCA_031216285.1 of Syzygium syzygioides. Lineage (NCBI taxonomy): Eukaryota > Viridiplantae > Streptophyta > Magnoliopsida > Myrtales > Myrtaceae > Syzygium > Syzygium syzygioides. The sequence goes on from CM062251.1 coordinate 28,085,056, forward strand.
CAAACTATGATAGAGCACACTTTGGTTCAATGCCACCAAAAAAAGTTTAACCAAGCAACCTTTTGCTTTGGTAATCTTTCAGCAGTTGTGCAAGTACTTAAGTATGTGTGGGTGTGTATATTGAGGGAGAGAGTGAGGAACACTTACAAATCCAAAACCTGCAGCTTTGTAGGTTGGACCAACCAACTTATATTTTGAACAATGCTCAGCGAGAACAGCCCTGAGATAAGGGAGTTCGTCCACAATCGCAGATACTCCACCATTAATACTGCCTTTAGAAAGATTCTCATCATATTCCTTTGAAGTATTCATCTTTATGAGCTTTGACTCATTTACCCCTAAGCTTTTCAAAAGATCCGGAACAAAAGAACCATCCTGGTACCCAATGTAATCTCCACTCCTTATGAGAGCATTGATATCTGTGACTGTCGGTTGGAGCTGTTGTACAGTTAATAGAGAAGTCAAGCTTGCCGTGTAACTCGACGAAAGTACTAGGACAGTGAAGATCCATATGATCAACACAAATCTCGACAAATTGCTGATTACCCTTTCCCCTGCAAAATTAAAGAAGCTACAGTTAGAGAGCCACTCTTTGTATATGCAGCATCCATCTGGGTTTCTGTTTCCACTATCACAAGACAAAAGTAGTATTCTTTCTTATTTTTTAATGATTCAGTATAAGGTCGCTTGACCTATAGCTTATTATCTTGCAGTTTTGCAATTATCAGACAAGACATTGCTTCCTCCAATAATATCACCAAGCTTTACTGATTTTTTGTTACCAAACTTTCTATTTCACGACTTATTGGACTACGTATATTGAAGAAAGATGGACGAGGTGACTTACTCTGGGCATAGACCATTGTAGAGAAGGAGAACCACAAGATCATTCCAATTTGTTTGTGTGGAGGTCCTCTAAAGTCTTTGTTCACCCGGTGCTCAAGAACCCATATTACAATGCCAGTGTACACAAAAAAGGCTCCTATGGTTATCCATAGTTCTGCCTTCAGCGGTTTCAAGAAGATCCATGCACTTTTTTTATCATCACCCTTGATTGGAACAATCATGGAGACACCTGACTCTGTGTAAGGAAGGGTGAAATCCACAAATTCAGCTCGGTTTGCCCTGATGGTTATGTCACCAATGACAGCATCAAAACGCTGCATGTTGGTCCAAAAAACAGAAGCGCTTTAGTGGAGAATATAAGCGAGAGGTTGGAAACTGAGATACGGGTAAGGAAGCAGACTGTTCGAGTAAAACACGCAACTTTGATTTAATCATGTGAAATCCGAGTTCAGAATTCATTACCTCAGTAGAGACATTGGCAACAAGTTCATCATAACTTCCTGCACTCACTCCACTGCCTTCACTAGTCTCGAAGGGTTCATACTCATACGGAACAGCATATGACAACGATTTCATGACAGCTTCAAACACATCTCTGCAATAACCGGTAACATTGGGAGCATTTGTCAGAGGATCTGTTTCCACATTTATGAATTGGCTAAATCCGGCTTTTACGGGGACTCCAACCCTCAACTTCTTCTCATTTGCTGGAATATCCCAACCTTTTGGGGTCCTCCTTGATTTACCAGGCCAAACAATTTTTTTCAGATAATTCTTCTCGCTGATTGAGTTCTCATTACTGGCGAGAAGTTGATCTATGATGCCATTCTCTGCCCAATGTCCAATTGATATTGCATCATTTCCAACCAAGTTCACTATCTGAAAGGCAGATATCGGTAATTGTCCATTTATGAATTCAACTCTGCCACTTAATCCATTGAATTTGGTATTCAAAACTGACTGGAGGAGCTTTGGTCCGGACTCTGAAACACCAATGGTTTCCAGGTCGGTCGTATTATTCTGGATGGCTGGTTTACTAAATTGTGAGTTCGCTATATCAGCCTTTTCTACTGCCATTGCTAAAGCAAAAATGCTATCATAGGCACCTAGGCCAAAGACATTTAGCTGAACATGGTTGATTCCTGGATATTCCTCATGAAATCGCTCTTCCCATCTCTTCGTGAATTGGTCTAGCTCTTTGGTTTGAGGAAGGTAAGTCTTCACCCCTATAACTCCTTGCATAGAATTGATGACATTGGAATCCATGGAGCCGAGAAGGCTTGCAATCCCATCCGTGACTATCCAGGCATATCCTTTTCTCATCATTCCAGCTTCATTTGCCTTGAGAAAAAGTCGGTATGCAAGACTCGGCAACATATGCACGATGAAAACCCGTGTTTGCATAGTCATTAACTTGTAGAGCTCTGTCAGGATCTGATCATCTGTAGCTGAAGGAGAGATTCCGCACCGGTACGGTATCCTTGTACCGATTCCTTGCATGGCATCAGCAAGATAAGGGATGATTCCACTTCCGTAATGAGAGCGCTCATAAATAGGTACAACCTCCCTCCACTCGGCGGCTTTCACAATGGCAGCGATGGCTTTCAGCTGAGAGGTGTCCACTTGTGCCATTCTGATGAAGTAGGGTGTTTCAAGGTGCGAAAGCAAAGGGCTTGTTGCAGTGAAGGAAATTATAGGGACGTGAGTTGTGTTGCCGATATCAGCTATAAAATCTGCTTGTCTTGATTGCTGAGGCCCCAGAAGGGCCTTGACTTGATAATTCTTTAACAATTCTATTGCTGCGAAATCAGAACATATTGAACTTCAGGTTCTATATTGGTCTTTGAAAATTAGTCACATTTTCCATCATAGACATACACTTTGCTAGCATCTTAAGACAGTAATCTAAGGAGTTGTTTCCTATACTTTACCTGAAAAGAAAATCTTTAGCCATTAAAATTTCACGCTGACTTCTATGGATGGAAGAATAGAAATAAATTCATTGTTCACAGATGACGAATGATTTCTGAGTAATTGCATTAGCGGGAAATCTCATTGCTGCAGTCAATTGTATTTTGTTTCTTTGTAAGTTATATCACCACGTAACAACTTGGAACACAATCAGGTGTCAAAGAGAATAAAACTTCACATCCCGTACCTGCAGATGTAGCCACGACTGCATCGCTCGTTGCGTTTCTCGTGTGAAGGACTAATCTTGTAGTGTAATCATCGTGAGCAGAGTAGAAATCGTCGATCGCCATCTCAAGGCATGTCTTGCTCATCTTTCCAACATATGTGTCCATATCTAGAATGACTCCGACATCTATTGTTGTTGCGGTTACATTCTGACACGTTGATGGCGTTAAGAACAAGCATATTGGGATGTACAATAGATGAATGGAAAACAAAGATCTCGGGTTCATGTTTTGTGCAGTTTGAGGTTTGGAGTAATCGTGTGTCGACTCGAGGAATGAAAGCATCAAGAACAAGATAATCTAGGGAGAGATCATTATTCATCCATATATATATGTAGAGAAGTCGGGGTAATATGTCAAGCTCAAGTTTCTTGAATCAGAAGTTATGATGTTGGAAAAATCAATAGAGAAGGTCCTGTGGTTGTGTTTGGCTTAGTCGTGCTCTTGCACATCTCTTGACTGTTCCATAGGTTGACTCCTATGTTGTCGGACACGCAAAATCCATTCCCTAATCTGGATTGACATCTTTGAATTGTATGCAGAATATGATCATTACTCAGCCATATATTTATATGAAGAGAAGTGGGGGGAAGATGGAACAAGCAGAGTTAGGTTTCCTCTAAGCATTCCAAAGACGGTGGAAATAGCTGCCTTTGACACTTAAACGACATACCCGGTGTTCGATATCGGTATTGGACCAAGTCATACGCACAACAATGATAAACTTGATGGGCAAATTCTCATGCCATTTTAGTCGCACTTTATCCGAGGAAAAGTCAAAGCCTCTGTAATCAGCTGAAAAGGGCTACCGAAGGACAAAATTATGCCATTGCTAAGGTAAGGACAACAAAACAAGTCAATTCTCTTCACACGGCACGGCCTTGGTTTGATGATGAATCGGTCATGACCTTACCCGCGTTGGCTTCACATTAATAATCGAAATTTCGGGGAAAGCAACAGTTTTCCACGTTCGACATCTCTGTTCTTGTGCACGACATTGTTGACGCCCTTATACGGTAACTTGCCGAGAAATGCTACCGAATGATGCCTGGTCAGGCTTCGCTAGCGAGGGCAATGTGCATGTGCATCTTCACTGGAGTACTCTCGTTTTGGAGTTGGATCGCGTGAATTGGGCCTCGAGTCTGTACATGCCGATGCAAATGGCCTGCGTCCTTTTTGAACTTTCCTGATTCAGTCGGGAAAAGTACCAAGAAATTTCTAAACCTATTGCACTAGTACTAATTCAGTTCTAAACCTTTTAATTGAATTAATTTAGTCCTAAAAATTTTCGCGTTGGTATCAATTCAGTCCACCTAGCAAATTTAGGCCGTAAATTACTGACGTAGTTGCCGGCGGTCCTATGTGGTACCGCCAGCGCTAACGTAAACAAAATTTATCATTTTCTAATAATTTTTTCAGATTTTTTAATCTTTTTTTCTCTTTTCTTTTCTTTGTTTTTTCTTTTTCTAGAAACTGTTGGTTGGCATGGTCGCCCTCGCCTAGATCGACCCTCGTCTGTTGGCCGGCAAGGGCTATGATGCCCTCGCCCACTAAGAGCGAGGGCGTGAAGGCCCTCACTCGTGGCAAGGGATGCCCAGACCAGGTGAGGGTCACCGGCCCTCTCCTATAGCCAGCGATGGTCGGCCGGTGACCTTGCCGGCCAACACTTTCTAGAAAAAGAATAGAGGAAAGAAAAGAAAAGAGAAAAAAAGAAGTGGATCAGATCAGGTCAGGATATAGGTGGAAGAACAAGATGAGACACTTAGATCAAGAATGGGCGAGTGTTTGGTGCTGCTCTATTATTGCCTGACAGAATTATGCACTCGTATTAGTTTTGCATGAATTCATTAATGAATAGAGAGTTATTATACCTAGTTCTGTGAGTTCAGCATCCGATGATTATAGAGAGACTAATGAGCCACAGTATGTGTAAGTCTCTTTATGAAGTGAATACACTCTCTCCAAGGAGGTTATACAATTTTTCCTTTGAGGTTAACAAGTGGGATCAGCTTACACCCCAATGGCCATCTAGGTCTGAGTAGCCATAATGTTCCGACATCTTGTGACTTGGTGATTCCTCATGCTAATTGGCGGTGAAAACGGCATATTCTTCATATGCTTGCTAGTTTCGGCTACTGGCATCTGCTGTTAGTGATGTAGAAATAGTAAGTGAATCAGTCTGGCAGTTCATGAAATTGTTGAGAAAAGTTAACGTCATTAGAATCTGTCGCTGCTACATATACATTCCAAGTCTCCATGCTAAGTGAGTGAAGATGATGAGATCTAAAAACAAAATTCAAATTGGAGTTCATGTGTAACAACTATAATATAGCCCAAGGAAGAGAAGGATCTTATTGGGCTACCGTAGGAACCATCTTGTACCCCTGACCCAGTTCCAGGTCTATTTTCTCCCCGTGATTCTGTCGACATTCATAGTAAAACATAGTGAAAACCATAAAGGAAAAAAATTTCGCTGTGCAGAAGAGCAGCGTCGCAGCAGCTCCAAAAGCAAACTGAGCGAGAACGCCGAGCTTATCGTCATCATCTGTTGATATGACATAGAACACAATGTAGATTGGAATACTCATTAGTTTCAGCATCGACATTAGCCTGAAAGCTTCCATTTTTTTGCACCTCATCAGCTTTAAAGCTCTTAGAAAGGCCTTCGGTCCTGAAACATCATCTTCCAAGATAGAAACAACCAAACCAAGACTCCAAAGGGCAGCCAGGAACAGATACAAAGATACAGCAAGGATTCCCGCTGTCCAACTCCACACGTAGAGATTAACGCATCGAACTATCACCAAAGCCAGGGCCCAGTACAAGATTGCCAAAATGCAGACAAAAAACCATGTAATGAATGGCTTCTTCCATGTGGACTTTATCCTTGACACCAGTTGTTTGAGGCTTATGGATTTGTTGTTATAAATGACTGCCGATCCATAGACTATCAATAGCATTCCCAGGAAAAAAATTATGCAGGAAGATAGCAAGAATACCGACTCAATTCCCACAAATGATCTTAAATCGCGCGGATCTAACTCGGAGCGCTCGTAACCATCCTCGACTTTCTCCATGAGTGGCCCTGCTAGAACATAATGAAGGAGGACTAGGAAAGAGAAGGGAGAGAATATCAGGAGCATTGTTTGGATCATAAGCTTGGGATTCCTTGCCAGTAGCTCGATGGCTGCTCTAATCGTACTGACAACACCAGGCCGAGGAGCGGACCCATCGGTGGATGCCCGAGGCAAAGTAATGGCCGGTGATGAAAGAACTTCATTTGCCATGGATTGGGCTGGACTCTGTTACTGGGTAAAGTGGGGGAGATGATAATACCCGCAAGTTGTGATATTTGTATGAGTGGAAGAATAACAGTAGATCCTTTCAACCTTAATGTACAGAACACGGACTTTCTAGGCACTTGTCCTATGAGTAGACTTGAAATATTTTGTGGTCAACAGTGGATACGGCCGCGTCTTGTCTCGAGTAAATTAATCGAGTGGTGAAGTTGGTGAGTTTATGAGATGGGTTATTTCCAAGACACTGATTTGATATTTGGTTCCAGGTGAGGATGTTTCGGAAAACCAAAGGCTAAGAGAAGCTAAGATTTGATGGAGTATCACCAGATGGTGATACTATAACAGTGGGGCAGTCCCCCATCGACTTCAGGAACACTTCTTGAGCGTTTCCATCCTCCTACTTCTCTTCTGAAAACAAGAAATCTTCATTCTTATGTCAAGCTGGATTATTAAATCGGAAAGATGGATTGATACGGCACGGAGAGTTGGACGAGAAAGCCATCTGCAACGACAAGAAAAAGGTAGGAAGCATGCCCAGTTAAAGCGACAAGTAGGAGAAAGACGCGTGTCCGTGTTGTTTTGGAAGTTCCTATATCTTAATCACCGATGGGATCGAGGCACGAGATATTATAGTAAAATCACGGACGTAGACGAGGGAAAACTCGAACTGGGGGAGATGTTTTCGGGGGAGAACGCATCGAATGCGGAGAAAGATGTCGGGAATATTTTAAGATAACGTTGATAAAGTTGCACGTCCGGTTCGCATGCATCACCGATTTCGTCCAGCCCAGCCCGACCCAATAAGACCAGATTCGTCCCGTGGACCCGAACGAGAGCGGCGTGGGCGGGCTTCCTCTCATACACGAAACCCATCTGCTCAAACTGGATTTGCTGTCGGTTCAAGAAGACGAGGGAGTGCAATATAAAACGGAAGGTGACAGAGCGAGCTAGGGGAGTTTTATAGCATAATTGACAGTAATTTCGCATTCTCCAATGACACGGCTCGATAACAATGCATAGCGTCGGCGTCCATTCTACATATGAAAATAGATTTTTCGATGACATCAGAGTGAGTTTTATAGCATGATTAACATTAATCTACAGTTCCCCAATGACGCAGCTCGATAGCAATGCATAGCATCGGCGTCCATTCTATATATGAAGATAGGTTTTTCGATTTGGACATAGGGTCGTCGAGTCATTTTTCAAAGATTTTTGCACTTGGGCAGATAATGAAAAAAGTACTTGCAATGTAAGAGCAATTAATTAGTAGCCGGGGAAGCATAGTTTACTGTTGAGTTCCTTTCTGGGTTGACAATTTCCTCGAGCAAGGACGAGTTTATTCGGATGGACGAGAACATGTACTGGAGGGCTTAGATATCGGCTTGTGCCCGCTGAGCGACATAGGCGCATGCGCGCAAATTCAAGTTTACTTGAAACCAAACTAAAAAGTCGTCGAAATAACACGTCAATCTCAGGCCACTACGCTATGTATGACCGGGTATCTTCCAATAAGATCCAGATATAGACCTGCCCTACTTGTGATTTAGATGAGGGGACGGGTCATGACCGGCGTTTGGGATATCAATGATGCCAAGGAAATCCCTGCACTTCTACTGTATAAACGTTTACCGCAGAGCTTGGCAGATATTTTTCTGTCTTATGTAGGGGTGAGCATTCCGGGTATAACCGAACAGGTGGAAATCGATATGGTTTCAAGTTCTAAAATATGCTCGGTAAGTTTCAGGTTTTAAAAATCAAAAAGTCGGCAACTTAAAATAAGTCTTCGTGTTTTTCTTATTTTATGCTTTCGCTCAATCATGCGATATTCCATGACGTCTGATGATAAGTGTGTAATCTGAAATCGCTAGTCCAAACTTTTATTTTCGGCAATATCCATGACTCAGACATTTATTTTACTAACGTTTCGTATTTTTCGTGTGTCTATATATGAGTTTTGATCAATAGATATAGGAGCAAATTGTGATCATTAGAAGTAATGATTCATTGCAATCGTTTAATTAAGAATATAGGTGGAATTTGAATAGACATGAAATCGATTCTAGAACCCGTGACGATGTAGGTTTCAGATTTCAAAGTATTTATATATATGGTGCATTTCAGATTTTAAAAATTTGAAAAACAATTCCGACAGATAAGTTCTATGTTTCCGTGCCATCTATAAATTGGTCCTCCTATCGCTCATCCCAAGTTCTCTGTTCACGTGAAGGAGATTAGGAAATCCCGCTCGGATTTAATCCTGGCTCGATCATGGGTTCAATCAGACACTTATGGTACTAGTCCTCGCCACTTGTCCATGGTCACCCCAAAGGGTGATGCGACGTGTAGCGAGGAAGGGTTAGAGACCTGCGTCTTGGTTTGATGGTATTGACTACCGCACACGGCAGACAACTTCGTTTCATTTGAGGTTCGGGGTTCAGCACTGGAAGAGCCACTGCTTAGAAAACTGCAACGATGCCCTTGGAATAATGGGTTCGGCTAGTATGACCGTCCTCCATAAAATGAAAGAGTGGCAGTCAATTGTCAGCCACAAGAATTTTTTTTTTTTTAGGAAACCGTAAGCTTTCTCAGCCGGTTTCATTTTGACTTTATGTTTTTTTTTCTTTTTTTTAATTGATTTCTATGTTTCCTTATTGCAAGCTCAAATTGAGAGAAAAAGTCATGAGAGGGCCCACAGAATCAATTTTATCGAATATGAAGAACGAAAAAATAGAATAGATACCGAAATATAAATAATTACAAGTATAAAAATATAATCATTTACTTAAAAGAAATCGTCAATGTCATTATACAACTCTATTAAATTTAAAAGATGAAAAAACACTTAAAACGTTATACTTGCAAGTAATAATAAAATCATTGTGCAATAAATTGGTTTCTCATTCCTTTCACTCAAATCAATTTGCTTTAGAAGAACTCTCTGATGGCCTAAAATTAAGATTAGTAAAATCGATTATGAATAAAACAAATGAAGCAAAGAAAAGATCAAAATAAGAATAATGAATTAGTAGAGCAAAAAATTTACCCCCATTGATCTAAATATCGCAGATGAAGATGTGCTGGGACCTAAAACATTATAAAATCAATCTCAGGATCACATGAGTCAAAGCTAAAGTTAAAAAAAATGATTTTTGATCGATTTTGACACATATTTTACCTAATATAGCTTCAACGTTTGGTTCATTGAGAAGATTCGCACGACCACAAGACACCCGACCCTGTATAATTTCATATGAATAAAAAAAGTCAATTTATTGTAAGATATTTTATTTCAAAACAAAATAATAAGAAGTCCCGGTAACGATTGAAAACCTCCAGCTCTTTCTTGATTGCAAATCAAATTTTGAGAATAGCTACAGTGCCTTGTCTCATCTGAATTCTCAATTAAATGAAAATCAATGAAATTCTTTGTACTCTCATCCTAGCGGATTGTATTCGTTAATTTAACTAGTAGATGCGATGACATATATTTCCAAAGAATTCAATTTGTTTCTTATGATTTTGTCTCCCAATCTAAGCTTGCAATAAAAAATTGTAAAAGTTTCGAAAAAAAAAAGGCAACCGTGGAGTCAAAATTTGAAATCGATTGACGAAGTTTACCGGTTTCCTAAAAAATTCCTGTGGTTGTCAATTGACCGTCCCTCCGTCATACGGAGGACGGTCATCTCAGCATTTTCCTAGAATAATTATTGGCAAAATCCTTCTTTTATTGCGTAATCCAAGTTGATCTCGAAACAAGGGATAAAATCTCTGACTTTGATGAACTTGACTAATTCATCGCGCCACATGGGTTCATATTAAATTATACAGCGTAGCATTTATGTGATCGGCCATTCCCGTTAATGTCTCTATTTAATGCGAGCTTCTGTCGAAATGCCTACTCCCAATTCTCTCCCTTCTCTTCCTCCTCTACTGTTGTTCATCTACATCTTGACTGAATTTTAGAAGCCATGACAGGGTTGGTATCGCCATCACCTTGTGCTCATGTGGTGGTGTTCCCTCACATGGCTCAGGGACATGCACTCCCGTTACTAGACACATGCAAGGCCCTCGCAAGCCTCGGCCTCAAAGTCACCATCATCACCACCCCAAAGAATGCCCCACTCATCATGTCAAAGGTATCGAACTACCCTGAAATCTCCTTGCACACCATACAGTTTCCTAGAGTCCCAGAGCTTCCCGAAGGATGCGAGAACACTGCCGATCTGCCTTCCATGGCTTTGTTGCTGCCTTTCTTGAAAGCCACCAAGTCCATGAGACCCGCCTTTGAGTGTATTCTCAGGGAGATGTCTGAAGCCGGGTCTCTCCCGCTCTGCGTGATTACTGATTTTTTCCTAGGATGGACGCTCGACGTGTGTCGGTCTTTCGGAATTCCTAGGATTGCCTTCCATGGGATGGGGGTTTTGTCCATGGTCATCTTCAAAACTGCCTTCGGGAATGTCCCGTCCCTCATGGCGATGCCCGATTCCGATCCTATCAGACTGCCGAAGTTGAGCGTTCCTTTCACAGTCTATAAGTGTGACATCTCCGATTTGGAGCAGTGCAAAGACCCGAATGACCCTTTCTTGCCTATACTAGCAGAGCTTGGAGAGGCGGATGCAAACAGCGCGGGCCTAATCGTCAACAGCTTTGAAGAGCTCGAAGGTGATTATGTTGCTGCCCTGGAAACATTTTACTGCCAGGGGGCAAGAGCTTGGTGCATCGGGCCAGCTTTACTCTACGACCAGAATCAGATAGAGAGACCTGTGGGATCAAAACAGGCAGACCCACCTCAGTCCTACATCAAGTGGCTGGATGAGCGTGTTGAAACGAGCGGAGTGATATATGTATCATTCGGAACACAAGCACACTCGAGTGACCTGCAAATGGACAATATAGCTCATGGACTGGAGATGGCAGGGTATCCGTTCATATGGGCAGTAAAATCGGCAACTTGGGTGTTGCCGGACAACCGATGGGAGGATCGGTTGAAAGGGAGGGGCTTGGTGGTGCACGATTGGGTGGACCAGCGGCGCATCCTGTCACACCCAGCGATAGGCGGGTTCTTGAGTCATTGCGGCTGGAACTCGGTGCTGGAAAGCTTGTCAGAGGAGGTGCCGATACTGGCGTGGCCAACGGGTAATGACCAGCCACTGAATGCTAAGCTTGTAGTGACGGGGCTCGGGGCCGGGGTTATGGTGAGAGAAGGTGGTGTCGGGGGGACAATTGCTAGCGAGGTGATAAGGGATGGAGTTAAGGAACTGATGGGAGGGGAGAGAGGAAGGCAGGCTAGGGAGAGGGCAAGAAAGATTGGTAGATTGGCAAGGCAAGCTGTGGAGAAGGAGGGTGGATCATCCTACAAGAATTTGGAAGGCTTCATTAAGTTTCTTAAAGAAAGAGTTAAGGAGAGAGTTTAGGTAGGTTCTTTTATTTTGTTTTCCTGGCACAATGAGGCTTAGAATTAGATGATACTTGGAGGTAGTAACTAAGTAAAAAATAAAACATGTAACAGAGCCTCATCGAAATATTGTGCCTCATTTCTCTTTCGATATGTGACTAGTTTCGAAAAAGGATATCTTGCCGCCATGATGTAGATATAAAAGTAGAACTTATGCGCTTCCTTAAATTCGTACTATTTCATTTACGGGAATTGTCGCCAGATTGCGTAACTTCTCATGGACAGGAAGCTGCCCTGATGCATGCTAAGCTTAACAGAAAGTTTGCTGAAACGTTAACTTCCTCAACAGAAAGTATTAAAGGTTAATCTTGCCTCTGGGGTAACATCTTTGCTCCTCAACTGTGTCTCCCTCAACCTTCAACTTAAGGTTCAAGGTGCCACCCACCATCTCTACTGCGTGGGATAAAACACATGCTGATCGCTACTTTGATGTCTTCACTACAAAAAAACAAGAGTTTTCCATCGAATTTTCCAACGAAAAATTTGGCAAAATTCGTTGGAAATTTCATTTTCCAACGAAATTACCGAAAAAAAAATTCGTTGGTAATTCGTCGTTGCAAATTTTTGCGACAAAAAATTTAAATTTTCATTGGTAATTTACAACAAAATTTTTTCGTTGGAAAATTTGTTGGAAAGTTCGTTAGAAAATTCGTCAGTAATTATTCGTTGCAAAAATCGTGGCAAAATTCGTTGGTAATTCGGCGTTGGAAATTTTTGCGACAAAAAATTTAATTTTTCGATGGTAAATTCCGACGAAAAAAAATTCGTTGCAAAATTCGTAGATAAATTCATGGCTAAACTTGTTGGAAAATTCATTGGTAATTATTCGTTCGAAACATCATGGCAACATTCGTTGGTAATTTCCAACGAAATCAGCGACGAACAAAAAAAGTTGAATTTTCGTTGGTAATTTGCGACGAAAATCAATTCGTGGCTAAATTCGTTGCAAAATCTCGTGGAAAAATTCGTCGCTAATAATTCGTTGGAAAAATTCGTTGCTAATTTTTCGTTGGAAAAATCGTGGGAAATCGTGAATTTTTCCAACAAAAAATTACAATTTTTCGTTGGTAATTTCCGACGAAAACTAAATTCGTGGGTAAATTCATTGGAAAAATCGTATATAAATTCATCCCTGATTATTTGTTGGAAAAATAGTCGCAAATCGTGAATTCTTCCGACAAAAAATTACAATTTTCGTTGGTAATTTCCGACGAAAACTAAATTCGTGGGAAATCGCGAATTTTTCTAACAAAAAATTACAACTTTCATTGGTAATTTCCGATGAAAACTAAATTCGTGGGAAATGGCGAATTGTTTTGACAAAAAATTATAATTTTCGTTGGTAATTTCCGACGAAAACTAAATTCATGGGAAATCGCAAATTTTTCCAACAAAAATTGCAATTTTTGTTGGTAATTTCTTACGAAAACTAAATTCGTGGGAAAAATCGTATATAAATTCGTCCTTGATTATTCGTTGGAAAAATCGTGGGAAATCACGAAATTTTCCGACGAAAAATTACAATTTTCGTTGGTAATTCCGACGAAAACAAAATTCATGGGGAAGTTCATTGCAAAATTTGTGGCTAATTATTCATTGCAAAAATCATGAGAAATTGGGAATTGTTTCGACAAAAAAATTCAATTTTTGTTGGTAATTTGCAACGAAATCTATTCGTGACAAAATTCGTCGCTAAGTTTGTGACAAATTTTGTTTAGCAACAATTTCAAATTTAAATCTAATTATTAGCAATATTAATTTCTACAATGCATAAGTTGCAAAGTCTCACACGATGATATTCGATATTCAATCTCATAATACAAAGAGGCAGCTAAGCACTAATGAATATCAGGTGACACATTCAAAACATTAAAAGAACACATGACAACCATAAAAACGTTGGCAGCTTTGGTAGTCGAGAATGAACTAGGAAGGACTGACAATAAAATCGTCAACTTCAGCATCATCATCATCATCATCATCATCATCAATTGTCGCATCATTGTGTGGCTCAGCATTATGCCCATCATCAATTGGATTCATATGAGGTAGAGGAGGAACCTCATTGCGATCGATGTCGAGATGTCACGTGATAATTTGCATTTGTTGATGCATCACCCTTATTTGTTCGTCCTTCTGTCCTAGTAAATGCTTCATTTCTTCGTCTTTCTGTACAAGCAACTGTTTCAGTTGGCTCAATTCTTGGGTCATATGCTCCTCATGTCGTGTCCTCCTTGAAATAGTCGCATTGGAAGATGAAGTTCCAGCAGCCTTCATTTTGTACATCCTTGACAAAGATCCCATCCCAAATATTTTTCCTCCTTTCAGCCCACCCGTTGCCTTCACCTATAATGCCATACTGTCAACCGATAGCTCAGACACGGCAACATCTTCACCACCACCATCATCATCATCACCATCACCACCACCATCACCACTAGCAGTGCTCATTAAAAGTTCATTATATTTTTCCTATATTAACATTATAGATGGAAATAAAATAAATTCATATATATTACCATAAATATTAAAAACATTCATGATTTTCATTCTAATTTCCATAAAGTCCGAACTATAACCTTACATATCTTAATAACTTTTACTCGAGTGCCAATCCATATCTTATCCTTTTTTTTTTAATGTGCGTTCAAATGTAGCTGTAAATGTGGATTCCGTTCCCAATTCATCTGCCTACAAAATATAAACATAAATAAGTAATCATTGAATTAAATACACTAACATGTATAAACAGACTTACCATTCTTCTTTTATGCTCCCTGGTGCTGATAGAGCCCTCAGCATATGTAGGAGACGCAGACCCGTCACTAGAACTAGAAGCTCGATTCTTCTTGTTCTGTTTACACCTTTGCTTATGCTTCTCAGTTTCTCAAGTTCTCGTAATTTCCATCCAATTGTCAGATGTAAAAAAGGTCGGCTTTTCTTTTCTTCTCTTCGCTTTATTTATCACATATCACACGTGATCACCGATTTTTTTCTTGAAAATTCTTCTAACCTCATCCTCTTCTATTTTATCCCACATGAACTTACGCTACAATCAATAGAAAAACAACTGAAAGTTATCCACTAGGGTCACATGTCACATATCCATTACAATGTACCAGACAATTCGTGACTAAATTCATTATTAACCATCAGTATGCTACATTGAACTTAGTTTGTGAGAAAATAGAAAGACAACACTAACCTTGAACTCATTCCACCACAAAGTCTTTACTTCTGTGGGAGCGCTGCTAAAAGTTGTAAACTGGCCCATCCAATAATTATTGACTATTTTATTAAGTTCCCTCACAACATACGTAGAATCCGTGAATCCGAAAACATGTTATAACAATATGGACAATGAGACAATGAAGCATACCGATAATTCGCAACATGGACAATTTTGTTTACATTGATAATTTATATATACGTAAAAAAATGAAGTACTTATGAATCTCCACATGGGCATATAATGAATCGGGTATCTTCTTCATCATTCGAGTGTTGCATTAAAGAAGAAAGTGGAATCGAAGGAGATTGAATCGGAGATGGAACAAAAGTGAAATCTTGGCGAAAATAGACTATAGTGTAATATTTGCAACGAATTTCAAATTTGTGGCAAAATATTCCACTATAAACTATTTTCGTAGGAAAATTTGTGGGAAATTTCCCATGAATTTTCCCATGAAATTCAAATTTTCGGCAATGGCGGGCTAATTTGAAATTCGTGGAAAATTTCCCACGAATTTCAAATTCTTGGCAAAATATTACATTATAGACTATTTTTGTGGGAAAATTCGTGGGAAATTTCCCACGAATTTCAAAAACCTTGGCCAATGGTGGGTTTTTTGCAATTCGTGGGAAAATTCGTTAGAAATTTCCCACGAATTTCAAAAAACTTGGCCAATGGGGGATTTTTTGAAATTCGTAGGAATATTCGTGGGAAATTTCCCACGAATTTTCCAACGAATTACAAATTTGTGGTAAAATATTCCACTATAAACTATTTTTGTGGGAAAATTCGTGGGAAATTTCTCGTGAATTTCAAATTTTCAACAATGGCGAGCTAATTTGAAATTCGTGAAAAAATTCATGGGAAATTTCCCACGAATTTTCCCACGAAATTCAAATATTCGGCCTTGGGGTCTTTTTTGAAATTCGTGAGAAAATTCGTGGGAAATTTCCCACAAATTTCAAAAAACCCCACATTGGCTGAGGTTTTTGAAATTCGTGGGAAATTTCGTAGGAAATTTCCCATGAATTTTTCCACGAAAATAGTCTATAGTGTAATATTTTGCGAAGAATTTAAAATTCGTGGGAAATTTCCCGCGAATTTAAAAAAAGCCCCCAAGGCTGAATATTGGAATTTCGTGGCAAAATTCGTAGGAAATTTTCCACGAATTTTGCCACGAAAATAGTCTATAGTGCAATATTTTGCCATGAATTTCAAATTCGCGGCAAAATTCTAACATTTTTCTCGACTATTTCAATTCTGTGGCTAAATCTGAGGCTAATTAGCCACGGATTTTAATAATAATAACAACGACGATAACAACAATAATAATTACGACAACAACAATAATAAAAATTTATGAGAAAAAAATGCATGTCGCTATAATAATAATAATTACACATAAATAGTAAAAAATCTCAAAAATCATATTCTTCATCTTCATCTTCGTCTTCACTTTCATCTCCAGCTTCGTCTTCATCTTCATCTTGTTCATGCGCATCATCTTCATCATCTGTCTCATAATCAAATTCTGTACCAACTTCAAAATTTGATTCGCGAATTTCAGTTGGATCCACATTGATCATCGCTCCACATGGATCTCGTAAAGTTGAAATGGTATATTCATCAATTTCAATCGTGTGATGAACTTTCTCTTGTTGAAATGCTATGTCCTTCCAGTGTTCCTCGATTTTTTTTCGTGTTTTGATTTTACATACAGCCCATCAATTGACTTTGTCACGTTTCAAACTAGGATATGAAGCATAATATACTTAAATTGCTTGTTGTGCCAAGATAAATGGTTCATATTTCATATACCTTTTCTTGTGATTTATTTCAACCAAATTAAATTTCGTATACACATTCATTCCTTTGACGGGGTCGAACCACATGCACTTAAATAACACAATCCGCAAAATTAATGGTCCATGGTACTCTATCTCCACGATTTCATCCAACAAGCTATAAAAATCATCTTTCGAACTGCCATCACTGGATGACTGAACACACACCACTATTCATTGTGGCTTTTTCCATTCCATATTTTCGAATGTGAAAATTATACCCATTTATCAAATATGCTGGTCAAGTTCGTACTCTTGACTTTGGACTCCAAGCCAGATGATATAGGAATCCTTGCTCTCCAACATGATCATGATTATTGTGAACCTAAGGTCACATACGCAATGTCAATAATATATATTTTAATTTATGATGTATAAAAAATTTGAATAACTTGGATTTTGTCCACATACAACTTACATATGTTGTGAACTATGTTGCAAATTGTTCCTCACACAAACGGTCAAACTCATTTGGCGGTAGTCCAAACATTGAATTTTGGAAAATCCTATTAACAAATACCATTTATATATTAGCAAATGTTTGACACACAATACATATACTTACACATGTACAATTACTTGAAGTATGGCTCAACTTCTGGACAGTTCAGTAAAATATATATATATGGGCTGCCTACTTTTCTTCAATTGTTAAGTAACGAAACTTACATGTGCCGCTTGGTCGACCCAAATAATTGAAAATAGAAAATGATTTACAATTTGGATCAATAGGGCCCTCATCATTTCTTCCTGCTCTTCGCCTCTTGCACTGCACGTGCGACTCAAAATAGTATGATGTAAATGTTATCACTTTTTCCACAATATATGCATTACAAATTGAAACTTCGACACATGCCTTGTTCTGCACTTTTTTCTTCAAATGATATAAGAATCTAGTTGCAATAGAATAAAATTTATCGGAACATAATATATAATAAAGTAATTTCAAATTTATTTAACAAAAAACTTACCTCTCAAATGGATACATCCATTGAAATTGGACGGGATCTGCAACTTTGGCCTCATAAGGCAAGTGAACTAAGAGATGCTCCATTGAATCAAAGAACAATAGAGGAAATATCCTTTCTAAGTTGCAAAGAATAATTGGAATATCGATCTCTAGTTTCTCCATGTGTGATGCTTTCAACGCCGTTGAGCAAATATCATGCAGGAAATTACTTAACTCTATAATGGCGCCCCAAATAAAGTTTGGTAGAAGTTCCTTGAAGGCTATTGAAATTAGTCTTTCCATAAATACGTGACAATCATGACTCTTCAGACCTATCAACCTGCATTCATTCAAATCAACGCATCTTCTTAGATTCGAAGCATATCCATCAGGAAATCGCACTGATTTCAACCATTGACAAACGACTCGTCGCTGCTCTTTGTCCAATGTATAAACTGCTTTTGATTTTGGTCCCCTGCTGCTTGCATCCACATCTAATGTTGGTCGATCGCAAATATCCCTCATATCTTTTTTTGTGTTCAAGTTGTCTTTTATTTTTCTAGTGACATTCATCACAGTATTTATGACATTATCGAAAACGTTCTTCTCTATATACATGATGCCAAGATTATGAGGAATAAAATGTGCCTTCCAATATGGTAGATCCCAAAATATACTGCGTTTAGTCCACTTATGTATACTTCCGTACCCAATAGTTGTGCCGTGAGGGTTTTCAACAACCGTTGGAAACTCCTGCACTCGCTTCCATATTTGATCACCGATCAACCTCAATGGTGGATGTGTTTTTTCGATCATATTCTTGATAAACTCTTTTTTATTCCTTCTGAATGTATGCTTCAGCGGCAAAAATTACTTATGACAGTCAAAATAGTTGAGCTTTTTACCGTGCTTTAATCTGAATGACTTCGATCTCTCCATTCATATCGAACGTCCTAAGTTCCCAGCTGTACTCCATCCAGATAACATTTTATAAGCTGGAAAGTTATTTATCGTCCAAAGAAGAGCAGCCTTCGATACAAATGTTTGATCGGTAGAAACGTCATACGCAGGAATACCTTCGTCCCATAACCGTTGTAACTATTCAATCGATGGTTGCGTATAAACATCTATTAACTTTTTCGAATTTTGCGGGTCAGTCACAATCAATATCAAAAATATATAAGGTGTCTTCATGCACATACCGAGTGGAAGATTGTATGGAGTTAAGATAACTGGCCAGCATGAATAACTTTTTCCTGATTTCCTAAATAGGGCAAATCCATCAGCACGCAGACCTAACCCGATATTTCGAGGCTCTATCGCAAACTCGGGGTATGTTCTATCAAAATGTTTCCATGCCTCTGCATCTGAAGGATGACACATTAAACCCTCTTCTGTTTCATGATTTGCATGCCAAGTCATGTGTTCAACAGTGGCTTGAGACGCATAAAGCCTTTGCAACCTGGGGATAAAGGGCAAGTAAAATATTTGCTTATATGGTCTACGCTTCTGATTATGATCATGCCTCCTGTTAATCTTGTACCTAGATTGGCTATAGAATTTGCAAGATTCTGCATTTTCATCATCTCTCCAATATAACATACAACCCCTACTAGATACATCAATTCTTACAACTGGAAGACCTAACTTATCCACTAGCTTTTTCATATGGTAAAAGTCACTTGGCATGATGTTATCATGAGACAATGTTTCCCGTATTACATTAACAAAAGAGATGAAATAATCCACAGACACATCATACTCTGCCTTGATATTTAACAGTCTTGCTATCACTGATACCCTCGTGTGGTTGTCACAACTTGCCCATAAAGGTTCATCTGCTATTTTCAACACTTCCTAGAACTGATTAGATTGAAAAGTTTGATCACACACATTCTCATCAAAACCTGTAACTCCTACCTCTTCCAATTGTGATACATCACTAGTTCCTACTTGTTCAAGTGTAGGAGTAAAACTAGTACCTGCATGATTCGATTTTGAAATAAAATTATGACCGGCTTCATCAAACACCATCCTCTAGTATGGGTTCAATTGGTCATAATAGCTACATTCTTCCCCAGTTAAAAATTGATCATTTTTTCGATATTCGTCATCAAATATAAATGGTTCACCATGGCAAATCCAATTATAGTAGTTCGAAGTAAACCCAAATCTACAAAAATGTTCTCTAACTTTATCAATGTCTTGAAATTTTCCATTACTGCACTTTTTACATGGACATCTTAACTTATTTCCATCCATAAACTCATATTTACTATTAGCAAAGTCCAAAAATAGTTCCAACCCGATACGAAACTATCGGTCAATCCTCGACGTCTAGGTAAGTTCTTATTATACATCCAACCCCTATCTCTTTGCATTGTGTCTGTATAAAAATTAAAAAATTCTCGTAAAATATTAAAAATATCATATCTGTTGTTTAACACTATTGATTAAACCATAAATTTTCAAAAATTTAAATTTCGTTTTTTACGAAACAATTACTTTCACATTGAAAAAAATGAAAAAATTACCATGTCAGGAAGACTTACCAAGTATTTGACTGAAATCTTGTAGTAGAAAGTGATCAATTTGATGAGAATTGTAACGTTCACTTGGATTGCGAGACCTTCAAATGGACACGTACCTAAAATAAAAACAAATTACTTAAGATGCTTTTTTTAATTATTTTTTTTTTATTTTTTTCTCTTTCTTTTTCTTTACCTTTTCTTTTTATTTTTTTCCATTCTTCTTGGTCGATCGCCGATCCGGCCACTGGCAACTGGCGAGCTCGCCATGGCTGTCGAGCTCGCCTGGGCAAGTTTTGGGCAAGCTCGAGCTCGCCGGCAGCGAGGCTAGCCCACTTGGGCTTCGATGAGGTGGACTGGCGAGGACCGATCCGCTGGACCTCGCCCCCTGGCCGGCGATGTCTCTGGCGACCGGCCAAATCAGAAACGAAGAGAAAAAAAATTTCAATAATACCAAAAAATACAAATCCAGTGATGAAATTAGCCACGAAACTTACCGGCGGAAAAACTTTACCGAGATTGATTTGCGCGTGCGCAGATAGGTAAATCGAGAGAAACGAAAGAGAGGGGGAGAGAGAACATTGAGGGGGATATGAAGAATCAGTGGGGATGGATATCATAAAAATTATTTTCCGTGTCGAAAGTTCGTTAGCGACAAAGTTTTTTTTGTCACAACCAAAATTCATCGTGAATTTTGCGACAAGAAATTTTATCGACAATTAGCGACGAAAAATTTTTCGTAGCGTTGAGTATGTATTGAAGTCTGGTTTGGGTGTTCGATCGAAATTGAATTTTGATACCTAAATTAAAATTTGCGACTACCCGACTTGAGAATAAATAATTGGAAGTTCAGTGTTGGTAGCGGAGGGTATGGGCTAGCCCAACATTGGAGCAGTATGAATATTGTTTTCATCAAGTTATTAGTTTTGAAGTATAGATAGAAATTTGACGAAAAAAAAAAGTGAGACAGAAAGAGTTTTAAGATTTTCTTTTTCGAGCCACCTTTTATAATCCTTGAATTTTCATAGTGGATTTTTCTTTTCTCCCCGTTATTTTTCCTTGCAAGCGGTTTCCACATAAATCTGGGTGTTCTTTTATTCTTCTCAGTTTTAATTTCGTTGTAGTTTCTGCAATGGTCATATATGGTATCAGAGCCATAAAGTTTTTCGATTTTCTAGTTATTGCTTCAAGTTCAACAACGAAATTTGATATTGAAAAGTTTGAAGAGAATAGCAATTTTAACCTATGGTGGGTTGGTATGTTAGTTGCTCTTACTCAACTGGATTTGAAAAAAACTCTACTTGGGAGAGGAAAGAAGCTGATAGGCACGTCGGATGAAACTTGGGAAGAATTGACTGAAAAGGCTATGTCTATTATCCAATTTTGTCTCGAATGTGCTAGATCATAAAATAGTTGCACGTTTACAGACGAAATTGGAGAATATATTTTTTAGAAAATCTCTCACTAATTGATTGAAGTTCAAGCAACGACTCTTCACTTTTTGTATGGTTGAGGGTGATTCGCTTAAGTCTCATATTTCTAAGTTCAATGTTATTATCTCTAAAATAAGAAGTATTGATATGAAGATTGAAGGTGAAAATCAAGCTCTTTTATTGTTAGTTTCATTACCTCCCTCTTATAACAAGTTTAGAGAGACCATGATTGTTAGTGGAGAAATTATCGATCTTCAATATATCAAGACTAGTCTTCTAAATAAGAAGAAATTAGATACATAATTGACTTTGAATGCGGCAGTGATCATGGGGCTGGTTTAGTTACTAGGGGAAGGTCTGTTGAAAAGCAATGATGGAAAGAGTAGGTCAAAATCGTACCATAAGAATTAGACTTGCAATTACCATAAGTCAAGGGGCATATCAAGAAAAATTGTCTGAAACTGAAAGCAAAACAACAAAGAGAAAATATTTTGAATAAGCAAAATCAAGGAAATGCGAATCAGTAAAATAATTAGAATTACTAGAACAGATAGAATCAAGGAAATGAAAAATCCGGCTCAAGCTGGTGTTGCTAAAGAAGAAAACGAAGATTAGTTATTGGTTGCGGATGATGACAAATTCAGTGATAGTTGGGTTTTTTATTCAAGCTGTTTGTATCACGTGTCCTAATCATGATTGGTTCTTCACGTACAAGGATTATAATTATGGAGCTATTCTAATGGGAAACAAAGCTAAATGCTAAGCAGTTGTAATTGGAACTATCAGTATTAAGATGCGCGATAGCATAATCAGAACCTTGGAAAATGTCAAACACATTCTTGATCTGAAGAAGAACCTCAACTCTTTAGGTACACTTGATGCTAACAGTTGTAGGTATACAATTGAAGGTGGAGTTATGTGAGAGGTTCATTTCTGACGATGAAAGGGCTGAACAATTGCACTATGTATTAACTGTAAGACACTCCAATTACTGGTTCAGCTATAGTTTCATTTGCTATGACATAATTAGGCAACACTAAATTATGGCATGTGAGATTATGCCATATGAGAATCAGAGGGATGGATGTGCTCAGTAAGAGAGGTTATCTGTGTGGTGAGAAAATTAGAAAACTATATTTCTGTGAGCATTACGTTTTCGAGAAACGAAAAAGGGTTGGTTTCTAAATAAAAATTCACACAAGAAAGGTCTCTCTGGATTCTATTCATTCTAATCTTTGCAGGTGTGCAAAAATTCCTTCAAAAGGCCTTGGTTCAAGGTATCTATTCTCATTGATGATTTTTCAAGGAAGGTTTTGATCTATTTTCTAAAGCAAGAGAGTGATATTTTTATTACACTAAAGCAATGGAAAACATTGATTGAGAAGCATACCAGTAAAAAAATCAAGAGGCTGAGAACAAATAATGAGCTGGCATTTTGTGGAGGCAAGTTTAATGAGTTATGCAACAATGAATATATTGTGAGGCATCATACTATAATATATACCACAATAGAATGGTATTGCAAAAGGCATAAATGAAACTTTATTAGAAAGGATTAGGGGCATATTGTCTAATGCTGGTTTGGGTAAAGAGTTCTAAGCTAAGCTATCCAGTAAATTCTCAGCGAGCTGTGCCTGTTAGTATGCGGCTGTTGTTCCCTTCTCCTTTTGTAGGTTTGCCGGCGCCCTTAATCTCCCTAATCGGCACCATTACAGCGACTAACTAGTCCCAGCACCAGAGGCATCACCCAGGCAAGCTCTCACAGCGATTCCGGCATCCACAGTTCGGTGATCATCCAGCAAATCCCGCCTGCAAGTTTCAGGTTTTCCAACCATCCTCCATCATCCGACCAATAGCAGTTCGCTGGAGTCTCACGCCATTGCTCACTGCACATCTAGCAACGACGGATACCGCCATTCTTACCGGCGAAAACAGCCATTCATCATCGATCTCTTAAAACCGAATTAGAGTTTCGATTTGGGGTTCAGATTTGGGGGAAACATGTAAACAGCGGCATTTGAACTATTAACGCTGACTAAGCACACCAGCGGCCACGTGGGTGGGAGAAATTGAGAAAAAAATTGCCACATTGAATTTCCAGCTACCCGAATCAAAGTGAATACTTAAGTGATGATTTTGTTTTAAAAGTGACAATTAAGTGATTCAAAAAAAAATTTCGCACTAAAGTGAGTATCGTATACAACTTTTGATACTTCTAGTGTTCTTTTACCAATTAAATTAGGCTCATATCCCCCTTACTTAAGTCGGTCAAATTACAAGGGGCGGCCTCGCCAGTCGCTGGCGAGGGTCGCCTCGACCAGATCTTGCAAGGCCACCCCTCGCCGGCCATGGGCGAGGCCGCCCCTCGCCAGTTGCCGGCGAGGATCGCCTTGCCCAGATCTGGCGAGGCCGGCCCTCGCTGGGCATGGGCAAGGTCGCCACGGCCGGCCATGGGCAAGACCGCCCTCGCCCAGCCCTTCTTGGACTTCGCTGGTGGTCGGGCCGGCCACTGGCAACCGGCCGGCGAGGGAAGAAAAGAAAAAAAAGAAAAGAAAGGAAAAAGGAAAGAAGAGGAAAAAAAAGAAAAAAGAGGAAAAAAATATTTAAAATAAAAAATGCTGACTGTACACGCTGACTCATCCTCCGGCAAGCCACATCGACGTCAAAAATTAATAACAAATGCCACGTCGGATTTCCGGCCAAATTGGCACTTAAATGATCTCTTTTTCTCCAACTTGGCACCAAAGTGTTTGAAAAAAAGTTTATGACACCAAAGTGTCCTCCATACACAGCTTATGGCACTTCTTGTGTCCTTTTGCCCCATCTAAGGTTTCGTGAATAGCTACATGCTCAAGTTGGCCCCGCAGTTGAGATTTAGCTAATTCATCAGGTTTGACATGTACGGCAGTTAACCACCAGATTCAATCGTCTCCCTTTTTGAGTTGTACGTGAATAAACTGATGATTTTTATTAGGGTTAATACCACGAAAAACCATAAACTGGTAAACTTGTGACACATTTATCCCAAACTATTTTTTTTATCATAAAAGACCCCAAACTGGTACACCTGTGATAATTTTACCCTAAGCTATTTTTTTTACCACCAAAAACCCCAAACTGGTACACTTGTAATAATTTTACTTTGAACTTACCATAAAAAAACCCCTAAACTGATACATATGTGACAATTTTACCCTGAATTAAAATTTTAATATTATTTTTATTTTATTTTTTTTCTAATTTTTATTTATTTTTATTCTTTTCTTTTCTTTTTCTTTTTCATTTTCAAACTCTAGCCGGTCGCCAGTCTGGCGACTGGCCAAAGGCGGAAGCCGGCGTCGAGCGAGGGCGAGGGCGACCCTCGCCGACTCGGGCGAGGGTGGGCTGGCGAGGGCCCGACGTAGGCGAGGGTCACCCTCGCCAGATCCGGCGAGGGCCGCCCTCGCCTGAGTCAAGCGAGGGTAGCCCTTGCCCTGGGCAGGCGAGGACGGCCCTCGCCCGACAGAGGCGAGGGTCGCCCTCGCCAGATCCAACAAGAGTGGCCCTTGCTTGCATCGGGCGGCGGCTACCCGACGCCGGCGAGGGCCGCCCAATGCAGGCTAAAGCAACCCTCGTCGGCTTCCGCCTCTGGCCGGTCATTGGACTGGCGACCGGCCAAAGTTTGAAATGAAAAAAAAAAGAAAGGAAAAGAAAAGAAAAAATTTAAAAATAATAATATTAAAAATTAGTTCGGGGTACCAGTTTGGGATTTTTTATGGTATGTTCGGGGTAAAATTATCGCAGGTGTACCAATTTGGGGTTTTTTATGATAAAAAAAATAGCTTGGGGTAAATGTGTCACAAGTGTATTAGTTTAGAATTTTTCGTGGTATTAACCATTTTTATTATTAGCCAACTGTACATCATTACATCCCTGAAGAATGAAAATGGAAGATCGAAAAAAGAAACCGTTGCCCCTGATGATGAAGCATGACTACGAACAATGCTATCGAAGTTAGTGTCACTAGATTTTATCGTACAAGAAAGAATCGGAGTTGGAGTGAAAAGAATACTTTCTGTGCCTATCTTCATCCATCCCTGTAACAGTCCACGCGTGATACAGCGTTCTAGGTTCCGGGGATGATAAGCCGTTATCCGGTGAGAACAGCCCTTGTTCGTCATTTGAAAAGCTAGTTGTGTTGTTGTCGGTTATGTTCGTATACTAGAAACCGAAATTAAATGTCAAGAAAAACAAACCTGAAAGCAGCACAAGCAAATAAACAAAATGTTGATCCGAGCCCGACGAAATAACGTCGTGTCCTTAAGACGAATTTGGCCCCTCAATCAGTACCCGAGGATATTGGACAATCGTCTCCCAGGATAGAACGGATCTCGTTCCTCAAAAGCGGTATGTATCCGGAGGACTCCTACGAACGCAATTTCGCAGAACAATCGCACAAGAAATGATAATGATGAAGTGAATATGCGTGTCTCTGGGAAATGCAAAAATGTCACGAAGCATTATCCACCGAACTAAACCGTTCGGATATATGGCGAAAAATTGAAGAGTTGCGCCCTTGGGGCCCAAACCCATTTGTGAGGCTCAACTATATGAACCCATCTCCCATCTCTCTTCTACCCTATGTGGGACACTTTCACCCACACACTTCTCATTCAATTCTATGGGATTTTGTGTCAAAATCCCAACAATCCCCCACATGAATGAGAAGTTCAGATATCATGACTCTTCGTGTATGCATGAGATGCAATGTGCGATTATTCCATGAGAAAACGTTGCATCAGGATAAGTAGTCTGAAACTTTGAACTTTCCTTAGTGAAACCTATCGGACTTACTCGGTCAATCAGTAGACTTGATGTCTTTGAACTGTCGACCTTTCGTGTAAGCCTAGACAATAGAAATCACACAACTGTTTCTCGAACAAAATTGGTTCTCACTGTTGTGTTCGTTTTTGGCCATGAACATCGCCTGGTCTTATGAGTGTTTTAGAGAATTCGGCCTTTTCAATTCTCACAGAAGCGGCCCTCACTTCACACTCACATAGGTGATTTCTGAACATATAGTATATCACATACTTAATTCAGAATCATTAAAAGCTTTTGCTTAACCTTCATATATTAGTACTGTCTTCATCCGGGAATAAGTAAAAATTTGACAGTACTCTACACTGTCTTCATAACTTAGTTGTCTCTTTGAACCTAGATCTTGGGATCTCCAGTCAACTAGGTAGGGTTTCCGCTATGATGACTTGTTTGTAGGCCTTAAACCCATTCCCCTTGATGTTTTTACAACCATCTCTCTAGTTAGGCCTTTTGTCAATGGATCCGCAATATTATCTTTTGACTTCACATAGTCAATTGTGATAATTCCACTAGAAAGAAGTTGTCTTACTGTGTCATGTCTTCGACATATGTGTCGAGACTTACCGTTATACATGACATTCCTTGCCCTTCCTATTGTCGCTTGACTATCACAATGTATACAGACAGCAGGCACTGGTTTAGGCCAATTAGGAATATCTTCTAAGAAATTTCGAAGCCACTCTGCTTCTTCACCGGCTTTATCCAAAGCAATAAATTCTGATTCCATAGTGGATCTAGCAATACAAGTTTGTTTGGATGATTTCCAAGACACTGCCGCTCCCCCAAGTGTGAATACATATCCACTTGTCGATTTTGTGTCTTTAGTGCCGGTTATCCAATTTGCATCACAGTATCCTTCAAGTACCGTTGGATATTCTGTGTAATGCAAAGCATAATCTTGAGTATGCTTTAAGTAGCCCAATAAACGTTTCATAGCTTTCCAATGATTTTCATCTGGACTAACTGTAAATCGACTTAAATCGACTTAGTTTGCTCACAGCACAAGCTATGTCCGGCCTAGTATAGTTCATGACATACATTAAACGGCCTAGTATACTAGCATACTCATTTTGAGCCTTACTTTCACCAGTATTCTTTGAAAGATGTAAATTAACATCTATCGAAGTCTTTACTGGTACAATATCCAGATTCTTACACTTTCCAAGAATCGTCTCAATATAATGGGATTGTGATAGAGCTAATCCTCCAGATGTCTTATGGATTTTAACTCCTAAAATAACATCTGCAACCCCCATATCTTTCATATCAAATTTACTTATGAGCATGCGTTTGGTCGCCTTAACAACCTCACTATCGCTGCCCATTATAAGCATGTCGTCTACATATAAGCACAAAATGGCAAAACCATTATGAGTGTTCTTAACATACACACATTTATCACACTCATTAATCTTGAAGCCATTCGACAACATGACTTCGTCGAATTTAGCATGCCATTGTTTTGGTGCTTGTTTTAATCCATAGAGTGACTTGATAAGCCAACATACTTTCTGCTCTTGTCCCGGAACAATGAACCCTTCGGGTTGTTCCAAATATATTTCTTCTTCCAAATCCCCGTTTAAGAAGGCCGTTTTCACATCCATTTGATGGATTTCAAGCTTATACACTGCTGCTATGGCAATTAGCATCCTTATAGATGTAATTCTAGTAACAGGTGAATAAGTATCAAAATAGTCAAGACCTTCTCGTTGCTTGTATCCTTTTACTACAAGCCTAGCCTTATATTTATCAATAGTACCGTCCGCTTTCATTTTCCTCTTGAAAATCCACTTACATTGTAGTGGTTTATTACCAGGAGGAAGGTCAACCAATTCTCATGTATGGTTTGACAAGATGGATTCAACTTCACTATTGATAGCTTCTTTCCAGAACGGGGCTTCTGGCGAAGTCACAGCTTCTTTGAATGTCCGAGGCTCATTCTCTAACAGGTACGTTAAGAAATCAGGTCCAAAAGACGTGAAAGTCCTTTGTCTTTTACTACGTCTAGGTTCATCCTCCATTGGATCACTTCTAGATATAGTATCTCGAGACCTCTTATTATTATCAATTGGCTCATATACTATGTTATACGGAAATATATTTTCAAAGAACGAAGCGTCCCTTGATTCAATGATTGTATTAACATGTATATCTGGGATCTCTGACTTGTGAACAAGAAAACGATATACACTGCTATTATGAGCATATCCGATAAAAACACAGTCAACAGTCTTTGGTCCTATCTTAACCTTTTTAGGCTTAGGAACCGCAACCTTAGCCAAACACCCCCACACTTTAAGATAATTCAAGTTAGGCATTCTGCCTTTCCATTTCTCATAGGGAGTTTGTTGTGTTTTTCTGTGGGGCACTCTATTTAAAATAAAATTTGCCGTCAAAACAGCTTCCCCCCACAAATTCTGTGGTAAACCGGAACTATTCAACAATGCATTCATTGTTTCCTTTAAAGACCGGTTTTTCCTTTCCGCCACACCATTTGATTGTGGTGTATAAGGAGCGGTCATTTGGTGAACGATACCAAACTCGGTACAAATTTCCTCAAAAGGAAATTCATATTCACCTCCTCTGTCACTCCTTATGATTTTAATTTTCTTGTTCAACTGAGTTTCAACTTCGGACTTATAAGTTTTAAAAGCATTCACAGCCTCATCTTTGCTACTAAGCAAATAAACATAACAATACCTCGAGCAGTCATCTATAAAAGTAATAAAATACTTATTACCACCTCTTGACGGTATTGATTTCATATCGCATATATCTGTGTGTATTAAATCTAAAGGTTCTGAGACTCTATTGTCTATAGAATGAAACGGAGGCTTAGAAAATTTAGATTCAACAC
Organism: Syzygium syzygioides; assembly: GCA_031216285.1. Classification (NCBI taxonomy): domain Eukaryota; kingdom Viridiplantae; phylum Streptophyta; class Magnoliopsida; order Myrtales; family Myrtaceae; genus Syzygium; species Syzygium syzygioides. The sequence continues at coordinate 28,114,557 of CM062251.1, forward strand.
ACACCTGGCATTTATCACTTGAACAATCAAATTTTGGCAATAACCCCATGTTCATTAATTTCTTTATCGACTTATAGTTAACGTGTCCTAATCTAGCATGCCATAAATTAGGAGACTCAAGCACATAAGCAGAAACAACTTTATTCATAGCAACATTGGGTACAACAGTCATTACATTCAGCTTGAAAAGACCATCACTAAGGTAACCCTTTCCTACATACATCTCATTCTTGGAGAGTACAAACTTATCGGATACAAAAACCAACTTGAAGCCATTCTTGCTAAGGAGAGATCCGGACACTAAATTCATGCGTATGTCTGGTACATGTAGCACATTGTTTAGTGTCACAACTTTCCCAGATGTCATCTTTAGAGCAACCTTTCCAACACCTTCAACCTTAGAGGTTGATGAATTACCCATATAAAGTTTTTCATCACTCCCCATAGTTGTGTAGGACGAGAACATCGATCTGTTTGCACAGATATGACGAGTTGCTCCAGTATCAATCCACCATTCTTTGGGGTTTCCCACCATGTTACACTCGGATATCATAGCAGTCAGATTGATATCATCAACACCATGAGAGATGTCTTCCACCATATTAGCCTGAGTTTTCTGTCTTTTCTTGGCTCTGCAGTCTTTGGCTCGATGTCCAGACTTGCCACAGTTGAAGCACTTGCCAACGAACTTCTTCGGGCCTTGGGTGAATCCTTCTCCAGACTTACTAGGCATTTTCCTCTTCTTGTTGGGTTTTGATCCTTCTTCAACAACATTGGCTCTTGAGACCGCCAGATTGCTGCCAACTTTCTTCTCGGAATTCCTATTGTCTTCCTCTATCCTCAACCGAACAATCAAGTCTTCAAGTGACAACTCCTTTCTCTTGTGTTTGAGATAATTTTTGAAATCTCTCCAGGATGATGGCAGTTTTTCAATGAAGGCAGCCACTTGAAATGACTCACTTAGAGTCATTCCTTCAGCATGAATATCATGCATAATCACTTGAAGCTCTTGAACCTGACTTAAGACGGTCTTTGAATCAACCATCTTGAAGTCCAGAAATTTACCGACAATGAATTTCTTCAATCCGGCATCTTCGGTTTTGTATTTCTTGTCCAGACTATCCCATAATTGACAGTAATTTCGCATTCTCCAATGACACGGCTCGATAACAATGCATAGCGTCGGCGTCCATTCTACATATGAAAATAGATTTTTCGATAACATCAGAGCGAGTTTTATAGCATGATTAACATTAATCTACAGTTCCCCAATGACGCAGCTCGATAGCAATGCATAGCATCGGCGTCCATTCTATATATGAAGATAGGTTTTTCGATTTGGACATAGGGTCGTCGAGTCATTTTTCAAAGATTTTTGCACTTGGGCAGATAATGAAAAAAGTATTTGCAATGTAAGAGCAATTAATTAGTAGCCGGGGAAGCATAGTTTACTGTTGAGTTCCTTTCTGGGTTGACAATTTCCTCGAGCAAGGACGAGTTTATTCGGATGGACGAGAACATGTACTGGAGGGCTTAGATATCGGCTTGTGCCCGCTGAGCAACATAGGTGCATGCGTGCAAATTCAAGTTTACTTGAAACCAAACTAAAAAGTCGTCGAAATAACGTCAATCTCAGGCCACTACGCTATGTATGACCGGGTATCTTCCAATAAGATCCAGATATAGACCTGCCCTACTTGTGATTTAAGTGAGGGGACGGGTCATGACCGGCGTTTAGGATATCGATGATGCCAAGGAAATCCCTGCACTTCTACTGTATAAACGTTTACCGCAGAGCTTGGCAGATATTTTTCTGTCTTATGTAGGGGTGCGCATTCCGGGTATAACCGAACCAGTGGAAATTGATATGGTTTCAAGTTCTAAAATATGCTCGGTAAGTTTCAAGTTCTAAAAATCAAAAAATCGGCAACTTAAAATAAGTCTCTGTATTTTTCTTATTTTATGTTTGCGCTCAATCATGTGATATTCCATGGCGTATGATGATAAGTGTGTAATCTGAAATTGCTAGTCCAAACTTTTATTTTCGACAATATTCATGACTCAGATATTTACTTTGTTAATGTTTCGTATTTTTCGTGTGTCTAAATATGAGTTTTGATCAATAGATGTAGTAGTAAATTGTGATCATTAGAAGTAATGATTCTTTGCAATCGTTTAATTAAGAATATAGGTGGAATTTGAATAGATATGAAATCGATCCTAGAACCCGTGACGATATAGGTTTCAGATTCCAAAGTATATATATGGGGTATATTTCAGATTTTAAAAATTTGAGAAACGATTCCGACAGATAAGTTCTATGTTTCCGTGCCATCTATAAATTGGTCCTCCTATCGCTCATCCCAAGTTCTCTGTTCACGTGAAGGAGATATGGAAATCCCGCTCGGATTTAATCCTGTCTCGGTCATGGGTTCAATCAGACACGTATGGTACAAGTCCTCGCCACTTGTCCATGGTCACCCCAAACGGTGATGCGACGTGTAGCGAGGAAGGGTTAGAGACCTGCTCCGTGGTTTGATGGTATTGACTACCTCCCACGGCAGACAACTTCGTTTCATTTGAGGTTCCGGTTCAGCACCAGAAGAGCCACTGCTTAGAAAACTGCAACGATGCCCCTTAGAATAATGGGTTCGGCTAGTATGACCGTCCTCCATAAAATGAAAGAGTGGCAGTCAATTGTCAGCCACAAGACTTTTTTTTTTTTTTGAGGAAACCCTAAGCTTTCTCAGCCGGTTTCATTTTGACTTTATGTTTTCTTTTTCTTTTTTTTTAATTGATTTCTATGTTTCCTTATTGCAAGGTCAAATTGAGAGAAAAAGTCGTGAGAGGGCCCACATAATCAATTTTCTCGAATATGAAGAACGAAAAAAAAACTAGATAACCCACCCATTAGTGACCGCGTTGGTTTGCGTTCAGTTCCTTTCACGAGAGGTCATGAATTCAAACTCGTCCATCGATGATTTAAGTGGGGGATTGTGGCGGTGGGATGCTGCGCTAACCCCCCTCGAGGACTAGTCGGATATCACCGCTGGTTTGAGTCCTAACTCGCCGGCCGCGCAGACACCTCGATTATCAAAAATAAAATAAAAAAATAGACTAGATACCGAAATATAAATAATTACAGGTATAAAAATATAATCGCTTACTTAAAAGAAATCGTTAATGTCATTATATACCTCTATTAAATTTAAAAGATGAAAAAACACTTAAAACGTTGTATTTGCAAGTAATAATAAAATCACTGTGCAGTAAATTGGTTTCTCATTCCTTTCACTCAAATCAAATTCCTTTAGAAGAACTCTCCCATGACCTAAAATTAAGACCAATGATATCGATTATGCATAAAACAAATGAAGTAAAGAAAAGATCAAAATAAGAATAATGAATTAGTAGAGCAAAAATTTACCCCACTGATCCAAATATCGCAGATCAAGATGTGTTGGGACCTAAAACATTATAAAATCAATCTCAGGATCACATGAGTCAAAGCTAAAGTTTAAAAAAATGATTTTTGATCGATTTTTACACAAATTTTACCCAATATAGCTTCAACGTTTGATTCATTGAAAAGATTCACACGACCACGAGACACCCGACCCTATATAATTTCATATGAATAAAAAAGTCAATTTATTGTAAGATATTTTATTTCAAAACAAAATAATAACAAGTCCCGGTAACGATTGAAAACCTCCGGCTCTTTCTTGATTGCAAATCAAATTTTGAGAATAGCTACAGTGCCTGATCTCATCTGAATTCTCAATTAAATGAAAATCAATGAAATTCTTTGTACTCTCATCCTAGCGGATTGTATTCATTAATTTAACTAGTCGATGCGATGGCATATATTTCCAAAGAATTCAATTTGTTTCTTATGATTTTGTCTCCCAATCTAAGCTTGCAATAAAAAATTGTAAAAGTTTCGAAAAAAAAAAGGCAACCGTGGAGTCAAAATTTGAAATCGATTGAGGAAGTTTACCGGTTTCCTAAAAAATTCCTGTGGTTGTCAATTGACCGTCCCTCCGTCATACGGAGGACGGTCATCTCAGCATTTTCCTAGAATAATTATTGGCAAAATCCTTCTTTTATTGCGTAATCCAAGTTGATCTCGAAACAAGGGATAAAATCTCTGACTTTGATGAACTTGACTAATTCATCGCGGCACATATTTCATATTAAATTATACAGCGTAGCATTTATGTGATCTGCCATTCCCGTTAATGTCTCTATTTAATGCGAGCTTCTGTCGAAATGCCTACTCCCAATTCTCTCCCTTCTCTTCCTCCTCTACTGTTGTTCATCTACATCTTGACTGAATTTTAGAAGCCATGACAGGGTTGGTATCGCCATCACCTGGTGCTCATGTGGTGGTGTTCCCTCACATGGCTCAGGGACATGCACTCCCGTTACTAGACACATGCAAGGCCCTCGCAAGCCTCGGCCTCAAAGTCACCATCATCACCACCCCAAAGAATGCGCCACTCATCATGTCAAAGGTATCGAACTACCCTGAAATCTCCTTGCACACCATACAGTTTCCTAGAGTCCCAGAGCTTCCCGAAGGATGCGAGAACACTGCCGATCTGCCTTCCATGGCTTTGTTGCTGCCTTTCTTGAAAGCCACCAAGTCCATGAGACCTGCCTTTGAGTGTATTCTCAGGGAGATGTCTGAAGCCGGGTCTCTCCCGCTCTGCGTGATTACTGATTTTTTCCTAGGATGGACGCTCGACGTGTGTCAGTCTTTTGGAATTCCTAGGATTGCCTTCCATGGGATGGGGGTTTTGTCTATGGTCATCTTCAAAACTGTCTTCGGGAATGTCCCGTCCGTCATGGCGATGCCCGATACCGATCCTATCAGACTGCCGAAGTTGAGCGTTCCTTTCACAGTCTATAAGTGTGACATCTCCGATTTGGAGCGGTGCAAAGACCCGAATGACCCTTTCTTGCCTATACTAGCAGAGCTTGGAGAGGCGGATGCAAACAGCGCGGGCCTAATTGTCAACAGCTTTGAAGAGCTCGAAGGTGATTATGTTGCTGCCCTGGAAACATTTTACTGCCAGGGGGCAAGAGCTTGGTGCATCGGGCCGGCTTTACTCTACGACCAGAATCAGATAGAGAGACCTGTGGGATCCAAACAGGCAGACCCACCTCAGTCCTACATCAAGTGGCTGGATGAGCGTGTTGAAACGAGCGGAGTGATATATGTATCATTCGGAACACAAGCACACTCGAGTGACCTGCAAATGGACAATATAGCTCATGGACTGGAGATGGCAGGGTATCCGTTCATATGGGCAGTAAAATCGGCAACTTGGGTGTTGCCGGACAACCGATGGGAGGATCGGCTGAAAGGGAGGGGCTTGGTGGTGCACGATTGGGTGGACCAGCGGCGCATCCTGTCGCACCCAGCAATAGGCGGGTTCTTGAGTCATTGCGGCTGGAACTCGGTGCTGGAAAGCTTGTCAGAGGAGGTGCCGATACTGGCGTGGCCAACGGGTAATGACCAGCCACTGAATGCTAAGCTTGTGGTGACGGGGCTCGGGGCCGGGGTTATGGTGAGAGAAGGTGGTGTCGGGGGGACAATTGCTAGCGAGGTGATAAGGGATGGAGTTAAGGAACTGATGGGAGGGGAGAGAGGAAGGCAGGCTAGGGAGAGGGCAAGAAAGATTGGTAGATTGGCAAGGCAAGCTGTGGAGAAGGAGGGTGGATCATCCTACAAGAATTTGGAAGGCTTCATTAAGTTTCTTAAAGAAAGAGCTAAGGAGAGAGTTTAGGTAGGTTCTTTTATTTTGTTTTCCTGGCACAATGAGGCTTAGAATTAGATGATACTTGGAGGTGGTAACTACGTAAAAAATAAGACATGTAACAGAGCCTCATCGAAATATTGTGCCTCATTTCTCTTTTGATATGTGACTAGTTTCGGCAAAGGATATCTTGCCGCCATGATGTAGTTATAGGGGGTGTTTGGTTCAGCTTTGGGAAGGGGCTTTGGGCCTCGAAAGCCCCTTCCCAAAATGCTAGTATGTTTGGTTCAGCATTTGGCCTAGCATTTGGCCAAATGCTAGCATTCCAAATGCTGAAAGCCCAAGGCTGGTCTAGACCAGCCTTGGGCTTTCAGCATTGCAAGAATGCTACTGTTTTAACTTTTTTTTTTTTTAGGGTTTGAAGCTTCTTGGCAGGCGACGGCGGCCGGCGAGGGAGAACGGCCGGCGAGCCAGATCCGCCCCCGCCGGCGGTCGCCCGAGGCCAGGCGACCCTCGGCGGGGGTCGCACGGCCGCCTGGGGTCGCCTGAGGTCGCGCGACCCCAGGCGGCCGTCGCCTGGGTCGCGCGACCTCAGGCGGCCGTCGGCCTGGGTCGCGCGACCCAGGCGGCCGTCGCCTGGGTCGCGCGACCCCAGGCGGCCGTCGCCTGGGGTCGCGCGACCCAGGCGGCCGTCGCCTGGCCTTGGGCGACCGCCGGCGGCGGCGGATCTGGCTCGCCGGGGGTCGCCTCCGGCGGCCGGCGGCCGGCTCCGGCGATGGGTAAGTTTCATTTTTCTTTTAATAAATAAAATAATTCTCAAAGTCCATTTGCAAAAAAAAATTTACCAAACGCTATATTTTGCCCAAAGTAACTTTACAAAATATTTTTACCAAACACCATTGCCTTTCCCCAATGGACTTTCATCCAAAGGTATTTGCATTTCCCCAAATGCATTCCCCCAAAACCGAACCAAACAGGCCCATAAAAGTAGAACTTATGTGCTTCCTTAAATTCGTACTATTTCATTTACGGGAATTGTCGCCAGATTGCGTAACTTCTCATGGACAGGAAGCTGCCCTGATGCATGCTAAGCTTAACAGAAAGTTTGCTGAAACGTTAACTTCCTCAACAGAAAGAATTAAAGGTTAATCTTGCCTCTAAGGTTACATCTTTGCTCCTCAACTGTGTCTCCCTCAACCTTCAACTTAAGGTTCAAGGTGCCACCCACCATCTCTACTGCGTGGGATAAAACACATGCTGGTCGCTACTTTGATGTCTTGCATTGTGCACATTCACAAAGTCACGTAGTGTTGAGATAGTCTTGAAGTCTCGTTTGGGTATTAGATCGAAATTGAATTTTGATACCTAAATTAAAATTCGTGACGACCCGACTTGAGAATAAATAATTGCAAGTTTATCGTTGGCAGCGGAGGGCCTTGGCTAGCCCAACATTGGAGCCGTATGAATACTGTTTTCATCAAGTTATCAGTTTTGAAGTATAGACAAAAATTTGACCCAAAAAAAAAAGTGAGACAGAAAGAGTTTTAAGGTTTTCTTTTTTCAAGCCACCTTTTACAATTTTTGAATTTTCATAGTGGATTTTGCTTTTTTCCCCGTTATTTTTCCTTGCAAGTGCTTTTCACTTAAATCTGAGTGTTCTTTTATTCTTCTTAGTTTTAATTTCGTTGTAGTTTCTGCATTGATCATATATGATATTAGAGCCATAAAGTTTTTTGATTTTCTAGTTATTGCTTCAAGTTTAACAACGAAATTTGATATTGAAAAGTTTGATGAGAATAGCAATTTCAACCTATGGCGGGTTCGTATGTTAGTTGTTCTTACTCAACTGGATTTGAAAAAAACTCTACTAGGGAAAGGAAAGAAACCGTAGGCACGTCGGATGAAACTTGGGAAGAATTGAATGAAAAGGCTATGTCTATTATCCAATTTTGTCTCGAATGTACTAGATCAGAAAATAGTTGCACATTTACAGATGAAATTGGAGAATATATTTTTTAGAAAATCTCTCATTAATTGATTGAAGCTCAAGCAACGACTCTTCATTTTTTGTATGACCAAGGGTAATTTGCTCAAGTCTCATATTTCTAAGTTCAGTATTATTTTCTCTAAAATAAGAAGTATTGATGTTAAGATTGAAGGTGAAAATCAAGCTCTTTTATTGTTAGTTTCGTTACCTCCCTCTTATAACAAGTTTAGAGAGACCACGATTGTTAGTGGAGAAATTATCGATCTTGAATATATCAAGCCTAGTCTTATAAATAAGAAGAAATTAGATACATAATTGACTTTGAATGTGCAATGATCATGGGGCTGGTTTAGTTATTAGGGGATAGTCTGTTGAAAAGCAATGATGGAAAGAGCAGGTCAAAATCAAATCATAAGAGTTAGACTTGCAATTACCATAAGTCTAAGGGGCATATCAAGAAAAATTGTCTGAAATTGAAAGCAAAACAACAAAGAGAAAATATTTTGAATAAGCAAAATCAAGGAAATGCAAATCGGTAAAATAATCAAAATTACTTAAACAGATAGAATCAAGGAAATGAAAAATCTGGCTCAAGCTGGTGTTGTCAAAGAAGAAAACGAAGATTAGTTATTGGCTACAGATGATAAAGACAAATGCAGTGATAGTTGCGTTTTTTATTCAAGCTGCTTGTATCACATGTGTCCTAATCATGATTGGTTCTCCACGTATAAGGAATATAATTATGGAGCTATTTTAATGGGAAACAAAGCTAAATGCTAAGCAGTTGGAATTGGGGCTGTTAGTATTAAGATGCACAACGGCATAATCAGAATCTTGAAAATGTCAGACGTGTTCTTGACTTGAAGAAGAACCTCAACTCTTTAGGTATACTTGATGCTAACAGTTGTAGGTATACAACTGAAGGTGGAATTATGGGAGAGGTTCATTTCTGATGATGAAAGGGCTGAAAAATGGCACTTCGTATTAATTGTAAGGCACTACAATTACTGGTTCAACTATAGTTTCATTTGTGATGACATAATTAGGCAACACTAACTTATGGCATGTGAGATTAGGCCATATGAGAATCAGAGGGATGGATGTGCTGAGTAAGAGAGGCTATCTGTGTGGTGAGAAAATTAGAAAACTAGACTTCTGTAAGCATTATATTTTCGAGAAACGAAAAAGGGTTGGTCTCTAAATAAAAATTCACACAACAAAGGTCACTCTGGATTCTATTCATTCTAAACTTTGCAGGCCTGCAAAAATTCCTTCAAAAGGCTTTGGTTCAGGGTATCTACTCTCATTGATGATTTTTCAAGGAAGGTTTTGATCTATTTTCTAAAGTAGGAGAGTGATATTTTCACTACATTTAAGCAATGGAAAACATTGATTAAGAAGCAGTCCAGTAAAAAAATCAAGAGGCTGAGAACAAATAATGGGCTGGAATTTTGTGGAGGCGAGTTTAATGAGTTATGCAAAAATGAATATATTGTGAGGCATCATACTATAATATATACCACAATAGAATGGTATTGCAAAACGCATGAATAAAACTTTATTAGAAAGGATTAGGGGCATATTGTCTAATGCTGGTTTGGGTAAAGAGTTCTAAGCTAGGCTATCCAGTAAATTCTCAGCGAGCTGTGCTTGTTAGTATGAGGCTGTTGTTGCCTTCTCCTTTTGTGGGTTTGCCGGCGCCCTTAATCTCCCTAATCCGCACCATTACAGCGACTAACTAGTCCCAGCACCAGAGGCATCACCCAGGCAAGCTCTCACAGCGATTCCGGCATCCACAGTTCGGTGATCATCCAGTAAATCCCGCCTGCAAGTTTCAGGTTTTCCAACCATCCTCCATCATCCGACCAATAGCGGTTCGCTGGAGTCTCACGCCATTGCTCACTGCACATCTAGCAACGACGAATACCGCCATTCTTACAGGCGAAAACAGCCATTCATCATCGATCTCTTAAAACCGAATTAGAGTTTCGATTTGGGGTTCAGATTTGGGGCAAACATGTAAACAGCGGCGTTTGAACTATTAATGCTGACCAAGCACACCAGTGGCCACATGGGTTGGAGAAATTGATAAAAAAAAATTGCCACATCGAATTTCCAGCTATTCGAATTGGAGTAAGTACTTAAGTAATCGTTTTTTTTTAAGTGACAATTAAGTGATTCAAAATAAAATTTCGCACTAAAGTGATGTCGTATACAACTTTTGGTACTTCTAGTGTCCTTTTGCCAATTAAATTAGGCTCATATCCCTCTTACTTAAGTCAGTCAAATTACAATGTGGTTCGTATGGACTTACGACAATACTCATAATATGCAAATGCAGATTGATAATATTTTTGTTTTGGGGTCGAGAGACTCGAGACCAATTCTTAATTTTCTTATGCAATAAATTACTAAATAGATTGTCAAAATTTAGATGTTAAAAATAAACTGGTAAGACAATCAAACACGTGCGGACTAATGGTAGCACTCACATATTTGAGTTGTTTTGGAAAGCTTTGAGGCACAAGGGACACGTCTCTTTCCTGTATCTTAATCACTGATACGATCGAAGTGATGATATACTTTAGCGAAATCAAAGATGTAAACGATGGGAGGTGTTTTCGAGGGAGAACAGAGAGTATGCAGAGATTTCAAGAAATCGTTGACAAAATGACATGTCAGGTTCGCATGCACCACCGATTTTGTCCAGCCCTACCCAACCCAATAACACCAAATTCGACCCGTGGACCTGAACGAGCGCGGCGTGGGCTCCCTCTCATACACGAATCCATCCGCTGGAACTGCTCTCAGTTCAAGAAGACGAGGGAGTGCAAATATAGGGAATATACATGGGAGGTGACAGACTGACAGGGCAAGCTACATGAGTTTTGCAGCATGATTAACAAAAATATAGCGCTCTCCAATGACACGGCTCGATGCATAAAGTCGCCATCCATTCTGTATGAACCCGTATCAAGATAGATTTAGCGATACGAACATGGAGTGGATCAAACACTATCACTAAACGTTGGCTTCTACGATTTCCGCTCTGAACGCCGAGTTGTTTCCCAAAGGTTTTGCAAGTGGGGCAGCCATGAAACAAATCACTGAGAAGGGCAATTAATTTCCTCCACTATCAACCGTACCTCGAGGCACCCTTTATTTATTTCTTCTTTTCTTCTCTCCTTTCTCTTGAATTGCGTTGACAATTTCCTCGAACATGGACAGGAACATCTATTGGTTCGTTTAGCTATCTGCTCGTGCCCGCTGAGGATAACAGGTGCGTGCACGCACGTTTAAGTTAATTTAATGTAAGTCAAATGGACAAAAAAACAAAAATAAAGAAGTCATTGAAATGACCGCATCTGGGATCAATACCCCATATATGACCGGATATCTCCCAATAAAAACCTGCCATATTTGTCATTTGACCGAGGGCACTGGTCATGATCGATGCGTTCGATGTTGGATGATGCCTGTTGGCGCTAAAAAATGTCCAAGTCTTTAACAGTAAATAAAGGTCGGTTTGGTCGACAAAAGCCACAGCTAACAAAATCTATGAAGAGCTGGATACAAAGTAAGTGATGGAGCCGACAATGTCGGACATGATTTGCTGGGGCACATGGACGTAGCTGAGAAGAAGTGAAACCGACACAATTATCAAGTGGTTAATGCCGCGGATGTCGGCAACCTGAAACAAGTCTATGTTCACCCCCTAGGTTGATGCAACGTACAGCAAAGAAGAGATAGAGAATTGCTTCTTGTTTTGATATTATTGATTACCCATTCAACAGATGACTTTGTTTCATTTTATGATCACGTTATGCACGATAGCCCCACTACTTTGAATGTTACAATTGATATTCATCTGCAAAATCTTTATTTCTTATTGCGTCATATAGATTTATTTGGAAAAAAAGTTGTAAAATCTTTGACTTGATGAACTTGCCTAATTCATCAAACTACGTGTCCATATTGAACTATCCGGCAGAGCATTTACATGCTCCCATCTCTGTGAATGTGTCTCTATTTTGCGAGCTTCTGTTGAAATGCCAATTTGCAATTCTCTCTAACTCTTCCTTCTCCAATATATTGTCCATCTTAATCTTGACTGGATTTTAGAAGCCATGACAGGGTTGGTATTGCCATCACCTTGCGCTCACGTGGTGGTGTTCCCTCACCTGGCTCAGGGACATGCACTCCCATTACTAGACATATATGCAAGGCCCTAACAAGCCTCGGTGTCAAAGTCACCATCATCACCACCCCAAAGAATGCCCCACTCATCCTGTCAAAGGTCTCAGACTACTCTGAAATCTCCTTGCGCACCATACAATTTCCTAGAGTCCCAGAGCTTCCTGAAGGACGCGAGAACACTGCTGATCTTCCTTCCATGGCTTTGTTGGTGCCTTTCTTGAAAGCCACCAAGTCGATGAGACCCGCCTTTGAGTGTGTTCTCAGGGAGATGTCTGAAACCGGGTCTCACCCCCCTGCGTGATTTCTGATTTTTTGCTAGGATGGATGCTTGATGTGTGTGTCTATCGGAATTCCTAGGATTGTCTTCCACGGGATGGGGGTTTTGTCTATGGTCATCTCGAAAACTGCCTATGGGAATGTCCCGTCCATCTTGGCAATGCCCGATTCTGATCCAATCGAACTGCCAAAGTTGAGCGTTCCTTTCGCTTTCTATAAGCTCGACATCTCCAATTTGGAGCGGTGCAAAGATCCGGATGACCCTTTCTTGCATATTATATCAGAAATTGGAGAGACTGATGCAAACAGCGCAGGGGTTATCGTCAACAGCTTTGAAGAGCTCGAAGGTGATTATGTTGCTGCCCTGGAAACATTTTACTGCCAGGGGGCAAGAGCTTGGTGCATCAGGCTGGCTTTACTCTACAACCAGAATCAGATAGAGAGACCTGTGGGATCCAAACAGGCAGACCCACCTCAGTCCTACATCAAGTAGCTGGTTGAACGCGTGGAAACGAGTGGAGTGATACATGTATCATTCGGAACACAGACACACTTGAGTCACCTGCAAATGGACAATATAGCTCATGGACTGGAGATGGCAGGGTATCCGTTCATATGGGCAGTGAAATCGGCAACTTGGGTGTTGCCGGACAACTGATGGGAGGATCGGCTGAAAGGGAGGGGCTTGGTGGTGCACGATTGGGTGGACCAGCGGCGCATCTTGTCGCACCCAGCAATAGGCGGGTTCTCGAGTCATTGCGGCTGGAACTCAGTGCTGGAAAGCTTGTCAGAGGAGGTGCCAATACTGGCGTGGCCGACTGGTAATGACCAGCCACTGAATGCTAAGCTTGTGGTGATGGGGCTTGGGGCCGGGGTTATGGTGAGGGAAGGTGGTGTTGGAGGCATAATTGCTAGCGAGGTGATAAGGGATGGAGTTAAGGAACTGATGGGAGGGGAGAGAGGAAGGCAGGCTAGGGACAGGGCAAGGGAGATTGGTAGATTGGCAAGGCAGGCTGTGGAGAAGCAGGGTGGATCGTCCTACAAGAATTTGGGAGGCTTCATTAAGTTTCTCAAAGAAAGAGTTAAAAGAGAGAGCTTAGATAGGTTCCTTCTTTTATTTTGTTTTCCTGGCGCAATGAGGCTTAGAATTAGATACTTGGAGGTGGTATCCAAGTAGAAAAAAAACATGTAACAGAGCCTCAACGAAATAGTGTGCCTCATTTCTTTTTCGATGTGTGACTAGTTTCGGCAAAGGAAATCTTGCTGCCATGATGTAGACATAAAAGTAGAACTAAGGTGCTTCCTCAAATTCGTACTAATTCATTCAACGAAATTGTCGCCAGATTGCTTAACTTCTCGTGGACAGGAAGCTGGCCTGTTCTGTTGCATGCTAAGCTTAACAGATAGTATTAAAGGTTGATCTTGCCTCCTAAGGTTATGTCTTAGCTCCTCAACCCGAGTCTCCCTCAACCTTTAACTTAAGGTTCGAGATGCCACCCACCATCTCTACTGCGTTGATAAAACACATGCTGATCCCCAGTTTGATGTCTTGCGGTGTGAGAAACCAAGGCAAAAGTACACTACAAGTGCCATAATTTGTGTACGGCGATAACTTTGGTGCCATAACTTTTTTTCGGATCACTTTGGTGCCAAAATCGGAGAAAAAATATCACTTTAGTGCCAATTTGGCCGGAAATCCAACGTGGCATTTTTTATTAATTTTTGACGCCGACGTGGCTCGCCGGAGGGCTGAGGCAGAGTGTACAATCAGCATTTTTTATTTTAAATAAATTTTTTCAACGTGTACAATCAGCACTTTTAATTTTAAATATTTTTTTCTTTTTTTTCCTTTTTCTTTTCTTTTCTTTTCTTTTCTTTTTTTTTCTCCCCTCGCCGGCCGGTTGCCAGTGGCCGGCCGGCCACCGGCGAAGCCCTACAAGGGCTGGGTGAGGGCGGCCTTGCCCATGGCCGGCGAGGGGCGGCCGACCCTCGCCGGCGACGGGCGAGGCCAGCCCTCGCCGGCCCAGGCGAGGGCGATCCTCGCCAACGTTGGGCGAGGCCGGCCCTCGCCGGCCCAGGCGAGGGCGACCTTCGCCGGGCCAGGCGAGGGCGACCCTCGCCGGCGTCGGGCGAGGGCTGCCCTCGCCCGACTCAGGCGAGGGTCGCCCTCGCCAGATCTGGCGAGGGCGACCCTCGCCTGGCGTCGAGCGAGGGCAGCCCTCGCCGGATTTGGCAAGGGCTAGCCTCGCTCGTGGCCGGCGAGGGTCGGCCGCCCCTCGCCGGCCATGGGCAAGGCCGCCCTCGCCCAGCCCTTGTAGGGCTTCGCCGGTGGCCGGCCGGCCACCGGCAACCGGCTGGCGAGGGGAGAAAAAAAAAAAGAAAAGAAAAGAAAAGAAAAAGGAAAAAAAAAGAAAAAAAATATTCAAAATTAAAAATGCTGACTGTACACGTTGAAAAAAATTATTTAAAATAAAAAATGCTGATTATACACGCTGACTTAGCCCTCCGGCGAGCCACGTCGACGTAAAAAATTAATAAAAAATGCCACATCGGATTTCCGGCCAAATTGGCACTAAAGTGATCTTTTTTTTTTCCGATTTTAGCACCAAAGTTATCCGAAAAAAAGTTATAGCACCAAAGTGATCGCCGTACACAAGTTATGGCACTTGTGGTGTACTTTTGCCGAGAAACCAGGTGGCGAGGGCCCTCGCCAGGTTTCTCACCTATGTCTTCTTCTTTTTCTAAATTAGCTTGTTTTTTTAATCTAATTTGAATAAATTTTGTATTAGAAATTATATTTAAATCAAAACAACGTCGTTTTAGCCACATTATCGTTACGTGAGATACAGAAAAAAAAATTATAATATTAGCATTTTCCGTTAGTCAAGTAAGATTCAGTTAACAAAAGAATTCGATTTCACCAATTTGACAAGTTTATGACTCGATTGCACTTTTTAAAAGATTTTAGACTCAATTGCACCTTCGTGATAAGTTTACTTCCCTAAAACTCATCACGAAAGTATAATTAAATCGTAAATTTTTCAAAAAGTGCAATTTAAGTCCTAAAACTTTTTTGAGGACGAAGGCCAATGGAGGTGACGAGGGTTTGGGAGCTCTCCGGGCAAAATTGGGCACACTTCTTGGGCAAAATCAAAAAAGATGCAGTCCTTGCGTCCAACAACAGAACCTTGAACAGGAAGAAACGCCCAAAACAGTGAACTTCTCCATTTTGTTTGATAGCATCCGATCAGCTGGTGACGGTGGCTTAAATGCTCCATCTCCATATCCTCTCTCTCTCTCTCTCTCTCTCACACATACACACACACAAGTGGACCGTTTCACTGGGTCAACCAGTGAGATAGACTTGGATAATCGGACTATCTTCATCCGAAATTAACTTCCTTTCTATTCTTTCATTCATCCTACTGCTCAAACCCCATGGTCCATTCATTAATTGATTCGTAGAATGTGGCTAAGCCCCTGTATGTAATATATTTAGAATATAGCTGGACTCAACCATTCAAACAAGTTTCCGGTGGCATTTGAAGGTACTTTAATTACTAGCACAGAATCACTGCAAGCGATATATTGTTTCCCACCCCTTTGAGAAAGGATGGATATTGACCATGTGGAGGATCGATGCTGATCATGTAGCTTAGCCTCAGATCCTCGACAAACTGGGTGGGCATGAACATGGCGAAGATTCAGCACTCCATACACGAGCTCCCTTTGGACAAGGACAGAGTTTTATGTCCCCAGTGCAGCAATCCCCTCGTCATGAACTTACCAGATTGCGATGATGACTAGCTCCTCGTATAAGCATGCTGCTTCAATTGCGAGTACTCAATTTATCCACTGTGCCCTGGATGTGGCAGCAATGTCAATGGCCATCCTTTATTCTGCAACCAATGTGCCTTTGTAATTCACAGATTATGTGCTAATCAATGACCGCCAAGTATCCACGACCCTCTTCACCAATTACACCCCCTGACCCTGTCGCCGTCCTCTTCCAGCTGTAGCACCTGTAAAACGAAATATTCCACGTTTCATGTAACAATGTGTCGATTGCTCATTCAACCTGTGCCTTGATAGTGCTCCTGTCAAAACTAAGGACATTCTGGACACTAGCCACCACATCTACCGCTTAGAGAAGACAGATATCGAAGTCACTGAGGCATCTGTGACGAAACTGATGAATACACATCATCGCTCAATTTTATGGTTGCTAACTCCGGTTACACTGCCCTTATCCACTGAGCTCTCCTTTCATTACCTGAAACTGTCGAGCACAGGCGTCACCTCCATCCCCTCATTCTAACCAGTATTGTCATTGATTAAGATGGTACGGATGAATATTACTGTGACTCCTTTGAGGAAAGAAAAGAACTCAAGCATCCGATTTATTACTGCAAAGAATGTGACTTCATTGCTCATGTCAGTTTTGGCACTGAGGTAGGCTTTGCTCAATGCCGACATCTCGCTGATCTTATATCTATTTCTCTGCAAAATCCACATTAACGTGATCCTATCATTAGATCCACAATAAGCCTTCCACGAAAGTCTGTCAATTTAGAAATAGCTCCACCTAACGATAAAAGACAGAGATCGGTGTCTGCATGGAAAAATAGATCTAGCATTCTATGTTCTTCTGGCATGTGATTTTATCTTGTTAGTTAGCATATGCCAAACAATTAATAGATAGTTATTCATTTACACAAACTACAAATGGGGCACAATTGATGAACTCCTGCTATAATAATTCAGTCGCCACAAACAATGCATTAAAGTGGGAGATGAAATGGAAAGTCAACGATTACCTAGTAGCAGAAAATGTGGTTAAGGCCTAGTAAGTTAATGCAGAGCAGCTTTTTATTTAGTTATCAAATCTTACTTTTGCCTGTGACTATTCTTGCCAGTGGCTATGCTTAACTAGTCAAAATTAAACTTTCTCATGACATGTTTTCTCTCTCCCGACGCTATCAGGTGCTGCCTTCCCTAGTTGCTCAGTATCGGAATGATGTGAAATCGAAGGGACAAATATCCAATCCGTACCTGGAAAAATAAATGAGGAGCTTGCAACTCCATGCAAACGAGATGAAACGTTGGAAGCACATCTAGAGGAATTTGTGCCCGAAATGTTGTTCTTCTTCAAGGCTGGTTTTTGACCTTTGGATGAGACACTGGACACGTATGCTCTCCAATGATTCTATTCTTGTAGTTATTTTCTCAAGTTCATGCTTTAGCGCATCTCCTTCCCAAAGAATTTCCTGTATCTTTCTATTGAGATTTCCAGGAGCAGCATCATTTGGTGAAAGACTGCCATTTCCTTTCACTTGCTTCTCGTACTCCTCAATTATAGATGGCAGTATCAGTTCAGATTAGGCATATTGCTTACAAGTTGGAAATCATCAACAGCAGCAGAGCAAACAAATCATAAATAATACTTATTATAGCACACCACAAAAACATGGAAGTGCCAGTTTTAGATAAGTTGAATAGTTCTCTTTGAATTGGAGGAAAGATGAAGAACTTCCTTCCAGAAGAAAATTAAACGCATGCGAAAGCCAATTTTTGCAATGATTTTAGCATATTACGCACACAATGATCCGGCAAGAATAGAAACCACATTAGCTTTTTAGCGAAACATATGCGGCTCATCTATGTCAGCAGACCTACTGAAAAATCACTTCAAGCAAAATGGGAAAAGAAAAAAAAAGGAAGCTTAAAGATGGGAAGCCAAACCTCAACTAACGCGAGCTTCTCTTTGTCCAGATCATACTGCATCATTGGGTGCTTGTGTATGTGCTGTTGAATCTCCCTTGATCCTCCTTTGCGATCTACTTCTGCATAGGCTTGCAGATCATCTGTATCAGCATTCTTTGGCCTTGACATGCTCGCAGTGGAAGAATCCATTAAATGGAAAATGGAAAATTCACAATAAATTTAAGTCGGATAACCCAATATGATCAGATAATTAGGTAGTGATTCATGCATCAACACGATCGTGGTGCCTGGTTTTAAGAACACCAACATCATATATACAAACTGCAGCAGCATCACGAGAGGAAGGTGAAGGTAAAAGCAAGCTTCATTGAGACCAAAAAAGTCTCCCTCCAAGGCAAATCAACTCTCTCTTGCGTGAAATCAGCAGCATAACTTTCAAATCTCTTTGCCTAGCCAACCAATTTTGTGGGAAAGCAAGCCTGAGCATATCCATGGGCCATCAGGCCCATGATCAGGTTGAAAAGGTCACATCTCCAAATATGGTAGAAGGCCCAATCGTTATAATGTCTATAATTTTTTTTCACTATTTACTTTCCAATAAGCAAACTGTTGTGATTTGGCAAAATATGCATAATCTAAACACAGATGTGAATATCAATCCTGAACACGGGATGGAACTCTATTTCTTATAGATTCCGCATAGCCAAAGAGGGTAAGGCAATTTGAAATAGATTGGCAAAGTCTAGACTCTTACGTCCCTTATACAATATCAATAACTGATATGATCAGGTGGGTCTCTCACGGTTCCTCTGTTGTCTAACTCTCGGATGGCTTGGCTCCTGTTCAGAACATCCCCGCTCGGCCCACGACCAAAACTTGCTGCAACAGTGAATTGGACTCACTCGATCCCCACCACGACAAAGTGGCTTGAAAAAGAAGCAATCAACGAGGCCCAGAAAAGAAAAGAACCAAGAGGAAGGGAAGGACCAACTTGGCGATGCAATCCACAAATCTGCCACTCAAGTCATGTGAGCCTCTACCCTTTCTCTTTCACAAAAATAAATGGGAAATTGAGAAACTTTACTTTAGGGCCCTCTCGTCAGATCTTTCTCATGAGCGCATGTGATTGTTCATCCAAGTCCACATACTATAATCTTGTCTCTGTCCCCCAGTTTTCTGTCTATGCGTTCCCCAATATCTAAATAAACAAGAAAACACAACATGTGTCGAAAAATAGAAAATTTGAGTCCCCTTTTGTCTACAATGATAATAACGGGCCTAAAAAACATACAATTTTTTTAAAAAAAACAAGGATCGAAAACAGGAGATCACGTGATGGACCCAAACTCAAATGGCCATATGGGCCACGCCATCTGATCTGTGATTGATTTGATTGCAATTTGGCAATTTGATTAGTAAGAGCGCGAATGACAATTATTCTATTTTAGAAATCAATTTATGGCCATAAATAAATTTTCTATTTCCGTTTCATAAATGAATTTCTTAGCAAAAATACACGTTTGATAACAATACCAAATTTCTGTTCCCAAAACAAAAATTTATTTGATGACAGCACAAAATTTCTCTCCCTCGGTTGGTCAACGAGTAGATGGCTAGCGGACGACGGTGGCAAACGGCAGACGGCAAGAGGAGGCGGCAGAGGACAGTAACGCGGCCGGAGGATGGCGGCGGGAGGCGGCTAGCGTCGAGTAGCAATGGGCGGTAGTAGGAGGCCGATGGCGGTGGGAGGAGGGTAGCCCTACAGCGGGCGGCGGACGGTAGGGGGAGGCAACGACGAACGTCAATGCGGTCAATGTGTAGGATGGCAGCTAGCATTGGGCAGCAGCTGGTGTTGGGTAGCGGCAGGCGGGTGATGGCAGGAGGAGGGCGGCTGGCAGCGGGAGGCGACAACGAATGGCAACGCGGCCAGTGCAGAGGACGGCGACTGGCGTCAGGCAACTCGCAGGTGTCGGCCACGGGAGGTCGCCAGCCCACGGTAGTCAACGGCAAGAGATGACGAATGGTGGGCGGCGACCCACGACAGGAGACGCGAACAGCAAGCGGCTGCCCATGGCAGCCGGCAGCAGGAAACGGTGGCCGGTGGACGGCGAGCGGCAGCCCATAGCGGCCGGTGGACGGCGGGCAGTGGTACATGGCTACCGGCGGTAGGAGACGGCGAATAGTGGGAGGCGGCGGCCTACAAGTGGATGGTGATGGGGCAAAGGGTGGGTGACTAGCTAGTAGCGAAGGCAAACGATAAGAAGAATTTTCATTTCTTATTTTGTTCCAAAAATAGAAAAGTAGACAATTTTTCCTTCTCATTTTTGTTCTAAACTTATTTTTGAAATCAAAATTTATTTTAGAAATAAAAAAATAAAATTGCGATATCAAATGGATTCTATTCCAAATTTATTTCTGGAACAGAAAAATAAACAAACAGAATGATTACGATTCGAAGTCTAAATTTCTGCTGAAATTCTCTCGATCCATCATGGGTGTCGTTTCTTCTCCCCTTGAATCGATCAATGGCGATGAAGGTTGAGCAGTCTTGGTCCTCTTAACTCCCACCGTCAACAGCAAATGATGAAGCCGCTTTCATCACCTTAAACAAAGCTTTTTTTTTTCCCAGTCAGTCTTCACACTCCACAAAACACTGTTTATTTACCGAAAGTCCAACTGGATTCGAGCCTGCATTGAAAACCATCACTTAATCTATTCTACCTTGTTTTAGGTTGGGGCGTTTCAATCACTCCTTATTGCTATTATTATTATCATTTTCGTTTTGATTAATCTGATGGGCCTGACAAAGGAGAAATTGATTAGTTCAAGTTTGCGCATACTTTATCGTGACGGACTTATGATATGCTGATTGGTCAGATCCAGACGCTAGAAGAATAAATTACTGATTAGTATACCATATGGTCCTCCTAAATGATAAAGTTTAATGTGTCTTGACTTGGGATCCATTGTCTAAGGCGGATTGGCAGGTGAGCTTGGCCCTCCCATTTTTGACATTTCTGACATTTCTTTCTACGCTTTCCTTGATTTACGCTCTTTTGGTTTTTTCTTCCTGATTAGAGGACGTTGATTCTTCCTTCTTTTTGGCTGTTTTCTAGTTTATTCCTTGGGAGAGATACTCCTTTTGCTCAAAATGCAGAAATTTGAATTTCTGACTTATGTAATGGTTCCACAAAATTCACTCGCTTATAACATCGTCCAACTAAAATGGTCGGAAATACTAGCCCTCTAGACGTTAATATAAATCAACGTGGCTGTAAGACAAATCAGTAAATATAAATTATGAAAAAAGTATGAATTACGTAGATTCAAACATACTTTAATAGGAAAGGTGTTTGGAGATTTCATACAGTACATAATTACACAAATTGATGAATCTTTGGTCATGAGTGCCACACTTATCAAAAGATCTAGCTTAGTAGTGTCCATGATTTTTTACCTATAAATTTCCAAATACATTTAGGTATCAAACATTTTGGTGGGGACCTTATTTTCATGGGAATATTCCATGGTATATAAGCTTGCACTCATCTCCCCATCATTTGGACTGCATCGACCTGTGAGGAACTTGGATTTACGTGGCTTACAATGCAATTAGTAGGTCGTGCCTTTGTGGTCAGATGGAATCGATCTTTAATATATACAACCCCTTCTGTTTCTTGGGTCAAGACCCTCTTGTCCAGGGCCAATGAAGATGGAAATTCGCCGCCTGGCTCTCTTGTCCAACATCGATGATGCCCCTTCGACACGACAACTGTCACATGACAATCATTACCTTTTTACATGGTTCCTCAGTCGTGATGGAGTAATTATTACCCAACCATCTACAACTCCCAACCTTTTTCCTCGGAACTTACCAGGTTGTACTGCTAATCCTGATTCTGTCTCTAGCTCCGGACACTAATTAACTTAGGAAGAATCCGTGGTTCTCTGCTCTGCGCGAGCATGTAGTGATTGGGAAGCATAATTAATGCCTGCTTCCTAGGTTTGGGGCTAAAAGGGGAGTTGGTTTTGGACTGTTTTGGAAATTAATCACATCGCTATGTCCCAGAGTGGGAGCAGCTACACCAAGCACATGTAAATCTTCCAATCTGGGTCCTTTGTCTTTTGGCGAGGAATTTACTTTCTGGTTAATTAAAGTTATTGCTTGCAAGTTCTTACAAAAAGGAAAGAACAGAATTAACATATTATCAGCGTCCCCACGTTAAATCCAACTTTAGAAAAAGAGGAAAGAGGAAGTATTTGATGGGGTTGCTTGTGTTTTCCTTTTTCTTTTTGGGTGACAATTGAGAGGACTTTTTTTTTATCAAAATATTAGCAGCAAACAAAATTGTAGCAGGAAATTTAGGAAGCCCATCATTTTCCGGGAAAGTGTCGGTGGAGTTATGAGCTCCTAAGAAAGACAGACAGGAACAAAGAAATAAATGAGCAGACTTCACTGTCGTTAGACCTTCCTTCCCATTCCATTCAGAGCCTCTCTCACTCTTTGGTGCTCTGCTCTCTCTCAAAGCTTGAGCTCTCCCCTTTTGCCTCTCCCTTCATCTCCGTAGACTGAGAGAGCCCTGAGATAAGTGGAGGGAAACAGGATCTAGAGAGAGAGAGAGAGAGAGAGCGCAATGGGTGCAGATTTGAGGCAAGTGGTGGCTGGAATTCTGACCATAACCATGTTTGTAATGCTGGGTCAGATGATCAAAAGAGACCATTTTGATTCAGTCGAAGTAAGTACGAACTCTGCATTCGATTGTCTGGGCATTGATCTCTGGCTTTCGCTTCTGTATCTGCTCCAATTATCCTCGAATAGCTCCTTTTTGCGCTAGATATGCACGGGCGTGTTATCTAGTTTTCCTCTTTTTAGGCTCTCTTCTCAGATAATCCCAAGTCATTTGTCAGTACTCCGCCCATAACTCACTTTTTTTTCAATTGGCATTGCTGTGGTTATCAGCTTATGGGCGAATTAGTTGGTAAAAGTTCAGTCTTTGAGCTATGTTTACACGCATTGTACCGTTTACATCTGGGTACTGGAGAGACAGTGAGGATTGCCGAAGAGATTTCCGAAATCGTGTCTTTTTTTTCCCGAGAATGATTGTGTCGATGCATCAAAGGGAAAGACAAATGATGCATCTTGAACTGTGGGTTCCCAGTCATAAAGCGAGATGTCCGTGTACCTATATATGCAAAGTCTGGATCTTGGTTGCAACATGGACATGTTGGCTACGTCTGCGTTTGAAGATGAATTGATGTTGTTTGTTTTGTTCTGTCATAGGAAAAGCTTCCGGGAGTGTCAGATGATGCCCGTTTTGACGACAGCAAGTTAGAAGCGAAGTCGCTGGTTTCACTGTCTAGAAGGAACAAGGGTCCTTGGAAAGAAGAAAGCCAAGAGCTGAAACAATGCTGGAGCAGACCTACTTCTGGTACCTTTGATTGCATTTGGTCCTAATGAGTCACTGTATTCCTGCCACTGTGTTGATGCTGACTGAAATGCTCGTGTCTTTCCCTGTTTTGGCCTCAATTTTGGTTTACAGACTTAGTAGAGGACTCAAAGGGCTTCGTCATTTTCTCATTGACCAATGGTCCCGAATACCATGTCTCCCAGGTGACTCATGCATCTAGTTGATTTAATTATCATGCCAGTTCACTTTTCCATAAATATTAGTTTCTCGGTCGACTTTATACTTCCATGATGTGGAGCTATCTTCTCGTGCAGTGCTTCCTTTGCTGGACATCTGCAATTTCTAATTTCACCAACCAAATAGTTTCGGCTACATATTTGCATTTCCTTTTCTATTAATTCTTACATTTTTAACTCTAAGTGGACCTCCAATCTTTGTGGTTTTTAGGTCAACTTGTACATATAAACTGTCCATGCGCTGATGCACTCCAATGTTCACTGGAAAGGACTTTTGTGGCCTAACTTCTTGCCAGTTCTTAAAAGTTCAAATTTGGTTTTGCATTTCCAAAGTATCCTCATCTTGTGTCCATTTCTTAGCAGAGTTTATGCTGCATTTTCAAACTGAAGTTCATGCAATGTTAGCAACAAAGATAGTATGCTACAATTGTTTTGATATTGAAGAAGCATTTTCTGAGATAAATGAGATTGAGGCCATTCCTCTTAGACAATGCTGATTTGGACTACATAAGTATACTGGTTAATAGGAAAAAACGCTGTGCTCTCTCTCTCTCTCTCTCTCTCTCTCTCTCTCTCTCTCTCTCTCTCTCTCTCTCTCTCTCTCTCTCTCTCTCTCTCAAGTGGCCTTATTGTGTATGAATTCTTCAGGTTGCAGCCGCAGTGGTTGTAGCAAAATATTTAGGAGCAACTCTAGTACTCCCCGACATCAGAGGAAGCAAACCAGGGGATCGGAGGTTTGTAGCACTGTGCATTTGTGTTCTCAGATTTTCACACGTATACCCAATTTCCAAAAATTATTGTCGATGAAAATAGCAGTCTCTAGAAAAGCAAACTCCTCTGACTTAAAACAAAGTTAATCATTCTATAGCACACTTACCACGTCTCATAGATATGTCCAACATAACTAAGGTCTCCATTGGATTCTAGGATCCAGGACAAGGCTTATCTTAAGTATCATAAATAGAACTGGAACGTATGAGTTTGCCATATGATAGTAGAGGAACTGCGTACTGTGTTTGTGCCTGACATTTGTCCATTCTTCAGGAGCTTTGGAGAGATATACGATGTTGCTAAGTTTGTAAGAAGCCTGGATGGAATTGTCAGAGTAGCAAAAGAACCACCTTCTGGGATATCAACACGGAATCTTGCGGTTGTCAAGGTCCCAAATACAGTGACAGAAGAGTATATTGTTGATCATGTTGAACCTAAATTTAAGTCAAAGGGTAACATAAGACTGGCAACTTACTTCTCCTCAGTAAACATGAAAAAGCCAAGTCAAAAGAGTGACCTTGATTCTACATCATGTTTGGCCATGTTTGGAACTTTGGAGTTGCAGCCAGAGGTACATGAAGTCGTTGACTCAATGGTTGAGCGTCTGAGAACATTGAGTCGGAAATCTGATGGTCAGTTCTTAGCAGTGGACCTAAGGGTAGACATGTTGGAAAAGAAGAATTGCCAGGGGACAAAAAGTTGTTTTGGCGCGCAAGAGATTTTGGAGTTTCTGCAGAAGATTGGTATTGACAAGGACACTACAATCTATTTAACTCAATCAAGGTGGGATAGCAGCCTTAATGCTCTGAAGAAGTTTTTTCCTAAAACTTACACCAAGGTGAGATATTTCTGGTTGTTTCCCTTTCAGTGAGCGTTCAAATCTGTTCACTACGGTAGCATTCTACAAACTATTAGTCTACTAATTTCATATGGTCTGCTTTCTTTGGAGAGTTGTGTCTTGGTCATTTAAAAATTACCTTAATCTTTTGGCTGACACTCAAGTTGCTAATAATATTTTTACTAGGCATCCTTCACAGCTAATATATCTTAGGTTCTAGAAAGACGTGACATTATTCTGATGGATCCTTTATGGCCTCTAAAATCTTTGAGCAGGATGGGATAATGCCTGTGGACAAGAAGTCAAAGTTCCTTGATTCAGAAGAGTCAGAATATGAGAAAGTCATCGACTACTACATATGTTCTCAAAGTGACATTTTTGTACCTGCGATCTCAGGCTTGTTTTATGCCAATGTAGCTGGTAACAGGATTGCATCTGGAAGGACTCAAATACTTGTTCCTGCCAACATTGAGGGTTCGTCTGCATCAGCTGCCAATTATATCTCCACCTATGTTTCGAAGAAGAACCATTTGGCTTATTCATGTTTTTGCTAGGTCTATGTAAAAAAAGAAGCCACAAGACAGAACGAAGCCCTTCAGACATGGTCTTTTTGTGCGTGTGCCTCATCATTTTTTCTATAAGCAGACAGAATGATTGGTTATACTATATGGTCCCCTACAATTGTACCAAGAAACCCTTCTGAAGTCTTTGTTAAGGTGATTTTTCAATATGATCTTCAAATGTTTAGTGATTCCCAATGGCAGCGTGCTCCAACTCTATACGATGCGGCAGAACCTCTTGCATGGTCATCTCTGGCCCCAACCATTCCATTCAAAAGTTATGTAATTGGAATTAGAAGGTGGACTTACAAGATGCCATTTCTTTGATTACTTGGGAGTTGAGACATTACCAAGGATAGTGCAATTTTACAAGAAATAGATGGAGTGTATTGCCTTGCAATCTGACCAATTTAAACCAACCTCAAGCATTTTGAATGCTTCATCTATTCAAAGTCCGAGCTTAGCCCCACTCTTGCTACAAATCTTCTTTCCTTAAAGATTGTGAGGCCATCTTAGATCATCCGGAAAAGCTGGTGATATTTTATTCCCCATACAGCGATATGTACGTTGTTGCTTATGTTCATTCGCTGGTTTGAGTCATGGACATACTTTACTTTTTTGAAGCAAGTCGAGGTTCGCATCTTCAATTAACGAAGTGGTAGGATTTGCGTGATCTTGCCGTTATGAACCAACCATTTTATGGAACTAGCAACTCAACGTTGCTTTTTTTTTTTGTACATGTTAGAGAAGAAATAGCACTCTTAGTGTAGGTAAAGGCAATCCCTTGACTAAACTTTTTCCGGTTATGGCTAAAACCTCACATCATGAACTGACATGCGCCCAAATCAATTTCGCTTTCTTGCTCGAGGGAACCCACTCGTCTTGGTTTTACCGTTATATCTCTGTCTAAAAATACAATGCGTGCATTGCTATAATTGGTTTATCAACTTTCATCATTTGGAGGAATTTGTGTCAAATTGCTTCCATTTCCTCACCACTTTCCATACATCTGCCGAGGATATTTTGAAAAAGTAGCCGTTTGCACCTTCCATATTAGTGTTAAAATTCTAAGACCAAATTTATAAGTTGGATTTTTCAGCCTTAGCATTATATACAGTAGAAGATCTCCACGGCATCATCAGAATCATTTGGGTGTGATTTTCTGGAAATTTTTGGTGCGCGAAATCTTTAGAAAATCTCACATGTCAAGCTTCAGCAGATGTGCTGCCTGCAAATATCTGAGAAGAAAATGTCCTCAAGATTGCATATTGACTCCTTATTTCCCTTCCTCGAATCCACAAAGATTTGTTTGTGTCCATAAGATCTTTGGTGCCAGCAATGTCACTAAAATGCTTCAGGTCAGTTCATATGCCCAAAAAAACAAAATGTTTAAATTTCTCTTCAATGTCTCAATGGTTTGTTGACAACTTCATCGGTACAGGATTTCCGTATTATGTTTCACTTGTGCATATATTTCATTGATAGTATAAAAATGTCAGTGTCCATGTCTCTGGTGATAATTATGCCGTGCAACCAAGTTTTCTGGCTAAAGAAATATGAAACCAAGTTTGCTGGTTTTAGTATACTAACAGAAGCTCAAAGAAGTGAATGATCGTATGCTGTTCGTCTAACGAAATAGTTCATGTTCTGAATTCCAGTCATGTACTTTAAACTAAGTAGTCCCATTTGCTGTGGGAGAGGATAACGAAATCTATATTAGCACGAAGATGGGGCTGTATCTCTTTGAATGACAATTTGTTCATTTGTTTCATGATTTTTGGTGATTAACTGTAATGCCATGGCAATGATGGAGCAGCAAGTCCCCAGGCATTTACGGGCGGAGGCAGCAGAGTGCATTTCATATGAAGCAATAGCCCGGGTTCAAGACCCTGTCTACGGATGCGTTGGAATCATCACTCAACTACAACAACAAATCAGCCAGATTCACAGTGAGATAATGAAGACTAAGGGTGAAATGATAGCCCATCACTCTGCACACTCTCAACACCATCCACCGCCCCAGTCACAAGGTGACCCTTCCTGGTCCATTTCCCTTCATCAGCAGCAGCAGGACAACTCTCAATCAGACGAGCATCTACTTGCCACAAGGTGACCCTTCCTGGTCCATTTCCCTTCATCAGCAGCAGCAGGACAACTCTCGATCAGACGAGCATCTACTTGTAAAGTACTAAGCTGGTCAAATCGATGCACTCCCTAGTTTCTCTCTATGCATCTTGAAACTGTCATCAATTTTGCGGTGACCCGGTTTCCTAACTGCATCATCGTATGAAAGGATAATTTCTGCATTTGTCAACTTCATCTTAAAATATCATTTACCCTCAGGCTTTCGAGAGCACCGATCCCACCCCCATTTCGCTGTTCACAATACATCGCCAGCTTGCACAAAAGTATTCAGATCTCATCTCGTACAAATTTGACAAGAAATTGTACCAGAAGCCTCAGCACTGACTAAATATTGCATCACACTCCCACTTGTTAAGATGTCAACACACATTTTTTCAGGTTGTATTTGTATAGCTTCATTAAAGATGCTCCATTTAAGAACATTCCAGAGTCATGGGGCACTTCCATCCCTTACAACTGAACATGCAGGTGTTGCAAAAAAATCAAGTCGGGTCAGCAATCTAATAGATTCAGCTAGGCAAGCAATCCCACGCTTTGGACTTATAAACTTCTTATTTACACTTAGTAGTACTACTGTACCTTAAAGTTCACTTAATAATCTCCACAAAGGCTAAACATATCCCAAAGACAGGAAGTAACAAACACAATGTCGGATTAATATGAAAAAAGACCACATATTATGTTCGCTGTCTAGAAAAACTCTTCAAGCAGAAATCCTTCATGCCATAGGTAAGGGGACTTGATTACACTAATGATCCCAAATTGAGATCTTTAACACCCTTCACACGAGCAAACAATCTTGAATTTAACTGTTTCAAGCACGTCTCCATCGGCGGAATGGCCTAACAAAGTACTTCGCTAGAGGAGTCTCAGGAACTGGAATGAGTTTCCCAACTATAGCAAGCGGCCAGCTGTTTGTTGACAATAAATTATTCAATGAAATGAACAGATAAGTAGTTAATTTTACGGGGAAAGGAAAGATGATGAAATGGAATTCAATTATCTAGCATCAGAAGGACAAGTGAAATTTCCCAGGTCCATAATGTTCAAACTCAGGACAAAAATTTTAAAGATCTCAAAATTGGCCAGTCTCAAATATTTATTAACTTCTCTGAAGCATGTTTGAAATAGTAAGAAAAATGTTCGATCTCCATCTTAATGGTATACAATCACCGAGCTTTTCATAAAACTTACTAAGAGAATGACATCCCAAGTTAATCCAGTCCAAGAATTTGACAAATAATGCATTTATGATTTCAACACCTATACTTCAAATACCTTCCACTCTGTGAACTTTACTGTCCCAGACGCATGTACAAACTCTTATTAGCATGCCGAGGAATGGAACTAACCTGACAAAGCCAATCCCAACGCACACCAGCCACAGCTTCCAATTCAATTTCACTGTGGTAGTGAATTTACCAAGGAACTCAATAATGATTATCTAGAAAAAAATCAAAACAGCACTATCAGTTCACGGTATATACGTATAAATATAGCAAAAAAATGACAAAAATGCCACCCACTTGAAGTACTAAGGTCATTCCTACAATAGCCATGAACAGGTGGTTTCCAGTTACTCCACTGAACACATTAAATTCATCAGGCTTCCGAGCATTAAACTCATTAAAGATCTGCAATCAATAGCAACCCACCAATTTGAGCTTCATGGCTAGAAATATAATATAACGGAAAATTAAGATAGCAAATGCCATCCTAATCATTTACCTGAGTTAAATGGTAAGATAAAACAAAGGAGTAAGAGCATGGAATCATCAAATTGTTGGTATACTTACTTGACAAAGGACAAATGCATTAAAGATCACTGAATTCTTCACCATAGTAGTGCGTTGCGTATTTTCACCATTCAACCTAAGTATACTTTTCCCCGAGAAATTCAGCACAAGAAGTACGCAAACTTGATAAAATGCCTGCCAAAATAAAAGTTAACTCCGATGTAGAAAATGAATATTATCAAAAGACAAGTGGAGAGAAAATATACCTGTATGATTAAATTTCTCCACATTATGTTGGTTATGAGGGGTTCCCTGAAAGACAGAAAAATGGCCATCAATGAATCTGTCAAAATAAAAGTTAACCCAAAAAATATATCCCTAAGTATTTCGTGCTAAGCATGTTGTTCTCCATTTTTGTGCACCCATTTGCACATTCGACACCCCCTAGCATCTCTGTGTAGTAACATATCTTGCAAAACCAATATGACGTGAATATCTTTTTCCATAATAATCCAAAGACACAAGCATACTTCCTATAGACTCATGAAACGCCCGGCAAGTCCCGTGAACCGGTTTAATTCTAAGCCTCTAGCATGGTGAATCACCTCAATGCCAAATGTACGTACGCTTACAGAAATGACCGACAGGTGCCATGGCAAACATAAAGCACTCAGTTCAAATATTCAGTATCCTAGGATAATAAGATTGATAATTCAAAACCGGCAAGAATAAAAGTTTTGACCATAGTAAAGTACAAAAGTGCTGACTAGTGCTTTGGATATTGCCGCTAGGGCAAAGAAAAAGGTATGTCATGACAAATTGCCAAGAGCAATTGTCTAATCAAAATTCTCAAAGGACCTTTCTTTCACCCATGTATGGTTTGGTTAATAGAAATACAGCATTGACCGGTAAAATAATATTTTTCAACAGTTTATAACTGCTAATTGAACTAAGCAAGAGTACTAGAAGGCATTATACACGAAACACAGAAACTGCCAGATTTTGTTTTTCCCCGTTTATTCATATATAAAAGCATATTGGAATTGGCCAGAGAGATAACCTTCGACCAACGGGAGATCTATCCATAAGATGATCTGTTGGAGGTTCTGTAGCCAATGCAAGTGCTCCAAGAGTATCCATTATAAGGTTGACCCACAGAAGCTGCATTGAGAAGAAAGGCAAACTAAGCACCACTAGTCAATAAACTGCATTTCCAGTCAAAGGAATTAGTTGATGGCCATAAAATAGAAGTTAAAGGAAATAGTGACACTTTGTCACGTTGACCCTCATGGTTGCTCAACAAATTCCATATTTATTTGCAATAATGGAATCAAATACCCAAAAGACAAGGTATCCTGGCATACAGAAGAAACAATGTCTGATAATCACCAATCCGACAGTTCTAAAAAGAGAATAAGTATCCATTTCCTTCTGTCTATTCTACATACAAAAATTTCAAGGCCCAAGGGAATTGGTCATCTCATACATGTGAGAAGGAAAATGAAAAGGAATGATTTACACTTTGTCATGTAGGTTTGAAGTAGGAACACTTGGAAGCAATGTTATCTTCCCTATAGCTAGAACGCGATACACTAGTCATGTCAGTCAAAGAAAGGTAGTAAAAACTCGACACACAGCCTGTGATTCTGCTTCAAGGCCCATAGTGGTATGTAGATTAAAACAAAAGGGTTTAAGATGGATGAGTAGGCATAAAAATCTAATGCTCAGGGCCTTGACCGCCAGTCAATCTCAAACTGGACAGCTTCTTTCTTGTCTATCCTTCCCCTATTTCATACCCAAAATCCAACATCTGAAATTTCCGAAAGAAGCAAAATTAAGGGCTATAAAATTACACAGTTCTGACAAATGTTACTAGTATGGACATAGTTCACGGTAAATAGACAGCAGAGCTACAGACCTGCACTGCATTTAAAGGAACATCACCAGACGATATTGATGCCACAACATTGATAACCAGTGCTGCAACATTGACTGTCAGTTGGAACTGGATAAATTTCTGAATATTTGCATATACAGAACGGCCCCATCGCACAACCTGCACAGAGGAAATGGACGTGATATTATAAATTTGGTGAACACCGAGGTTGAGAAGACTTGGAATTAACTCAACTGTATAAGTCAATCTAGGGCCAAAAACAACTATAGAAGTTAATCTTCTGAAATTCTAGACAAAGTCCCCCTCCATCAAATTCCTCAGCCTATTACACAGAAGATGTCAAAATTACAATATTAAAAAGGTTATCTGATGATGTAAAATTAAATCAGCCAAAGTACAAAAATCCCAATAACCATTGCTGGATGTAAATGTACAATGATCAGCACTCATCCTTATAGAGTTGAAAGTACAGGTGCTGAAAACCAATAAGTATAGCAGTCAAAAGAAACCAGTAGTACAGGACCACCATTTCTGTAGCCAGAGATTGTCTCAAAAAGCACATGTAGAGGCAGGAACATTTACCCTGCCATTTCAGATCTATGATGACTCCAAGGCCACATCTACAGATGAAAACACTGTAACATTTACTGCAGATAACCTATGCTTATATCCTCAGGTCAAGAGTGAACATTTTGCTAACCTTAACGACAGAAGCGAAATTATCATCCAAAATTATGATGTCTGCACTCTCTTTTGCAACTTCTGTCCCTTGAATGCCCATGGCAAGACCAATATCTGCCTAAACAACAACATAGTAAAAATGCAATCACTAAGATAATAAATTATCTAAAAACAGAACATTTCAAACGTGATAAAAAATTCCCAAACGATAATGCACCAATATAGCAAGAGAGGCAAATTAGGATCAGATCAGATGACCATATTCATCTGCATAAATTCTTCCACGGACATAAAAGAGAGAACATTTCACACCAATCAGCCATCAATACTAATTACTAATACGGAAACGGATTTTTTTATTTATAGAACAGGTATTCACCCACGTGGCTTAAAATCCAACATTTTTGATACCTCATCCAACTTTTATTCTACTCCCAAACTAAGAGCTCATAAGAAGCAATACAGTGGCCCATAAATGACATGTTTTATCGGAATATTAGTACATGATTATATATGCAAGCATGCACGCAGGCTTTTTACGTCAAGTTGCTTGATATCAGACCTCATGAAGAGCAGGAGCGTCATTGGTTCCATCCCCTGTTACAGCAACAACATCACCTCCTTTGCGTAATGCTTGCACGAGTAACAGCTTGTCATTAGGAGAAGACCGCCCCATCACCTAAACATGAATATGGAGTTAAAATGCCCTTACAACCTTACTAGAAAATCTATGAAATTATCCATACCGTTATTCTTTTCGCAACTTGTTCTCGGTCCTTCTCAGACAATGCACGGAATACACATCCTTCAATAACATTAGGTGCAGAGGTATTGTCACTAGGACCAAGTATTCCACACTCCAAAGCTATTGCTTTCGCTGTTTGGATATTGTCTCCTGTGACCATGCGCACCTATTAAATCACATGCATATGGTTACAGTAGGTCTCACCGCAATTAGGTAGCTGGTACTTACCTTCATTAATTAAGGATCTCATTCTTCATATATACTGAGTATATACATATCCTATGCCATAAAATATCACTATCCTCAAGGATCAGGAAGGTGGACCACCGCTAGGCCACATCTTATTTCTTAAGTGATTAGTGACAGAAATACTCAGGGTTAAAGAGTTCTCTTCTGATCAATTAGACAAAGGATTTCCAAGAATCCAGATAATATACGACACTCTTCCTAATTTTATTAAGTGGCCATTTATAAAAGACTTGCCTTGACATGAGCTTCTACGCAAACTTTCACAGCATCTTTGACCCATGGACGACAAGGATCCTGCAAATGACATCACAGTCAAAAAAGGCATTGGAAATGCAATAATATGCATCAAAGTTGAAAGCCATAGAAAAATTAAATCTGTTAAATGACATGCAGCTGTGCATAAATATATCACTACCTAAGGCAAAGTGATAAGCCAATGATATGACTGTATATGCTATGATATGCCTACTGGGTCTGGTTCCCACATAAAAAATGATGTAACAATACAAAAACAAAGCAATGGACTGCCATAAGCTAAGCACGTACTAATTGGAACTTTCTCTATATCTCTCTGTCACAATTAAGAAGTGTGAGATTTTGTGGGACTACTACCAATTATTCTAAAAGCTTAAGTTATTAGATGAAGTTGTGGTTTATATTTTAAATATTCTGACCCTCCCCCTCACACTTACTCTGGTCTTTTTGCCTAGTACTAAGCGTGAAAATATTTAATTGGAGAGGCAAATGGACCCTAGAAAAATTCGAACCCAAGACCTCAACTCTAATACCATGTGAGATTTTGTAGGACCACTACCAACTGTTCTAAAAGCTCGAGCTGTTAATTGAAGGCGTGGTTTATTCTTTAAATATTCTAATAGGAAGTGTAGCAGCTTTATATGTGAGCACAAGAAGTGGGTTCAAGTAATTCACTGATTACAGTATTTCTACCTCAAGGTACTCATTCAAGACGTCCGCTCGTATGGTTGTACATACTCCAAACCATATATTCAGAAAGCAATGTAAAGGGAAGATCCCTGTATGTAGAGATATAACTGTTTGTGCATACCTTTATACCAACAATTGCCACCAAGGCAAGGTCATCTTCGGGGAGTGCCCATTTGTCAAGACTCTCCTCATCTGCTGGAATGCTGTCAAGATCAAGTTGCCTACAAGCAATGGCAACACAACGCAAGCTTCTTGCCGCCATGTCATCAATAGCTTGCTTGAAGAAATCCTGCATTAATACAAATTAAAAAGCAAAAGTAACCAATGAAAACTGCATGCACATTGCGTTGCTTTAAACATCAAAGGATAATATATGGATAAAGCATCGCTATTAATCCTCCATTTCTTAAGCAATAGAAGGATGGAATGGCTATTTGCCAATCCAACCTTGTGAAATGCCTTCATATATCAAAGAGGCGAAAGCCTCAATTACTACAGCATCACACGAAATATCAAACAAACTATTACAGTCTGAAGCTAACCAAACAAATTTTATCGCCACTCCATGATATGACAGACAGGCTCAATAGTAGCTCAATTTATGCTGAAATGGGCTAGAAAATTTTATGACATACACTAATCCACTGCTAGTCATTTAGACAATTAGACAGCACCTACAAGAAGTGACTTAGCAACTGTTGTAAAAGAAAATGATGAGGTAGAACAGCAGATGCAGGGCCCTCCCTGCATAGTATTTAAATTATCGCATATAAGTCTATCAGAACAAACACAATACATAGAATGTAATAGAATAATCTTCTTTAATTGATATCTGAATCTGGTAGATCACAACCAGAATATTAACCAAAACTTGTCTTCCCCATACTGTAGTAACTTAACGTTTCGACTTGACCAAGGCAAAAGGGCATTGTTTCAACCTTTTCTTCATCAATGGGCTGGAATTGACCATTTAAGTCGACATATCTCGTGCATGAAGCTAAGACCAACTCTGCTGCTCCCTTCCAATGTATATAAACTTCAGAGTTATTCTGCAAAAAGACAGGGATAATGGAAATAGAATCTCAGTAGGAGAGTCAAAAAATATAACCTACACTTCCAGAGATTTCAAAACAGCATCTGGTTTCTAACAGACAACATC
Source organism: Syzygium syzygioides (assembly GCA_031216285.1). Classification (NCBI taxonomy): domain Eukaryota; kingdom Viridiplantae; phylum Streptophyta; class Magnoliopsida; order Myrtales; family Myrtaceae; genus Syzygium; species Syzygium syzygioides. The sequence goes on from CM062251.1 coordinate 28,149,876, forward strand.
TTGAACAACAAATTTCACAAGCAAATTTTTATTCAAAAAGCAGGAGAACAGACTCACGGCTTCTTTAAATCTCTAGATCTAGATACAATGAGTTCCTTATTGATGAAATCTTAAACATGCATAAACTCAAATGCACAAGTCAAAAGCACAAAACGACATAATTTGCACCCCACTAGCTCCAAAAAGCCACTATACCCATTTTACAGTAAAACAAGTCTCTTGTATCAAAGGATTGTTCTACCATTTTGGCTCAGCAAAATGTCATGTCTTTTGGTTCATCAAGAATCATGTTCGTGTTGTTAGACTTATTGATCAAACTGTGACAACATTCTAAGAAAACTTGCAAAAAGTTACATTATCTAAACTCAAATTCACCTGGTTGATTAATCAACATTAGATATTTACTAAATCAAGTGTTTATAGTAACATCAACATGACCAAGGATCATGCTTTTGTTGTTTGACTTATTGATCAAAATATGATGACATTCTAACAAAACTTGCAAAAAAGTTACATTATCTAAACTCTAATTCACCTGGTTGATTAATCAACATTAGATATTTACTAAATCAAGTGTTTATAGTATCATCAACACAATCCCAAAGATATAACTTAATTGATGAGTTTCGGTTAATCAATAATTCTGATTTAGAAGAGTCTAAATAACATCATTGTAAAAAAATTAATCAGTAAGTTTTAGAATTGCTAACAAAATTAGGGATGGAAATAGTAATGTTAGCACGTGAGCTGAGAATCTAATTCATTCCACCAAAAAGACAGAGAGATTGGAGCAAGTGCTCTTTCACAAAGGGAGAAGAACCATGGAAAACTCTAGTATGCTGGACAGTATAACATGTTTCAAAGTTTAGTATCTTTAACAAATGTAAGCATGAAGCACCCTTAATGGACAAAAACACAAAATATTCTCACGTGTTAGATGAATGAGATAACTAAAAAAAATCAATTTTTCTTCTCTTTTTTTTCTTTTTTGCAATTTTCCTCTCTTCTTTCCTTTTTGGCCAACATTTTATACTTTCTACTTTAACAATGAGTGTCCAACATTATCTCTGCTCTCACAAAGCATGAAGCTAGAGTGAAAAGATCCAACTGGCCATGTACTATTCAACAAGGTAGGGTTTGCTTTGTGAATTATTCTTCCTATGCCTATCAAAACGTGGTCATTTCACTTCTATTTATTCAGCTTGTTCAAAGGCATTGTTGGGAACTAACCATGTCCATTATGCTCAGAGAACTCTACTTATATACAATGTGTTGGGGCTTCAAAGTTGTGCTAATGATTGCAATAATTGCAGAAATGTTTCCTCAAATGACAATTACTCCACAAGTAAAAGAATTTCTAGAATTCTCATAATCCCCTCTGCTCAATAGTCATATCCAAAAGGCACCTTGTGCCACAGGACTTGACATAATTCCAAGGAAAGGTATTCGATGCTTTGGCCAGCTAAAATTTCTGGATCTCTTATATCTGAGAAAATATAGGGAGCAGGAACCACACATAGATTACCAAGAACAAAGGGTAACATTGAATGACTAAGGAATACCCGTTTGATAGCAACACCTCCACGTTTCTTGTGTGAGTTGAACGGGACAACATGGAGAACTGTAGACTCTGATCTGCTTACATCAAACCTCATCCCCAACTGCACCATAAATGCAGACAACCTCAACAAACTCCCAAGCAAAGCATAGCAGAGACAAAAACTAAAATGCTAAACAGCAGTACCTTAACTGCCCACAAAAGAATGGCTTTTTCTGTGGGTGATCCAGAAATCTCAACATCCTCTCCACCCTACAAGCAATGAGCTTGAATATGTCAAGTTTGTTGATGCAAAATTACACACGGGATGCTATCTCCTCTCTAGACTGTTCCTCTCTCTGGTTATTTTTGAATCTCAACTTGAAGTAATTTCGGAGAAAGGCCCCCCCGATTTACGATACAGCAAGGAAAGTTTCATTTTTCTATCTCTATAATACTGGCCCCTCTTCATCAAATCTACTTCCAGACAACATAAGAGCCGTAGTATTTTCAAGAAACCCAGACCCAGAACGAAACATTAATCAGCCGTCAATGGTACATGTAAAATAAAACAACTGTTTATTTTGACTAAAGAAAATGGAACCAGAAGGGTGTTGCTGCAAACTAAAATGGAAAGCCATTGTCTCAAAAGCACTTCTAGAAGCAAGCAAGAATTCTTTTCCTTCACAAGTAATGAAAATCTAGCTCATGCCCATATCACAGTTGTAGGACCTGCTTTTGATACATAAATTATATCTCCAAGTCTCATGTATAAGACCAGGTTTTTCATCAGTCATTTCAATTCCAGATTCTTTGAGATTTAACAAATGTAAGCGTGTGTTTGTCTGTCGACTGGGCAACACTTCCTATCATCTCATTGGAGTTAAACCTGACATGTTAAGCTAAAGCAAAGCTCGACAAAAGACATTAACAGAATAAGGAATTGGGACAAATTGAAACACAATATTGTGAGGTTCTCAAAATGCCTTCTTAACCAGCAAAATATAGCATCATAAATTATTGGTCCTACTTGAAGAATTATTAAAGTGAAGATGACAAATAGAACATGTCAAAAAAGTTAAACAGCCTGATTAAATTCCACAGGCAACAGTTTTGTGGGATTAAACTACCTTCAGCAAGGGGAAACATCTCATTATATCTTACAAGTGGTTCCTGATAGATAGCCATACCTTTGGTACATATACATTGCCTTGAGTATTTTGTGCAACACCCTCATGTAACAGAGACGTAACCACTTTATGCAATTGTGAGGAGTCATTTGGTGGATCCAATTTCTTTCGACCAGCATAAGCCTCAACCACTGTCATCTACAATAATCAAACTGCATATTAAAACTCATACTATACATGATAAGGAAGCTGAAGATTACTCAAAAATGTTCTCATCATCAGTGAATAAAAGAAAAGGAAGAGGAACACAAACAGCCCCCCAAGAAAAAAAAAAGAAGCAAGAAAATATACACACACACAAACCAAAAATGCACCCTAAAGGCGGAGGAGGACGAGAAAATTTCAGGAAATAAGCAGATGGTGTCAGAAGAAGGATTCCAAAGCTAACCTCATTCAAGGTCAATGTCCCAGTCTTATCGCTGCAAATGGTCGTAGCTGATCCCATAGTTTCACAGGCTGAGAGTCTACGAACCTATTGATATAATACTGTTTATAACTGTACTATCGAAGCAACACTCCCATCTATAATCATTAAGCAAAGGAAAAATCACTAGTGTGCCAAGGTAATTGGACTTGCCAGGGCTTTGTCGGCCATCATTTTCCGCATCGAATACGCCAATCTGATATACAGCATCAATTGTGCAATAAACCACAGTGAGAATTTAAGGAAAAAAAACAAACAAACAAGAGTGACAATCCCTTCTTGCGGATAAGTTTCTATATATCTAATAGCAATTCATACTTACGTCAAGGTTACAGCCAAGGGAAGCCCTTCGGGCACAGCAACCACCACAATAGTGACCTGAATACAGTTCGTCATTGAAGTAATTAGACAGAAGTAATATATGTACATATATAGGTGTGGAGACAACTTACGTATAAATATGAGTGTATACATGAACAAAAGAAGAACAAGGCATTGTACTTACTGCAATAGTAACAATCTTAATGATGTCATCTACAACACGACTGATGCTGGTGCTCCCCTTAACAAATTGGACTTTTCCGGAAGCATCTTTTGTATTGCCGGTAAAGTACCTGAAAAATCATATCATATTAAAACCAGAAAGTTAACGAAAATTTGGTATTTCCTAACTAAATTAATAAACTTGACAAACTGGAACTCACCTCACCAAAAGGATTACAAGCACAGAAAGAGCTACTGCAAGACCTACAATGCCTATAAATGTTGCAACACCATTCAAGCGCACCTAGTGAAGGATATTTATAAAACACATTAGGATGGGATACAAGTATGTCAAAATAGAGGGATTGCTTATTTTCTAAGCTAGGATGAACGCTAGAAAACCTGCAATGGGGTCTCTTCACCAGTATCCTCTGAGATACTTGCCATTAACAATCCCCATTCAGTATTGATTCCAACACCAGTTACCTGAAGATAAGTTTAAGGTCAGAAACAAAAAACAAAATGAAGACCTGAAAGAATATCTAGTGAACTTATATTAGAAACATGAATGAGATAATAGTGGAAACAGAACCTCCAAATACCACATGCCAGTACTCATCTGATTAACAGAGAGTACAATAGGAAGGGTAGATATACAACCCAATTCTAGGATAAAATAATTGTTATCGCAAAATCAAAACAGTTCAACAACAATAAAACCAGCAAAATTGTTTCTGACCAAGCTCGCCCATATCATGAATCTCTTGGTTGCTTCATTACCACAAAAAAGCATCATAGGGTATTCCAAAAGGAAATAACATGAGAAAGCAAAATTGTTACCAGCATAGTGCCAACACCATCAGCTACTTTGCAACCGGACATCAAGAAAGGTGCTTTATGATCCTTGTGAACCTGCCAAAACAGCACATTTAGAAAAATACATTACAAAAAATTCCTAAGAGAATGCCAAGGTATGCATAGCTCACAATTTTGCTTTCACCAGTCATGCTAGATTCATCAATTGCTAGAGAGTGACCACTGACTAAGATTCCATCAGCAGGAACCTGGAAAATCCAGAGACAACATTGAGTAGAAAATAAGGCTCATATCTGAAGAATGTCAAAGAAGCACCAAAGGCACTCACCTGATCACCTATGTTAAGAGGGACAATGTCACCAACAACAAGGTCACGTATAGAAACCTTGATCATCCTACCACCTCTCATTATCTGTGAAATTTTCAAAGTGATATATCAACCATCATTGAGAATAGAAACTCATAAAAAGGCATAGAATGACTGATGTATGTACCTCTAATTGGATATTTCGTTTCTCCTCATTTAGATTTTGAAACTGCAGAGATTGTCGATAGTCACTGACAGCTGATTTAGAAAAGATGAAAATGACCATTAGACTACAAGAGTACTGCTTTTGTGATAAAATATGCCGTGCAAGCCAAAAACACTTATCTTGGGTGATTAACAAACTGTAATACTATAATCATACATACTGAAACCCTAAAACTCTAGTCCAAAGAAGAGTTTCCACACCTGTCACGACAATTACAAGAAAAACGGCAAAGGCAATGCTTCCTCCATCATACCAGCCTTCCTTTATACCCTGTCAAGAGTTCATAATGAGGAGCGCAAATATGAAGGTAACTGCATGTGTGGGAAAAAGAATGTATATTTCATACATGGATGAAAAAAAAACTTCTTATTAGGACCCCAACAGATAGAAGCAAAAGAGATCCATCGTAATTTTTTTCACGGTTTAGACACTTTACTTCTGTAGTAGGACACACTGATAACACCACAAGGTCATAGTGAAAACATCTAGCATTAAGGAATACATAAGAACAAAAAGAGATCAAAACTCATAATGTGTCATTCCATATTAGAAATAGACTGCTTTTTCTTGACATGCATCAATGATTGCTCCTATATCATGCCAAAAGATAGAAAGTTCCCAAAACCAACATTTCAAATGCTCAACACAGTAAAACCTTGAAAGACAGTTCTCTCTAATAAAATATTACAATCCATTTAATGACAAACAATGAAAGGATCATATTAAATTCACCTCCCATCTTCCAATACTAGACTACAGACCATGTTGATGTAAAATATCTCCAAGAGAAAAATAATTACATCATCTTTTACAGAGTCCCATTTAGTGTACTCTCGTATCAATTACCCAAAGCCATATATGCGTTGTTGAAAGTATGTATTGGCATACGAAAAAAATCAACAAGAACAAGAGAAACATGCAAATAAAATAACATGTATTAGAATATAGTTCATATGGTCATCATAATAAGAAAAAGGTTTATTGTATAAAAATAACCAACCTCCTGAAAATAGTAAATATTGCTGTAACATCTATTCTAAAAAAGCAAGAAGACCAAGTTTACCTCAGTCTTTATTCCAAGCACCAACGATGCTGCAGCCGCTACTATTAGGATGATGAGAGTCAAGTCTTGCCAGGCTTCCCAAAGGAACCTCTAGAGACGAAAACAAATGTTAATGACACTCTGATGAAGAGGCGAAATCCACTCCTTGTATAAGTCCTCAGGAACATGTCAAGGATAAGAACTATAAGTGAAAGTACCAGGAAACTCCGTCCCTTCTTTTGAGGATATGTATTGGAACCAAATGTATTCCTCCGCTTCAATATATCATTCTCATCCCCAGAAATTCCTCTCTCTAAATTTGTCTTCAACATAATGGATAAACCGTTAACCTGATGAAGTGGCAATTGACACATCAACAAACTGAACATATTGGCTTCAGAAAGCAAGAATTGTGCAAGATGAACTTGCCCCCCCATATTGCTGCAGAGCTGAAAAGTTGTGGTCACGAGTCATGGATGCAAGCTGCTCCAGTCCAATTCCATAATCGCCAATTGCAATAGGAGGTGTCACATTTGGACCAACCCCTGTATTGCAATAGATGAATACAAGGATTTCAGCAATCACAGGGTGTAAGGAAGAAAAGCCATCAATAACTCTTTAGATTTCAGGATCACAAAAGAGAGGGAGAGAGAAATCACAAATGACTATGTCTTTGTTTAATTGACTTAATGCAAGACTCGATAGAAGCTCTAGTTATAAAGCACAAAGGGACACATTTGATACACCAAATCTTAACTACCTTAATTAACATTGAGGTACCGACTAATGGCTTACAGAACTAAATAAACTTGCGATAAAGAAAGTCTCGGTCTTGGTCCTCTGACCATTTTTGGCAGGAGAGGAGGAGAGAGGCAGGAAGCCTTTTAGGGGCATACAGTTTGATGCAGCTTGTCCATAGAACAGCTGGCTGTCCACACCATTTGCAGCTCTAACACACTGAATAGCTTTTTTATAACTGAAGGAGCTATTTTCCGGCTAAAAAGATCGTCCTGATGTAGATGATTATTGCGAAATGCTAGGTGCCTCATACAATAGCAGTAATGTGTGGAAAGACCATATTAAAGTCTGTGAGATTCTGTGGGACCACTGTCAACTGTTCTAAAAGCTTAAGCTATAAGATGAAGGTATGGTTTATTATTCAATTAGTCTATCACTCCCCATCATGCTTAATGTGGTCTTTTTGCCTAGAACTAAGCATGGATATATTCAATTGGGGAAGCAATTCGGGCCTAGAAAGATGTGAACTTAGGACCTCCAGCTCTAACACCATGCGAGATTTTGTGAGACTACTGTCAACTGTTATTAAAGCTTAAGCTGTTAGATGAAGACGTGATTTATTATTCAATTACTCTAACAAAGTCAATGCAATACTTCATATAGATAGCCCTCATCTTTCAGTGTGTCAAAGCCATTTCCTCTTGAATATTTGAGAATGGTTATTTCTATTTAGAATGAGTCTAACCAGTGACTACTATAATGTCCACTTCTCAATTACCAGCTAATTCCAGTTGAACCTCATGCAAAGTCAAACTTGTTAATATAAAACCTTCAAAAAAAGATGCAGAGATAAGCAAAGGGAGACTTATTTACCAATCTGTCGTTCTCCTGCCAATCTGAAAAGCACAGCTGCCTAATGCAATTTCAGTGGATGGTTAGAATCAAAATCTTTCAAACACATCGAAGGAAACATTTGCACCAAAATAATCTTACTCTTATGACTTGGGCATGGGCTCTAATCATCCTTCGCCGTTGCTCTTTGTCTTCTTCCTTTCTCAAATCTAATGTATATCGAAACCGCCGAGATGCATTCAACACTAGTGCTGCTTGCTGCAAAGTTGAAGGACCTTCAGTTCAAATCCGTTCATGTCAAAGCATCTCAATTTGCTTGTTTATGAGGCTTATAATGACCTTACAAACATGTAGTCTCCCTTCAGCTAAGGGCTTAAGCTTTTCGATTGGATTTTCTAACAAAACCATTATATGGACGTGTTAAATGCATGTTGTTACTGCTATCAACTCCTTTTGGTTTTAACACTTATATTTCTCAATATGGAAGAGCTATTTGAATTGAATAAAAGAACAAACTTGCTCTCGCTTATTTGAAGATGCCAAAACATGAGGCCACAAGGTTCAGTCATGGCCTAGAAGTGAACAAGTGACTTAAGGTCATGGGGGCAAGGTGATGAGGCCACAAGAAGCAAGAGAGATATTTTGCCTAATATTTGAGATTGAAAATATAGCAAAGTTTTGCACAGAAGATTCGTTGATTTACTAGTCGGTGGACCCCACCAACACTACCTTGGCTGTGCCTCTAGCAGCCGTACTAGGAACTTATAGAGGCAACGTTCAATGTCTGCTTTAACTTTTGAAGAAAGCTACCTTTTGCTTTGCCTCTTTGATTTTTCAAAGAAAAATATTATTTAACTTTCAAGAAATTATGCAAAAAAAAAATTTCTTAATGACTCTACTTATCATTATTTGTATTTTTCAAGGATTTCAATTTCGAAGTTAATAAGACTCAAACTTTAGACAATACAAGAAAAAGGAAAAAAAGAAAAGAGCAAGAGATAGAAAGCAAAAGCCTGGTTGCACACACCATATATCCCCAGGATGAAGGCAATTGACAATGCTTCCAGTCTAACTACTATAGTGTAATATTATACGTGTTAAAACTACAATCAACTTCTTGCCTTCTATTTTCCTTCTTCCCAATGACAAAATTCCACTTTTACACAATTTTGTCAACTCTCAACTTTAGATGATGTATGCAAGTTGGTAACACCCTTTGAATATGGCTTCAGTTAACCAGGGATAAAGAACCAATGTGCACTTCAGTCCAAAGCTATGGCAACCGAGCCATTTTCTCACTTATTTACGTCAAGCACTTGGATCTAGTTATGCCATTGCACTCGGTCCTCCATCTGAGTGCCCAACCATCTTTCCTAAGAGTATCCATCGAAGTAGTTTTCCACTTTCTCCGAACATCGGCATCATGATGTCACGTCATCCTACCAAGTCCTTCTATTGTTTCACATGTCCCAATCTATCTTACCCGGATAAGTTTTTCTAATCTTATCCTCGATTTAAGTCGTGCCAACTTTTCCTCAGATGCAGTCGTTCCATACTGTATATCTTTTTGGTGTATGCAAATCCAATGGAGCATTTCCAATTCCGCTAACTCATTTTGTGTACAGATTGATACTTGACAACTCAATACTCCAGATGTACAGCATTGTCAACCTTATTATTATTGTCTTGAAAAAAAAATTCGCGTGTAATTGAATTGATTAAATTAAACTCGCCACTTAATGAATCCAATCTCTTGAACGAGCATATAACAGATTGAACATCTCAAGTTTGCTCCAAAGCTCTTGTTTGGAGTTTGCATTGACATCTTCAAGGATCTCCATTAGTCCAACTCTTTTCCACTTGAGTCAATCTCGTAATATTGCAATTTCTCGTTGTGCCGCAAAAAATCTGTCATCTTACATGTCCAAACCCTCCTAGAAGACGTCCCATATCTTAAACACATAAAGTGACGCACCAACTTTCAGATAGAGTCGCTTACGAATCAAATCATAAACATCATTCCCAAAACATACTCATTTTTGCTATGAACGTAGTAACATGCATGGGGAAAGAGAAATATAGGAGGCAAGGAGATGGTCTCATGCATTAATAGAAAATCAACTAGAAGTCTAGGCACCTGTGCAACATATACTCCTTTTGATTAATGCCTCACCATTAAGTTTCATAGAGCCTACGAAAATTAGAACTAAGATACATAGTTCGTGGATTTGATTTGCCCAACGCTTCTGTGCATATATTATCAGTACTTATGAGCTGATCCAACTCAGCACTCATCAGTTCCCCTTAGCAACCAAAGTGTGTCTTCATCTAATTCTTGCCCGTGAAAACATTTACATTCTTTCTACAAACTCAGAGAACTGGAAGCTAAGGAACAAATTCTATACAGACGCTCGTTAGAATAATCACATGTCAAATTGCGAAATAACCCTATACAGTTGTGCTTTCCTATTTTTCTACCGAATGGGTCAGGTCCCCTAAAGTAGCATCTACAGCAGCATGTCAATAGGTTCTTCAATACTCGGGCTAATGACCCCGCAAGTACCTGAAATTTTATCCATTTTACATTCAAGTACATGAACTTATTCATCATGAAATCTGACTCAATGTGAGGCATTTGTCAAATAAATTGCCATGTCATGTGATTTTGTTGAGGTGGCTCGCTTCGCAAAGGTTAAGCCCAATTGATAACGTGTCTCGCTTACTAAGCAAAAATTAATTCATCTACATGCAGATGTTGGGTGATGGGGAGAGAGAAATAGTGCAGACTTGGATGATCTTGGCCGTCCAATATGTCCCTGTTGATGTCGCATCATTCCATGAGGCCACATCAGACACAATGAGTATAGTCAACAGTTATTTACCTGCGTTCCTTCCATGGTTTTAATAGGAGTTTCATATTGATCCGCATTTGAAAATTTGAGGTACTTGATGGAGCAAAAGAAAGTTTGGGTACTCTAGTATAAGACAGGCAAAAGTTCAGGTACTCGCGGTATCGTTACCTCTTAACATTTAAGCAAACAACAAGTGTTATATCATAATTCGCGCTTACTACACTCCCACTGCGTTGTGAGACATTGCAATTGAATCAAGATGCCATTCCATTAGCCTGAAATAGCAGTTACCTACATACAATGTACTGAGCATGAGGTGCACACGTAGCAATTCATACAAAATGAATGCAAATGAATGAGTTTGAACCATTTGCCTAGTCAGGTAGGTTGGCTACATAATGTTAAGTTTCACATCGATCCAACTGAAGCCGGATTTCTCGTGGCCCTCTCCAGCACAATAGCAGACACGTTATCATTGGGACAACAGCATACAGAAGAAAAAAAAAAACACGTGCACACGATGTACATCGACGACGAATAAAAGAGAAGAAGCGAAATAAGAAATGAGGGTTACCCTCCATCTTTTGAGAGTCTCTATGGAGGCATTCTTGGTATGCGTGATATCGAAAGGGCCGGGCGGGGTCGAAACTTGGTCGTCGTAGTCTTCTTCCTTGGGGGAGCAACGGCCCGCCTCCACATCGGGCTGCAGGCGGGAGATCGAGGGGAATGGCAATAGCCCGTTCGACGACGAGGTACTCATGGCGTGTCGAATCCGAAACGCTAAACACTGTCGCAAGGAGAGATGGCACACCCAGGCCACTAAACAAGCTTTCTAACGGCTCATTTGGGGCCACCACCTCCGCGTGACGAGAGAAAGGAACAAAAACCTCGAATCAGGTAAAAAAGCAGACAAAAGGAAAGACCAGTAGAAAAACAAAACGAGGCCCACAAAACAAAGAACGGTAAATGCGCAACGGGCGGTTGTCTAATGACAGAACACGCGTGAATAGCGGTGCAATCGGCCAACATTTGGCGGCAGCGGCGAGCACGAGGATGCCCCGAGCTCTTTAGGGCTCGGAGCGAAGATAGGACGAAACAGTACCCTACGAACGAACGAACGAACGAACGAACAGATACCAGAACGCAAGAGAGAAACCGAGCAGCCGGGAGGGCGAGGAATAGCGGGGGAGATGGTGGTTACCGGAAACGGAGGAGAATTCCATGAGCCTCCAGCCAGAAGCAATGGTTGGCCAAAAGAGCGAACGATTCTCCTCCCTCGGAATATAATATCTCGAACCGCGTCGAAATGAAAGAGGGAGGAAATTTCCTTCAGCCTTTTGCATCATGGCTGGGTGCAGACGAAGCTTCGAGGAAGCTTCGCGCCAAAAATTGTCGTGCGTTCATGTCACCTTTTCCACGACTTTTTTAATCATGGGTATCCCGTATTGGAAGTATAAACGTTTTAAATCAAAAAACACAAACACACGCACACACATACATACACATATATATATATATATATATATGTATAAACGTCGACGTTCGTGGGTTCTCTTTCTTGTTTTTTCGGTAAATATGCTTTAGGTTTTAAATAGTACGGGGTTCGTTGTCATGGGTGGGTCAATGATGGACCTAATGTTGTCATGAGAAGGGGTGGGTCAACGATTGACCCAAATGTAAATCCATGCACGTCAACCAAGTAATGGGAAAGTAGCAGTAGTAGTAGGTATCCGGGAACCTGCAGTGTCAAAGAGGACGGCCCCTTTACTCCCTGAAAGAAGCGGTCGGCGTGCGTGTTTTTTCTTCTTTACTTATGTGCTATAATGAGTTGACGCGTTTCTGCTTTTAGTTGGAATAAAAACAGAGAGAAATTCGATCTCTCTTCTTCCTGCTTCGTCGTCCAAGAGTTCCCGCCTCGTTCGTGGCTCCGCCTTCTTACTCGTCCAGATACAGATCTGGTCTCGCGGAACTCGCCGTCTTCCCAACGAACAATTCAGAGAACTGGCAGCTAAGGAACGAATTCTATGTAGACGCTCTTCAGAATAATCGCATGTCAAATTGCGAAATAACCCTATACAGTTTTGTTTTCCTATTTTTCTACCAAATGGGTCGGATCTCCCGAAGTAGCATCTACAGCAGCATGTCAATAGGTTCTTCAATACTCGGGCTAATGACCCAGCAAGTACGTGAAATTTTATCCGTTTTACAATCAAGTACATGAACTTATTCGTCATGAAATCTGACTCAATGCGAAACCTCTGTTAAATAAATTGCCATGTCCTGTGATTTTGCTGAGATAGCTCGCTTCGCAAAGGTTAAGCCCAATTGATAATGTGGCTCGCTTACTAAGCAAAAATTATTTCATCTACATGTAGATGTTGGGTGATGGGGAAAGAGAAATAGTGCAGACTTGGATGATCTTGGCCGTCTAATATGTCCCTGTTGATGTGGCATCATTCCATGAGGCCACATCAAACACAATGAGTATAGTCAACTATTATTTACCTGCGTTCCTTCCTTGCTTTTAATAGGAGTTTTATATTGATCCACATTTGAAAATTTGAGGTACTTGATGGAGCAAAAGAAAGTTTGGGTACTCTATTGTAAGATAGGTAAACGTTCAGGTACTTGCTGTAACACCCTAAGTATACACTGTATAATATTGTCAGCTTTAGGTCCAATGATCCTCACAGTTTTAGAACACATTACACAGATATAAAACCCCAAGCCTTATATGCCAGTCCAGCACCCCAAATATATACTGTATAATATTGTCCGCTTTAGGCTCACTGATCCTCACGGTTTTAGAACGCATTACACAGATATAAAACCCCAAGCCTTATAAGCCAGTCCAGAACTCCATCCTAGGTGATGTGAGACAAGATAGGCTCTCCTCCCTTCCTTGCGCACATTTAAGGACTGCTTCCTTGCGCACATTTAAGGACTGAGGCGCGAACGCACAGCCATCCCTCCTCTCCTTGCGCATGGCCGCCATCCCTCCTTCTTGCGCACCACCGCCTAGGCTGTCACACTCTCCACCCCTCATGGGCATAGCACCCTCGCTGTGGCCCCACACGTAGTCGGGAGTCAACTCTCATATCACCCGTAACACCTCGGGTCTACACTGTGTAATATTATCCGCTTTGGATCCACTGACCATCACAACTTTAAAAAACGTTATACAAATATAGAACCCCGAACCTTATAAGCCTGTCCAAGACTCCCTCCCTAGACAATGTGGGACAAGAGACTCTCCCCTTCCCTGTGCACGTCCGAGGAATGAGGCACGGACGCAACACTATCCCTCTTCCCTGTGCACCGCCGCCTAGGCCGTCACACTTGTGGTATCGTTACCTCTTAACATTTAAGCAAACAACAAGTGTTATATCATAATTCGCGCTTACTACGCTCCCATTGCGTTGTGAGACATTGCAATTGAATCAAGATGTCGTTGCATTAGCCTGAAATAGCAGTTGCCTACATACAATGTACTGAGCATGAGGTGCACACGTAGCAATTCATACAAAATGTATGCAAATGAATGAGTTTGGACAATTTGCCTAGTCAGGCAGATTGGCTCCATAATGGTAAGTTTCACATCGATCCGACTGCAACAGGAACGGATTTCCCGCGGCACTCTCCAGCACAATAGCAGACACGTTATCATTGGGACAACAGCATATAGAAAAAAAAAAAACACGTGCACACGATGTACATCGACGACGAATAAAAGAGAATAAGCAAAAATAAAAAAAAAGAGGGTTACCCTCCATCTTTTGAGAGTCTCTATAGAGGCATTTTGGTATGCGTGATGTCGAAAGGGCCGGGCGGGGTCGAAACTTCGTCGTCGTCGTCTTCCTTGGGGGAGCAACGGCCCACCTCCACATCGGGCTACAGGCGGGAGATCGAGGGGGGCTGCAATAGCCCGTTCGACGACGAGGTACTCAGCGCGTGCCGAATCCGAGACGCTAAACAGAACACCGTCGCAAGGAGAGATGGCACACCCCGGCCAATAAACAAGCTCTCTAACGGCTCATTTGGGGCCACCACCTTCGCGTGACGAGAGAAAGGAACAAAAACCTCGAATCAGGTAAAAATACAAACAAAAGAAAAGACCAGTAGAAAAACAAAACGAGGCCCACAAAACAAGAACGGTAAATGCGCAACGGGCAGTTGTCTAATGAATAGAACACGCGTGCATAGCGGTGCAATCGGCCAACATTTGGCGGCAGCGGCGAGCACGAGGATGCCTCGAGCTCTTTAGGGCTCGGAGCGACGATAGGACGAAACAGACTCCTTCCTACTCACGAACGAGCGAAGATAGGAGGAAACAGACCCCTACTCACGAACGAACGAACGAACAGACACCAGAACGCAAGAGAGAAACCGAGCTGCCGGGAGGGCGAGGAATAGCGGGGGAGATGGTGGTTACCGGAAACGGAGGAGAATACCACGAGCCTCCGGCCTGAAGCAATGGTTGGCCAAAAGAGCGGACGACTCTCCTGCCTTGGAATATAATATCTCCAGCCGCGTCGAAACGAAAGAGAGAGGAAATTTCCTTCAGCCTTTTGCATCGTGGCTGGGTGCAGACGAAGCTTCGAGGAAGCTTCGCGTCAAAAAATTGTCAGGCGTTCATGTCGCCTTTTCCACTACTTTTTTAATTATGGGTATCCCGTATTTGAAGTATAACGTTTTAAATCAAAACACACAAACACACACATATATGTATAAACGTCGACGTTCGTGGGTTTTCTTTCCTTTTTTTGGTAAATATGTTTTAGGATTTAAATAGTGCAGGGTTCGTTGTCATGGGTGGGTCGATGATGGACCTAATGTTGTCATGAGAAGGGGTGGGTCAACGATTGACCTAAATGTAAATCCATGCACATCGACCAAGTAATGGGAAACTAGTACTAGCAGTAGGTATCCAGGAACCCGCAGCGTCAAAGAAGACGGCGCCTTTTGTCCCTCAAAGACGACGCGGGCGTGCGTGTCTTTATTTACTTATGTCCCTATAACGAGTTGACGCGTTTCCGCTTTTAGTTGGAATAAAAACAAAGAGAAATTCGATCTCTCTTCTTCCTCCTTCGTCCTCCGAGAGTACCCACCTCGTTCGTGGCTCCGCCTCCTTGCTCGTCCAGATAGAGATCTGGTCTCGCGGAACTCGCCATCTTCCCAACGAGCAGCTCCATCGCTGGCCATGAGGAGTTCCATCTCCGTATCTGGAGGAACTAGCTGCTGCCCCATCTCCAGATCTGCAGCCATGCCGTTGGAGGTTTCGTTGAAACAACAAGTGCAGTCGGATAAATGGAGCTTGGGGTCTGTCACACACGCAAAAATACAAACACACAGTCTTGTCTCTTTTCACCTTGTCCCCTATATTTCCACTCCACCACCATCGCCATCTCTCTCGTCAGCATCACCTTCTCTTCACTCCACCTGTCCCCCACCACAGTCCTCTGCATTGTTTTAGTTCATCGCAACCACTCGACAAGGACAGCGAACCTCCAAATCTATAAGTTAGGCCAGATCTGGAGTCATGACCGCAAGCAACGACGGGTCATGGATGGATGGAGGAGAAAGAAGAGCAAAGTTAAAAGTTCTATTTTATTTTATTTTATAACTCAGCGGACACTTATCAATCTATTAAGTAGACACGAGTAAAAAATACATATCACGTCCATAATTGTCGTGATCCTTCTTAACCATTGAATATTTTATCCTAAAACTGGCCGTGTTTCTAGAGGCCGACCAGAGATTTTTCACACGACAAGATACTTCTTAGACACGTTCGACACGGCATAATGCGATCGATAGTAGTGTATGGTGAAAGCCTTAGACAAGCTCCACTTTATTCTAGGAGCGTGCATGGCGAGTGATTCTATCCTCAAAAGCGAAGACAGGACTCAAGACCCCTTTTCGGGCCTATAACAAATTCCAGAAAAGTTCAAAACTGGTGATAGGATGAGCTAGTTATGGAATTGGCTAGTACCTAACGGTCGATATTTTCTTTTTTTCTCGAAATTTCTAATTTGAAATTTTCATCGAGCCTTATCTTCTAAATAATAATTAAATAACGAAATATCGGATTTCCATTAATATAGGTAAATTTTACGAAGTCGAATCAATTCTTTGCCTGAAGAAGTTTCTATTTTAGGTCCTTTTGATCGAAAATAGTCGATTCTACCACAGAACCGATCTAAGGGGTTCAGTCGACGATTCCGATGCCAGAAAAAGAATCGGATTAGGCATTAATAGCACCGAATTCTTGCTATCGAGAATCGTGCTGATTTCATCTGATAAAGAGCCCGAATCGAATCGAACCGAACGGATCGAGGCGCTCGCCGGTTCATTGCTTGCGCGATCTAACGCTACCAAAAACCCAAAGGGTGAATCTTTACCTCATTCATTCATGGAGGGCACAAATCATTACCAAAGAATCGACGACCAAAATCACATGCCGCTAAAACAAACAAGAGAGGAGGAAGCAAGTGGGAACGCTCGTTGATGCCCGTGGACGGAAAGTGCACGCGTGGTCCGCGTCCTCCACGCGCGGCTGTGAAGAGAGCGTTAAAAACAAACTGCACATTCCCCGCGTGAAAATGACCGATGCTTCGCGGGGCGGAAAAGTCTCCACGCGCTTTCTTTCCATTTTGAAATTCGAATCCCTTTTCTTTTTTGTCATATTTCTTTTAACTCTCCTCTTTCTAACTTTTTCTCTACCTCTCATAAAAAAAAAAAAAGGTAAAAGTCAAACACCGCACCCGTTAGTCCCACCAATCCATTTACCAGCAGGACCACATGCGATGCCTATCAGCTCGAAAATCCCCCCGTTCAATAAATAGGACTTGAGATAATATTTAATACCAATGGTAGGTGGGACATCATTGGGTTGAGGAGCTTTCGATAAATTAGCGAAAGCGAAGTTGAAAGGAAAACAAAACACTCACTAATCTTAAAAGCATCCTTCCAAAAATACCAAATGCCAATGTTAGGTAGGACTTGCACCGGATTAAATGACCTTTTTTTTTGGGTCAAGAATTAAAAGGCTTTGGAAATGCTAATTTTCGCTCACGTGCTGAACCAAGTACCCTCGGCTCTGTCTTGAAGGCATTTTGGAGGCCCAAATGCCTCCGTGTATGCTAAACCAAACGCACTCGAAACGGAGAAGGGGAGTAGCGACGGACTAAATAAAACTCTAGGTAAGTACATTTGAAGTCTTAAAACTTATCACGGATGTGCAATTGAGTCTTATAACTTACAAAATGGGTGCAATCAAGTCCTAAAACTCGTCAATAGCGGGGCGAGGGTAACACCAAAATTTGAATAATTTAGCGAAGGCAAAGTCGAAAGAAAAGAAAAACTCGTTAACTCTAAAAGCATCCTTCCAAAAAAAAAAAAACTAAAGTCCAGTGATAGGTGGTGGGACTTGCATTGGATTAAGTAACTCTGAAAGTGCTGATTCCGGCAACCAAATACCTCAGCCATGTCCCAAAGGCCTTTAGAGGCCCAAAGGCATCGCCGACGAACCAGAGGCACTCGAAACGGAGGATGGGATCATCGGCCAACCGAATAAAACTCCACAGCAGCAGCGCGCGATATCGAAACCCTTCGTGCGGTTAATCCTCGCGATTATTCATCTGGTACATCGAACAAAACTCGATCTACCGAACCTTTTTACGAGCAAGGAAATGTCACGAATGTCACATCAAATCGATCCCGCGACACGCCCAATCGAGTGTCCCACCTCCGAGGCTCTCGTTAACAAAACCCTTGGCCACACAAAAGGGAATTGAGAAGTTGGCTACACAGCATCACAGCAAAGCCCCCCTGGCGTGGAGTGATGGGCCCAAACTTCAGGACATTGCAGTTTGCGCCACTTGCAAAATGCCTACAATCCCAAAAGAAAGGGACCACGAAAAAAACGGGAAAGGCGTTCTCTTTAACAAAGCGGCCTTTTGAATTTGGGCCCGAGGCCCAAATCGGCCCTCAAATCAACGTCCAAGATGCGCCTTCATGCCGCAAGGAAAATCCAGAGCCGTCCGATTACTGACTCCCTCCCGCCATATAAAACGAGGCCACAAGAACCCTAGAGACCCTTCCGCGAGAGCGAGAGAGAGAGAGAGAGAGAGAGAGAAGCACTCGCTGTGACCGCCGCCGAGCCGCCGCCGTCTTCGCCGAGAGAAACCGCGCGAGGTCCGGGCGTACCCGGTGAGTAGCACCAGCTCTGCGTTTCCATGTCGATGGGATCGGTGTGCCCTAGTCTTTGCTCGTTCCTGCCGTGTCTTGCTTGCCAGTTTTCGTGTCCTGCGCTCGCGTGATCAGCCCGAGGATTAGTCCCCGCGACGCCATTGCTCCGCTTTCTTCTGTTTTCTTCTTTTCCAATTGCCCGCCTATTGCCGTCTTCGCGCCCGTTTGGTGGCTCGCCTGATGATTCGTAGTGTATGTTCCGGTTGCCGAGCTCGGGCTGTTGGTGGACGAGTAATATTCGTCGTTGAACTTGTGGTTGCTAGTTCGATTTTTTTTCCTATATTTGTGGTGCCCAAGTCCAATGTCTGTCGGCTAGTAATAGCTAAAAGGGCTCGCATTCATCGGGTTGTCGCTCTATTAGCAAGGCTCGTTCTCGCGGACTTGTTCTAGTTGCTTGCGGAGCAGTCCGATTGCGAAATTTGATTATGAATTGGATAGGATGCACTTGTGAATTTTCACCGTTTTGTCCTCATTCCATTGTTTTCTGAATGTAGTTTTGACTTGAATAACTATTTGATGTTACAACCTCGAAGACGAAACCGTGCCCGAATTTTTGTTGTTTCTTCAGCGATTGCAGAGAAATGGGCGGGGAAGAAGTCGAGGCCGTAATTCCAGAGTCGGTTTTGAAGAAGCAGAAGAGAAATGAGGAGTGGGCACTGGCTAAAAAGCAGGAGCTTGAATCCGCGAAGAAAAAGAATGCTGTTAATAGGAAATTGATCTACAGCAGGGCAAAGCAATATGCCAAGGAGTATGCCGAGCAGGTATAGACATAGACATTAGTCTTGATAAGGTTTTCAAATTAAACCGTGTATCCAACCCTGGAGCTCGCCTTTTTGTGTTTCCTTCCAGGAAAAGGAGCTGATTCAATTGAAGCGCGAAGCAAAGTTGAGAGGAGGATTTTACGTTGACCCGGAAGCTAAACTTTTGTTTATCATTCGCATCCGTGGGTATGTCTTCCGTGTCTTACAGAATATGAATATGACATTTTTTCCCAGAATTTCTTATGTGACTATCTTTGACTTTCAGTATCAATGCCATGCATCCAAAAACAAGGAAGATTTTGCAGCTACTGAGACTGAGACAGGTAATCCCTTTGTTATCGCTTATTGAGATGGGTCCTTGCATTACTTTGTTGCATTTGGAGAAGTTATTTGAGCGGTAAAATAGCCTTTCCTGAAGGCTCGATTTTTGTCATAGCTTTAATTTGATTTGATGGAGTTTCAGCTGGTATTTTTCGGTGGGATTTGCTTGTTGATTGGTGTTTGTGACCATGTAATCTGTTTTTCATGTATGACTTTACAGTTCTTTTGGCTACAAAGTTATCTCTTTTCGTGCGGTGGCTAGAAGTTGAGTGCTTCTAATTAGCAAATCCATACTAACATTTGTCTTGACTTAATCTTCTTTGGATATAGATCTTCAATGGGGTATTTCTCAAAGTCAATAAAGCAACCGTGAACATGCTTCACAGGGTTGAACCCTATGTAACTTTTGGGTATGTGGTTCTGTTCCATAATGTGGATTTAGATCTATTTTGCCCGTTAGGCTGCCTAGTGAATATGCGTATTTTCAGATATCCCAACTTAAAGAGTGTGAGGGAGCTGATATACAAAAGGGGCTACGGGAAGCTCAACAAGCAGAGAATTGCTTTGACGGACAACACCATCGTCGAACAGGTCCGTTTTTGCGCCCTTATATCATCTCGTACCTTTAGGGGTGATCTCAATACTTCTCCGGATTTATAAGAGACCTGATACATTCTGTTTGATGAGCAGGCTTTGGGTACACATGGAATTATCTGCACGGAAGATCTCATCCATGAGATAATGACAGTGGGTCCTCATTTTAGGGAAGCCAATAACTTCCTATGGCCCTTTAAGCTCAAGGCACCGTTGGGTGGACTCAAGAAGAAAAGGAACCATTATGTTGAAGGTGGAGATGCTGGCAACCGTGAGAACTATATCAACGAACTTATCCGAAGAATGAATTAAGCATTTTATACCGCGATCAAATTCAATGTGGAATTTTGAACGTTTGGTTGGTTTTACATCGTTTTTGAGTTAAGACTGCTCAGTTTTGAAATCAGACAGTCTTGAGTTGGAGATCCTATCCTATGACAATTGAGATACATCCTTTGCCTTTTCTTTTGGTTGTTACATGTTTTCCTTATTCCTTACTGATAAGTTGCAAATGGTTTAGAGGATTGGAAATGGCACAATGTATCGGAGAATTATTGTGCTGAGTACATATTGGATGGTTTTCTCAAACAACGCTTAGCCACGGCAGGATGCTCTTTGGCAGCCTCATCTGTCATCCCCAATTTCACCAATCCTGTCACTGGGTTTATCGACCCTTTTGCGAGTTTGCCACCAATGTGTGCATGAGGATTTGGCAATTTTTTTCCTTTTTCCCGATAGGACCAAACGTTATGAGCATTACAAAGTTCTCATTTGCTCGTGCTACCAAATCGACGAAGCCATCTTGTTGGAACCAGATGGCCGTAACGACAGCAACCTCTTTTATCTGAAGTAGCAAGTTTGCTAGGTTTGAAAGTCTTGGGTAACATTCTCTACTCATGAAGTATGGTAGAAAAATCTTCAGCCCCTTTGCTAGTGCCTAGTCTTCCGAACTATATGCATATCAACCGTTAATTCTAGAATTTATGCTATCATTTTAAGCTTAAGTCAATATTTAGTCAAAACTAAGTTGAATTTGTTTTCTAAGTTTTGGCTTTCTACGTGAATTTTTCTTTTCGACTAGCTTTTGTGTTTTTTTTTTTCCCGAGTAAAAAAGATGGGGCGGCAACACTTTTTGGGTGTTACCATAAGAGTTGCACATTAGCGATCGAACATTTTATTCGAGCTCTAGCTACAATTCATTTTGAGTGAATCCGTCACCTCTGTCCCACCAAGGTGCTAGTGGAAGTAGAGTCTAATCTGAAGGGATTTAAAACATGTGATTATGGAGTCCAAACCATTTGACAGTAACTCCTACATCAAATCTCTCAATATATTTTCAATTATTTTGGAACGGTTGTGATTTTGATTTGAGATGTATATTTCAATTTTTGGTTTCACTTGTAGTTTATAGTTGATAATTGTAACTTATAACCATGTTCAAACACATATGGATTGACATTTAATTTATTTTGACATTTACTCATCGTTCTCCATTATCTGGGGCCAAAAGCCCTTCGGCTGGATACCTTCATCTGTAATTAGTTGCGAATTAAATAATTCTCTAGATCAATGTACAATTCCATCATTGTAATTGTATCGTTCAACTAGGATGGCCTCATTTAATCACTAAATAGAAGAACAGACTTGCTACGAAGTGCCACGTCTATGAAATACCAAAATACAAATCTACTTCTGATGAAAATATCTCTTGAGAACGAGAGAACATGATGTGGCTTCAAAGATACGCGAGACTAAAATAAGTGACGTGAGATTTTAAGGACATAATTTTGTCTTCGAGGCATCTCAAAGATGGATATTTCCTTTTCAAATATATATTGTTGAGCCGAATTTCTTGTGAATCTCATTTTATATTTAAGTTGGGAGGGTTAGAAAAAGAAAAGTTTAATTTCCTTTTTTTATTTGGCTATATGTTTACAAAGTAACTTAGAGGAAAACAATGTCAATCAATTGACTGAAGTAGAGCGTCTTTATAACAAATGGAATGGCAATTCAAAAAAGATACGTTTAGACTGATGATTTTATTTTCAAGAGTGTAAAATATCAAATTCATTTTTCTTTTTTGTTTAAGTATATGGGTGGGGAGAGATGATCAGTCTAGCAGTCTCTCTTGGGCATATAAAGGTTTCACGCTCACTATGAAATTTTCTGTTTTAGCTGTAATTACTGCGCGCCATCCGCGACATGAGGTTATAATGTTGATAAGCTCCTCACCACAACACCATCAAGATATTAACAATGGAGAAGTCACTCCACAAGAGTTATGTCACAATTAAGCAACACAACATGAGTCATACATAAGTTTGCTCGCGATGTAAATAGACTGTCACCTTCATGACACTGAGAGCCAACCACCCGATGCAAGAAGAATGAAAGTGGACCCAAGGTTGCCTTGTTTCTCTTCGTCCATTTTTTTAAATATAAATTGACCCCTTGTCCCTGTAATTATTTACCATTTCTCAATCCTCACTCACTCACTCACTTCACCTCACCTCACCTATCATTTTTTTGCCGTATTTGATCGTCTAAATTTGTAGTCAATATCAAACTGGATAGGATAGAATATGAAATATATATTTTTTGCTATATCTCATCCACTGTTCAATGAATAATAATAATAAAATCGGATATTTTCATACCCTTTCATATCCATTACTTGGTAGAAATTGCCTATGAATATAAATGCACAAACATAAGTAGTAAGAATATCTCATGATTTATTGATAAAGAAAGTGGAAATGCACAAATGGAGACTATCTCCAACAATCAACGCATAATTATTATACAATCTAAACCTTAGACGGTAAAGGAACCATTTTAGAGTCATTTAATCAATTATTATACAATCAACGCATAATTATGGACTTGACGAGATATATTAGTCACAAAATGCTAGATCTAGCAAGAGAAAGAAAGCACGATCGTTTACTTTGGTGATTCCGAAAATTATAGTGTCTTGACTCTCTCCCCATTTTTGTGTAGAGCCAAAGAGTTACGGATGAGAAAGAGTTTTAATTCTTTTGTTGCTTCCATAAAGTTTTGAAATGAACAAGAGAGCTACGGATGAGTCACGAAATTTCAACGTGAACCGAAGTTACAGAAAAGAAGAAGGATAGGATATTTTCAGCCGACCTTATCTTATCTTGGACAACAGCCAAACATAAGATAGGATTAAAATGGGGAAATTGTCCAATTAGTTATAAATCTATTGTATAAATATAAATTTAGTTACAAACTAAATTTAGTTATCTATTGTATAAACTAAATCTATTGTATAAACTAAATTTAGTTATCTTTACCAACAAAAAAATATAAATTTAGTTACAAACTTTTCAATTTTTTTCAATTTAGTCTTAAACCTTTATACAAAATTCCAATGTAGTCTTTCTAGCCAATTTTCGTCAAAAATCACTGATGTGGCAATGTACCACGAAGGATGGTTGATAATGACTGGATCGACACGTCAACGATTTTTCATAAAAATCGGTAAAATTGAAAAATGTAGGACTGAATTGAGATTCATATGATAAGTTTAGGATTTGTAGTTTTCCTAGATAAAAGTAATCATATCTTGACTTTTATCCTTACTACCAAAAAGTAGCAATGCTCTCTAAACAATTTGTCAATTTCATTTTTTTTTATCTTTCTTTTTATAAAGATTTAATTGTGCTCAAAATATTGCAAAAGTGAACAACCATAATTAAGGAGAATTGCATAATATATAGTGAGCCAAGAAACTAAAAAAAGGGGCCAATTCCATAAAAAAGTGCAAACCTTGTGTCTATTATCAAATTTGGTCCGAACTTTATTTTGTTTAAAAAAAATCACTAATTGTCACCCTTATTCCAAATTTTGCCCTCTTTAACCCTCTCATAGTCATCGTTAGTCATCTGACGTAGCATTTTCAGGTCAGCAAAAATATCCACCACAACAAGTTGACGGCGATATAAAGGCAAAATTACACTTGGGCTTTCACTTCTTCATCTCTAACACACGATTTATGAGATTGGGGGAGTTCTCCCTAGGGTTTTCTTTCTTCATCGAATATGTGTGCGTGAGTCTTCAAATTCGTCTGAAGAGCTCGCTGCTTGCTTGCTCACTTCTCACATGGAGATGCTCACTCTCGCACATACTCACGCTCGGTTGCTTAGAGGTGTCATTTCCTTCTGAAATTTTGGGCTCGAAGGATCTTTGCTTGCTCAAGGGTCGAAGCGAACAGAGAATTGAAGGCATTGAACAGAAGGTCTTCTTCTTCTCTTCCTATCCTATTGGACTTATCAAATTACGGTCATCGTGTGCTTGATGATTTTGTCTAAAAGTGATCTATCTCTAAAAAATGAAGTCAATTGAAAGTTTCTGGGTATAACGAACTTGTGAAGTTTGCTAGATCTCTAGAATCCTCTGGACTGGAATGAATTTGATCATGGCGAGAGGTGGATATGTCATGACTTGGAGTCTTGACTCCATTGATACCATCGTGCTTGCCGTGTAAATTGTCTCTTGTTATCTACAAGGGCATCTAAAGAACAGGTGATGAATGTTGAAAAAACTAGAGTCGTCCATCCTAATGGAAATGTAAAAATGGAGCGCGCAAGGGTGAAATGTTGTTCTTGTGGGGGAAGTGACTCATGATTCTTTGTCAAATTATATTGCCTGAGTGTCGTAAACGGACTGCATCAGAGGAGAAGATATCGAAGTTACATTGTGAAATAGACAAACCACAGTTATTGATGACATTCAAGACTCGACGCACACTACCATCACAACTTTCATTGGCAATATAATTTGACAAAGAATCATGAGCCACTTCCCCACAAAGACGACACTTCACCTTAGTGCGCTCCACTTTTACATTCCCATTAGGTTGGACGAGTCCTATGTTTCTAACATTTGTCAAATGTTCTTTAGATGCCCTTGTAGATAACAGGAGACCATTTACCCGGCAAGCACGAAGGTATCAACGAAGTCCAAGACTCCAAGTCATGAGATATCCACCTCTGGCCAGGATGAAATTCATTTCAGGCTCAAGCTCCGACATGATCAAATTCATTCTAGGCCAGAGGATTCAAGAGACCTAACAACTTCATATATTCGCTATACCTATAAAATTTCAATTGACTTCATTTCCGAGAGATAGATCACTTTTAGACAAAACCATCAATAACACGGTGACCATAATTTGATATGTCTAATAGGATAGGAAGAAGAAGAAGAAGAAGAAGACCTGTTCAATGCCATCAACTCTCTGTCCAGTTTGCACATATTGTTTGGGCCAAAAATTTCAGACGAAAATGACTACTTTGAGCAACCAAGCGTGAGTATGTGCAAGAGTGAGCGTCTTCGTGTGAGAGAATGAGTGAGTGAGTAAGAGAGAATGAGTGAGTGAGTAAGCGTGTATTTGATGAAGAAAAGAGAATAGCATAACTTAGAGATGAAGAAGTGAAGGTCTAGATGTAATTTTACCTTTGTCCCCACGTCAGCTTGCTATGGTGAATATTATTGCTCAAATAAAAATGTCACATCCGATGACTAATGTGATTGTGGATGGAAGGTTAAAGGGAGTCAAATTTGGGATATGGGTGAAAGTTTATGATTTCTTTTTAACAAAATAAAATTTGGGCTAAGTTTAGGATTAGACCTAAAATTCATGCTTTTTTATAAAATTGGCCCAAAAAAAAAAAGGTTAACTTTACTTTTTTTTTTTTCAGAAAACCCTTAAAAGGAGGAGTTATCCCAGCCCTTTGATTCCATCAATTTCACCACCTTGCATCCAACGGCTGCGCAACTCCCCTCTGATTTCATTTCTCCTGTAAGATGACTGTTCATTTTTGCGAAAAAGCCATCTCCCTCTTTCCGTTTCTTGTCACTGGGCTGAATGGTTTACTAGTTTCACTACCCTTCTTGGCTGATTGGTTTAGTTATCATGACAGACATGCAGGTGATTCTGGCAATGTGTATGTGAAAGAGAAGCCTTCGATGCAGTTGGCGAAGGAGGACGGCCAAGAAACATGGATGGCTTTCATGGGCGCGATGATGGTGGGATGGATATGGGGGATGCGACCCTCCATCAGCATCCCATGCAAGCGCAGTACCGGCATCATCGTGGGTCGCAGGTGCAACAGCATTTGAGCAATGGGAATGATGTGAATGGTGATGGTGATCCTGATGATAGTTGCGGCGGGGAGGGCGTTGAAGGGGATGTCCCTTCTGACGCCGGAAACGATTCGGACAATCGTGGGTCTTTGTTGGATCATGGAGGAGGTGATGATGGGGACCAGCTCACTCTTTCTTTTCAAGGTCAAGTTTATGTCTTTGACTCTGTTCCGCCCCAAAAGGTGGGACTTTGAGCCATCCCCTGTTCTTTTCTTTTCGCACGGTGACTTTTCTCAATTCGATTAGCCTTTTGGATTGTCATAATGAGACTCGGTTTTCAAGTTAAAACAGCCTCGTATAACATTTTTCGACAGAAGATAATCCTTTGTGAGTGTACGTGTTGAGCAAACATAGAGAAATTGTGGTTGTTTTGCCTCTTGGTCCTTCTTTGTTTGGTTAAATTTGATATTTGAAGTAGCTGCCTTGGTTGACATGAAATCTTTTGAACTCTAAAACTAAGGACTTGGAGAAAAGAGAAGTCCGAAACGTTCTGCCTATGCCATCTTTGATAGCTTCTATTGGAATTTTTGTGCAGGAACATATCCATCTATTTTCATTAAGCTGCCATCTGTTCTATAATTTTTTGATTGAGGTCATGCATTAGTTTCTTTTGCACATTTCAGGTGCAAGCAGTGCTGCTGTTACTTGGGGTCAGGAGAAGTGACACCTAATCCATCTGCTATCCCAGTAGCCACCAACCAAAATCAGGTATCGGAACTTTGTTCGAAGAATACTTCTTTTTGCGGTCTTTTTCGCCTTTGACATAAGTGAAGCATTTTATTAGGATCTTACGGATACTCCTCAAAGGTTGAATGTCCCACAGAGGCTGGCTTCACTGATTCGATTTCGTGAAAAGAGAAAAGAACGAAATTTTGACAAGAAAATTCGCTATGCAGTCCGTAAAGAGATGGCACTTAGGTATGACACAATGTTTGGTAATTTTTTTATGTATTACTTTGTCTAATCAAACTTTTGGTAGTTGACCTTGAGTTATTTTCACGCACAGAAGTAACAATCCTTCTACCTTACCTACTATCTAATCTGACATGGTCTCAGGATGCAAAGAATCAAGGGTCAGTTTTCATCTTCAAAATCCAACAACGATGAATCTTCTTTAGCTGTGACAACATGGGAATCAAACCAGAGTTGGGAACCTGAGAGTAATGGATCCCAGCATCAAAAGATCCTGTCAAAAGATCCTGTCAGTTACGTGTCTGCTATGTTGTCAATGTGTGGTGTCTTTAATAAAAGATCATGCATCTCTTGCCTAGAAACAGTAAAACCTGTGGATAAGAAATTTCAAATTGAGTATGATCTCTGGGCAATGCATAGCCTCAGTTTCTCCAGTGGTGACACCCTTGGTTAATATATCTGCTAGATTCTTTGCACCGGGGATTTTCTTCAATTGGAACGTCCTGTCTTATATCAGCTCACGAATATGATACTTCAGCCAAATGTGCTTTGTCCTTGACTGAAATACTAGATTCTTTGCTGGACAAACAACACCGGCTGTCATTGAAAAGAACACTTATATTGTTCTCCTTACGTATCTCCTTCAGAAAACTCTTCAATCAAATTCTCTTCTTACTAGCTTTAGATATGCTTCAATGGTTGAGAAGGGCACACACTTCCGAAATCTAGACATCCAACTGACTGCAGTGCCACCTAAGGTAAAAACGTAACTCAAGGTGCTCTTCCTATTGTCCATGTCACCACCAAGAACTGCATCGACAAATCCTTATAGTGTCACATTGTTTTTCATGAAACAGAGTGTCATATTTGAAGTGCCTATCATGTATCTCAGTAGCCATTTAGCTTCCCAATGCTTTATTCTCGGATTAGCCATATATCTGTTCACAACTCCCATCACACGTGGTTTGGTATACACCACAGCATACATCAAATGGCTGACAATTGACAGATAAGGCACCTTAGCTACGTAATCCCTGCCCCTCATTTGTCTTCGGTGACTCTCCTTCCAGAGCTCGAAGGGACTTCTTAAAGGAGTTCTTCTGGGCTTTGCATGCCAAACACTGAATTTGCCCTACACTTTCTCAATGTACTTTTCTTGAAACAACTTTAGATGTCCTTCTGATCTATCTCGCGTGATCCTCATCCCAAAAATTCGATTTTCTGCTCCCAAGTCCTCATGAACTCCTCTGGCAATTGTTGCTTCATTCTAATGATCTCTCTTGTGGTAGGTCGTGCAATGAGCATAGTGGAACTTAGGTAAGAAAGTTACTCAAGTTAATGCAACCTTTGTTGAAGAAAAAAGACATACTTATGACAAGTGATCTAGAAAAGTTTGATTATCCTGAAGAATTTTACATGCATATTTTAGAATGGTTTTAACAGAGTTATGCTGACTATTCCGCAATTCGCATTACTCGTTCATGATAATAAATGGTGGATTATCTCATAACTTTCTCAAAGTGGGAGCAAATTTGTTCTCTAGGATTTAATCTATGGACATGGAAGAAGGGAGCTGAAAATTAATAGGGATGGAAAACAAAGGCATATGTGAAGTCCAGATACTCAAAACTGCTTGTGATACATGAAGCACTACCTTATCCAAGCAACAGTAGCCTGTTAGCTTTTCATGTATATATGTTTTCATGATAGGTTAATTGCTACCATCAGGTAATGTACATTGCATAAGTTGAGCCTTGCATTGCATTCAGTTTTTAATAAATCTTATGTTTGTCTGAAAATCTGTGCAGATGTCATCACTGTGGGATTAGTGAGAAATCTACTCCAATGATGCGACGTGGCCCTGAAGGACTGAGGACCCTTTGCAATGCGTGTGGATTGATGTGGGCAAACAAAGGTGACTGATAGAGTCTAGTTGAGAAGTGGTTCTGAGTTTGTTCAAATCATATTTTTCCTGTTCGTAGGATGCAATATAAACAATGGCTATGGCACCAATAACGTGCATATTGCTTATAGAATGCTCATTGAGGAAAATATTTTACTGTTATAAGTATGTTATAGCTAATCCTGGTTAGAAAATTAGGTGATCTACTTTATTGGGTTATTTGCCACATTGGTGAAGCAAAGATGACTGATGCTGTTACTGGTAATGGTGTTCTTTTAAGACTTTAGCATTGGCTAGGATAGACACTATGATATTGTTTGGCAGGCTTTGGCGTGGTAAAAGTGATGCCTTAGATTTACGTCTTTCTAAATTATTATTGCATGTTCACTTGCAAATGCTTGACCGAGTTTTCGCTTTGAAATAAGAAATGTCTTGACTTGTCTATATGGCTTTTGAGTCTCAAAGATTTTGAAAAGCATTTGCTTACTGTAATAATTACTCAATGATATTTAGGGAACTTTAAGGGATCTTTCGAAGGCAGCTCACCCAGGTGGACAAGTTTCTTCCTTAAACAGAAATGAGGTGTGCAGCCAATTGATGGTTCCGTTAAATTATTTCAATCCTTTAGGCTGCGCATGACAACTTGCCAAATAGTATTTGATTATGTTCTTTTGTTTCCAGAATCAGTTTGGGAACAGAAATGCGTTTGTTTGATTTTTTGATTTTGGGCACAGTTTTGTCAAAAATTGTTCCCAGAATCAATTTTCAAGAATAAAAAAAAAGTAACTTCTTGATTCTGGGAACAATTTTGAGAATCAATTTTTTTTTCTTCTTCCTTTTCTTGGTTTTTAATGAAGCTTCTACTGTTCGACCCGAG
The DNA here is from genome assembly GCA_031216285.1 of Syzygium syzygioides. Classification (NCBI taxonomy): domain Eukaryota; kingdom Viridiplantae; phylum Streptophyta; class Magnoliopsida; order Myrtales; family Myrtaceae; genus Syzygium; species Syzygium syzygioides. Next base: position 28,180,132 of record CM062251.1, read on the forward strand.
GACCGCCCTTGCCGGATCTGACGAGAATAAAATATTTTAATAAAAAATATTATTAATAAAAAGGAAGTCATGACCAAGAAGGAGGAAAAGAAAAAAAGAAAAGGAAAAAAAGGAAGACATATTAACATATTTAAAAATATTATTAATAAAAAGAAATTTTGTGGCGTTACCAAAAACATTTCTGTTCTTTTTCTATTTCTGGGATGGAATTTTGAGCCATTAACAAACGCCATAAAATGCTTAGAATTAATTCTGGGCACAGAATAAAAAAGAATCATTTCTGAGTAGAATCTTTTTCCGAGCACAGAATCATTGTCATGCGCAGCCTTAAAGTTGTTATTCTGCTTGGGATTGTGTCACTTATTAAATCTCCTCTCTATGTTGATAGATGCAGAGCGCAAACCCGGGGGATGATTAAATGGTCCGTAGAATCACAGAAAATGCTAGTGATTCATCATGACTACAGTCCTTGGCTCAACCCAGCAACAAGATATCGATGTTAGACATTTTGAGGGAGCGCACTAGGAGGTCTGTTAGAGACTTCCTTTAGATGATGACATTCTCAGTTTACTGCATAGGATGTCCTTTCTGGCTTTCCAGATGGATGCAGGTCTTGGAAAATTTCCTTATATGCTGGCCAAGCGACCGCTGGGTTTTGGGATGGCTTTCCTGTTGTTAGGTTACAGAGGAACTGCAATTTTCCGGCGTTTTGTATGTCTTGACCTAAACTGCGTATAAATAAGCGCGATAGTTCTTTGCAGTCTTCTCTAGATCTTCATTAATCGAAAGAGCCCTTCATGTTAAGTGGCCGAACAGTATCGTTATCGCTTGCTGATCCTCCGCCTCTACTTATAATTTTTTATCTCTCTTGTTTTTTGTTATTGTATATATTCTGAAACCGGCTGGATGTGTAGGTTCTCCCTCACTGTTTTATGTTTGTAGTCATCTCCAGTGTGGAAATGTTTGGATTTGATCCTTGGGACTTCAATTTCATAGTTCAAGTTTTACCGTTGCAAATATTCGTGTGATGCTTGCAACGGACCCTGTCAGTTTGTTCCCCATTGAACTGAGAAATAAGAATTGGAGGACAGCCTAAGAATATTGAGAAGCCAAAGCATCGACATCAGACATTTGTTGGAAGAGCAACTTTCTGTTTTTTGGTTTTTTCAGCCATTATGAAGGGCTACTCCACACCAAAATACTTCCACGTCTTCAACTCAAACCATGTAGTTATCTCGACTTCAAATGGGCATTATGATAAGCGTTCCTTATCATCAGTTTTTAGATCTAAGAAATGGAACATTAGTCCTAAGTGCGACACCAAACATGGCTTTGGCTTAGAGATGCAGGACGTATATTCTTACCCTTTTATTTCTATTTAACTTTTATTGAGGCAGAGTTCATATCATTATCTCCCTTCGAAAGTATCCGTACATCCTTAAATGCAATTGACCGCGCGACGTTAAGTCACGTGGCATGCTTACACGCGAGCTTCACCGAAATAATTTGTTATTTATAGTTACTTTAGCCATACTCTAGTCCAACGAAATCTCTAATTTGCATCTAATATTTATGCATAGTTTGGTACTTAATTTCTTATCAATATTTTTTTGTCGTATAATCTTGTACATAGTTCTGTAGAATAATGCGAAATTTGGTAATAAATGTTTGAAAACAATTTACCGCGTATATGTAGATTCTATTTAAAAGAGTTTAATAATGTAAGGATACCCATCTTATGCTTGACTCATATTCGCCAAGCAATATATTTAAAGACAAACAAATAATATCAAAATCATATTTGAGAAATAATAACATTAAATGATCAATTTCATATCGGACTCATATTTGATGGATGAGTAATATTAGAGGATCGACAAATAAATCCCTCATCACAAAAATTAGATGGCATGCTTTACAAATAAATCAGAGGATGCTCCTACTTGATGGCGCTCAAATCTATTTTAAATAAAATTTCACGTGAAGCCTATCGGAAAATTGATCAATGCGAATATTTGCTCTGTTACCGTCTTCCACGTATTATAATATTTCTCTTGCGAAAATGTATGCCGACACAAATATTTAGAATAATTGTCGATACTCATATTATTGCGGGAAGCCGCGAGAGTAATATATAATGAGTATAATCTTGGATATATTCAACGCACAAATATGTTTCTAGCGATTGGTAACTTCCTTCAAGTCTCGTCATTGCCCAGCTCAAAGTCAGGACTTTTCTTCTTTTCGAACTCTCGTCCAACCATTCGAGGGTGACGAAGAAACAAACCGAAGGTTCAATCAGAGTTCATTTAGAAGGAGATCGATTGATCGTCACCCCTTCTTTAGTGAAATGCAGATGTTGAGCAGGCTTTTTTGTATCTTGGTTCGACCGAGAAACTGGACACAGGTCGCACTCTGGATTGGGGGAGTCCGATGTTTTGTGAACTGGACAAGATGCTCCCAGGTGGAGCTCCAAGAGTTTCAGAAACAGGACAAAACGCATGGGGATTGCCCGCCATCATACGTCCTGATCCTGTCCCAGTCGGAAAGTTTCACCGTCTGTCATTTTGGCTTCCGCTTCTTGACAAAATCAGCCCACCAGCTTCTTCATCATTTTACCTCCCTCTCCACCCCACCAGAGCAGCCCAATGATTGATTCTCCCCAGCTCTTTTCCAGTACCCGGTAGCATCCAGAGCTCCCTTTTCATGGCAGAGCCCAGTACCAGCAACAGGAGCAACGCCCCCTCAAGTGATGGATCTCCCATCAGCAATTTAGCCCCAGACCATCTTTTCTCAATCTTGCTCCTCCTACCCGTTGATTCAATCGTTTCTTTCTCCATGACTTGCAAAAAGTTCAGAACTTTAGCATGCTCTGATGCTCTCTGGGAGTCCATATGCAGGAGAGAGTGGGGGCCCACCTCAGTCGATGCCCTCAAATCCTCGGATTATCGGGAGGGTGGGCTTCCATGGATGAAGATGTACAACCGCGTGCTTCATCTCGAGTCCGTCGCGTGGCATAATCTTTCGGAGATGGGTGGTGGTGAGATGCTGTTGCCCAGCCCAAGGGCCTCTCACTCTCTCAACTTTGTGTCTGATTGCTTGGTTTTGTTTGGCGGTGGCTGTGAGGGAGGTAAGTCTCTTATTGCTCCCGAAACTTCAAGGTTTCGTTAAACCGTGCTTTCAATTTCCTGAATATGACGAGGATCACTGTCAATTCTGGGGTGGAATTTTTGTAAGATGTTGGGTTTTCAGTGGGTATATCCATACTTCCCAAGTAGTTCAGTTCTTTGGGTTTCTGTTGTCTTCAGCAGAAATACACTACCGTGGTCTGCCTAGAAAGATTTGTAGAGTTTGGATTCTGTTTTCTTGTCCCGTGATTTATATTCGATTCATTCTTTTTTCCAATTCGGAGCTCCCTGTACGAATGGAGCTGTTGTGACTGCTTAAACATGCCACTGATTGATGGTCCTCCAGGCTCATGATACAACCCAAAGTAAATTCTTTAAGTTCCCTTAATCGGTGCTCAAGTGCAGGCTTACATATTTCATGTATATGACTGACAAGGCATGTATATGTCGTCACCTCAAAGATGCCTTTTTATACTCCAATTGCTACCGATAATTGTAAACTGATTATGATCATCTCACCGTCAAAACAATATAAAGCCAGGGATGTGAAGTGTAAAATTTCCTGTCTGAGAAGCATTTGAAGTGAACTAGCTTAGTCATTGGTTTAATAGAGGGAGTCCTTGTTGCTTGCTATTGACCATGACCATCATGAATTTTCCTTAGCTTGCTATTGACATCATGAGTATTCCTTAGTTTTCTACCGAGATCAAGCTACCAATGGAAGGGCTAGAGCATCAGAATAGCTCTTGCAGACTTGTTTGTCTCCCAAAGAAAATAGACCGGTACTTTGCTTTTCCGAGAAGAGATTCTGTTAGTATCACGATGGTAACTTTTCTTCCTCCCAACGCATTGTTGCAATGGGTCAAACCATTGTGATAACAATGAAGATAGCCAGAGAGAGAATGTGGTATCGACACTCATTGGTGACCATCAGTCCCGAATTCATGAATCATGATTGGAGGAGGCATCAAAAGCCTAGCCTCTGTCCTTTGCATCCTTTGGATAGTTAGTGGGGAGGGGAGGATAGCTTTTAGTTTTCTTATCTGGCCCTTTAAGTAAATGAACACTCAGATTTGCTGAATCACGAGAAATTCTTGCTGACCGACCTCCCCATGGAATGATATAAGATGCGGAATTGTTCACATCAATCTAACAGCTGATTACTGTCTTCCCTGTATTCAATTTTGATGGTTTTGCCATACAAGCATTTGTATTACAGAAATCCTTTACCTAGTAAATTTTTGCTCAGATTTGATTCTCTTTTCCTTGGTAAATGTGCTTTAGTGATATGTTTTCAATGCAAGGTTGGCCAGTGAGATGATGGGGTATAAGCTAAGTTCTTTCTGTTAGACTAGCTTGTCTTACGTGGACGTTAATCATTAATCTGGTTTTATTTGGCTTGCATCTTCGGATCACCTCACCCATGTAGCTTTTTGCATTATTGCTTCGATCTCTAGTCTGTGGTCTGATTGCTGGTGTGATCAATTATCCTAGCATTTTCTAACCTTTCTTTTTTAAGGATTTTTTAGTTCAGCAGAGGAGTTACATACAAAGTTTATAGCTTTATTATCAATCTGATTCTTCATAGATGTGCTAATGCATCAAGCTCTGTAAGAGTTATATGATATAGATTTTTCCCCGACGACTATTTTGAAAAACCAAAAAATGGTCTCGTTATAGTTTGCTTCCTAACAGGGAGAGTAAATTCATATATCAAAGGGTTCTTAGAGCTGGGCATCTGTCATGGCTGGCTTAGGAAAGTAGATCAGTTGCATACAATAACAGAGTAAAACTTTTGCGCCCATAGTGGAATAGTGTGCCAAGAACCTCTAAAGTAGATCAGCAAATGCATGTTTTCACTGTTGAATATTGATCTCTTTATCTAATATCCTTTTTCCTTTTCTGTCACATTAGGACGTCATCTTGATGACACTTGGGTGGCATATATTGGAAAAGATTTCAGGAGGAGGTTGAAATGGCAGAGGGTGAATTCAGGCTCCCCAAGTGGAAGATTTGGGCATACATGTGTGGTGATAGGTGATTTCCTTGTTCTGTTTGGGGGAATCAATGACCTTGGGAACCGCCAAAATGATACTTGGGTAGGGAAAGTCGCATGGCACGAAACTCTGGGCATCACGTTATTGTGGAGGCTACTTGATGTGGGTTCAGTCGTACCGCCTGCCCGCGGAGCACACGCTGCATGTTGCATCGATGACCGGAAGATGGTTGTCCATGGAGGAATAGAGTTGTATGGCCTTCGATTAGGAGACACATGGGTATTGGAACTGTCTGAAAACTTCTGTTTAGGAAGATGGCACGAGGTTGTGACTCACCCATCACCTCCTGCTTGTTCGGGTCATTCACTGACTTGCATCGGGGGAAGCCGAACAGTGTTGTTTGGAGGGAGAGGATTGGGCCTCGAGGTGCTTAACGACGTGTGGCTTTTGGATTTGTCTGAGGGCAATGGGACGTGGGTGCAATTGTTCTACGAGTTAAGTGATATACCTGAAGGCGTTTGCCTTCCGAGAGTTGGCCACTCGGCTAACCTTGTCTTAGGAGGCCGCCTGCTAATTCATGGGGGCGAGGATTCATACAGACACCGGAAAAATGACTTTTGGGTGTTGGACATTAAAGCAATTGCATCTTCCGTCAGATTCCAGTCAATTCAAGCGAACTCGTGGAAAAGATTGAACTCCAAAGGTTACAAACCCAACGGTAGATCATTCCATCGAGCTTGTGCTGATCATTCTGGAAGATACCTGTATATATATGGGGGGATGGTAGATGGCTTGATTCAGCCCGCAGAATCACCCGGCCTCAGGTTTGACGGGGAGCTCTTCCTGGCGGAACTAATGCTTCAGCTCTGAAGTCCAGTTGATAGGTGCGGTTTATCATTTGTCTTAGTCGTTACCTGGTCCTGTATGTACCGCCGACTCTATGATTAAATGATATCCATGCATCTAATTAAAGGAATTAGACACGAATCTACTTCCATTGACAAGGTCGTTTTCCATTCGATACCATGGAGCATGGAAAGATCCGTCCTTAAATGGCTTATTCCTGACCATAGGTCCTGGGACGTTGATTATCATAGGGGAAGCATTGAATTGCATTTGGCATATATTGGTGAACCTGAGCTCTCTCTCTCTCTCTCTCTCTCTCTCTCTCTCTGTGTGGCCATGTTTTTTAGAGGTCTTGGTATTTGTTATAAGAACAATAGGAAGGAGACACAAATGGACAATTCCAACACAAAGTAGTCCATACAAGAGTGGTTCCTCAAGAATCAACGGAGATATAACACTATAGAACTTCGATAGTTGTAGTATTTGTCACATAAAGCCTGCATTTCTATACATGGTTAGGGGAGACACCATTCCCGCCCCTTGTTCCCACTGAACTAGGCACAGCACATCATAATCAAAAAATTGCATCCCATAAACCCAATGAAAGAATTGGTAGGAAAAAAACCATTACAATCTTAATTTGGTTCTCCACATCTCTCCAATGACTTTCTTTGGCGCAGGGTCGGCTGGTCCTTTGTCTCGCTGTCCAGATGTGAAGTAAAACCACCCATCCCAAACCCCAACAAGCGTAGTCTTCACACGAAAGGGAAGTTTACCAATCACAGACCATTTCTGCATCATTTCGGATTTGACATCAGTAAAAGGCAAAAAGTAAAATTAGCGAAGTGTACTGAATAAAACGAGCTCTTCTGAATGATATGAAAGTATCAAGGGTCTGTCCATTAGCTAGAGCAATCAAAAGATTCAAAACCCAGTTTATTTGTTGTATTGACCTAGGAGAAAGCATAGATTAGTTCTTTGATGAGTAGGATGGGGAACCAGAAGACAGATACAGAAGCTAGTGATGATAAACCATGCGATGGCATTGTTGCTGCATATACTCATGTACTTCGGTAAAAGAGAGTGACATGACCAGAAAAAAAAGGACATAAAAGAACCCGAAAGAAGAATGAGAATGAAGATCTTTGACCTGAAAAGGTAGTATCATCTTGTAAAGAACCCAAAACCAAGCTTCACAGGATGTCAAAAGAGAAACTTTTGCAAAACGTGTTTATGCTTCAGATTTGACAAAAATCCAAGCTTCACAGGATGTCAAAGGAAAAACCTTGTAAAACATGTTTATGCTTTGAACTTGACAATTTAATCATTCAGAATTGTAACCAATGCAAGAACTATACTTCCAGTGCATGATAAGGGACAGAGAATCAAATGGCTCCGAGATTCAGGAAATAGTATGAATGTGCAGAGCAGAATAACTTGAAAAGTGTTGAAGTGACCTGATAAACAATGGACCAATGGCATACGAGGAGAATAGGCAAAGAACCATACACGCAATGTTGACCATAAAAATGATTAATTAGGCAGAGCTTCTAACCGTGATCAGTGTTGTAACAGTGGATACAATGACACACATTGTTAAATATTTTATCTACCCATCTACGTTCCTAGGCAAGTGTAGACATAATTATGGGCATGTCTTCTTTCCTAGTATTATGAAGGAAGGAGTTAATACCAGTGAATCTAAATTGAACCGGACCAGTTCCCCATTAAGCACCATCCTTTTTGTCACTGGATGCTTCTCCGTTGTGCCTCCAGCAATGATAATAGAATTATTAACATGAGCCCAAGCAAACTCGATGTGGGAGTTTGGCTTTAGCATCGAAGGTAATACTTTCCACTTCTTCTCATCGTCTAGCATGTAAACATCGCCGTAAACAACCTGACAGGGTGAACAAAGCATTGCCTTGGTGAAGCAAAAGCTAAATTTATTAAATAGATAGATGCTATAGCTAGGCTGTCCCCTCAGAGCACAACGAACAAAAAAAGTATGTTAAATAAGATACATGAGCAGATGAACTGAGAAAAACACAAATAGATATTAAGCTATATAACAAGTATCCAATGATGTCGACCAGGTCAACAACAGAAGTTCTCCCATCATTTAAAGAAATTTCGAGAGGGATGCTAGTCAAGCTACCTCATTTCTACGGGAGCATTTGAAAATAGGCGATCCAGGTTTCGCCATGAAATCACCTTCTTGACCGCCTAAAACCATCAATCGATCATTAACCACAATGCAGGCCCTGCATGAAAATAATTTTAAGGTGAAACAGCATAGCAATAATTAAATGTCTTTTGACATTTTGGAAAGGTGATGATACTTATGTGAAAATCCAATGGATATTTAAAAAACGGAACTGCCTCTAACAATTTGCATGGGATAAAGGTCCCCCAAGTAATTTTCATTTCTTGGTTCCAAGTCATCAATGTTTTTACCCTGAATCCATACATTTGTCAAAGATTAAGGGATCACCATTAAGTAGATCTCAGCATTTATGAGAGTGATTCTAGGCCTACATTGATCAAGGGCTCTTTGTTTTACAAGATTGTTACTCAAGATATATAAAATGACCATCCATAAGAGTAGCATAAACCACTATGGCAATGGATAGCCATGCACTGAAATAAATTAGGAGAGGATATCTCCATAAAAGACGGAAATCAACCTATGAGGTCCTCCACGGGGAATTGGTATTTCATTCCTCCATTCCTTCTCCAATGCTTTTCCATCCTTCACAGCAAGACTCCAGTGCTCAACTGCAGGCGTATGCCTATTCTCTTTGCTGCCTCCCATCACATGAAGTCTGCCTTTCCAAAGTTGGGTAGCGGGTGCATACCTAAAATTTACAAATTTAAAAAAGGTCCTCGAAAGGAGGGGCAAGAACAATTTGCACTGATTTCAACAGGAGTAAGATCAAATTGGAACCATTTACGAAGAAAAAATTGATAATTGCAATAAAAAATAAGTTGGGGGTAAAAAATAGACAAACAGTATAGGATCTCAAATGTTCAGTATAATTCATAAAAGCACATCATGCTCATAAAGATCATTAAAGTACTCTTCGAGAAAATTACCCCCCAAAAAAAAAGAGTACGACGATAAGAAGTTTCTCTGGAAGGCCTAAAACTTAAGCTTCAGAGAACAGATAGTGTACCTAGGAATCGGTAAAGGGGGCAAGTCACGCCACTGCTTGGTCTCAGTATCTAACACGAAATTATGCGCTGTAGGTCCACGACACTGCGGACCATATTGTCCCGTGACCACGTATATATATCTCCCATCCGTCACCATTCCCAAGTGTGAATGAGCCATTTCTTTTGGCATGTCAAATCTTCCTCCCCAAGTATTATCTGAAAAGTTGTATATGTCAACATGAGAATGCACCTGTTCGGCCAACCAAAATAAAGCAAACGAGGAAGTGTCAGAACCTCCAGGCTCAGATACTGTACCATACAATGCAAAACACACCAACTTTACATCTGTGGTTAGATATGTCTCCTAAATGAAAAGGCAACATAGCTGAAAGAATACACGACACTACGAGAGCACTGAGGATTAGCATTATAAGAATACGACATGCAATATCTCATGAGGAATTTAACAGGGGAAACAACATATCCAACTCAAGGTGATCACACATAAACTCAAGTCTCAACTGTCCAATTCCAAACATAGCTCATTTGCCTCAGAAATCAACTTACATGGCTCACAAATTAGTGAAGTAATCCAAGTACTTTCGTACTACAAACTCCTGGCATGTTTGCATGTTATTTTACATAGCCCATTCATGACGCCAGACAACACAAGCAAGGAGGCTGGCCTAAACAGCATTTCTGGGAATTAAACCAATCTTTAATCAAGATTCCATGGCAATATATTTGGGATTTAGATGACTGAGCCCTTCATTATGTACCCAAGACAAAAAGGAAAAGTTTCTTGCTTTTCGTTTGGCATAGTTCTATGTCCAACGTGAACACAAATAACAGAACTTCTAACTGCATTGGACGCAAAGTTCGCCGCAATGCATCACTAGAGTAACAAACCAACAAGCATCGAAAAGTTCCCAAGGAGAAGCAGAAAAGCGGCCAAGTTAACATAGCACGAGAATGATAAGAGACATTTCAAGTTGATAGTTTGCTTCCTAGTCCAGACCACACATGCCAAATCAAGGAGGTTAGTGGTGTTCTTACATAATCAATAGTGCCGTATCCGGCAAACACATAAAGAAGACTCTTTATCTGAATTGCCGCCCCATCTAACCGAGGCACCGGCGCAGGAGCCATCTTCTCCCATTTCAGCTCCGGCCCGGGTAGATCCGCAGAAGTTGCAGACAAGACCCTCCCAGGAGCATCATCCGTCTCCGCAGTTCGTCCCTATAAACAACGCAATCCCTCTCGGCCTCAGCAGTCTCCCTCGGCATTTGCGAAGCCAAATCAAATCGGAGGACCCGCGACTAGTCGAAACAGGGACGCACTACGCAAGAACGGTACCTTGAGGGAGCCACGATCGGCATCACTGGGCAGGGTTATCTTGGAAGGGGCCTCGTGGGTGGCCCAATTGAAGGAAAGTGAAGAAGAAGGAGAAGAAGCGAAGCGCGGAGAAGCGGCCCAGAAGTAGTCGTACACGAGGCCAAACCCTAAGAGGAGGACGCATCCGAACACCAATTTGGCAGATTTATGCTTCCCCGCCGGCCTCCCCATCTTCCGATTACGCCGGAGATCTGAGCACGTGACGATGGAAATCCACCGCCACGATCTATTATGGATCTAGTAGAGCTCCAGAGACGAGCAATCGCAATCGCAATCGCATTGGCACCCGCAGATGATGAAGAAGAAGAAGAAGAAGAAGAGGAAGAAGAAGAAGGAAGATGTGCTGCAATGGCTGCCGCGTGCTGCGAAAGCTATGCACCGACAATTGCAGCGGCGTGCCGTGCCGCTGCGCGTGGGGTTTTGTCTGGTTCCGGACCGGTTCATAAACCCGGAACCCGGTCGGTTCTCCCAGAACGACGGTTCGGGTCATGAAATCAGAACCCTGACCAAAGCTGGTTTCTCCAATTTTTTTACCCGGGAACCGAATCGGTCCACGTATATAGCCCCACCCCCCATATACATACATACCTTTCCCCCTTTCTCCCATAAAGCTTCCTTTCCTGAATCCTAGCTCTTATCTTCATTATTTATTCTTATCACTATCACTTTAGAAGCCAGGCCGGGATACCGTAACGTATACGGGTTGTACGCTTGGAACAAGAAGGTTCGTCGTACAATTTCGGCGATTCAAAAAATCAAGGAGTATATCCCTCTACTTTAGTGTCTTTCCACTTCCGTCGTTCAGGGACAAAGGCTTCGCCTACCTCTTTTGAATCCCCACTAACCAATTACGTTATGATCACTGAATAAACTTGGTTGACGAACAGGGTTTATGCGCCGCTAATGTAGCAGCTTTTTGAGCATTTGACAAACTCACACCATCCATTTCAAATAGGATTTGTCTCGGAAAGAAAGAGATTCCTTCCTGTAGGACTAGTTATGAAGTAGAAAGAATTTGGGTTGGTTGTTGACCAATGAAAAGAATGGGAGAAAGATGCATAAAGAAGTGAAGCTCAACAACAACACGAGAAAGGCCAGTCACGGAACACACACTATATTTCGCATGTCTTGCAAGAGACAGATTCGATTCACAATTCAACAAAGGGTCTGCCACTTTCTTTCTCTATCTTTAGATACGCAATTTCCCTTATTTAATGAGGAACGGATTGGATTCCGTCGGGACTGACGGGTTCGCGTCTGAAATCAATCGGTTCGATCACAGATGAGCCGGGCCACGTTGCTTGCCTTTCGTATTGATGCTCACTAACTTAACCAAATGAGCATTGCTACCCTAACAGTTCCGATGAGAGAGCATTAGTTCTTATTTTAAGAAACAGATCTACTCATATCATTCAACGTGGAGAATTAAACGTGTGAGAAGTCACCGTTCCATTTGGAATATTTACGGCACTGTCGGCTCACCGTTTCCCTAACCAAACTGGTCGTTTTTGTTTTCAACAGCACTGGCTTCTTCTTTTATATGTGCACTTAAAGCCGCGAGAATTGGTTGTAATCTTTACTCATGAATCTTTAATCAGTTTCCATGAGCACATGTTATAAGATTCTTATTCAAAAGAGGGAACAAAAAATCACGTATCAAATAAATAAATAAATAAATATATATATATATATATATATATATATATAAAATCAGGGAGAGGAAGCACATTGAGGATTGTCCCCAAAAATCAGTCTTGATTATCACGGAAAAGAGTTAAATTTTCTTTTTTTTTTTTTGCTGAGAGAAAAGAGTTAAATTTATCTTAAGTAATCTCAATTTTTTTTTATAACCGAGGTATCCCACGTGCAATGGACAATTCCTCAGGATGGTGGGGTATAAGACCAATGCCACCGGGTAAGCCCCCAAGATATGATCGATGGGAATTAAATCTGAGACCTCATCAGTTTAATTGTTTGAGGTGAGGAACTCTCAACCACTCGACCAAACACCCCATTGGTTAAGTAATCCCAATTTCTTCCCTCTCTATTCTGAAAAAGAAAAATCATCACGAATTATTTATTTCTCAAGGCAAATAATCAAACTTCAAGCACAGATGGTAAATACGGGAAATTTTTGCCCTCATAAGTCTTGCCGAGCTGCCAATCGGGCGGCGCCACATTGTCGGACTGGACCGTCTTCCCGTCGCTGGTGGTGACCTGGAAGGACAAGGCCTGGCCTCGGAGGCCGACCTGGGTTTGCCAATTCTGACCCCAATTTCGGGTCATTGCCACCCAATCTGTCCTCGTCCCTTTGATCTTCACCTCCACCACTTGCCCGTCTCCCCCGACGTTGTACACCAGCACCAGCAGCCACCACTCATTCCCTTTCAACTCGAACCTCATCCCTGTTCACATGCTCACGTCACTTAGGACATCAGATAAAAGGACCTATATAAGACGGGATTCGAACCCGAGCTCGCACCGAATGATGTACGCGTACCTCCTTGCTTCGGTTCACATGTCACTCGGCGAAACGCCACGGGCACGATCCCGGCGCGGTAGCGAGCGATCTTGAGGAACATGGGCATGGAGAGGTCGAAGTGCTTTTGGGGCGGGTTGCACCAGACCTCGGTCGACTTGCTGTAGTTGGGCGGGCAAAAGTTGGTGGCGGTGACCCGGATGACGGGCCGGTTGGGCAAGCACCAGGGGGAATGGATGCACATTATGTCGTAGCAGGCTCCACAAGCCGCTCCGTTGTTGAAAAGGACCGTGCTCAGGGCCGTCGTCTTCAGTCCATACCCTTGCTTGAAGAGGTCTCCATACCCACAAGCTCCCACTTTGGGCAAAAAGCCAACAAGCACGAAATATGTATGTCACGTTGAGGGGGAGAGGGATTAATAGAGTCAATGCAGTCTGTAGTTAACGTAGCTTACTCATGGTTTCTTTGCCATGGATGTCGCCGTAGAATGTGGCATGAGCACTCATATCCCATCCTTGGAGGCCATGACCGCCAATGTTGCTGTTGCCGGCGACGACGAACAAAAGAACCGTTGACAATGCAAGACTCCTGGGCATCATGGATGACTGATGAGGGTGCTCGGGCCAAGCCATCTCGTCAATTTGCTCTGGCCTTGATTTTTGCTATTTATAAAAACATATCAGGATGATGTTACCTCCGCAACTTTGGGATCACAGGAGGGGTTAAGTATATTAGTTGGAATCTGCAATGCATGCCTCCCAAAGGGAGGAGTTGACCGTCGCCCACCCAGTCACCCCATTTATTGCATAAGTCTTCTTATCACTTAATAGGGCTGCATCAATGTGTTTCGTCAGAGTTTGTTTCTCATTTAAGTTTGGAAAACTTACGTTACAATGTTTGAATTCACAGCGCTCCCGCACTTCTCGATCGTGCATTCATACCTATGTCATATCATCATCCGTTACACTCAATTCAAAGAGACCTTTTACTTTCACCATTCAATCGACCTCGCTTGTCATCTTTTAATGGAACTTTATAACGTTTCTAGATTTTATGTATCTTCTCTCTTCCAATGCATAATCTGCCGTGTTTCTTGATAAACTGACGATAAATGTTGTAAGAAGACAGAGGAATTGATAGCAACCGACGCCGGATGGAACGGAATCATGGGTATTGTAATTTGAGTTCTACTAGGTGCAAACAAAATCAAAATTAATTATAACAAGTAAGCCATCATCAATATACGTGGATTCAACTTGTTTTCAACTCTTCATTAATTTTTCTCGGTCATTTTAGTCGATCGACAAGCTTTGGGTGAGAAATCTTGACATGCCTCGCATTGCTTCACTGCATTTGTGGATAAATTGTTCTAACCAGTGATTACCAACAATCATGAAAAGTGAAAGAAAGAGAAAAGGGATAAAAGAGAGTTTTTAGAATATCATTGAGTTCTTAAACTGAGCTTCTTTACTGTGTAAGAGAAAAAAAATTACCATTTCAGTTTTAAATATATTGTACGGATTTCAATGTAGTTTAATCTTATTTTGTAACGAGAATTGCAGCGGTGACACCAACCATAATTGAGACAACATTGGGCAACAACTAATGTTGGCTCAAGGACGGTGGGATCTCTTTCTCTCTATTCATGCGAGTAATTTTCATTGAGAACATCGGTTTTATCATTTCAATTATTTTGATTATTTTTTCTTTGATTTATTTATCTTCAAGCAAAGGGGAGAGAGAATGGCAAAGGTTTTAAGTGGGTCAAACTAAATGGAGGTTAATTGGACAATTCTCATAAATTTCTTGCAAATAATTTATTTGGTTCGGATCATCTGCAGTGCATTACTGTATCTTTTGACTTATTAAAAAAGAAAAATAGAACGACAAAGGTTTTAGGACTGGATCTATGCTATATATTGGTGCCCAATAGACAATGCAAGTAGAGGACTCGATCTATGCTATATATCCGTCAATCATAAAGTATTAGGTTAATGAAATATTCCCTTGCTTCGATCTTTGTTTTTTTTTTCAGGAAATAAGAGGTTCTCACCGCAAGGACGTGTGGGTGGGGAGAACGTGGACACTAGCCACGTCCTCCACAACATCCATCCACTGCATGGCTTTTCATCAGAACGCGGACGTGTCAAGATTACCCTTCTTGTTCTTGCTCTTCTTCTTCTTCTTAATGCTCATCCGCATGATCAACTCGTGGGGTCGACCATGGATAAAGCCATGAGAGGAACGTTGATCTTCGTCTGCTCCCTTGTTTTGCTTTCGTCTGTATTGGCAGAGCAACCCTTGGTAGCGGATGATCGTAGTCATCCTGAGCAGAAACCTCGGTCGATGGTTCATCGGATTAGGAGCAGCGCGTCGTCGCTCAACCGGGAAAGGCTCGCCACCCTCGCTCGCCAAGCCCACGCCTACTTCTTCCCCCTGAACCTCGAGTAAGTTACGCTGCAACTTGTTGCGACTCGTTTTCTTAGATTCTAAATTCATGCGGAACGTATCTGTGGATTGAAGTTTCAGGGGAGGACCGTGGGGCGATGGGAAAGGAGGTGGGGCGGCCAAGGAAGTGGGGGAGAAGGTGAAAGAGGCGGTGGCCTAAAGCGTGGAGAAGGGGAAGTCCGCGGTGAAGGGTTCGGCTAAATCCGCCACGAAGATGGCGGATGCGAGTGCCCACAAGGCGGCGAAGAAAGTCAAGAAGACGCTGTCAGAACTCTAGTCCCCTTAGGGTGCGCATGGAATACATTCCGGAATAAAAATTCTGTTCCGGAATGCATTCCGAAACAGAACGACGTTTGTTAAAAAATTTCCGGAATGCATTCTGGATAAAAAATTCGTTTGGTAAAAACAAATTCTTTATTTAGTTCCGGAATGCATTCTCGCATTCAGAATGCGTTTTTCACCGAAACAAAGAAGCTACAAAAAGTAGCTTCTCTGCTTCCGGGATGTATTCTGGCTTCTCCTTCAACTCTTCAGTATCGTTCCACTCTTCATGCCCTCCTTCCCTCTTGCGACTACACCGGAACCGTCGCCGCATCCTTCCCCGGAACCGCCGCTGCATCCTTCCCTCCTTGCGACTGCACCGGAACCGCTGCCGCGCCCTTCCCTCCTCGCGACAGCAACGAAACCGCCACCACACGGCGCAACGATCGATTTGGCCCCTCCATCTCTGCCGTCTCCGTTTTTTCGAAGGGGCTTGTGAGTCTTCGATTCCTTCTCTTGTTAGCTTTTTCCTTCAGTGCAATCGGCGGATCGCAACGCGGCTGTCCGTTTAGGGCACGCGACCCGCACGAATCTCGCTCGATTGAGTCAGAATCGAAGGAACGAGATGCCGCTGTGGGTGGCGGTTGTGGGGCCATCTCTGCTTTTCTTCGCCGGTGGCTGTGGGTGGTGGGGCCGCGCCGCGCCCGGTCTATAGTCAACGTGCGAGGGAGGATGCCCTTTCTTTTCCCTTTTTCCCTTTTTGGTTCGCGTAGAATTGCCCGGCGAAATCTTCTGATCTTTGCGGTTCTGGATTTTTCAAGATTATTTTTGATTAGTGTCTCCGGCGAACGGACCTAGATAAATCTTTTTTTGGATGTGTCGCCGGTTCTTCGAGCTGCTGGCTCGGCCTCGTAGAGGGCCGAGGGTGGGGGGTGATGGGCTCGCCCCGATTGCCCGCCTGCGCGCGACTAAAATTTGCAGTCTTGGATTGAATATTTCTCCTGTAGGGATAATCTGTAGTTTGCCAACTCACACCCGCTGCTGTTCTTCTCTTGTGCGAAAAAGTTAGGCTCTGTGTGATCGCCAATACCGGGCGTTGACCCACCGTCCTCCTAGTCAATCAAAACATGATCCGTATGTTGCCTGATGCAAAAGAGAATTTTTGGTGTTGGGTCTGATTGACCTTTTGCTCTTGAGGCTAGAATTTAAGATCCCCATGTTGAAAACTCTCGGTTTTAGGCCTGGGTCTCACAAGCATCTCCGTTGCTTTTGCATTTCTTCACATTTCGGTCATTCTTAGGGAAGTTCTTCTTCTATGGATTGGTTAAATTAGTTTGTTTTGATTATGTATCGCCTGTCTATTATAGATTTCTTGTTATGGCAATGGGGAAAGCATTATTATGTTCTTTTTCTTTGTGGCCAGTAGACTAAGTTTAGTCTATTTAGGTTAACTCGTTTAGATGTTCTGGACAGAGTCATCTCACTTTTGGGATGGGGATTCATTATAGTGTCACTGTCTCTTTTATGGGTGACTATCTAAGAGCAATGTGGCTCAATTATGAAGAGATCACTCTGAGTTGCTTTTTATGTTTGATTCTTCTTTTTAATTGAAATTTATGTATTTGTTTGCATTATTTGCTACAACAATACAAAAGAATTTCCTTTTTATTGTTTTTTGACTGACTAAGGGTGATTCATCTATTATGTTCCAGCTCTTCTGATTTAATAAAGGGAAGAACAGAAATCTAGTCAATAATGCTATAGCTTATATTGGTTTGTCTAATGGAACTGACTTCTTAGGAGCGATACCTTCTTGCCAAGGACTACACTCATCTAAGAAGCTGCCTTCCTCTGCTTCCTTGCTTGTCTGATTTTGTGGTATTTGTCTACCAGCTTAGTCCCTTACAAAAATTGATCCCCAGTCTATATGTCTTGAATTTATATGTTAAATTCAAGACAAATAGGCTATTATTCCCTTACAAAGATATATCCCTTCTATATCTTTACCTAAGCATCAGCTATTCATATGTTAAATTCTTTGAATTTACATGATATTATTCCATGTCCTATGTTACAACAAATCTATACAAGTGTCTTTCGTGGTATTCTACTTTTCCCTAGTCTATATCTAAGCCACACTTGTTCCAAGCAGAATTTGATTTGAAAGTCCAAGTGCCTCGCCGCTCCATGCATTGCTTTTTGGATTTAATACATTGGAATTCTGATCTCTTTGCTGCATTGAGAATAGTTAAAATAGCTATCACACCACAAGAAGATTTTGGTTCTTATCACAGTTTAACTGCTCCATTCATTCAGTCATTGCTTATTTATGGTTTTGTAGAGTGAAAAATTGTTCCTTGAGGCACTTTCTTCTCATTGCTTCTAATATGTTTTTGACATTCTTATGCACACGAGCTTTGATATTAGAGATTGTATGGCAGCTCATAATAGGCTATTTGAGTATCAAGTTTCTTCTCCTGTTAGCCCTCAAGATTTGTTGTGCTCTTGCTTTGATATGTACCTTAGTTCATCTATACTGACTATTCCCGCATCTCTCAAGGTAATGACTATTTCTGGAGCTCTGGACCATTTGCAATAGCAGTTTCACTTACATTCACATACTAAGTCCCATCAACGCAATTGAGGAAGAACCCGTGGATTAAGACTCTTCCTACTATAACAAGGCTACTTTAGGGTGTGAAATTCTTTGCTCAGGTACAATTTATGTTGTCTTTTGTAGATATGCTCCTCTGTTTAATTATTGTTTGTTTGTTGAATCGCCATTACCAGCATTTGCCCCTGAAATTTCATCAATTTTACATAAATGGAATCCTCCAAAGACATGTACATGGCAAAGTGGACTGAGTCATTGACTGAATTGTTTGTAAGTCTGATGGTGAATGAGGTAAAAAAGGGAAATCGCACATCATGTACCTACAACAGAGTGGGGTGGATTAACATTGAGAGAGAATTTAATAAACAAACAGGACTTCACTTTAGTCTACCACAGTTCAAGAACAAGGCACAGAAATTGAAGAGACAATATGGTAGTTTCAAGAAGCTGCTTTCAACAACGGGATTTGGATGGGACGATGAGAGCAAGAGGGTTGTCGTGGATGATGAAACTGTCTGGGCAAATCACATCAAGGTGATGTTACTTACTTAGGTCCTCTTATTGCTGAAACCTCAAATGTAAAATTTATAAAAGGTTGAGCACTGCCTGATATTATTTTGAAAATGGCGCAGGCTAATACTGAATGGGCCAAATTTAGGAAGGATGGATTTCCTTTGTATTCACAGCTTTGTGTTGTGTTTGGGGATACATACGCCACTGGAGAATTTGCAATAGGAAATGCGCAAGGCATGGCGCCGTTGGAGGGTACAGGTGTAGTGGTGGTGGTGGTGGTGACAATGATGTTCATGTCGACCTAAGCGAATCAGAACAGTTTTTTGAAACTCAAGCTAATGTGGAACAATTTAACATGCCGGCGAGCCCACCTCCAAAAAGCCATAGGTTGGACAGGACTCCAAATGCCTAGAGAAGGAGAAAGAGCAGTTCACATTCATTTGATGCGACCTGCAAAGCCATTCAAGAGATGATCAAAGCTAAGACGGTTCAAACATCAAGTGCCTCCGTTACCTCACAGTCCTCAACACCTGTGGACCCTTACTCTGTAACAGCCGTGGCTGCCGTCCTAAATGCCATACATGACTTGGACAAGGTTCTTTACATCAAAGCTATGAACCGTGCTGTCAGTAATGCCTCTTGGAGAGAGGGCTTCCTGACATGTCTTCCTGAAATGAGAGTTGCCTTTATTGAGTCTATGGATGAGTAGTTGGGCTATAGTATGCCGTTTTATGTTTGAGTTCATTTTGGCTTTTTGCCTATGTATTTCAGACATTAACTTGTCTTTATTCCTATGCATTTGTGATGATGTTGAGACTTTGCTTTAATGTGATTGAATTCCATAATTATCTATCGAGTGGTATTAAATTTCCAACATATCAGTTCAAATGTATTGGCTTCCCAACTGACATGTTGAGTTTGTCTTCTTCTTTCGCATGACGGCCTAGGTAATATGGAAGGGGATCAAAGTAGCTGGTCTAATGATCAAGTAGCATCAAGTGAAACAATTCTATCAGGTGAACAAGACTTTGATGAGGATGAGTTGAATATATTGTTGGTAGGGTTGTGTACTGCTTGGTTGCGTAGGTCCATGCACAGGACAGAACGTATTAGGGATAGTGTATTGACAGGACCCGAATGGGTTTGCGAGCTTCTTCATGGACATTCGGATAGAGTATACGAAGCATTTAGAATGGAGAGACATGTTTTTCTTAACCTTTATGGTTTGCTCAAGTGAAGAGGTTGGTTGACAGACAGTCGATATGTTAGGGTGGATGAACAGGTTGCCATGTTTTTATTAATGATTTGTCACAAGATCTCCAATAGAGCTGTATGTGAGAGATTCCAACGTTCAGGAGAGACTGTCAGCAAGTACTTTGATGCGGTGTTGAAAGCTATTTTGGAATTGGCGAAGGAGATTATCGTACCTCCTTCGTTTGATGTTGTCCCAGAAGAAATTCGGATTGAGCCAAAGTTTAATCGTTACTTCAATGTACGTTTTTTGTACATTTCCTTGCTCCATTTGGTTAGTTTTGCTCACAATCTTGTCTAATGCATGTGTTTAATTAAATGACAGGGGTGCATAGGCGCTATGGATGGCACCCATATTCATGCTACCGTACCTGAACGTATGCATACACGATTTAAAGGTAGAAAAGGCACGACTACTCAGAACGTGCTGTGTGTGTGTTCCTTTGATATGCGATTTACTTTTGTGTATGCTGGTTGTATGCTGGTTGGGAAGGATCAGCGAATGATTGCCGGGTGTTATCGGCCGCACTTGACACACATCACCTATAGTTTCCTCGACCACCCGCAAGTGCTACTTTGATATATAACGAGTATTTGTGTTTATGAGTTTGCTAGGATTGCATTTCATGATCCATCCATGAATACTTTGTTGCAGGCAAATACTATGTTGTCGATTCTGGTTATGCTTCAAGTCCAGGATTTTTAACACCATTTAAAGGCGAACGGTATCATATACTAGAATTTCGACGAAGTGGGGGACCAACAACAGCAAAGGAATTGTTCAATCATAGGCATTCGTCATTAAGGAATATTATTGAGAGATCCTTTGCGGCTTTGAAGAATCGTTTTTTTGTTTTGAGACATATGCCTTCATTTAAATTTGAAAAACAAACACAGATTGTAATTGCATGCTGTGCGATTCATAATTACATCATTGAGCAAGACAGGATGGATAAGCATTTATCCGTATATGGAGATCCAGATTATGTGTGTGAAGCTACTAAACAGGGTACATATGATATAGTGACGACTGAAGAGGGAAACGAGATGAACATTATCAGGAAACGTATTGCCAATAAAATGGCTAGGGATAATCATATGCCGGAGATTCCATGAAATCCGATTTTCCACTATTGTATTGTACTTCCATTATTATTATTCGAGGATTATTTGCTTTTTTGCCTTTTGTAATATAATGTTGTATTGTAGGATTCGTATTATGTGTAATTGGGGATTTGGTACCAGGTCTTCTTGTAATGACATGTTATTTTGGAATTTCTGTTCTTTCTATTTGAGGATATTAAAAACTGTACTAGATTTTGCCTCGAATATCATGCATTGTAGGTTAAGATAAATAACATTTTGCAATTGAGCTCGGACTATCTTTGTTGCGGAAATAGAATTGACGCGTTGTTATTGAATGCGTTTTTGGCTTAGAATACATGTGGCCACCCAGTTTGAGTGAAATTTAAATTTTTTTAGGTGCCCACAAAATATAAAAAATTTCAAAACTTCATAGAATGGTTTAGAATACCTGTGGGCACCTTCAAAAATTTAAATTTTTACTCAAAGTGGGTAGTCATAGGTATTTTAAGCCATTTTGTGAAGTTTGAAACTTTTGAATTTTTTATTTTTTTGGGCACCTAAAAAAGTTAAATCTCACTCAAAGTGGGTGGCCACAGGTATTTTAAGCCATTTTGTGAAGTTTTGAAATTTTTGATTTGTTGGTTTTTTTGAATTTTTTGGGCACCTAAAAAAATTTAAATTTCATTAAAAGTGGGTGGCCACAGTTATTCTAAACCATTCTGATAATTTTTGAAATTTTTTAATTTTTATTTTTTTTGGATACATACAAAA
This sequence comes from Syzygium syzygioides, assembly GCA_031216285.1. Lineage (NCBI taxonomy): Eukaryota > Viridiplantae > Streptophyta > Magnoliopsida > Myrtales > Myrtaceae > Syzygium > Syzygium syzygioides. The sequence continues at coordinate 28,202,077 of CM062251.1, forward strand.
ATTTAAATTTCACTCAAAGTGTGTGGTCACAAGTATTCCAGCCATCATGTGAAATTTTGAAATTTTTTATTTGTTGATTTTTTTAATTTTTTTTCAAAAATTGAGTTCGGACTATCTTTGTTACGGAAATAGAATTGACACACCATTATCAATTGTATTTCTCATCCATAAGCAAAAATTTCCTCAAGTTTTACCAAACAGATTTCTCTTCCAGAAATCAATTTCTAGAGCAGAATTAATCATGTTTTACCAAACAGATTTCTCTTCCAGAAATCAATTTTTGGCAAGAATTCCAGAAATCAATTTCTGGCAAGAATTTGATTTCTGGAATAGAATGGTTACCATTCGCACCCTTATTGTAAGAGATGTCATAGTTGGTTATGCTAGTTTGATGCATCTTGGTGGGGGAGAGTCCTTTTGGGACACACTGTCATGCGATGAAGATGGAAACTCGTCGACCAAGCACAATGATTAAGCATGGACCTGCTGCTGCAACATGAGATTGGTCCACTCCAGGCTGATAATTCCATCTTTAAATCGTGCAGACTTATAACACACTATGAAATGGACTTGGGAAATTCTGGGTATGGTTCAGCCTACATGGTTACTTGGATAGGAAAACCTAATCCCCATGAAGTTTGTCTGCTATGTTAAATTGTAGTTTTCAAAGTTTCTCTAGTGTGTATTTGGGATTTTGGCACAAGGTGTAGAGTATGTTCTTGGGTTAGCTTTTGTGATTCTTGGCCATTTCTTTTTAATTGTGCTTTTAGAGCTTGATATCGACTAATTTAATATGCTTTGTCCTCTGTTTAGTGATTATGTCAAATTATCTTCCTACATGCACTCAAGAAAAGGAATATCTTGCGTAGATAGGCTTGCAAAGGATTCAATTCGTCTGACATCACGAGGGAAAATTACCAAAAAAGTCTTAAACCTTTTGTAGTTGTGCCAATTCAGTCCTAAACCCCTTTTTTGGGCCAATTCATTCCTAAACCTTTTGCAATTCAGCCAATTCAGTTCTTTTGGCCAGCCGGAGCTGACGTGGACGCCGGCCGGCGCTAACATGGACGCTGAGCGGTGCCGGCCAGTGACATGACAATATTTTAATATTTTTTTTCGAATTATTTTTTTCCTTTCCCTTTTTTTTTTCTTCTGGCCAGTCTAGCCAGGGCGAAGCTCGCCGGCGAGGTCCATTGGGGAGGCTCACCGTCGCCGGGCAAGGCAAAGTGACCTCGCCTAGCCTCACCATGGCTGTGCGACGGCGAGGGCGCAGCTCGCCATGGCTGGGCGAGCTCTACCCTCGCTGATCCTCGCCAGTGCTGACAAGGGCGAGCCTCGCCGTCGCACAGCCACGGTGAGGCTTGACCTTGCCAGATCTGGGCGAGGTCGCCCTCGCCGGCCGCTTGCCATGGCCGGGCAAGCTCGACCTTGCCCAGATCTGGCGAGGTCGAGCCTCACTGTGACTATGTGACGGCGAGGCTCGCCCTTATCAGCACTGGCGAGGACCGACGAGGGCGAAGCTTGCCATGGCTGGGCGAGCTCTGCCCTCACCGCCGTTGGGCGAGCTGGGCGATGTCGAGCTCGCCCAGCGGCGGCGAGGGTAGAGCTCGCCCAGTCATGACTAGCTCCGCCCTCGCTGTCGCACAGCCGTGGCGAGGCTGGGCGAGGTCGCCTTGCCTTGCTCGGCAACGACAAGCCTCCCTAATGGACCTCACCGGTGAGCTTCCCCCTGGCCAAACTGGCTAGGGGAAAAATGAAAAGAAAAAAAAAAGAGAAAGGAAAAAAATTTAAAAAAAATATTAAAATATTGCCACGTCACCGGCTAGCGTCCACGTCAGCTCCGGTCGGCCAAAAGGACTGAATTGGCCAAATTGCAAAGGTTTAGGACTGAATTAGCACAACTACAAAAGATTTATGACTTTTTTGGTAATTTTCCCGACATCGCAAGGGAATCGCGAGGGCCACAGCTTCAACTCATTTTGTTAGGAGAAATTAGAATAGCCCTCCGTGATGCTCGGGATGCAGGAAACATGAAATCAAATTCACCTATTGTAGTACAAATTCAAATCATTTGTCTAGAGAATAGCAAATCCATCTAATGCATTTTCCATATTTTTATGAAAAGCAATTTATTAAAAGGTCATGTTTCATTATTTTAATTATGTCTAGATTATAGCTCACGGAACTCCTCATATTGATAGCGCTGCAGAGCAGAGGGGCTATTTAATCATATTGTTGCATGGTATTTGTCATTTACGAAGTCAAATTACAAATGTTGATGGAGTAATATTACCATAAAACACATTATATGATCTAACTAATTAAAAAAACCTATCGTAAAGTTCATGATGAAGTATCATAAGTGGTTGAATTTAGGCAAGGTGAGGTACAAAATAATATGACATGGATATCGTCTGTTTGGTGAAAAAAATGAGAAATTTAAAGCGATCGGCTACGTCGCCTGAAATAATTAATCAATTAAAAATATTTTTTTATCAATAATAATTCATGTTTAAATATTTTATTTTCGTAGATGATGAAAATATTTTCATTTATTCATTTTGTAAGCGATACAAGCGATAACTTTTTTTTAACAAATATTTTCCAAATCATTCAATTTTTACAAAATAAACGGAGCCTTAACACCATTGCAGACGTGTTAGCTCACGCTCGAGCAACAAGGGCCCGCATACAGTTTTGATGCCCGCATACAGTTTTGATCAAGCTCGAGTCGAAACTTTTAGGTAAAATGCTTGATCCAACCGATTTAGTCCAAGCCAACCCCAACTGCCCTAAAGAATTGTATGTAAATATAGGGTTTATAACATGAAAAACCCCAAACCGGTACACTTGTGATAATTTTACTCTCCATTAGTTTCCGTTAAATTTTACCGTCAAATTTCTGAGTTGGATGATACGTGACAGTTAACGGGTATATCAGTTTGGGATTTTACCCTCTATTTATTACAAGTGTACCGGTTTGTGGTTTTTCGTGGTATTAATCCAATTTAACGGATGGTAAATTTGTCACAAATGTATCAGTTTAGAGTTTTTGGTGGTCAAAAAATTAGTTTTGGGTAAAATTATCACAAGTGTATCAATTTAGAGTTTTTAGTGGTAAAAAAATTAATTTGAGGTAAATTTGTCATATGTATACTAATTTAAGCCTTTTCATGGTATTAATCCATAAATATATTACAGTCGGCGAGCTTATTTCATATCGCGTGAGTAATAATGATTTATTGTTTGCACCATATTGTCACCGCCATATGATGAATTTGTCACATAAAACACTTCCTCTTTTGTAGGGATTAAGGAAGCACAAGGTGGTCTTTCATCTAAACGGTTGCTGTGCTGGAGGATGTATGAAACCTAAAATACTTGCAAAACTGCTATGGCTGGTTAGTTCCCATGTGAGAGTGAGATTTGGTGAAACATTGAATTCCATATTGGATAAAATAGGCCTTGTCCTGATTTTTTATATATATTATCAAGAATATCCATCTTTATTCATGAATGTTTAATCAGTTTCCATGAGCGCCTGTTATAAGATTCTTATTCAAAAGAGGAAACAAAAAATCACGTATCAAATAAATATATATAAAAAAAATCAGGGAGAGGAAGCACATTGAGGATCATCCCCAAAAATCAGTCTTGATTATCACAGAAAAGAGTTAAATTTATCTTAAATAGTCCCAATTTCTTCCCTCTCTATTCTGAAAAAGAAAAATCATCACGAATTATTTATTTCTCAAGGCAAATAATCAAACTTCAAGCAGAGACTGTGAATATGGGAAATTTCTGCCCTCATAAGTCTTGCCGAGTTGCCAATCGGGCGGCGCCACGTTGTCAGACTGGACCATATGCCCGTCGCTGGTGGTGACCTGGAAGGACAAGGCCTGGCCTCGGAGGCCGACCCGGGTTTGCCAATTCTGACCCCAATTTCGGGTCATTGCCACCCAATCTGTCCTCGTCCCTTTGATCTTCACCTCCACCACTTGCCCGTCTCCCCCGACGTTGTACACCAGCACCAGCAGCCACCCCTCGTTCCCTTTCAACTCAAACCTCATCCCTGTTCACATGCTCACGTCACTTAGGACATCAGATAAGAGGACCTATATAAGATGGGATTCGAACCCGAGCTCGAACTGAATGATGTACGCGTACCTCCATGCTTTGGTTCACATGTCACTCGGCGAAATGCCACGGGCACGATCCCGGCGCGGTAGCGAGCGATCTTGAGGAACATGGGCATGGAGAGGTCGAAGTGCTTTTGGGGCGGGTTGCACCAGACCCCGGTCGGCTTGCTGTAGTTGGGCGGGCAAAAGTTGGTGGCGGTGACCCGGATGACGGGCTGGTTGGGCAAGCACCAGGGGGAATGGATGCACATTATGTCGTAGCAGGCTCCACAAGCCGCTCCGTTGTTGAAAAGGACCGTGCTCAGGGCCGTCGTCTTCAGTCCATACCCTTGCTTGAAGAGGTCTCCATACCCACAAGCTCCCACTTTGGGCAAAAAGCCAACAAGCACGAAATATGTATGTCACGTTGAGGGGGAGAGGGATTAATAGAGTCAATGCAGTCTGAAGTTAACGTAGCTTACTCATGGTTTCTTTGCCATGGATGTCGCCGTAGAATGTGGCATGAGCACTCATATCCCATCCTTGGAGGCCATGGCCGCCAATGTTGCTGTTGCTGGCGACGACAAACAAAAGAATCGTTGACAACGCAAGACTCCTGAGCATCATGGATGACTGATGAGGGTGCTCAGGCCAAGCCATCTCGTTAATTTGCTCAGGCCTTGATTTTTGCTATTTATAAAAACAGATCAGGATGATGTTACCTCCGCAACTTCGGGATCACAGGAGAGGTTAAGTATATTAGTTGGAATCTGCAATGCATGCCCGCCTAAGGGAGGAGTTGACCGTCGCCCACCCAGGCACCCCATTTATTGCATAAGTCTTCTTATCACTTAATAGGGCTGCATCAATGGGTTTTGTTAGAGATTGTTTCTCATTAAGTTTGGAAAACTTACGTTACAATGTTCGAATTCACAGCGTTCCCGCACTTCTCGATCGTGCATTCATACCTATGTCATATCATCATCTGTTACACTCAATTCAAAGAGACCTTTTACTTTTACCATTCAATCAACATCGTTTGTCATCTTTTAATGGGACTTTGTAACGTTTCTGGATTTTATGTATCTTCTCTCTTCCAATGCATAATCTGCTGTGTTTCTTGATAAAGTGACCATAAATGTTGTAATAAGACGGAGGAATTGATGGCAACCGACACCGGATGGAACGGAATCATGGGTATTGTAATTTGAGTTCTACTAGGTGCAAACAAAATCAAAATTAATTATAACAAGTAAGCCATCATCAGTATACGTGAATTCAACTTGTTTTCAACTCTTCATTAATTTTTCTCGGTCGTTTTAGTCGATCGACAAGCTTTGGGTGAGAAATCTTGACATGCCTCGCATTGCTTCACTGCATTTGTGGATAAATTGTTCTAACCAGTGATTACCAACAATCATGAAAAGTGAAAGAAAGAGAAAAGGGATAAAAGAGAGAGTTTTTAGAGTACAAATTCGAGTCATTTGTCTAGAGAATAGCAAATCCATCTGATGCATTTTCCGTATTTTTATGAAAAGCAATTTATTAAAAGGTCACGTTTCATTATTTTAATTATGTCTGGATTATAGCTCACGGAACTCCTCATATTGATAGCGCTGCAGAGGAGAGGGGCTATTTAATCATATTGTTGCGTGGTATTTGTCATGTACGAAGTCAAATTACAAATGCTGATGGAGTAATATTACCATAAAACACATTATATGATCTAACTAATTAAAAAAACCTATCGTTAAGTTCATGATGAAGTATCATAAGTGGTTGAATTTAGGTAAGGTGAGGTACAAAATAATATAACATGGATATCGTGTGACTTTCTTAATGCACAACTGTTAAAGAGGAGAAACATGTAAATACACTAAAGATAAAGTTCTTATGTGGCAGGTATCGCATTACACCAATACATTGAAAATCCTGTATAATGTACTGAAAATTCTAAAACTTATTAATAAAATATAATTAAATTATAAATCTTTTAGAAAGAACAACCAAACCCTAAAAATTATCGAATTTAGCCATAAATGGTCGACGATGGTGGGGCGAGGATCGTTCAAGGTCATGCGGTGCCCCGCTAGTAGTCAGCAACCCTCGTCTGATTTGGGGGAGGGTCAGCAATCCCTCATCTACAATCAGCTAGGGTCATTGGTCAAGCTCGGCCGACCCTCGTCTCACCATCAATGGGCTTTTCCCAGAGATGGTGGGCTGTGATGGCTCTTTGGCCTTCCCTTTTCTTTTTTTAAACTTAGTTTATTTTAAATAGTATTTATATTAAAAAATTAACTTTGGATCAAAACAACGTTAATTTAACTTTGTCCTTCGTGTTTTAGTCGCGTCAGAACCACGTAGGGAAGAAAAAATAATACAAAATGTCACGTCGGTGTTTTCTCTTAGTCAAGTTGAACGGAATTAATGAAAGGACTTTATTGCATAAATTTGATAATTTTTATGATTTGATTGCACTTTTGGAAAGTTTTATAACTCGATTGTAATTTCATAGCAAATTTTAGGACTTCAAGTGCAATTATCCCAAAAAAGTTAATCCCTAAATCTAAAAAATTATACCATATTGTCCAGTTCAAATTGATATATACTTTCTTTCAACAAAGAAGAAAATAATATATACCTTCTCATTCTTCAATTTGAAAAAGGAAAATTAAAAGAAGATCACTTTTTTTTTGGTCGAAAATTCAAAAAAGAAGCACATTAATAAAAAGAGTAATCAAAACTTTATGAAATCCTATTCAAGAGGTAAGACAACCCCTGTACTATCCAAATTAATTCTCCACTTTTGGAATTTTTTTTTCGGGAAGTCATTTTCTGAAAAAATGATAATATTTTTCAGTACTTGGCTAAAACTTGAAAATAAGTTAGAAAATATTTTTCGTTATTTGACAGGAAAAATCATATTTTGAATTTTCTAGAAAAAAATAAAAAAAATTTGAATTTTGAATTATTTTTATTTTTTCTTTTATCTCTACTAGTTGCCAACCACCGGCCACATGCGAGGTGAAGTCTTGGGCAAGGTTGAGCTCGCTCGAGGTTGGCAAGCTCAAGACTCGCTTGTGGCTGGTCGCTAATCAGCTATTGACTGAGGAAGAAGCAAAAAGAAAATGAAAGAAAAGAAAAGAAAATAAAAGAAATTAAAATTTGAATTTTTAAAAATATTTTTATAAGAACGAGCGTTTCATAATCAAGGACTTGAGCCCGAGCATCGAAAACTCGCGCACGACCTTTGTAGACTAGGGCTTGAGTGTTGGGGACTAGAACTTGAGTATTGGGGACCTGAGCTCAGCTTTTATGGACATGGGCTCGGGTTTGGGACGTAGGGCATGAACACCGAGGGTTCGGGCTCGGCCTTGATGGACATAGGCATATGCGTGGAGGGCATGAGTGTGGGCACCGAGGTCCTCAGCTTGGTCTCAATGAACCCCGGTTCAGCCTTAGTGGGCTCATGCTTGGTTGTCAAAGACTAGGTTTTGGCCAATGAACCCCGGTTCAGCCTTAGTGGGCTCATGCTTGGTTGTCAAAGACTAGGTTTTGGCCTCGATGGACCCAGCTCGGACGTTGGAGACTCGAGAATTAGCGTTGGGTTTATATGCTTTAACGTAGGGTTTCGGGTCTAAGCCTTCATATTTTTAATTATGTTTTGAAAAAATGTTTTTCTACTTTTTTCGAAGGCCTTAGACATTCAATTCATCCCCTTGCCGAATGGAAAAAGGGGCCCCCCGAATTGCAAATTAATTCCGCCAATTCCGAATTTTCGGAGCGAATGCACACGGGTTCCGCGGTGCCCATGGCGACGTTGAAATTGGAAAGCAGCAGCGACTGAGAGAGAGGGAGCAGAGGATCGGAGGAGGAGGAGCAGCAGCAGCACTGGAGCTGGTGGAATGATGGCAGCCATGGAAGGGGCGATCCCCCCGAACTCGTCTCAGCTGCAACCTCAACCCCAGCAGCAGCAGCAGCCGCAGCCGCAGGCCCCGCAGGCCCCGCCGCTCCCGACGGCCGCCGCAGCGGAGAGGCTGAACCCGGCCCTGCAGCAGCAGCTGCACCTCGAGTCCGTCAAGATTAGGGCCATGAGCCTCTTCAAATCCATCTCCCGCATCCTCGAAGACTTCGACGCCTATGCCCGCACCAACGCCTCCCCTAAATGGTCTCTCTCTCTCTCTCTCTCTCTCTCTCGCAGTGTTCGTGTTCGTTTTGTGTTCCCATCCCCTCTATTCTCTGTCAGCTAGTGCGCCTTAGACATGTAAGGCGCGGTTTCGATTATGGACCTTCGATTTGATTTCTTAGAGAACTAGGCCAACTTGTGGTACACACGATGGTGTGGTGTGCCAGATTGGCGATTCTGTCGTCTTGCACTGGAAACCTGAATTCCCACTCAGCTAGGATATGGATTAGGGCGGCAATTGGCATGGTCATTGGACATCCAAGACTCGAATCTTGAAGTAATTCTGGTTTACCTGCCAATTCCTTCCGGTTGAGTTGCTTAGTCGAGCCTAAGCAAACTCATATATATATATGTCCAGCTACATGTGCAATTTCTATTTCCTTTCTCAAGTTGTATTCAAATCTCTGTGTTGTTTACCAGGCAAGATATTTTGGGGCAGTACTCTATGGTTAATCTCGAGCTTTTCAACATCGTGGAGGAGATTAGGAAGGTTTCCAAGGCTTTTGTTGTACACCCGAAGAATGTCAATGCAGAGAATTCTACAAGTATGTACAATTCTCCTTCACATTATGTTGGTGTTCTGAGTTTGAGGAGAGCTATTCATCAACTGGGGATAAGTAGTCTTTCCTATTCCAAATTTTGTTGCCCCTTAAGTTACTGATCTCTGTTAAAGTGTCTGACAACTTAGAGTTGAAATGAAATTCTCATCATTCCATAGGCGTGCCTGAATACACTCTTTATGTTTTTTTCTTTTATAGTTCCAGATTCTTCAGATCCATGTCAATATAGGGCGGGCCATCCTGTTTCTTTCTGCTAAGCAAATGTGTTCTGTAGCTATGAAAGAATTTTACTCTACATTAAAGTGCTTGCACCTGGTCAGGCTGTCCTGTGGATGCCGCGTGTCTGTACGTGATTGGTTCATCGTCACTGCTACATATTTTTGATATGTATTATTCGATCTAACTTCATTACAAAAAGTGATGGTTAGGTAAGTGGTTATGTGCCTCCTTTGGTATACTAAAGATGCCAGGTTCAAACTTGACCTGCCACTGGTATTTTTCTTTTCCCTTTTTCTGACTTAATATAAGTTTTTTCTTCATTTATCTACTTTTGGGTTTCTCATTCCTCCATCCCAAATCTTGAGACAGGTCCGCATTTTTTATTTTGCTTTATTCTTTTACCGTTTTTATTCTTTATATCTGTGAAGGTCACATCTTCACTTCCTTTTTTCATGAAACATATTCTTTAATTCATTCCTTGTTTTATTTCGTTTATTTATTTGATGCAAAAATATCATTAGTTAAATCTAAATAAGACTGACGTTTAGGCTAGAAAGAAGGTTTACAAACTTTTGGTTCTATCATCATCCAATGGACAACCAAAATACTTTTTCTATTAGGTATCGGTCATTATTACTATCTAACAGTAACCTAAATACCGGAAGATCTATAGTTTTATCCCAAATTTTTTATTTTCTAAAATTTCAATCAGTTTCTTTCTTTAGAGTTTAGGGTTTATTGTTAAGGAATTTTCTATATCTACTAATAAAGCATTCAGATATAGCATTATATCATCCATTTTGTTATATCACCTCAACTTAACATGTTACTTATTTGAGATAATTCTTGAAAAGAACTAATAATAGTTGCAAAGCGCATTGTTGATATATGTTTAACTAGCAATAGCTTCTAATATGTTGAAATCATGGAGGGAATTTTAGTGGTTGCGACAACGCTTGGGTTTATGCTAGTGATGCTATATGGGGATTCTCTCATTTTGTCTAAAACAGCATTGCAAGCATATCTGAATGGAGAATTTCCTATATGGTGTAAAAACTGACTGAAACTTGTGAAAATGGGAGGGATATCCTTGAGTGTAAAATTTCTTTGGATATCACAGTAAAGGGATAGAACCATGGAAAACTGAATGTCCAAGCTATTGCCTGGTTACATACCCAATCCTACATTTTGCGTAAGCACTTGGTCTGTGACTGAAGTACTGTGGAAATTTTGCTATTACAGTTCTTCCTGTAATGTTGTCCTCAAAGCTATTACCTGAGATGGAGACAGATGATAACTCAAAGAGAGAGCAGTTGCTGCAGGGGATGCAAAACCTGCCTGTTACCTCACAGATTGAGAAATTGAAGGTGGTTATCAGATGGTTTCTCTGCATGTTTCTTAAACTTATGTCTTCAGTCTTGACCTTGTTCTTCTTATAAGCAATATTTCCTCAACTAAACTCATATATAGGCATGGGGGATTAGTCATGCAGCCTGCTGCAAACCCCTGGAATCAACCGGTCAAGACTGGCAAAGCAATAGAAAAGATAAATAAGCCTTAGGAAATCAACAACTACTTTGTTACTTGTCTCCCCAAATGCCATCATATGTTAAACTCATTAAAATGTGAAATGATTGATATAAATGCCCATTTTATTAGTTAAGTGATATTGATGTTGACTTAAATATGCTGTTTTGAAATCTCTAAAAGGTTGATATACACATGCCTTCCAGAGTGACCTTCTTTTGCACTAAGTATGAAATGCACATTATTTTCATTTGCAGGCTAGAATTGACATGATTGCTGCAGCATGTGAAAGTGCTGAAAAAGTATTGTCAGACACACGTAAAGCTTATGGTTTTGGAACTCGTCAAGGTCCAACAATTGCTCCAACCCTGGACAAGGCTCAGGCTACTAAAATTCTAGAACAAGAAAGTATTCTGAGAGCTGCTGTAAATTCTGGTGAAGGTGTTAACAGATTACTCCAAAGCTCTATCTTCATCCATTGTCTTGGTTGACCATGTCTGCATTATGTTCCTTTGCCTCTTTCTCTACTCAAGGTTCATTATTCAATTTGGAATGAGCACTCATATATTCTTGAACTGTTTAGAGAAGTAGATGATGCACTCTTGTAAAATTTGTGGTAGAGTTAGGCATATGGGGAAAGAACTCTGGTCTGAGGACCGACAGGTTGCTTGTCAACACATAAAACATATCAATTTGGAAGGTGGGATGCTATTCACGGTTCTGGTTCTTGTGATACCAAAATGATAACATTGGAGGCCATATGCATATAACAGAGACTGCTTTGTTATCTTCTCCAGTTCTTTCTTTTTCTTTGCATTTCTCCTAATGTCAAAGATGTCAGTTCTTGGTGCTCTTGCACTTGCTTTGAATGCTTTCTCACACTGATTTTGAGCACGGTATGTGAATGAAGGATTAAGAATATCTGGAGACCAGAGGCAGATGACAGTAGCACTTCCCATGCATCTCACAGACGTGCTCCATGTAAGCGATGGGATGCAAAATTTGGCTGATGCATCTGGTAAATTTATTACATGTCACTGAAGTATTTAGCTGTTTTCTCCGATTTTTTTTTTTTTTTTGCAAAAGCCTTTTCTCAAATTCTATCATCCTTTGCATGGCACATAGATAGCTTCTTAAGCAACTCTGGAAGCTCCTTTTTCAGGAACATACCAAAAGAACACTCCTGCATCATCAAACAACATGAGTGGTGCGGGAACTTTGTTGCAGGTGCGCCCATATTCTTTGCTCTTTCATTTCAATGATTTGTGCTGTATATTCTCTGCAGAAGCTATGAAGCAAAGATCATGGACAGTCCTAACTTGTGATCCTCAACAATTTGATTCATTTCGTGAATCCTTGTGATATGAGATTGTTGTTGAGAAAATAGTTGTTTAGTCACATAGACAAATGCTTCTTCTCCTGTATATGCTTTAGCAAGATGTCTTTCCTTATCTTTTTGTGAAGGCCCTCTTGGTCTTAGAATGAGTCCTACTTTACAGATGTTTGGGAGAAATTGCTTGATTTAGGGCTTGTTTGGTTCAGCATTTGGAATGATCATTTGGGCTCTAAAGTTCCTTGGCCAAATGCCAATGGCATTTGGCAATTTTTTTGGAGTACTTTGGGGAATTGTAATTGCATTTCCAAAGGCTTCTAAAGTCCCTTAGTACAAGGCAGGTTTGGAGACACTTTCGTAAGTTGCATTTTCGGAATGCGAGCTGCACTGTTCATGCACATTGTTCATATTCTTGAGGAACCAAATTGGAGGCCAGTGACAGCCGTCTGAGGGGTCTGGCCATCGTCGCTTGGGGGTCTGCTGACCTCCGGCGACCGCCGCCTGGGGGTCGCCCGACCCCTAGGCGGCGGTCGCCGGACCCGCGCGACCTAGGCATCGCCTAGGTCAGGCAACCTTAGGCCGCCTCGCCTGAGGTCACGCGACCCAGGCAAGCATCGGCCTGGGTTGTGTAACCCTCAGGCGAGGCTGGCCGGTGGCCAGATCTGGCTGTTGGCAGTTGGCCGGCGGAGGTTGGCCAGTGGCTGTTTTGGCCTGCCGGTGGTGACCGAGTTCTTTGCTGATTTTGTTTTTTTAAATATGAACAAAAGTCCTTTACACAATTAGTTTTTACCAAATGGTATTTAGACTAAGGTTGTTTTGAAACGTGATTTTAAAATACGCATTACCAAACACTAATTGCATTTCGGAAAACTCTTTTAGCTCAAAGGCCTTTGCATTTTGCCAAAGGCATTCCCCCAAAGCCGAACCAAACAGGCCCTTATTGTTCAATGTCTCGTTTAAGCTTGACCTTTCCTTAGAAGTCTTTAGACTTTCTCCTCTTATCCTTAGAGCTTCTCGTGTGACCTAAAATTGAGCAGGGCACCGGGACACAACTACTTGGAAGGTCTGCTGCTTCTCCGGGTGCCAGTTCTTTTGATAACACCTCTGCATCTCCAATGCCATATGCCAATTCCCCTAGGTCCGGTACAAATATGAATACACCTTCTCCTCAACAACAATCGCAACAACAGCAACCACAGCAGCAGCAGCAGCAGCAACAACAACAAAGGCAGAAGATGATGCAATTACCTCAGCATCAGCAACTTCTTCTTGCTCAACAACAATTCCGCCAGCCTACAATGTCAGGTCTGGGGCAGGTGAGGTTTATGGCTCATTTTCTACTTCTGAATTAAATAATAATTACATGTATATATTTTTAAGATATCATGGGAAGAACTTCTAAGATTATGAGCAAAACTTTGGTGGCAACAGATTTATACTCTTTGTTTGTGTCTTAGTAGATAATTATCCTCATTCTTTGGACTTGCTGTTAAGTAACATGGATCGATATATAAATTGCCTCATTTTGTAGATTCTTGGCCAAATAAAATAGACTTTTGGAAAATTGCAAATGAGTATTGATTCATGCATATTATTTTTAGTTGAAACCTCTGTATAGAACGACATCTTTGTACTTGATATAGGTAAATGCAAAGTGCTAAGGGAGTATTAAAATGTCCATGCAGCTAATAGCTTAAGTTCCCCATCTCAAGTGTTAAAATGTCTGTGCAAAACCCATAGACAGGAAGTGTGGGACATCTTTGTACTTGACATTTTAACACACCCTCTCAATTCAACACATTAGTGAATCTTGGACTTCATTGAATTTTTAGATTAAAACTAATTAGTGTTACCAAACACGTTTAATCTTACCAGGTGTTAATTTTCTGTGAATAATGAGGTTGTCAACCAAGCTCCTAGTAAAGGCTGACAAGTGTCTACTTGAAATTGATGTCATTTTTTTATACACTAATGGGGAAGTACCTACATTGTTTAAGCGGAACTCTTAAAAATTGTCAAAGGCCTCGTCTGTCTACTCATACTTTTCTAGCTAACCACAACAATCCCAACCCTTTCTTGTTACTGAGCAGTTTCTGTAAATCAAACAGCATACAAAATGGACACTCATGCAAGTGCTACAGGCTGAATGTTATTCTTTCTCCTCCACTGATCGTATTGCAGCTTTAGCCAACTTCGAGATGCTTGTGTCAATTTCTGCTATATGCTTGCCTCAATCTCATATATATTTTGCTGTTTCAGGGTCAACCTCAGATGCAGTATCCTCAGACACTGGGGCACCAACAATTTCAAGGCAGGCAGTTGCCTTCTGGCCCTTTGCAGCATAGCATTGGTCAAAGCCAACTCAATCAAGGAAACCTGATGAATCGTCATCTAAGCCAATTTTCTGGCACTGCCAATAGTGCATTGTTCAATGCTGCTCAGACAGCACCAAACTCCCAGATGGTCAGATATCACTCTTTCCTTGGTTCTTTTTTCATCTTTCCATCTGTGTCACTACAAACAAGTTTATGATTTTAGGATTCTATCACGAGTTTCAGTGGCCATATTCGAGCATTAAGTGCATCATCTGGATTTTTTCCCTTGAAAAACCTTGAATGATGGTTAATCTTGAATATGGTGGCCAAAAAAAAATCTCTGCATGAGAATTAGTTTAACTATACTCCCAATCTGGTTCATAGTTTTCAGTGGACTTACCAGAGGTTATTACTTAAGAACACTTTTGTACCTTTTACTATACTCATGCATTTATTATGCCTCTGGCAGTTGCATATTTGCTTAGTACATTTAAATGTTCAAGCATGCAATTAGGTGTGCTTGGCTCTTCTTGTTATAAATGCATAAATTTCTGTTTTGTGGACATCCTCTTTCATTTGCTTTTCCTTATCTCAGTCCAGACGTTCCATTACCTTTCGACTCATGGGCCATTCTTCACTCTGTTTTTGCTGGTGAAGTACACTGACCGTGTTTATTTGATTTCAGATACCAAACATGTCAGCTACAATGCAGCCACAGTCTCTTCTTCCAAGAATGCAGGTGAGCTTTCTACTCTTTCTTCCAAGTAGGAGAGGAATTTCAGTTTCCTATGTTTCTTCATGGAATGGAATGTCACCAGAAATATCATGTGAATAAATCTCCTTGAATTTTTATTTCAGCTACTATGTTTCATCCTTATAGAAAGTTTTTAGTTCCTTTTCATTCTAAAAGATGGACCTCTTTCTAAAAAGCGAATATTACATTTTAAGTACGTTGCAAAGAATATATCCTGCAAAAGAAAAAAAGAGATTGCTAGGTGTAAGTGTATGGATATAGAGAGGACAAATCTTATGGGTCGAAGAAGATATCCATAAGATGTGTAATTTATTAGCTAATGTTTCACAGGACTCTTGAATTCCTGTAGATGAAAATTTTATCAGTACATCCATGAGAAAAGGATTGCAATTAGCCACATTGCAATTAGCCACCTATTTATCTCTGTTAAAGTATTTAATTAAATATTGAGCTTAAACTTTTAGAACAATTGCCTTTCATAAAATTTTAACAAGCTATCAGAGCTGGAGCTAAGACCTTCTATATGCTTAACCTATTATATATCTCCAAGCTCTTAGTTTTAGGCTAAAGTCCAGCTTATGCTTGAGGAGGATGGTTAATGTATTTAATTAAATATTAAACCATGTCTTTTAATTGTTTAAGATTTTAGAATAGTTGATAGTGGTTTCACAAAATTTTATACAATCTCCTTGCACCATTTTCCCTGGATTCTTTTGAAATTGATGGATAAATGTAAGGAAGGCTGTTTGTTGCAAAAAATGACAGTGTTGAGGGAGTCAATATTCTGGCTAATCTCCAACTCACACTTATGGAGGTCAAATGCAATTTCTCTGAATCTTTTGTTAAGTCAGAAGTTCCTTTGGTTCAGTACTAAGTCTTGTTTCTGTCATGATGGTGCCAAATGCGTGCTCCTTATGAAGTTGGTACTGAAACTTCAGACTTCATAAAATGATAATCTTGCATTTACTTTGGTATCTTGACATGATTGGTCATTACATGCAATACTTTGATCAAGATACCTTTTCTTCACTGGTGAATGTTAAGCTCATGATAGACTTGGTGTTTTGGCGTAATATTCAAGGTGGAACTCTTATTTGGCCTGTTTATTTCTGTCACTATTTATTCTCTTGTTGGGAATTTCTTTTTCAGTTTGGCTTATCTGGAACCAATCCCCAGAGGAGTCATGCGTCCCAGATATTGAACGATCAAAGTACGAACTAAGTCTTCCATTTTCTTCTCTGTTACTTGGCATTGGAAATTCACTTACTGTATAAAGAAGAGGATGCTGCATGATCAAATGGATGTTTCTTGGATTCAAAGTGTCAAACATGGATTATGGCGATAGTGAATAATGGGCTTCTCACTTTGCAGTTTATAATATGGGAGCAGCCAATGCAACAAATATGATTCCTATACAGCCACAGCAGCAGCAGCAGCAGCAGCAGCAACAGCCTGGTTCGCAGGGTGCATTTGGTAACATGGCACAAAATGCTCAGGGTCTGCAGTCTGGTATGGTAAACCTACCAAACACTTCTCAGAATCACCCCAATTTCTCACAACAGAGGCAGCAAAATCAGCAGTGAGACAATGGTTTCATGGTGATATTTACAGTTGCTTGAGCATCTTGGTACACTCTTGGATTGATACATAGGCTGCCACTGTGCTACTCGTGTGGGTGGAACTTTTTGGTGTAGTCCTCCTTATAGAGACTTGTTTTGGGGAGTATATATGGTGAGGGAAAAGCTTGATTAGAAAGACGGACATTAATGATCTTCGCTGTTGGCCAAAAAGAAAAAAAAAATCTTTGCTTCACAGTTTTGTGCACTGCACGCACGTTTTCCTTTTCTTTTTTCTGCGAAGTAAGCCAAGTTATTTCAAACAAAGAGATGGAATGCAGGCATTAGGATATCAAAATGATTGGAGGAAAGGGACTTTCTGGACTAATCAACTCAGATCTTCCCTTGCGATTCTCTCTTCATTTTTTGTCAAATTCGAGCATTTCCTAAAACAAATTTGATGTTTTTGTTCGTATGGGCAGTTAAAACATGAACATGTAAAGTTTACAATCTCTGACGTATGAGTCAGGTCTCCGGTTAGAAGAATCTAATTGATCCCGAGAAATTGTAAAAATCCCAAAAATAACGGTGACAAACAATCTCTCGCCGTTGCTAACGTAGCTGGTGATTCCTCAAAATTTAAGACTCAATGTAGCAGTTGCAGCATCTTCGAACAAACCACTCCAACCTGTGTTCAGAAAAGCTCGTTAGTCTTGAGGTCCTGAAACATGCGACTCAACTTAGTACTTGTCTCCATGTAGTTGCTAGCAAGAGACAGCAGGCTTAATGCCCTGGTGGTATAGCCAACCGGCAATATGACTATATGAGCTCCGCCTTCCTTGCTCTGGAAATTTCGAAGGAAATTGATTCCCCACAGTTCTTGTTTAGCGGGATTGCTAGGTTTGACTGGTAGTTGTCGGCTTCCTGCTCGGAAATGTCTACACAGCTAGAGTAGTTGGCGTTTCAAATGTTAAAAACCTACCATTCAAAGATCTCCTAGCCATTGACGTCCCAGGAATGGGTGAAGTTGATACAGTTGCTGCCTATCTTTGGCCCTAGAAAGAAATTATGCTACAAAGGAAGCTAACACTATACGCAAGAGTGAACGCGCTACTTTGTCCCTAATATGGATCCGACCTACTCCTGTTGAATATTGATGCCCACAAACTAATTAGCAAAGTAAAGGATGAAGAGCTTACAAGTCCTTAAGGCATGAACTTTTGGAATCCTCCTCTTCATCGGCTCGTTTACGGTCCAAGGAAAATGCCAAAGGTGGCGTTCGTGTAGGGCCAGATGACTCCTGCAGAAGAGGGAGGTTTTCTGCAGACGTATGACTGGACTGCAGTGGTGAAAATGGTGGGGATGGAGATGGAGATGGTGAGAAATAGTATTTTTGATTGCCAGGTCCTGTACTTATCGGAAGAGGTGATGGCGGTGTTGGTGGTGATGAAGTTGGAGAGATGCGGCCATCCTCTTCCGCATTTTCCATTGCATTCGGCAATCTCTGGCTTCTTTCTTTTTGCTCTTTTTGACTTGGTTGATATGAGCTCGCTCAGAGGAAAAAGATCTCTCCTGGAAAGTTGAAAAAGAGAGTCAGGAAGCCTTAAAGTATAATGGACACAGATGATCCTCGGCCACCTTTGCAATCAGACTCTTGCCTATATTGCCAGAAACTTTGAGAGTCAATCTAACAATCGAAGCATATTAGCATAAACCACTCCGACCTGTTTTCATCAATATAAGACCTTGAAACAAAGGAACGTCATGCTGCATTCAACAGCATGTAATATTGAGTTCAGAGGCAACAACCTCAGTACCCATGTAAATTGCTTATGCAAACCTGCAAAAAGATTGCAATATAGCTCCAACTCCAATTTAGAAGCTTTGCAGCGTTGCTTGTGCTGACCTTTTGAATGGGGAATTGACTCTCCACGTTTGCCAGTTTTGTTTTTGACTGAGTGGATGCTTCCTGCCCAAATGTCTATACGACTGACTAGTTGAACTTTATAAGAAAAGGGTTCTCAAACTTACCATTCACATTCAAAATTCTCCTAGCTAATTAAGTCCCAGAAGGACGCGACAAAAACTGTAGTACGGTTTATAATGTATTCCTAGCTATGAAGCTCAAAAGTAACATAGCATTTGTATTCGTTGTAAGTGAGAAAGCAGATGCGCTACTCCTTCCCATAAAATCCAAACGGATGAAGAAGTGCTTTTGAACAAGTTAGAATCAGGCTCAGGTCACATTTTCCTGAGCAGTAGTACTAGTACATTCCTTCTGATTATCAAGGAAAAGAAATGCGGAAGGAAGAGAATGCAGGGCTTACAAGTCCTCAAGGAATGAACACGTGTAATTTTCCAATTTGGATCCACTTCTGTTTGAGCCAGTGACACCACCGGCGGTGGCATTCAGGCGAAGACCCGATGAACTGTGCAAACGTAAACTGGAAGGTGGAGGCAAAGATAGTGTGTGTAGAGGGAGGGAGAGATAGTAGTCCGGATTGCCAGGTCCTAAACTGATGGGAAGAGAGGATGGATGTGCTCGGGAAGAGCTGAATATGTGGCAAGCTCTGATCTTTCCTTCTTACTTTTCTTTTCTCAATTTTTGACTGGTCAGTATAAGCTGCACCAGCTAAGGAGTTGCAGCTTCCCGGTAGTTTTTTGATTCTTAGTTATAACCTAACGGTCATGGGCCAACCAGTCATCATCAGCTGCTTGGTGATCGTCTGTGCATTGATTTATTAAGGACCAAAAACATTCATGAACATTCTTTATGCAGACCAATCATTCAGTTGCTCGCATGTAATCTGAACAAGCAAGTCCATACTATTAATGCTCTATACGATTTGTGCAAACTTAAGGTGAGTTTGGTAACTATTCTGTTCTTGAAAACAATTTCTATTCAGAAATGATTTTTTTTTATTCCATTCCCGGAAATAATTTCTAAGCAATTGAAGGCATTTCATACTTGCACAAATTTCTTTTTATTAATAATATTTTGAATATTTTAATATACATTTTCCTTTTTTTTTCTTTTTTTCTTTTTCTCCTTCCTTGGTCCATGGCTAGGTTGCTAGTGCCGGCACTTGACCATAGGCTAGGGCTAGCGAAGGCGTCACGACCCTCACCAACCACAAGCGAGGGCGAGGGCGAGGGCTAGATCCTCGCAGCCTATGTGAGAACCGTCCTTGCTGCTCGTAGCCTGGGTGAAGGCGGCTCTCGTCGGATCTGGTGACGACGACCCTCGCCTAGGCCGTGAGGGTCTAGCCCTGGCTCTCGTCGGTCCTGGCTTGTAGCTAGTTGCTGGCCACATGCCACGAAAGAAGAAGAAAAAAAAATTTCTGATTCTTGTTCCTAGAATCAATAATTAACTTTTTTTTAATTCTTGATTCTGTTCAAAAACTGATTCTGGGAACAAATTTATACCTGGGAACAAAAATTTACTAAATAGATTTCTGTTCTTTTTTTGTTCCCAAAAACAAAATAATAGAATTAGGCACTGTTTGGCCAGTTACCAAGAGGCTCTTAATGGCAACAATATGAAAAAAGAGTTTTTTTATCTTTTGCCACAGTATCAAAAGAAAAATGTCGTGTCCCTTTTATTCCACTCAATTTTCATTGACGAGACAATGACATCTCGAAGCAGAATGCATCTCAATAACTAATTTAATTTCCAAGAGTCATATTTTATGGTATCCCAAGCTAAATTAAGCCAGTCTCCTGAAAGAGAAACGATCCCAAATCGTGAGAAAACACACTAAAGGCACCTTGTTTACATGATAATTATGAACGAGATTGTGCTACTTCGCACGAATAAAAAACTCAGATAATGAGTCCCACACCCACAGGTCATGTCATCTTAGGTTTGTATTATGTGCCTCATGCTTCTTCGGTAGTTCCTCTTAATGGTATTTCGCCATTTATAACTGACTGAAAAGTTCCATCGTTCATCGGAAATAGCCTAGGCCTTCGTATCATTTACTCTCCTCCTCCTCCTCCTTTGCATGAAAAACAGACGACTGAAAGTTTCAAGTAGCTAGCTTTACTTCGTTAATTCAGCAAACCCTCCTATCTTTACACATAGTATAGGAGGAATGATCTTGAAGGTATTATTCATTTTAATTGTGACAAAGCAGTATCCGCAGTGGAACCTTTGTGTTCACTCAGAAAAGCAGGAGTAGAAGACTTGAAATAGGGAATAGAGCTTACAGCCAAATAAGGTCAATTCCAAAGACAGAAAAAAATCCTGCAACATTATTACTACACTGCATAACTACATTTATCCATGGAAACCAATAGTTCTTTAAATCTGAACAGTAAAGACATAACTATAAGAAAAAGGTCAGGATACATAAAAAAATAATAGGTACAATTATATGAACACCAAGAAAACAAACACCATCTCTAACGCGGGATGCACAAAAATCTAATACTCTGATCCCTCCCTCAAGGGCACTCAGTAAGCAGAGATATAGAACGAAAAGGTGACCAAGTGACTTTGTGCCGAAGATCCGTGAGAAATTGTAGTTCCTAACTCAACTCATCGAGTTTCATCCTCAAGGTTACGGAAACCCGCAGTAAGATCCTCATGTAGCTTCTTGAATTTGGCCATTAAAGCTTCCTCCCCCTCAGCTGGATCCTCAAATTTTTGGGACCTATTAAGTTGAATTAACAGAGAATTAGGTCTCTTAAACAAGCTCCATGGAGAAAAACCTTCATCACTAATTAGCAAAGTACAATACTTACACCAAACGGTAAAATAGATCTCCCAACCGATGCTTGATTAGGGTGTAAGTTATCTTTTGCCCATCCATACCAGCAGCTCTTTCAACAGCCTGCATTAACATTTTGTGTGTCAACGGGAATTAATAAACCAACATTTTGCTCGCCATGTATAACACCTTAAAAAGATTGTCCTTCAAGCAAGCAAAGGCACGTTCCTTTTGCGTATTTCTCCAAGCATAACTCTGATTTTCACATTTAATCACATTATTAATTAAACTAAGGTTAATCCTGACATAGAAAGTAACAGATTTCTATGTCAGGATTAATCTTAGTTTAATTAATATTTCTTAAGTACAAGTCCCTGGTGTGAAAATAGTTTCCAAATTCTCCTTCCGACATCATCTACCTTTTCCCCCAAAGATACAACAGGTTCATTTAACCATGATTCCGTGACTTAGAAAGCATGAAAAAGATAGAGCAGGGTACAAATCTACCTGATTGGCCAAATTATAGAAGTGGATGATATTGCGCATCATCCACACAGACTTGTAGAAGGGGCAAAATTTATCATATCTGTCGCAATCAAGCAAGGCAGATTATTACAAAAAGAAAAAAAAGGACAAAGCAAGACTTTGCGAAAAAAAAGTAGCAGAGCACGAATATAATATTGTAATTGATAGCATAAGAATCACTTCCTCTTACGGGGTAAAGGCATTTTGAGCAAGATAGTCCTCCCTCAGAAGTTTTGCAGTCTCTAGTGTAATTTTATCTGCTTCAGCCAAAGCATCTTTACCTACAAGCTGCAGAAAGTCATGAAGAGTGAAAACTGGTCTTATTTGCAAGGCATGACCAAAACTAATGAAGACAACTATTTGAAGTTCTCTTGTTGCACTCAATGCAATTTCTTGTCCATTCTCGCAAGATCTAGGTCCTTTATGCAACAACAACCAGTAATGCCCTTATGAACAACTTTTGGATCAGTTGTATAATGATTCATCTAGTCCCTAGTCATTCCTAGTTACTGGACAAATGAAGTACCTGAACAATTTCATTGAGGTCATCTTCTCTCTGCAGTACCTCACGAGCCTTTGTCCTGATGTTGATAAAATCTGGATCAAATTGCTCATAGAAGGACTCCAATGCCTATATACAGTGGAGAAAAAGAATTCCAATGATTACATACAACTGGCCGAATGCATTAGGTGTACTGGGATTCCCCAATGACAAAAACTCTTGCATGCATGAGAGAGCAGCTCAAGAACTCACTGATGAGTACTTCGAGTAGGATATGAGCCAGTTCACTGATGGAAAATGTTTTCTTTGCGCAAGTTTCTTATCCAGACCCCAGAAGACCTAGAAACCCATCAGGATGATCATCAGCATGAAGATTTATCACTGGATTGGATGATACATGAGCTATGCTACCCAACTTTGGCATGTACATAGGCATAAACTAATGACAGACATCCCATGTATGATAAAGTAAGCTGATCATTAATAACCCGTGGACCAAAATGCATAGGTCTCACACTTTGCGCCAGATAAGCAGTCTGCGACAGTTTAGGAAAGTATTTTTGCAGTTCAACATTATATAATCTACAATGGTGATGAAAGAACAAATTCAACCTTCTCTTCTTTTAAGACTGTCAATGATCTCCTGAAGATAGTGTCTTCTAAGACTAGTTGGATCTAGGGCTAATTTCCTCAGTGATAAACTTCACCACTCCCAATGCAGGTGTCATTGTGAAGGCCTCATGTAAAAAGGCTGCTATTTACATGGTCTATGAGACTTCCTTCTCTACTGTGGTTCTGCTTAAACTTGGTAGTATTTGAGCATATATTTTATCTCCTCCAATTTGGAAAAAAAGTGATGTCTTTCAGATGAAAAGAATATTGATAGAGAGTTGATGCAAAATAAAGAGTTCACATCCGTACTTTCACAAAGGACGGTAAATTCTCCAGGTCATTACACCTGTGCTCTTTGGAGTTCTGACTATCCATCATACGATTTAACTCATGTAATGGAAGCATCATCAAGATTACTGATTCAAATAAGATCCAACTATACCTGCACTATACTAAGGGTTGCAGATGTTACAGGATCAGAAAAATCTCCTCCAGGAGGAGAGACAGCACCAACAATTGTAACACTACCAGTTCGTTCTGGACCACCAAGACACTTCACTTTACCAGCTCGCTCGTAGAAAGATGCCAATCGTGCTGCCAGATAAGCAGGGTACCCACTATCCGCAGGCATTTCTGCCTGCATAACAAGACAATAAGATAGGATCCTATTAGATGACAAAGCCATCAGAAGTTCACAAACTGTCCAAAAAAATAAGAAAACCATTGTAACAGTGGACAGGAAGGCTCGCCAACAAAATAGGCAGCTTTCAGAAAATGGCAATTTCCTGAAGCTAATGTAGAAATACCTACCAATCGTCCAGAGATTTCACGAAGTGCTTCTGCCCAACGAGATGTTGAATCTGCCATCATACTGACATTGTAGCCCATGTCTCTGAAATACTCAGCTATTGTAATACCTAGCAATCCATACAAATATAAGCCGAGAATCATTCAAATGTAGTCTTCAACAAGAACTTGAATTAGTCTTAAGAATTGACAAGAAAAGAAAAAGACAAAAAAAGGAAACAATCATGCACGCAGAACAGGATACATTTTTTCTTTATGGAGACCATGTGACATCTTAACAAACTACAAGCAACGAACAATCTCCAAATATTCAGATGAACCATCAGTTATAAACTTTAGGGTGCAAAGCATAGCCAACTTATTTCTAAAACTTTGCTTCTGCAATCACTGAATCAAGCCAACCACATAAGCTAATAAACACAATTACCTGTATATATTGATGCCTCACGAGCAGCCACAGGCATATTAGAAGTGTTTGCCACAAGTGTTGTACGCTTCATAACTGACTCTTCACGACCATCAGGTAATGTCATTGTCAATTGTGGAAAATCCATGAGGACCTGCATTATAAGAATTTACAAACTCATGATCATTGACACGCTAACAAAGACACTTCTTTTATTTGATGGGACGATATGCACCTCAGCCATTTCGTTTCCACGTTCCCCACAGCCAACATAAACTACAGCTTCAGAGTTAGAGTACTGCAAACGAGTCAATAAGTCATGGCATCAGCAATACAATGAAACTAAAGATTCACTTTCAGTGGAGAATGTTAAAGATCACCTTGGAAAGAGCTTGACTGATGACAGTTTTGCCACATCCAAATGCCCCAGGAATAGCACAGGTTCCCCCAAGAACGGAAGGGAAAAGTGCATCAAGTACACGCTGTCATGTGACAAAAATGTTGTGAACATAACATACCAGAGGCAAAAAGACATCATGATCTGCAATTAAACTTTCAATCTGTTACCTGACCAGTAAGCAAAGGGGTATCTGCAGCAAGCTTTGATGCAACTGGCCTTGGTGTACGTACAGGCCAAGTCTGAAAAAGACCAAATACCAAAATTTCCCAAAAGATTTTCAGATATATACCTGTACTATTATTTGCTCAAGCTGGAAAAAGTATGGATAAAAAATAGAGTAGCAAACCTGAAGCATAGTAAGTTGCTTTGTCACACCTTGAAACTCCAGCTCCAGAACAGTGTCCTGCAATTGCATATAAATTAACAAAAGTAGATCCACAGCTGCATACTGTCCAATGAAAATGGAGATGGAGATTCCATACATCATTTCTTCTTATAATCTGTACGTCTATGTCCTCCGGTCAAGATAAAACTAAGAAGATAGCTAACTAGCCCTTTAATACCACGGGTGGAGATTAAGACATTTACAATTTGCATATTCTTAGTGCAGCTGTTATCGTACAAAATAAAAAAGGAAAGATAAGTCTCTCTTTGATTGGCCATGGAAATGTTTTACACATTCAGAGTTAATAGCAAGGACGAATTATCCAAATTTCGACAACGAAGTGGCAATTTTATCAACTCAATCATGCATTTTCCTTGACAGAATAGAATTTTCTTAATTCATACATTTTCCTGAATGAGTTCGACTCCCTCCAGGGTGGAAGAAGACTTTTTCGGGAAGTGAAGGCCCTTCACAAACAATGCATGCACAATTTCTTATCTCATTCAAGTGAAAAAACCAAGTGCGCATGCATGCAATGCAACACGGGAAAATATCACAATAACAGCTCCAGTAATGTTATTAATTTAGATGACCCCTATTACCAACCCGAGGGTAACTGCATCAAATTTCAAGGGCCGACTGCAAACTACAAGAAAGAGCTAGACTGTAACAATACCTTTAGAGAGTATTGACCCGGTGGAGCAATGTAAGTAATTTTTCCCATTGCATCTGGAGGCAGTGCAACATGGTGCTGCATTAGACTATTCTCGAAGACAGTCTGTTAGAGAACACAGCATCACAAAAATATATCACACAAAAGGAATAGCAAATCTAGCAACCGAAAAAAGCTTTGCAGCTTAACATGATAGAAGATACCCATTTTTCAACGGAACAACTTAACGAAATAAAGACGAAAACCGATGAACTTACAGCATACAGGTCTCCCCCTGTTAAAAGATCTCCTTCACCTGGTCCCAGCAAATTAAACCCAGACGATGAGGTGAGGTAAGGTAAGGTATAAACATTAGTCAACCTCAAATCACATTAGCTGCCTCTAGACGAAATTTAAATTAAATTCCATGACTCACCTAATTTCTTAGGCTGAAACTCCCAAAGTATGTCTTTATCAAGGGCCGGCACAGAGACACCACGGGGAATATAAACGTCCCCGGACCTTTTTGCAATGGTTTTCAAGGGCCTCTGCTCGACAAGACCAGTGAAACATTTTCACAGATTAAAAAAGCAGGGGCAAGAGATTTAAGCTGCAAGCGAAGCCTGAGGCGAACCTGAATTCCATCAAAAATATTTCCCAAAATTCCAGGACCCAATTCAACTGACAGAGGCTGTTACAATGGCATTAGCATTGCATGGTTAGCGAACAGAGGATGCATTGATTTTGATCACTTGCCAACTGGAAAAATACAGGACATATATGAATGTAAGATGAAGAAGTGTCACCTTGTGTGTCCTTAAAACCGGATCATTCACCATGAGACCAGCTGTTTCCTCATAAACTGCAAATGGAA
The DNA here is from genome assembly GCA_031216285.1 of Syzygium syzygioides. Taxonomy (NCBI): domain Eukaryota; kingdom Viridiplantae; phylum Streptophyta; class Magnoliopsida; order Myrtales; family Myrtaceae; genus Syzygium; species Syzygium syzygioides. Next base: position 28,228,520 of record CM062251.1, read on the forward strand.
GGAAAACAATGAGCTTTCTCACAGGTTCTGTTATTAAGAAGATAACCTGGTCATAATGCATTGCAGCCATTCAATGAGTTCGAGGAAAGAGTTGTATTAACCCATGGACGACAAGACAATAAGAAATTAAACAATTCTGGACGAATAAATTCAGGTACAAAGGTTTTAAAAAAGAAAAAAAAACCTTGGATCGTTGCGGAATCTCCTTCCAAACGAATGATCTCCCCGATGAGGTTATCGTGACCCACGCGAACTAGCTCGTACATTGCCGCCCCAGCCATGCCATCGGCGACAACCACCGGGCCTGAAACCTGCATGTCAATTCATACGAGGCCTCAGAATTCCGAAACTGATGACATTTAAGTGTAGTCAGATGTAGTCCTCAGCATGAAGCAGCAGTTCTGTTGTTTGGCTACAATTCATTAATGCCCAAAAAGCTATTTAATATTCCCGAAAAAAAGATGGCATCTTTCCGACATGTCCACGTATCTACAAGAATGAGCTAAACATTATTCACGGCTTAACGGCAATAGGGCGATCGCATTGCGATCAACCAATTGGGCAGCGCCAGTAATGAGATCGTAGATCAAAGGAGCGGGATCCCGGTATTCCCCAACACGGACGATTCCCGATCCGAAAAAAAACCCCCCAGATGGAACAAGACAAACGAAACGACCAACGACGGAGGAAAGGCGAATCATTGATCCGACAAACAAACCGACATCCACGCCCACACGAAGCGGAGGGAATCAGGAAGGAAGGGGAAGGGGAAGGGGGTGGGGGGGATCGTCGGAACGGATTGGAAGGGGGAACGGGACGCACCTTGCGGACATAACCGTACTCGCTCTCCTTCTCGGAATCCTCGAAGGTGGTCAAGCGAGCTCCGTAGGCGGACGGCATTACGGGCGGTTCGAGCTGCGACCGAGCCTCCGATGGAAGGCGAGGAGAAGGTTAGTTAACAAACCGGCAGGATCCGATCGAGGAGCGCCTGCACCGGACCAGGCCACGGGATTGCCGGACGGGACAGGACAGAGGGGAAGGAGGGGAAGGAGGGAAGGGAAGGGAGAGAGAGAGAGAGATGGAGATTGGAGAGGAGGAAGTGCAAAATGACGGTGTGTATCAACAGAGTGTGGCCCTGAAAAGATCAAAATCTTTGCAGGGTGGGGGAGATGGTTAATCGCGGAACGGAATGGCAGTCGTGGGAATTTACCATCGACATTGCAGGGGCTGATTTGGTATTTCGACCATCCCCGGAAAAATTAGAGAAAATTATTCAAAAAGTCATAAACTTATTACATCTTTAGTCAATCCCGGTCGTAAACGTTTTAATTTTGCCGATCGAGTCATAAGTATTTTCAAGTTTTGCTAATTGAGTCCATCCAGCCAATTATAGCTGAAAATCACTGATTTGGACGCCGGGCGTCCTATCTAGCACGGTCAACGGTCGATTGACGGCCTTGCCGGCCAAAGGTGTAAAAAAGCGAAAGAAAAGAAATTAAAAAAAAGAATTAAATTTTTTAGCGCCGGTCATGCCACGTAGGATAGTTAGCGTCCACATCAGCGATTTCTATCTAAAATTTTTTCGGATAGATTTAATTGATAAAACGTGAAAATGTTTAGGACTCAATTGTTAAAATTAAGATGTATAGAATTCAATTAGTAAAAACCGCAATAAATTTAGGACCTTTTTTCTTTGGCAATTTTCCTTCAAAAATTATTTAGGTTATCGGGGGGGAAATGCCCGGCATTTTGTACTTTGGTCACAGGTTTAGTCCTTGAATTTATCTCGAATCGTAGCGCACTTCGAGGACAAACATTTCCATTTTCGCGGCCGTAAGGTTGGAGGAGGAGGAGGAGGCGGCACTGCTGGTTCTCCTCTGCTTTCATCAGTTCGCTGAGCCGAAGATGATGATTGGGGTGCACGGGGTACACGTGATGATGAACCCTCCTTCAGCCGATGCGCACAACCGGTGGAGTCTCCTCCGCCGCCGCAGTCTTCACTCCCAGGCAAGAACACCCCTCCGCAGGAGCAGGGCCACGCCGGCGAGGGACCGGGTGATAGACTTCGGGAGGCACAAGGGCAGGATGCTGGGGACGCTCCCCTCCGGCTACCTCAGGTGGGTCTCCGGCAACCTCCGGGCCCGCGACACGGAGGAGTGGGCCCGGCTGGCCGACCAGGTGCTGCAGGACCCCGTCTACCGGGACCGGATGGAGTGGGAGTCGGCGGAGAGGGTGTTGAGTGGTGGGGGTTGGGGTTGGGGTGCGGGTGGAGGGTCGGGGAGCGCCGTGTCGGAGCTGCTGGAGATAAGCGAGAGGTTCGGGTGGGACAACGAGGATAAGGCCGGGTGGGGTCGGGTGGATTTCGAGCTTCTGGGCACTTCCAAGGGCGGCAGGATCCCCAGGAAATCGGATGACGAGAAGGGGAAGGGGAAGGGGAAGGAGGAGTGCTCTGAATCTGAACCGCCATCTCAAGGAGAGGAGAGGAGGAAGGAGAGGAGACACAGGCTGAGGTTGAAGAGAGAAACGGGTGAAGGTCAAAACCGAATGATTGTCGGTGGGAGCCGGAGGGAAGTTAGAAATGGAGGAGCGGCGGCGGCGGCGGCGGCACCGTCGGTGCCGGTATCCAACCCATTTCCAGGGCGAGAATCGCTGCTGAGGAAGGTGCTCCACGGCAAGACCCCCTTGTAGCTGCTATTATCCATAACTCCATCAAATCTCTTCTAGCTTTTCTAGTCTTTTTGCAACTAATTATTGAAAGGCACATGTTGCCTGAGAGATGTGAAGAGGATCTTTATCAATTTTAATTCATAAAAAGATCGGTTGTTGTTAACTTCTGTCTCGATTATTAGTATTCTATTCTTTATATATATTCATCATGTTTTCTTCACGGAATTGGCTTTTTCTTAGACAACTGAACTCAGCAATTCCGTTCGATGTTGCGGGTAGCATCTGCAAGGTTTGACGGGTGCACGAAGTGGGGATCTCACCTGCACGGCAGCGACATCAATTCCACCTTCAACTCCCACTTTCATCGTTATAAAGCGAGAGATTTGACTGTCTCCCTGGCACGCATTGCTTTCCCAATCTTGTCGCGCTAATTCAATTCGAAGGTCTCAATGGATTCCCGAGAACCAAGTGTTGACTAGACGCTTCTTTTCCGCTTTATGGCATGATTGAAGAATAAAGTAAAAATAAGTTGAACAAAGGGTAAGAAAGAACTTTCTTTCCATGAGTGAGCGTGACAAAGAAGGATGGACATGCTGACAGCCTGACCTGATGATCCTTAACTCGCGCTTGGGTTGGCTTGGCTGTCGTCTCTCTTTCATGAAGATTCCACCTTTGACCTCGAGAAAGTCGGGACGTGGCTGTCATTATGCCAATGTTCCGAGGACAAGCATGTGTTTTCGCTCTCCCCAGGTTCACGAAACCAAAAGCGCGGGGTTTTGTTTGGGTTTTTGGGTTTTTGTGATGGGAGGGAGGGGGAGAGTAAAGCATACTTCTGACGATATTCTCTGCACGAGGTCCGGACACTGGAACACTGCTTCCCAATGTTTCTCTGGGGCTTCGTGCTTTTAATACCTTCTTCCGTTCAATTCACTCTCTCTCCCTAATCAGCAATCACATTTCACCCACTTTAATCGTAGGAAAGGAAAATCGCGTACCATTTATTGCCAACAACAACAACAATACACGGTAATCACTATCCCCTACTCACTCTACTCAGCATTAGCATTTGCTCTTTTGCTAATTTCCATTTTCCAATTTCCGTTTCTCTGTCTTTCTGTTTTGGGTTCGCCGAGGACCAAGACCAGCAACGCCCATCCCTCTCGTTCCCTCAAACCCTACTTCTCAGTTCTCTTTTAGCTGTTTCTTTCTTGGTCGCATTCTCTTGTTCTTTGTTTTGGCAATGTCTTGGTTCTTGAAAGCGATCTTCTCTGCCTACTAGTTCTGGTTCATCGACAAGCTGGTGGGATCTCGAATGCCGGATCTTTTGAGGGTTATGGGTTCTCCCTTTTCTGCTTTCTTGGTTCGTGGAGGTTTCTGCTGAAGCCGTGGATGATTCTGAGGCTTCGTGACGCAAATGCTGAATCTTGGGCACGCCAAAAATGCTGATTTTTTTACCTCCTGGTTCGTACTTTCGCTTTCGCGAGTAAAGCTGTAGACTTGCTGGAAAAATTGCTGGATCTTAGGAGATGCCCCCACTGTTACTTTAGTTTGTGAGAGAGAGTTTCGGTTTATTTAACGTAAGTGCTGTTCGAAAAATCAAAGCTTTTTTTGGTTAGATAGTGGAGCTGAGGTAAGCTTTGCCTGCTGATTTTTCCCATCTGGTAGGTCTGTGATTTATCATGCAAGGTCTGATTCAAGTTCAGGGGGAAAAAAGAAAAAGAGGGAATGAGGCATTCTTTCTGATCTAATCGAATATTATTACCAGAGGACATAAGGCTCGGTACTGGTAAGAACTGCATTGAGCTATTGCTTGAGGATTCGATCTGATTCAACATAAAAGGAAGAGTCAGGATGGACTTTTTCAAAGTCAAGAAGTTCAGGAAAGCCCGCAAGCCTATCTTGGAGCAGGACACTGAGGGGAAGTCCATCCTGCCACAAGAGGAACCAAACAATGAAAATGGCATTGGTGATTTTAGCAAGTCGGTCTCCACGGATAATGTTGCTGATGTGGAGGATGAAGACGACGACGACGACTTTATAACGAATGAAGTGAAGAGACGGTTGAAAGAACTTAGGCGGAACAGTTTTCTGGTTTTGATTCCCGAGGAGGACTCATGCCCCGAGGATGATGAGGAAGATGGTGAAGAGGGTGAAACAAGCTCTAGTGAGTGGAGAGATGTCGAAGCTGAAGGTCGACAATGGTGGGGTGGATTTGATGCTTTTTATGAAAAGTACTGTGGGGGGATGCTGTTCTTTGATCGATTGAGTACACAGCAGCTCAGCGAAGCCGGTAATTTGTTATGGTTTTCATGTTAGGCCTGTTAAATGCTTATGCGAAACATGGTACTTTGGTGACAGCTGATGGTTTTACGCATTGATTACTTTCACATGGACTGACATGATTTTCTCTGTTGTCAGGATTCTTTTTTCCCAATCATTTTATTAGTAACTTCTCTTAGATTCTATTGGACTTCTATATTAGTAGTCTTGCAGTTGGTTTCTTTCGTTTGGTGCCATTCTAAGTGTTTTTGGTATTGCTATGATTTAATATGTGCTAAAGAAAGAATTTGCATTCCTCATCTATTGTTAATAAAAAAGCTTTTCTTTTTGGACCAATACAGTATCTTTTGTTTGTTGATGAGAGAAATTGGATGAGGTATGAGAAGGTGCTTCATTTATTCTTGTGAAAAAGCACACGCGATCATAGTTGATTGGTATGGAGTCTGGATGTACTTCAAGCTGTCTTGTGAATGCTAATTTTACATTGAAAATCGAATCTTCATTTGTATAGAGATGTCCATTCATTGCCGAAGTGGCTTCCGGAAGTTTGATAACAATTATATGGTCTGTATTTTCTTGTTTTGCAGTTCCGCAAGTTCCCTTGGCACCATCACCCAGACCTGCATCTAAGAAACTTACTTCTCCCCTTCGCTGTCTTTCTTTGAAGAAGATTGAAGAGCCTGATGAAGAAATGGAGAAGCTGCAACAGTCGGAAGGTAATCCTTATGATGATCTTGAGACAGCTTATCTAGCTCAAACTTGCTTAACATGGGAGGCACTTCATTGCCAATACACTCAACTGTGCCAAAAGATCTCTGGTCAGCCTGAAAATATGACATGTTACAGCCGCAGTGCTCAACAGTTTCAACAATTTCATGTTCTACTCCAAAGGTTTATGGAGAATGAACCTTTCGAACAGGGTCTTCGACCAGAAATTTATGCACGTGCAAGAAAAAGCTTGCCTGGACTTCTTCAGGTTCCGAATATTCAAGGTAATGGCCTTGATGGTATACATGGAAATTAGATAACATAACTGGAAGACATGGACTCTATGTTTGTAAAAGTTATATTAATACTTGTGCTACAACAGGCTCAGAGCAGAAAGCGGTGGAAGAAGGTGGCTCAGATAAATTGGTTCTTGCACCGGATCTCCTCAGAATTATGGAGAATACCATCCTCACTTTTCATCTTTTCCTGAAAATGGACAAGAGGAAGTCCACTGGAGTTCTACATTTGTTTGCAAATCAGAATCATTTTGCTAGCCCCCTACAGCAGGTCCAGTCATCTCTTGAGAAGGTGAGTTTTTCTTGTTACTCGTTACATATTGCTTTTCCTGCTTTGGTCTTTGATTCGTTTGTATTTCAAATTTACAGCCTTTATTAGTTCTCATTTTTTTTTCTGCAATAGGAATTTGTATTTTTCTTGATATTGTTTGCTTATATCCGCTCACCAGTAAAAGTTTCAATTTGGCATTTTGATGTCCCTTTGGTTCTTGAGCATAACCAGTGACAGTTGCTGCTGGGATCTCCTCGAAGTCTTCTCATGTTGATTCTCTCTGTAGACTGCTATATGACTGATACAGCTGTAATCTGACTGGTTAAGTTCTTGAAAAAGATTGTTATTGCAGCAGGATTGGCGTTTGCATTTTAGGTACCTACGCATCAGTTAGATGGAATAAACTGGCAGCTGTTTGTGTTTAGTTTACCGGCAGTGAATACGATTTGCTAGTAAACTTTTAAACTTTGTAATTGCTTCGGTCTGACTGCTGCCATATGCAGAAAGCTGTGAAATTGAAGGAACTGCGCAAGAGGAGGAAAGGGTGGAAGAAGAAATCGTGGCCTCAAAGAGATGATGACGTTCAGCTGCTGTTTGCCCTCATAGACTCGAAATTATGTTCCATGGTTCTTAAGATGGAGAGGATCATCAAAGGACATTTGTTCTGGTGCGAAGAAAAGATGAAGAAACTGGATTTGTCTGATGGGAAGTTGCATAGAGATCCCTCTCCTATACTTTTTCCTTGTTGAATGTCATAGGAGAGATTGCCTAGGTGGTTGGACTTGATGTAGAGACAAAAATACTTGAAAAGACTTGCTTCCATTTCAATGGGCAATACAGCAGCCGTCTGAACAGTCATTGGTGGATCATAGATTTATTGTTGTAGAGCATGGTCGGTCAATGCTACTGCCCTGGTGGCTATTAATTGAAATTTTGAAGTTCTGGGTATGCATTTGAATGGGGAAACGAGGGAGAGAGGCAATGTCCCAACAGGTGGACCTGTTCTGTGTGGTGATGAGGAACTTGTTCAATTAAAAGCATGTAGACTTTGCCATGCCTTCGTAATCTTTACTTTGAGCCGTTTCCTGTTTTACCTATCTTATTAATTGGCAGTGCGTCAGCTTGGCTTTCATTACCATATTTTATGTGGCTTCGCATTTTCGTGGTCCTCTTCCAATCCATTACTTCACTGTACTAAATTTTTTTGTCAAAAGACTATTACGGACAAAAATTTATGGTTAGAGAAACTAAGGTGCTTAAATTAAAATCTATGGTGATTGAGTATTCCCAATATCCCCGCTTACCCACCGTGGGCGACATGATCAACAAACAAAAAGGGCACCCACCACCGACCACATATTCCTTCTTTGGAGAAGTAGGAAATCAATCCGAACGCATCACCAAAGATCTATAAAATTGCAACGAAATCATGCAAAATAAGTCAAATAGGAGAAGGAAACAATCCTTTCCAATAAAAATTTGCTGGAACAAATTAATCAATGGGCAAAATAAATGACCCACGTTACATCAGCAAAATTCTCAAAAAAGGAGCCCTCGCCCAGATCAACAAAAATATGGCCGGACGTTGTTCTCGCGCCGTTACATGTGACTTGCTCTCGAGCCATTACATGGGATGTCTACCGACAACCAAAATATCTTTCCAAGCTTCATAAAACATCCAGGTGATGCCTGAGGAAGGCATAACTTTCAAGCAGCTTGCGCCCCACCCTCTGTACAGCCCTATCAGACCCTCCTCCCGAATGACTTCTGCCAGTGCCGCTGCCATGTGGGGCGGACACTTCCCTTGCAGAGCTCCCACCATTAGCCTTTTCCTTGCCACCTCCAATGGGAAGCTGATGGTGCTAGCAGTAAAACCTGGCAAAGTGATAGAGAAAAGGGCGAAAAGAGAAATTTTTCAGACGTGCAAACTAGTAAAAATGCTACCAAAGGTTTTGCAACTCCTAAATGACCAAAATTTCTAAAATACAGGAGACCACTGAAAAGGTAACAGAAGAAAATGACTAGGGTAGCATCATTCAACCAGTATTTTCACTATGGAAGGATTCTCACCTGCAAATGCTCCAATTAGAAGCATCTCGGGACGGCTCAAGGACTTCTTATTCTTTTTTGAACAGTAAGACTTCTTGACCGTCTCATAGATAAAGTAGTAACTTGTACTGTATGGAAGCATACCAATTAGCGTGGGTGAAAGACCAGCATAAAATGCCCCAATTCCACCATCTTGATAAATCTTGCTTAAGGCAACCCTTAAGCTAGGGTAGATGTCTGGACTTACAGTCAACCGATCCTACAAGAGAATTAAGTCAATATCAGTTTTGAAAAGCTCTCATGTCATCATGATACCATGGGAATTAAGAATTGATAGCTGTCTTCATGCAACTCAAACTATGAAAATCAAAAGTAAGCTTAAGACATTGATGCGCACAGAATGGAAGCATAAGTTTGGATACCTTCAGAACTTCAAGGGGATGACACACAAGAGTGCCAGCAATGCCAGCAGCTGCACCAGCAACGGCAACTGGAGAGATCCAGGAAAGGTTTAACCTAAGATTCAGACTACCTAATTGCACCTTGGGACCCTCAGTCTGTTTCCACTGTTCTTGTGCAGATGTCATTGCTCGCTTGACACACTCGAATGTTCCAAGCTCAATTGCCTGGGTAGGAATGATGCGGAGCATATTGATTGTATTGCCAGCCCAAAGTCCTTGCCATCCCTGCTGCTCCATGACCTCAAGGAAACTACCAGCAATGTTTTTTGATCCGACGCCAACTATCATTCTTGTCCTGCAAATTACAAGCCACAACTAAGCTAAAAAATTTTGAAGATTTTCATATGATGAATCTTAAGGCAGCCAGGGGCAATACTTTCAACAGCTTAGCTGCTGAGGTTGGGTAGGAATAGAACTATCACTTGGTTGCTCACCATACGAAAGTTTCAGAGTACAAAGGACCATAATTCAGCAGATTAAAAGGGTGGTGGAGTTGGAAATAAAAGTTGGGTTTTGCAAATTTAGTCAGAGAGTACTACAATTATTAATTATCACAGATTCTCCTGGACAGACATGTCCCCCATAAAATTAAATCATGAGATGAGACCAATAGATAGTGATCACAGTAAATCCCTAATCCCGAAAACACCTCAACTGAAAACTTTACATGTATTGGCGGCCTATGGAACAAGATTTACATGATAAGAATTGACAAAAGCTATAATGTGGAATACTGTCTGTCTACAAATTAGTTAAGCGTGACTGGATAGCATTTGGAATTTCATATTGTGAGAAAAATGCAAATAACATGCTCAATGACAAAAGAACCATTTGAACCTGATTGTCTCGAGAGGAGCAAGGACGGCCTTGGTCATGGCTCCAGCCAAAGCCCCACTAAGAAACTCGCCAACTTCTCTAGTTCTGAAGAAATCCTGCATTTACATAGAATGAATGAGGAACTTAAAAATTCGACCCCAGATAATGGGCAGAATGACTTTTGAAATTGGTAAGCCGCAAATATGGCAAGACTACAGGAAAAGGAGCATCTACTGATGTTTATGTAAAGAGAGAAAAGGTGCCTAAGAAATTTCGAGGGAGAAATCCAAGAGTTGAAGCAGCATATTAAGATAACTGTAACCCCTGGACAAGCATTCCTTTTCAAAGACAACAAAACAAAGATAGCACATATAGTCTAGATTCAAAATGACGAACTTTTAGCTTGATCTGTGATTTGCATTTCCAGATCCAGAATACTAACGTAAAAACAACTTTTTCATTAATCTCCAATGAAGCCAACAGCTATGCTTCCACGATTTCTTAGCTCACTCAGGTTTATTGCAGAAAAAAATCAGAATGGAATCAAATGAATAGGCTGTCACCAATAACTAAAATCAGCTGGGTAGTCAGGACCCCGGAATGGGACAACCGCATATTATGACAACTCAAACCATGGGGAAGTCTCTAACAACCAATCTTACATAAGTCGAATGAAGATCATCAAAGATTCTGCTCTGGGAAAGCATTTACACGTTGTGGTCGCAGTTGAATATTTGTGCTCAGCCATTTGGCAATTTATTCAGCAACCGACCTTTATAGAGCAGATTTCAGAGGAGAAAATAGACAATTCAGGGTCAGATTTTCCCACGAATCAATCAAACACACATAAAAACGGAGTGTCATGGAACCCAAAATATAAAAAGCGACTTCCTGCTTTCCTAAAGTTCATCTATAACGTCAGTAAATCATGGGTAACTCCTTATTAACTTAAAAGGCAATTCTTCGGAAGAGAATATCCCGTGTGTTCATCCACAATCAAACACTTCTTGGAGACTAAAAGTCCAGAGTGCAAAAGAGAAAACAACTACCCAGAGAAAAAGCACTCTACTTACTTTGAGGACGAGCTTAAAGTCGGGAACTTGAAACCGGAGCTCAAAAGGAGGAGGGTCCTTGTCAAGGTCGATCATCTCCTTGGAGAGCATCAACACTCCATAGACGTCGCCAAAGCCCGCGTTAGCCCCTCCATAAGTCTTCTTCTGCGACTGTGATTCCATGTCCAGATTATGATTTTTTTTCATTTTTTTTTTAAAATCGAAGCTCTTATCAGCATCAAACCGACTTTTACATCTAAAGCTACTGCAGGAACAGAGAATATGCAAGTAGATATCTTTTCGCTTTTTTCTTTCTGGGTTCCCTTCCTTTTTTCCTCAAAGATTCATATGACGAGTGTAGAGATATTCACAGACCCATATGAGCAAAGCACAAAAAGCGTGAGGAAATTCAGGACAAAGAGGACAAAAGATTGGAGGAGGAATGGATTGACGTGCCTGAGGAGGAGACTTGGGGGTCATTGGACTGGCTTGAGAAGCAGAGATTTCTCTTCCCCCACCTCCTCTTCTTTGATCGCTTCCCTGTCGTGCGATGATGGACCCTTTGGTGATAATTCAACGACAAAGATACTGCGGCTCTGTGGAATCGGATGGTAACTCCTCCATGTTTTTTGGATGGGAGGGAGATGATAAATTGATGGGTTCTGGTTATCAAAAAAAAATAAATTGATGGGTTCTGATTCTGTTCTTTCTCCCTTCCAGGGAAATATCAAGCTTTGAACTGAGTGATTTCAGGGGCATGCACCCGCCTCTTTTCTTGTGGACTGTTAGGGTTTTGCTTGGGAAAGTTCTCAGTTTGGGAGGTCTTTTGATTTGTGGGGGCAAAAGAGGCAAGTGGGCTTATTACATTTACCAGGACTTTTGGTCATAAATGCCGCCCCCCCACCCCATACGTGGGTGAAAATCACAAAATAAATTATATAATACATTGAGTTAGCAAGATGCAACTTTTTTTTAAGGCCAATAAAAAGAATATGCAGTTTTTCAATACATTAATTAGCAAGATGCTTGTGCGTTGCGCGGATCTAGGATTATATTTTCAGTATTCTGCTGAATGTTGATTGTTGATCTATCTTTGTATTTTGATACTTCTTGTTAATCAATGGATACACTTAAGGAAAACGAACCATACCCATTTATTTGACATTTCTCGATGAAACGATACTTGTGATGAAAATCGACAACATCAAGTGTAAGTTACATATGGCCCAAAGAAAAAAGTGTTAGTTGGCATTGCCAAATATAACTGAGTTGAATATATGCCAATATCATATTTATATATCTCATCTTTCTTGGTGAAGCGATATCTGGGCACATTTTTTTTTTCTCTTTTAGCTATTTCAAAAGCGCTACTGGTAATTTATTTTGTTGATCTGCTCATATTCATCTTTTATCATTTTATAATATTCATTGGTCAAATAAATGTGCCATTAAATTCTTGTGAGGATATGACCCAAAAAAAAAATTCTTGTGAGGATAGGCAACCTTTTTATCGATACTTCAGTACAAATTTTAAAACATAATAAAAATCATCTTATCAGAGTTGTCGATTCTTATGCGCTTACTTACAAGAGTCATAATATAATTGTGTATTAATTGATTATGAAATTATATACTATATTAGAAAAATATTTTCAGCCTGCATTGATGTTGCGTAATGGTGATTCTCATGTATGCGGGATTTTTTTTATTAATTTTCTTGTATTTAATTATCTGTAAACATGACGTGTAATTCTTTTAACAATCCTCTAATATCATTTATTCATCAAATATAAGTTATCACGCTATATGCATATTTTTTTAATGATCATCTAAAATCATTTATTGGTAAATATTTCATAATATTCTGTATCTATATATCAATTCAAATCTTTCACATTATCTAAATTGCAAAGTGATGAGAGTTACCTTTGTATATGCGGTTAATCATAACCATTTATCAAGTTTTTACTATACACGAAGTATGCATAATCAAGTAAGATGACCCGTTAACATGATTCTATATTGGCAAAGACAAAATATGACATTACAAAACTTTGGGAAATGACACAAATGGTTACCAAATTTTAGCTAAATATGCAATTTGGTTCATAAACTTTTAATTTGTTCAATGTGGTCCATGAACTTTAGCCTAATGTCTAATGTAATCCTTGACCTTTTAATTTATTCAATGTAGTCAATGAACTTTAGCCTAATGTATAATGTGGTCATTAACTTTTTAATTTGTTCAATGTGGTCCCTAAATTTTGTTACATGTTCAAACTAGTCCTTGGACTATATGAAAATGTTCATTATTGTCCTTCTATTAATTTAAGTTTAGGGATAACATTAAAAATTTTCATATAGTCCAATGACTAGTTTGAACATGTACCAAAAAGTTCAGGGACCACATTGTACATAGGACTAAAATTCATAGATCATATTGAAAAAAATAAAATTTCAAGACCATATTACACATTGAGTCAAAATTTAAGGACCATTTGTATTATTATGCCTAAAATTTTTGTCACGATTAGTTCTTATACTTATCTAATAGCGTCTATTTTATCGATTTGATAGCATTCACCTTAAGTATCAGAGATCAGCCACAATTCTGTAGTAACGAATATTTTAATTGATCCTCTAGTATCATTTATTTGTCATATAAAAGGCATCATGTTATATAACTTTTTTAATTATCCTCTAACATCATATATTTATGAAACATGCACTGTCATGTTTTAGAGCCCTTTTAAATTTCATTTTTTTCTTCAATAAAGCATTTGTGTTAATGGGTAATTTATCGTTAACTTGGTAGTTTTTATTTGTAAGCAAAATATGTGCTATCATCCTAGTTAGATCATTTTAAATTATTTTGTTTGTTAAACTTTTGCAATCATGTCATTTGACCTTACTTTGTGCTTATCCACTGTAAAATGATATGAATGATACCAAATGTAGGATCCTGTGCTCTCGGCAACTATAGAGTAATCGAAATATACCAGATATAAGGTTTTATCATAAGAGTCATCAATAATTATGCCCTTAATTAAATTTACTTATGACATATGATCAACAGTGTCATATAAACCTCTAAACAAATCATTTTCGTTCTATAGACTTTATGTAATAATGGATGAATATTTTCTTACATTCATCTGCAAAGCTTATAGTATAGCTCTTTGCGAAGATGGATAATTTTTTTGTTAATCCACTAATAACATTTATTTGTCAAACAAAGGCTATCAGGTTACAATATATATATTTATGTGTCGTTCAACTTTTGGTGAGCATCTTATTTAAATGATTCATTTATTAAATATCGGCTTTAACGTTATATTATATGGTCACAGAATCACATGCCTTTCAAGTTAACATCGCTAATTCAAGGGGTTCATAACGAGAGAACAACCCCGATCATTATATGTTGCAATGAGTGGAGACAAAGAAGGCGATGGTTTGCTATAAGGAGGTTGAAGTACATTTGGCAAGAACCAAAAGATAAACTTGAGGTGATGCAAGTGAAGAGGTAGGAAGTTGTTGTCCGGATGATCAAGAACAAGAGGATAGGTAGATGGGTGAATATGGAGGGGGCATTTTACTTGCTCAAAGAAAACATGTGAATCCTAAAAAGAGGAAGAAGTGGGAGAAATTGACCCAAGAAGTAGACAATGAAGAGGGACCATCCATGTTCGATTAAGGCAAGGAAGGCTTTTGCAGGGGCAGACAAAAATGGAATTGACCAGGGAGGCTCACCTGTTGCTTTCCCTCCAAAAGTTGAAGATGCCATTGCCACCCCCACCCCCACTTGACCTTTGCGTTTTTGTACGCCTCTGTATAGGAAGTAACGTTGCAGAAGCCACAGATATTTCTCTTTCTTCTTCTCCAAGCACGTTGCGCACTCATGTTTTTGACGTTTTGTCGTTCCTGGCCCATGGTGAACATGTTCACGGCTCAGAAGCGATGATTGTCCATCCCCGTCCGCATGTGGGAATACGCTGCACTGGACTCCTGCGAAGAGCAATGGCCGACATGTGACTGGGCTGGAAGTGGCCCATCACTGTTCCTCAGTTTTTTCATCACGTGAGTGATGGGTCTTAGCTAGAGCTGAGATCCATTCACACCCTCTTTCATCGTCCGTAGCTGCTGGATCCGTCCGGTTCTGCCCGAATGATTTCTCTCGCTTCTGTCCCTTTTTCTTCTTTTTAATTCAGTCGAACGTATAATTGAATTGTAGTCCTTCCACATAGTATCTCCGAGAGAAGTCATATTGTGTTCTTGCGTACATGCTGATGTTTCCAACTCGAGTTGATTTCACAGGGACGACGTCAAGGGGATTATACATACCAAACGGACGATGAAGAACTATAGAAGAATGCTGTGCACTCTACACTACAGCAAAAAAATATAAAAAATCCGAGTGACAGGAGGACCGTCAATCACTTTATCTACAGTAGCTAACACAGTTAAGAGGACCATAAATTTGGATATCTGGGTCCTTTGAATAATAATTCAACAAAATGGAGTTGTGTAAAAAAGAAACTAAACGATCAAACTAATCACCAAGAAGATTCGATTTGGTTTGCCATGAGGTCTTAGATTCAAAACTGAATCATGATGGCTGTAGTCTAAGGCTCCGTTCGTTTGACGAAAAATATTTTTCCGGAAAATATTTTCCAGGTTTTTCGGTATTTGAGGGGCGGAAAACGTTTTCCGTGAGAAAATATTTTCCTTCCCCCCTTTACAAAATAGCCTAAGTCTATGGAAAATGACTTCCGCTTCTTCAAAAGCGAAAATCATTTTCCGGAGCTTCTTCTTCTTCTTCTTCTTTACTAAGATCGCTGGACACCGGCGAAAAATATTTTCCGAAACTTTTTCATATTGGTCGCCGAACACCGAAAAATTATGTTTCGGAAAAACATTTTCCAGAAAAATGACTTCCGGGAAAATATTTTTCAAAAGGAGAATATTTTCCGCTAAACGAACGGAGCCTAAAAATAGTCCTTTTCGTGATGACGTTGCAGTGCAATTTGGACGGCATTAATTTAATTTGGTTCTCTGCTACAACCGGGAGTTATCTATAAGTATTGGGTCAAAAGACTCAGTTTCATGTTAAGCTAAACGCTGGCTTTCAAACCCTAGTATCTAGGGATGGCCCATAGAAACGACCCATCGATTGCCCACTGTTCTTGGCCAAGTTGCAATTTATCAAATATTACGTAAGACCACGTGCATACCAGTGCGGGTACTCAGATGAGCTAATGGGACGGAGAGAGAGATGCTTGTAGTTATGCATTTGAGGAGGTTCCTTGTATTTTCAAATGAAGAGGGGTCATGTGAACCAGATCCAAATTATTAGCAGAGGCAGACCATAAGCCATGGGATACCCATGAGAGCCCCAAACCAAGAATGATAAAAGAAATCTTTCTCCCTCCTCGGGACGTGGGATTGTATCACGAGCCCTGCAATCATGGGTTGATTAACTTAATCAGCCATTTGCTTCTTCCAATGGAATACTCCTTTTCTTTATCGACTCGAGCATGAGCTTTGGAGCTCAAAGCCCTTGTTTTTTATGGACTTGTACGAATTGTCCGTCTTCATTGAAGTTTGACCGAGCAATCAGATCTCCTCTTTCGATTGCAAATCGGGCAAGTGCCACTCACTTTATTTCCTTCATAAACTGTTGCATCATTTGTTTTATATGGTTCTGGACACTTAAAAAAGCACCCCACTGGGTCAAACTATCTTAGGATGCTCCAACCATGTTTTGTCACTGTTTCCAGCCCGCCACTAATCAAACTATATTTGTACTAATCCTCATTGTAGCCTTTCCCCTTCAAATTTTTATATATTCTTGATTATGAGGTACCCGATCAAGCCACATGGACTTAGCTCTTTTTTTTCTTTTTGCAGCACCATCTTGACAATATACGGAGATGGATTTTATTATGTTTTTCTTCTTAGGGTACGAAAACGTACACCAGCTATATCTGCATCTCCCAGAGAGATCTTCATACAGCATCTTTTTAGTTCTCAAAAGATAATCATACATCGCAAACCACGATCATATCATGTGCATCAAGGTTATCTGAAGAAGAAACGAAGTAAATTCGCTTTGACAAGGTGACAATGTGTTGTTCCGATGATGCCGAATATGCGAAGACAAAAGCTGAAGAAAGGGGTTGCATGTTCTCTTGGCTTCATCAGTGTTATATAAGAAGTCAACCCCGTGGGCTTTAGTGTTTAATCTAACATCATTCCATACCTTGGACTAGATAGAAAAAGAATGGGGAGGCCACATGGGTTTCTCCAGAGCCCTTTTGCTTCTAGGATCCGCTCGGCCATCCCAAAGTCCAATGAACAAAAGGGGTGCATGAAAAGCTCGCCAATGATTAATATCTCATCAATCAGTGCCTTTAATTGCTAACCAGAGCTCCAAACACCAACACCAATGTGCTGTGAAGGGTCAATTATTAAGAGGAGCATGCACGAGGATGATGCCTTTCTAGGCGGTTTGACTGTTGAGACAGTTGAATTAGAAAGAACCAGTAATATTCGTAAGGAAGAGGAGACTGAGCACTGGCTTTTCTATCTAGATCTGTAGACTTTGCTTCACAGACACATTTACAGTTAATAAAATATAGCGCACAAAAAGCCGAGCTCTGCATAGTAGTTCAGTACTGACTCTTTTCATATTTATCTGCATTCCTCCGAGGCTCGGAAAGACAAAATACAATGAAAAGGGTCACAGAAACCAAGAAAGAAAGGCCAAATGCATCAGTTATTTCTTTTAATTTATTCATCGGAGGCAGTTGCAACCAGCAACGGACGGGCTCTATCTTCAATGAAATGCTTAAATAACGGAGTAGAACATGAATTGAATATTCGATTACCTTGACCAAGCACCCCTTCAACTAGCTTATAAACCCCGAAACACCACCACCATTTGAGTTCCACCCCCAAACAAGAGAAGTTTGCCAGATCCCATATTCCTGAAGGCACATCAGCTTCATGGATTCTAAGAAGTCTAACAAGATCAGTGACATTGTTAGGCTTCAACAGATCCTCAAGAAGTGGAAAAAGCTCGCAAACGCCCCCAAGAACACCAACAGAAGTGGCAATAGCAGCACAAGCAACTCCAGTTCAACTACCACCTCCATGGGTAATGGCAGCAAAAGCATCAAGTTTCTAAAGAGAACTCTTTCCTTCTCGGACGTCTTGGCATCGTCTAGTGATGTTGTCCCCAAAGGCTTTTTGGCCGTCTCAGTGGGGAAAGAGCTGAAGAGATTTGTGATCCCGACTGAGCATTTAAGACACCCCGCATTCGGGTTACTTCTGCAAGAAGCAGAAGAAGAGTTTGGCTTCCAACAGGAAGGCGTACTCAAGATTCCATGTGAAGTCTCTGTTTTCGAGAAGATCTTGAAGGCTGTCGAGGAAAAAAGAGACATCACGTTTTTCTCCCATGAATATGTAGAGAAAGAAGCCGTTAGCTGTGGCTCATCCGATTGTGAGCTCACACCTTCTCATCACCCCCAAATGTGCAGATAACTTCTGCTTTCATGTTTCTCTTACTTTCTTCTTTATGTATTTTGGTCCTCTGAGTGATATTACCTATAATTTTAAAGGTAGTGTAGGAGATGTTACGAAGGACCCGGCAAAGTAAATTAGGAGTGAATAAGGCAGGCTTTCTTTGATGGCCCAAAAAAAAGGCAGACTTGCTTTGGCGAGAAATAGTTACCAGTTGGGCGGCTTCAATCAAGGGTTGCTATTGGCCATAAAAACAGAAAACAAAAACCAAGGGTTGCTCTCCCTTAATTACATCCACCATTAAATGACGCAGAAATTGAACTATTACCACCTTGCAGCTCCCTGATGCTTCTAGCTAATCTATGTTCTTTCCCTTGTTATGCCGTTACATGTACTCTGAAATTAAGATCGACTCCAGTCCACTTCTGTGGCTAAACGAAGTTATCCTACATGAATGTCTACAATAACTCTTATACATAATTATTGAATTGCATGAATTAGAATAAAGTGAACATACAATATCTATTGTTTTATGGCATCCTGTCTTATTCTTTCCAATAAGGACCGCAGACCTCTAAGAAGTTATAGTCACACTGCATTGAAATCAGGGAGGACCTACTTGTGTTCCTAGTGTGTGTGATGATCATAGTCACTCTCATAGTCTCATCAGTTTCCAGAGAATGACATTTAGACAGGTGGTTCAGGCAGGAGCTTGAGTCCATGCCCCTGCTCATATTTCTTTGGATAACAATGTATGTGGTACGAGTTCAGCAAGCGAGTGATCCAAGCCACATATCATGCAATCTATATATTTTTGGACTGTGCTTATGCAGTTTATTATCAAACGGAGGAGAAAATGAACCAAGAAACAAGACAAAGCATCAAGGGTATGAATTAATCCATCTACATGGAATTCCAAATTATGGGAGCCAAAAATTGAGGAACAACATAACCTTGGTCTTTGGTAGCTGTAGATTTCAACAGACTACGAGAAAAAAAATCTTTTTAATCTCCATTCATTTTATAAAACTACTCAAACGAAGCCATAGGCAGTCATCTATCTCATGTCTATACAATTTTATAAAGCCAAATGGACTTTTAAGTTGAGTCAAGGCTCCTGTCCCTAACAAGTGAATGCATTGGAGAAAGTCGCTCACTGTCCAGCATAACGATCCACAAGTGCCTTGGCCTTCTCGGGTGCAAAAAATCGTGCCTGCAAAGTAACCAATCAAGTGGAGTTCACAAAATAATATGAGTAAACTAATCTTACATGATTAGAATGAAAACATCCAACTTTGAGTCTACTAGCAACAAGAAGTCCAACTATGACAGCAAGCAAACTCTCCCGGTCGAACAATTAAAATGGGGTTGAATACTGCCTTTGACACCCTCAACAATAAGAATATTTGAACCTCCGTGATGAAATGGTAATTTTTAGTTTGTCATATTTCACAAGATTTGGAGTAAAAACGTAAAATTAATTCTTAAGGTGACGACTTATATTGGTTGCTCTTTGCTTCCTTGCCTAATAAATTATTTACATGGAAAATGCTCTTCTAACAAGCTCTCTAACGACTACATCAGCAGAATGCTGTAAAGCTCCATTAGTGACAATTAACTGATTTCTCTACTCGACTGGAAGAGCTCCCAATACGTCACTAACCATTGCATTAAATGCAAAAGGCATGACCCTAGCAATATAGCATGATGATTTTGAGTTTGTGCATCATTCTCAATAAAGTTTCTATCTAGAGGCCAGCCACTTGATCTTAGATTGCAAAAACTGCACGCCTATGCTCATCAAGACATTCTTATGGCTAGGGGTGAGCGGTTCCAAGTTCCTCATTTTTTGGAACCTAGAACCTACCCGTCAGAACTTGAAACCTAGAACCTACCCTGTCAAAGGTTCTTTTTTTTTTATTTCATTTTTAGTTAAACAAAACGAAAATGAACGCAACAATATTAAACAAGCTTGTCATTCACCAAAGAGAATACAAAAGATTAGTTTTCCTGGCATTACGGGTCAAATAAATACAATTAAACTGAGAAGTCATTGTGTGAATCGATAAGAGGAATGAGCGGTTCCATGTTCCATGTGAAACCTACCCATGAGAATAAGTTCCTCATTTTTTGGAACTTGGTACCTACCTATCACAGGTTCTAGGGTCGGTTTCAAGTTTTACCTAAGTTTTCCCTGCATTGTTAATTGAATAATTGCAGTAAATCATTATCTTTAATGACCACTATTTGCTGCTATGATCCATTGACCACAATTTATATTTAGACCTATGAAGAACATGAAACATTAACAAGTCATAAAATGAAAGCTCAAATTAGTGGTTCCAGATTATACACCCATAATCTAACACCATGAAATATCGCAAGATCACGTGAAAATATAGACCAAGAAAAAACACAAAAACCTTGTTTAGATTTCAGGTTCTAGGTTTCAGATTCCAGATTATACACCCATAATCTAACACCATGAAATATCGCAAGATCACGTGAAAATACAGACCAAGAAAAAACCCAAAAACCTTGTTTAGATTTCAGGTTCTAGGTTTCAGATTCCGCCTACCTAGAACTTGGAAGCTACCCGTCAAAACAGATTCCCCAATTTTTGAAACTTGAAACCTATCCAATATACCTTGGAACCTGGAACTTATAGGTTCCCATCAGTTAGGTTTTCAAGTTCCAGGGTAGAACCTGGAACCATGCTCACCCCTACTTATGGCTGCCTAAGCTTTTATACTCACCTGTATAAACATCCTCTCTGCATCTCCAGCTCTACCATTCTCTTTCAATATAATCCCCTGGAAAACAGGTGAGAGAAATATGTTGTCTGACAGATTTCCAGAGGTCACATAAGCCAAACAGTAAACAAGCCAACAGGAAGAATAATAATAACAAAAAGAACAAAACCACGGTTCGAGCCTCTTTGGCACCAGAAAAAAAATGGAGGAACTCAGGCTAAACTTTGGAATAAAAAATTCACGTTGAGGAACAACAAGCCCGTCCCCAGCCTTTTTTAGGTGGTAATAGTTACTGTAAGTTCAAATTTACAACTGATTTGGCTCAATCCCAAAATAGAAAACAAGAGGGTCCTTTAGCTTAACCATCTTGGCAGCTTTTCTTATTCTTTTTTTTTTTGCCTTCTTTTTGCCAGAACCCACTGGGGAGCTGTAATAAACATTACTAATATACTATCATGTTCAGTAACTAAAAGAGACTTTAATATGCCACTCAACTACACCAAGTAAAAGCTAAAAATAAATATGTAGACTACATTTAGTCTGATGCATACTGGAAGCAGCAAGCACATACATCTACAGGCTTAACTATATCTTGGAAGGTAGCTCTCTCTTGTGTAGTCTTTATTTTCCTTATTGATTTTTTTTTGTGAGTCCCTCTGTAAATAAATTAGCTATATTCATGGAATGAAAAACAAAAAGCTAATGTAATGGTAATATATTAAGCATGTGCATTTGTCATAAATATAATAAATGCAGCATTGATATCCATGATAATTGCATCAGATATTCTAACAAGAAACAGCAAGTTACTAGATGAAGAAAGAGACCTTTGCTAGGTATCCCCGAAAATCATTAGGGTGACTAAAGATGAGCCCATCGTAAACAGATACTGCATCACTAACATGGCCCCATTCTGAATAGGCTTTCCCAAGTAGTAAATCAACCTGAAATGTATCGATGAGATGTTGAACATAGAGACTTTTCTTTGCAAGAAGAACATTTGAGTTGGTCTTAACAGAAAGGATGAAATGATGGCTAAAAGAAGGTTTGGCAGTAATTACTTACCCAAATACTATGCAGACTGACAGATTGCACAAGAACTTGCTATATACCCTCTCTTTGATAAGTTAAGTTCTTGTTGGTAATTTGGAAGGAACCTACGTTTGCAGTCAACCGCCACGATTTTTCTTTAATAAAAGGGTAGGAAGGGTTTCTATGTTAGCAATCTCCTGGGACACTAATGTAGGAGTCCCATACCAACTACAAAATGTTCAAGTTGAGCCACAGCTACTCACACCACTCATGACCCAATGGTCTAAGGTCAGTGAGCTAATCATTGTGGTAACACTAGTGCGTTAGCAGACCACAACCTTTTCTGCACGAGGACGGACTGGTCTCCTAACGAAATTCTCTCACTCTTGAGAATTGAACTTGTGCCCTCATCAACTACAGATGAGTGCCAGAATCACTAGGCTAACTAAAAACACTGCCAAGTACAGTTCAACATCATTTCGCAAGAATGATGCTGTAAAACTCCCATTATCTCTATGAAGGCTCAGCTTTTCTTGAAATCTTCCAGAATTTAATTAAAAGAATGTAAGCACAAGGTCAATAGAAAGACACAAATTCAGCATAATTACCATTACTGTCTCTATGGAGAAACTAAGGACTTACAAGTGGCAGGATCTTATGCTCTGTTGTCTTTGAATTACTTAAAAATTGTTGATGCCCTCCCCTAATAAATTATCGCTAAAATTTTCACCATCATTTAAAAAATGGGACACGAATGCAATGACCCATCACACTGTTGTGCTACCAGGTCGCAGCACAGATGATTAGCAGTGTATGCTATATTTCAAAGCCTGCCGTCTGGTAACAGCTCGCAGGGCGTCCTGGAAATGAAACTGCATATGGCAAGTGAGAAGTTTTTACGTGATGAGTGTCGTGGTTAGTCTCCCTTGCTGGAAAATCAGGAACCCTATTTGGTATAATCAATAGTGGCATGATGGAGCTACACAAAAATATGGTGGGTCATATCAAAGGACAGTTTGGTCAATGATTGATCTGGAGCTGTAACCTACAGGGAATTTGCAGAGCAAGGGGAGACACTGAACTGTTCTGCTAATATTTGAGATGCGGCCAATTGGGCCCTCTTTAATTTAGTGCAGCCAGGGGGGGTTACTTAGTCTTTTTTAAAACTTGGTCAGGCAGTCAATCTAGTAACTAAAACTTTCGGTCCCATCTGTCCCTAATTGTGGCTATTTTCCATCTGCAGGGACACCAGATCATGGCATACGCCACTTTGAGCTCTTAACAGAAAAACTTTCTCACCTCCCCACAAACCAAGAAAAGGAAAATGAGGTAAAGACAATCAATTGAAAAGAACAATCGTTCTAGGTGGAGCATAGACCAATCTTCATCTCAAAACATACTGCTTCTTACCTGCATTAGTTTGACATGCGAATCATAGGTCTCCACAAGCAGGGTTCTTTCCAGGTAATCTGTTATCTAGAAGTTGACGCCATTTGCTTTCTTACTGTTCTTAGTGCCTATCTAGCCAAACAGGTGCTTGCATAAACTTCAGTGTGATAGAAGATAAGAATATAATAGAACTCACTTGAATAGGATCCACGTTCTGCTTACTTCTTTCCGCTGTACTGCTAGCTGCCTCAACATTTGGCTTTTTTGAGTT
The DNA here is from genome assembly GCA_031216285.1 of Syzygium syzygioides. Taxonomy (NCBI): domain Eukaryota; kingdom Viridiplantae; phylum Streptophyta; class Magnoliopsida; order Myrtales; family Myrtaceae; genus Syzygium; species Syzygium syzygioides. The sequence goes on from CM062251.1 coordinate 28,252,089, forward strand.
CATGAGGTCTCGAGAGGCCAGGAGTACTTGAACAGCCTGCAGATCCACCGCATTAAAGAAATTCATACATGGCTACAGGTCACTAACCTCAATAGCTTGACCGCTGTTGAATAGACGAATAGGTACACAATCTGTGTAGAGAATAGGCTAAAACAGGTGCAGATAAGGCCTAGGGAAAATAAGACCGATATTGCAGTGCAAGTACAGAGATACCGATACTTCTCAAATATACAATGACCTCCCTAGTCTTCTGATGAGAGATCAAGAGGCAGAGCTACATGTATGATTTAAACAAACTTCTCAAGGTTCCAGCCTATGTCCATGACATAGGCTAAAACTTTTTGTCAAATTCTTAATATATTTTAAGAGACCGCATTACTGACAAATATATGTATTTTAAAATACAAGGTTTCACATGGTTATTTAAAGCTACACGGTCTGTGTAATTAGAATCACAATCCGTGTATTGATAAAGAATGGAGCAGAGAATACGCCTTGGTGAAAATTGGAGACCACAACGTTACAGTTGGTGAAAATTGGATACTGCAAAGCTTAAGCTGTTAAAATGGATGTGTTGTTTACTATTGAAATGCTCTAACAAACTTTTCGTTTTGCTGAAAATAAGAATACACATCCAAGAAAAAAGTTGATTAAAATTTAAAGCATCATCTGTGGGGGCAGCGCAGGTTGGTATCCTCATCAGAAGTCTCCTACTGCCTCAGAAGAAGGAAGGTCCATGTCTGAGTCCATCAGAGGCCTGCAGGCTATCTACTGCTATATCCATGAATACCACTTTAGACAAATTAAGCTAGATCATGTCATGTCTGGTATACCTTTAATCCTAAAACACAGCTTCACCAACATGTTCTTAGCTTATAATATAACGACTCAAATGACATCTATGACTCACTTCATCTGGTTTTTTGGCAGCAAGTAGTGCATTTGTAAGGCCACGCAGAACATCAAAATTGATATCTGTCGACAACTGCAGACAATTAAAAGGATGAGTTCACGATATCAAAGTAAGAGCAGATCTCATGGGTTAAGGCATTCATGGAGTCCAATTTTTATTTTTACACATATAAACTAACTAGATGCAATTCTTACCAAAAAAAAAAAAAAACTAACTAGATGCAATCGTCTTTTTCACATGCTTCCTCCTGTAACTATTAATAGTTTCTTCACATGCAAGTGCTGCAACAATGGAAGATTTGAAACTTTCAACTTGTACAGAAAAAAACTAAGCATTATCCCACTCCCTTTGCACAGCCAACTTACAATACAATGAAAAGTTTGTGAATTGGGATCAGCTCTTAGATTTTTCTAGAAGGGCAAGACCGACACCAGCCAAGTTGCCTTTCCTGTTGGTGTCCGAGTTGACAAGCCATGATATACAATTAATACATGTATAGGTGTGAAACTCAAAATAGTTCAATTTTAATAAGTTGCATGAAAGTCAGAACTCATGTCTACCTGACTTGACTAGCGCTTCCCATACGTTTAAAGCAATAAAATTAAATGACAAGACAATAGTCCTGCCTTTTTTGAAAAAGATTAATAGGACACCTTGCTTGCGCTCCTATATGCAGCAACACTCCCTTCATAATCTTTGAGTTCAAATTTGACTTCCCCAAGTAAACGGAAAGCATCAGGATCATTTGATTTCTCCTGCAGAGATGTTTGAGCCAAAGATACTTGCTGAATAGAACACATTATACTAAGAAGCATGTTGGCCTAATGACAAACCTTAGTCAACTCCTCCAGCCTAGCAGCTGCCTTAGTATACTCCCCTAGTTCTGCTAATGTTACTGCAGCCCCCTATAGACATGTAAGAATCTCATGCGGCAGAATAGACGATGAAGCAACTTTAAAAAACACATCTTAGATCCACATACTAACAGACAAACATGCATATACAGAGATGAATGGAAAAGCTATCTATCCGCTTATGGTATATCTCATTGTTCAAGTGCCCTGATACATTGTGTACAGATAAAAGTGGCAGTTTATAGAATGACCACATTTCAATACTATGTACATGCTTAAACCCGTGAGTATTTCAACCAGCATGCAAGCTGAAAAGTTCGTAATTCCAACACAATAAATGGGTACCATTCAAAGTCACTTATTGTCATATATAAGTGTAGCACAGATCCTGTCTCTTTTTTGTGAAGTTAAAAGTCAAAGCCATGCATAGCAGATTTAAACCTATGAGTCAATATCTAGTATAGAGAGCAAAACGCAAATGGAGAGCTGATCTTAGACTCATTACTTACTTCAAGCGCTGTGGGATCTCTTGGAGAAGTAGTAAGTGTAGCTTCAAACTTTTCCAGCCTTGTCTGTAACAGATCACAATAGGAGAACAGAATTTGAGAATTAACCATGACCGAACAATTATGCATTCTCTTTGGTTATTCAATGTAAAGCTGAAAAGAAAGGGCAACATTATCTGTCATCGTACCATATTCTGAATAGGAAAGGCAGGTAAATAAAAGTAAATATGAGATGACCAAGAGCTCGGATTCAAAAGGATTTCAAATAACACGTGTCTTGCAGCTCACGAATAATAGGAAAAAAATATCATTCAACTCTGTTCTTTTACACTTTATCTCCCTCATAATATTTCTTCTCAAAAGAAAAAATTCACTCACAACACTGAAATATGTACAGTGAGATTAAGCAAGTAAAGAGTGGTATGCAAGGATATCATTGCTTTCAAAGTCAAAGCCCGTTGAAAATGTCAACTTTCCTCAAGACCGAAAATTGGCCTGTTTCATGCAGAAAAAAAACTCTCCGTGAAAATATCAAGCCAGCTCTTTCTCAAGCACCTGAAGAGTAGCTTGTTCTTCCTCTGAGAGCTTCTTGTTGGCCACCACTGCTTCTTCAGAGGGACTATCACTGGAACATAAAGGTTTAAAAAGATCAATAACTCCAACCATAATGGTGCAAGGACTGCACATCGACCATTTAGGAAAGAGTTTTCAAGAGACGCCAAGGGCACATAACTAACACTTGTTCAAAGATGCGGAAAAGGCCTTCATTAAGGCATACCTTCCGGAAGGAAGAAAATCTCCAAGAGCGAAAACCAAACCAAAGACGACAACTGCTACTCCAACTCCAATCTATTTGACATTGAAACTCGAATCAGAGATCAAGGCTCAGCTGACCACAATTCCAAAAAGTGAACTTCTAAACTCAACATGTGATGGCAAGGATTTTACCTTTGTACCAAGTCCAATGGCTTTATCATCTGTCTTGGTCGGTGCATCATAGTCAATAGCTCCAAATTCTTTCATTTCATCTGCTTTTTTCTGCTCGACCGCTGACCTGAAGAGGATACTTATTTTGATGTAAGAACCTAATCTCTTCTATATGAATAAAAGGAAAGAGCAAATTGAGAAGGTACAGAGAAAAGGTTTTCCCAGGGAGGATTATCAATTGAGAGATAAGTGTCCAGTTCAACCATTATGGAGAGCTCTATCGATATGTCACACCATGCGAACTAGAGATTGTGACCACACAGAGTAATATGTCTACTCTGGACATCTGAATGGCACTTCTCGAGCAAGTCCAAGCGACAAAAATGACTTAAAAGTTAGATGTTTATACTGTTCAACTGCAGCAGACAGAGATGTCCTGATGATGCACACGTGGCACCTTGGACATAACTCAATCTTCAGATAGTGTCTCACATAATGATGAATGTCATAGAGCAAGATGTTATACGGTGAGGCCGCACCTTCTAACTGCTTTCAGCCGTTCCTCAAACTCGAGGTCGGTAGATGTCATTTTTCTATAGTTCCCATCGAATCTGGAGCTTACACCAGGTGCCTCTACAAGAAAAGTTTTGCATAAGAGTAATGACGCACAAGGTATTTCCTACCTAAATCACAAAAGCAAAAAAAAAAAGAAAAAGCTGTTTAGAATAACACACAAACGGGCCTTCTGCTGGAGATCAAGAAAATGAATGAATGAAATCAAAAATAAATGTGCCTTGAAATGCATCATCTAAGAACTCAGTGGATAAGAAACAGAAGACAAAGTGGTTTCACTCAAATCCATTTTAAACATGGTGAACCATGAGCTACACAGGTATGACGTAACACCAGCAAATACTCAAAAACACACAAGCTGAGACTTCACTAGTGCAGCAGGTGATGTTGCCTGAACAAATACTAACAAAGAATGAGGGACGAACGTTCTCTCAAAGGAGAACAAGCTATTTCCAGCTGAAGCACTCATTACATTTAGCAGTTTGTACTAAAATTTTGATCCTGCGATGATTTTCTACTCAATCGTTCTTTTATGGCAGCACCGTTGAGCAGGAAAAATCAAATCAGACAATGTGGGGATATACTTCAGTTTTACCAAGCACATGAAAAAAGCAAAACATCCATATATGGCTGGCTACGAAGGCGAGAGTGATTCATCGACTTACGACTAGGTAGAGGACCAGGCTGATCCAGCGTGGATTTCCTGCACTGAGTGAAGACGAGAGATAAGTGGAACTGACCCTTGGAAACAGCCCGTCAGGACGTAACAATTCACCAAGGAGATAGCAAACGAGACAGTAGCAAGGGAGAACAAGGCTGGGCCGTCACAAGCAAGCAGCTTTAGAATGAACCAGTCGGAATTGAGCTTAAAAACTGCAGACCCAGAAAATGGAAGTGCAAGCGATCTTGGGTATACCTCCTTTGGGAGGAGGGATCGCTGTCCTTGGAGATTTTGTTGGTCTGAGAATATGAGACAAGCAAAGTCACTCCCAACTCAAACTCGTATACACATACCGAAGGAGCAGACAAATTGCGCACCTTTTTGGTCCCGAAGCCACGCCTTGGATTGGATTCAGCGGAGCATGTCATTCGTCGTATGCCGAATGGGTTGAAGTTTCGGTAGATAGTGGCGGAGTGGGTCGCTGCGAGAGACATAATGCAAAGACCCGCGTCTTCGTCGCTCGGGAGCACTGGGAATCATCAAAGCATCGTCACTTTTAAAGATGGTACGAAACGAAACTACACGGTGGTTTACTCCTAAATAACTGCACACAAGTCATGCTCACGGAAAGGTCGATGAAGAAAGCAACAATCACTATCGTATCGCCATCGTCGTCGCGTTAAGTTCCCACGCTCGCCTTACCTCTCGTTTGTCTTCCGAGCAAAGCAGCCTGCTGTTCATCTCCTGTGCTGACTGACCATAATATTTTCTCGTAACCCATTGGCCAAAACCATATCTAAATCCTTCACCTGCCACGTCAATCGTCGACGTGGCGGGGCGGCACCAATTGCTAGCGTAGTTGCGACTCTAAGCTGACTTTGACTACAGCAATCCTAAAATACGCCCCCCAGATTATTCTTCCACATTAATTTCTTAAAGCGAAGGAATGAAACGCAACGGGACTAAATCTAGCCTTTCCCTCCTCGACGGTACGTCAATAATAATAATGTGGAGGAGCAAGAGGAGGGCAACCCTTTTCCTCATTACATCTAACAACGACTGAACAAAGACATGAATTGTCTTTCTGGAGTTCTTTTTAAAAGTCCATTAACTCTTCTTACTTTCCCCAACTTTGATGATCAAGTGAAAGGCTCTCTCTGCAGCGTGAAAAAACAAGTGCCGTTTTCCCTCGAGGGACAAAGGAAACCGCCTAATCCGGGTCCATATTTTATTATGGTTCTTATCTTTTCAGAGCAGAGCCGATTACATTCGCACGAAGCTTAATGGTTTTCTTCCCAGAACTTGGAGCGTCATTTGAAATCAACGGGACCAATAATATCAATCAATGATGATGAAAGTCAAAGTCGGAAAACAAAGTGCCTCCTAAAGTTCTGGTCTTTAGGAGAGCGATACATCATTGGACATGGTCGTGCTCCCTTGTTACTATACACACAGAGCGATAATGAAGAGGGGACGGGTACATGGTGGCTGGCAACGATGACAAGCTTGAACAGATGGAGACGCAGACAAAGACACAGACCCAGACCCGCCCCTCCTCCTCTGTTTTCACCTCAGTCTCTCTTTTCTGTTCCTGCTCCAGCTACAACAGCCCCAATCTGTTGTTCCCCCGAAGATGAAACGAGACAAGTAAAAACCCAACAGCCAAACAAATAGTCCAGAGTTCGAATTGGATCGATACCGCAATGGCGGAAAAGTAACAGGGATCAGCGAGTCTACTCTAAAGCTCGCTTTCATTGGTGATGGTGAGGATTGGTGACAGAGCTCCAAATCTGGGAGAGGGAGCTGAGCAGGTGCGGCATGAGGCTCCCCATCCCGTTGAGGGCGGCCCCGGAGGCCACCCCGATGGCGAACGCCTCCGCGTACCCGGGCTTGGAGTCCAGCTTCATCTCCAGCAGGGCGAGCCGACCGTTCACCGCGTCCATCTTCCGGGCGAGGTCGGGCGGGGAACCCCTGTCCGCCTTGGCCGGTCGGCCGCCCCGGGAGGAGAGGACGCGGGAGAGCAACTTCTGGAGGTCGTCGATGGCCTGGAGGGAGGCTTGGTGGGAGTCCAGCCCCCGAGACTCGTAGTGGGAGAGGAGCTCTTCTGGGGAGGGCATCTTGGTGCTCTTCTTCAGCTTCTGAGCGGCCTTGGCCTTGGTCCTCTCCTCCTGCTCTGGGAGCGCTGCCGTCGGCTTCCCCGGCTGCTGCATCCTCCTCCTCCTCCCCCTCCTCCTTCGACAATAACCCTAACAGAGCGCGGAGCTGCAACGCGTGCAAAGCGGTCGCGGGCTTCTATAAGAGAAACAGAAAGATAAGGAGGAGAAGGAAACAGGAGCTGCTAAAAAAATGACCAGAACTTCGTAATTTCCAATTGCGATGTCGCCGTAGTCATTGTGGGCTTCGTACGTTGGGTCCAACCCCAACGTAGCTGAAAATGGCCCAATGAATTGCACGTCTCAAGAATGGTTGATTTCCTCGCCCACGCTATCGCTGAGGCAATTCTTTTGATTGCAAAAAATGGGCCACAAATACCAACATCAGAAGGAAAGAGATGAACAGTCGTCATCTCTTCGTGTAACTTTTTCCACTCACCCAACTCACCTCACCTCACCTCACCTCACCTCACCTCACCTCACCTTTTCCTTGTAAAACGAACCTGATATTATTATTTTTGACTTCCTTCAGAAAGTCAGCTGAGGCATGGATGCTGCAGATGAATACCGTTTGATTGGCGAGTGCCGGTCATACAGATACGCGACTTTAGTGCTCTGCAATTGAAATCCAATATATACATAAAAAAAGTTCTAAGACATGCGCCCTTGCTTTTTCTCTAGCGGTTCGGTGAAGTCCATAGATCAGCTTTCTTGCATTTTGACCAGTCCCATCTCTTTCGGTAATTTAAAGAGGGCATGCTCCTTTTATCGATTCAACACATTCGAGATTCACTCCTTGAATACTCTCGTGTTAAAGAGTTGAACTCAACATGAGAAAAATAGATGAGCAACTTGACTGCATTAATTAAGAACACGACTAGCACCATTCCAAAGCTCCCTAATCATCTCAATCGAGCAGTAGTATTTCATGACAGCAGAGAATTACAAAAATGCGCATCCACGCCCGACCGAGTCCTTACTGAGCTGTCACAACTCATGGCACTAAAGTAATCTTCGCTCCTAACTTAAAGCCCCCGACAGATTTTATGCTACCACCAGGTGTGTACTTAAGAATGAGTAGCAACTTAAACGTCTCTTTATTCAAACAAAGATGTTAGTATGACATTCAAGTCGACACCCGGGGGATATACATAAAATCGAGAACTCCTATCTAATGCATTTGGCAAAGTATACTAGTCAGACGAAAATGGGTGCCGGCTTGAATTCGCTGTTGAAAATCCCGGTATATATGGACAAACTCTCACAGAAACACAGGAGCCATGACGAGCGTTATGGTCGCAAGCATCTTTATCAGCACATGCAGGGAAGGTCCGGCTGTGTCCTTGAAAGGGTCACCCACACTGCATCCAACAGACCCAAAACAGTAAGCGATTAGGTTGTTGCTGTCATGTGCAAAGAGGGAAATGTCGCACGGTTTTCAATCTCTGGCAGATACAATAGCAGCAAACAAGAGCACAAATGAAAGTGTCATAACAAACAAATCAAGCACACATAAGAGGGCATGACCATGCATCTTTGAGCTATGCCATCAAACATGATTGCCAGTTGATTTTATAAGATGCTCTCGCCCTTATTTAAGCAAAATGGCAAAGTTTTGTCAAACTCACGTATCTCCAGTGACTGCAGCTTTATGACTCTCACTCCCCTTGCCTCCAAGAGCTCCTGTCTCGATGTACTTCTTCGCATTATCCCAGGCACCACCTGCTGTATTCAGGAAGAGAGCCATAAGAATACCAGAAACCGTAGCAAACATTAGAAAGGCAGCCACAACTTTGGCCCCAAGAAGAGGATGTCCTGTGTAATGCCCCAAAATCCGGAAAACAAGACCTGCAAAGATACGTGCAAAGATTAGTGACAATGGAGGACATCTCATTGCTACACTACATAAGCTTAGCCACAATATGAACAATTACGACCCACCAATTGCTATAGGTGAAACAATAGCCAAAGCACCGGGTTTTATCATCTCCCTCAATGATGCAGATGCTACTATGGCAACACATCGACCATAATCAGGTTTCTCCTTGTAGTCCTGAGCCAACCAAAGAAGGATTTGATCATCAAGTAACCTGATAAAAAAAAGCATCAAAGAACACACTCTGACAATAGATACCCACCATTATACCAGGCCTCTCAATAAATTGTCTCCTCACTTCAGTAACAACCTCTTGTGCAGTTCGGCCAACAGCTGAACAGGCCCATGCGCTAAATAAAAAAATAAGCATGGAACCTAGCAACCCACCAACAAAAATTTCCGGCACTGCAATGTCAACCTGAATATCAAATAGAAGTAGCAGGGTGAGACGCTACACTCAAAAGCTATCCAAATAGGAGAGGATTTACATGATCGAGGAATCACCCACCTCTTTAAAAGGTTCACGAGCAAATGAAGACACCTCATCCATGTAAGCACTGAAAAGAAGAAAAGATGCAAGTGCAGCTGATCCAATTGCAAAACCTTTGGTTGTAGCTTTAGTGGTGTTACCCACTGCATCTAGAACGTCAGTAATTTCCCGAACGCTTTCTGGCTGCATGAAATAATACATATACGTGAGGGTCCACACCAATCAAACTTAGGAAAGTGCTTAAAATTCTATCAAACAAGGTTTTTCCACCTTTCCCTCAAGTTCAAAAAATTTTAATGATATGGAAATTTGGAAGAAATATGGTCATTACCTGCTGACTCATCTCCACAATTCCACCAGCATTATCAGCTATTGGACCAAACATATCCATAGTGAGAATATAGGCAGCAGTGCTGAGCATGCCCATCGTCGCTACAGCTGTTCCAAACAGACCTCCAGTTGGATTGCCAGTCTCATCGAGCAAACCAGAAGTTTGGCCCAGCCAGAAAGCTGAAATTATCGATACACTTATAACAAGGACTGGAAGAGCTGTTGATTCCAAACCCAAGCTTACTCCAGCAATTATGTTAGTTCCATGACCTGTGGAGCTAGAAAGAGCTAGCATGCGCACGGGCTCATGCTTGTAGTCTGTGTAATACTTTGTGATCCATACAAAAATATAGGCTGTCATAATGCCAACCAGCCCGCACAAAGCAAAGTTCACCCATGCAGAAGGCGCTTGTTCAGTATAAAGCATCCATCGTGTAGACTGTAGATTTCAATCCAGTAAAATCAAGTGTCAGAACCTATTCACATGACTTATACCAAAAATAGAGGCAAGGGCAAGTCGGTGAATTTTAAATTTGACCAACAGAAATAATTACAAGAAAGCTTTTTCTGCATCCATATCTTTCAATGGACATTGACAGTGAAGAGGAAAAAAATGAGAATAGTCAGAGAAACAATACCGCAGCAAAAGCAATAACAGCTAAAACTATAGAAACAGAGTATCCTTTCTGAAGAATTGCCATTGGATCCTCAATGGATGCCTTCAGACCAGATTCACGTGTTCCCCTGATCGAAAGTATTCCAACTGATGACACTACCAGGTCAAAGGAATGGACAACAAGAGGAAACAAGATGAAGCCAGATGGATCTGCATCAAAGCAAACTGCCAAGTTAGTCTTTAGAAATAAGCAAACAAGCACAGTGGTTGTCACTTCAAGCTGCAATTTTCTAACATTGTCAACATGGAGAATTATGCAACAATTTCCATTGAGTTGATTTTCAAAAATGAAACTCTTAGAAAATTACAACCATTTCGTTTTGGCTATTAATATTGCAACAACAAAGTTGAGAGATCATTTTTATCAATGAGAGTGGACCATTACGACTTTGTTATTTTCCATGTTCCCTCAGAGAAACCACAACCACCTCTGTAGCTTGTTCAGTGAACTCTGGATGAGATTTTTGGATGAAATTTCCAACTTATTGTTTCATAGAGGTCCTCTATTATGTTTGGTAGGATGTAGGGTTAAAGAATTGTACTTATATGCTGTTTTCTCACAGAGTTTGGCATTTTCAACTTTAAGCTCTAAGGCCTTATTTACCCATAAGAAAGCACCTTTCCCAATTGCTAGCTCAATTTTCTCCCATTAAAAAAAAACTTCGTTAATCGCTTGACTTTTAAATGTCTTGCGTTTCTGCTGTTAGTCACAAATGCCAAAGATGGAATTTTAACCAGGATCAACACTGAGGCAGCAGAAGCATTTGTCCCCACTCAAACCAGATACTGTGCATTAACCAGTAGTTCAATCATTGAACTAACTGTGAGCGTGAACAGATTAGCAAACTTCCAATTCAACTTCACTCATTTGAACTTACACATTAGCAAAGTAAACTTTGCTTCAATACAACTTCCAAACTAAAACTAACAAGACACACCTAACTTTAGTTTGGAGAATAAATAAATAAAAATCGTAGTCACATACAGTTGAAAAAAGAAAATAGAAATTATGTTCTACATGACAGGTCTCTCTCTTCTATATATTGCAACAGTAGTTGGGTTGCATGCTGTTAAATTCATACTAGAATAGGCTTAATTATCATGCCGATGGAACCACTCGATTCAAACATGTGTAACTTTAAATTCAATGTAAGTGTATCACCAGAAAGTATATATACCAAGATATGTGTCATTTCTTCGTCTATTTTACTTTTGTGCTAAAAGACTAGATTATTTCTCTGTTGGGGCAGGAACACTTGCCTTCAATTTTACAACGTTGGGCCATTGTTCCTCCAAGTATCATAGCACTAATGATTTCAGCTGCAATACTCTCAAAAAGATCAGCACCTCGAGCTGCACAATCACCCACGTTATCTCCTACCTACAATGACAAAATTAAGTCTGCTCCTCAGAAGATTATTTGCTTTGTAGGAAAAGTTCGTACCCATAAAGCCAATATAGCCAAAGAATTTGGCAAACAGACAAATTTAGCTGACTGACTGGTTAGAAGCCAGCTTTAGAATTCTTATCTCAACAAATACCAATGGAAGACAAAAAATGTGCAAAAGAAAGGGTGACGTGGACAGAAGGCATCTATCTGAGCCACAAGGTCTAGGACTGTGGAGGAGAAAGGCTTGCTTCTCAATGCTGCACACAGACTAATGTATTTACATATCTAAAGTAACACAAGGATGCCAAATCAACAGCATAAAGTTGCCCAACTGAGGATGCCAAATCAAACAGTATGAAGTTGCCCAACTAAGGATGCCTAATCAACAGCATAGAGCGACACAACCCCAACGACACTCACTTTATGAGCAACCAACAATTCGAGTCCTTTTTCAAATAGTTGCTCAACTAAGGATGCCAAATCAGATTTATTGAATTGAAACATTCCATCACCGTAAACGTTGTGAATCGTTCATTTCTGGTGAATTACTTATCATGCACCTCCTTTCTTTGTGGATTCTCTATTTATATACGATGGATATTTTTTAAAACCCAAGCTTAAAGCCACGAACTTCTTCCCCAATATTACCAAATGCCACAACTGAACAAAACTGCATCTCACCAAACAACCATCCCCTAAAAATGAAAACTCAGTCAACAAATCAACACAAATGGTGCACTATATCGGACCCCAGGAGACCTGATGACTGAAAAAGACAGACCATCGTCCCATCTTCCAAAGAAAAAGCGATATGTACGATCCTATTCTCCATGAGATGTGCAAAGAGAATGGAAATTGGGAGTGCAAGTAAAATAACATCATGAAACTATCTCACCAACCTCCAGAGACAAAAATTTAGAATGCTTATAAGAAAAACTTGCAAAAGCAACAGTAATCCAGGCAATACCAATAAGCAAATAGTCATGGGTCTTAGAAAGCACAAGCGAACAAACAATTACCAAATCAGCAATAACAGCAGGATTCCGTGGATCATCTTCCGGTATTCCCTGCTCTACTTTGCCTACGAGGTCAGCACCAACATCAGCTGCTTTTGTATATATTCCACCACCCAGCTGAGCAAACAGGGCCACAAATGATGCTCCAAATCCATATCCCACCAATAAAAGGGGCACTGCAATAAAAACATAGAAATCATGTCATAGACTTTATAACATCATTGCCCCCTTAAAGGCACCGTTCCTCTCCCCCCCCCCCCCCGACCCCAACACACACCCTCTCTCTCTCGAGATAGCAAACAAAAATTGATGCTGTCTATTGCATGTGCTAGAAAACCCTACTGGCATTCATGGTCTGATGTAATGAGACAGAGATCTTAGGATGAATCTCACTCTGCGCTGAACAACAAGAAGAATGCTCCATGCATAAAATAGTCCTTAATTCATGAAAGAATCATGGAGCTAAACCATAGATGATCGACTAAAACTAATCCCAGAGCATAAGCTTTTTGACTTTAAGGCACCACATCTGTAGAAAATTCAAGGAGTAGTTGAGACATACATTCAGTAACCTTCATGGACCTTGGAGAGTCCACGCCCAGCCAAACATAAAATGCAGCGTAAAGGATAGCTATTCCAAGAACAGCCATGCCAACCACCACCAATGCAGAGAAGCCGCCCGCACGAACAGCTATCTGTACATAATTCTCATTAATAGTCACATAATCCATTATTTTTCCAACAAATAATCAACACAAAAGAAGATGGAAAACCTGCAATGCCTCTCTTGCCGATCGCCTTGCAGCACCAGAGACTCGAACATTTGCACGAACAGACACCCACATACCAATGTAGCCTGCTATACCTGAACACAGAGCCCCCAGAAGAAATGCAGCAACAGTGATATAAGCAGATGTTGACCTGTACAAACAAGCCCAATGAATATGCTTGTCAATAGATGGATAAAAAAGAAGAGGAAGAGACTGCACCCAACCAGTTAACAGTGGAAATCACCTCCCCAGACCAGAAGCTTCTTGTTGTGGTGTTGTAGTGCGAAACAGATAAATGCTGAGGATGACTAAAGCTAGTAACAGTGCCATCTTGGAGATAGTCCCATACTGGGTCCTAAAAAAACCTTCAGCGCCATCACGGATAGCATCTGATATCTAAACAAGTAATATCATAAGTTCAGAATGGTCAAGACAAAAAATTGAGTTAATGGAAGATGAATTTGATACGACTCCGCCAGCATACGCATTCCACTAGGATACGATGGGAGATTACAAAAATGAGTTTGATATGCTCTACGGCTGATGATGCAGGATACAATTGAGAGAAGTGCAAAAGGATAAGCAAGTTGCTAGTGAAGAAATCATCTCCAATATTTGTTACTAACAAACTTAAGCCTAGAAGAAAGAACATAAAATACAAGGAAATAAGAAGGAAAACAAATAGATGAGGTAATTGCCAAAAAAATGTACCTGAACCATCTCGGGGGGGCCCTCATCCTTTGAAAGTACCCACTTTGTGAGATATATTGACAAAAGCAAACTCATAATGCAAACAGAGAAGACGAACACTATGACTGGAGAAGTCTTTGCACCAATGTAAAAGACCCCTCCGAATACCAGAAGCAGCAAGATAAGAAGAACCCGAACGTTGATTCCCATCAACATGCGGATAATCTGAAGGATAGAATGGGGTCAATATATCCCTGAGATTGAACTTAAATCATAAAAAGCAAATAAAGATGATAGCTCAACATTCAACATACTGTTTATTATTCATCAAGCAAGCGCATAATAGTTTGCATAATTGAGTCAACCAATAAAAGAGGGTCTACATGAAAAGCTACACATATCCTTAAACTATGATGAGCATGAGTCAATGCTGAAACGAGAAATTGGGTAAAGTGATATGGTTAAGTAAACATAATATCAGAAAGCCTTCCTAGAAAATGCATCAAAATGCTGCTTTATTGGAATCATTATCAAATCAACTGCAGGTGGAGGATAAACCTAGGGAAATAAAAGGAAAAGATGTGACAAACTAACAGCATACACGGGGCTAAATGATCACCGGGCCAGTAAAACCAAAGAAAATTAACACTTTGATGAAAAACTTGCAGAAAAGAAGACCGTTATCCTTACCCGTGGGGTGTGAGGCTTAGTGCGCATGCTTGGAAACGTCCTGGGCTTGTCCTGGTAGGACCTCAAAGCCCCACTCTCCATGTCATCATCCATGGCCATCATTTGGGAGGAGTTTACTCTCCGTGCAACAGGAAAAGGGTTGTACTCACCAACTTGGGGCGAGTCACCCCCTAAACCTGGCCGCTGAATTTTGGTAGTTGTGCTTCAGCCACCAGGAGTAGAATCTGCAAGCCCAAATCTTAGATGAGTTTTCAAGTTTAAAAAAAGAGAGAGTAAAGCTCTGCTCTCCTTCTAGTCGAGCGACTTCTTCCCTTGTCCTATACCAAGAAATCCAAATAAAGCCGAAACTACTTTAGACCCGGTTCTTTCCAGCCAAGAACAATGCCTGAAGAATCGGCATCGATAATTCATCAACACCAATGTCTATGTGTACACTAGTATCCAGTATCGCATACAAAAGGAAACTAACAATCAACATAAGGAAAGGCAAACTAGCACAATGCCCAGCACAACAACCGCAAGACAGCTACAGGATCAATAGTGAGTGAGAGGTTTCGAACCCCAAATCCACAGTCGCCACCAAAATCATCGAAATCTAGTCGTCAAATTCTTCGAGGCCGTCCCGACCAACACAGTCACACAACATAAAACAGGAAATGAGACGAGATAAAGCTCCCCCCCCCCCTCGGAGTTTAGCAGACGAGCGGTACAGTCCCGGGGGCATTGAAGGAGGTGGGGAAGCAGAAACAGGGACACGAAACCCTAAGATCTGATAAAAGTCCAAACGCCACCAACCGAACCACATGACCAGTCAAAGCAAACCACGACAACAGCAAGCAGCTCCGAGGCAAGATCTAAGACAGTGGCGAGCAGGAAGGTCAGGACAGAATTGCAGATCGAGAGGAGGAACCCGCATTCTCGAGCCACGGATACAACAAGAAAGGAAGGGAAGGGAAGGGGATTCCCGAAGGTCACCTGGTCAGCTGGCTATCGAATGAGCGACGGTGGGGGAGAACGACGCGCAACCGCCGCGGATCACAGCTGAGTCGCCACCTCTCTCTCTCTCTCTCTCTGTGTGCAAATGAAGTCGTCGTCGACGGACGTGCGGGATCGGAAGCGGAATCGGAGTCAACTCAGCGAACGGAAACTGCTACAACTCCTCCTCCTGCTTGCTTCTCCTTCTTCGTCTTCGCCCTCTTCTTCAGTTTCTGATTTCTCTTCCTTCTTTCCTTTTCTTTTTTTATTCTATTTTATTTTCCATTTTTTGCTTTGCTTTGCTTTTGGATGCGTTTCCATCCATACCGAAATGCTTAAAAGTCTGCACGCGCTGCGCTCTTCAGCATATTCGCTTCTCAGACAGACAGGTCACGACCTCCAATGGCGTCGCGCCACGTGATCAATCAATTGCAAAAGCCCTCGATCGGGTTGGTTGCCACGTCATCTTCTCTTCCCCCCCCCCCCCTCTTCCTTAGCTTTTTTTCGGGTTGAAAAAACATGCTATTCGCTTGTTCCGGATAATCCTCTAGTTGGAAAAAATTAAAAAAAAAACGAAAAACTCTACGGTTATAAAGTGTGTCCGTAAGCGTTAGAAGAAAGCAAATTTCAGTGAATTCGGAAAGAACGATCTTCTTTTTGGAAAATTACGCGGATACATTCCTGCTTGGACCATGTAAATTAGTCGATATTTATGTCGAAGTTATTGTGGTCCAAGTATGTATCTGCACCGGAATGGATGTAAAATCACACGAGTCGATAATAATATTGTCTTGCAGTTGCTTTGGCTTCGAACGTGGGTTGATGGTAATTAGGCGCGCTTGAGAGTTGACCGAAGATGAGTTATAGGGTTGGCACGAAGGGAAGGAAATGGGGATGGGCTAGTGCCATTGAAATAATTGCAACAGATTTTGGAGCCATAGAGGAGGGAGAGCTTTGCCCATTGAAGTTAGCCACATCCCAATCAACTTCAAACAAATCCAGCGACAAATTCCTCTCCATACCTGATGAAGCTGCAATATCATGGTCCAGGCTTAGGACACCGGTACGACCATGCGCTCTTGAGCTTTTTCACTCTTAAAAACGAACTCCCCCCATCGTAAAACATCAAGAAGCAGTCAACTCCCCATGACCGTACCCAAATGTCGCAAGGAATCACAAATGTCAGCTTGAATCTGCACCCAAGCCTCTGATTAAGCTAGTAGGAGGCCAAAATCAGCGCGCATCCCCGTGCGACATCAGCTGTTTAGGGATGCCAATCATCGTGCTACAAAAAGGTACATTTTCCATCACCGATGACATGCTTAGTTAAAGGCCTGGCCACGGCATCATTTCTAAGCTTCAAAATCTTCCTTCAAATGAATGAGGAGATTTTTTGGGGAGAATGAGGAGTTGGCGGAGATTGGCAAAGTCGAAAAACACTTGCCTTTTAGCCTATCGGCAACCAACCAAGCAACCAAATATGGATCCCGCTTGTGCAAGGATCCACCATGCATATCTGTCTCATAACACGTGCGCAATTGCATTTTACCTTCAACATAAGAGCCAAAGATTGTATGCTCAATCAACTTAAATGACCCTTTGAGGAGTACAAAATACATTTCAGCATTAGTTGACAATGCCCCGTATAACACAACTGCTCATTTCATTTCACTTCATACTAAGCTTAAAAAGAAGAAAATCTCTAACCTATGCATGATGAACTGATCTAAGCAAATCCACAGGAAGCTAACGGCAGCCTTGATTTCAATTGAGTTGAAACACACCACATGGCTCGCCTTTGAAGCAGTAATTGGGCCGTAAGCACCAGTTCAAGCCCACTGGCAAATCCCCTTCTTCCGCAAAACCATTTCATCAAATTATTTTGGGAAAAAGCAATAAAAAAAAACCCCTAAACTATGTCCATGTGATGCATTTACTCAGAATTTTTTTTGTGACATAAAAAATCTTAAACTTGTATATATATATATATATATATATGTGATACATACTTGGAGGGATTGGTAGAGTCTTTAGGGCAATAGTAGCCATAGCTGCTCTCCTTGGCGTTGGACACTGTGGTCAAATAGATATTCATGTCTTTAGGGAGCACCCTTGCAGCATGCCCCCGACTCACGCACCTCTATGTATATCCATGTTCCTGTACTTCTTCGCCTCGTACATTTGCCTCAGCACATTCATCAGATCGTTCGAGTATATGTTGTCCCCCACAGGCATGTAATAGAAGAAGATGTGGGTGTTTGGGCTGCTGTACAAAACCTTGCCACTGCCCATGCCCCTGCTGAGGGCCGTCTTGTTCTTGAGAAGGGTTGCACACAATTGGCTGCTATGGTCTCATCACTGGCGTAATCCTGCAATATTACCCAACTGGTAAATTAGGATCGAAAATCAGTCACGCCAATATGCTTCTACCTATATAGCGGATGTAAAATGTAGCTAGATGTCGCGACCTTATCAGAGGTGAATCACAAATTAATGGATTACTAAGCCCAAAGACTTAGCACGTACTCTCCAAAGCCCTACCAATTCCAACTTGGTACTCAAAGTAATCAATTTGATCTTGCAATTTTATTCAATTAGGAGTCGCCACTAATCAATTAAGGTCGATTAGAAACCCAAGTAAAGTATGGGAGAATACTTTACTTCTGTGAACTAGAGATTGAATAGATTCGGACACTTGATTACGTTAGATTAATCTAATACCCTATTGGTACATTTTCTCTTTAATTTTTAGAAATATTTTGCAAGCCGTCTTAATTAATTTCTAACTTAAACCACTAACATGCAATGGGTGATCATGCCGATGTGCAATCACTAAATTAACAACCAATAAACTAAAGCAATAAATAAATAAATTGCAAGGATTAGGGCAAACCTCAAATCAAAGCAATCCACTCATTTATCATGGTCTATTTTCCGAAAATCTGCCAAGTATTAATTAAAATAATGCATGCCTAACCTCAATGTGGTTTCTAAGTGGATATGCAATTCTAACTAATTCTTTTTTTAATATATATGAAGACTAATTCTATGCAATTCTAATATGACTTTAACATTCATGGTTTTTACACTAATGACATACAACATGCAATTTATATGACCTATTTCTAATGATGGACAAAAGTCATGAACTATTTTAATATGCTATGCAATCCAACTTTTATGACCCTAAATATGTTGTCACAAAATGACATAGGATTGATGACATTGTATAGACGAATGACATGGAATATGGCATTACATTGATGACTGGGCATTGATGACATGGCATATATGAATGATGCGGCAACGTGACATGGCGTTGATGACATGGAATTTAATGATGACGAGGGAATGTGATATGGCATTATGCAACTGATCCTATATGATATATGTATGTCATCATTTTTTGGTGATTTCTTTATTTCTTAATCCTAAACTATCCTAGCATAAAATTACCTAATCTATTATACGAAATAAACTAAATTAAATCCTATTCAAGATGAGAAAATTTCTTGTAAAATCCTACATGATCCTAAACATGAAATTCTAATATAACATATGATTATAAATATGCAATCTAATCTACCATGCACAACAATAAATTACAAAAATCAACACAAATAAAATACTAATCAAATATTCACCAGTTCTCAAAATATCATCACCACATTCAACAATAAAAACCAAAATAATCATGAATCCGATATAACAGTCTTGCAGCTTGATATTCAAGATTATTGGGATTTTTATTTATGGAATAATCCACCAATCGGATATGCCTAAAAAACTCAAGTAAATCAATATTGGATTCGAAAATTGTAAACTTGGTAACAAGTTATTGTAATTAAGCTCGGTTTGAGAGGTTACCAAATTTAGGGGATTTGTTTCCTAATCGGATTCGACCACTGAAGGTGTGCGAGAGGGAAGGTGGCTCGTGATTGATGCGTAGTTAGTCGCGGCGAAGGGCTGCTTAGCGCGCAAAATGTTCGAGATGTAAGGTTGCGGCGAGATGTGAACGATTTCTGATAAAATTCGTCAAACGACTTGCAAAATAGCTTAAAACTTTCTGCAATGCCGCTGTCAATGGTCGAGGATGATCAAACCGTGCAAGGAAACTCATCAGGGATCGTCCGCAGGGAACTGGGCACACCAGTGAAGGCCAAACTCGGTGCCCATCTTCACGGAGATGTTGGAAGGCTGCAGGCAGTGACGGTGGTTGGCCGGAAGAATGGGCAGAGGACGTTGGTGACTTCTAGACAACGAATGACGAGCAACGATCAAGCAGCGATAGCGAGAATTAGCTAAACTCAATCACCGTCCGAACAGGAAACAGGAACAGTGGTCCTCCTGAAGCAACTCAGAGCGAAGAGGCAACCGGGGACGTCAGAGCGAGATATGACTCGTCGTGGAGAAACACTGGAAAAGCTGCGTCGTCATGGTGGTGGATCGGCAAAGTGAACGCTCTAGCGAAGTGGACACTGCGACAACGCAGCGAAAAATGTCCGAGCGGGTCCCTCTCTCTTTCTGATGTATACTCTCTATTCTCTGTGTGCTTGTGTCGGGTGTGTATGTTCCTGGAGTTGGAATTGTCTGAGCCTCCTATGACATCCGAAATTTTCTATATTTGGTAAAATTATTTAGGATGATTTTCCATGACTATAGTTGCCCGGAAAGCGATACTTTTGAGATTAAATTAATAGACGTCGACATTTACGATGATGTTGTAGAGTGATAGTAATTGATTTACCGCAATACTCCGAATTATATATTTAATGATTTTTAAGTTTCAAATTTATTGAGTTAAAATTTTCCTAATCTTTCATTGATAATTTTAATGGTTCTAAATAAATTTTTGATTTACCGATGTTTAGAACAGATACTAATTTCTTTGTTTGTTTATTGATTTACTAGATATTTTGATAACTTAACAAAATATCTATTTTTTTGGAATCAACAAAATATTTACTTTGAAAGCCATATAATTGAGTCATTTGTCACTTTTTAATTTGTGCCACCTCTCTGCTTTCTCTATTAGTTATTTTAACCCACGTGACATTGAACTTAGTGTAGCGATGATATCATGCATTACATCATCTATTTCAACTTTAACCAATTAATGTTCTTGATGACTCATTCATTTTACTTTGCCGAGTAGAAGCTTTCTCTCATTTTAATCAAAATATCCAAGCTACTCTTATTAGAGCCACTTGGTTAGAACACCTATCTCTCTTGACACCTAGGGCTTTTAACCCAAGCCATCATTAGGTCATCGACTCTTAAATCTCTGATTCTTTTTCCCTGGCCTTGGCCATATATTTGAATAGAACCACTTGCAACTTTCTAACTTGAACACAACTTTCCACTTAACCATTTTTAAGTTTAATTCATCATCTTTGTAACCATAATAATTTTAATTTTCTCTCTTAATAACTCTTGAATAGTCTTTTAAGTTCATTTGCCTTGGCCATACGATCATATCTTTTTAAGACTTCAAACTTAAAAATAATTCAAACTTGTTCTTGCAAAGAAAAAGGAGATCTCCCGTCACTTTCCTCTTTAATTCTTACTTTCTGATTCTTCAATTGGAAAGCAAAGATTCCATCTTTCAAGAGTTAAAAGGTGATTTTGTGGACTTTATTCTCCTTTCTTAAACTAGTTTTGTTAAAAGATTGAAAGTTGTCAATCTTGTTCTTGCTTATCTTGCTTTGAAGGAGGTTAAAGCTTTGTGTTATTCAAGTTTTGTTTAAGATAAGTGAAAACTCTACTTAGTACTCATGACTTGGTTGGTTGATGTTTATTAACCTGCCACGGCTTATACTCACAAGCCGTTGCTTATATTCATCTATTGCTGCATATACTCACCAATTATAGTTTATATTCACCTGCTGCTACTTATACTCACTTTATGCTCGTCAACCACTGCTTATATCCACTTGCTGAATAGATGACTTATATCCACTTGCTTGATTATATCCACTTGTGGAGTATAACCACTTGCCGAGTATACCCACTTGCTGGTTAAATCCGCTTGTCGATTATCACCAGTTACTATTTTTGACTCGATTGCTTAACTAAAACCTATTATTACATTGATGATAACATGGTGGGAAGAGAAGAATGGTATGTGTGTGGTGGTGCACGAAATAAATTTTTTTTCATTGTTTTGAGAAATGAAAGGATATAAGCATGTCATTATCTTCACCCATGTGTACGATTATTGAAAGGGTAAGGTAATTGTATTTCGGGTATGATTTGCATTTAAAGGTGTTGTTCTGGATGTTGATTCTTGAATTGAGTGTTGATTTCGCTGTGAATGCAACGGTGAAAAATTATAATGTTATTATGTGCACTAGTGCTATGTAATTAAATATGGAAAGCATTATGGAAATTATTTGCCCACATATTAGTGGCGGCGATGCTTGGGATGTCCTATGTGTTAGGATGAAGTACAACTTTGGACTATATCTCAACTTTGGACCATATTACAATTTCTTGCAGAATTGCATGTAGATTTTCATAAATATTGCTAACTCATTTTGTCATATCAATTTATCATTTTGTTGATATGTATATACCTTCACCGCTTATTCCAAAGTTTGCTCTCATGAACAATAGTTGTCTTTTGTTTGTTTATTTAGTAGGGTTATGATATCGTGCAGGTTTACATCTTGAAATGACAGCTGTAATGCTCAATCTGATCATAGACCCATGAAGGTGCTCCCTATCTGTCGCCACTAGAGCCTTAGGTGCTTTTCTTTGGGACTATTTAATCAAAACCCTCGGAATGATTTTTGCTTGCCAATGACTCATCCCATAATCACATCATTAAAAGATCGCAATATCAACTCTTCTGGTTGGAACTTCCTTTTGAATTGCATGGTTTCCTTTATGTGTTGGACTTTTTTTAATTCTTTGAAATAAATGGGAAGCCTTGACAAAGTGGGAAAGACTTGAACTCCTTAGAGGAAGGGCCTTGCAAGGGGGACAAAGGGTAGGAGAAATGGAAAAAGGTGTAGATGAGAATGAGTTGAGTGAAGTTCACTAGATAAAAATAGTTGTGGCAAAATCAGTGGTTAGAGTATGCAAGTGTGGGGTTCCTCAGGGCACTTAAATGACAAACCCCACTCCCAGTTGGTCAAAAAGAAGTTATTGGCCCCTTATCACCTTCGAATATTAAGGTTCCATTTGTTTCACGAAAAATGTATTATTTTTAATTTTTTTTAGAAAGTCATTTTCAAGAAGAATGATAATATTTTCCAGGGAAAATTATCCAAAAGATCCTAAACTTGTTGCACTTTTACCAATTCACTCTTGTACTTTTAAATTTTAACAATTGTGTTTAAAACCTTTTCACATTTTACCAGTTGAGTCCATCCCGTCAATTTCGATCAAAAATCGTTGACGTGAACGCTAGCCATCCAACTTGGTGCGACTGATGCTAATGTAGACAATTTTTAATAATATTTTAGTATTTTTTGAATATTTTTATTGTTTAATTAATAATAATAATAATATTATTATTATTTTTTACACCTTTGGCCAGCAAGTTGTTGGCCGACCATCGCTAACCACAAGCCTAGTTGGGCGAGGGTGTTGTGCCCTTGTTGGCCACGAGCGAGTGTGTGGGCTCTCACCTGCCACAGGTGAGGGTGTTGGGCCTCACCTAGATCTAGGCGAGGGCTACAATGAGGCCGACACCCTAGCCAAATTTAGGCGAGGGCCACAACACCCTTGCCTAGACAATCAACAACGAACAATCGGTGGTAGCTACAACCTTAGGATGTCGAAGAAGGTGAATCTATGAATTGAATCAGAGAACGAGGACATATCTCAAAGCTCGAGTGTGGATAAGAGGGAGAGAGATGAGGGGCGTGAGTGAAGAGAGATTGAGCGTGACGTAAGGGAAGAGAGGAGGAAGCTCTAGCGCGAGAAAGATGGGGAAAATGATTTCCTTTTTTTCAGGAACGAAAATCATTTTCCCCAATTTTAGAAGAGCATCTTCCATTGACTGGAATTAGAAATTGTGAAAAATATTTTTCGCGAAATAAACGGAGCCTAAACTTCAGTCTAATTCATTGGGCAATAACGCATTTCATCATTTAGACATTGACACTGCAAAGAGGTGGCCTGCGATTTTCAATAATATCCGGGACGGTCGAATGTATCCTTCCCTCACATCCTTCCCTCAACTTTGGGAGACCACAACTGAATTGGCAACCAAAAAGAATCAACTTCTTTAATCTCCTCGAATGCATCCCGTGGGAGAATAACTTAATCTGACGAGGTTTGAGAAATAGCAACCAATGTACACATGACCGGAAGCTTTTCGGGAAACAGCGAGTGGAGGAAGTTGCTTTCATAGTATTAAGAGATTGTGTGTTAGGCATATCCTTCCGTGTTGTTACAAACGGTAATCATTGCTTTGGTGCGGTAGAATAGGGACCACTATGTTATGTTACATATTCACAGATAGTGTCTTGAGTTCTCATATTCGATTGGACCTCACAACTCTCTGTGCTTTTTTTTGTTCATATTCTAGAAGCCCAGACTGCGTGATTGATTCAATAGTCCTGAAAGATTGCATTTCGCGTTGTCTGGTTCGGCTTTTGAGGGGTTGACTTCACCTATCGTTTCTCGAAGGCGGCCCAATACAACCTTTTCCTCCTGCACGTTCTTACTTCTGTGTTGCTGGCTTGTACACTCTTCTTTCTCTTTTAGTAGAAGCTGTCTCGCACGCTTTAGAAGCACAGAACAAAAAGCCTACAATGGGGATGTTTTTGTGAGTTAGAGGTGAGATGAGCTGATATGGAGTCCAGGTGTGATAGGCCTGGATTGTATCTTGTGGTTATGTAATCAACCTCATCAAGAACAAATGACTAAAAATTGAGCTTTGATTCACGTCATCGATGGCGGTGATATCAACACCATAATAAGCTAGCTCTTCCCGTCCGACAGTCCCATAGTATGTTTTTTATGGATTATGAATATCCCTCTACGTACAATTTATTGTTTTCAGACTCATGCAGGTACAGGAATTGGGTTAGTAGAGCAAAAAAGAAGGAAAAGCAAAAGGGACGTGGAAAAGAAGGAAGCCATCTCCCGCACTCCTCATGCTTTTCAACTTAATGCACCCTCTACTCGTTCATCCCCAATTCTTATCAAAGCCAGAAACAATCCAGCTTTATGATAATGACGCATCGCTATTACCCCACAAGACCAATGTCACTTCTTTTCAATAGACGAGATTCGATCAAAACCTAAATCTTCATTTTGAGTATTTGAACCGGGGGACCCTTGCTGTTATTTCCCTTTTGTTGATTTGTACACGCCCTTCTCAATAAGGTGTAATCTTCTCGACGCACACACTCTACTCACCCTTCTCCTATACATACATATGTATGTACATACATACATTGTACATACAAATATGTGTACGTCTTCCAAGTTTTTGGTTGGGTAGCCCATGCACGATAACCTGATAAAAGCAGATCCACAAAATGCTAAGGGGCTTGATTTTATTGAGTTGAAACACACCAAATGGCGTGCCTTTGAAGTAATAATTGGGCCGCATTGGGTAATCACCAGCTCAAGCCGACTGGCAAATCCCCTCCTTTGCCAAAACCATGTCATCGCATTAGTCGAGTTGAAATTACGAGAAATTGACAATTACAATTGTTGAATGTTATTCAGCTCCTAAGAAAGTGGTCATCAAGTGAACGACAAAGAAAGCGAGCAGCTTTGTATTAGTTGAGTATTTGTCGACATGAAAAAATGACCAAACTCTTTATAATCGACATGAGGTTCATTTGGTCGAACATAGAACTCGGCTGTTAGATCGATATGGCTATCGACAAGTGACATGAAAGTCCACAACAGTAATATAATGTTGTTATCAACTATGGTGAGACTAATCGATAACTATGAATAATGATTATCAACGAACATGAAATAAAGCTATTGATACACAATGGTCGAATGGTTGATGGATATATCGATTGGATGATAAAACCAATACATGGATAGTGTTCTAATAAATTTGGTGAAGTATTAAATGCAGGAAAATGAAGAAAGGAGACAAAGTGAAAATATGGATTGAAGATAGATATCATTGATGGTTGAACCCAACGGCACTTAGTTAGTTATAACCGCTTATGGATAAGGCCGATGTGCGACAATGGGGCCTAATATTGTGGAATTGTAGTTGTAACTACTTGTAACTGCATGTGGAGCATTAGTTGCTTGTAAGAAGATGTTTAATTTGTAGTGATTGTAAAGGGGACCAGGATCATCAAAGAACAAATTCTCTATGTATTTTAAATTTATCATTATATTTTAACTTGCTATTATTTGTAGATAATTTCCTTTTTTATTGTTATTCATCCCTGTTGCGCAATTCAATTCTTGTCCAAATCGCCATTTAACTTGTAAACAAAGAAAAAAAAAAACCAAAGATCAACCTTTGGCGAGAGGTTTTTCACTCATTGGGACAAAACCCTATATCTGGTATAATATCTTTTTGGCACGTCTCGTGAGACTATTATGATTTATATAAGGAAGTGTAATGGCAATGACTAGGAATCAGCAAGAGCTTGACAATACAGCCAGCAACAACCAGTCGAAATGGTAATGATATAACTATTTGTATCGAATCATCATCTGCCCAAGTAGTGGCAGAGCAAAACCAAAGTGGGAATGTCGACATTCCAAGGTGTTGTATGATCAGTGACGTGGCGGAAAAAGTTGTGGCTAAGATGATGCTTGACAAACCTTATGATGGAGCCCAAACATTCGAGATAAACTCAAGATTTGAATTTCCAACATCCCGGGAGTTCAAACACGAACCGGACAGATAAGGCGGGTCCAGAATTAAATTTTCAACATTACGGGATCTTGAAATTAGCTCGATGAGCTTCAGAACATGCTTTCCAAGAAAGTAGGAATCTAAGGGTTCCGGAAAATAACTCAGGCAATATTCTCAAAACCATGGAAATCGGATAAGATCTAGACATGATGTATAAGGTGAAATCTTAAGTGCCATTTTCATGTGCCATACACATACCTTCCCCACATGCAAGTCAAATAGCTTTCCTTACGATGTTACCATGGACCATTACATGCCCAATCCAGTCCTCAAATGGCCGAACATAAGTAGGGAAATCTTAGAATGGGTTTGATCATCTGGATTTCTAGTCAAGATATTACTACATAGGATATGATAAGAAATTCAAGGATTTTGTATTATCCTATCTACTATTTGATAAAAAGTAGATTTAAAGTCGGATAAAAAGAATTTGCAATAGATTATTACTATCTCATAATAGCTGTGGGAGCCTGTGCAAATACATTTAACACGCCTGGTGTCAAGGAGAATACGCATTCCTTGAAGGTATATATATAGCTAAGATAAGATGTTGGTTTGGTCTACTTTGTTATCAAATCAATGTGCTTCTCAATTGGATAGTGCGTTAAGTAAAAACATAAATATGCTTCTCTTCAATCAATTCCACTCCATAGTAAAGTTGATATGATTTCCTTTTATGCAGGATGTAGAATATGCTCAGAAGATCCGTTGGACAGCGATCGACAGCTTTGAGAGAGCAAGCTTACCAAGCCTTAGTGAAGAAGAGATATGATTTCCTTTTATTGTTGTTGGTGGTGGTCCAACAAGTGTGGAATTTGCTGCAGAGCTTCATGACTTTGCGATTGAAGATCTTGCCTAGCTATATCCAGAAGTCAAATACCTTGTGAAGATTACAGTTCTTGAAGCAAGAGATCATATATTGAACATGTGAGGAGAATTATGTGATTTAAAATTCATTCGTTTCTGTATTTGGACTTTGTTTTTGTTTCTTAGGTTAGCAGTAAAATTTTTGAGGCGCATGCTACGGTCTCTTGGTTTTTCTTTGCTCAAGTGGAAAACATACTCTTGGTTTTTGCTCATCTTCCCATGGGCTGGTCGCCGCCGTCGGAGAGGTAATTGGGCACAGTTGAGAGGTGGCTTGCCGTCGGAGAGGTGGCTAGGCGCGGAGGAGAGGTGGTGAATGTGAGAAAAACTCGTTCTCCTCATGTGTTGCTCTCTCGAGAAATTCTATCCGGCTTTATCCCACTTCCTCCTTAAGATTAATTTATATTGGCTATATCCCCTATATATCCCCCTTTATCTTGTCTTGAATAGCTACTAAACACGGGATATGATAAAGCATATCCTATTCTGAATTTTATCTGGACAACCAAACGTAGACTTAGAGATTTTGTTCAATATCCTGCACATTATTAAGATTTGATTGCTCAGTTGTCAAATAATTCAACAGTTGCTTAACTCTCTCTAAAGGATGCCTTGGAATCTTAGAGCAAGGCTGTAGCAACACTGAAGGCAGGAGGACCACGAGACACCAAAATCGCGAGAGAGAGGGCTTCACAGGGAAGAGAATTTCAGAGCTTATTAGAGAGCTTTGAATTGTGTTTGGGCAACAACCAGTGAGCCGTCGAGGCCTTGGCAAGGGCCGGTCTCACCAAATTTGGCTAGGGGAGTCCTCGCCGGGGCTCACCCAAGCTAGGATGGCCTTGTAGATCTAGTCTAGGCAAGATCGACCCTCCTCTTGACGAGGGCAAGCCCCGGCAAGGGCCCCGCTTGCCAAGTTTGGTGAGGTTGACCCTTGCCTAGGCCAAGGTAGCCTTGTTGAATGTCGCCAGGGTGAAGGCAGCAGTCAGCCTCGCCAAGTTTGGCGAGGGGAGCCCATGTTAGGGCCCGCTCTCACTTAGCCAAGCCTTGCCTATAGCGGCCGACCGTGACCGTTGCCCAGGCAAGGCTAGCCCTCCCGGCCATGGCCAATGCCTATTCATCGGCAAAAGGAGGAAGAAAGAAAAAGAAAATAAAAGAAAGAAAGAAAAAATCGAACAAAACACTAAAAAAATTGAAAAATAGCAAAATATTATTAAAAATTATCTAATTAAGCGTCAACGGTACCACATAAGCTGGCCAACGTCAGTGTTAGCAATAATTGGCTAAAATTAGTTAGAAGGACTAAATTAGCACTATATTAAAAGGTTTATAACTAAATTGACACAAAACAATGTTTATGACTGAATTGGCACAAATGCAATAAGTTTAAGACTTTTCTAATACTTTTTTCCTCCCACTAATCACAGCCCATTCTATGACAACTAATCTAAAGCTCCAAAAATACACCTAGAACAACCAATCACAACCCCAAAATGTAGTACATCATCACCCGTGAAATTATCAGTCTACCCAATAAAATCTCTCTTTTTGCTTTGTTGAAAGTCTGGCTTCAACTAATCTTATTCTTTGCAACAGCCCAGCGATGACACTGCGGGAGTTCTTATCACCAATAATTGCACGCCAACAACACAGCACAAACTTCTTAATACCCACAAGATTGAACATCACTCAAGTGTCTTGTCATAAGCCGCTTTGTGTTCAAGTCGTGCTTGAAAGTATAGTCCAATGGACTCATCATAGGAAAATGTCAAACAAAAAAGAAAAGATGGGTAATGCGATTTGAAGAAGGCTGTCGCTGCTGATCTAGAGCATGGAAAAAATCACGTAAGTTTTCTCTGCCTTGGCAAAAAGAAATGGGGATACAGAGCCAGCAGCCAACTGTTACATGACTTTTGATTTGATAAGGACTCTAACTTCAAATTACACCCGACCCTTGTAATTAATTCTTAAGGATAATCCAAGATATAGATTGATACACAAATATAAAGCTTGGACCAAAAGATTTCAGAAGTAAAATTTAAGACATTCTTGGATTGTCATGTGATGCAGAATTGAGCAAGATGGTCAGGTGCGTGTGTGATCTACACAACAATTTGCTAATAAAATCAGAGCGCATAGACATTCTCCACTTTTCTCTGACTTTGCACAAGAATGTCACTTTCCTCAGGAAAGTGATCAATGTTTTCCTCTCGTTTTAGTGACAGTCAAATCTGTTTTTGTCACGCCCCGGACCTCACCGAGCCCGCGACATCCCGATCACGGTCGATTATTTAAACGCGACGTCCCAGGACGCATCGCCGACCCGACCCAAACATCAGAGATTTAGCACGCGCGGAAATAAATAAAAACAACCCAGACAATTAACAATGACGATGGGTAGCAATAGCACAAAACAATAACTAGAATTTCTACACTTGACAAATACATACTACGTCCACGAAGGACAGTCCCCAAGCTAAGCCACAACAGCAAAATTACAATTCTCAAAAAGGGACAATAGCAGCAAACTTAACTCCTCTACCAAAAAGAGGAAACTCAAAATGTCGGGTACTTGACCCGTCCTCGATCTCCGAGATACCCTTGCAACGTCTTCCATCTCTTATGGTCACAGATCTGAAATGGTTATATAATAACCGTGAGACAGAGTCTCAATAAGCAACAACCTAAACCTAACCTAGGCTAATGCGTACCCAGACCAATCCAACATGCGAACTACCAGTCAAACAATCAATTCACGTGAAAGGCTTACCTCGCCTCGAACCACGTACCAATCCTGCATATTAGTTCAAGCATAATAATGCAAGAATAAATCACTGCCACATCACAATCACCAGCACACACACTTCCACTCGAAATCAATCAATCCAAACAAGCACACAACCCATCCAACCAATCATCCACACGCACCATCAGTCAATTCGATCAACATCCACACGCTCAACCAATCAATCCAGTCACAAACTCAATCAGTCAATCCAGTCACATAATCAACCAGCCAATCTAATCACACGCTCAACCAACCAATCCAATTACACAATCAACCAACCAATCCAATTACACAATCCGCACATGTGGTCGAACATCTTTCCCACGACCCGCGCCACTGCGCCTCAGGCCCAATCTCACAGCCCGCGTAAACACGCCTCAGGCTCATTTTCACTGCCCGCGTAAACACGCCTCAGGCCCAACTTTCTTTCCAATGACCCGCGTAAACACGCCTCAGGTCCAATCATGCCTTTCACAGCCCGCGTAAACACGCCTCAGGCTCAACTTTCTTTCCAATGACTCGCGTAAACATGCCTCAGGTCCAATCATGCCTTTCACAGCCCGCGTAAACACGCCTCAGGCTCAACTTTCTTTCCAATGACCCACGTAAACACGCCTCAGGTCCAATCATACCTTATTCGCCACACCCGCGTAACCTACGCCTCAGGTTGGCAGCCCTCCGATCGATCCGGGCTTTTCTCATGCACATACACCATAACAAAATTCGCCAATCCACACATCGTACAAATCAAACTTGATCATGCTTACCACATTACATTTCACCAATGTCACACTGATATGCCACCACACTCAATTCAATTCACACTTCGCCACCTCAATTCACACACCCGGCGTTCAAGTCGGTCACGCACAAATACCACTCAAGCACTCTACTTAATCCAGTCTAATTTAACCAAATAAGAACACCACATAATCTAGTTTAATCGTAAAATAATTAAATTAAATACACGCCCTAGCCGTTCTAGCCCGAAACTGGTCAATGATATATCCAAAAGACTAAGTAGGGTCTAGGAAGTTGCTTACCAAAGTTTGGCCCGGGAAAAGTCGGCTCGGGCTCAAAATTGCCCGGGTGTGAAGTTCTGACTGGGCGCGTACGCGGGCCACATGGGCGCGCTGACCGGCCAAAGTGGGCACAATGGCCGATCGGCGTGCCTAGTGCGCGGGCGCGGCGAACGCGCGGCGTGCCCGGGGCGCTCGGACGCGCGGATGGGCTACGCGCCTGGGCAACGGGGCACGGCAATGGGCACGGCACGGGCACGGGCGCGCGGCTTGTGTGCTCGGGCCACGGCTTGGCCGGCCGGTTGGCCGGCCGGCGGAGCTGGCCGGCGGCGGCTGGTCGGCGGCGGTTGGCCGGCAGCGACGGCGACGGCGGCGGCGACCGGCGGACGGCTGAACAGGGGCGGGAAGTGGCTGGTCGAGGGGGTGAGGGGGAGAGAGGGCGGGGCTGAGGGGCTGAGGCGGACCGGCGGAGGGCCGGCGACGGCGAGCGGGCCGGCAGGGTGGCTCGGCGCGGCGGCGCGCAGTCGGACGAGCGGACGAGCGGGCGACGAGCTCGCCGGCTCGGGCTCGGGCACGGCAGGGCAGGGGGAAAGAGGCCGAGAGGGCGAGGGGGAGAGGCAGGGGTGGCGGTTGGTCGGAGTTGCAGGGGGGGCGGCGGCTAACGGGCGGAGGCGACTGGGACGACGGCGGGGCGGGCGGAGTCGTCGCGGTTGCAGCGACGAGCCGGTGCTGGCGCGTGGAGGGCAGTGAGGGAGAGAGAGAGTAGGCGGGGGTGGAGGTCGGCGACGACGGGGCGGAGGCGGTGGTGCGGCGGCACGGCGACACGGCGGTGCGGCGGCACGGCGACGCGGCGACTCAAGCGGTGTTGACGAGCAGGCGGGACGAAGAACCAGAGAGAAAAGAGAGAAAGGAGGAAGAAGGAGGAGGAGGAGAGAGAGAAGAGAGGAGAGAGAGAAGAGAAGGGACAGGTCAGGTTAGCAGGGGGTAGGGGACGTGTGCGCGCGCATGGGGAAGGGAAAAAAGAAAAGAGAGAGAGAGGAGAGAGAGAGAGAGAAAAAAAAGGAGAGAGAGAAGGGGGTAACGTGCGCGTAGGGGGGGTCGGCCGGAGAGAGAGAGAGAGGAGAGAGAAAGAGAGAGAGAGAAATTTAAAATTTTAAACTTAAGCGCGAATGAACGGACACGGTTTAAACTAAAAAATCGACCTATCGGTCCCGATTTAAATCCGGAAGAAGGCCTAACAACCCATGATAAATTCCAACAATATTTTAGGGCACATGACCAAAATAAAATACCCCAAGCCACTCTACGAGGGAGGTCTACCGGTCCAAATCCGCACCCGGTCCAAAAATCCACTTTTCCATTATTCCTGACAATCTCGATGCTGGCCACAATAATATCGACACCGTCCAATTTATTTCGTCCCGGAACTCCCGGAAATCGACTGCCAAGTTCAGGGTCTAAATAATGACCGAATTCGATCGAGTGCGATCTAGCAGAATTTCTATTTTTAAAAATAAGAACCCGAGAGTGATCAGTTTTCGGGCGAAATTCCATTATAAGCGCACTGACGAATTACACGTTTTATAAACCCCAAAAATAGGCCAAAATCTGGAATGTCACAATTCTTCCCCCCTTACAAAAATTTCGTCCTCGAAATTTGCAATCCAATCCCAACTATTCAAACAAATGGAGGTACTGGTGTCGCATCAACTATTCACTTCCCTACATCGCACCTTTGGTTCCATGGTGTCCCCAACTCACCTTGACTGTTCCAATTGACTGCTGAACTCACTTGGGTCCCGTGATGCTCCTCTTACCCACTTCATCCCAACAAACCGGTGTTCTGCAAATCCTGCCATACAATGCCTTAAACGGTGCCATTCTAAAACTCTGCTGATAGTTATTATTACAAGCAAGTTCAACCAAGAGCAATCATTCTTTCCAATTTCCCCAAAATCCAATACACGTGATTGCGGCATATTTTCCAAAGTCTGAATCGTCCTCTCAAACTGGTCATCCGTCTGCGAATGCTAGGCTGTGCTAAACTATAATCTTGTTCCTAATGCCGTATGAAAACTTATCCAAAAAGCGACAGTAAACTTAGAATCACAGTCCGAGGTGGTCGTCATTGGTACTCCATGGAGACAAACTATGTGTCGTACATACAGATCGGCATACCTTCCCAAGGCAAAAATTCTTTTGTACTGGTAGAAAAGGTGTTGACTTTGCCAACCGATCCACTATCACCCAAACCGAATCATGGCCCCTCTGGCTCCTCGATAATCCCATTTCAAAGTCCATCGTGGTGTGTTCCCCTTTCCACTCGGGAATTTCCAATGGCTGCAACATTCCACCCCGCTTGCATTGTTATGCCTTCACTTGTTGGCATGTAAAATACTTAGCCACATATTTGGCCACGTCCACTTTCATATCATTCCACCAATAATACTGTCGCAAGTCCTGATACATTTTGTACTACCCCAGGTGAATACTGTAATTGCTACGGTGTACGTCCGACAAAATCTCTTCTTTTAATTCTGTATCACTGTGTACACATAACCGACCACGGAACTTCATAATTCCATCCTCGAATACTTGAAAATTCGATTTTTTTTTGACATCCATTTCCAGAATCTTCTGGATTTCTAGGTCCATCGATTGTAAAGCCCTAATCTTAGCCCGGATTTCCAGTTTAAACCTCAATACGGTAAGCAGACCCTAAACGTGACTCGCTTCATACTTAAATTCCGAATCCCGAATTTTCCTCCAACAGGGTCCATTCCTTGACCATCATGTGCGCGATGCTCACTTTCCAACTCAGTGCATCTGTTACCTTATTAGTCATTCCAGGATTTTATAAAATATCGCAGTTGTAGTCCTTGAGGAGTTCCATCCAATGGTGTCGTCTCACGCTAGGTTCTTTTTGGAAAAGCCGATACCTTTAAACTTTGATGATCTGTATAAATCTGCAATTTCTCCCCACACAGGTCATGTCTTCAAATCTTACGAGCGAAAAATAATCGCGGCTAATTCTGAATCGTGCGTTGGATAATTCAGCTTATATAGTCTCATTTGTCACGATGTGTATGATACTACTCTTCCATATTGTGCTAACACACATCTGAGTCTTCTTAGCGACGCGTCACTGTAGATTTCATATCCTCCCGGTCCTGACGGAATTATCAATACTGACACAATCGTCATACTCTCTTTTAATCCCAAAACTCCCTTTTGTACCAAAACTCCCTTTTGTACTTACCTGTTCATTCAAATTTTGTTCCCTTCTTTTGCAAATGCATCCACGGTGTTACTAACGTCAAAAACCCCTTTCACAAGGCGTCTGCAATGACTTACCAGATCCAAGAACCTTCGAACCTCGATTACCGTTGTCGGTCTTGGCCAATTTATGACTGCTTTAATCTTTGTCGATTCCACTACGATCCCTTCCCCGAGTATCATATGTCCTAAGAATGCCACTCAATGAAACCAGACTTCGCACTTATAAAACTTAGCGTAGAGTGCGTGCTCTCTTGAGGTCCGTGGAACCCTTTTCCAATGTAACTCACACTCAGCGGAACTCTTTGAGTATACCAAGATATCGCCTATGAATCACGATTACAAACTGATCCAGAAATTCCTTAAATACTCGATTCATTAAATCCATAAGGCTGCGGGGGCGTTCATCAGTCCAAACGGCATTACCGTAAGTTCATAGCGTCCATACCTCGTCCTAAATGCCGACCTCGGCACATCCTCCTTCTTGATCCTCAATTGGTGATAACCAGTCCTCAAGTCGATCTTATAAAATATTGATGCCCCTTGTAACAGGTCGAACAGGTCATCTACTCTTGGCACCGGGCGTTTATTCTTAATAGTCACCTGATTCAACAGTCTGTAGTCAATACACAACCTTGACGATCTGTCCTTTTTCCTTGCCAACAAAACTGGCGCTCTCCATAAAGACCCACTCAGACGAATAAAATCTTCCTCCAATAACTCCCATGTTTGGACTTTCGATTCCTTCAATTCCGACAGTGACTTCTTGTAAAGCACTCCCAAGGTCGGTTTTGTCCCTGGGGCCGACTCAACCACAATCCCGACTCTCCTATCAGATGGCAATCCCGGC